>OX589591.1:26852202-28191613 GCA_951329385.1 Polia nebulosa | reverse complement strand
CTGGAGCATTCACCTTAAAAGCCGTGAACGCGACGAAATGTATTTACTCGTTTTGTCCTGTCCGTGACGTGATGCCAAAACTTTTGCAGCTCGCTTCGCTCATCTCTTACAGCCTGGGTTCTCTTGGTTCTTTCATTGCGAGACGCAAGAAAAGTTAACCCGAGACTTTGAGGTCGCTTCACATGCATTGCATACAAGCTCTTCGTTCTACTTACAAAGTTGCTATTATTAGGTACTTAGTATATGAAACGTGCTTAAAGAAAAGTTAACGTCTTGGCTTCGGATCGTGGTGCCTTAATATTCGAGCTCGCTTCGTTCGCTCCAGCGTCGCCTACGTATTTCTGTTTATTTATATTTATTTTTACGCTTCCCAATACCTAGAAAACCAATCAAAGTATCGGAAACAGCCTTGCGCCGTTCGAATGTACTATTATTTTTTATTTCAAAGTATATTTTGTTTATTTGAAAAATCCGTCTTTTGACGTCAACAGAGGGCCTCGTGGAATGTACCTTGCCCACATTAAGTTTAGATCTTGCCCCGCCACTGATCTTCAGTGTTTACGTTCCATGAGATAAGGTAAATAATCTTTGGTTCTGATATTAAAAGAGGTTGAAAGCTAACAAAATTATCATTCAAATGATATACCACAATCCATAGTTGATTGCGTAGAAATTGTATAAATTTGTTTTGAGCAACACCTGATGAAGTTCCAGTTTATTGCTCGCGAGTGTAGTTCCTAAATACACATGTATTTCCTAAAAGAAGCTTTTTTGTTTTAGTAAAACAAATTAAGGGACCGACGGTTTCTCTTTCTCTATACTTGCGTATTTATTGCGTTTGGGGTTCAGTAGTCTGTACTGAACCCCAAACGCAATAAATACGCAAGTTGTAAACTCTTACCGTATTAGGCCATCATTGTCGTTGACATAATAAACTTCAAGTATATTATGCCTCCCTATCCTATCCTATCCTTAAGTGGTGTCATACCATACCTACAGTAGGTGCAAGTATAGAGCCTATAGTGATCTACCATTTAGATAAGCCGATAAGAACTGATCGCGAATCTATTTGTAATATTCTAGATATTTGTGTCTGACTGATGATCCCTTTGTTAGAGATAAAAAGTTGAAAACGAAGCGTTATGCTTGTCAGTGATGGCTGTGGTAGTTTTTTTTTTGCTAATATAAGCTACAAAGTGACATATCACCTCCGAACTGACATAAGTTATAAAGGGAAGGTACCTACATCGGTCGTTATTCGATTTCTATTTACAGGAAAAAAAACCGATGGCAAAAAACGACAAAAAATTTACAAACAAGTCACTTTTCAAGTCTACTATTAAATCCGAGGATTGCCACCAAAAATGCGGATTAATTTTTATTTTCTATATTTTAATGAGTTACGTTTATAGAATCGCCTGGTCGAGCCCTTTATTTTGATACCTTACCTGACGTAGGACGCGAAAAAATCGAGTTCTCTTACCTACCTAACAGCGTCCGCCATCTTGTAGTTTTTTCAAAATTTCGGCACTTCAGGCGCTATTAACTGCCAATGACCTTGAGTGGTTAGCTTGCGTGTTCTGTGCTGAGCTCACGTCACGCGTCGTACATCCACCCAGTAATAGGACTCGCCCATCAAGGAGCGCTGTCCGAAATTAGACGCATTATTAATTTATTACACATAAAACAATAGATATTAAAATGAAATACTGAGACTAAATTATAAATAATGAAATGGTCTTTAAAATAGTGAAGGTTTTATAAAAATACACTTTATAGTTTTTGAGTGATTTTAGGTTTATTTTTTATCCGCGTTAGACATAACTTTACAAATTAATTACACTATGGTATAAAAATATAATATCAAATATTCTCAGATCAAATTACGACGGAAATTATCTACAGTAAAATATTATTTTTTCAAAGAAATGAGACTAGTCGTTTAGACGTAATGTTCAATTAAAAACCATGTTCTTGTCTGAGTACCCAGAGGCGCGGCAACTCTGTTACGAATTTATCCGCGCCCAATGCTTTTGGCTTGACTTGGCGATTAGTTGCTGATGGAATTGTCATTCCATTGTTTTATACTTGGTACTTTGAGCCGAATTTGATGATATGAATTAAAATAGAACTTCACATATTTTGCTGAAGATAAAGCAACCATAAAGCTTTTCTCATTGACCACAATATTAAACAATCTAGATCATGAATGGAAAATAACTGCGACCAAGCAACAGATTTCAAACTGCAGATTCCACAAATCCGTACATCTCTAATCACGGAATCCAGTTTCTAATACATACACACGTACTTACCTGCACAAGTACACTGCCGTCCAAAGAAAAAGGGGAGCACCTGACGTTTTAGGTAAAACTGAGTTTTTTACGTAGGTTAGGTATTTGTAATTAGAAAAACAAGAAGCAACATTTTTTTAATTTTTTAGTATGCTTTCAAGCTGGAATAAAACTAGTGAATAGTCTCATTGCGTCAAAAAAATTATCGGTATTTCAGATCTCTTTTTTTTTCGGTTTGTTTCGTACCCGAAGGGACCAAACAGAGCCCTATTGTTGTCACCCACGTGTCCGTCTGTCTGTCTGTCCGTCCGTCGTCTGTCACAAAATTTTGTTACGAAGAATATTGTAACTTACCATTGACCTATGAACTTGAAATTTGGTTATATGTTTATTGTTACATACTATACTTTACTAACAAATATCAATAATTCGTACGGAACCCTTAATGTGCGAAATCTGATACGCACTTGACCAGTTTTTTTACTATGCTTTCAATATCCACATCAGATCATTCTTTGACAGGCCTGTTGGTCTAGTGGTTAGTGACCCTGACTGCTATGCTGGAGGTCGTGGGTTCGATTCCCACCCAGGACAAATATTTGTGTAATGAGCACGATCATTTGTTCTGTGTCTAGGTGTAATTTATCTATAATATTTATGTATTTAGAAATATATAAGTATGTTTATCAGTTGTCTAGTACCCATAACACAAGCTCTGCTTAGCTTGGGACTAGATGGCGTTGTGTGATAGTTGTGGAATATTATTATTTAATATGGAATAAAACTAGTGAAAAGTCTAATTTTGTCAAAAAAATTATCGGTATTTCAATTTTTTTTTTCGGTTTTTATTTTTGGTCAGTTGTGCCCTTTTTCCTTAGGCAGCTGTACATAAGTCCAACCATTCATTACTATAAGCATCCCTAGTAACGCATATCTGTCTGATCTAACACGTACCGGAGCATAGTATATGCAAATATAACTGATTGTAGGAGCGATACGCCCATTTGGAGCCTGTCTCGAGATTAGCATCGGTTCTATGTGCAGATTACTATTTTACCCACTAATTATTACTCTATTAATGTTTTGGTTTTGTTTGGAATTGATGTTGGGTCATTTGATTACGATGGTAAAGATTGACTGAAGAGAATTGATTTGCGAGATTTCATTAGAGTTTGTCTGAGTATAATTTGAGCCCAAACATTCTGTGGAATAACTGTGCGTTTTCAAATAAAGATGCCAAAGAAAAGATAAATGGATTGTCCAAGAAAAGTGAGCACTGAAATGAAAGGCTAATAGATATGAGTGAAATAAAAAGAGGAGCTACACCCTAAACAAATTAGTATAGAGGCAAAAGAAGATGATGGTCAAGATTTTTATTATTAAAATGTTAGATTGTATTGAAAAGTGTGTTCCATTGAAGAGTAGGCTAATTTTGCCGCGGCTAAGATCAATCAATCTGCCCGCGCCTTTTCCCAACTATCTTGGGGTCGGCTTCCAGTCTAACCGGATGCAGCTGAATACAAGTATTTTACATGGAGCGTCTGCCTATCTGGCTTTGCCTTTTAAGAATGGGTCACTATTTACAAGGCAAGTCAAGAGGAAAGGTAACAGCGTCCTCAACTCTGTTGCAACTACTCTAAGAAATTGCGAAAACGACGAGTCAGTCAAGCAAAATATCTATAGGTCAAACGCTATCCACAATTTAAACATTAAAAAAACATTTTTGAAAACTAACTTTTATACATGATTAAATGCTTACTTACACACAAATTCGTGTTCGTACTGTTCAGCATTGAATGAGGAGTTCCTTCATGTGGAGCTAATCCTGTATATGGATTTAGGTCATGCTTACCATAAAAATGCATTGTCATTGGAACTGAATCCACATGTATAAAATCATCTCCGTAGCATAAGAGCTAGTGATTCTAATTTAGCTAGCAAGATTTAACCTGAACAAACAAACTTCAAGCTATTTGCAATTTTGCACAACGGTTTTCGGTTATGAATTTGGCACGAGACAAACTTTTAAGAAAGGACTTAAGTATTCTTCTGGGTTTGTCATCCAGAATATAAGATTTATATTACTCCAAAACGATTTGTGTTGACAACACACGAGGAACTCCAAGTCTGGGACGGCCTTTAACAAAAAAAAGTACAGCTGATCCTTTAAAGGCAATAAGCCGTTTAGATAGAAATAAATTCCGCAACTATCTAGGAAACTGGTTGTTACACATTATGGGGTCTCATACAAAGTTATCTGATGATGGTCAGACGGCAACAAAGGACCCTCATATTTCATGCTATGTCATGGACGCTATCCCATCAGAATCGTAGTGAGACTGGCTGTTACTTTGTGGAAATATTCATAGACCTGTTAGGGCTGAATAGGCTTCCTGAAGTGGATAGAATGGGTGGAGTAATTTCTTGAAATTAATGGGTTTACAAAGTCAATAGGTATTTTTCAAGTTGGAGAGTGACGCTAGAGCTTTGGTGTATGTTGGCTTTGTTAGATTACCCGTCATACAACTGTCACTATCACTACATTAGCAAAGTCCCTCGCCGGGTTTGTCTCTCTGTCTGTTCGCGATACACTCAAAAACTACTGAACGAATTTGCATAAGGTTTTCACCAATAGACAGAGTGATTCATGTTGAAAGTTTGTGTTTGTGTGTATAATTTATTCCCGTGCGAAGTTGGGGCGGCTCCCTGGTTATAAATATAAGTCTTTATGGTTGTGAATTTGAATTTGTGTTAATCAATCTGTCACGTTTAACACATAGGAAGAGCATGATCTGGAATAAGTAAGGACATAGAATTTTTGGTACCCGTGGGAAAATTATCGACTTTCACGAGACCCAAGCCACAGTGCAAAAGGTGTAATAAAAGCGAGTACTGGAGAACCACTATTAGTTCAAATAAGTTATCTCTAATTTAGCCATAAGAATAATGAACACGATCATTTGTTCTGTCTGGGTGTAATTTATCTATAATATTTATGTATTTAGAAATATATAAGTATGTTTATCAGTTGTCTAGTACACATAACACAAGCTCTGCTTAGCTTCGGACTAGACGGCGTTGTGTGATAGGTGTGGCATATTATTATTATTATTATTAATCTTTTAGTTTACTTTTCACAAAAGTTCACATCGGTATGTACCTACATAAGATAAACTTAAATAAAATAACAAAAATGCATCAAACATGATCCTTTTGAGAGATCTTTTATTGAGGGCGGTGAACGATGACTTCCCCCGATCTGGGAAAGTGGGAGGGCGTGTCAAACTCTTACTGACTAAAACCCACCCGTGTTTCTTTCAGTTGCCCTTTGCGTTCCAGGGCCGCAGTAATAGTCTTTCTTTCTTTTCTTTCTTATTTCTTTTCTTTCTTTTATTTAACCGACTTCAAAAAAAGGAGGAGGTTCTCAATTCGACTGTATTTTTTTTTTTTTTTTTTTTTTTTTTTTTTTTTTATGTGTGTTACCTCATAACTTCTTACTACGTGAACCGATTTTGAAGATTTTTTTTTTATTTGAAAGCTGTTGCTTCACATTTGGTCCCATTTTAATTTGGTGAAGATCTGATGAAGAACTTCGGAGATACACAATGGAACTCTTCAATAAATGATAGCAAGCCTTCCAGAATTTCTGCAATCGCATGTCTGTATAGGTATTGTTTTCACCACTTCACAACATTACATCACGCTGTTGCGCTCTGAAGTGGTATACAGATTTGTACAGTCATCTTGATACACCCTAATTTCACCAACTACTTTCAAATTCCCTATTTTTGGGGCTATTCATTCGGGCATAACTTTACTATTAATTTAGTTTTAGAATGGGGTAAAACAACTAAAAAGTGAAAAATAAAACACTTTTTACAAAAAAAATACAACCGACTTCCATAAATAATACTAAAAAATGCAAAATAACTTTAATTTCGGAAGTCGGTGTCAAATAACGAAGAAACCAAACTAGAAACACCGACTTCCGAAATTAAAGTTATTTTGCATTTTTTAGTATTATTTATGGAAGTCGGTTGTATTTTTTTTGTAAAAAGTGTTTTTTTTTGTTGCATCATTAATGGTCAGAGCAAAAAATATTTCATAAAAACCTTTTCTGTTCTTTGGACAATAAATAGAAAATTGCACAAGTGTAAGGCAGGGTGGGTCGCTTTTTTTAACTAAAATTACAAGAGCAATGCTAAAATGAAAAAGTTTATTTCTATTCATACTAAACTTTGTCTTAAGCCAAAAATACAAGCAGCCATCTTTAAAAAAAGAAAGTTATTAAAAAAAAATATCGAAATATTTTTGAAAATAGAAACGTTGTTCTCAAGACCCTACACACACAAAAAACAGCATAACAATGCTGAACCCACGAGCATACAGCGATCTTTCTCGGGTCGCTGTTCCACGAAACGATACTTATTCAACGGTATTACAATAATTTTCTAAGCAAAAAGTGTGAAATTCTTGATAAGATGTGGTAGGATTTGTTTCACGCCAATTTGTACTCACTAGACTGGGAAAAAAATATTAATCGAAGTTCGATTTTGTAAAAGAAGTGGGATTAAGTGAGCGTAAATGATATCTGTATTATCTATAAGGTTTTTATTAATTCTAAATCGGATGGGAATGTCGATAAGTGATTCTTTCATCTATGGTAATTTCTCAGCACTAGTTCTTTGTAGGAGAATTAGTTAACGATAAAGGATTAATTTGCGAAACTTAGCAATTTATGTGTATATTTTAATGTAAAATTTTGATGTCCAATTAATATATTAGCAGGACGCCGCAGACTAACCTTAAAATTTTAAGATCTTTCAGGCCATCCGAAGGTTGTCTGGTAACCATACCAACCATAGATTTAACTTGGTGTAAAAGAGTTGTATCCATAACTATTTTGGTTTACAATACAGTATTATTCTATTCTAAGCAAATAGAATAATAATAGTTTCCTGGGTATTCAAATATAATTCTATTTAGTCCGTAAATTAGATTATCAAAAACTTTTTTACAAAAAAATAGAACCGACTTCCAAAAAAAGTGCAAAATAACTTTAATTTCGGAAGTCGGTGTTCCTGTTTTGTGTCTTCGTTTTTTGACACCGACTTCCGAAATTCAAGTTATTTTGCACTTTTTTTGGAAGTCGGTTCTATTTTTTTTTCTTTTCTTTCTATTCTTTCTCTTCTTTCTTTTCTTTCTTTTCTTTTTTTTCTTTCTTTTCTTTTCTCTTTCCAAAAATCCCTCGAGCCTTTTGTGAGAGACCGGAGTCCATACTAGAATACCCTGTCTGACGGATAAACAGGCTCTCACCCCGAATTTGAATGCCAGTAATTTGCAAGTACTCGTGCAATAACTTCTCTTAAGCCTCATTTAGATGAAGCAAGAACCTGCTTGCGAGTTGCGTTACATTGCGGACTATTTGAATTCAGTTGATCAAACAAATACCACAATGTAGTAAAACTTGCATGGAAGTTCTTGCATTGTCTAAATCTGGCTTTATAGTATTGCAATCTTGGTAAGGTAAAAATTGTTGGACTACTAATCCATTTAAGCAAACATACTAGAACCCGGTCACAATATCTCTGCACCCTGCTGGAATGCGATGTAATTGACGCCGGGTGCACAGATATTGTGACTGGGTTGGAGATTTGGAAAGAGTTACCCTCAGTACACGAAGTTCATTTGCATTCAACGTACAATCCTAGTCACAATATTTGTGCACCCGGTGTCGATGACATTGCATTCCAGTGAGGAGCAGATATATTGTGACCGGGTTGTACATCACATAAGCCAGTCATACTATAACGCAATTAACATTAGGCAATATTACACCAGTCACGTCAAATCATTTCACGGCCATCGAACAATATTTTTGTCAAATGTCAAAACTGTAGACGGGCCAGATTTGTCAAAATTCCGTGTCGCTCCCACGCGAGTTAGACATCCATTATAATTAGTGGTTAATTTATACAAAAACAAGTGTTCTATGTCAAGAACATAACGTTAAAAACCACTAGACCAGTCCAAGCGTGCATGCACATACTTAAACATTTGTTATACAGGGTGTTTCATAAAATAAATGTAACTTCTTTTTAAAGAAACGTCACTTTTTATTTTTCTTTTCTTCTTTTTATGTATATTTCTTTGGCATGCGCTGTAGCCAAAACGGCTTGATGGATAGTAACAAAGGAAGTAAGAAAATATCAAAAAACCCGACTGATGAAAGACAACTATAAAGTACCAAACAAGTCACTTTTCAAGCAGTCTGATGCAGTTGGTGGCATCAAATTTGTGATTGGACTAAAATAAATTCCACCAATCGCATCAGAGTGCTTGAAAAATGACTTATTAGGAACTTTTTAAGTTTTTTTTTTTATAAAACTTTGCCCCACACTTGGAATTACTCCTGTATCGTGGCTGCGTTCACAAACACACAAGACAACCAGACCCGGAACAACTATCTGTAGGTCATACAAATATTTGTTCCGTGCGGGAATCAAACCCGCGCCACGCATCGCAACAGCCGAACGCTCAACCACTGCGCCAACCGTGTCGTCAAGTAGTAGTAGTTGTTTTTTATCAGTTTGGATTTTCTATACATTTTTTCAGAATAAACCATCATCAAGGATGCAAGGGATGTGTCCATTTAAGTATCACCACTCGTAATTTTATTTGTAGGTATTGTAACCAAAACAGGAATTAGATTTATAGGTAGGCCACACTGTTTCTTTGTTTTTCATTCAAAAATGTTCACCCAAAAAAAAATGGCAGCCCCAACTTTGACATTGACAGCTTTAAGTGGCATAATACTAGCCTTCTGCCCCATACAACGGCAAAGAGTCATCGGTAAAATGATCACAACAGAATGTACTGTCAATTCTGTCAACTCCATCGGCAAACACAAGCAGGACAATTAAATTTTTAGTCCTTCCCCGTGGGTGTTGCTTAAAGCGAGTAAAAGATAACATCTCGAAGGCAGCATGACGTTTTCAAAATGTATCAGATATTAAAGCTTGCTTTTGACATTGGTACACTGAAAATATCATGCTGAGCCGTGACTGCCCATCCGCCTGCGAAACGTGTTGGTTCCTTGTGTTCTGACAAGCCAAGATCTTGGTCCTCCCACATATACTTTAACAAAGCTGGTGTGTGTTAGGAAAGTGGACATTTAAGTTAAATTCACGCAGTTTCCTGTTAGAATAAAATAGAGTACTCTTTATTATGTACACTATATAAATTACAATAAAAATATGCAAAAAAAAACAAAATAACGAGATTTCTCTTTTTTAATATATATTATGAACCCTGAATGCATTTACACACATTTCTATCATTTTCAGTCACCAGTCCTCGACGAAAGTGGGTTCCACAGCTTCGCAATTAGCAATCCTTCATCTCATTTCCCAACAACCATCATTCCTCTTCCACTATTTAAACGACCCTTAAATCATTAATTGACACTATCAGTCTGCACCTTCCTATCTCCCCCTCCCATAAATCCTCGAGATTGGAAGGTGGACGGCATTACCCTATCACAGTACTTGTGTTGGAGTGATGCGCCTGCGCAAGTGGGCCCGCTGTAGCTGCGCCGTGTGACCGATACATATCGATGTAATGATTGATGCTGCCGCCCATTTGCCAAACTAGTTCCTGAGAGACTGTATAGCTAGGAAAAGAGCGGATTTTATTTAAATAACTGGTTCAAATAAATAGATAGATATAATCTTTATTTTACACCATAACAAATTACAATAGGAGCTTTCATAAGCTCCTATTACCACAACCACAACCACAACTACACCACAACCATAACCACAACCACAACTAACCACAATCAGCAACTAAGTTTAAGTAAGAGTAAGTTTTCAATTCTGAGTTCGGCTGCAGCGTCCAGAACTCCTGACTAAAGGTGTTACTGTGCCTGTCATAGAACAAATCCCTGATGTAATACCATCTTCACCTCCCTTGCCCTAGGCCAGGTCACATTTGACAGAACCCAGAACTATTTGAAGTTATTAGTAAGATTTTGTAAGAGTAAGACTACTTTCAGCAATGGATAGAACGAAGCTATCTCTAGTCTCTTTACAAGTCCCTAAAAAAATAAAGGATTGGACTGAGAGTCCATCACAAAAGAAAAGAATATTGAAGTGTATCATTATTCTTTTGGAATATGGGACAAGGGTAGTAAGATGAGATGATCTATTAGCGTTCTTATGCTGAACTACTAAGACAGCATAACTTCACACAATTCTCTTTCATTCATCCCGTATACCACACACTTCGTGGCCTCACGATACAAGCCACTGATGCGCACTGCCTACCGGCCGCATCCAGCTCAAATCGTGATTAATGTGACAATCCACGATCTTAACTCCTCCGGAACACGGCACAGATGTGTCCGGACCACGATTATTTATTTTCGGCTGAGGACTCCTAATGAACGAGATTGCGGACGCTTTGCTTAAATCATTACGCGAAATACGGTACGTTTGAATACCGGGACAGGTACAGGTATAGAGGTATACAGATAGGTACTTGATATACCTTCCGTAAGCTATATATTTAGAGTTAACTGTAATGTAGGGTTTATGAGCTGATGTGGTCGTTTGAAGTTATTAGATTTTATAAATATGCAAAATTATGTAATGGCTATGTATGCAATGGCCATGCAATACATGCAGATGTCTGAATATGGAGAGCAAACCGGTGGCTTTTCGGTGCACTATGTAACTAACTTAAGACACTCTGAGACTCTAGATAAAGTTAAATTCTATCAGCAATAAAGATTGTCAAAAAGCTGTTCCAATAGTGAGTGCCAAAAGACTCGATACTGAAACTGTCATGAAAGGACCCGTTCCCATAGACTATGTAAAAAACGATCTTACGCACGAACGTCTTGCTGACTCTATGACTCTATCTCGTAAAAACAAAATAACAACTACCAACAGTTTCAACAACCACAAAACAATCGATAACTTACATTTCGTCGTACATCGCGTAAATATCAGCAACACCTAAACTGAACGCGAGGATAATAAATATTCAACGTATTTTAAAAGGTGCAGCTCAATACCTTGTACATTAGGTCTTCACAGCTCTGCTCTGGGCGACCATGCTGACAGCTCAATCGAAGCATTCACCACGTCAACAATAAGGGATCGATCCTCGGAACAGATAACTTCAACACACCCGGCCAACATAAAGATGTGTTCCTAGATATTGCCAGAGAAAGTTATATAAAAGAGTTTTTGAAAAAAAGTTTGTTTGATAATGTCGTGTTGCTGTTTGAGTGACCGATCGTTGTAGTTACATAAATTATGATGCACCTACTACGTCTCTGTCAAATCGTTGGACGTATTAATAGTTGTAAATGTACGTGTCTAATTGGGTATCGTTGTGGTATCAAGGATATTATGTTGATCAATGCTGATAGTCTCATTCGGATTACAGGTTCCTTTATAAAGTTTATTTCGTTTTTACTTTCAATTTCTTTTACTATCTGTGTCTTGATAAAACAATCTAATTATAAATTAACATTGCATTTTTCATATCAATACGTCAAAACTTTTACGCGCGAAAAGAAAACCTGTCAAAAAAAAGGACAAACCTCACCATAGACAAGTTTACTTTTTAAACTTATCTTTCGAACACAAAGCAAGCAAAGGTATACATTACAAGTGCAGCCTTACACTCATTTCTTACAGCCAGTGAATGAATAACATTATCAGGGCGAAGCTTTCTTGTGCTTGGTGTAAATATTTATTCTTGCTGGCAGTACCGGCCGACATTCCTCGAGTATTGAGTACCTACATAAAAATCTCTTACTTGTGTTATGGTTTTATCCAGTGTTTAAGTTGAAGAGAGAACAAGTTTTTGTCTTATTGTGAATTGGGATTTTCCTTGTTAAATGTTAGTTTAAGATTTTAGGAGGAGGAAGGTTATCTCTGAGCTATTTAGGCTAATAATTGTTGTCAAATACAGTATAAACATTATTGTTAGATAGACCATTACCAACTGGTCAACTAATGGCTGAAGTTCTTGTTCGCTTTTTTATTGCCAGTGTCATGAAAAAATATTTCCAAATAGTTACTGGTCTTTTTATTTATTTTATTTTGTTATGTTTGAAAAACTTATTGCTTACCTATATGTTTATTTTATATTCTAAAAAAATGAAGGTGGCAACACTAGATAGATTTTTTTAATAATAATTTATAGATGCTCATCTATAAATTATTATTAAAAAAATCTATCTAGTGTTGTCACCTTCATTGCTCATGGTAAACGAGGAAGGTTTGTATGTAGTTACCAATAAAAAGAGCTGAGCAGCAACCAACAAAAAGAAACCCTATAAGCATTCGGCAATATATACGAGTACATTACCTATTAGGTACTTTTATTATTTTAATACTTAGTTATTTAAACATTAAAATAGGTGCATCATACAATCCATTGGTTACATTTTTGACTATATGTTGAGTTAACTGCGGATCAAAAAACTTGTCCTTAGTTGGTAACGCTTTAAATGGTTTTCTTTGTAGCTATTTGATACTCTCTAGATAATTTTCAACCTAAAATTAAGCTCTACCACTGTCCCAGAGGACACGGTGGAGCATACGGTGGAGGTTTGCCCCGCTTGGGCAGAGCACCACCGTGTCCTCGTGGATGCGATAGTCGGCAGCGACCTCTCACGCCCTGCCCTGGTTCAGGCCATGGTACGGAGTGAGAGGGAATGGGAAGCCGTCTCCTCCTTCTGCGAAGCAGTAATGCTCGCGAAGGCGGAGGCGGGACGCGTGAGGGAGTCTCATAAATGGAGTCACCCTCACGCTCTCAGCAGCAGCCGCCTCAGGAGACGCATGGGACTTCCGGCGCCGCGAGACGATCTCCGGCCACCGTAGACCCGGGCCTGCGGACGGCGAGTAATGGGTAGCTCGCCGTCCGATCAGCACCAGGCCCGAGAGTCGACGGCGCGTAGTGTTCCACGCGCGCCTCAAAGAGTTGTCAGCATTAAGGACGGGGCCCGTCATGGCCGATGCCTGCCCGGGGGTTGAGGATAAATTCGAAACAGAGTTACCTCGCCCCTGGGCACTCAGGGCAGGAAGGAACAGGGGTGAGTTTTAGTCAGTAAGAGTCTGACACGCCCTCCCGCTCCACCCAGAGCGGGAGAAGTCATTGGATGATTTCCCACCCCACAAAAAAAAAAAAGCTCTAGCACTGTAACGCCACTCACACGTCCGCGCAGAAACCTCGCAGTCACCTTGAACGTCCACCCGTTCGCTCGGGAATTTCTCCGCGCCTCGTCCCCTTGCCAACTTAATTCTTAATATCTCGTAAACTACTGCAGCTACACGCAAACAAAAATACGTGTGTATTTCTGATACTATAGTAAGCACGAATACTTGATCTGTACGTCAAAAAAGTTTTAACTTTAACGATAAACGTTAATATTTGTTTCATCTATGTTTTTGCCAATAATTTTGTAGTTTATGTCTTCAAAATCTATTTATAACTAAACTAGACTAAATGACTTTTTTTATACCCCTGAGTCATAACGTGAAATGTTCTGAGTAACACAATATACCGAAACAAACACCCCATTCTCTTATTATTTTCCAGCCGACGGGGAGTCAAGTTACGGCAAGAAGGAATATTTACCTATTTTATCGTTGTTTTTACTGTTTTATGTGTTTGTAAATCCTTATTAACTAATTTCCATATAACGAGCGATGTTTTACGAAATTATTTAGTAAATCATACTAAATCTTATAAAAACTTACACTATTACTCACGTAAACAAGCCTGTTTCGTATTTCAATGTTATCATTTTCAACACACATTGAACCTCTGACATGTTTAGTTATTCGTAAAACTTGATTCTTTGAGGGTTTTTTGAATATTCTACACAATTACACTGGATTTTAAGTAAATTCTAATTAAATCACAAATTCACGTAAACTTATATAGCACCATCACTTGATACTGAAATTTGACAGACGACATTTCGTCTATTTATTGTAATTTTTTTTCTCTTTGATTACGTGCAGGATGCCCAGGAAATAAAAGACGCGGATTTTAGTAAGAGCAACTAAAGTTGACGACCACAGAATAAAAACGATTTAAAGTGAACAAAGCGCGGGTTACCGCATAAGGCGTAATGACGCTTGAGAGATATGTATAAAGTGTATGATTTGAAGTAATGGACGTTTCAGTGACTGCAATTTCTACCCTTTTTTATTTGTGAAAAAGTTCACTTGAAGTAAACAGTTTACCAATGTCACGTTTTTCCACTCGCTGTCACGCATTCATTCACTAAGCAAGATCGATCACACACTATCTTAACACGCATATCAAGAAAATAATATCTACTGCCCACAAAACAAGGTCTTGAGATCTCAGTCGATGATAAAAACAATTAATAACACTTTAAAATAAACGGAACACGAAATCTATACCTACCATCAAACGTTTAAAATAATAAGTCATTGTATAAGGTTACTCGCTATTTGTAATTTCTTAGTACATTTTTGCCCGCGAAAAATTAGTGTTGCCAGTTACAATAAATACCGTGTATTTAGTCGTTCTTCGTCTCCGGCGTCACGCTGTGCTTCGGACACTGAGTAACGTCACACATTCATGTCCCAACGTATATATATTACAAACTGGAGTTGATAATGGCAACCTAGTTTATTTATAACGAAATACAATGAATTAGGGCAAAAATGTAATTGATTGACGAATAAAAGTGTTAATTATGGCGGCTAAAGAATGATGAGGTCACTTTTTATTAGATAATGATTATTAAATACGATGTATTCTAGTGGAGGAGCTCGTGGCAAAAGTAATAACAGCCGCACGGGTCGATCCATCAGGTTAATCTACGCTTGCCGGGGTTGGTCCATGGATGGGTGACCATCTTTACATACCGAGACTACTCCGTGCCTCGTAAAGCACGTTAAGCCGTTGGTCCCAGCTGTTCATCGTGGATCTTTGACAGTCGTTACGGGTCGTCAGAAGCCCGAAAGTCTGACAACCCAGTCTTATCTGGGTTGTGGAGGTATTCAGCTGCATCCGGTTAGACTGAAAGCCGACCCAAGATAGTTGGGAAAAGGCTAGGCTGATGATTATGTATTCTAGTGTCAGGTCAGATAAATGGTCTGCAATTAAATTTAAGTAGGTACTTTCATCAATCTTTACATGATCTAGTTAATTTCATT
Source organism: Polia nebulosa (assembly GCA_951329385.1). Taxonomy (NCBI): domain Eukaryota; kingdom Metazoa; phylum Arthropoda; class Insecta; order Lepidoptera; family Noctuidae; genus Polia; species Polia nebulosa. The sequence goes on along the minus strand of OX589591.1, from coordinate 28,176,102 downwards.
GTCTTTCAATGTTGCACAGACACGTTAGGATGTAATTTTGTATAAGACATTCATGATCAACACATTCTTGATCTGCCTGGTGTCGCGGATAAATTCGAAAGAGATTTACCGCGGGCCTTGGCACAGGCAACTGAAAGAACAAGGGTGGGGTTTAGTCAGTAAAAGTCTGACACTCCAGCTCCACCTAGAGAGCCAAACGCCCAAAAAAAAAAAGGTGTTCCGTGATATACTTTTTTTATTTTCGTTTGGGAGTAAAATGGATTCACATGATAAGAATTTATGGTAAATTAAGTCATTTATTCATAAACAATAAATAGTATCTGAAATTACATGATATAAAAAAAGAAAATTAAATTAAATTACATAAGGGGAAAAAATAAACTCTAAATATTACAATAATGCGTATTACATCATATATTCTCATATCAGAATAAGTTTCAGCTCCATATAACTCTGGAAGCATATATTTTCTTACCATCATCTGCCTAGCCTTTTTCCAACTATCTTGGGGTCGGCTTCCAGTCTAACCGGATGCAGCTGAATACCAGTATTTTACATGGAGCGACTGCCTATATGACCGCCACAACCCAGTTACTGCGTAATACGATACCCCTTGATAAGACTGGATGTCAGACTTTCGGGCATCTGACGACCCGTAACGACTGTCAAAGATCCACGATTGACAACCGGGACCTACGGCTTAACGTGATTTCCAAAGCACGGTGGAGTCTCGGTATGTAAAGATGGTCACCCATCCATGGACCAACCCCGGCAAGCGTAGCTTAACCTGATGGATCGACCCATGCGGCTATTATTACTTAGCCACGAGCTCCTCCATCCATATTTTTTCTTACCGTCAAAAGAAAATGTGCTGAGAAATTTTTTGCTAAGGAGTTTGTTGCGCCACTTCTTCTTCACAGCTAAAACACTAGGAAGTGGTGACGGATTGGTGTTTTTGGGGGACAGTCTTTATGAAAAACTTTGACGTTCAAAAAGCGCTGGCTCTCAGCCTAGTTTGAATATATGACTTTTTATTCAACTGATAAAAAAGGCTGGTTTTTCTTCCTTAGTAAATAAATTCTTCACTCAGCCACGTCAAGAAACAACACGAAATCAATCCTAAAAGACCTTTATTTATTATTACAACTTAAATATTTATGTAAGTTGTCATAAACCAGACAGAATTATGTCTGATCATTAATTTTATTGTAACCAATTGACTTGAATGGCGTATGACGATAGACGCCATATTCTTTTTTTTTATCTGCGAAGTGTTGACGTGTGCAGGTGCGCGGATGTTGCCAGTTGCGAAGAAGTAAATTCATCATAAATGATGAATGGTGCGTTCGCTTACAGTGCGTGGCATGAGCGCATTTTTTTAAATGGCACATGGCAACACTTGATGAATTAAGAGAGAAAATAGATTTGTTAAGAAAAAGTACACTGACTTTATGACACTAGATAAGTTTAAAAGGATTAATAATTTGTATAAAATTATGTTTCATCCACGTGTTCTTAATCGAGGAATGAATGAAAAATAGTGGGTATCTGCTTATCTTCCTTTGCGGCTTGTAAACGTCGCTGGGTAATGGCGTACTTTTATGTTCAAAAGTGATAGGTCGGAACGATGGGTCATTTAATTTACTACAACAACTTTAAATTCGATTTCTTTTAGTGCCAATATGTAAATGGTTTCGAAGCGCCTCGGATTTTTGTGCACTTCGATTCAAGACACATCGTTTATTTACCATGCCACCGAACCGTAGATATTTTATTTTTGTTTTTGCAAGCTTCAAAAAACTGTAAAGTCGTGCTTTTGAATTAGCATAACTAGATAAATCCTACTTCCTACTAATATTATAAATGTGAAAGTTTGTGAGTGTGTATGTTTGTTATATAAATGTAGGCATAATACAATTAGATAAGTAATTACGCAAATCTTTGCTTACGACTCCTATTCACACATAACTAATGACGAACAAACAAATCAAGGAACATCAATTCGAATTCCAATCAATCAAATCCTCCACGGCATGTCAAAGCATACCAAACCAAGCCAAAGAGCGACATCATACTTACCTTCCTTCATCCCAACCCTCCAATGTCTCACTAAAAACATTGTAAAACGATCTGTCCCATAAAGCTGTCGAAACATTGTATCGTCAGCGATCAAGAGAGAGACGGAAGATCTAAGTTCGTTTGGGATTGCGCCACGCTATGCAAAGCGCCCTCTTCCCGGACATAGCCGGGTCATTCCCTTAGGAATTGATGGGGTATTCCGGTTACCTCCGCTCTGGCTCGTGTATATTTCTGCTAAGTTTCGTTTCCTTTCGAATATGTTATGCTGGGTTGGAATTACAAGTTTATAGGTAAGAGTATCTGGGCGCAGTTAGTTCTAAATTGCTTTAGGTGGGGTCACTGTTCTTTGAAACAATTTGATACACATCTTAGTATTTAAATGTTTTGAAGTCGATGCTAGTCTTTATTTTTTGAACGTGGGAAATCAGGAGCGGGGGGGAGTGTCAGACTCTTTCTGACTAAAGCCCACCCATTTTCCTTCAGTGGTCCTTTTCGTTCCAGGGTCGGAGATAGTCAGGTCTGGATCTATGAACCAAATTAATTACAGAAGGAAAGAAGAATATACGTTGCTTTGTTGCTTGTATGCCTTTGGCATCGCCGCGCCGATCACATAAAAGATAAGCTATTGTCACCTTATAAAATAAAATAAAAATAAAACCGACTTCCAAAAAAAAAACAAAAAGTGCAAAATAACTTTAATTTCGGAAGTCGGTGTTTCTTGTTTTATTTCTTCGTTTTTTGACACCGACTTCCGAAATTAAAGTTATTTTGCACTTTTTGTTTTTTTTTTTGGAAGTCGGTTTTATTTTTTTTGTAAAAAAGTTTTTATTTTTCACTTTTTAGTTGTGTATCCTCATGAAATTGTGTTAACAATGCATAATTATGCGATAGCAGCAATTGCGGTTACTTTGCTGTAATTTTTTGAAGAGTTCCGTTGTCTGTCTCCGAAAATCATCGTCAGATCTACATGAAATTTAAATGGAACCATTTCGAAACAAACCCCTTTCGAACAAAAAAAGAATTTTGGAAATCCGTCTGTAAATGACGAAGTTATGCCCGAACATACATAAAAAAAAAAAAAAAAAAAAAATACAAACATCCGAACTGATAACCTCCTCCTTTTTGAAGTCGGTTAAAAATAAAACTTAGTGTTACTTTTTATTAACCGACTTCCAAAAGGAGGAGGTTATCAATTCGGATGTTTGTATTTTTTCATGTATGTTCGGGCATAACTTCGTAATTTATAGACGGATTTCCAAAATTCTCTTTTTTTTTCGAAAGGGGTTGGTCTCGAAATCATCATTCTCCTGCCCTTATCCCAATTTATTTGGGGTCGGCGCAACATGTCTTTTTCTTCCATACTCCTCTATTAGTCGTCATCTCTGTAGTCACCCCTTTTTTACCCATATCCTAACAGGGGTTGGTCTCGAAATGGTACCATTTAAATTTCATTTATATCTGATGGTGAGTTTCGGAGACAGATATGCATTGTTAACACAATTTGATGGGGGAATCACAACTAACAAGTGAAAAATAAAAACTTATTTACAAAAAAATGGAACCGACTTCCAAAAAAAACAATAAGTGCAAAATAACTTTAATTTCAGAAGTCCGTGTCAAAAAATGAAGAAAGAAAACCAGAAACACCGACTTCCAAAATTAAAGTTATTTTGCACTTTGTTTTTTTTTGGAAGTCGGTTCCATTTTTTTGTAAAAAAAGGTTTTTTTATTTCAGTAAAAGGAGAGAAACGCTAAAATGCATCACGTCTGATTATCGTGAAAAGTAACATAGGTGATACTGAGTTAAATGAGGAAGACATGAAGTTTTGATCCTTTGTGTGAAAGTTGGCTGAATAGAATGTTTCAACTGACATCAAGGTTGACGTTAATTTCAATCCCCAATAATCCAACAGTCTTGGGTGGCTGGAATTCTGATCTTACTTGCTTGTATGAATCCTAAGATAAGTCATTCAGCCTCCTTAGGAAAATAACGGATAGTTGGAATATTAATTAGAACCACATTGCATTGTGACAGACAGACAGACTAGGCGACATACTACATCAACATACTTAACTGTTACTAATTACCTGTTTAATTTAAAGGCAAACTACAAAATTAACATGAAATCCTATCGTCAGTTACATGGATGGTTTCAAAAGTTAGTCAACCCTTAATTATTGTGGCAACACTAACCCATCAACATAAATACAAAATTGCGTCTCAGTTGTCAGACGTGAACACGGCCATTCTGACATATGTCAATCAAGTCCCAGAGCTGGCAACACTGGATATTAATATAGATGCTCGTTAGTGAATTCTTATCATCTTGTTAATGGCAACACTTTGGTCATTTACATACCACGTTTGCATACAGCCTAGTTTTGAAAGCGGGATTGGAATTGCATGTATCCTCGATATGTCTATTTGAAAGAGAAAATAGGCTTTTAAGATATAGGTGTATCTTTATTAATGTAATGTTAAACTTTAGGATGTCCAACAACGTAGGTTTATCGAGTATGAAATGCTGATCAAGACAGTTAGCAAGACATGGTAATAACAGGTGGGAGAAGCTCTATAATAAATTAATGGCTACCTAGAGTTTGCTGATAAACTGTTGGCAGACCAGCCACGGGCAAATCTTGTAAATTCTAATGTAAACTTAAACGAATAGTGTTTTTTTTTAATTTAGCAATTTCTATAGGAATAATTATTTAAACAAAAAACAAAAAAAATTAAAACCCTTTTCTAATTATCACACTAATCACACTAATATTATAAAGGCGAAAGTTTGTAAGTGTGTATGTTTGTTAATTCTTCACGCTGAAATGGCTGGACTGATTTGGATGAATTTTGGTATGTAGATGGCTCATACCCTGGATTAACACATAGGCTTTTTATCCTGGTCTACGCGGGTGAAACCGCGGGGCGCAGCTAGTTAAACATAATTATGGCGTCAAAAAACGCCGCATCCAATGTGCCCAAAAGACTGGCGGCATTGTCACGTTGTATGGCAATGCTTGTCCTCTGTCCAAGCTAAAAGCCAGCCCATGGGTCACACGAAGAGTCAATAAGGTGTTTAGAGAGGTTTTTCTACAATTTGTGAGCACTCGGACCCTACTCAAACTGAAACGGCTCGAAAATATACCAACAAGGTATTATATTACCACTTCTCTAACTTCTTTAGCAGCGTTGAGTGATCTTTGGTAGGGGCAAAATTTATGGGTTCGCGTTACGGACATGCTAGTGACGTGTTGTGCCAGACTGGCGAAGTGCAATGGCCTGTGTAACTTTATGAGTGAGTGTCAATACATGTGGAAACCAGATTAATGTTAATAATTTGAATTTACAAATTATGATTTTTTTAATTATTCAGACCATAACTTAATATAAAAAAACAGTTAAAACAAAGTTTCAAGTTTTCACTTCTGTCGGCAGTCGGTATGACTGCCTATTTTATTATCATCCTCAAACGGATATACTTAATACCAAACAAAAAACACGGATCCTATCACATCTCTAACAGCTTTTTTTCAAGATTATTTCTTAAGCTAGGCTTATACTCATTGTGCTCGGCTTAACGCGACAAAAACTGTATGAACCTGTTTCAACGATTGATATCGTGAGACGTAAGGGCGCTAACAGATGTGCGACACATGTCATCTATTACCGATGATGGTTTACGATGATCTTTTGTAGCTGCTCACACACACGATACTGATACTGGGCTGATCACACTATAGAGGTATGCGAAATAGGGTGTAAAGTCTCGCAAACCTCCATTGAAAAGGGAGGATCCTCCGACCGATCCTCCAACCGGGTGTTTTGTCTAGTCTGGGCAACTGTACGATGGTTGATTGGAAGTCTTGTTGTTATTATTCCAGTGAACCACAACAGTTAACATGCCAACTACATAGTTATTGATCAGTATGATCAGTGCCTACAGGCCCACACATGTTCGTACAAATATCAAGCAGGTAAATTGCTATGAAATAACCACATAGTGTCGAGCTTATTACAGCAAAAACATGTATTATAATCGCAGAGTAAATACTTGGTGAATCTGCAGTATAAACGCGTGTCATATCAGAGATGGTTATCAACACAATCTTAGATGTTATCTCCTGAATACATCAGCTCGAACCACGATGTGAGATACACTGAAAGTGTGGACTCGAGATTAGTTTGGGAATATGTCTTAACACTTTCACGGACGGTACTAGTTGAATCTGTGTTCTAGAATGACCAATAAACTTCCATAGAAATAGACTTGACGTTTATATATGTAGTGCTGCATAATATTAGATGTTTTGAAGACTTTATAACAGAAACGTTTTATCACGTCATCGTTTACATACATTCTGTCATAACTAGTACAACTATTAGGATGTGATAAGGACACAACGTATAATATCTCCACGTGGGTCTAAATGTTTATCGGATCCATAGTCGCCATCATCGTCCTGGAACGGATCTACCGCGGTCGAACTATCCGAATCCTCAAAAATCCTCATCGGATTTGTCTTGCGTTTTTCGATCTAAAACAAACAAAATGGCTAGTAAGATACCATTTTCATAGAGCAATATTGTTTATAATACAGTTCATAGCAAAGCAGCACTAAAACAATTACATAAATACATAATTATAGGTAGATATAAGTACGCTTTTTTTGTACACCAAAACAAACTACAATAGGAACATAAGAATTAACAGGGTGTAACAATGGGCGATCTTATCTCTATAAAGCGATATTTTACAGACAACCTCTGGATAGATTTGACACAGAAGGAAAAATGACCGTAATTAGATTAAGTCCACAGCTTGCACAGTTCATTGTGGGCTCAATGTACGGCAATACTGCTACAGAATACATTGTGTGTTAATGTATTCCGATGTTTGCGCGCCTATCGGTGAATAATTGGAGTCGCCTCGTCGCCGGACGCCCATCGTCCTTGCACAGAATATCTTAGCTCATTGGCTGATTGGGTGGTGTTTGGTGTTAAAATTTTTGGTTTTAGTCATTATTATATACTAGCTTGTGCCAGCGGTTTTGCCCACGAGCAATAAGTACTTCCCCCAATATAAATGATAGCCTATGTGTTTCAGACAGGTTTTTCCCAGTGGTTATATTGATGGTCAGACTCAGTCTTAGTAGATTTATTTGACAGCTGTGAAAATTACAATGAAAGTGAATACTGTTTTGCATCTTCATAGGTATCTTACAATTTTATCTTAGGCGTTCTAAAAAATCACCAACATTCAATTCTCCGTTAGTTAACATCATTTGTCATTTATCTCTATGCCAATTTTCATCCGTTCAACCGTCCTGGCTTGATTGATCCAAACTTTCGCATTTATAATATTAGTAGGAAATAGGATAATAGGAAGTGGGATAGGATTAGTAAGAAGTTGGAAATAGGATAGTAGGATTTTACCACAAAGCACGAAATCGCCGCACTAGCAGCGACTAGATAATGGTACGCATTAACTTATAATAAATCTATCTAGATAAAAAACTTTTTGACAAAAAAAAACAACTGCTTCCAAAAAAGAAAAACACTTAAAATTAAAAAATAACTTTATTTTCGGAAGTCGGTGATTGCATTTTATTTCTTCGTTTTTTGACACCGACTTCCGAAACAAAGTTATTTTTTAATTTTTAGTGTATTTTCTTTTTTGGAAGTCGGTTGTTTTTTTTTTGTAAAAAAGTTTTTTATTTTTCACTTTTTACCAGTCACATACGACTAAACTTCGCGCGTTTGACAGTTCATACCTAAGACAGGACAACGTCTGTCGGGTCAGCTAGTTATACATATAAAAATCTCGTGTCACTGTTTATGGTTACACTCCTCCGAAATGGCTCGACCGATTCGGGTGTTTTTTTTTTTTTGTATATTTTAGGTATGAGAATACATCGTTAAGTATGTTTGACCCTCCTACCCCCAACCCCATTCTTTTATCCCAATTTTTATATGGCAGAACAACGTTTGCCGGGTCAGCTAGTTATTATAATACTCATACCCTCGAAAGTGCGCTGAATGGAATGAGGGTTTTTAGGAAAATTTACGCCACCAGTGTACGCCACATATGCTACAGGTATGCTACTTTGAAAACGAAACATAATGACGTAAACATGAAGTTGACATCAAATAAACTAATGTCAGTTTTTGACATTATCTGAAGCGTTTTGGCAGGTGTCTGTCACCTGACAAATGGGTACTTACACTCACAATAATTCACCTATTTTCGTAAATGAAATCCTTTTAATTATAAATATTATGGCGCCGTATATTTCTAAATAAATGTATCTAGTAAGAAGGATGCATAATAATTTGCATAGAGAATATTAGTTATACAGGGTGTAACGAAAATGGATGGTCATATTTTAAACTGCATCGGCCCATAGAATAGAACAACTTTCTTCAAGGAAGTTAGTACCTAATTTCCCCAAAAAAAAAAACCGGCCAATTGCGAGTGGAACTCTTGCACCGAGGGACCCGTACAAGCTTGCGGGTATGTAAATAGTTCGGGAATTGAGTTTCGAAAATTTTTTGCCCGAAAATCAATCAGAAAAACTTTTTTTTTTAAGTTTTTGGTTTCAATCGAAAATAAGACTTGGTTAAAATTATTTAAAATATTTTTTAGCTTATGCTAATGAGGTCCGAATACGATACCTGACGATGAATTTTCCCTTAACTTGTGTTGTAAGACCTTGCATCTTGCCAAATTTCATGATTGTAAGACAACGGGCAGTACTTACCCTATAAATAGTTCTCTTGAGGGTGTCGAAATATACGTTTTTTGCGGTATAAACGGCCGTATCTTTTTAACTATGAAGTTCGATTGTTTCACTGCTTCAAGAGACTGTAGACCTGCACCTGAGTATATGGTTTTAATTTCAACTCGATACCTCCACATGTCCGGAGATAAAAGGTCCAGACAGACAGACGGACAACAAAGTGATCCTATAAGGGTTCCGTTTTTTCCTTTTGAGGTACGGAACCCTAAAAACGACTTTCCGTTCAAAGTTATCATCAGCTGATCAAATTAATTATGGGAGGTCCAATTTTTTTTCGGAATTTTATTTGATTTTCTACAAGAAAGTGGTCATTTCCATAGGCAGAAGCAGTATCTTAAATATGACCACCTATTTCCGTTACATCCTGTATATTAGTGCCCTTTCTTTTTTTTTCTTTTTTTATCCTAAAAAGTTTACCTTGTCACGTTGCGGAGGGTCACGATGTGGACAGGTGTCCACATCATGACTTCTCACGGTCCTCCACCTGGAGGCAGAGTTGGATGAAGATAAAAACACGGCAAATTAAGACGGATAATATGTCAATATTTACAGAAGGCTAGATAATACGAGTATGAAGCACTCATTAATCGTACGTACACCATACACTGAGACTAGGTACATATATTTATTTATTTATTAAAATTTCATGCAACACAAATGTACAAAGGCGGACTTAATGCCTTAGGCATTCTCTACCAGTCAACCAAGGGTGGTGGAGAGATAACATGGCAGGTGCATGAACTGAACCAAAATAATACTAAGACGAAAATAGTTACGAAAGTATAATATATAGTTAAAATAAACATACATATATATTTAATATAAAATACCTACATATATCGTTGGTTAATTCTGTATATTTCGCATTTACACAAACCTTCAATTCCATGACGGAATAAAAACAATTGTCCGAGAACTCGAGCCGTTTGGATACTGTGATACAGAGAATACGAACGCTAGAATCTAGACAATACATCTGTGACAATACTCATGATTTCTAGTGGTACTTCCCGATCCCAAGATGTTTCATCGAAGGGCTAGAAATCTCCCAATAGGAGCATAATTCACACAAACTGTATGAGAGATAGGTTGTTCTAACTTTCATAAAGGCACACACACACACCACCACACAAAAAAAATCATACCAGTATCTTTACCTTTTCATTCCAAGGGGTATCGTATTACCCAGTAACTGGGTTGTGGATGTCAGATAGGCAGTCGCTCCATGTAAAATACTGGTATTCAGCTACATCCGGTTAGACTGGAAGCCGACCCCAAGATAGTTGGGAAAAGGCTAGGCCAGAATTGATTTTGATCTTTACCTTTTCATTCATTTTATACTTGTTTGTAAAATAATTACCTAAAATATGTAGATTGACACTAGGGAAGAGCAGAACCACCCAATACAAGCGTTACTGAAGAGTCGGAAAATGACAAATGGTATAGGGGAGCTATATCATAAAATAAGTTCGGATTCAGCTCGGCAGCTGAATCCGAACTGATTTTAAAACGAAAAACAAGAGGCTAGACAGAAATGGCCAATGAATATTTGAATTAGAAATTTAAAACTGGGTAAGTAAGAATGTAATTTAGAATGGAGGTCAGGAAACAAATAAGGCTGTAACACCGCCTTGTTACAACCTATTCTGTATTTTATAGGTAGATCAGTAACACTAATAAGCTGAACCAGTATCTATTTATTAAACCAGAGGTGTCTGAAAGCATTTCGCTCGAACCACTTCGCTGTTGCTATGCGATGCAAAGTGTCAAGTTAAGTATAGATCGTTCCATAATTTCGATATTAGTGATACTAAATTAGCGTGTAATCCTGGGAGCTGACCAGTTAGATATGAAAAACTGGTTTAATGAACCCGTAGGTACCTGATTAGTTGTTTGACGGTCTGACTATGGAACGAATGAAATAGATTTCCTTCTGCAAGATTTTACTGTTGGTTTATGACTCCAAATACTTGTAACCAGATTTTTAAATAGAAGATGATTACAGAAGACAATAGCCTCTACATCTTTCACATTATAACAAAAAAAATAATTAAATAAATAATAAAATATTATAATTAAAAAGAGCGAGTCAGACTCGCACGCAAAGGTTTCCGAACAAATCATGTTTTTTTCAGTTTTTTTTTTAAACTGTATATTTCTTATAGGTTTTCCTAAAATTTTGTAGTTTCGGAGATAGAGGAGTGGTAATTTTTTATCTATTTTCTGAAATAACTTAAAAATTATACATTTTAAAATTATGAAAAAAATATATTTGATACCCTTATAGCAAGCATCATGTTTCATTTGATTTCTTACACGGTACAGTTTGGAAAACTTTTTAATTTTCCGATTTGCAACCCCATATTCCAAATTCGTTCATTTACGCTACACTTCCGTATTTGGGTCACCAATATACATGTGTGTACCAAATTTCAGCATTCAGTCCAGTAGATTCGTAGCAAATGGACTGAGACAGACGGACAGACGGACAGACATACAGACAGACAGCCAGATAGACAGACACACGAGTGATCCTATAAGGGTTCCGTTTTTCGCATTCTTCTCAGCAAACCCTTTCAATTAATACCCATATCATGGGAATGCATAAAACATATCAGCTATACCGCCATCTTTGGGAGTTCGCCATATTAGATTTAGAATGACATCACATATATAACCATGCGTGTCATCCAAACTCAATGAATCCCATCTTACATGCAAAACAGCTCAATAGAAAACCGAGAAGTCGTTCACATTTAACTTTTACGAAGCAAAAAAAGCGTGTTAAAAAGAAAATAGTAAACCTTGAAAGCATAACTCAGAGTTGCACATAGTAAAAAATATAAACATATGAGCAATTATATTTATTGTGAGTAACCATTTTAAATGACATAATATATAAAATGATTTTATTTACAGATCCCAGAGAATCGTAAATCAAAATAAATTAACTCATTTAACAATACTTAATTAATTTAAATTTACGATTTAGCACATATCTCAACATCCCACTGGTACAAAACCGGTGTGTGTCTATCTGTGCAAGTCCCTGTGTCCGAGTAGCGACAGTCAGCGTGTCAAAGTGACGCTAAACCTGTGCCACAGGACCTGCCGCATATTTTTATGTTATGCTTATCACGTAGGAGAATCTAGGAGGAATATACGGAGCGATAGTTGAGACAGGACTGTTAGTTGTCTATCGGTTATATTTCGGGGAGTGTGCGTCGGCATTGCATAGTTCCATCATCATTCCAACCACACGCACAAAACGTTTCGAGAACACATCCATTGTGCGTAAAGCTAAGGAGTGGAATTTGCTGCCGGAGTCTGTGGTTCCTGATAACTACAACCTGAGAGTTTAGGTTTTTTAGTTATAGAAGTCAAGAGTCTTCCCTTTCCACAATATATATACGATCTAAGGAAACGCTTTTATCTTTATTTTTAATTTAACGCCATCACAGTTAAACATTCCTGCCTCTTTATTTTCTAGTTCCAGAATCAGGAAAACGTTTCTGACTCTTAGGCATCGTCTCGACCTATGATTGTAAACTTCTACAAATTGAGTTATACCACATAACTTTTTAGAATTCAAAGTTATCACTCTCAATTTTATCCCTTGGTCAGACAAGGGCAATTTTCACACTAAACACTCCGCGCGTAGATTGTGAGGTCCACAAAAAGTTTCTGTGCATCTGGGTAGAACTTGACTGGTTTTATTAGCTGGACTCCCACGCATAACGAATCAAACGGAAGTGTTAGTGTGCCTATTAAATTCCACATACATAAACCTGTCCAACGTTCCCGCCACAAAACCCATATCTCCCTATGTTTCCAAACCAGAGCGCCCAGCATCACGCGCCGTGAGAACTCCCATGCCCGCGGCGGCACACAACACCACTATACGACATATACGAGCTACTCACATTTGTGTGGTTTATAACCTGGCGACACATGTTAAATCTGAAGACAGCATGTGGGACCATTCCCACTTCGAAACGGTCACGAGGAGAGAATAGAAGGAAGATAGATATTTTTGTTATGTAAGATATCGCAGGTTGTAGGAAAAATACTTCCTGGAAAAGATTATCTGTAAAGATGTAGCAGGTAAAATATGACTCTCTAATTACAAGACAGAGTAATATTAGTAATAGTTTGTTTCAGCAGGAGACCGAAAAATCCCGTCTCTGCAGCGGAAGGCTTCAAGAAATCTAAGAAACGCTTAGGAAGAAGGAAAATAATATGGTCCTAAGATCCGCCTACCCGGCTCGAAGATTTTTTTTAAACCGTTGTGTGGGTGCGTTCACAAACATAAACTCATACACAAGACACCCAGACCCGGAACAACTATTTGTAGTCCATACAAATATTTGTTCCGTGCGGTAATCGAACCCGCGACACGCAGCGCGGCAGAACGCTCCACCACTTCTCCAACCGTGTCGTCATTATCGCGTCATATTTCCATCTTTCCCAGAAGTTTTGGTCCAGTTATGGGCGCCAACGGGCCGTCATAATTACATTACCATTTCTCCACCTCCGTGACCGCCTCTTCCGCGTTTCCTTGTAGCCAATAATACAACAAATTCGAGGAATAATATATAATATGTGAGGACAACATTCTCGAACCAATATAGCATTGGCCGACTAACTGGCCAATGAGAACGAGCTTCCTCGGCCGTAACACTTCCTTGAAAAATGTAGGAAGTAGAAATTGATAGAAAAAATTACGTTACTTAAATAGATAGAGATTATCTTGGAACGTTGGAGGAGGAAGAAATTAATGCTTGATTAAAGATGATTATGATAATTTTTGGCATAATTTTATTTAATTATCTTATTACCTTAATAGGGCAAACGCGACTAGCATAGAAATTATCAGAAAGCAGAAGCAGTTATAACGGCCTTCCAAGAGTATAAGGCTCAGTTTTTGCGAAGAAAATAATCGCTAAATGAATATAAAAAAATATTGAAAACTAGCGTCTTGGCTACGCACGGGTGCAAATTATATAAGGTGTTAAAAAATTAACCCTCGAAACTTGAAGGAGTGCTTTGGACCATCGAACTGAATAACTTTTACTATGGGACCAACTTTGATAACGCGAAAAAAAATCAGCTGTTCCGTACATTTTGACGAGTTTTGCAAATATAAATGTAGGCAACAGTGGTACTATGGGACCAAGTTCGCGATTTCAAAGTTGGTCCCATAGTAAAAGTTATTCAGTTCGATGGTCCAAAGCACTCCTTAAAGTTTATTTGAGTTTTAAGTATCGCTTTTAGCGATAAGGCTGCCCATTGTGTCACCCTATGTAAAGTTTTCTTCATTTATAAATGTTCTGTAATCTAAATAGTGTACATAATAAAGAGTATTCTATTCTGTAATCCGTTGCATAGTTTAGGAGTAGTCAGCGGAGGAGAAGCGGAACAGACAGACTTGGTTTTATACTATGTAGATATAGAGAGCAGTGGTGGCCCAGTGATAACAGCCGCAACTCACAAGTTGTAGGTCGTGAGTTCAAACCTGGGCAGGCGCTTTACTTTGTGTAAGTTACTTCATCACCACTGCTCTCAAAACGGTGAAGGAAAACACCGTGAGGAAACCGGCACGTCCTAGAACATAAAATTCGAAGACAACACCAATCCGAATTGGGCCCGCGTGATGGATTACGGCCCCCTCTCACAGAGACGAGGCCTGTGTCCCAGCAGTGGGGACATTAAAAGGTTGACTATGATGAGGAGATATAGAGAAGAGAAGTTATGACTTTTCAACAGCCAATACCATCACTTCGTCATCATCATAATCAGCCTATAGCAGTCCACTGCTGGGCATAGGCCTCTCCAATTGCACACCATTCAGCTCGGTTCTCGACAACTCTCATAGCATCACTTATAATAATAATAATATAAGCCATTATTCAGACACATTAACACATAACATTAAACATTTTCCACATTGTTGACTCGATTTATTATGAGTCGACATCAAGAACCTGGTCTGTTTGCCCAGCTTTGGCAAAGGCCTCCTCCATGTTTTTCCACTCAACTCGATCAAGTGCTGTCCTCGTCCATGTCCTTCCTGCTGTTGCCTTAATTACATCTTCCCACTTACGACATTGTCTTCCCTGTTTTCTTTTGTTATTTCTGGGGTACCAGAACACAATATTTTTATTCCATTTTTCTATGCTTCTTATAATGTAAACCTGTCTATTTCCACATAAGTTTCCTTAACCTTGTTGTGACATCATCTATTTTTGTTCGCTTCCTTATCAATGTGTTTCTTATTCTGTCTGATTTTTTTATGCTAAGCATGCTTCGCTCCATTAATGTCTGGCATGTTTGTAGCTTATTAGTTTGCACTTTTGTGAGAGCCCAAGCCATATGTAAGTACAGGTAGTACGCAGGTGTTGTACAGCTTCTTCTTGACGAACATGCTCACTTCAGTGTTCTTCATGATTTCACAGTATAGCATCACTTAGCTTTCGTTTAATTTGTAACTCGTCGATAACTTTTATCCCATAAACGATCAAAGCGAATTTCGAAAATTATTATACCTAGTAGGTCATAGGCGTTAAAACGAAATCATTAAATACAAAAAAAAGGATCACAGTTGTCGAATTTAATTGTAACAAACAAGATTGACATTTTCTCTATATCTTAAGTGTGTTTAAGCACTAAGTGCGCATGCGCACCCAGGGTCACAGTAATCGTTTATGTTATTCACACCTTTCCACCTGCTTTATCGAAACTAATAGGGAGTAAAAATAAAAGTTAGTAATGGCGCAGCCCCACTGAACTTTCTTTTGAATTATTGTACTTGTATTGCAATAAATGGTCATTAACTTCACGCTTCATCCCAATTTAAATGTAATAAGGTCAGTACAGCAAGTCTTTTAAGCTTTTTCTGATCAGATACATTTGATATAGCATTTTATATGTACTGTCGTATTTATCATTATTTTTAACCGACTTCCAAAAGGAGGAGGTTATCAATTCGGATGTTTATATTTATTTTTTCTTTATGTATGTTCGGGCATAAGTCCCTCATAAGTTGACGAATTTGCAAAATTCTTTTTTTTATTCGAAAGGGGTTTGTGCCGAAATGGTCCCATTTAAATTTCACATAGATCTGATGATGGATTTCGGACACAGACAACGGAACTCTACAAAAATTGACAGCAAATCAACTGCGATTGCTGCGATCGTGTGATCTGATCATGGGATCCTGATAAAATTGAGAGAGAACCTCGAAAATTGGGCACGAATATTGTTTCTGTTTACTTTTCATAACTTAATCAGGTATTTGCATTTAGGAATCATCACATCATGAAACTGAGCTGATGATGGAAACCATACCTTTCCTAAAGAATAGAAGTTAGATATAAAAACTGGTTTTAGTGACAATTACCACTTAATATGCTTTGAAGAAAAGACGTCTTTACAATATTGGAGGTAACGTCAACTGGTCAATATCCTGGGAACTTCATGGAAGGATGGTTACATCATCAGCTCAGTGGCAAGTAGGTAATTAATCATTTTATCAATTGGGGCCGACTCAAAATAAGTTTATATAAAATTTGATAGTTTACGTAGGTAAATAAGCTCAATACTCAAGACTTAAAAGGTTTATTTATATTTTGCTTTTTAGTTCTTTTTCGTCGGTTAATTTTTTTGTTAAAATATTTTTTATTTCTTTTACTTTTATTTTTATTCGTCCAAACCAAGCCAAAATAAGACAAGCCCACCACTCCAACTCCAACCAGAATCACCAGTTACGACAACCAGAAAATCGTCGCGACAATGAAGCCTGACGAGGCCCGTAGAAACGATTAACTGCGTTGGGACCCGCAACGAAATTAATCAGAAAAGAACAGCGAAGGAGTAAGAAAAAAAACATAATTTCCACTTTCCTCCTTATCAAGCAGGAGACAGACTAAAACTAGGCCAATTAGTGGCGTGCCGTAAGACATAAAAATGTAAAAACCTCGGAACCCCGGGTCCACTGAAATTGAGATTGGCAAAAAATCTTAGTGTTTAGTGCACCACATTCCAAAAGGTTTTATAAAAATCCGGTTTGTGGGTGGACCCGGGTTCCAAGGTAAAAATCTTAGAGCACTCCACTTAATAGGGACAAAGGGATATAATCTGATAATCAATCTGCCTAGCGTTTTCCTAACTATCTTGGGGTCGGCTTCCAGTCTAACCGGATGCAGCTGAATACCAGTATTAGAGCGACTGCCTATCTGACCTCCACAACCCAGTTACTGGGTAATACCCCATGGTAAGACTGGTTGTCAGACTTTCGAGCTTCTGACGACCCGTAACGACTGTCAAAGATCCACGATTGACAGCCGGGACCAACGGCTTAACGTGCTTTCCGAGGCACGGAGGAGTCTCGGTATGTAAAGATGGTCACCCATCCATGGATCAATCCCGACAAGCGTAGCTTAAGGGTCTACTAACGGTCCAGTGGCGCTCATTGAATAAAAAATCGTAGCATAGCACAGAAAATAAATATAAAAAAATCCAACGTGACGTTTGTTACAAAGGGGATAAAGCATTTTTACGTTGTTAAAACAGGTCTCAGAATGTTTCGTATCCAAAGTAGTAGGCAAAAGTGTCAGAAACGGCCGTTTTTGGTACTTTTGCCACTAGACCGTTAGTAGGGTCTTAACCTAATGAATCGACCCGTGCGGCTGTTATTACTTTAGCCACAAGCTCCATTTCCTATCGCATTAAAAGTCCATATTACCCATTTAGCCACTATATCATTGCTTCGTTCGGCTACACTCCATATACAACTCATAAGTCGTTATTCGTACTAGTTATTACATTTGTAATGCATAAAACCTAGTTACAATTAAATTTATTGCGAAGCTCATTAGGCAAAGGTAGTTAGGCACATTCCGTATTAGATCTACGAAAGCGCAGCGTAGCTATGAATTAAGAGGAACTTTATTCTACTCTAGAAATCTCTTAAAAAAACATTACTTTTTCATACAAAGTGGAGACGACGATGGTAACGCGAACCAGGCAAGTGGAGTTAAGCACCGCTCCTTCGCTCTAAGCCGCGTAGGTACTTGTCGGATACGTTTGATATTCATTGCGCTTTTGTAACTTTAAATGCGTAGTTTCGAAAATTCGAAAAAAAAAAACGAAAATTCAGGTGAAGTATGTTTGGTAAAAAGTTTATACAATTAAAGATAAAACTATACTAATCTATATATAATCGGTTAGCTAATTTAATAATGATTCCAAAGACATAATTTGCAGAGAGCTACCTGTCGTAACTTTAGAGATACGAGTATCGTTGTTTTAATCAGACGCGCCGTAATCGCGGGAATCGCCCGCGATTCACGTGACCGTTCCGAGCTTTCGCGCAAAATGGCCGGACCGTTGAGAGGATAACACTTGGAAATAATTTTCGTAAAAAACAAAAAAAAAATTGCGACTTTGACCTACGATATCTCCAGAACCACTGGATTCCCAGGTATGGTCTAGTGGAAAAAAATGATCCAAATAATGGGTAGAATATGTGGCTTTTGGCATCGGAAACTGTCTTTTTACACCCGACATAGTTTATTATGATCTCGACTAACGGTACTGAACAGCTGATTTTTTTTTTCGCACTTTTTTTTTGGTCTCATAATAACAGTTATTCATAATGATGAGTATGGCCAGTCTTTTTATTCATTATTGGATTGTCCACATTGTATATAATTTTACTCGAGTCAGTTTAAGTGATTATATTAATTGTGTAGTAGATGCTAAACTCTTGTAATTTGTCTCTGTCTTTGTGGTTTGCTGGTAGAAAACTCAACTGGTAAGCACGTCATTGTACATGAACTGTATTGTCATTGTGTATTTCATGTTGCTTTATTGTACAATAAAGCAACATAAAATAGACAGACAATCAAAGAATTAGGATTACTGCAATATTTTTTATTAAATTCCAAGAAAAAAAAAACTGAACTTAAGTACATTTTTATTCGCATTTGACAAACATTTTTCATTATGTAATCTACTTTAAATTTTTAAATAAATTCGAGACGAGTATTATTCAACTGGTTTATTATTTATTTTACAATTTACAATAATGAATGGCACAAGAAAGTAATAATTAACCTCTGAGCAACGGAAACTCACCGGTGAGTTTGACAAAAAAAAAATATTTAAGTGAAAAAAATAAATAATAATCGGCTGTCAACCCGGGTTGTCGTCGAGGTTCAATTTTACAACCCGGGTTTGTCCGCGGGGCCTAATTATGTTGAAAGTGAACTATCCAAAATCCGAAAAACCCAACAGGCCGCTCTGTTTATGCTTCGCTGCCTCTGGTGCCCCACTCCAGGAACCTCAGCCGTATGCAACTACCTTCGTTGCTTGTAGTTTCTTCGCTGTCATTCACAGGTGATGCTCTAGATGCAATGTTGCCAACAATTATGATTTGATTTTTGTCTTTGTGTCTTTGATCGATACCTTCTGAAAAAAATTGGCTGTCTGTAAAGTTGGTTTACGGACGATAGTTTAACGTGACAAGGAGAGATAGATGTGGCGCAAGCGTAAGTACAATGAGCGTAACGGGACAATTTCGTGCATGCAGCCGGCGTTCATCGACTTATTAGACGTTGTCACGTCAACAATACGTTGACGAATGTTGTTTAAAAAAACACCGTGTATATTCAAATAAAATACGGTTGGCCCGAAATCTCTTTTACTTTATTTCTCTACATGAAACATAATATTATTTTCAAAATTACTTCACCCAGCTGGTTTTTCTACAAAATATTTTCGTGAAAAAGATTTAATCAGGTACTACCACAATATAATTTGCAAGTCGATTCAATTTAATATTCTATCGGCAATCTCTAAGACAACACTATGTTATGTTCAAAGCTGTGTGCCTGTTCCATACTACCTAACACTTTTAACCATCATAATTTTATCAAAATACCTTCTTTAGATAACGACTCTTATTACTTATAATATTTTGTGTCTCAATTCCAACGTACATTTCAAAATGGCGGTGCATTAAGATAGGATATAACACGACAGGACTATTACGTGTCGTTTAATACGATAGTGCTGGATACACAATGAAATGTTGGTATGAATAGCTGAGACTTCGAAAGGGTGTAGACTCACTGACAATTTTGATAAGGTGCTTTGGATTTCCGTGGGCCGTTAGGCCCTCCATAGACGGACTACTTAGAGCAGTCGAGACCTACTGCACGAGAGCAGTCGAGACCTACTGCAAGAGAGCAGTCGTGTTGCGGTTGGGGTCTCCATAGACGGACTGCTTAGAGCAGTCGAGACCTACTGCACGAGAGCAGTCGTGTTGCGGTTGGGCTCTCCATAGACGGACTGCTTAGAGCAGTCGAGACCAACTGCACGAGAGCAGTCGTGTTGTGGTTGGGGTCTTCATAGACGGACTGCTTGGAGCATTCAGTACATTTTTAACTGCGACTGCAAAGAACTGCTTGAGTGGTCCGTGTATGGCGAATGTCAATTTGGTATTGAAACTGCAGATTGCCGAACAGCGACCGCTTTAAGCTGTCGGCACTGATTGCTCCGAGCGGTCTGTTTATGGAGGCACTTACAACAATTTTAGATTGTAAGCCACTTTTGGAAAAGAACCACCCACAATAGGGTATTTGACTATTTTATTTTTAATAATTTGTATTCAAAAGTTACTCTCTCTAAAATTGAAAACCGAAAGATTTTTTTGAAATCCACTCAAAATTGAGTAAGTTAGAAACTTTTCAAAACTAGTGGAAGGGAATACTGACAAGTTATAGAAAAAGAACACACACTGAAGTATGACGTTACTGCCCGAGATTACGCGCGTGAAAAAGAGACAACGAGATGTCCCCACCCCGCCCCCAGTCTGCCTTATACCAATATTTGAAAGACTAATTGCTGCTACATTTAATAACCAGTTTTGATACTGTTTTCTGAAAAAGATAAATTTATAAGTGTTATTTGTTGTTTCATATCGACACAGGAGTGGGTGTTTATTGTATTTAAGATCCTAGTCTCATAAAACCTTTGCAAAGGACCAAATACTAAAAATAAATTGTTCATCAAAATGGAATAAGCTTTTTATGACTAGTTTACCATAAGAAAAAACCTGAGAATTGGACCGACTTTCTGACAACATAATTCTTGTCCTACTTTGAGATCAAAGGACCAAAATATTCATGAGAACGCCACTTAAAATATTTTTCCTGAAAATAAAATGTGAAAGCCGGAACACAGCCTTACTAAAGCCTACGCAACACTAGCCGGAGCACGCAGCGATCGCTTAAAACGCTATTAATCGCAGTAAGTCGCCGGACGAGTAATCAACGTATTATTTATTGGTACATTTATGCGCAATGTCGCATCGAGCCATATTCATGTACCGAGCCATTTGCTGTGCCGACTTTAATGACGATTATTTCGTAAGGCAGACTTTCCCAACCTTTTTTAACTGCGAACCTTTAGCTAGATTAGCGACCACCGTCGCATCATTTCAACCGAAAGACGTCCACTGCTGGACATAGGCCGCCCTCAAGTGCCAAAATGACCGGTCCTGCCCCCCTAGCCATATTACTTTTCTATAGTCGTTTACGCTAACGCTTAGTACAAAATATATGGCGATGACATTACCTACGTAGAGAAGTGTCACGTGACTTATCGCAGGTAATGTGATTTCCTTAGACGCACAGCCCCCCTGGCTGTGCGTCTTACATCCATTGGCTACCCGCGACCCTCACGAAGACAGACAATCGTCAAGGGTCCTTGATAAAAAAATACAGAAATATTAAGAATTTTATAGGAAGGACAAGTTAAGTAACTGCAACAAAAAAAAAATTGTCAATCTGTTCTTCCGCGGACCCTTGATCGTGGTCCCCCGGGGTCCTCAGGCTCCAGGTTGGGAAACCCTGTCGTAAGGTTTTAAAATAAATATAATTGTGTTGTTTACTCCATTATTGTTAGTGATGTCATCAGAGGACCATAATGCAAGTGAGGCTTTTATACTTAAAATGATATTAAAGCTTTTTATAGTGTCAACAATATGCAGGTAAATAGTAAGTGAGTGGGGTATTTGAGAAACTAATACTAATAACAAAAAGTAGCTGATAGAAAAGTACAACAATGTTGTTGGTACTGTTATGGAAAGTGAGTCTGGCTGTTTGATACTTCTGACGGCACGGGCGATATGGTCATATGGGATATGAAAACAAAGAGCTTGAGGACGCGTTTTCAATAATATAACTCACGAAAGTCTAGGAAATAACAATCGTTGTCTACATGTGACATCCACCAAAGGATGACGATGACGTCTACAAAAAATACTCCCCAGGACCTTACTACACTAATCAAATACATTCACAATCATCAGACACCAATGGTACAAAACTTTGATCCTTACTATATATAGGGTGACTGGTAATTAGTGACCGATATTTGAACACGTGATTGTACTCATGATAACAAACAATTTTCCCAAAGAAACATTTTTTATTGTCATTTACTGTTATCACAATAACATAACAGCCGTATGAAATTCGCGCGCGCGCGCCTGTGGCCTATCAGCTGTTAGCCGCGTGACGCCGTTCTGTCTCACTATATGCTTCTTTGTGAAAGTTGTTTGTTATCATGAGTACAATCACGTGTTTAAGTATCGGTCACTAATTACCAGTCACCCTATATATATTAATAGAAAAAAAAAAACATTTTGAATTTAACAAGCTTTTATACGGCTACCATGTGTACACAAAATTTCGTGTCCATGCTGCTGAGCATTGAAGAGTTTCTTCATCTGAAGCTAATATTGGATTTCAATTCAGGTCATGCTTACCATAAAAATGCATTGTCATCGGAACTGACCTACAACATTTTTTTTTTTGTTGTTATTCGTTTGTGTGAATCTTACATCATACATAAGCACAAAGCGTTTTGAGAACACATTCATTGTGCGTACAGCTAGGGAGTGGAATTCCCTACCGAAGTCTGTGTTTCCTGATAGCTATAACCTAATCAACAATAAAAAAAGAAGACGGTAAAAAAAAAATAACCTTACCATAAATATTTTTCTTTTTATTTTACATGTAAAACTTTAACTCCGTAGGATTAGAGTAAGTGGTGGTGGTGGAGTGGTAGTGGAGCTTGCATGATTTGACGCGAACATATATACGTACTTTGCAAGTTAAATAAAAGCTTGTAAAAATCAACTAAATTCCAACCAAAAGCTTCTCCCCATTTTTTTTAACCGACTTTCGAAAAAGGAGGAGGTCCGCCGATTTCTCCGTCAGTTGTGGACCGATTTCTAAAATTCTTATTTTATCCGAAAGAATATACTCCCGAGGTGGTCCCATACAAATTGTATCGAAATTGCTTCAGCGCTTTTTGAGAAACGGAACAAAAACGAAAAATACGTATACCTCGATGACGTTTTGGTGTTCTCCAAATGTTTAAATTCCACGTTCCATGTTATTGGGCTTTTTAGTTCTGGGGTATAACAAAAAGTAAAAAATAAAAAACTTTTTTACAAAAAAAACAACAGAGTTTCAAAAAAAAGAAGTTTTTTATTTAGCGTTAAGAACACAAGAGAATCTAGTTACTAACATAAAATACATTTTATGCAAGGCGCAGTTATACGACTTCTAATGATTTTTAATTGAACATCACGTCTAAACCACTAGTTTTACTTATTTGAAAAAAAATATATGTTACTCTAAAAAATTTCCTACGTAGTTTCTTATGTGAATATTTCAAATTATATTTTTATAACATATTGCAATTAATTTGTAAAGTTATGTCTAACGCAGATATAAAATTAAGAATCACGCAAAAACTATAAAGCGTATGTTTATGAAACTATCACCATTTTAAAGGTCATTTAATTATTTATGTTTTAGTATACGTGTTTTAGTATAATACCTGTTGTTCTATGTCTAATAAATTAATAATGCGTCTAATTTCGGAGAGCGCTTGTAACAAGGCAGAGTTAAAGCCTTGTTTATTTTTTGACCTCTATTCCAAAATAACCTTCCTTGCTACCTTTTTTTAATTTCAAATTCAAAAATTACTTCGTTTTCTCTGTCAAGTCTCTGTTTTGATATTAAAAATGAGTTCTAATTCTGCAGCCGAGCTAGTAGAAGCTCCTCATTGTCATTTTTCGACTCTTCAAGTGTCAGTTACCAGTTTCCTAGAATTGTGCATTAATACAATTTAATTACGTAACTATTCACAGTGTATGTGTTCGTAATATTATTATAAAGCCCACTGTTGTAAATAACAAATATAATGTGTTAACTCGTCGTGTGTTATTATTCATTCAACTCATCTACGGTCCTCCTACTCTAAGTCCTCCTCTGCGTGTCACTCCTACGAGTACGACCTCCTCTGCGTGTCACTCCTAAGTCCTCCTCTACGAGTCACCAATACTCCGGCTGCAACCAGACACGCCCTCCGTACCGTGACACGCTCCTTGATGGGCGAGTCATATTACTGGGTGGACGTACGACGCGTTACGTGAGCTCAGCACAGAACACGCAAGCTCAAGGTCGTTGGCAGTTAATAGCGCCTTAAGAACACAAGAGAATCTAGTTACTAATATAAAATACATTTTATCCCATAATACATTAAGAGGCCCAGTAAACTAATGGTAATTCTAAGCGCAATGGCACTCGGTTTCCATTTTAAACACATTTGTTTCTGTTCATTATCATAATAAAATTATTTAAATACCAACTGGCTACTTATTCTGCAACGAGAGATACGTTCATAAAATTTCTTTAGGGGATATGATAAGAATTTATTGTTTTATCAATATCATTTTTTGGAATATACAAAACTGTTTATAGTGTTCCGTATCCGAAAGCGGGCTCCGTATGGAACGGAGCTGAAGCGGGCTCAGTATCTTTTGCTGTCACTCACGTGTCCGTCTGTCTGTCTGTCCATCGTCTGTCACAAAAAAATTGTTTAACTTCCCTATGAACTTGAAAGGTAATAAGTAAATGTTTATTGTTACGTATATTTTAGTAACAAATAATATATCGATAAATCAGATATTTTCTTTGATAATTCCCTCATTTGGTACGGAACCCTAAATGTGCGAAACCCGACACGCACTTGGCCGGTTTTTTTTTTATTTTTACAAGTTTTTATTTTTTACTTGTTATATTAGAAGTGAAGTGCCAAAAATACTACTATAAAGTAATTCCTCAATGTGCGAGAAAATATTGGTAAGACTTTATGTAAATTCATTCAACTTGCAAGCCGTCGCTGCTAACACCATCTAGCGAGGTATAGAGGACGGGCCCAATCGAAGAACAAAAGCTGCTTGTGCAAGTTAAAACCTCGTAGTTACGGCGGCGGCGGTACCGTTTCTTTGTATGGGATGAGGCATCTCTAGGCTAGTTTTATATTATCTGTGGTTTTAGTTACAGATCTACTAGTATGGTATGTATTTTATCGTATGTTAGGCTGATGTGCGCATCTCCACGTCCAAAGCGCATATTTTGCGTACGAGTGGGACAGGTATGTTATTCGATCTACCCCAGCTCCTCAAGGAAGGCCAGCAGCGCCCTAGTTACCTAGATTTCCGAATTACACTATCCAGCGACCAGTGCATGCTGGGCAGCTTAGAAGCAGATGAGCTGCTGTCTTGTCCTCCTCCATGCAGGTTCTGCAGAGTGCGCTGTCTGTAACTCCTATAATATTATTTCCTTGATCCTTAATTCAAATTCAGTTTTTTTTTTCTCTTTCTATTCCCTCTCCCTCGCCCTCCAAATCCCCAAATTGTAAGTACCCACAAGTTAAGTTTATTTTTATTGTTACTTTAAGTGCACATTACCTACTATTAAGCTTTATCGGTCATATAATGGACGGATGGATGACCCCTGTAACACAGGTTTTCCCGGGTCGATGATCTTTATTTTGTACTTCGTCAATTGTACCTTAATACCTGTAATTGTATACTTTTTGCTAATAAATATTATTATTATGACAGGAGGTGCCTAGTAAACATACGCCACTTTTTCTTCCCAGCTAAAATCCTGGACATTGATGACGGGCGGGCTTTAAGGCCCTACTACCGGCCAAGTGGCGCCCTCATTGAATAAAAAATCGTAGCATAGCATAGAAAATAAATATTAAAGAATCCAACGTCACGTTTATTACAGAGAGGATAAAGTATTTTTACGTTGTTAAAACAGGTCTCAGAATGTTACGTATCCAAAGTAGTAGGCAAAAGTGTCAGAAACGGCCGTTTTGATACTTTTGTCTACTACTTTTAAGCTATGCTACGATTTTTTTTTCAAAGAGGGCGCCACTTGGCCGGTAGTAGACCCTTAAGGAACTGTCTTTATGTAGAACTTTGACGTTCAAGAAGTGCTGGCTCTCAGTCTATTTTGAATAAATTACTTTCGATTTTGACCTATAGCGCAGCAAAGTAAAGTATCCTTCAATATTTATAACAACTACAGGTCACAGGTGTAAAGGGGTGGGCCATTAGTAAAGAGCATAACATTATCATTCAACTCGAGTCATTTACAAACATACACAAAATAAACATAAACACACCGTACATATTTTCCCACAATTATGCAAATACAAACACGATTGTGTATATTCTAATGAGGCGTTATGCTCACGCGCAGCTTTTTATAAACAATTTATTTTATTGCTGGCAACACTGCAAATTATTTGCCTTTAACATGCAATTGATCAAGTCCTACTGCTTTATGTAAATCATTTGTTATAGATATGGGTAATAAAAATGTTTTTCAAAGATAATTATGATTAAGTATCTCATGAAAAGGTGTTAATGATATGGAAATTAAGATCATTTGTAAATATAATTAATGTTACCCTCTCCATTATGTTATAAATTAAGTCACGTGAGCTCTACCATCTATTATTAAGTCCAGGCTTGTAAGATCTTGAGATTATTTCATGTCTTGTTATAACTCTAGAGTCGACTAAAGATACTAGAGTTTCGAGCCAGTTCCTTGTTGACAATTTGGAACCGTGCACCGAATTTCTGTATCCTCATAGGTAAATTTAATATGGTATCTTGAAACTCATAGTTAAGTTGTACTTAAAGAACCATTTTCAATGTAACAAGTACTGCTAGAATAAAATTGGCCGTAAACTCGTCCAAGGAAAGTACTTGATCAATTTACGACCTACTAACTAACACATAAAGCGTTCAAACATTTATATTTAAAATTACCCGTCTATAAAATTACCCGTCTTTAAAATTACCCATCTATAAAATTACCTAGATTATGCCAATGTTCAGCGGATACGCGAGCACAGGCCTACAATGATCTACAGACATCATGGCACATAATGACATGCTAGATCATGCGTTGTAAATCTTTGCGCAGGCGACGACGCCGAAATGTGTGCTGATCACGCAACGAGAATTGGATCATATTTCTTAGTATACTTAGCAAACGAAGTAAGTAATTGTGGACGATTTAAAACCTTGATCTGGTTGAGACAATGTAAAAAAAATATAAGAGCATCAAAAAAAAATGCTGGCTAGCTGACAAACATGACATATACATAATCTTTCAAGCCAATGCCTGGCTTCTATTTAAAAAAAAAAATTAACCATTTTTATCAAAACTGTGCTGATATAAGGGAGAAAGATCCAAAAAATAAAAATAAAACATTTAGCTCCTACATAAAAATAGTTGACACCAATAAGACCATCTACTACGACGCTGATATATGCATAGGAACCTTAGAATCAACGTACTCCCTCATAGACACCATGAATAAATGGGGAAACCTAAAGCTTCTTGAGACGGGTGGGCTGGTTCACGTACACCATAAACTGAGTGCGGAAACCAAATTTCCAGATAAATAGAGAGATAGGCCATCTACTAAATAAAAGTCTGAAATTCAAGGACAGACAACGCACATCCTGAACTGGGTTAAAAGGCAAGAAAATGACTAGTTACTCATGAAAAGGACAGCACTAAGGAACGACTTTTGGAAATTCAAACTCTAAACATGGCTTAGATTTTCATAAAGTTCAAAAGCCCAAAAATGAATAGTTTTCCGCTTGATGGTTCCAATAGAGTAGATGATCAAAAAATGGTTTTCCGCTTGATGGTTCGAATAGGGTAGATGTGTGGTGGGTGGATGGGTGGATGGGTGGGTGGGGATATTGTGCACGTATTTTTTATTTTGTCACGTAAACGGAAATTGATGGCGACACAGTGCGTTGAAATTTTGCGTAACGTCACACTTATGTCAAAAATGTACCACTTTTTACTTACAAGTAACGTAGCAAACGACTTAACTTTGATGCGTTCTATCTCGTAATTTTTTGTTGGTTTCGTAAAGCAAAAAATACTTGTCTACTATTTTCTGATAATCTAACCTACGGGCTAAATATGTAGAATCATTATTTTGTACCTAGGAATCATCCCACAAAGATTTACACCAATTGGAACAACACATTAATACCTAAATCAGCCAAAAAGACCATTATAACAAAATGAATCGATTACAAACTTACTCAGCCACTAAAAAAAACCTTTTAAGGCCTTAAAAGTATCGAGAAAACATTAAGATTGTTCGTGCCGATTCTATTTAATGTTTCACTCGGCTAGTAATCGATTCAGCGAATATCTATCCCATAAGGCTATCTCAGTTTGTCTAAAAAGTCTAAAGAATTTACAGATACGTCATTCTCTTTACAAAATTAACTAATTAATTCGATTTGAGAATGGAACCGTTATTTTTGTAAAAAAACTTGTGTACATAGATCCGTTTTTGGAAGGATATTAGTAGTTAATGGTTTATTTTAGAAGTTATGAATTATTAAATCATGTAAGTCAGTCATAATTATTATAAAAGCATTGCCATGTTACCGTCAGTATTTACAGGGCACATTACCAGTCGACAGCAATGCGGAAGAATTTTCCGACGCCATGTTTTAGATTATTTTTGGTTAATTAAAAAGGTTTTATTTTTTATTTAAGCGTATTAGTTATAGTTAGTTAAGTATATTTTCTTAATTCAACATATTTGTAGGTTTCTGTTTGAGATATCTGTGGTATACCATTCACTGTATAAAGCTTTATTAATTTATTTTATGCCATAGTTATATACCCATTAGATTTTGATAATTACTCTGTAACTGGGCTGCGGTCTGTAGGCATGTAAAACACTGAAATTCAGCAACATCCAATTAGACTGAAAGTCCAAATAAATGATGATGAGAATATTCTAAAAATATAAAAAAATAAACATAAAATATATTTTTACTAGCTTCCGCCCGCGGCTTCGCCCGCGTAGCACGTAAAATAAACCCTGTAGAAATCAAAATCAAAAGTTATTTAAATTAGGCTGAAAGCCAAATTTATTTGAACGTCATAGTTCCACATAAAGACTGTAGGGGCCACACACACTCATGTTACTCATTTATTTATTATCTATTGATCATCCATTGATCGTCTATTGATCGTCTATTGATCGTCTATTGGTCGTCTATTGATCGTCTATTGATCGTCTATTGATCGTCTATTGATCGTCTATTGATCGTCTATTGGTCGTCTATTGGTCGTCTATTGGTCGTCTATTGATCGTCTATTGATCGTCTATTGATCGTCTATTGAGCGTCTACTGAACGTCTACTGAACGTCTACTGAACGTCTACTGAACGTCTACTGAACGTCTACTGTACGTCTATTGAACTACTATTGAACGTCTATTGAACGTCTATTGAACGTCTATTGAACGTCTATTGAAAGTCTATTGAAAGTCTATTGAAAGTCTATTGAAAGTCTATTGAAAATCTATTACAAAACTATTAAAAATCTATTGAGTCTATTGAAAGTCTATTGAAAGTCTATTGAAAGTCTATTGAAAGTCTATTGAAAGTCTATTGAACGTCCATTGAAAGTCTGTTGAACGTCTATTGAACGTCCATTGAACGTCTATTGAACGTCTATTGAACGTCCATTGAACGTCCATTAAACGTATATTGAACGTCTATTCAACGTCCACTGAACGTCTTTTTTATTATATTAATATACAAGTTGATTTTTATTATATTAATATACAAGTTGAGAACCTCCTCCTTTTTTAATTTTTGAAATCCTTATTTAAAAACAGGAAAATCGAATTAAAAAAAATTAAACAAAATTTTAATATAAAATTATCGAACCTTCTTTATTCCAAAAATAAAATGCACCTACCTTTTCATTTAATTTCAATTATTTTTACCGTACCATCACAGTTTCCACCTCCATCGGAACAGCATTTCTTTAATAGGCACGCTCCTCAAAGTCTACTTGCTCGTGATTTATCGATTCTCAGCCGTCCTTAATTGATCGAATGTATCGATAATGGTTCATTCATTAGTTCAGTCGATTCATTGCACAATGCACACCGATGTCCATATTGGATTCTGCATGAATCTGTGCTTTCGATTAACAAGTATTTAGTTTTAAAACCGAATGGACATCTGAAAAGTAATTAGATTTACTGGGAATTGTGTGAAAAAGTAAACTTCTTTTCAAAAGTTTGTATGGCCAATAACTCAATACAAATCCATTGGGTGGCTTGACCAGCTAACATGAAATAGTATGGTGCATCATAGACAAATTGTGAGCGTATTTGGAGCTAAGAAGCCGAAGAAGGCCTGTATGTTAAAACGTCTCTTATACTTAGGGTCAATTCACACCAAAAGAGCGTCGAAGCGCAGCGCAGTTTCAGTGTCATATGAATTTTAGCTTTATTTTCATTACTACAATACTTATTATCACTGTATTTATACACGTATTAGACACTGAAACTGCGCTGCGCTTCGATGCTCTTTTGGTGTGAATTGGCCCTTAAGGAGCTTTCATGAGTAATTCTATTTTTCTTTTTCCTTCTCTTTACATGTACCTACACCCAACTTGTACTGGTGTATTATTTATTTATTTTTTAGAGTACCCGAAGGGTCCAAACGGAGCTCTATTGCTGTCACTCACGTGTCCGTCTGTCCTTCGTCTGTCACACAGATTTTACAGCCGAACGGTTGGAGCTACAGTCTTCAAATTTTCACAGTATAAGCATCTTGTTGACCCAAAGCCATAAAAATGGTCAAAAATGCATTTGGTACGGAACCCTAAATGTGCGATGTCCGACACGCACTTGGCCGGTTTTTTCTTATTTTCAACACACGACACACGACAACACAACACGACACGACACGACACGATAGCAACACACGATAGCACGAACACACGATAACAACAACACCATAACACACAACACGACAACAACACGATATGACACACACGTCGTTAACACGATAGTTAAGTAATTTTATATTACACTTAATGTATACCACAGGCTGTGGGATACCTACATTTCGCAGATTAGCTGTGGGGCACAACTTGCCTACGAACAACGTTGTGGGCTACAATATTGTTAAATGTTTGACTTGCGAAATTATTTGAAAGGCACGTAGCGCCATCTAGCGTCCTTAATCACAATCAAATATAGCCTGTCACTCAGGAATAATGTAGCTTTCTACAGGTAAGAATTTTCAAGATCGGTTGAGTAGTTCCAGAGATTACTAGTACAAACAAACTTTTTGATTATGTGAGGAGTGATATGAAAGAAAATGGAGTTAGTGATAGTGTGACGGCTGACAGGACAGAATGGAAGAAAAAAACGTGTTGCGCCGACCCCAAGTAACATGGGATAAGGGCAGGAAGATGATGATGATGTATCTATCAGTCCTACGTCCCGGGCCGTATGTATCCTAGCCAATGCCCATGTATTCTAGGAGGATATATAAAACACGCCCGACTCTTCATCCTGCTTTATATTACAAATGCGAATGTTTAAATGGATGTTTGTTTGTTATTCATTCACGTCAGAACGGCTGAACGGATCTGGAGAAAATTTGGCACAGAGATAGATTATAATCTATCTAATAATAATAATATAATCTGAAATATTACATAAGCACTTATTCAACGTGGGCGAAGCCGCTGGCAGAAGCTAGTTGGTACATAAACGTAAATTACAAAATGATCATGATCTCCACCCCAAGTGGCGTTAACGACGCACTTTAATTAGTTCAGCACCCGTTCTGCCTACCTCGTAAAAGAGAACGAGCGTGATCATAGATAAAAATACGCATTAAAAAGCTAACTATGTGTTAAAAAGCATGTTTAAAATTAGAAATGCCTGATAGAGTGGTGCAATAGAAAGAAAGAAAGAAAAAGAATTTATAAAATAAAACAAAAAAATGAAATAAACAATAATAAATTTAAAAAAATAGTATTAAAATAATATATTTATTATATTATTTTTTATTCTTTATTTTTTTTATTTTTTTATTATAATAAATTTTTAAAACTTGTTACTGTATTGGACACTTCTTCTTCTTTCGAAACGATGGTTTCATAACTTTTTAAATACTTTAGACCCAGAAGCTGACCATATTAAGGCGCTATTAACTGCCAACGACTTTGAGTGGTTAGCTTGCGTGTTCTGTGCTGAGCTCACGTAACGCGTCGTACTTACGTCCATCCATTAATAATACTCGCCCATCAAGGAGCGCTGTCCGAAAGTAGACGCATTATTAATTTATTGTACATAAAACAACAGATTTTATACTAAAATGCGTATACTAAAATATAAATAATTAAAAGGTCTTTAAAATGGTGATAATTTCATAAAAGTACGCTTTATAGTTTCTGCGTGATTCTCAATATTTTATCCACGTTAGACATAACTTTACAAATTAATTACACTATGTTATAAAAATATAATTTCAAATATTCACATATCAAATTACGAAAAAATGGTCTAGAGTAACATATATTTTTTTTAAAGAAATACAACTAGTCGTTTAGACTTGATATTCAATTAAAAACCATTAGAAGTCAAATAACTTTTATAATAACGCTATCGCTTCGTGCAAATGTATGGCAACGACAGGTTAAAAAATGACGAGAATAAATAGTCTGACTTAAAATAAATCGGAAATCACCAACCAGCCTTCAGCAAGACATGTGACATATCTGTTGTACCCTTAGACTATGGAAGGTTATAGATGGACTGTCAAAATCCAGCAATCTGAAGTACCAGAATGAGAAGCCGGCTTGTATCTGTACACGCGAAATAAGCTCACATAGACAAAATGAGAAGCCGATACGTCACCGTTACGTTCGTCAAGGTCACTCACACATTTTAACGATCCTGCTTCATTTAATGTCCAATGACGTTTCGTCTATAACCTTTCATAGTCTAAGTGTTGTACCTATCAGGAAACACAGACTCCAGCCAGGGAATTCCACTCAGAAGCTGTATGCCAATGAAAGTTTTCCCAAAATTCATCTCAGTTCAACCCGTTTACTTCCATTTCAAAATGAGCAAATCAAACGCGGTCATTATAAGTGTTGGCATTGACGAAATTATGTAGGTACGAGTAGGTAAGTGTGAGTTGGATGTAAGTAATTCCCAATGGTTCACGCTTGTCGCACGGCTGCGTGGCTGCGCGGTCACGCGGCGACGCGACTCGTTAGCCGCGCCGCGATTTATTCGCGTTACTGTCGACTCACGTTATGTTATTTATTATTTTATACAAACCGCTTGATTTATTCCGTGTCTGTTCAATGGCGAATTTGTTAGAATTAGAATTGAACACCCACGACTGAGTGGGTGCTCGCTTTAAAAAGTGTAGCATTAGCTTCTGCGGTATTCTGTAGCCCTAGTACCATCAGTGTTATACAGCACTGGAAACACACGATAAAATATAATTATCTAGAAATTCAAAATTTCTAGATAATTATATTTTTTCGTGTATTTCCAGTGTGTGCTGAGCAGTGGTGGCCCAGTGGTATTGGCTGCGACTTATAAGTTGTAGGTCGTGAGTTCAAACCCAGGCAGGCGTTTTACTTAGTGTAAAGTATTTCATCACCACTGCTCTCAAAACGGTGAAGGAAAACATCGTCAGGAAACCGGCATGTCCTAGAACCAAAAATTCGAAGGCATGTGACATCCACCAACCCGCACTGGTCCTGCGTGGTGGATTATGGCCCACACCTTCTCACAGAGAGGAGGCCTGTGCCCCAACAGTGGGGACATTAAAAAGGCTGATGATGTGTATTTCCAATTTCTAGATACTTATAATTTTTTGCCATAGTTACGAGCAATTGTAACATATATTTGTGTATTTTACAAAACATCTTTATATCTTCATAGTATAAATCAAAGTCGTTTTCCGTGTCAGTCTGTTTCTCCGCAAACTCCTCCTAAACCACTGCGGTTTTCACCAATAGAAAGAGCGGTAAACGAGGAAGGTTTGTCTATATAATTTGTACGCGTGAGGAGCCAGGGCGGATCGCTAGTTGTAAAATAATTTTGTCTCGTATTTTTATTAACTACTGATACTTAAGGATTTAAATACACGGTTTTATGTCCATGAGGAACTCGTGGCTAAAGTAATAACAGCCGCACGGGTCGATCCATCAGGTTAAGCTGCGCTCGCCGGGGATGGCCCATGGATGGGTGACCATCTTTACATACTGAGACTCCTCCGTGCCTCTGAAAGCACGTTAAGCCGTTGGTCCCGGCTGTCGGTGACGGGCGGGCGTTTTTTGGGGGACTGTCTTTATGTAGAACTTTGACGTTCAAAAAGTGCTGGTTCTCAGCCTAGTTTGAATAAATGACTTTTGATTTTGATTTTGTCAATCGTGGATCTTTGACAGTCGTTACGGGTCGTCAGAAGCCCGAAAGTCTGACAACCAGTCTTACCAAGGGGTATCGTATTACCCAGTAACTGGGTTGTGGAGGTCAGATAGGCATTCGCTCCATGTAAAATACTGGTATTCAGCTGCATCCGGTTACACTGAAAGCCGACCCCAAGATAGTTGGGAAAAGGCTAGGCAGGCAGATAGGTATATCAATGAAACCTTTTACGACTACCACAATCCGTAACCGTAAATTCAAGTCATGGTAAACAAACCGAAAAAGTAAAATAAATACTGCACCCTTAAAATAATTTATAATTAAGAAAAAAACACTAAAAACGTCCAAGGTAATATTTATTTTTATCTACAGTACATTTTGTACTTAATACCTTTACCTTTCGTGTTATTTATTTTTACAATCGAACAGTGTAGTTTCTAAAGCATGTGATACTACGTATTCCGTACATAAAACGTCTGAAGACCGTTAATGATAAATGGATACACGAAGAGAATACCTTATCAGCACTCATTATACCCATAACTTGATATAAAGCATGCGGGGCTACTTATAGGCGGGATCCCAATTACATTGCAGTATTCCTGTACAAATGTTGCTTATTCCCTTACCGGGCGCGCGTTACCCACAGACATGACTTATAATTATCCCGAGCTATATATCACTTTTTTTACACTGGCGTGCGTACGCGTTTGCAATTGATTCCGCGCGTTCACGCGATCCCGCAAGATTTCTACTCGCCAATTCCACCGCAAAAACGCACCTTACCATTTACGCGGCTCGGCACGTCTGGCGCCGCCACGCACCCCCCGCCCCTCAAACGCCGCGCCCGACCAATCACAGTAATCTATTCGAAATTAGAACTTCACGCGCGCGATTACAATCAAAGAGTGCGGTTTGCGCGGGAAACATTGCGGCGCCATGTTTGTTTTTTTTTTACTGTAACGTTCCGTTTCACGCGACATCGTTAGCGGTAGATCGCGAAATAATATTTCAAACCTCAATTACACCATCCGTCAAGTTGATTCTCCGGGGGCAGCAATTTTGTCATTCAAAATCGTTGAAACCAGTCGGTGGCCCGTTATGGGATTAATTAATGGTCCGTTGGTTGCGGGGCGGCCATAAACCGATGTAAACGACTCGGTTGGTTGTCTCACATGTACAAGAAAAACGTTGGAAGCGCGTGTCTCGATCGTGACTACATCAGTCAAATCTTCGCTTGATATTCAGAGGATAGCATTCGTTACGACAGCGCGTGCGACTCTCATACGTATTATGGATTATTTGCTGAATATTGTAATATGTGCAATTAGCAACCCAAAGTTTGTTTAGGTTTATATTATAAACGAGCGTGATTAATAACTTCAATCAGACACGACAGCATAAACCATTGTATAGTACAATAACAAAGAAAGATGTTTTCATTTCACTTAGGTTAATGCCTCTCGAACAAAACCAACAATACTTGCCATATTAGATGAAATATTTGACCAGTACTGAACACAACAGAACAGAAATCTGCAATAGCCCACTCTATACAATCTGAGAGCCATCGTAAATAAAACTAGAATAAAGCTCTGTAATTTTGTTGGCACGATATTTATTACATAACACAATATATGACAGCACAATGAGGCGAATACGGTAAACATTTGTAATTAAGCCAACAGAGAAGCTACACAATCATACCCTTTGTCCGGCAATACATTACAAGACAGCGCACCATAGAACAACCAACTTACTTCACAAAATAAACAACCAAAAATCATCTCTACACCTCAGAAAATTAGATCTAACACTACATTTTCTGGCGCAAAAATAATACTGTTGCATTTCTACGTAAAAGGCGTTCCAAATCACGCAGCGAACGTTGCGTTTAGTCCGCACAGACAATGCTAATAAGACAAGTGCTTCGTACAACGGAACGTATAGATGACAGGTTACAATGCTCACAGAGGAAACCATTGTACGTAGAGTTGTACCAACTAGTGATCGACTAGTCGGGAAAGCCGGTCAACCGGCCATATTTATAGTCGGCGGCTAGTCGGCAAAAAGCACAACCTTGGTCCATTACGTTTTCATGTTACTATTCTTAAAATAGGGTGATTAAAATGAAATTACTTATTTACATTTTAGTATCAGTTGTACAACGGGCAATGTAATCTAGAAACGAAAAAAATAACAAAATATAATAAATAATTATGAACGCAAGTTTCTACAACTCCGAACAAATAACATAATATAGTAATAATAATTACGTAATCTCCTGTTTATTATTTATTATTTTAGAATCACCGTTTCAAACACTTTATTGATTTATTTAAAGAAACAGAACCTAGAGGCAGAACTTTTCCCGTGTAATTAACAATCAAACTCAGCCTTGAACTTATAATACAATCTTAAATTTTTGGCCGACCAGTCGGCCTTTTTCCAACCGACTAGTCGGCTTGTCGACCAAACTCATAATCGACCTAACGCTAATTGTGGCTCTGTTAAAATTACAGTCGAAGTATACCGGGAGTTAGGAATAAAAGATGTGCAGAAATCGTTTTAATGGTAAATAAGGATTAGTTTAACGATAAATAGATATATAACTTTAAAAATACTGGGAGTGCAGCGTATGAACGACTTTATTAGAGCCTTCACTCGTCGGCAGACGATACTTAGAAATTTATAACAACTCCGACGCAGCATCGCTACAATCCTTCCTTTTCGGATACATGACGTTTCTTGACGGTTCTTCTCCTTAGAAAACGACCAATAGGATCCATGCAATGCTTCTGACGTTTCGAAAGTACCCATCACATAATCCGAGCAATAATAGTAGATTATGCAATGAATCAAGGGGATAAAGCAGTGCCTTACGTCACGGTTGGTATATTAAACCCTGAGCATAATGAGTGACTCTAGAGTTAACTTTAGTTAGTTATGTAGAGTCCTGAGTGAAGCGAGAAGTTCAAGCTGCCTAAAGGTGTGTCCCAAACATTGAGCGGCAATAGCGCGGCAGCAACACGCGGCGTTTACAGGACACATTTCTGCCGCGCTCTAGTCAGGACTAAACCGATGCATGTTTGCGTGGCAGCACTGCGTGGCACATCGGAGACACGCCGCGCTCTTCAGTTGGCATCAAAACCAAAATGAAAGCGGTTGCGTGTGTCTTAGCTATGCTTAGGACTAAAAAAAACATTAAAATAAGGGGAAAGGAAATGCTGGATGAAACCACTTTAACAGTGGAGGTTACAGAATTTTGAATCAATAAATTACGAAATTCATTACCGAACACCACAGTTTTTAAGATTATTCTAAGAGTTTAAACATTTACATAGCCTCAAAACGTCAGATAAGAAAAATATGTTTTAGTTATGTTATAAATAATTTTGTATTATTTTTTTATGATTTCAATAAATTACTGACGGCTAATTTATCAGTAGGCAATCATTTTACTTTCCTCTCTCTAGCGCTTCCCCCACCACCGCGCGCGATGCGTCACAGTTTCTCACTTAGCGTAACGAATTCTTTGATCCTGTAGCTATCCAATGGTGTAATTAAATATTGGATGGAGATGATAGATATGAAGCTGCAATACCAAACTGTATCCCTTGATTTTGTTCATTCACGTAAAACACACCTCGTTTTTTTTTTATTTAATGTTTTCCACAAGTTTCCACACGAATTTCACGTTCCAAATTTAAATCACTTTACTCCCTTGGGAGCGGCATACAACTTTACCTCCGTTAAGGGCCTACCTCCGCACAAGTACCTAGCACAAGCAAAGTAGTAGGCAAAAGTGCCAAAAACGGCCGTTTCTGACACTTTTGCCTACTACTTTGGATACGAAACATTTTGAGACCTGTTTTAACAACATAAAAATTCTTTATCCTCTTTGTAACAAACGTGAAGTTTATTTTTAAATATTTATTTTCTGTGCTATGCTAAGATTTTTTATTCAATGAGGGCGCCACTGGACCGCGAGAAGGCCCTTAAGAGGTAATGCTTTACTGCTTTACTTTACGTTAAGATTGCATGATTGTTGATTGTCGTGCAGGCGGTGTGAAAAATTTTGTATTTGAATTATAACATAATCTAGTCTAATTTACCTGTATTATTGATTGTACCTATTTAAAATTTATTTTTATTACGTTGATCTGGCAACTTTGTCACAATAAAAAATTGGTAGTATTTCTCTAAAATTGAATTTCCGTTGACACGAATCCTTAATGAATCTGAATATATTTCACGTATTCAGAAACCATTTCGTATTGGATACAGACACACGATCTGAATTATACTTTATGGTAATCCCACCATTGGTAGGTGCCCTTAATTGCCAATGATCG
The DNA here is from genome assembly GCA_951329385.1 of Polia nebulosa. Taxonomy (NCBI): domain Eukaryota; kingdom Metazoa; phylum Arthropoda; class Insecta; order Lepidoptera; family Noctuidae; genus Polia; species Polia nebulosa. Next base: position 28,137,172 of record OX589591.1, on the reverse strand, counting down.
CTATCATTGTAGACGTACCGTACTAAATTTTAAAACCTAAATATGCGACCTTTTAAAGAAACAATGCTAAAATTATACATCATATAATTAATTAAAAATAAAGTGATAAATGGCCGAGCATTTAGCACAATAAACAGATAATAAAATTTATTTATCTGTGGTTAAACACCGTGGTATTTTTTTCGATTTTTTTCTTTCATGTCTAATGTAATGAATCATGGACACAAAAAATAAACTGTAACAGTTTCTGAACTTGTTAAAAATTGGTAACCTATATATTTTGATTAACCTTTCGTTTAAATATAATGCGATGGATGGTGTGCATTCAGAACATAAATTGCACTCCGGCTATTACAAAAATTGTCTTTTGGCGGCAAAACATGGTGGCTGCTTAGCATAGACAATCGTTCTGAAATTAAAATGTAACTGTTGTTAGAGCTGTAGCGAAATAAATAATACATTATTTTGTACGTTATAATATTTACATTAGTAAGCGTTTTACATAGATAGGTAGTTAATTAATACGGAATGGCAAAGCGTGTGTTTCCGATGAGCATTTGATGTTAATTCCATTGTTTTATTTAACATTAAACTTATTTACGAGTTGGCATTCACATCCATTAAGGCTAATTACAGAGCATTTTGCACAGTAATACCTCAACAATTTTGTTGCTTAAAACGTGTAGATACTTAATACATTACAAGTATGATTTCAATCGTTTTCCATATAATTTTCTTAATGCCCATATTAGACAGAACCACCCAGACTGCGTGCTTAAGTCCTAAAATATCAGGACTTGTAAACACAATGTGAACTTTAATCTTCTGCATTAAGGTTTAAAATCGTCTTATTTGATGGTAAAAGAAGTGGTAATTCGTTGCAACAATGATGGAGGAGTAAGTTAAAGGCGGGCACAAACACGCGCCATTCGCGATACCTCTATAAAGTATAAACAATTGCGCGACACATTGACTATTGTATGATTGTTTCTTTGATTTGTGACTGGAGATTACATTGTTCACACACATCAATCCAAATTCAACCATATTTCTAAACTCCAAGGTTTATTTTCGAATGAAAATTGGGTTTGTTTCACGAGATTTGAAATAATGCAGTTTGGTATCATTAGTTTCGGATTCTATAGTGAAGTCGTAAAGTTAAGCGTTAAACATACTTCATAGCCCGGCCGTTGAAGCTGGTATTGTGTACGGTCAATACAGGCGCCCGGGGCGCCAGAGTGGGAATGTGGGATAGGCGCCAGGTTGAAAAAAGCGCTTCTTTTATTTTAACTACTGTTATTCAATTCACCGGTTTCTAAGCTGCAGTTGTGTTTTCTTTTGATAATGTTTTAGAGATCTAAAAAGCGAAAAAAAGCCACTTCACTGCACTTTATAGACGTTTTCCGCTTGGTGGTTGGTTCTTCAAGAATTTTAATAAAATTTGATGTTATTTTTTGGCTTCAACTTCGTAGCAGCTTTGTAGGAATATAACTAAATCTGTCTGGATCAGGAGAAATTTAGTTCGGGACTAAAAGTCTAAGGAAAAAGCCTCGAAATAAGTAGTATTCCGGTCATGGTGGTCAGTATCAAATTTTCGACGTAGATTAGCCAAAATAAAATAAATGTGCATAAATGTGTCAGGTCGAAACCGACTCGACCGAGGATAGATCTGCAGGTGTATTCGCTAACTCAGTTGAAATCAATTTGATAAGCATTTTACAGTACATTGCTCGGTGGACATCGATTATAATAGGAACTACGTGATACATTTTTGTTTTCCTATACGTCAAAGCAGCAATGTACTGCATAGTCCCTATCAAATTGATGTCCACTGAGTTAGCGGATCCGCTTTACGTGCTTTGCTTGGCACGGGGGTGTTAAATTACCAACTTCCAAGCACTCGATTGCTACAATCACGCTAGCTTTCACGAGACAAATGGAGCAGTTAAATAAACCACTGTTATGCCTTTTTTTAGGGTGGAAAATCATCAAATAGCTTCTCCCTTCTCTTCTCTTCTCTGGGTGGAGCGGGAGGACATGTCAGACTCTCTGACTAAAACCCACCCGTGGTACTTCAGTTGCTTGTGCCAGGGCCGCGGTGACTCTTTCAAACACTCCCGTGACCCTTTTCAAATCATCAAATAACTTCTCCCGCTCCAGGTGGAGTGGAAGGACGTGTCAGACTCTTACTGACTAATACCCACCCGTATTCCTTCCTTGCCTGAGTGCCCAGGGGAGAGGTAACTCTGTTACAAATTTATCCGCTACCCCTTCGCATGCAGGCATTGGCCATGATGGGCCTCTTCAGTGGTGGCTGATATATTCTCTTTGAGGCGCGAGTGGAACGCTACGCGCCGTGTTGACTCTCGGGCCTGGTGCATTACTCGCCGTACGCAGGCCCGCGTCTACGGTGGCCAGAGATCATCCTGCAACCTCCGTCGGAGGGCGTCTCCTACGGTGGCTGTGGTTGGGGGCGTGAGGGCCACTCCGTAGAGTCTCCTTCACCCGTTCCGCCTCCTTCTTCGCGAGCATTACTGCTTCGCAGAAGGAGGAGACTGCTTCCCATTTCTTCTTGCTCCGTACCATGGCCTGGACCAGAGCCCGGGCGCGAGATGTCGCTGCCGCCTATCGCATCCACGAGAGCACGGCGGTGCTCCGCCCAAGCGGGGCACATCTCCACCGAATGCTCCACCGTGACCTCTGGGCGATCCGCGCAATGGTGGCACCCCGGGCGTTTCCTCCTGCCTTATCCGACACAGGAACCTCCCGAAACAACCGTGTCCAGTGAGGGCCTGCGTCAGGCGGAAGGTGAGGACACCGTGGCACTTTTCCAGCCAACTCTCTTGACCCTGGTACTACCTGGTAGACCACTATTAAGCCTACAAATTCAATTAACAACAAAACTGCCTTAATCTGTCTGCGGCCCCCTAAACCAAGTAGCTTAAAGCATAACTAAGCCCCCAAAGTGTCGCCCATAATGTTCTGGACCTTAGAACGCATAAATCGCACGTTCTTAGAGTGTCTCGCGCGCATGTAGGGTCGGTGCTGCAGTAGCCGCGTGCTTGCCGCGTGTCTGCCGCGCAGCACGCACAATAAGACGCATCATCGCTTTAAATGGTAAACTGTAATAGAATATACTGGGTGGCGCAAGGTACGAACTCATAGCAGATACTAATAATAAGAATATAGCGGTATGCTGAACATTGAGAAAAATACCGCTATCTCCATTGAAAAGGGAGTGTTCCTGGGCTTATCGGGTACAACTATCCAGTCTATCCTACTGGGCAGCACTAGGATGACCTAGATGATAGTTTTTTGGCTGAACTGATTGTGCGATGTAGTATTTGTGTGAGTTTTATTTCTTACTAGCTAACCCGACAGACGTCGTTCTATCAAATTGATCTTAGATCGCCATCCCAACGGCGGCAGCGACCTCTCGCGCCCGGCCCTGGTCCAGGCCATGGTACGGAGCGAGAGGGAATGGGAAGCAGTCTGCTCCTTCTGCGTAGCAGTAATGCTCGCGAAGGAGGAGGCGGAGCGGGTGAGGGAGGCTCAACAACAGAGTCGCCCTCACGCCCTCAGTAACAGCCGCCGCAGGAGACGCCTGGAGCTTCGGGCGACGCGAGACGATCTCCGGCCACCGCAGACCCAGGCCTGCGGACGGCGAGCAGCACCAAGCCCGTGAGTCGACGACACGTAGTGTTCCACGCGCGCCTCAAAGAGATGATTGTCAGCCTCTACTAACGGGGCCCATCATGGCCGGTGCCTGCATGCCTAGGGGTAGCGGATAAATTCGTAACAGAGTTAAAGCTCCCCTGGGCACTAAGGCAGGGAAGGAACAGGGGTGGGTTTTAGTCAATAAGAGTCTGACACGCCCTCCCGCACCACCCAGAGCGGGAGAAGTCATTGGATGACTTCCTCCCGCTCCACCCAGAGATCAAAAGCAAAGTTAGCAAAATCATAATGTTTTGGATGTCGTTAATGTGTGGCAAATAAATTATTTTTCTTTCTTTCTTTAATTCCAGCCCCAAAAAAAAAATGATCGCCATCCCAAAGCTAACTTACCTAACTACTGCTTGCCTGCCTGCTAACTACAGCTAACCCTAATATTGACTGCCAGGAACAGTTTGAAAGTAATAAAAAAATGTGTTTTTTACGGTTTTCCGTGCAATTTTTCCATTTTTTTATTAATTTGATCCAATTTGGTCCAGTTGTTCTCGAGCTTTGTGCTTAGCAACGCATTTAGCCATTAACTTTTATTTACTAGCTTCTGCCAGCGGCTTCGCACAGTAACCAAAGTACCCTATGTTTTAATCCATGATTATAATCATTTTTTTTTTATTATTGATGATAGGCACGCGTTTGACCACTATCTCACCTGATGGTAAGCGATGATGTGGTCGAAGATGGAGCACGCTTGGAATCTGTGTGCAAAATTTCATTCAAAACACTTCAACCGTTTTTGCGTGATTGAAACACAAACATACAAACATACATACTTTCGCATTTATTATTTTTAGGAATTACTAATTAGTAGGATATAGATGTGGTGATATAGACACTGCCACAAGATAAGTTGCCTGATTTGTAGCACTAACACTATCTAACTAAGAACTTAAAACAAATATAGAGAATTTGTCGCTAGTTTTAACCAGCTTTTACCTTAACATTTAAATCACATAAAAGAATACGGCACTGAAAATGACACTGTCACGTTACCTTTTAAGAACTGTTTCGCCCCATAGTTCTTTATTGCCCCAATGTGGAGTGACGGCCTGCAAGTCCCTCAGTTAAATTACAATATGTATCTTACACTTGTAGAAGGTTTTTGTATGTTGTATTTTTTTTTTTGCTTAAACTACGTTTATCAATTATATTTTTAAATAGTTAAATATTTCTCATGTAAGTGAAATATCTAATGAGAAAGACATCTCAAACCCGATCTTACCCCTAACTATCCGGGCCTGCGGATGGCGAATAGTGGGTAACTCGCCGTCCGATCAGCACCAGGCCCGAGAGTCGACGGCGCGTAGTGTTCAACGCGCGCCTCAAAGAGTTGTCAGCAAACAGGACGGGGCCCGTCATGGCCGATGCCTGTCCGGGGGTTGAGGATAAATTCGAAAGAGTTACCTCGCCCCTGGGCATTCAGGGCAGGGAGGAACAGGGGTGGGTTTTAGTCAGTAAGAGTCTGACACGCCCTTCCGCTCCACCCTAGAGCGGGAGATGTCATTGGATGATTTCCCACCCCACAAAAAAAAAACCCTATTGATACTAAAATATGAAGTATAGCTAACAAGTTTTACTGTTTTTGTCTTTTTTTCTTTGTCATGCTTCTACTGTATCATAATCCCTGTATATTGAGAGGTCTGGCTGTTATGATACAGGATCACCTAGTTCAAGAGCCAGTGCAACACTATTTTGTATCAAATATATTCGCTTATCGCTTGCACCACACGCTATTAGTATGGTACAGGATCACGGGTCGCGCCAAATTGTCCCATTGGCGGCTCATTGTTGGGACACTCCCGCGGAAATATCCCACATTGTTATACTATAAATGGGCACCCTTTATTTCGTATGCCAACTACTGTCTGCTTTCAAATTGACTGTAATTTAGGATCGTCTTGATTTTATATGCAGAGAATGCTTGCTTCGAGAATAGAATTACTTTAGATTGTTATTTTTGTAGTGAGTTTATTTAGTCGCGTTGAGCGATTTTTGGTAGGGGCAAAACTTATTGGTTCACGTCACCGACATGCTAGTGACGTGTTGCGCCAGACTGGCGACCCGCAGCGGCCTGTGTATATATATCAAGTTCATGTTGGATTCTTTTTAACCGACTTCCAAAAGGAGGAGGTGCTCAATTCGCAGGAACCTTTTTTTTAATTTTTTTTATGTATGTTCCCCTATTACTCGAAAATGGCTGCAACTATTTAGATTATTTTTTTTTTTTGTTTGAAAGGGTATACTTCCCAGGTGGTCCCATATAAATTCTATCGAAATTGATTCAGTACTTTTTGAAAAAATCAACATAAACAAATAATATGTGTACACACGTTTTGGTTGTCTCCAAATGTTCAATTTTCATGTCATTGGGGTTATCCATTCGGGCATAACTTTAATATTTAGTTTTAGTTCTGGGGTAAACCAACTAAAAAGAGAAAAATAAAAAAACTTTTTTACAAAAAATACAACCGACTCCTAAAAATTACAAAATAACTTTAATTTTGGAAGTCGGTGTCAAATAACGAAGACAAACAAAATACAAACACCGACTTCCGAAATTAAAGTTATTTTGCAATTTTTAGAAGTCAGTTGTGTGAAGTGTGTGAGTGAAGTTTTTTGGATTGGTAAAATCTTGTAGTAGCAGTAAGTGAAGGGAAATTGACTATGTGAAAAGTTTAGCTTGTGTCTACTATGCATTGTTTGAATTGTGTTTCTGATAATCATTATTTTAAAGTGTTCATTTCTGTCGCAGTCCCCATGATTGCCTATTATTTTTCTTTTAGATCTGTAGCCTCCGCAGTAGATCTGGTTATGAATTTGAAAAGTTTTCTAGTTTTTATAATAATTTTAAAGAACATTAAATACTTTGTAACGTAGTGGCGTTACAATCTCAATTAAAATTAAACATAACCACAGAGACCAAAAGCCATTATTACAGTTTTGGAAAACAATAAACAATATTACTTTGCTGACAACACTATTGTCTTTGGATTCGTTGACATCTGTCAATGACGGCGTAGATATAAATAGCCCGCCAAGGCAACGTGGATTGCTTTTTCTTTTTTATTCCATCTATAATACGTGTTGTCATTTTTTCACTTCCCACGTAGCCTCCTTACGTCACAACTTGGTTCCAAGTAGACATAAACTTTAGTTCTAAAATGACTTTTTGAAAAAATGGTGCATCTAGTTCTAAATTTACATATGTATTAGTGATTAAACTCCAAAAAATATATTCATAATCATCATCATCATCAGCCTTTTAATGTCCTCACTGCTGGGGCACAGGCCTCCTCTCTGTGAGAGAGTGTGGGCCATTCACCACGCGGGCCCAATTGGTGGATGTCACATGTCTTCGATTTTTTTTTTTGGTCTAGGAGATGCCGGTTTCCTCACTATGTCTTCCTTCACCGTTTTGAAGACCAAAACCATAAAAATATATTATTTTGTTCCAATTATCCAAGTGACCGTAGTCTTTGGTACTTTATTACCTATTAGTGTGCATTTCAGAGGTTTGAGACGGCTTAGATTAACAACCACAAAACACCACAAATACCTAAGTACTGTAGGACCCCAAGGCTACCAGTACGGCCTGCAGGGATCCTGGGACGTTCTTCGTAGCTCCGGGGAATGTCACGTAGCTTGGCGACTACGAGAGGACTGTACGAAAAGGGACTCGCTACGGGCGAATAAGGGAAAGAGCTGAGGGCGATTTAAATAATATTATATTGGGTAAAAGAAAATACATCTGTGCCCACTTGCCAGAGCTAAATTTCTATATGACAAACAGAAGTCATGCCTAAAAAAAATGTCGAAAATGTCGTGAGGAAAGTCTTGTGTATGGATGTGGATGGCTATAAGAGTAGGGAAAGGCCAAAGAAACGATGGTTGGACTGTGTGAAAGAGGATATGGGTAAAAAGGGGGTGACTACAGAGATGACAACTAATAGAGGAGTATGGAAGAAAATGACATGTTGCGCCGACCCCAAATAAATTGGGATAAGCGCAGGAGAATGGTGATGAAACAGAAGTCATGCCTACCCCTTCTAAATTCAAACGGCTCTCCAATACTCTTACTTGCCAGTTGAAGGCCGGTACAGACCCGCTAATATTAGCCTGTGACTACAATCGTCACAGTACCTACCATTCCTTGTGCGTATAGCTAAGGAGTGAAATTCTCGGCTGGAGTCTGTGTTTCAGCTACAATCTGATAGTCTTTAAATTAAGAGTGCATTGGTCACTTCGAAGCAAGCATACTCCAACGTCGATCACATCATCGCTTACGATCAGCCCCCCTAGCCAAATAACTTTTATAATAGCGCTAACGCTAACGCTTCGTGCAAAATGTATGGCCAGGACATTACCTGCGGAGAGAACTGTCACGGGACTTACGCCCAGTAATGTCGTTGTTGCCATACATTTTGCACGAAGCATGCCTATTGTATGTAAACACATGTTTTGACAAATAAATCATCTTTATCTTTGTGAATTTTTATTTTTATTGTAATTGGTATTAGAGACTTAATCTAATTTTAATCTTTACTCTAATTTTTCTTAAATCCTTTTTTTACTGTCTGGCCTTGGTTCAGGTACCAACGCTACTCTTCTTCTTTGATAACACCTTTAACAAAGCAAAACTGTTTTGTATTTGATCCTTGCAAATGTGTATTTCCTGAAATAAACTAGTATTATTATAAAATTATCATCATCTGCCTAGCCTTTTCCCAACTATCTTGGGTCGGCTTCCAGTCTAACCGGATGCAGCTGAATACCAGATCTGACCTCCACAACCCAGTTACTGGGTAATACGATACCCCTTGGTAAGACTGGATGTCAGACTTTCGGGATTCTGACGGCCCGTAACGACTGTCAAAGATCCACGATTGACAGCCGAGACCAACGGCTTAACGTGCTTTCCGAGGCACGGAGGAGTCTCGGTATGTAAAGATGGTCACCCATCCATGGACCAACCCCGGCAAGCTTAGCTTAACCTGATGATCGACCCGTACAGCTGTTATTACTTTAGCCACGGGCTCCTCATTATTATTATAAAATTATGAAAACTAAATATAACTGAGTGTGGGGTTTGATGGTACGCTATTCTCCAGTCTGATCACACAGTATGCAACAGTCCGTTACTAATTAATTCTAGAAGCATACTGCAACAAAATTACCCCTCTTCACCACTCAGAAATAAATATAAAGCCAACTACAAACAATTTTCCTAGCGTGAAAACGCGTAAATGACACGCCATCCGAATACGGAACACGCGCGTAGATTGAATAAGTGTAGCAATTATACCGCAGGCAGGTGTACAGGTACAGTGCGGTCGCAAAGTCGCACATGTGTAACTAACTAATTTGTATCGAAGATTAAGGTCCTGTCCGCACCACGCGATTTTTTCCTCGCAATCCTGTAACACATTGAATCATATAGCGGTCAAAAATTCGCGCTGAAAAAAAATCTGTAATTGACTGCGGTGCGATTCAAGATTCAATTTAAATTCAAGATTCAATGTGTTACAGAATTGCGAGGAAAAAATCGCGTGGTGAAATATCGCGGTGCGGACAGGGTCTTAGAGTTAAGAAGCTGCGGCAATAAGTAGGCAGTTTATTTATTTTATTTATTTATTATTATTTATTTTATGTTTGATAGGCTCGCGTTTGACCACTATCTCACCTGATGGTAAGCGATGATGTGGTCGAAGATGGAGCACGCTTGCCTAGTAGTTTGGGCTAATTAAATTTTCTCTAGGCTTGTGTAAATAGCAGGCTGGATATTATATATATTTTTCTGGGACCCTTTTTTTTGTGGGGTGGGAAATCATCCAATGACATCTACCGCTATGGGTGGAGCGGGTGGGCATGTCAGACTCTTATTGACTAAAACCCACCCCTGTTCCTTCCCTGCCTGAGTGCCCAGGGATACGGTAACTCATGTTAAGAATTTATCCGCTACCCCTAGGCATAGATGGGGACTATACTACATACCAGGGACCCTGACTTATTCTTTGTGACTACAGAGATGAAAAATGCATATTTTTAGAGAGTATTTAAGTCACTGAAAAAATGCTTGCGACAACCAAAAATAGTTAGATTCCTTGGAAAAGAAGTATTTAACCTGTCAACATCCAATAGGCCCCAGAGTGCCGGTAATCGGAATTACCCGAACGTCCAATAGGCCCCTGTGTGCCGATCCGACTAGCGCGGTTTCAACCTCTATTACTAATTAACTAAAGGTCATATTCCTGTGGAAATTTTTACATACTCGGAGAGTGATAGTATAGTAGTTTTACAAACATTTCCATAGACAAATACTGTTTCGAAAAAAATTAAAAAAAGTTTTTAGTAGCATGTTTACGTTTGTGAATGGCGGACGAAATTTTGCTAGAATTGTGTGTTTTAAAGAGTTTTGTGTTTGTTTATGTGTTATGTTGAGTATTATATTTATTGCTGTGTTATTATTACGTCGTAATAACATCGGTTTAGATAAATATTTTGAAGAAATATTACGTAATAACATTTTTATCAAGGTCAGCCGATTTTATTCGTATTGTTATTGTGAGCGTGAATGATGTGAGCTTGTATGTGTTATTCAAAGTTTGAGGGTATGTATTTATTCTAAGGTAGTTATTACATAGTATTAGAAAAAAAACGCAACACAAAACGCAACGCAAACGCAGAAACGCAATTTGAAAAAGCAGTTACTTTGTTTCGTTTCCGTAATATGAAGTTTGAGTATGAATAATAGGAAAATATTTTATCGGACTGTACAAAAAAAACAATGTTATTAGTTTACTTGTCTATTCATAGTGTAACATGCAAAATTTCGTGTAGATTGATACAGTGGTTTTATCAGAAACCAACTTATCACGTGAACAGACACTATTCCCGCCAAATCGTTTATAACAGCATTTGATTAGAATTCAACTCTCGTAACACAAGTATTGTTTACATTTTATTATAAGGTCTGTTTATTCAACAACCCACAAAAAAATACTTCAAGTGCCTCGCACCAATAGAAGCGTCAGCGATCCGTTTTATGTAAACAAAGTCGTAAACATGTCAATGGCGGGAAACAGCGCGGATGTTGACGGATGTGGCGGTTTCGCGCGTAAAGATGTTCACAGGAAGGCCCTTAGTATTTTTATACCAGTTCTTGGTACTTGTATAAAAGACACACATTAAAATGTGTCCCTTCAAAGGTTGAACCCAATGGCTGGACTTGGACCCAATGGCGCAGAATAACCACATTGCAATTTGCGTTGTTTTAACTTTGCCTTAAACTGTAGACAAATCCTAACGTCGGTGTGAACTTAGCAGATCATTTTGCAGCAGAGCATGAAAAAATTTGAGATCTATTCACATGCAACATAGTTTTACAGTTCCTGATAGTTTTTGTGTAAAAGTGCACAAGGACAAGTTCTACATAGTTACAGATATATTAGGAACCGAAGAGTGAGAGAAAAATGATTAACTAAGTTCACCGATAAATCTTCGAACCTTCGATGTGCAAACTTTTCAGTAGGTAACACACATGTACACAGAAGTAGTAAACCATATTGGGAGTATCAGGCGACATAGGATTTTCCAATGAATAAATTACGGTGTCAAGCCGCGCAGCACCGGACATTTGCATCAAAGCAGTAAATTGAACAAATTTGAAATTCATCGATCCGACATAGTTTCAACACTTGCTGAATTAAACTCCCATAACATGGATTTATACGTTGCCCTATTACCATTCGGATCTGGATATCAAAAATACAATATGTCGATTCTCTATGCCACCATAAACTAGTCAGAATACAATATTTCCTTCTTTTTTTTTAAAGTCTTGTGGCTATGCCACTGGCTTGGTTACAAGACCTTTAAGCCAAGTTTTAATTTATAAACTTTTTCCCCATTAGAATGCAGATATAACACATTCTAATGTTTTTGCAGTATTTGGCAGCAAATGTTTCGCTGAGGTTACACTAAAATTCTCAGCTTCATTTTTATTTGGGATGGGACCCAAACTATAATGTTGCTGGATTGGAGGAGTCACTTGGTTCAATTAAACTCTTCTTAGATCTTGAAGACTATTTATTTACATTTCAAAATATGGTTCATAAAAGAATATGTTACACAAACAATATATATATAGTCGGTACAAGGTGTGGTACACGACGAGACTTAGTCTGTTCAAGGTGTGGAACCCAACAAGACAAGTGTCTGTACAAGGTGTGGTACTAGACAATAGAGCGAAAGCCAGAGGACTTTCAAGCTCACTGAGTCAACTGCCGCTGAGTGACTGAATTTGACTGCCAGGGACGCCTATATTTATCACCCAAATTCCATGGGATACGTAGTGTAGCAAATGCAGACCCGGACAGCCAATACATTTTGAGAATTTCACAAATTAACTTGGACATTAACATTTGACCAATCACAAACATTTCGACATTCTGACGATAACCAATCAGAAGGGTTTTACAAATCTATTAGGTAATGAACACCTGCATATTTACTATTACATATTTACTGATCTTAATAACAACAAAACTGATATATATACATACTACAAAGTATGTATTCTATGGACAAACTGATTCTACGTTATATTCTACTTTTATATTCTATTTTTACATTATCACAAATCTATAAACTACAATAAAAACAAAGTAATTTTACATATGTATCTCGACATGTACATAATTTTACATGGTGGACTTCGAAAACTTTCCACTGTCTGTATCCAATCCATGAGAAGCATGAATTGGGACAACCAATCACTGACTAGCCAAAATTCCTAACTACGAGCTTTATTACTATTGGTCAATTTTAGCGCTGTGGCATGCACTACCTGCGCTATACAAAAAAGTTACCTCAGTGAGCTTAACATTAAAACATACTTTTATCCTTATTTCAAGACATTACTAAACATAATAAGATATAATGAAAACATGACAAATAAACTAAATTAACTATAGGTATGAACTAAAGCGATTACGCTTCCTACATACATTTGTTTGAGCGTCCTGCACATTCCTCCCGCCGTGCGACGCCCGCCGCTGACGTCGCAGTTGTAGATGGTGCAGGATCGCTGGTCTCGGTCGGCAGGACGACTATCTTCTTCACCGGACGTCGTAAGGCTCCTCCTTTCGTGGTCACGTCCACCGTTCGTACCACTCCATCTGGGCCGGGAAACGTAGCACAGATGCGTCCTCGGATCCACATGTTCCGTGGAAGGTTGCCGTCCGCGATGAGTATTAGGTCACCGACTTTGGGAATCGTGCCTTTGGTGTGCGGTTCTCTACGGTTCCGTAGCTCTGGGAGATATTCTTTAAGCCATCTGGCCCAGAATATATCGGCGAGTCTCTGAGATGCGCGCCAACTTGCTCGTAGATGCAGGTCACTGTCGTTGAATTCACCTGGTGCTGCGATACGACCCGGACCTCCCAAGATGAAATGATTGGGCGTCAGGGCTTCTGGATCTTCGGGGTTCACGGATACGTGGGTAAGTGGCCGGCTGTTCACTGTGTGTTCGGCTTCAATGAGTAACGTGTGAAGCACTTCTTCGCTCGGGAAACGCTCGTTCAAAGTGGCGGCAAGTGCTGTCTTCACAGATCTCACCATGCGTTCCCATGCGCCTCCCATAAAAGGAGCACCCGGTGGGATGAATCTCCAGTCGATCATCTTCTTTGAGGCTTCTTCCGCTGTAGCTGCGAAGATGGCAGTCCGTAGTTCCTTCTCAGCGCCGTGAAAATTAGTCCCATTATCGGACCACAACTGTGTTGGACATCCTCGGCGCGCTATCATACGACGCAGTGCCATGATCGCCGAATCTGTGTTGAGCGATGCCACAAGTTCCAGATGAATGGCTCGCGTCGTGAGACAGGTGAATAGGGCGACGTATCTCTTCTGATGACTTCGTCCCACTGTAATGGTCATTGGCCCAAAATAGTCCAATCCAGCGAAGGTGAATGGCCTCTGGTGGTGAGCTAGGCGACAGGAAGGGAGATTCCCTGTCATAGGCTGCGGTGGAGAGGCTGCCTTCATGCGACATCGTAAACACTTACTGATAATGTTCTTGGCTGTAGGTCGTAGGCGGAGCACCCAATGCTGCTGACGGCATTCGTTGACTGTCATCTCGGTGCTCGCATGATGCAGCTGGCGGTGGACATGTTCGATCCACAATCGTGTTGCACGGTGATCTCCATCAAGGACCATTGGGTTCTTCAGATTCTCAGCGATGTCTGTCATGATGGCTATTCTGCTTTTCAGTCGAATCTCTCCATCTATGAGTTCTATGCTCAATGTGTGTAGGCGACTGCTTCGTGGTAAGGGTCTTTTGTTCTTCAGAGCTTCTATTTCTTCCTGGAAGGATTGTTCTTGTGAAGCTTGCAGGATCAGATTCTCGGCCTTACGAAGAAATTCAGTGGAGAGAGGTAAGTAAATGTTTGTGGTCTCTCGTCTCTCTGCCACTTTGACTGGCAATGTTCGTTTGTTCTTCCTCCAAGCAGGATCGTTGCTGTCGTTCTTTTTATTTCTTTTGTAGTTTATGTTTTGTCTTGATTGGCGACAGAGGTGCAGGAACTGCAGCATTCGTGCTGTAGATCGTAAGTATCTCTCCCAGCGTGAGAATCTATTGACGTCCGGTATTGCTTCACTGATTTGTGCGTTCTTGTCAGTGAAGGCACAAGTTCTCTCTTCCCCTGTGATTATGACAGGGTTCTTCTCGTCGGCTGGCCACGTTTCTGGGGAACCGAGAAGGAATTCTGGGCCGTTGAACCAACGATGATCTTGCCCGTAGTTCTCTGGTACATCTCTTGTAGCGTCGTCTGCTGGATTCAGTTTGGTCGGCAGCCAGCGCCATTCGTTGGTGGAGCTATGTTCCTCGATCGCTGCGATGCGATGAGCTACATACGGCTTGTAGGTTCGAGACCCGGTTCTGATCCATGACAGTGTAGTTCTGCTGTCGGTCCAGAACGTGGTTGACTCTGGCGTTTGTTCGTGCTCTTCTTTAACTGATGACGCCATACGTGCTCCGAGTACTGCTGCTTGCAGTTCCAATCGCGGAATCGACATCAGCTTCAGTGGCGCCACCTTGGCTTTGGCTGTGATTAGGCAGATGTAGACTCTTCCATCCTTGGTGACTGTTCGCCAGTACATGGTTGCTGCGTATGCAGATTCACTTGCGTCTGTGAACACGTGCAGCTGTAGGGATTCTGTGTCGCTGAAGCCTGGGTAAGTTCGTGGGATGGCCATGTGTTCCAACTTCCTGAGGTGGGTGAGCCATTTTCTCCAGCTGGCAGCCAGGTCACTGTCTAGGGTTTCGTCCCATGCTGTTCCACGACGCCAAACTTCTTGTAGTATTTGCTTGGCTCTGATGGTGACCGGTGAAACGAGTCCCAATGGGTCAAACAGGGACATAACTATTCTGAGAGCTTCTCTCTTTGTTGGCGTGTCGTTCTGTAGGACGTTCTGAGGTATGCGTGCAAGATTTAAATTGAATGCGAGGGAGTCTTCCGTTGGCTTCCATATTAGACCGAGAACTCGTTCTGTCTTGATGCTGTCGTCCAGCTTGATTGTGTCTTCAGTCTTGGCGACTTCCCCTAGCGCTTCTAGAAGGGTGCTCGAGTTAGATGACCATTTCTTGAGTTCAAAGTGCGCTTCTCTATGTATGTCACGCACAGCTTGCGAGACTCTCACGGCTTCCTCCAATGTGTCAAAACTATTCAGATAGTCATCCATGTAATGTTTTCTTTTGATAGCTTTGACTGCTTCTGGATGTTCCTGCTGGAATCTCTCGGCGTTCGTGTTTTTCACGTAGATTGCCGTCGCTGGTGAGCAAGAAGCTCCGAAGATTAGCGACTTCATGCGGTATTGTTCCGGCGGCTGGCCGTCTCTTCGGTCTCCTCGCCATAAGTATCGGAGAGCATCCCGGTCTTCGGGTCGTAGTTCTATTTGCAGGAACATTTCGGTGATGTCAGCGGTCACGGCGATTGAGTGCTGACGGAAGCGCATTATTACTCCTGGTAGCGATTGCAGTAGATCTGGGCCAGTGAGTAGTTGGTCGTTTAATGAGACTCCTCTAGTCTTGGCTGCTGCGTCACAGACAATCCTAAGTTTGTCTGGTTTCATGGGGTTGAACACGGCAAAGTGAGGTAGGTACCATGTTCGATGTTCCGATGTCGAGTGTGGAGCTGGTTCGGCGTACCCTTTTGATACTAGTGCTTCCATTTGTTCAGTGTACTTCTTCTTTAGTTCAGGTTCTTTGTCTAGCTTCTTCTCTACGCTCATGAGTCTGTTCAGAGCGCTGTCATAGTTGTCTGGCATCTTGACGTTTTCATCTCGCCATAATAGTGCAGTTTGATATCTTCCTTCTGGAGTTCTGGTCGTATGTTTCTGAAGGATTCGGAGTGCTTTTTCTTCGGGATCGTTGATGGGCTTCTTCGGATTGACTTGTATGTTGTCTATCGTGATGTATTCTTTCACCAGTTCATGAAGTTCGTCGTCTGTGTTGGCGTATCTGATGAAGTTTACTCTGTGGCCAAGTGTTCGCGTGTGACTGCCATGCAGGACCCAACCCAATGGTGTTAGTGAGGCCACTGGTTGGTTCTTTTTCCCAGTTCTGACCTCCGTTGCGATGAGGAGATCCCAATTGTCTTGGCCAATCAGAAGTCTAGGTCTTGCATCTTCTGTTACTATCTCTCTGGCGATGTCATGAAGATGTTCACAGTCTTTGACTGCTTCTCCAGGGATCTTCTGTGCGGCCAACTCTAGCTGCTTGATTGTTCTCGCTCGTAGCTTGCGTTCGGACGTGTGAAGTCCTTTGATGACGAAGTTCACTCTTCGAGATGACACGTCGACTGTGGGTTCTCCGTCAAAGGATGCTATTCGAAGTGGTTCACTGGATCCTTCTGCTCCGATTTGATTGGCTAGGCTCTCATCGATCAGAGTTACGGTAGAGCCGTCGTCAAGGAGCGCGTAGGTATTGACAGCTCCCGCCGGTCCAGAAAGGTGCACTGGTATTATTTTGAGAAACGATACTCTCGGTGTCCACATTGAATGGACCTTCTCTTGTTCTTTTTTGGAGCTATCGGTTTCTTCTTTCTTCTTGGATGCTGCACCATTGGAGTGTAGCATCTTGTGATGTAAGTGCACACAGTTGCCTATCTCGCATCTCTTTGGTTTACAGCTGTGTTGCTTTGTTCGAAATCTGAGGCAGCGAAAACACAGGCGATGCTTCTTTGCGATGTCCCATCTTGCATCAGTAGTTGCCTTCTTGAATTGGTCGCATTCCACGATGCTGTGCCCTTGACGATCACATAAGCCACAATTTGGTTTGCTTGCTTCTTGCGTGGCATGTACCCGCTGCTGACGTCGCTGCATGTTCTGAGGCGTTGGTGTTGTTGCAGCGATGTTCTCAGGCAGTGCATACGGGCTGCACATCTCTGCTTCTATCTTGATGAATCGGGTAAACTTCAGCAGATCAGGTTCGGTTCTGGGTTGTTCTGCTGAAAACTGGTACCATTGCCTTTTCAAGGTCGGTGTGAGCTTTTCAACCATAGCCTTCGTGACTTCTGGATTGAAGAGATAATGCCCGCAGTTGAGTGCTCGCAGAGTACCAATGATGTTTTCTACTTTGGTAGCGAAGGTGCAGACTTCACGCGGAGATTCAGTGAGGCGAGGTAAGGTTCGTAGTCGCTCCATCTCGGCCATGGCTATTGAGTCTGGCCGACCGAAGCGTAGCTCGAGTGTCTTCATGACTTCGTACGGGTCAGCGTTCACTATTAACAGACCCTGTACAGCTTCTTTTGCTATTCCTCGAAGGCTTCTTCTGAGTCTTGACATATTTTCTACTGCTGATAATCGATGCGCTGTCTCACAATAGGCGGCGCGGAACGTGAGCCAATCTTGATGAGCTCCATTGAAGCAGGGAAGTTCAGAATGCTTCATTGGCTGTTGGTACTGTGCGGTCTGCACAGCTTGCGTAATTGCAGCAGCAAGTTCTCTCATGTCCGTCCTTGTATCTGGGACGACTAGTGCTGTAGGTTGTTGCGCGACGTGGACTGATGGCGTAGACGGCGGCACCCAGGTTGCAGTGGCAGGTTTCGACGTGTAGCTGTGATGCGGCGCCGTAGTGTAGATCGGTTGCCATGATGTGTTCGGTGCCACGTGCGTAGAGTTCGATGGCCAGGGCGCGCCGGGTTCTATTGGCGCTGGCATTGGTTGCGGTTGAGCAGGCACGTAGTTCGGTTGCCAGGATGTGGCGGTGATCACTGGCGGCGGGTTCAAGTGTGGCTGCGCAGGCGCGGGGTTCGTCTGCCAGGAGGCGGCGGCACTCACTGGCGGCGGGTTCGGGTGCAACTGTTCGGTCGCAAAGTTCGGCTGCCAAGAGGCGGCGGCACTCACTGGCGGCATGTTCGGGTGCGGCTGTTCAGTCGCAAAGTTCGGCTGCCAGGAGGCGGCGGCACTCACTGGCGGCATGTTCGGGTGCGGCTGTTCAGTCGCAAAGTTCGGCTGCCAGGAGGCGGTAGCACTCACTGGCGGCATGTTCGGGTGCGGCTGTTCAGTCGCAAAGTTCGGCTGCCAGGAGGCGGCGGCACTCACTGGCGGCATGTTCGGGTGCGGCTGTTCAGTCGCAAAGTTCGGCTGCCAGGAGGCGGCGGCACTCACTGGCGGCATGTTCGGGTGCGGCTGTTCAGTCGCAAAGTTCGGCTGCCAGGAGGCGGTAGCACTCACTGGCGGCATGTTCGGGTGCGGCTGTTCAGTCGCAAAGTTCGGCTGCCAGGAGTCAGCGGCACTCACTGGCGGCGGGTTCGGGTGCAACTGTTCAGTTGCAAGGTTCGGCTGCCAGAGGGCGGCAGCGACCACTGGCGGTGGGTTCGGTTGCGGGGGCCTGGTGCTGACTCCCGCCGGTAAAGTCGCCGGGATGTCCCAGGCTACGGCGGTCGTCACTGGAACTGCAGGATCGATCGACGACTTTACCTCAGATTGATAAGGTCTGTTGGAGATGGCGAGCAGCTGACTTGAATGGAGCCAATTAGTCACTCGATGATCATTTCCAGCTTCCGAGGCGACGGAGGATACGTCTTCATCAGTTGACTCAGCTTCGATTTCGGCTAGGCGCGCGGCCGCTAAATTGGCTAATCGTTGTGCCAGCTCTGCTTTGGCCCTGGCTACGCGGCGCGCTTTTGAAGTTTTATCACTCTTCTGTGACGTAGGTTTGCTGCGGCGACCACTTTCTTTGTTCTCAGTTGTGACGTCTTCTTGCGCGGCGTGTTTAACTGTAGACGCGGTGGCGGCTGGGGCTTCCAAAGTGTTGGCCGTTGTTCGCGTCGCTTCTGTAGCGCTTGTGTCAGTCGTGGCTTCTGTAGCGGTTTCCGTAGCAGTTTCCGTCTGTTCTGTAACTGTAGTCGACGCCTGGCCGCCTCGTTTTCCCGTAGATCTCGTGACTGGCATTGTAAATTCTTCTCAATAATGAATCTTCACAAATAATCTTCAATAAGTTCGCTGGAGTCTTTTCTATAGTGACTTTCCTCAGATCCGGCGCTCGAAGGACCAATATTTGGGATGGGACCCAAACTATAATGTTGCTGGATTGGAGGAGTCACTTGGTTCAATTAAACTCTTCTTAGATCTTGAAGACTATTTATTTACATTTCAAAATATGGTTCATAAAAGAATATGTTACACAAACAATATATATATAGTCGGTACAAGGTGTGGTACACGACGAGACTTAGTCTGTTCAAGGTGTGGAACCCAACAAGACAAGTGTCTGTACAAGGTGTGGTACTAGACAATAGAGCGAAAGCCAGAGGACTTTCAAGCTCACTGAGTCAACTGCCGCTGAGTGACTGAATTTGACTGCCAGGGACGCCTATATTTATCACCCAAATTCCATGGGATACGTAGTGTAGCAAATGCAGACCCGGACAGCCAATACATTTTGAGAATTTCACAAATTAACTTGGACATTAACATTTGACCAATCACAAACATTTCGACATTCTGACGATAACCAATCAGAAGGGTTTTACAAATCTATTAGGTAATGAACACCTGCATATTTACTATTACATATTTACTGATCTTAATAACAACAAAACTGATATATATACATACTACAAAGTATGTATTCTATGGACAAACTGATTCTACGTTATATTCTACTTTTATATTCTATTTTTACATTATCACAAATCTATAAACTACAATAAAAACAAAGTAATTTTACATATGTATCTCGACATGTACATAATTTTACATGGTGGACTTCGAAAACTTTCCACTGTCTGTATCCAATCCATGAGAAGCATGAATTGGGACAACCAATCACTGACTAGCCAAAATTCCTAACTACGAGCTTTATTACTATTGGTCAATTTTAGCGCTGTGGCATGCACTACCTGCGCTATACAAAAAAGTTACCTCAGTGAGCTTAACATTAAAACATACTTTTATCCTTATTTCAAGACATTACTAAACATAATAAGATATAATGAAAACATGACAAATAAACTAAATTAACTATAGGTATGAACTAAAGCGATTACGCTTCCTACATACATTTGTTTGAGCGTCCTGCACAATTTTACTGAGATCGCGCCTGTTTCAATGATTCCACATATTGTCCAGTTGCGTAGACACTTGAGACACAAAACTATACATCAATTTTACATCACGATATCCACCAGGAATCAATTTGACTGAACTTCACTCAAAAATATCCCGCCAAAAACTCCTTATATTTCCTTTCTCACCGTTGAAAACAAATTTATAAAGTGTAGCTTTCGAAATTAGAATTACAATTTGAAAAACGTTTCTAAGAAACAGCAGGACTGGCGCGACGGTACTAATCGATAAATAAATCGGTGGGATAATCGTTCGATAGTAAAAATCAATTACTCGGTAATTGATTAGCACGCGAGTTTAGCATTCTCGGAATCTCTACAATGTCTATGGACCACTTAACTTTTTTTTAAAGGCAAAGGCACAACAACTTTAGAGCATTATTTACAGGTTTTTTTAATGCACAAACAGCTTCATCCAGCTTCTACTAGATAGTAATTACCTTATAAGCCTGTTTACTCGATCCTAGAAAAAACGTAACATGACTCCTGCATTACTGCTGAATACGGAAAACTTTTCTTTTCTACAGCACAATTTGAACTGTAATTTATCTAGAACAAGGTTTAATTTTAAATGGAAAGTTACTAAACTAATCCAAAGTTATATTTAAATTATGGCCGCTTTTAGAAGTCAAATCAAGATTTTAAATTATTCTTAACTTACCTTGAATCAAGTAAGTATGGGATGAAGGAAAACCACAGCAATTTAAATAGCTGAGAAAACTAACTTTTTTGAACTCTCTCATTTCCTTAAATACTCGTATAATTACGACACTATGCAATTTAATAAACTATTTTAGCAAAAATCAAACGACATCCGAACAATACCATAGACTAAAAAAAAACACTTTTTCCTTTTCGAGGTTCCGTATCCGAAGGGTAAGCAATGGAACCCTATTACTAAGCATCCGCTGTCCATCCGTCGGTCTGTCTGTCTGTCAGAGGGCTGTATCTCATGAACCGTAACAGATAGACAGTGCTGCAGCTATAACGTTTCTTGTATGGAGTACTATGGAGGGCTCCCATACAAGAAACCTGATTTTTCGACGGTTTTTGCGTTATTTGTGTTAAAAAAAATCGGAAATAAGTACATTAAAGCATCAAACGTTGTTTGTACTTAGTGTTTGTATTATATATAATAAAGTGTTATTACCAAAGTGTTGTTACTTGACCAGTTAAATTATTTATTGTAATACTTTAGTGAAAATATTAAAATAAATAATTAAAACCGGTCAAGTGCGAGAGACCAAGGGTACGTAATGCCGCAGTTTTAGACACTCGCAAAACTAATAGAATACTTGCCGTTGACCTAGAATCACGAAACCTCACTAGAAGCCAGTTCCCACATTGGTACGGAACCCTTCATATGGGAGTCCGACTCGCACTTGACCTGTTTATTAGAACATGCAAACGCGGTTTTAACATTTTAAAAATAGAAATGAAATATTCTAACAAGGTGCACTGACATAACAAAGAGTGGCCCGGGCGGTTTTCACCCTATTGTCAAAACGGAAATACATCAAAGCATCAAACTTTGTTAGAATATAGTGATAACACAGAAGTATTACAATAAACAATTAAAACTGGTCAAGTGCGAGTCGAACTCGTGCACCAAGGGTTTGAAATACCGTAGTTTTAGATACTCGCAAAACCAATAGAATACTTGCCGTTTACCTAGAATCATGAAATTTCACAAGAATCAAGTTCTCCCATTGGTACGGAACCCTTCATATGCAAGTCCGACTCGCACTTGGCCGGTTTTTAAGAACATACAAACACGGTTAATAATATTTTCAAAATAGAAGCTAGGAAATGAAATATTCTAACAAGGTGCACTCACTGACATAACAAAGAGTGGCCCCGGGCGGTTTTCATTACGCCAGTGCAAGTATAATGACACAGCAGGGCCGACCTTTGGGCTCTGAGGAAATCTCTGGCTTGCAAATAATCGTTTTGTTATTAATAGTTAGCGGTAAAGATTGGATTGTAATGTTTATTGTGACCTGAATAGAGGTGGGAGTTACCTTCCGTGGAAAGATGGAAAGCTGTTGAACTGGGGAAAATGATGGGTATTATGGCATATCTGGTTTAAACTGTTTTCCTCTAACTTTAGCGATTAGCTGTGTGGTGTGCTTTTGTATTATTATTTTTTTTGGCTTCGCACGGTTTGCGCAAATGCAGAAACCGTGCAGCCAGTGTCAAGTTTAGAAAGTATTTATTTTTTAGATATATGATGGCACGGTTGGCGCTGCGGTAGAGCGTCCGGCTGCTACGATGCGTGTCGCGGGTTCGATCCCCGCACGGAACAAATATTTGTATGGCCTACAGATACTTGTTCCGGGTCTGGGTGTGTGAGTTAACATGTTTGTGAACGCACCCACGATACAGGAATAATTCCTAGATGAGTTAACATGTTTGTGAACGCACCCACGATACAGGAATAATTCCTAGAATGGGGCAAAGCTTAAAAAAAAAAGATACAGAATACTGTCACTTTATTTTTCATTATAATGCGGATATAACACATTCTAATGTTTTTGCAGATTTGGCAGCATATGTTTCGAGTCAGCTTTCTTCGCTGAGGTAGTCAATAACTACGATGCAATTCTCAGCTATCCTATTTTAACCAAATCGCGTCTGTCTCAAGGATCCCACAAATTGTATAGTTGCGTAGACACTTTAGACACAAAACTACACCAATTTTACATCACAATATCCAATAAGAATCAATTTGCGAATAAGAACTTCACTCGTAAATCCCGCCAAAAACTCCGCTTTAGAAGTTATTGTATAATACAAAGTACCAAAAACGGCCGTTTCTGACACTTTTGCCTACTAGTTAGTATACGAAACATTCTGAGAGCTGTTTTAACAAAGTAAAAATACTTTATCCTATTTGTAACAAACGTGACGTTGGATTCTTTAATATTTATTTTCTATGCTATGCTACGATTTTTTATTCAATGAGGGCGCCACTTGGCCGGTAGTAGACCCTTAAAGTACACAGAATATTTCGGAAAATAGAGAAGGATTTGCGGTAATTCCTTTGTCATTAAATCATTGAAATTATTAGAAACTTAGTAAAAGGTACCTACTGATTTTGAGATCTTTTCTCCCAACAGTTAACGAGATATGAATGACAATAGTACCTACTGTAAGGCCAACATGATAAGACAAATATAATCTTCCATAGATTATATATTTAATAATAGTACTGCTATTCAACGTGGTAATGCCGCCAGCGTTCTTGGCACTTTTCCCATTGACGATGAATTTTTTCTTACTTACATACTTTTTCTATATTGGTTTAGTATGTGTGTTTACGTATATCGTGATAACTTCACTACATCACTACTTACATGTTATAAAACCAAAAAAAAAAAACAAGAAAAAAAAAAAAAAGCTCCCGTCGCGTCTGTCTGTTTGTCTGTTCGCGATAAACTCAAAGAAGACTGAACGGAGTTTCATGCGGTTTTGAACAATAGAGTGATTCATGAGGAAGGTTTAAGTGTATAATTTGTACCCGTGCAAAGCTGGGGCGGGTTGCTAGTCTACTATAATTCATCTGTATTAATAAAATTCAAAGCTAGGGCGGGTTGCTAGTCTACTATAATTCATCTGTATTAATAAAATTCAAAGTCCTGACTGACTGACTGACTGATATATCAACGCACAGCCAAAATCGCTGGACCTAGGGACATGAAAGGAGGGTGTTATGTTTGTGAAGAGTAGGCATCCAATCCACTAAGAAAGGGTTTATTGAAATTCAACCCAAAGGGGTTGAAAATTTATAATGGGGCAGTACTAATCCCACATGGAAAAAGCCGCTGGCAGAGGCTAGTTAGTTATATTACAAAAGTAGGTTTCTCCATCCCTTTTTTGTTTGGGGTTTCTGAAATCATCCAATGACATCTCCCGCTCTGGGTGGAGCGGGGTGTCAGACTCTTAACTTGTTGACTAAAACCCAACCCTGTTCCTTCCCTGCCCTGAGTGCCCAGCGGCGCGGTAACTCTGTTTCGAATTTATTCACAACCCATGGGCAGGCGGATCGGCCATGACGGGCCCCGTCATGGTTTGCTGACAACTCTTTGAGGCGCGCGTGGAACACTACGCGCCGTGGACTCGCGGGCCTGGTGCTGATCGGACGGCGAGCTACCCGCTACTCGCCGTCCGCAGGCCCGGGTAGGTTTCTCCATCCTTGTGGATACACCAAGAATTGAATGATTTAAGACCTTTATCCGGCAAAACATCCTCCACATTTGTCCTCGGGGGGACGTTTCTAAATTATTCAAAGTAGTTAATTAATACAGGCCTTAGAAATGTGCCATAAACACAGTTCCAAGCGAAGAATCTCCATCATACATGCATTTAAGACACGCATATACTTACCGAGATGTAACTCTTACCGGTACATGAGCGACCGATGACCGTTAGCAAGACAGGATAATTCTGGAATTATTTGCATAATGTTGCGCCTGAACCCTTATTACGTGTTCTCGGTAAACGTTTGCGTCGGCTGTTATTTAACGTTATCAGCTATGAGAACTATTCATTTGATTTTTTATTTTGTGTAGGGTTGGCTGGATGGAGATTTGATTTGTGTGTCACAACTTTTATCAGAGTTTTTTTTAATTATTGACAGGCTCGCACTTGGCCACTATCTCACTTGCAGGTGTATTCGCTAACTCAGTGGACATCAATTTAATAAGCACTTTGCAGTACATTGCTCGGTGGACATCGATTATAATAGCACCACGTAGTACATTTTTGTTTTCATAGACGTCAAAGCAGCAAAGTGCGTATCAAATTGATGTCCACTGAGTTAGCGAATACACCTGCTGATCTTAAGTGGTGATGTGGTCGACAATAGAGCACGCTTGCCTAGAAGTAACTTAATTTTAACCGACTTCGAAAAAGCCTCCTCCTTTTTCGAAGCCGGTTAAAATTAAGTTACTTCTTCTTCTTCTTCTATGTTCGACTGTATGTTTTTTTTTATGTATGTCCACCGATTACTCTGTCAGTTGTGGACTGATTTTCAAAATTCGTTTTTATCTGAAAGAATACTCCCGAGGTGGTCCCATATAAATTTTATCGAAATTGCTTCAGTACGTTTTGAAAAACTGAACAAAAACGAAAAACACGTATAGATAGATGACGTTTTGGTTTTCTCCAATTACGAGTATGTTTAAATTCCACGTTCTATGTTATTGGGGTTTTTAGTTCTGGGGTATAACAACTAAAAAGTGAATAATAAAAAACTGTTTTACAAAAAAAAACAACCGACTTCCAAAAAAGAAAATACACTAAAAATTAAAAAAAATAACTTTCATTTCGGAAGTCGGTGTTAAATAACGAAGAAATAAAATACAAACACCGACTTCCGAAATTAAAGTTATTTTTTAATTTTTAGTGTATTTTCTTTTTAGGAAGTTGTTGTGTGTAGGTTGTTTTTTATGTAAAAAAGTTTTTTCTTTGTTGTCAGTTTGACCATTTAGTACCTAATATTATTGTACAGAATACCTTTTGAAATGGCTTTATAAATCATCGAATGTATCACAGCACATGTTTGCAAAATAAGATGTATTGTATGATTAGGAAATATGCATGGACCGGACCTAATGGTCTGTCATCAGTTGGACTTATGACATGACCGTGGTTTTTGCATTAAATGGACAACTTTGGCGTTCTTATTCAAAGAAACTGAAAGAGTTCGACAACTTTAACTTATGGAATAGTGGAGAACACTAATTTAGTACCTTATACAACTTTATTTTTTCTTTATACTAAGCCTCATAAGGGTTCATTGTAACATCATTACGAACAACTTTTACTACGGGACCAACCCCGAAATCTCGTAAAAATAATCAGCTGTTGAGTGCATTTTGTCGAATTATTCGCATATACACACAACACACAAACAGAACAGGTAACAGAACACACACACAGGGAACAGGTAATTTTTTGGTTGGTCTCATAATAAAAGTGGTTCATAATGATGAGAACAATGTCCCCTAGAGAGATTTAGTATAAAGAGCAAACTCGAGCGACTGCAGAATTTGTGCATCCGTTTCATTTTTGGCCTCCGAAAATACGACCATGTGTCGGAGTTTCGGAACAGATTGGGGTGGTTGCCAATTCGAGATATCCATATCTTTGGATTATGCAGGATAGTATAATAATAATAATAATAATAATAATAATAATAATAATAATAATAATAAGCCCCCTAAACAACCACACGTCCTGATTGACCATCTAATCACGTAGGGGGCGGACACACGAATGAGAAATTACTGGCGTGGCTAACGTGGCTCTGGAAACCCATTCAACATGGAGACTCGTTCAAAAAGAAAACGTTTAGGACCGCTGCCCGGGGGCGATCGCCGGGGCGCACCTGGAGCTGACGCTGGGTGTCACAGCATGCGAACCGTCAGCGGTGAGGAGTTGAGCAGGCGGGCTCCTACCGACAAAAATACTACAGCCGAAATAATTGACGATGGTGACAGACTGACGGACAGGACAAACACCCCTGTAGAACCGTACAGCCCAAGCACTGTATCATACACACCTTCTAGGCCATCATCAACATCCATACCATCGTCATCTCCCATACCATCATCACCTCCAATCACTAGTTTAAATATAATCCCATCCACTCCGACCTTGAATGTTGCGCGGGAGGTATCTACCTTCTTACCCGCGTCCACTAAGGCTGGCAAAGCAAGAGTTCGCATGAAATGGAGCAAAGAAGTTAACCTATTTATCATGCGAACTTACCTATATATTACTAAGCTAGAGTCTGACATGACCACTTACCGAAAACAACTGCATGAACTTTTTACACGCCAATACCCAGAAGTTACAGTTACAGAACAAAGAATTTCTGATCAAAGAAGAATTATAATAAAAAATAATCTCCTTTCCCAAGTAGAAATAGATCAGTTAAAAGAAGAAGTACGTTCACAACTCCAAGTAGATTCAGAAAATATTAACAGTAATATCACTATGGCATTAACACAAAATACAGTTGAGTATATTCAACAAGAACAGCAACAACTTTGCAGTGAATCAGCACCTATTACGCAAACCCAATCACACTATCAATCGCAAGTATATTCTCAAACCACAGATACATCCACACAAACTGAGAGTATAAGTATAACGTTAGAAAATGATATCGAAACGTTAAATATCAATATCGACCAAAATCAGCCGGCACGTATCCAAGAATTAATCTTTAAATTTAAAACAGCCTTAACTCAATATTCCGGGATGAACCCAGCAGCTCGACCAAAACTGCCCAAACTTAGGTACACGCCTAAACTCTTTCAGCTCGTTAATTTATTTAATGAAACAATACTTAATCAATATATTAGCGAAGAAACACAATTAATAGACGTACATACCCTGATATATTGCACAGCATTAGTAATTTCCGAAGAACTCAATTTTAAAATTACAGAATACACAGGTAATACAAGACAAAGAAATATTAACAAACCTGCATGGCAGCAGAGGCTCGAAAAAGATATTGAAAAACTGAGAGCAGACTGCAGTAGAGTAACTCAATATATTAACAACAATAGATCAAACAAAGTAGTTAAAAGAGTAGAAGCAATATTTAGAAACACTGTTACACACACTAGACACGAAAGCGACAACAGAAAACCGGAAGAATTTTTGGATACACTTAAACAAAAATTAGCCCTAAAAGTACACAGGTTGAGGAGATATAAAAAGGCACAAGAACGAAAAAATGATAACTCCTTGTTTGCCACGAACGAAAAAAACTTTTACAGAAACTTACAAAAACCACAAATTAACACTGACATACCGACAGCCGGCAACAACACAGAATTACCAACAGCCGAACAGCTAGAAATATTTTGGTCTGGCATATGGGAAGAACAGGTCCATCATAATGAAACATCTCATTGGATAAAAGACGAAGAAATTAAATGGGGTTCACTAGAAGAAATGCAATTCGTTGAGTTAACTGAGTCCGACATAAGTAGTATTACAGCAAGATTACACAATTGGAAATCCCCGGGGATTGATAAAGTACATAATTTTTGGTATAAAAAGTTAGAGTCGTTACACAAAATTTTAGCTAAAAATCTAACAGAAATTATCTTAGGGAAACAAAACATTCCTGAATTTATTGCTACAGGAATAACCTACATGTTACCGAAAACCCAATACTCACCACAACCTTCTCAATACAGACCAATTACATGCCTACCCACGATATACAAGATCCTAACATCAGCAATTACAACTAAAATTAATAAACACATAGAACATCACAATATTATAGCTGAGGAACAAAAAGGATGTAGAAGGGGCCACATGGGATGTAAGGAGCAACTAGTCATAGATTCAATAATACACAAACATGCCGCCACAAAAAATAGAAACTTACATTGCACATACATAGATTATAAAAAAGCATTCGATAGTATACCACACTCCTGGTTGATTAAAATATTACAAATTTATAAAATAAATTCAAAAATTATAGACTTTTTACAGCATATTATGTCCCATTGGAAAACTACTCTTCAATTAAATTGCCGACACAACGTTATCACAACTCGGCAGATATCCATAAAGAAGGGTATTTATCAGGGAGATTCTCTGAGTCCTTTATGGTTTTGTCTCGCCCTAAACCCTCTATCCCACCTACTACACTGCTGTCAAGCTGGTTATTCGCTTAAACATACCACAGAAGAAACTATCATCTCTCATCTTATTTATATGGACGACATTAAACTGTACGCAAAGTCTGAAAAAGATATGAAAAAGTTAATAA
This sequence comes from Polia nebulosa, assembly GCA_951329385.1. Taxonomy (NCBI): domain Eukaryota; kingdom Metazoa; phylum Arthropoda; class Insecta; order Lepidoptera; family Noctuidae; genus Polia; species Polia nebulosa. Next base: position 28,108,012 of record OX589591.1, on the reverse strand, counting down.
ACACCACGACAGAATTTAGTAAAGATATCAACATGCAATTTGGTTTAGATAAATGCAAAACACTTCATATAATAAAAGGCAAAATAAAACCGGGCGACTATCCTATTATCAATACAGATACAATCACAGCTATGGAACCAACAGACTTATATAAATATTTAGGGTACAGACAACTTAAAGGAATAGATCATTCAGCAATTAAAAACACATTAAATACAGAATATAAGAGGAGAGTGATCGCAGTATGTAAAACTCAACTCTCCGGAAAACATTTAATAAAGGCACTGAACACCTACGCGATTCCAATATTGACATACTCTTTTGGAGTGATTAAATGGTCTAAAACTGACATCCAGCAGATAGAGAGGACAACACGCACCACACTCACTAAACACAATAACTTACACCCTAAATCTGCAATAGAAAGACTCACTATTAAAAGACAAAACGGAGGGAGAGGACTAATAGACGTCCACCATCTTTGGCAGAAACAATTAATCAAACTAAGAACTTTCTTTCACTCTAAATTAAAAACAAGTAACATTCATAAAGCCGTAGTATTGAACGATACTAACTACACCCCACTTGACCTACATGAACTTAATACAACCTACGATATTTATAATGACTCTCAAAAACAAATGCTAGAAAATTGGAAAAAGAAAGTGCTGCATGGACGGCACCCTCATGATCTAGAACAGTCTCACATAGATACGATAGCTTCTAATAAATGGCTTAAGATAGGAAATCTATTCCCAGAAACCGAGGGATTTATTATTGCAATACAGGATCAGATCATAAACACCAAAAACTACAGGAAATTCATTATAAAAGACCCCACTGTGACAAATGACAAATGCCGCAAATGTCACAGTCAGCCAGAGACCATTCAACACATCACAGGGGCATGCACAACACTCACACAAACAGATTACACTCACAGACATAATCAAGTAGCAAATGTTATTCATCAGACCTTAGCCCTTAAATATAAACTCATACAAGATACAAACACCCCCTATTATAAGTATGTACCACAAACGGTTCTAGAAAATAACACCCACAAACTTTTTTACGACCGCGCCATACTAACCGACAGGACCGTTCACTACAATAGACCCGATATCACTCTTCAAGATAAAGACAATAAAGTCACTTACCTGATAGATGTAGCAGTTCCTAACACACATAACTTACAAAAAACAATAAGTGAGAAAATCAGTAAATACGCGGAACTTAAAGAAGAGGTAACTAGAATTTGGAGACAAGAAAAAGTGTTCGTAGTGCCTATTGTTATCTCCACTACAGGTGTTATACCCAATCATCTCCACAGTAGCCTCAAACAAATAGACCTTAAAGACTCAATTTACGTTACACTTCAGAAAGCAGCAATTCTAAACACCTGCAGAATAGTGAGGAAGTTCATGCAGATAGAAGAAAATGAAATTTTTCCTCATAACATCAATCCTACACCTTAGATTGTACTCAACTCACGCTACATTGACTTGGCTTGGCCCGTTAATGTAGCTTAAAACTAGCCTAGAGCTAAGAAAAACTACACGTTTTCCCACAATAATAATAATAATAATATTCCACAACTATCACACAACGTCATCTAGTCCCAAGTTAAGCAGAGCTTGTGTTATGGGTACTAGACAACTGATAAACATACTTATATAATTCTAAATACATACATATTATAGATAAATTACACACAGACACAGAACAAATGATCGTGCTCATCACACAAACATTTGTCCTGGGTGGGAATCGAACCCACGACCTCCGGCATAGCAGTCAGGGTCACTAACCACTAGACCAACAGGCCAGTCGAAAAGTATAGAGTAGAGATAGGCTCTACTCTATACTATCCTGCATAATCCAAATTCACCTCAATATCTTCGTGAACGGTTTGAGTACTTCGTTCCGAGGGGCAAACATTGTCGCACTGCCAATTCTCTTCTCCTTCGTACTCCGCGTCACACTTCTAGCCGCTATAATGTCTCCTTTTCTGTAACTGCAGTGCGTCTCTGGAACTCTCTTCCACACTCCCTACGCGACAGCCCTTCACTGGAGGTCTTCAAGAAGAAAATTAAAGAGCACTTCCTTTCACATTGACATAATATTGATATATATTGGTATTTATTTAGTATATAGTATATATATTAAGATAATTATACTTATTTATGTAAGTTTATGTTGTACACTGGATCCTACCCTCAAATGTGATCTCTCTCTATCACTCAAATGTTTGCTGGGATAAAACTCAACATTGAGTTAAGCTCGCCTTTGTACATTAACTATTTAATCACTGTGTATTATGTTAGTTGTTTGGTGTACAATAAAGAATTAAGAAAGAAAAAATAAGGTTGTATAGTTATATAAGCGACCTCACTTTTCGAATTTTTTTCTTGTCTGTTTATATACCTACGCGACGTCACTTTGTCGAGCTCGTGTGACGGGATGCTAACAAAAAATTTCGTTATTTCGTACTTCTCTCCCTAATAGCATTTATTGTTGGAATTTGGTTGGGCCAACAATAAATGCTATCATTTTATTGCTATTATTCTTCATTTCGGTAGTCGAGACTGTCTCTACCAGCACGCGTAGAATGATCACCATAGAAACGGGTTTTGTCGACGGCAGAATAGACAAAATGACAGATTGTAGAAAGATTTCTACCGTTCTAAGCAAGTGATGTTAAAACTGAAGAGAAGAAATGTTTCTATTCTTCAGTCGACAAAAGTCTACAATGTAAAACATGATGCTCGGGCAGAAAAGATGTCAAGTTAGATAAAAAGAACTTTGTCTGATCATACTAACATACTACAGTCACTGTTATAATAAAAACACTATTAAGGGTCTAATACCGGCCAAGTAGCGCCCTCATTGAATAAAAAATCGTAGCATAGCACAGAAAATAAATATTAAAGAATCCAACGTCACGTTTGTTACAAAGAGGATAAAGTATTTTTACGTTGTTAAAACAGGTCTCAGAATGTTTCGTATCCAAAGTAGTAGGCAAAAGTACCAAAAACGGCCGTCTCTGACACTTTACATATTTATTTTCTATAGTAAGCTACGATTTTTTATTCAATGAAGGCGCCACTTGGCCGTTCGTAGGGCCTTAAATAAGTAGCTCCTAGACGAGGCGCTCAAACGCGGATAAATTTATAATTGTAGTTAAAGAAAGCATGTATTAGCAGTGCAAAACATTACAAAGCTGATACCATCTCTATAATCACATAAACTAAACTAAGAAGCCCCATAACATCACGCCCCACGCACCGCTCCATATTCTCATTAACTAGGAACGGTAGCCAGGGCTATTATCACTACAATGTTAATTTTATGTACGTCATAACTTTCGTAAGTGATTTCAATTATGAACCTGAGAAGTTCCTTAATCATACCTCATGTTGAAGGCAGTTCTATTTCATTTATTAATGACTCTTTAAGGTATGCGGAACAGGGTGTAAACTTGCCAAAAAAAAAGGTTCACTGAGTGTTTAAAAGAAAGAAAATAAATTTATCTGACCCAGGTTTAAGGCACACAATATTCACACAAAAACACTAACTAAAAAAATTGAATATTTTCAAAAAACCCGACTGTAAAAAAACAATTATAAAGTTCCAAACAGGTCACTTTTGCAGTTGGTAGCTGAATTCAATTATTGATTTCATGCCGTGTAGAAAAGTTTTTTATAGTTTATATTTGGCGGCTTATATGCTGCCACAAGGCTCGAGTAGACATCACTTGATTAACGCTACCTTCGTTAATCAAGTGGTGTCTACTCGAGCAAGCTAATTGGTATACAGTTTAAAGTTACTGTTCTTCTTTCTCTTCGCTTCGCTGTTCACATCAACCGTCGTGTTCACGATGAATTATTGCTCCATCTTTTTAGGGTTACGTACCCAAAGGGTCTAAACGGAGCCCTATTGTGTTCACTCACGTGTCCGTCTGTCTGTCTGTCCGTCCGTCGTCTGTCACAATTTTTTTTACGAAAAATGAACTATGAACTTGAAATTTGGTGATGTTTATTATACTCGTAACGTATACTTTAATAACAAATACCAATATTTGATATGGAACCCTGAATGTGCTAATCATTTTTCAACAGTTTTAAGGTTCCGTACCCGAAAGATCCAAACGGAGCCCTATTGTTGTCACTCACTTGTCCGTCTGTCTGTCCGTCCGTTGTCTGTCACATTTTTTTTTAAATCACTGCCTGCATACAAAAACCTTCGCTCGACTGTACCTACCTACAGTTAACCCAAGAAAAGTATGCGCTTCGGTAATATTCGTGAAGTCTGGGGGTCTTTGAGTCAAGAATGAATAGGTTACTATGCTGTGCTGTGTGTGTGTGTAGTTTGTGTGTGTGTAGTGTGTTGAGTTTTTATTGTTGATAGGCACGCGTTTGACCACTATCTCACCTGATGGTAAGCGATGATGTGGTCGAAGATGGAGCACGCTTGCCTAGAAGTAACCTATTCACTCTTGACTTAAAGACTCCCAGGTTGTAGCTATCAGGAAACACAGACTCTGGTAGGGAATTCCAATCCCTAGCTGTACGCACAATGAATTTGTTCTCAAAACCGTTTTGTGCGTATGGATGGGATGTCCACCATGAACCGGTGGCACTTTGCCGTACGTCTTGTGGTCCGTTGATGAAACGGGCTTGGCGGAATCAAATTATGCAATTCCGTCGCACACTCCCCAAAATGTAATCGATAGAAAACCATGATCCTCTTGGCTCGTTTCTCAATTGACTCAAGGGCATCAAGCTGGTATCTGGCAGATTCGTCCCAAAGATGAGAGCAGTACTCCATACACGATCGAACTTGCGCTTGATAGAGTTGGAGCAGCTGTTCCGGCGTGAAGTACCGTCTCACCTTTGCGAGGATCCCCAACTTTTTGGCAGCCACTTGAGCCTTTGCCTCTATGAAGGGAACAAAATTGAGGGTAGATGTTAAAGAACACCAAGAAGATCAAGTTGGTCGGTTATCGGCATGGTTACACCTCGGAAAGATGGAGCCGGGTAAAATTGGCTCCTCTTAGCGGAAAAAAGACACGCCTGGGTCTTAGCAGCATTGAACCTGACCAGATTGGCATCGCCCCATTCTGAGACAGCCTGTAAGGATAAGTTCAAGCGCCCAACCATAGCCTCTCGGAGAGACCGGACCTGAGACGTATGTGTGTGTGTATGTGTGTAGGTATGTGTCGGTGTGTGTGTGTGTGGTGGTTGGTTAAGCGTGCTACATCGTCGACCGCATCGTCGGGTACCATCAGGTGAGATTGTGTTCAAGTGTCTATCAGTGATAAAAAAGGTGCACCTAAATATTCAGATTTTCAATACAGATGCAAATGAATGTATGCAGAAAATGTATAGTGTATGAATCTAAATAAAAATGTAGCAAGTTTTCCGAATCAAACAATGACTAATTGAATACTAGACTAATTAAGATATGTACAAAAATCATATGTTCTGCCGTATGTCAATGTTCTTCCAACTTTAAGTCGAGCTCAAAGTGTAAATATGCGAATACGAGTCTACTAGCTAACTTTTATTACACAGATAAAATATTTAATAACAACCATATACCTACCGGTAAAATAGAAATAAAAAGAAAAAGGATGCAAGGGTGAATCGGGACGAAACTTTAAAAGGGATTTTAACGTTGAAATAATATAGTTTATAAATCAGTTAAAATATTGAAGTCCATGTTGGCAATAAATTATTTTATTTCAACGTTAAAATCCCTTTTAAAGTTTCATCCCGATTCACCCTGCATCTCTATTCAGCACGTTTTACGGTACGTGCACCGTGCAATTAGCGTTTCCGAATAAATTAATTAATGTTGCACCATAGAGTAAGCCCATTGAGTCAAAGCTTCTATTACCTATGCTTATATGCTGGTTATGCCATCGGCCCATTAGCTCAGTTGGTTAGAGCGTCGTGCTAATAACGCGAAGGTCGCGGGTTCGATCCCCTCATGGGCCACAGATCTCTTTTTGTGTTTTTGAGATAATCTGAAAAAAGCAAATTTTTTGGGAAAGATTTTACAAAAACACTCTTTACAAACTATTTACAAAAACCGGTAAATGTTTGCGTTTGTATCAATATTTAATTTCTACTATTTATAAGTTTTTAACCTAAAAAATGTATTTTTTTTAGTCGTTGTTTATACATGGTAGAATGATTAGGCAGACTTGTTTGGATTTAGAGATGTGTGAATAAAAACATAAGGGAATGGAAACAAGACGAATGGTTTTTGTTTTTATTAATCATTTATCATATAAAAACGCTTTTCTGATGGTAAAAACGACGAAATAGTTTCCTAAACTTTTACTTAACCCTTAAAAATACATTAAGCTCTTAGTTCAAACATGCTACTCTTGTATTCTCGTACTAGAGGACTCAGGCAGTACTTACCAGTACCTATGTACTTAGGTATGTACTAACTGGCATTCTGCGTCCGACCGTACACGACAGAGTGTCGGCTGTAACATCGGATAACGTTGTTTGGAACTTTGTAAGGCATCCTTTTATCTAGCCAGCACTATACTTTTTTAAAGTTGTTTTTTTCAACCGTACCTTACGGCAAAGTCAAGACGAGTTATTGGTTATATATTTTTGTTTTTTTTTTTTTATTGAAATGAATCCTGGGTACGGAAATAATAATTCTATTTCGTCGGTAAGTAATATTATCAAAAAATTACAAGGATTAACCGTATCAAAATTCAGAAGTGTGGGTGGTACGCGTGTCACGCGAAATTTCAACGCACTGTAACATCCTCATTTTTATTTACGCGACAAAAAAAAAAAGTGTGTCCAATATTTTTTGGTAAACAATAGAACAAATAGATTTTCTTGTCATCTACCCTATTCTCACTTCTATTTTCTTTTTTTACAGGTTGACCGGCTGTCAAATAAGGCGAAACAAATCGTTACAAATAAAACTTTCATCAGTAGTCCACGCAAAAAAATGGTAAGTTGCTAAGAAATTGATAAAACTGTGTATTTTATCTTGAAATTCGAAACAGAGTTACCGCGCCCCTGGGCACTCAAGGCAGGGAAGGAACAGGGGTGGGTTTTAGTCAGTAAGAGTCTGACACGTCCTCCCGCTTCACCAGGAGCGGGAGAAGTCATTGGGTGATTTCCCACCCCTAAAAAAAATAAAGGTCCTCACCATATCCAAAATAGTTCTCACATTTTACTAAATCAATTTCTCTCTTCACAAATTAAATGAAGGCTTACTATTTTTCTTTTCAGGCAAGAAAACGTTTTCAAGCAGGTTCTTAGGGTTCCGAACGTCTGAATGAAAAACGGAACCCCTAGAGAATGTCTGTCACGCCTGTCACAAAAAAAAAACCCAAGTTATTTAAGAAATTTGACGAAAATTTACCGTTCCCCTTATACTCGAAACTAGTGTCTAAAATTAAAAAAAAAAAAACAGAATATGGTTCTTTACTTAAACATTACAGGAAAGCTGTCCAATATGGTTTAAAAAAAAATTATAATAATTAAATATAATTCGTTCAGAACCCTTTGAACGCGAGTCGGACATGTTATACAAATAAATTTTATAGAACCTGTTCGCTCTCGTCGACTTACGAGTATTTTACAATTTCAAATTCTATAAGGCCTATTGAATATTGTCTAGAAGCTAATAACACTGTGCTATTAAAAACAATAGATTTGCATGTGTAGCGGCAATTGGCTACTATTTGTTTATGGCGCGAAACGCTACAGATAAAATATTAAAATGAGAACGAGCCTATTAATTGGTACACACGGCCATTTGGAATGGATGGCAAATTGAATGTTGCTAAAAATGGAGGCGTTGTGTGATTGCATTGTTTAATGGTTGCTAAGAATGTAATTTAAGATTTAAATTGTTTCTGTTTGATATGGAATCTCAAGTTATTTTAAGACTGGCCACAAGATTGCAAAATAAAGCATAATTCTTCCCTGCCACCCGACCAATTTTATTGAGATTAGGTTGACGTTCGCCTCCGAGGTAGGTTCCTATTCCCCTTGGCTAAACCATAGTAACACCATTCAAGGAGAAAGTTGTCGAAAACTAGGCATTTAAAAAAAACCAGTCAAGTGCGAGATGGACACAAAGGGTTCCGTACCATAACCTGAAAAAATCACGTTTCTTGTATGGGAGCCCCATACCCTTTAATTTTTAATTTATTTTTATCATTTGTTATAGCGGCAACAGAAATACATATTCTGTGAAAATTTCAACTGTCTACCTATCATGATCATGAGATACAGCCCGCTGACGGACGGACAGCGGAGACTTAGTAATAGGGTCCCGTTGGTTACCCTTTAGGGTACGGAACCCTAAAAATGGTCAACAATCAAAAATTGTAGAGAAAATTCTAGTCAATCAATTCTGTCAAGTCATTTTAACCAAAAGTTTTTTGATTTAACACTTATTACTCGACAACTCTATTCTCCGTATGTCACTAACAGCAGTAAAAATAATCGCACCACATACTGCTACCTTGCTACCATCTTGACGTATTATTTATCGATATTAGAATATCGCGATATTAGAGAATCGCGTGTGCTCAGCGCTTCCATCGCTGTTACAATTTATATTTAAGCGCTACATCCGCTAACTGCTCAAACTACTAATGGTTATCACCGTATTTGGTATATTGTATTTGGAAGGGAAAGGTGATTAGGCACGGGTGTTAAATCTGTCCGAAATCAACGAATTTATTAAGGAAAATGTTTTGGTTATAAACACTAAAATCTACGCTGTCTATCTGTGTGATTTCACCAGCTGTGTTTATAACACAGCCGTGTTGATTACACTGTATTCCAATATGGCCGATAAATTCATAAATGTGTAGAGCATTTAATTTTAATTTAATTTTCCAATTTTAGTTCACAAAAAAATAAAAGTACTGAGCTTTGATCATTAAATACGGAAGAAGAACTTAGGGAACCTATACCTAGGACATAAGTAGATAAATATGAGTAGATACGTCAGCTCAAAAATAAAAAAAGCGGTACTGGGCACATTGCAAGAGTGCTGTGAGAAACGTCAGGCCACCGCCATCCGTTTCAGACAGGATTTTCACATGAAGTAAAAACTTTTTTACGAAAAAAAACAACCGACTTCCAAAAAACTTTTTTACAAAAAAATAGAACCGACTTCCAAAAAAAGTGCAAAATAACTTTTATTTCGGAAGTCGGTGTTCCTGTTTTGTGTCTGTGTTTTTTGACACCGACTTCCGAAATAAAAGTTATTTTGCACTTTTTTTGGAAGTCGGTTCTATTTTTTTGTAAAAAAGTTTTTATTTTTCACTTTTTTGTTGTGGTTCCCCATTAAACTGTGTTAACAATTCATAGACATACGATAGCAGCAATCGCGGTTGATTTGCTGTCAATTTTTGAAGAGTTCCGTTGTCTGTCTCCGAAACCCATAATCAGATCTTTTTTAAATTTAAATGGGACCATTTCGGAATAAACCCCTTTCGAATAAAAAAAGAATTTTGCAAATCCGTCAATATATGACGGAGTTATGCCCGAACATAGGTACATAAAAAAAAAAAAAAAAAAAAAAAAAAAAATACAAACATCCGAATTGATAACCTCCTCCTTTTTCGAAGTCGGTTAAAAAAGAAAATAGCTTTAACTTCGGAAGTAGGTGTTTGTATTTTATTTCTTCGTTATTTGACACCGACTTCCGAAATTAAAGTTATTTTTTAATTTTTAGTGTATTTTCTTTTTTGGAAGTCGGTTGTTTTTTTTTTTTGTAAAAAAGTTTTTTACTTTTCACTTTTTAGTTGTTATACCCTAGAACTAAAAACCCCAATGACATGGAACGTGGAATTTAAACTTACTCGTAATTGGAGAAAACAAAAACGTCATCTAGGTATACGTATTTTTCGTTTTTGTTCAGTTTCTCAAAAAGCGCTAAAGCAATTTCGATAAAATTTATATGGGACCACCTCGTGGCTAAAGTAATAACAGCCGTACGGGTCGATCATCAGGTTAAGCTACGCTTGCCGGGGTTGGTCCATGGATGGGTGACCATCTTTACATACCGAGACTCCTCCGTGCCTCGGAAAGCATGTTAAGCCGTTGGTCCCGGCTGTCAATCGTGGATCTTTGACAGTCGTTATGGGTCGTCAGAAGCCCGAAAGTCTGACATCCAGTCTTACCAAGGGGTGTAGTATTACCCAGTAACTGGGTTGTGGAGGTCAGATAGGCAGTCGCTCCATGTAAAATACTGGTATTCAGCTGCATCCGGTTAGACTGGAAGCCGACCCCAAGATAGTTGGGCAAAGGCTAGGCAGATTATGACCTCGGAAGTATATTCTTTCGGATAAAAAAATAATTTTGAAAATCGGTCAACAACTGACGGAGAAATCGGCGGACATAAATAAAAAATAAAATAAAAAACAAAAACACATACATACAGTCGAACATAGAACCTCCTCCTTTTTCGAAAGTCGGCTAAAAATAGAAGTAGGTAGTCAAGTAGGCAGTGGCGTGGCGTCCCAGTGGTAACGGGCATGGCTTACAAGTAGATCGGAGGTTCGATCCCAGGCAGGCGCTTTACTTTGTGTAAATTATTTCATCACCACTGCTCTCAAAACCGTGAAGAAAAACATCGTGTGGAAACCGGCATGTCCCAAAACCAAAACTTCGAAGACATGTGACATCCACCAACCCGTATTTGGCCCGCGTGGTGGATTACGGCCCACACCCCCTTACAAAAAGGAGGCCTGTGTCCCAGCAGGGGAACATTAAAACTTTAAGTCGGTAACGATCAACGACGAGATCCCGGTGAGTGACAGATATAGGTAATCGTTATAAGTATGAAAGCATCTCTCATAAACTTGAGAAAGTAGAAATTCTTAGCAGCCATTTAAAATTATGTCCCATAAATAATACCTAGGGTATATACTTAGGGATCCCTCGTTACTTATAATCTGGCTAAAACCTATAATTCTTCAGCCATTTAGTAACGGTAAAATCATTTTGTTAAGTTGCCAGTAATAAACGACCTGTTTTATTTTTCCCTCTAGCAACACTGATACGAAGCACACAATTTACCGAGATGAAAATTCTAATTGAATTTGTGTTTTTGCATGAAGTTTAATTTAAGTATGTAATGTAATACCTTTTTACATAATAAGGTAATCACTGGCGGGCTTTCGCTTACATCTTGCAATCAAGATAGCGTTTGTTTAATCTACGGTTTTAATTTAGATAAGTATCTTCGATATCTATGGTTACTGGGGATGTTCTGACTAAGTATTCTTGCGTATACTGTGTTAAGTTAATTTGGTTTTCACTCAGATTTTATAAGTACTTATGATAAAGAATTTCTAACGACAAAAATATAAGAAGGCCTAATAACGTCTTCATTTAAGTAGTTAGCAAATCCATAACTTGATTCAGGTACTTACAATATATATAAAACTTAACCCTTGCATACCTACCGTACCGTACGTATATTTAGGACTTGGCAAAAAAGTGGGTTTTAAAAACACGTTGCGTTCTTCATCATCATCATCATCGTCATTTCACCCGAAAGATGTCCACTGCTGGACATAGGCCTCCCCCAAGTGTCGCCACAACGACCGCTCCTTAGCCTCCACCTTGTGGAGGCCTTCTAACGCTGCATCTTTCGATACGCGGTCGCCATTCCAGACCTTTTCTTCCCCATCGACCATCTGTTCTGCGAGTAATGTGCCCTGCCCACTGCCACTTCAGTTTGGCGATTCTTTGGACTGTGTCGGCAACCTTGGTTCTGCAGATATCTTCATTTAAACCTATTCTTTACACCTGGAAACTTTCTTTTCATAAATCGTATTCCCAAACCCTTCCTGCAAGCGTAATGCACACCTATCGCGAAGAAACGCTGCGATAACATGCAATGTAGATACGACATAGATACGATATAGATACGATGTAGATACGATGTGGATGCGATACGATATCGCTACATCTCTACACGTGTGCGCTGCCTCGAATTAATTAAACTCCGAACAGCGCTTGTTAACTTGTACTTGTATAGTTTTGATTCGCTTATTATGGTTTGCAATTGGTTTAGAATGAGTTTAATGAAGAAGGTTTTGTGTGAAAAATACCGTCCTATTTCACCTTTAGAATTCCTACTCTGCTTTTCAAAAAGACAGTAGAAGTATTCATCATCATCTTCCTGCCCTTATCCCATGTTACTTGGGGTCGGCGCAACACGTTTTCTTTCTTCCATTCAGTCCTGTCAGCCGTCACGCTATCACTAACTCCCTTTTCTTTCATATCACTCCTCACACAATCCATCCATCTTTTCTTTCGCCTCCCTCTTCCACTCCATCCATCTATATATAGATTAATTACTCTTTTAGTTACATGTGTTTCATCTCTCCTCTTCACATGACCATACCATAAGCGGCTCCCTTTCAACTTTTCTGTCACTGGCGCCACTTTTAAACTACCTCTAATGTACTCATTTCTCACTTTATCCATTCTTGTTACTCCACACATCCATCTAAACATTCTCATCTCCGCCACATCTTTTTTCAGTAGGAAGTAGAAGTATGTATAAAATAGTAAATATTTATTTTAAAAAAAAGCTTTTTTCAAAAAATACAACCGACTTCTAAAAATAGCAAAATACGTACATATATTTTTTTTTCTTCGTTATTTGACACCGACTTCCGAAATTAAAGTTATTGTGCAATTTTTAGAAGTCGGTTGACGAATTGAGAACCTCCGCTTTTTTGAAGTCGGTTAAAAAGCATGGTGGTTAATTTTTTCTCAAACCAATGAGTTGTTTAAAAAGACTGGTGAACTCGAAAGTTAATACATAATATAGTTACACATGTCTGGATAGAATGGCATTTTGGATACACAGAATTCATTCCTGCTTTTAAGACTACTAAGATTTTACAAGTCAGTTTTCCAACTAGAACAAACATAATTCAGGTGTTTTTTTAGGGCCCTCTAATCTGATCGAACTCACGCATACCTTTGGCGATTTAACTTGGTACTTTACAGTTACAAACAGACAGATCTAAAATATATTCTATCAGATCGATTCGCCTGAGGTATCGTTATCGATAACTCGAACTAAGAAGAGATTCGATTGTCGATAGCACGCCGATCTGGACACGATAACGTCGCGCGCTACATATGTTAGGCGCTGACATTATAAAGTAGCTTTTATACGATGCGCGTATCCGAACGCGTCTGGTTTATGGTTTGTCCGTTCGTGTAGCAGGGTGTTGTAGAGTTGTTCGAAATTTGAAAATGTTTCCCGCTTCACACGAGATAATATTGTTTGATTGTTTTTTTTTTTCAACCAGTAATTTCGTAAACTTTTTTTATTATTATCATTTATTTTCTCTTGAATTTGCCTGTGTAAAAGAGAGGCGAGGAAGACCAAGAAAATCATGGATGGAAACTGACTGTATGAAAGATGATATGGATAGAAAGAGGGCTTCTAATAAATAAGTATGAAAAAAGAAGATATATTGCGCCTAACTAAAGAAATTGGGGTAGGAACAAGAGAATGATGATAGAAACTACAAATAATAAAAAAAAATAGATTTCATATCTTTCCGCAACGTGGGAAACTGGTCTTTTGGCACAGTTTAAAATCTCTAATCTACTAACTATTTAGGACATAATAAATAATGACATTCCCAACTCACCTTTTCACTACAACTCTGCAACATACAAGAGGACCACTTTCATTTAAACAACAAGGAACTCAAAGATTAATTTATGTTACTATAATTACACCATTATCTCCACTTAACATCTAGCGTCCATTGGTTTAAATATTATTTGTATGAGACTGCATCGCTTGAGATCCGAACTGACTGACCACCGCTTCGGGCTCTCATTACGAGGCGGCACAACTTATAAGCGATACAGGTTTTAAATAGTTTCGTGTGTATGTGCTAATTAGTAATTTGGGACGTGGCAAAACGATTTGTATTGATAAATAAGGTGTTCGGTACATTTAAGGAGTGAACAAATATGTTTTAAATTATCTCTTTAATTAGTTACTTAAAGAAGTAAGTTTGAGTTCTACAGCAGCAAGTTTCCTGCTGTAATCTCATAAAAAAGGCATTCTTGGAAAGCTTGTAGACAATTTTTTTTTTTCGTACTTACATTTTATCAATTTGTGTATATCCCTTTTAAGATATTTATTAGTTTAGTTGTATATAATTTTATGTTACTTTTATTCCGTTGTTAATACCTAAATAAAGCAGTAATTCAATATTTTCAGTTATAAAACAAACAGGTAAAACAAACTTCAAACTAGGCAAAACGTAATAGCAATTTAAAAAAGATAGTCAGTTAAAGTACTAATATTACGACTTCAGAAAGCTATGAAATGGTGTATAGCTAACCGGAGCGAGGATTTTCAGCTGTATCTACACATCTCTCGCATTTTTGTTTGTAAAAATACCTCACTCGGTTAGCCCTTTTCCACCAGAGCTGCGCTAAGCCTGGCTAGGAAAATGAAGATCCCATTCCTCTTCATGAAGTCTGGGGGTCTTTGAGTCAAGAGTGAATAGGTTACTATGCTGTGCTGTGTGTGTGTGATGGTGTGTGTGTGTGATGGTGTGTGTGTGTGATGGTGTGTGTGTGTGTCGTGTGTGTGTGTGTGTGGTTGGTGAAGCGTGCTCCATCTTCGATCACATCATCGCTTACTATCAGATGAGATAGTGGTAAAACGGAAGAACAAACATTCCTCTTACCAAAAAGTCGATCTATTCGACTCGCTACCCTTCTAAACCTTAGACTACACTATAAGATAAAGTAGCTAGAGCCGCGGAGGTAGCAGGCTGTTAAGCAAGTAATCACGCACAACCTCGCTCAGGGGTATGTGCACCGGCCTAATCATTACAACATACCTATTATCACGAGGAACTGTTTCACGCAAACTACATCAAATGTTTGCCTTAAGGAAGTGTATACATGTGTGAAGCTTGAATGAGTTAGGTTAGATCTGTAGTTCCCATTAGCTTAGTTTTATATTATTCCGTTATCCAGTTTTGAGCCGTTTGGGGTCGAAACGCTCGGCTCAATGGGGTCCGAGTGCGCGTCTCCTTTGTAAGGATGACACTTTACGTGACCAGAGGGCTGGCTCGTTCTTTGCCCAAAGAATTAGCATTGCCATTCAATATGGCAATGCTGTCAGTCTTCTGGACACGTTTCCAGATGACAGCGATTTGGAGGAGTACTTCAGCGCCTGAACGTATTTTGTTTTTGTAAATAAAGTGAAATTAGGTATTTTATTAGATTTGGCTTACAGCTAACAATATAAAATATAGAAACAAGGCAGATCATGATAAGCCATTTGCAATAAGCTAAAGAGTATTATTAAAACAGTTACAAAATAAAATGTTAAACAAAGTTTAGTAAGAATTAATGACTGTCAAAGATCTTTTTAAGGCTTCAACTGGAAAAAGGAAAGCAATGTTTTTTTTTTAATTATTAACTTATTAAGGGTTAGTTAGGTTTAGGGTAGTTAAGGACCAGTCGCATGATTTAATCTACATTTTACTCTCCTAAGTTACAATCTGCCTAGCCTTTACCCAACAATCTTGGGGTCGGCGTCCAGTCTAACAGGATGCAGCAGAATACCAGTATTTTACATGGAGCGACTGCCTATCTCACCTCCACAACCCAGTTACTGGGTAATACGATATACCTTGGTAAGACTGGTTGTCAGGACTTTCGGGCTTCTGACGACCCGTAACGACTGTCAAAGATCCACGAACGGCTTAACGTGCTTTCTGAGGCACGGAGGAGTCTCGGTATGTAAAGATGGTCACCCATCCATGCACCAACCCCGGCAAGCGTAGCTTAAACTGATGAATCGACCCGTGCAGCCACGAGCTAAAGCAAGCTCGACTCTACCATAGACATAATTAATACCACCGGTTAGAAACCATAAGTTAAATATCGTCTTCCTCATCAGGGCCCACTAATCCCGGTGACCTACGGTGGCTGCTATCTGCGAAGAGCACGTTACTGTAATCGACAGTTAAATTTAACCGGAGGTAATAAGATACAGATATCTGGGTGCTACTTTAAATTTATCCGGCCGGATAGTGTGACCACGTAGTGTGGGACTGGTCAAATCAAATAATTTATTTGCATAATACATGTTAAAAAGATGTTTATTTTATTTTATTTAGTAGGGACAAAAAACAGTTACATGCAAAACTAAACTAAAGATTCTTAAATTAGCACAGTACTTAGACATACATTTATACATACCTAATCTAGTGTAATGTAGTGTTACAGTTAGGTATATAAGGTACATTGTATTATAACCTAATGAGGTGTGCAAATTAATAAGGTACTAATCGCAACATTAACTAAACAGAATACATTTCAAATTGAGTTACATTGACAAAATAAAAATGTCAAATTAAAAACATGTCAAATTAGTACACAAGTCAAATCAAAATTCAATAAAAAATATATTTGTGGTGCCATTTCAAGTAAAATCAATAGAGATGGACCCTTTCTGTAATTATTACGAGTAAAAAAAAAATAAGCTGATGCAGTTGATGGAATTTGCTTTAGTTCAATCACAGATTTGATGCCACCAACCAGCCACCAACTGCATTATTGTTTGCAACTTTTTAATTGTTATCTGTCGGTTGGAATTTTTGAAATTTTTAAAAAAAAATTACTACAAACCTTTTTATGAGTTTTTGCAATCGTCTCCTCGAGTTCTTTATTGGAAAAACCTACAGGACCACGTACTTTTTTACAAGGATCGACTGATCAGTACGCAAACGATATCTATGTGTGTATTAAGGTGGATGCGCCAGAGTAGCCCGCGAAATTCTAATTTTCTTACGTTTTTTGCAATTTGCTGGTCAGTATCAGGTTGTATCTTGGTCAAAATTTGATTCGCGACCGTAGCAAGTATGTATTTATAGAATTATAGTCATTGAAATCATCAATACAACTCTCTCAGTTAGAATTGATGCGAAATGTAAGTATTTCATGAAATCATAACATTTGGCATCAATTCTAAGTGACACAGTTGTATTGATGATTTTAATGTTTACAGTTCTACAAATACGTACTTGCTATGGCCGCGAATCGTATTTTGACCAACATACAACCTGCGATTTGCAAAAAACGTAAGAAAATTGGAAGTTCGCGGGCTACCCTGGAGCTTTCACCTTAACGAAGACAGCCTAGATAGGTATAGTATCCTGAAAAGTTCTTTATAAGGAAAGTCACTACATCCTTATTTTAAACATTGTTAGCAACGTTGAACTTTTATCTTTCTGCCAACCTCACTAACTACCACTTGATAAGGTTGAGGTCTACAGTCTCCTCAGTGATGAGCCCTAATAGGCGTTGCACAGAGGGGGATCCAAGGAGTAGTCTTTAAAGAGGTAACGGGGTCCTTCCATGTGCTGATGTTGATCACCGAGGTGGTATTAGTGAGGTAAGACTCCCAACACTCTCTGGTCTTTTCCCCAAAATTCCAGGCTTTTGAAGGATTCCCCCGTAAACAAAAACTCCAGGCGCCTTTTGAAGGATTCCCCCGTAAACAAAAACTCCAGGCGCCTTTTGAAGGATTACCCCGTAAACAAAAATTCCAGGCGCTTTTTGAAGGATTCCCCCGTAAACAAAAATTTCAGGCGCCTTTTGAAGGGTTCCCGCGTAAACAAAAATTCCAGGCGCCTTTTGAAGGGTTCCCGCGTAAACAAAAATTCCAGGCGCCTTTTGAATGATACCCCCGTAAACAAAAATTCCAAGCGCTTTTTGAAGGATTCCGCCGTAAACAAAAACCCCAGGCGCCTTTTGAAGGATTCCCCCATAAACAAAAATTCCAAGCGCCCTTTGAAGGATTCCCCCGTAAACAAAAACTCCAGGCGCCTTTTGAAGGATTCCCCCGTAAACAAAAATTCCAGGCGCCTTTTGAAGGTTTCCCCCGTAAAAAAATAGGTTCATAGCAATAGGCTTGCCCTCAATTATATGGAACTCAAACATAACTGACGAAATCTTGGACCCAAAATTAACACAACAACACTACAACAGCAACACAATACATACAACACGACAAACACAACGGACAATATTTTGGGTCCATACAAAATTGCTACTAAAAATGTTATTATTGTGAGTGGTCACCCCATACGTCGATAATCAAGCTCTTAGCTGGCCGCCCATTAAGGGGAAGATAACTCTAACATCACGAAATAAATAAATACAGCGCTTGTCACGACAGCATTAGCTTCCACTTAACTGGATTAGATTAAATGTTCGATTTTGTTAGCAATACCGCAGTTTATATTGGCAACACCGTTATTGAAGATCTGGATTTGATAGATCACTGTAATTGCCAAGTCAAAATCCATTACAGTTAGCTGTATTTCATGGCACGATACGATTCAAATGAAAATTGTCGTATTTTAAAAGTAAGGTACCTACTCGTAACAGGGCCCTCAGACTTTTTTTAAAGAATGATTTGATGCAACACACACACACACACAAATAAATATAGGTACAATACACGAGAGCACAATTAATTTACAAATTTTTCGATAAATGTGTGGAATATCTAGAAAAAAAACACATTCAAAACGTTAAAAGTACTAAAAATGTTCTGAATTAACTGTCTACGGTAATCTATCTAATCTATCTAATTTAATACCTTTAAACGAGCAATTCTTGTATATATAATCTGAATCTCGCAAACGGCTCCAACGATTTTCATGAAATTTTCGGGGGCGATAAATCGATCTAGCTAGGTTTCATTTTTAAAAACGTCCTTTTATCCAAAAAAAAAACCGAGCGAAGCTCGGTCATCCAGGTACTACAATTAATACCCAAAAAATCATACGAGATTAAGCGTTAGTTCATAAGAAATTAAAATATTAGGTACACATTTTTTTATATCATTTTAATCTATATTTATAAAACAAAGTCGGGTAAGTTACACCATTTTTAATTCAAAAATGGCTGGACCGATGTTTAAGATCTTTCATTAAATGGACTCAGACCCAAATAATAGAATAAGTATTAAAACATCGGAAAAAATTACATACAAAACAAAAATTATGAAGAAAATTCATTTTCTCATACATTTTCTACGGATTGGCATTTTTGATGATTTGACAAGTACCTCGAGAATGGATTCTTTTAGTGATTCTGAGGCGGTACGAAGTTCGCCGAGAAAGCTAGTTAATTATAAACCCTTAAATAAACCTAATAATTTAACTAACTACTACTACAAAAATGCTACATTATACGATGTATCGGCCCTTCATCTCTTATCATTTCGTAGGTAAGTACATTCAAAGTTTGAATGTACTTACGAAAGAACTAAATTTTGTGATTCCCAGGTAATAAGGCGCGAGCCTAAACCAATCATACGTTCATCTGCGTCCATCAATAGCTTCTCTTACCGACGACGCATCAATCTTATTTCAAAGATAAACTGAATTCAACCTGTAGACCAGATACGATTCTTCCATACTCCAAACAGTTACATTTTAATCAAATCCTGCCGGAATATCGACTCAGCTGCCATCTGAATTATTATGACGCCTTACGAACTTAATTAAGGTATCTAGGCCTAACAATATTTATGAAGTTTACTATGTATCTGATAAATATCCCCCACAAAGTACGAGGTTCTCAGATTGCCATATCGCCCGTAACGAACTATGGTGTAGGGAACTGCGGTAATCAAGGCTTGGGAGGTAAATTGCGATATAGGACGATTGGGCATTGCAGGTGGATGGTAGAGTAGATATCTTGGACTCCCAGGTAAAATTATTATGCATCCACTTATACCAGTTTAATTTCTCACGCCCCGTTCTATAATAAACGTGCCGTTTAGTAAAAGATAAAAGGTAGGATCCGATGATTTGGTTTCGGCCAGTTTTGGCTGGAATTTCGGTTTCGGCTGGGGTTTCGGTTAGTGAACATTGACGCAAAAAGAAATCTTATTTGAGCTGTCACTCGGGGATTACGTTTAATACTTTTAACTTCTTCTTTACGTGAAATTCCTTTTTTATATTGTGAGGGAACCTCAACGGACTGGCCTTCACGGCCCCGGCCCCTACTACCGCAGGAGAGGCACTGGGCGTAGGACGTCGCGAGACGATCTCCGGCCACCGTAGACCCGGGTCTGCGGACGGCGAGCAGTGGGTAGCTCGCCGTCCGATCAGCACCAGGCCCGTTAGTCGACGGCGCGTAGTGTTCCACGCGCGCCTCAAAGAGATTATTGTCAGCCACCACTGACGGGGCCCATCGTGGCCGGCGCCTGCATGCCTAGGGGTAGCGGATAAATTCTTAACATGAGTTACCGCACCCCTGGGCACTCAGGCAGGGAAGGAACAGGGGTGGGATTTAGTCAGTAAGAGTCTGACACGCCCTCCCGCTCCACCCAGAGCGGTAGATGTCATTGGATGATTTCCCACCCAACACAAAAAAAGAGCACGATTATATACCAAGGATTGAATTTTAGAATTATTAATATTTAAAAAGATGGTTGGCCTGACCTCTATTTAAATAGTATAGTAATCTATGGCCTGACCCTTCCGTACCCTGCAACTTATTCAAATGCTTTTCTAATAAATCTGTATTTATATCATTGACAGTACACAGTAAACAAATCCACTAAGTGCAGTAATTACACCCTGATACCACTTGACACCTTGTCACCCATCCAATCAAAGGCACAATATTACCCCGTGACCAGACGGACACTCGGTATCGTCGCGTGCGCATGTGGGCGGGGCTAACGAGCTGTCAACGTCACCGCCCGGCGACACATTGATTGATTTGAGCGTCGCATCGGCTAACCAATTAAGTGTTTGTAATGAAGCGTTTACGACATGTTAGTTGTCACTGGATTTGCCATAAATGGTGTGGATGCGCTTCCTGAAGTGTGTTTGCTGAATAAAATTCTAAAGCTGGTAGTGTGGTTTCGCCCGTTGTAATTTACTGGGGTTTCTTGCATGTTAAGGCCCTTCTCGCGGTCCAGTGGCGCCCTCATTGAATAAAAAATCGTAGCATAGCACAGAAAATAAATATTAAAAAATCCAACTTCACGTTTGTTACAAAGAGGATAAAGAATTTTTACGTTGTTAAAACAGGTCTCAAAATGTTTCGTATCCAAAGTAGTAGGCAAAAATGCCAAAAACGGCACGTCGGCGGGTGACGTGACTTCGGTTTGATTGCCTCATTATAAAAAGTTGTTAGTATGTTTGCAATAGGTAATCTATGGAAGATCTGAACCGTTTTCAAAATTCGTTGACACATAGAAAAGCTGCACTATCGTTTTTAATCCCGGAAAAATACACTGTTCTTGTGAGATAGACCACGAGTGCAAATCTACAGAAACAAAATTGTCACTACATATTATAAAACAAAGTCCCCCGCCGCGTCTGTTTGTCTCTCTATTCGCGAAAAACTCAAAAACTACGGAACGGATTTTCATGTGGTTTTTAACAATGAAAGAGTTATTCATGAAGAACGTCCTCGTGACTTTAATGATTCATATCATGAAATTAGGTGTATAATTTGCACACGTGAGAAGCTGGGGCGGGTCGCTAATTAGTTATAAAGAAGATGATGCTTAAATTTATTGTGGACCCGCCTTACAAAAAGTATGCATTAACAACAGTCAATAAGTAAAAAATCGAAGCTAAATATTGTTTTCATAAATCGGCCACTTGACGGTGAAATGGTTGATATTAAGCGTAAAACTTAACCATCAGTTCACGTCCTCGTTAGCTTGATCAAGATTCTTAGCACCCCCAGGGGAACCCTAGTCGGTTAACTATGTTTCATTCATGCAAAGTTCAATCAAGTCTAATAAAATATTAATGATAAATAGTTGCTCGTCGAGCTGTACTGAGCCTTTAGACAAAATACTTTTCTGTTAACGTTAACGCTAACGCTTCGTGCAAAATGTATGGCAAAGACATTACTGGGCGTGAGCCACGTGACAGTTCTCTGTGTAACGCTTCGTGCAAAACGTCGTTGCCATACATTTTGCACGAAGCGAAGCGAATAAAAAAATTAAGAAGGAGTATCTCTAGGTTCCTATTAAATGTTTTATGTTAAAAACTCTTCGAATTTTTCTGGTAGTCCTCTTATCACGGCGTTAAAAATAAGCTATTATTTGTCATTTTTGGCGGGTCATATTTTCTTTACCTATTAGTTTCTGAAAAAAAGGAAATTACATGGACGTGTCTACAGCAGACCTTGACTTTATAAAAAAAACTATTGCTTTAGTCATTATTCAGTAAGAAAAAAGGGGAATACATTTATATGGAAAATCGCAGCCCGTGTTCCCTCTTAACAGGCTCTTGCTATAATATGGTTCAGGGACGGCGAACGAACGGCTCGACGAATTATTTTGTAACCGACTGTCAGATGACTCTTGTTCAGTTGTAGTCTCGCTGCAAAGTATGAGTTAATTGTTTATAAGATACCTATTTGACATCTAATTTTCAACGGCAGAAATCACACATTTTTGGTTTTTACATTATTTAATTTTTTTGTACATTAAATCACTAGCTTCTTTGATGACACACTGCGGCCACATTATTATTGATTTTTGTAAAAAATGGCACGATCATCAGTAAATCTTCGCCATCCCTGTTACAGATGCTCGAAACGAAACTTGCTAAAGTTTTGTAAGAAAATTTTGTCCTTCCACCGGCTAGCGTCAGAGTTAGATTTCTGCATGAGACCCTAATTGCCAATCGAAGGGTTCATTGCATAAGGAATGTTTGCGGTAAAATAATAGTCCATAGATTTGGTCTTCACTTCTCACATTTATTATCAACACTGCATCACACTAGACTAAGTTTCATAAGTCCCATAGAAAATTGTACGTAGCACTTACAATTGACGATGAACAATTATTACCCAATCGTTCGAAGATCAAAGATCAAGGTCCAGAGAGGAGATTCCACAAGCAATATCCCCGCTGTGGTCATACAATCCTGATCATCCTTGGACACGTGGACGTCTGTGTTCAGAACCCTTTGCTAAGACCGCATTGTTCTTCCATATATTATTCCAAGAAAAGTGTGGATAAGATCCGACCATTTTTTAGTTAGTATTTATATACAATATCTTAAGTAGAACCTAGGAACCCTGTCGACAATAGGAAAGCTTGGTTAGGTTCACGAATGCCACGTCTAAAGTTAGTGTCTCTTTAGAAAAAAACCCAAAGTAGTACTTACAGCGTCTTCATTCTTGTGCTTAAAGCATTTGAACTTGACTCTGGTCCCTTTAACTCCTCGAGACATCATTAAAGTGCTTTTAAGAAGTTTTATTCCAATAAATATAGTTTCTTGTCAGACTCGCTTCAGATCAATTTGGAAAAAGAAACGTCAAACGCTACTATCTGTCATCTTGCAAAAATAACGCTCCATTACACGAATTTAAGTATTTTTAAGTGTTACAGTTTCCTATGTATGTTGTCGTACGTTTACTGAAGCTCTGTACAAACGAACTGCTCTTACTCAGGGAAGTCACACAGGAGTTTTTCAACAAGCATACGAGGGATAGGCTATTGACAACCCTTTATACGATCATCGTCAAAAATCTCCTATTAATCAGCTAGAATCTAACCGTAAAACAAAACACAAACAATCACGGAAACAAATATTCACCCAGTAACAATAGGCAATAGTGTCGGACTTGTACAGCCAGCAACACAATTACGCCGCGCGCCGTGCAGTTAAGGTGTATATATTCCTCAATGGCCTTGAGCCGTAGGGCGGAGCTAAGCTCACTCGCCGCATGGTTCACGCAAACATGGAAATGCTTATCGCGCGCGGACTTTGTTCAAAGAATATGCGTGGACGCAAAGATGCGACTAGCAGGTGGCATTCTTGCCTACGATTCCGTAAATAAATATTTACGTATATTTTAAGTTTTTGATCAACATTTTTTATCATATTAGGAATATAGGTAGGTCAAGTACAACAAAATAGAGTAGATTAAAATCTACTTACGTACCTACAGGTTTCTTTTAATTGTAAACAGTACAGAAAAATCACAAAATTGTTACAGTCTACCTTAAGACACACACAACAACAACAACACAACAACTGTTTAGCATTTTCAGACATTGGAGAAGTGAGTATTGTGTTATGTTTTAAGTTATTATATTCGTTTATAAATACTAAGAAGGTAATTAATAAATAAATAATTACTTAAAAAAAACTCAAACTGGAATGATAGCAATATAGCATAAATTCAAATCCAGTTATCTAGTCTCTTTCGAATTTAACCAAGATTGATTCAGCTTTTTAGAGTAACATTCATTTCCCACCCTCAAAACTTTTTAAATGATTTGTAACATTTTCTTTAGAATAGAAAAGTACGTCATTTGCATAAACTATAAGTAGTTACCTACATAAAAATCGACATAGTGCGAGTTGGACACGCGCACCTTGGGTTCCGTATAAACATATTTTATTCAAGACAATTGGTTGTTACCAAGGATAACTTTGATTTTCACAATTTTATCTTGAGATTCAATGAAATACAAACTAAATATGTAAGTTTGTATTTCATTAAATTTCTCGATTGTGATTGATAAAAACAATAATGTGCATGCTTAAATACCTATGCATCCTAATTACGGAACTCTTCACTTCGTGATCGGTTTTACGAATTTTGTCAATACTACATATAAGTTGTATCGTACTTTAGACGGTTTTTGCAACGGTACTGGTAACAGTTTACTACTCAATACTCTCTTTATAATGTTACAAAAAAAACACAGCTTATCTAAAATCATCAGTAAATTTTAATACTCTTTCACAGTTTTGTTCTGCTAAAACTTGTATTTCTTTTTTATCAGTTTTCTGGTTTTTGGTGCGAGTACTTGTATTGAAGCCTGAGCAAGCAAAGGATTCTAGGATTGAACCGATAACCGAAGCGAGTGGTTCAAATGTAGAATCACCGGACAGATGGACAGACGGACAGACGGACAGACGGATAGACGAACAGACGGACAGTCGCACAGACGGACTGACGGACAGACGGATAGACGGACAGACGGACAGTCGCACAGACGGAGAGACGGACAGATAGACAGACAGACTAACAGACGGACAGACGCATAGACGAACAGAAGGACAGATAGACAGACGGACAGACGGTCGACGGACAAATGGACAGACAGACAGACGTACAGCCGGACAAATATACAGACGGACGACGGACAGATGGACAGATGGACAGACAGACGGATAGACGGACAGACGGACAGACGGACAGTCGAACAGAAGGACAGATGGACAGACAGACAAAGCCGGAAAAATGTACAGACGGACGACGGACAGATGGACAGACGGACACTCGCACAGACGGACAGTCGCACAGACGGATACACAGACACGCGAGTGACAGCAATAGGGCTCCGATTAGACGCACAAAATGTTGTGACAGACGACGGACAGACAGACAGATGGACAGACGAAATTGAAATAATGAATATGTCTTTGTCTTCATAGAAACGAGAGTCTACGCGTCGCCCCGTGCTCGGGCAGAAGAGAACTCGAACTCGACATAGTTAGATAGAAAGAACTTTGTGTATTCTTGGTAGAATAGAGATAGAAATGGTCATGCTACGACTGCAGAAGGTTCCAAACCGAGCACTATTGCTGTCAATCACGTGTCCGTCTATCTATCTGTCTGTCACAACTTTTTGTCCCGAAGAATTTTTTAACTTCTCATTGACCTATGAACTTGAAATTTGGTGATAATGTTTATTGTTACGTATATTTTATTAAAAATACCAATATATTGATAAATCAGGTGTTTTCTTTGATAATTCCCTCATTTGGCTTAATTCCCTCGCATGGAAAGTTTATACAGTTGAGAAAAATCCATTGCGTGGTTTAGAAGAAGTTAGCGGAGAAACAGACATGTCAACAGACGCGGACAGCGACTTTATTTTATACTTATTACTGGCTTCTGCCAGCGGCTTCGCCCGCATGGTAAAAGGTTGCCTACGTTATCCAGGTTATAATCTATCTGTGTGCAAAATTTCATTCCAATCCCTTCAGCTGTTTTTGCGTGATTGAAACACAAACATCCAGACTTTCGCATTTATAATATTATTAGTAGTATTTAGAAATATGAATGAAACAAGTGACTATTTACCGGCTGCTATCGTGTTGTATCTATCTAATATTAGTATACTACAATGCCTATGTGCCCTGTAATATTAGTATACCAGAATAGAACTATCAACATTTTCTGCAGATGTAGTCGGATCATGGTCTTCGTGTTTCGATTCTGATGATTCTATGATCTAGATTTCCTGGAACAGTTTCGTAATAACTTAAAATCAATTGTGAAAAAAAAAGGAAAAACATTAAAATAAATTAATATTTAAATGTAAGCCGTCGAGATGTGTAACTATTTTGATGTAAAATAAAGTATATTATTATTCTTTTCAACATCAGATAATAACAAAAACTAAAGACGTACATACACCCTATTCGCTGAGGAAAAAATCTTTTTGTAAACAAACAAACGTCAGACGGTTATAATCAGACTAATTTTAACACCTTACAATGCAAAATGGTTACTTTTGTAGCTCTCTTTAATTTGTTATCATAATACCTAGTTGTGAACTTTCGAGATGCTTTTGAATGTCGACTATTGGTTTTGGTTTTAATAATACCTTTTTTGTTTAAACATTAAATATATTGATATTATTGTAAAATACAGGAAAATAATAGTTCAAATGTTTGAAATGTGTGTATTTGGTTGTTCAATGAAATAAACATCTTCTCATGATATTTTACTTTTTATGGTTTGTTTATCTTTCATTTTTCTCTCAGCGAATAGAGTGGGTATAGATATTATTTAGGTATAATAAGTAGGTAGGTACTAACAAAACCAGATGCATTTTGCCTTTAGAACTGCATTTTTTCTTGATTTAGTTGGTCTTGGCATTATTATTTATTTACACAATGCGCAATATAAATAAACAAAAGTATTTACAAATTAAAAAAGAAAGTAGTCTACAAATCTAAAGCGTCCACGCGCACGATCACGATGGGTCCTCTGCGGCGAGCTAGTCTCTGAGCGCACACTAAAACAAAAACTTAGTAAATATTTGCACTTACACATACGTATTCGCTTAGTCGGACGATAGCGCGGCGGAGCAGCGAGCGACACAGCCGTCCCGTCTCAATGTTAGCGCGCGACTGACTCCGCCCCCATAGTGAGCCAGAATATATACTTTAAACGGATTAGACCCTACTTTGTAAGACTTTCTTTGAAAAATATTGATTGATTTAGATAAGCTATGTACCATCAAAAGAACATCTAACGATCTATTAGTCTAGGTAAAAATAGTTTTAAATATCATAGCCGTTTATGAGGAGTAGGCAAAATAGCAAATAGAGTAGCATGTTGTTAAATATTTTTTTAAGCCAAAACTATTAGTTACATTGAAAAACCGTAATGTTACAAATAAAGTACATGAATCAATGCTAAATATATATTTTATTTAAAACCATAACCCCAGCCGTTACCAAGGAGTAGGCTTTAGAAAGTACCCGTTTTATGGCACTTTACTGGAGGTAGGCCCTTAATTGTAGCCGGTTAATTAGAGACGTGTCGCGTGGGCACGACGCCCCCGCGCTGCCTGTGGTGCTGACCGTACTGGTGGCAGAAAAGATGGACACAGTTTTAGTATTAATATTAGAAACAATGACAATCGTATTTTTGGGTTTTTAACCGACTTCGAAAAAGGAGGAGGTTCTATGTTCGGCTGTATGTTTTTTTTTATGTATTTCCACCGATTTCTTTGTCAGTTGTGGACCGATTTTCAAAATTCTTTTTGTATCCGAAAAAATATACTCCCAAGGTGGTCCCATATAAATTTTATCGAAATTGCTTTAGTGCTTTTTGAAAAACTGAACAAAAACGAAAAATTTGTATAGTTAGATGACGTTTTGGGTTTCTCCAATTACGAGTATGTTTAAATTCCACGTCCCATTTTATTGGGGTCTTTAGTTCTGGGGTATAAAAACTAAAAAGTGAAAAATATAAAACTTTTTTACAAAAAAAACAACCGACTTCCAAAAAGAAAATACACTAAAAATTAAAAAATTAATTTCGGAAGTCGGTGTCAAAAAACGAAGAAATAAAATACAAACACCGACTTCCGAAATTAAAGTTATTTTTTAATTTTTAGTGTATTTTCTTTTTTGGAAGTCGGTTGTTTTTTTTTTGTAAAAAAGTTTTTTTACTTAAAAAGTTTCTCAGCCCGTCATCTGAACTTCAGCGTGGTTGATGTCAATTGGCTGGTCTTCTTCTACATAGGACTTAAAATAACTGGAGAAGTGTGGGTGTAGCACACCTCCACCTATATCCAGGTTCTACTCGCGATGGCAACACTATCATCTGCCTATCTCGCTGTCGGAATAAGACAAATATGTATAAGTATAGCTATTTCAACGTCATCGTCTCATCTCTTGGGTTCTATAGAGCACAACCTGTACTAAGATATACCCTTTCAAGAGTTCCAAGACTCTGATGATGAAAACAACAAGCACTCAGAAAATTGCGGTAAATTGATGATTCTTAGTTCTGCTATAGTCATTCGAAAAATACAAAAATGTAAAAAAAAAAACATTGCAGATTCAATATAATTCCGTTTTAAATAACATCTCTCTCATTGACGACTACCAATCATATCAAAATTGACCTTATTACTCAAAAGTAGTTAGTTTTCCGCCATTTTCACTACACCAGAGTTATTTGTAATTTGTGACTCATAATCTATTTCCAGTACTTTTAATGTAAGCAGCAGCTATCAGCATCGATACTTCCGATGTGTCGGCCAAACTAGTTCCACCGCTAATTATGACTAATAGCGAGATAGAGGAAAACCCATTTATATAATAAATAAGTTTTCAAAGGCTGCTCATATTGCATATCGAGAGTTGGTAGAATTGTGAGGGTTAATTGAGAGAGACAAGCTCGTGGCTAAAGTAATAACAGCCGCACGGGTCGATCCATCAGGTAAAGCTACGCTTGCCGGGGTTGGTCCATGGATGAGTGACCATCTTTACATACCGAGACTCCTCCTTACCTCTGAAAGCACGTTAAGCCGTTGGTCCTGGCTGTCAATCGTGGATACTTGACAGTCGTTACAGGTCGTCAGAAGCCTGAAAGTCTGACAACCAGTCTTACCAAGAGATATCGTATTACCGAGTGACTGGGTTGTGGAGGTCAGATACGCAGTCGCTCCATGTAAAATACTGGTATTCAGCTGTGTCCGATTAGACTGAAAGCCGAGCCCAAGATAGTTGGGAAAAGGCTAGGCAGGCAGGCAACGAGATAGTGGAAAACCCATTTGTATAAATAATTTTTCAAAGGCTGCTACTATTGCATATCGAGAGTTGGTAGAATTATACGTAAATACGAGTAGTATATTTTGATGCAAGAGGGCAAACTTTGTCATTGCAGCCGAGGTAGAATAGACATCCAAACCGAAGGCGAGGTCGTTTTAGAGCCAAGAAACAGGGCCTGTAGACAAAGTAACATCGCTTCGTAGCGAAACGATATCTAAATTTGTCATCGTCTCTGAGATATCGATAAACATTTCCTAGCGTTAGCGTTCCTTCGTTATCTTTTTTGACGATCACGATCGAGGCGAAGGCGAACTCTGAAAGCGCCGCTTGTCTACGCATTTGTATGGGATAAACACGATAGCAATTCGTTTCTTTATGGTTTCGTTACGAATTATAACATTGTCTACCAACTTGCGATAACGATGTCGACAGTCGACTGACCACGTGACTTAGTGCGGCATATGTTAATCTCATACATTTTAGTCTTTTCTAACTTCGTTATCGTTTTTAAATTGTTACTTTGTCTAAGCCCCCACCAATGACAATTGCCGACGTGTATCAAACGACGGTTTTAAGATCATTTATTTTCGTAAAACATGGTATACATAGGTGTAATTATAGAATATACGATCATACAAATTTTGCTTAAAATTAAAGCATGCAAACTTCAAATTCAAATTTTCTTACGTTTTTTGCAATTTGCAGGTCAGTGTCAGGTTGTATCTTGGTAAAAATATGATTCGCGAACCTAGCAAGTATGTATTTATAGAATTATAATCATTAAAATCATCAATACAACTCTTTCAGTTAGAATTGATGCCAAATGTAAGAATTTCATGAAATAATGATCTGCAAATTCCAATATAATAACGCGTTCAGGGTATTGCTGCGACTGCCGCGCTTCTGTAGTGCCTCGGCAATGTTTGCAGACGCACGCACTGACCGCTTTGATGCACTGTGGCGTAAGAAATCTGCTTCGCTACTCCGCAAGCTACGTGGCAGTCCCAACACTATCCTGCAATCGATAGTCGCCCGGGCAGACAGCCCGCTAGTGTGGGCACTAACAAATAGGACCCGATCGATTTTAGTTATTAAGTACTAACATAGGATAAGCTATTTTGTTACTTACACTATAGACCACATAGTAGTCCGATTCAATAAAGATTTTGAGATTTTTCAAAGCGTTTTGAGAAAACATTCATTGCACGTACAGCTAGAGAGTGGAATTCTCTACCGGAGTCTGTGTTTCCTGTAAGATACAACCTGGGAGTCTTTAAGTCAAGAGTGAATAGGTTACTTCTAGGCAAGCGTGCTCCATCTTCGACCACATCATCGCTTACCATCAGGTGAGATAGTGGTCAAACGCGAGCCTATCAAATATAAAAAAAAAAAAAGATTATTATTATTATTAAACAAATTTTAGTTTACATACATTATAATTTATGTTTAAAAAAATCTTTAATATTATAGACTCTTTTAACACACTTAAGTCGAAATAATTTTCTATAGTTTAAAAAAAACCTAAAAACACGCTTTATTTTTATTTCTCTTATTCTTTACAGCAATCCCTTTCATTTAATACCCATAACATAAAAATTCTTAAAAAATAATTAGTCCGCACTCTTTGGGAGTCCGCCATATTGTCACTTAGCTAATCATGCATAAATGATAAATGATGTTTATTCAGTAAATAGGTTACAAGGAACACTTTTACACGTCATTGTATTTTGTCAGTTTAAGCTAGATAAGGCCGGTGTTTCCTAGCTGTCTACCCTGAGAAGAAACACCAAAACAAACTCAGAGACAAGCATTGCCATCGGTCCTTGATAAGTGTGCGAAGTTTCTATTCAATCCGACGTTTTGAAGTGGGTGAAAATCACGTTCAAAGATTGCGTTACATAGATACTAAGCCAATAAAAGTTTGTTACAAATAAATAAAATTTCTCTAACATAATATTTTTAGCAAGATCTGTCAAAAATCTTGGAAAAAAACCACTTGCGCAAATATGTAGGAAAAAAAATACTTTTACGAAATAAACAGGATTCTGAGCCTAACATCATCATCATCATCATTCTCCTGCCCTTATCCCAATTTATTTGGGGTCGGCGCAACATGTCTTTTTCTTCCATACTCCTCTATTAGTCGTCATCTCTGTAGTCACCCCCTTTTTACCCATATCCTCTTTCACACAGTCCAACCATCGTTTCTTTGGCCTTCCCCTACTCTTATAGCCATCCACATCCATACACAAGACTTTCCTCACGACATTTTCTTCATTCCTCCGCATCACATGCCCATACCATGACAACCGATTTCCACACAATTTTTCAGTCAGCGGTGCCACTTTCAGACTTCCTCTTATATACTCATTCCTAATCCTATCCATGCGCGTAACACCACACATCGCTCTTAGCATTCTCATCTCAGCTACATGCAATTGCTTTTCATTCATCCCTTTTGTGGCCCAACATTCTGAACCATACAAGACAGCAGGTCTGACCATTGTTTTATAAATCTTCCCCTTAAGTTTTAGGGGCATGCGGGAGTCACAGATAGTCCCGGTGACCTGCCGCCATTTCATCCATCCAGTGTTAATTCTGTGCTTAACAGTCCGATCTATTTCGCCATCGCTTTGCACGAGTGAACCGAGATACCGAAAATCGGAGCAGACTGGGAGAAGCGCGCCATCTAGCACTACAGCTTCAGAACTGGAGAGACCGCCGAAATCGCAGAACATGTATTCAGTTTTGGTTCTGCTGATTTTCAAGCCAACTTTCTCCAGCTTCTGTTGCCACTTCTCCAATCTGCTCTGGATCTCAGGTCCATCTTCACCGACCAGAACAATGTCGTCGGCAAACAGCATGCACCAGGGTGCCTCTTCCTGTATTTCCGACGTAAGAGCGTCCATAATCAACAGGAAGAGGTAAGGACTTAAAGCCGACCCTTGATGCAAGCCTACAGCCACACTGAACTCATCGGTGTTGCCAGCAGCCGACCGGACGTAGGTACTAGATTGTCTGTACATAGCACAAATCAACTCAACATACTTCCCAGGCAAACCTTTCTCTTTCAAGGCCCACCACAACACATCCCGAGGTACCCTATCATACGCTTTCTCAAGATCAATGAACACCATGTGCAAGTTCTTGTGCACACGTCTGTACTTCTCGCACAATTGACGGAGAGCGAAGGTGGCGTCCATTGTCCCTCGACCTGGCATAAACCCAAACTGGTTCGGGGTAATCTCACTCTCCTCTCGCAATCTTTTCTCTATCACTTTCTCCCATACTTTCATAGTATGTGACATGAGCTTTATCCCTCGATAGTTGTTGCAGTCCTGTACATCCCCTTTATTCTTGAAGATGGGCACTAGCGAACTATTGCACCATTCTTGTGGGATCACTTCTTCATACAACAACTTATTGAAGAATAAAGTCAGCCACATACACCCATCCTCTTTTAAACACTTCCATACTTCTACTGGTATGTCATCAGGGCCCATGGCCTTTCCATTTTTCATACATTGAACTGCCTTTCTTACTTCATCCATGCTAATTTTTCTCACCAAACCCATATTTACTTGTACCTCTTTGAGCACACCATTCCATTCATTCTCTTCGTTCATCAACTTTTCAAAATAAACCTTCCATCGCTCTTTTATTTCGTCATCTTTCGACAAGACTTTACCGAGTTCATCCTTCATACATTTTATGTGCATTATATCCCTCGTTCTCCTTTCTCTTAATTTTGTAATCCGGTAGAGCTCCTTCTGGCCTCTAGGGCTGTCCAATAAATCATATAACTTTTCCTGCGCCTTAGCCCTGGAAACTGCAACCGCCTTTTTTGCTTTCCTCTTCCATTCTTTATAAATTTTCTTTTTCTCTTCTTTCAAATTATCATTTCCGGTTTCTACATTCTGCCATACTTTAAACGAAATTTTCTTTTCTTTTAGCATCTTTTGCACATCTTCATTCCACCACCATGTATCCTTTTCTAACATGCCTTTACCTTGCGATTCTCCAAACACATCTTTTGCTACTCGCCTTATACAATCCGCCATCTCTTTCCAACATTCATCCACAGATTTTCCTTCCATATCCTTCATGTCTAACATTTTATCTACCACTTGACTCTTAAACATACTTGCACACTCCTCATTTTCTATCATACGCCATCTGATTTTGGGTGGGGGCCGTTCTTTGTTCCTACTGGACGAGGCACTGACTGTTACGTCCATCATTATGAGCCTGTGTTGAGAGACTAAGCCTTCGCCTGGCAACACTTTACAGTTTTTGACTGTTTTGAGACTGTTTCGTTTCACCAAGAAAAAGTCAATTTGGGTCGCGTGCTGGCCACTTTTGTAAGTGATCAGGTGTTCGTCTTTCTTTTTGAACCAGGTGTTAGTTATTGCCAGGTCAAAAGCCGAAGCAGCTTGCAGCAATGTCTCGCCATCAGTGTTACGGTCTCCGTACCCCCAACCACCATGCACTCTCTCATAACCGTACTTCAGACTTCCTACATGCCCATTAAAATCACCCCCCACAAACACCTCTTCACTCTCCTGTACATTCATCATCACACAATCGAAGTCCTTCCAAAACTTCTCTTTTACACTATCCTCACATCCTGATTGGGGTGCATACGCACTAATAACATTTACTATCATACTCTCCACAACCACTTTAATAGCTATCACTCTATCACTTACTCTTTTAACATCCACCACACATTCTTTTAACTCACTATCCAAAACTATGCCCACACCATTCCGTTTGCCATCACTTCCACAGTAATAAAACTTATATCCTTCTCCTAATTCTCTTGCTTTTGCACCCTTCCATTTCGTTTCTTGCAAACACGCTATATTTATCCGTCGCCTTTTTAAAACATCTGCTAACTCTCTTTTCCAGTCATAGTACCTAAATTCCAGCTCGCACACCTCAATCTTAATTCTCTCACTCTCCGAGCTTGCGTCTTACGTCGCACCCGCCCGTTCTGGTGCGACAACCCTTGTCCATTTCCCACAGGAGCCGGGTGCTGCCCCTGCGCGTCGCCTGTGGGGTACGCCCTAGCCCTATCGCACATCATATTTTTCCAGACCATGTTGCAAAAAGGTTTTGGCAGAAGTTTTATAGCCGGCCGCCTGCCTGACGCCAACCCTCCTTGGGAATGCTGTTTGTTGTGGTGGTTTACCCGCCACCGCACGGGTGGCCCATGGTGCTATAGTAGTATGCACTAGGTCTGAAGCTCCCTTAGTCGCCTCTTACGACACCCACGGGAAGTAATGGGATGGTACTATTCTTTTACGTCCGACACCATACGGTACATTCTGAGCCTAACAATAAAGGCAATAAAAACCAGTTTTCGAATTTGTTTTTCATTCGGACTCTCTTCTCGTGTTCAATCAATCTGCCCGCGCCTTTTCCCAACTATCTTGGGGTCGGCTTCCA
Source organism: Polia nebulosa (assembly GCA_951329385.1). NCBI lineage: Eukaryota > Metazoa > Arthropoda > Insecta > Lepidoptera > Noctuidae > Polia > Polia nebulosa. Next base: position 28,073,169 of record OX589591.1, on the reverse strand, counting down.
GTCTAACCGGATGCAGCTGAATACCAGTATTTTACATAGAGCGACTATTACTCTCTTCTCGTGTTCATACTGTTCTAAATCCTTACTAATATAATATTGTAAATGCGAAAGTCACTCTGTCTGTCTGTTACGCTTTCACGCCTAAACCACTGAGCCGATTTTAATGAAATTTGGTACAGAATTAGACTAGACCTTGGGAAAGGACATAGAATTTCAAATTTTTTATCCCGGTCTACGCGGATAAAACCGCAGGGCGCAGTTAGTGTAAAATAATACAAACTATTTTTTTAATACTTTGCAGTGAAGATTTTCTTAGATTTTTGCTCTGTCGCTACTTGGTATTGAATTTTAGCTCAGTTCCTGTGCGATGTGTACGCGTGCCTGGCCGCGTGTATGAAATACTACGCACTGCCATTGTGGATATTATACAATACAAGGATGCGAATTACGACCTACACTAACACACACACACCTTCACACTAAAATAAAATTCTGAAACTATTTAAGGTGAAAGCTCCAGGGTAGCCCGGGAAATTCAAATTTTCTTACGTTTTTTGCAATTTGCAGCTCATTATCAGGTTGTATGTTGATCAAAAATGATTTGCGGCCGTAGCAACTACGTATTTACAGAACTGTAATCATTAAAATTAACAATACAACTCTGTCAAATAGAATTGATGCCAAATATCATGATTTCATGAAATACTTACATTTACAATCGCTCCATGTAAAATACTGGTATTCAGCTGCATCCGGTTAAGACTGTAGCCGACCCCAAGATAGTTAGGAAAAAGCTAGGCAGATATATTACGCTGTTTTACATATCTGGAAAGGCGGACTTTATGATTTGAACTGTTTTGGAGTATGCCTTCTATTCTATCTTCCATTAGCCTGTCCCTCGGGAAACGTGCATTTTTCGGGGATGAAAAGTAACCTGTGGCACTTGACTATAGACAATTCTTTCTATCATTGAAAGAATTTTCGTAATCGCAAAAGGATTTCTAGAGACACCTTTTTTTGGCAAACGAAAAAGCACCTTTTTTCAACCGACTTCAAAAAAGGAGATTCTGTATTCGACCGGTATGTATGTATGCATGTTTGTCCTTAATTTTCTCGAAAACTACTTATCCGATTTGGATAGGGTTTTCGTTATTCAAATGCATGTTTTTGTATATAATACATTAGGATCTGATGAAGAACTTTGGATATAGACAGTGGTTGTTATGTATTGTTAACACAATTTAATGGGGAATCACAACTAAAAAGTAAAAAATAAAACTCTTTGTTCTATTTTTTGTAAAAAAGTTTTTTTTTAACATTAGTATAGACTGATTAATTAAAAGATGCTTTTTCATCAGTTACTGAACTGTGGTATACCTAATTAATGATTGATATAATTTCTAAGCTAGATCCATTTTCTCTGTCCCTACATGTCCCACCTTAATCCCAGCGCGATGTAAACGTATTTATGAAATACTCGGCACTCGCATTGTGCGGGATGACTACATGGCACAGCGCGACGATACCTGCTGGATATGGTAGCTGTGCTCATCTGAGCAACACAACGATGTCTACTGGATATGGTAGCTGTCACAGAGCACGGAATCGCCGTGCTGACAGCTATTAGGCCGCGGACACGAAGTCAGCGGGCGGTGGGGCGTCAGCGGCGCGTTTCAATGCATAAATTCATATGGAACTGGCATCGAAGGCAGCGGCGCGGGGAGCGGCGTACGAGCGATGCACACCAGTCTAGCCCGGAGTGTTGCCGCGCCGCCGCCGCCCCGCGCCCACTGACTTCGTGTCCGCGGCCTTAGAGACGTCATTCATCCATCATCATTATCATCCACAGCCATGAAGTCGGGCTCTCTTTTACTGTGCCAATCCCCACGTCCTGTGCCAACCTCATCCAGGTTCTTCTCGCGATGGCAAAAATGTCATCTGACGATCTCGCTGCCGGACGACTCACATTCCTTCTTCCCTTCCTTGCACGTCACTCGGCCACTGACCTACTAGACGCTATTACCTAAGCATAATATTCGTGACTGTGCAATGTGCTCTGAAGAAATATTTCGGCTGTCATAGCCACAGTCAAAATTGCACGCGTCGTCAAATCCTCTCAGTAAACAGGAATCGACTAGATGTGAGATGCACAGGACCAGTAGATGTGGCGACACTTGGGCGAGGCCCTATATATCCAACTATAACTGCATCCACTGTCTGCAGAACTAGACATGGCATATGCTGGCCGAGTGTGTCACATAAGAGGAGCCGCGTCATGCCCTCATTTCGGAAGTCTGAGGCGACCAGTCACTGCCGACCGTGGTTCCTTTCATGGTCGGCAGTACAGAGTACTGGGATGTGGTGATCTCCTTCTGTGAGAGTGTCATCTCGCAATAGGAGGCTGCGGAAACGGAGAGGGAGGTGACTAGTGCACTCCCGCCCCGCTCCTGTCGTCGGAGAAGGGCAAATAACGCCCACTTCCAGAACTCCTAAATAGGGTCTCTCGGCGTCAACCGGAATCCGTCAACCCTAGGATTCCGATTGCACCCGCAGCCCCCGACAAGTATGCGAGGGATCACTGGGGTGGCTTTTAGTCAGTAAGAGTTTGACAGACTCCTCCACCCGCCCCATGACCGAGGGCATCTGTAGGTATTTTCCAACCCGGAACAATAAAAAATATGTCCAGCTGTAAACGCCTTTAGGCTGAAATGATGATGATGAAACGGTAACTCTCACTGACTGTTGAAGGTTTTGACAATTTTATTTATTTTAAATTAAATGCCGTCGCTAGCTGTCTCTGTGTTCTGTGGTAGTTATGCTCATCTTAGAAACACAATGATGTGTTGTTTCGTATTTGGACTATTTATGTTGTTCTTATCCGACAAGCTGGGATTTAAGTAGGCAATGAGGTTGGTTGACTGTTGTTATTGGTATTTTGTTTTACTGCTGTGAGATTTCAAAGACCTGTGGCTGCTTTTAGATCTAACTGTATTACAATTAAAACTACTAAGTTCAGTTTTCACTTATTGTAAGCTTGCACGTTATTTATTTCTTACATTTTCATTCTTTCCTTCTTTTTCTGTGATTCTTTCTTTTATTTTTCTTTCTTATATTTATATATAAATAAGTGTATTTCGGGGGTGGAAATACCTAATGAGACGACAGAAGTCAACCTAGAGCGGAATATATGAGCTAAGCTCTAAGAAAAGTCATATTCAAAAGCCTCACATTACCTTTGAGGTACCTAGAAAAGAATTTGATTCCACACTTGCTACAAGCAGCTGATGCTGCCAACTCACTTTTATACTATTTCCAAAGACAATATCTCAAAAGTTTACTAAACACACAGTTTACTAAACAGCGCCCCATTTTTTTTTTTTTTTGGGCTTTGGAAATCATCCTATGACTTCTCCCGCTCTGGGTGGAGCGGAAGGGCGTGTCAGACTTTTACTGACTAAAACCCACCCCTGTTCCTTCCTTGCCTGAGGCCTAGAGGCGCGGTAACTGTGTTACGAATTTATCCGCGACCCCTTGGCATGCAGGCTTCAGCCATGATGGGCCCCGTCAGTAGTGGCTGACATCTCCTTGAGGCGCGCGTGGGAGACTACGCGCCGTCGACTCTCGGGCCTGGTGCTGATCGGACGGAGAGCTACCCATTACTCGCCGTCCGCAGGCCCGCGTCTACGGTGGCCGGATATCGTCTCGCGACCCCCGACGCTTAGGGCGTCTCCTACGGCGGCTGCGGCTGGGGGCGTGAGGGAGACTCCATTGAGTCTCCCTCACCCCTTCCGCCTCTACCTTCGCCATTTTAATCAGCTGATGACAACTTAGTACGGAAATATTTTTTTATTTTTGATTTTACTGCGTCTTCCTTGATGAAAATTGTTCATTTCCATGAACAGAAGTGGTATCTAAATCATAACCACCCATTTATGTTACACCCTGTATACTATTAATATCACAAGGCACTTCTTATACACCTACTTGCTTCTGCCAGCGGCTTCGCCCGCATGATAAAATGTAGCCTATGTTTTAATCCAGGTCATAATCTATCTGTGTGCTAAATTTCATTCAAATCGCTTCAGCCGTTTTTGCGTGATTGAAACACAAGCAGTAAGTTTGTACTTACAAACATTCAAACTTTCGTAGACCTACTTATTAGTAGGATTATAACTTTATTAAATTATGAGGAGTTCGTGGCTAAAGTAATAACAGCCGCACGGATCGATCCATCAGGTTAAGCTACGCTTGCCGGGGTTGGTCCTTGGATGGGTGACCATCTTTACATATCGAGACTCCTCTGTGCCTCGGAAAGCACGTTAAGCCGTTGGTCCCGGCTGTCAATCGTAGATCTTTGACACGACGACGTGTCGTCAGAAGCCCGAAACTCTGACAACCAGTCTTACCAAGTGGTATCGTATTACCCAGTTACTGAGTTGTGGAGGTCAGATAGGCAGTCGCTCCATGTAAAATACTAGTATTCAGCTGCATCCGGTCAGACTGGTTATCGACGCTAAGATAGTTGAGAATAAGCTAGGCAGATTGATTGATTATAACTTATAACCATACCTGAATAAATGGCTCCAATTCCACCTGCACCACATTATGCAATCTCCCCAACAAAACCACAGCTTGCGAAAAGAACTATCAGATTAATAGATAGAATTAAAATCAAGCCATTCGACGTATTAGAAATTCCTGCACAGTCGTGACCGGCCCATCGCGAACAAAAGACGGCTCGGAATGAAACCGGATAATAAATCCTGCCTGACTGTACAGGGAATCAATTGAGCTTTTGAATCTGGTGCTACTTTGTCGAGTCCCCTTCCCCCTTTCATATTACTGTTTGTTTAAATTCCCCTTTTGTTTATGCTGGCTCACGAGCGGGTTTATTGTCAGAGTAGATGTGTTGTTTACTACTTTGGGTTGTTATTGTAAATTGCTATTTCAGAAACGCTGAGCTACTTCTAGATGTTCAAAAGTTTATTAAATGTTAAGATATTACCTATTTCGTTTTTAGGGTACCCGAAGGGTTCAAACGGAGCCCTATTGCTGTCACTCACGTGTCCGTCTGTCATACAGGTTTTTCAGCCAAACGGTCGGAGCTACAAATTTTCACAGTATAAGCATCATGTTGACCCAAAGCCAAACAAATTGTCAAAAATACATTTGGTACGGAACCCTAAATTTGCGAAGTCCGACATACTTGGCCGGTTTTTAATTAGTAGGCTTAATCAATTTAGCTAAAGTTAGCAATAAGTTACTAACAGTCAAGGCATCCAGATAATGTCCGACACGCACGAAGCCAGTTTTTAATTAGTAGGCTTAATCAATTTAGCTAAAGTTAGCAATAATTTACTAACAGTCAAGGCATCCAGATAATGTCCGACACGCACGAAGCCAGTTTTTAATTAGTAGGCTTAATCAATTTAACTAAAGTTAGCAATAACTTACTTACAGTCAAGGCATCCAGATAATGTCCGACACGCACTTGGTCGGTTGTTAATTAGTAGGCTTAATCAATTTAGCTAAAGTTAGCAATAAGTTACTAACAGTCAAGGCATCCAGATAATGTCCGACACGCACGAAGCCAGTTTTTAATTAGTAGGCTTAATCAATTTAGCTAAAGTTAGCAATAACTTACTTACAGTCGAGGCATCCAGATAATGTCCGACACGCACTTGGTCGGTTTTTAATTAGTCGGCTTAATCAATTCAGCAAAACTTAGCAAAGTTACATTCTGTCAGCGACAACGGGTGTCAAAACTTAACAATAAATTACTAACAGTCAAGGCCTCCAGATAAAGTGACATACGGGTGTCAAAACTTAGCAATAAGTTACTAACAGTCAAGGCATCCAGATAAAGTGACATTCTATCAGCGACAACGGATGTCAAAAAAAACAGGAGTTAATTTTCGAAAATAATAAGTAAATTAGTAACAAATAATTGAGGAAAAATGGCTCGCAGATTTTTGAAGTGAAAACTCCTTTAGGCGCGTTGGGCATTTTTGTTCAAGTTTTTACTTCTGTCGGCACTCCCGGAGTGCCACTCTTTTTTTTTCATGCTGTTTGGTGGGGGCGACCAGCCTGATATCAATAAATAAATATAATAAATTCTGGCGGGGGTAGGCTGCCGCACTTTTCAGCACAAGCCTAAAAGCAATAGGGATAGAAGCGGGTTTTCGAGTAAGTGTATTGAAAAAATATATCGGACGGACCTACGTAACTGAAAGGTCACGTAAACACTGATAGAATGTCACTTTTTCTGAGCCCTTAAGATCCCTGAAGGAAAGTGAATACAGATATATTCACCACGTATGAAACTTTTTGAAAAAATTACTGGGTCATAAATTGAAATTCTATCAGCCTTATTTTTTTTTTTAATTTTTGCTTCGCACGGTTTGTGCGTGTTTAGTTTTAGATACAGAATACTGCCACTTTGTTCCCATTAGAATGCAGATGTAACACATTCTAATATTTTTGCGGTATTTGGCAGCAAATGAGTCGAGTCAGCCTCGGCAAACTTCGCTGAGGTAGTCAATAGAGTCAATACTACGACAACATTGTCAGCTTTATTTTACCGAGATCGCGCCTGTTTCAATGATTACACAATATTGTCCAGTTGCGTAGACACTTGAGAAACAGAACTACACCAATTTAACATCACAATATCCACTAGGAATCTATTTGCGAATAATTAAAACAGCCACTGAACTTCACTCAGAAAGCCCGCCAAAACTCCCAGCCTTATTTTTTAACTCGCTAACCACATGCTTAATTTAAATACTGATTATAAATTCGAAGTTTCCCTTAGCAAAATTTTGAATTAAGAATCTAAAAGTAATAAAATAAAGTAGTACTGTAGATGCTTATTTTAATCGAAAATCAACGCACAAAAAGCAAAGTGAATTTTCGCCGCAAAATACCATCTCAAATCCATCAATTTACCCCTTAGCCGTAAAGCAGGAACCATAGATAAAATGGCTCGTTCCCCGGTTCTTCTTGCGATGTGGCCATAGATAAGAGAGCACACCTGTTTCCTAAGCCGACGGGACGGTTCGCCGCACAGGAACTGAGGTCGCGTCGCTGCGGGCTTCACACTGATTTGTATTAATAACTGGCTTTTTGAACAAGGGTTTGAGTTAAGTTTGAGAGAATTACAAACAATGTTGTGTTGATGTTTGTGCTTGGAAATTCATATATATTCTCTATTCTTCAAAACAGAAGAAGGTATTTTTTCGCTATACCTACTAAAAACTTTTATGGGGGAAAGAAAGAGAAAGTTTTCGAAACACAGATCTGCTTTTTATACCTTTTTTTTTTCTTTGTTTTTTTTTTTCGGGGGTGGAAAATCATCCAATGACTTCTCCCGCTCTGGGTGGAGCGGGAGGGCGTGTCAGACTCTTACTGACTAAAACCCACCCCTGTTCCTCACTGTTAACACTGTAGAATTTAATTTATATGTTAAGAATTATTCTAAATTATTTAAAAAAGTATGTTATTTGGCGAAATCTCGCTACTTAAGTTCAAAAATTAAAAATAGTAGTAATGTAATTAAAATGACTTGGGATATTATTAATAGCGAAACGGGAAGGTCTTGCAACCGAAGTAGTGATTACAGCCTTGCTATTGATGACAGTATCATTAAATCAGATTCGCAAGTCGCCGCGGCATTTGAAAATTTCTTTGCAGAGATTCCCGTATCGACTACAAAATCTCTAAATTCATCACCAACTGCTGCAGAAATTTTACTTAAAGAAAACGTTCCAGTTTGTGAATCCCAATTTTATTTCCAATATGTCACTTGTAATGATGTAATCAAAACTTTTAATACTTTAAATGTTAAAAAGACTGCAGATCTATGGGGTAATTCTGTTGACGTTGCTAGGTCTATTATAGACATTGTAGCACCTACTTTAGCAGTAATCTTTAATAATTGTATAGATTGTGGTGAGTTTCCTGATCTAATGAAATATAGTAAAATTATACCATTGTTTAAATCGGGTAGTACATCAGACCCTACTAATTATAGACCTATATCAGTGCTACCTACTTTTAGTAAAATTTTTGAGAAAATTATTTTAGATCAAATTCAAAGATATTTTAATAAACACAAATTATTACACAACAAACAGTTTGGTTTCACAAAGGGTCGTTCAACAACTGATGCTGGTGTTGAACTTTTGGGACACATTTATAATGCATGGGAAGATAAATGCGATGCGTTGGGCATTTTTTGCGATTTGTCTAAGGCTTTCGATTGCGTTCTCCATGATACATTGATCAGGAAGCTGCTCTACTACGGAGTCCGGGGCGCCTCTCTGGATCTTCTTACTTCATACTTGGGTAATAGGATTCAGAGAGTTGATGTGAACGGCAAAAGGTCTTCCGGGTCTGTAGTCAGAATGGGGGTTCCTCAAGGCTCAATTCTGGGTCCTTTTTTGTTTCTAATCTATATCAACGACTTGCCTTACCTCATAAAGGATAAACATGATATAGTGCTGTTTGCAGATGACACTTCACTTTTATTTAAACTCAAACGTCACCAGGTGGTTGTTGATAATGTAAATAATGCTCTTTCAACTGTAGTTAACTGGTTTAATGTCAATAATCTTCTCCTTAACGAGAAAAAAACAAAATGCATAAAGTTCACATTACCCAATGTAATACAAGTGAACACTAGTGTGTCAATAAAGGGTGAAGAGTTGAAACCCGAGGATTCCACAGTGTTCTTAGGTTTAACTTTGGATGCGCAGCTTCAGTGGAGCCCCCATATAGATAAACTGTCCAAAAAACTTAGCTCTGCAGCATACGCCGTAAGGAAAATTCGTGGTTTAACTGATTTAGAGACAGCTCGTTTAGTATACTTTAGTTATTTTCATAGTGTGATGTCGTACGGCATTCTGTTGTGGGGAAATGCCGCCGATATTCAGACAATTTTTGTTTTACAGAAAAGGGCTATTCGTGCAATTTATAAATTAAGTCCCAGACACTCCCTCAGAGACAAATTTAAAGAGATTAATATTATGACTGTTCCCTCTCAATATATTTATGAGAATCTCATGTATGCACATAAAAATATTAATCTGTTTAAAAGATACAGTGATATCCATAGCATAAATACTAGGAACAAACACAAATTTATTGTACCAAAAACCAGGCTCAAGAAAAAAATAGGTGGTTCGTTTAGATGTCAATGTATACGTTTCTATAATAAACTTCCTAGCCAAATTCAAGAACTAAGCATAAATAAATTTAAATCATTTATTAAACGTAAGCTATGCCAGAAAGCTTTTTACACAATTAATGACTTTCTTGAGGACAAAAAGGCGTGGGATTGAGCTGCTTCAATGATATACATGAGCCATTGTTTTCATATGTACTACTTACTGATGAAAAATTTTTTATATATATATTTTTTTTTAATATTCGTTTTTGACATGAATACTTGTATAGTATTGCATTATATTTTTTATTTTATTTTTTTATTGACATTTTATTATTATTATTATTTTTTTTTTGACTTGAATACTTTGTTAAGTATTATATTTATTTTTATTTTTTGATTGACATATTATGATTACTATTTTGTTTGACACAAATATTTACTTTGTAAAAGTATTATATTTTTATTTTTTTTTGATTACTTAATTATTGTAAATGTGAGGACTATGTGGGTTATTATTATTATTTTCTCCTCCTTTTTACAGTAATTTTCAACGTTGTCTGACAGTTTGAGTACTTTTGCGGCCTACCCAAATGTCTTTTCTTTGGTATTGTTCGTCATGTCATTGAGCTCCTTAGTGGTTTTTAAGTTGAGCTATTCGACTATTGACAAATGCTTGCACTGACTGGACAGGTCCACTCAAATATGTTTGGTTCTTTCTTCAAAAGACCACTACAGACACTAAGCTGCATGGTCCTCATATAGAATAATGTGAATGCGAGAACTATGTATGTCGTTATATTCATGTAGATTTTATGATTGTCTGGCAGTTTGAGTATTTTTTGCGGCCTACTCAAATGTCCTTACTTTGGTATTGTTCGTCGGTTCGTTGAGCACCTCAGAGTTCTGAGTTGAGCTTCGCGATGACTAACTAATGCTTGCACTGTCTGGACAGGTCCACTCGAATTCGTGTGTTGCTTTCTTCATAAAGCTCATCCCAGACATAAACGTACATGGTTCTCATAGGATCTAACCAGTCCACATTGTATGGATTTGAACACTAAAAGAGACTTTGACCTCTGAGTTTGTTTCGGTGTTTCTTCTCAGGGTAGTCAGCTAGGAAACACCGGCCTCATCTAGCTTAAACTGACAAAAAAACATTGACGTGTAAAAGTGTTCCTTGTAACCTATTTACTGAATAAACATCATTTATCATTTATCATTTATCACTGCCCTGAATTCCCAGGGGCGAGGTAACTCTTTCGAATTTATCCTCAACCCCGGGCAGGCATCGGCCATGACGGGCCCCGTCCTGTTTGCTGACAACTCTTTGAGGCGCGCGTGGAACACTACGCGCCGTCGACTTTCGGGCCTGGTGCTGATCGGACGGCGAGCTACCCATTACTCGCGTTTTTATACCTAACGACGCACTTTCAATGAATCAACAAACAATATTAAGACTCAAATATTTTTCAATGTCCAGTGAATAAAATAACCGATATCTAAATAGGAATAAGATAACAATATCTTTTTATGAGTTTTTTTTTCTTCGTTTATTACGTAGTCCATTTTGCCCAATACAATGAAATTCGTCATCGTATCCTAGAAATCGTTAGAAAACCTGCCTTCATCGATTTTAAGACCTTATACATTATTACCTCTTAATTTCCTAACTTCATTTTCATATTGCTCATCACACACCGAAATATTTTTAAGATTCAATCAAAAATATTTCCCGATCTTCACAAATTCAGTACCGATCCCACCCATCCTGCATAACCACAACAGTCTGCCATTACTTTCGAAACAACGCTGGTCTCTCGGCGTGAGTTGACCGCCAAGCGAGCATCGCTGAGCGAGTTTAAAATAATAATTATCAAGCCATTAAAAATTATTTAAGAATAAGAAGAATAATTTAAAAATAATATAAGAATTTTATAATAATTACTTACAATTATTATACCTATATTCACAAACCTTTTAGATATACATAATTATACACTCAATAACACACAACTAAAAATTTATAACAATACTAGCTGCGACCCGCGATTTCACCCGCGTATACCAGAATAAAAGGTAGCTTATATGTTAATCCAGGCTATAAGCTATTTACATACCAAATTTCATCTAAATCGGTCCAGCTGTTTGAGCGTGAAGAAGTAACAAACATAAACACTTACAAGCTTTCACATTTAAAATATTAGTAGGATTAAATTGCTTAAATTACTACTTAGCCCTCTTCCTCTTTCCTACTTTGCTGTGCCTGACAGGATCCATATTGATATTTTACTATGTTATACAAGTAATTAATGTAAAGTTATTTATTTAACACAAATGGAATGCAATAAAGTACTGAGCGTCGCTGAGCGAGTAAGCTTTGATAGATCTTGTCGCTCAGCGACTAACTTGTGGAGCGAGTCCTCGCTCGCCGGCGCTGTGAACAGTTAGCGATCAAATATAATATGCATCTCTTTTGTTTACACGGAATGCATATCTACGAGTATTGTACGATTCTTGAGCGTCAAAATAGCCAATAGTTCTTCGCTGCCGGCGGATACGGCCACTAATGATATAGATACACCAAAAAATCTCTCGATCTGTCAAAGCAGTATTTTTCTACTATCAATAATTCCGAGATAAATAAATAAAATCGCAGTTAATTGTTTTCTATACAGGATGTAACGGAAAGGTGTGGTCATATTTTAGGAACCGGTCCTGCCCATGGCTATGAACAACTTTCTCTAAGAAAAAATAGAATATTCCCAAAAAAAAATTGTACTTTCCATGCAAAGTTATCATCAGCAGATCAATATTTGTATGGGAGGTTAAAAAAATGCTTGTGAATTTCCTAAGGTTTCCTTGTAGAAAGTTGTTCATATCGATGGGCAGATGGAGTTCCTAAAATATGACCACACCTTTCCGTTACACCCTGTATTATTCATTGCTGTTTTTTTGTGCGTAGTTAACTGAAAATGTGATTGTGTCAGACAACGGCATTATAGCTGGTAATGGACGGCAGTATAATGGCGAATTTTATTGTATCTTACGACATTATTCCATTGTTTCCAAATGTTCATACTACTCGGTAGCATCTCACACACAAATATTTTCAACACTCAATCAAAAAAAAAACTGTAGTTTAAAAAAAATTAAAAACTTTTTTTTTCGTTTTTTTCTCCGTCCGCCATATTGGATTTAGAATAACGTCACTTAGCTAACCATGCATTGGTGCGGATTCTCTTGTTCAATAACTAAACTAAAATTAGAGAATTGCTATCTTTTACTAAAAGGCAGTGTGAGAAAAGCACGGCTATAGCTATGCACTAAGTTAGAGATGTCAAACTAGTTTACGCCTGGCGCTTCTCTGTGTTTTTAGACGACATGTTTTTACGTGTATCCTTAATTTGTATGGAATTATTAGTTCAAACTAAATTTGACAGCTCTAATTTACGTCCGTCTCTTTCTGGTTTTATTAGAGAGAAAGAGATAGCAATAGCCTAAATTAAGTTTAGTTTGTGCACAATAGAATCAACACCATTGTCATCCAAACAAAACATGTAGCCAAAATTTCAGCTTAATCGGAAACCGGGAAGTGGGTCAAATTTAACTTCCAAGGATTTTTTTTACATAGTGACAGGTGAAGCTAATAACTAATCCTCACAAAATCATAAGTTCAAAACAAATCCCACCAATCCTGCATCTAACCTTACCTAACCACATCAGCCCGCCATTAGTTTTGAAACAATGGTGGCCGTACTTTAAATAATATCAGCTAACTGGAAGGCCATGCTCGTTATCATTACTGCCCGTATCTGATGCATTATTTATAACTGATGTAACGGGTTCCGTGAGGGGGGAGTAATCTTCTAATGTAGAATGTATCTGGGCTGCGAAAGGGGATTTTTCGTCGGCGATCTGCTTTTGTTTGCGTGTTTAACTGTTTCATAGTTTTGATAAAGGGTCGATTGTGAATTGAGAATTTGGTTGAGGACGTGGGTATAAAAAGATTTACAGGTTTTTTTTAACCGACTTCAAAAAACGATAAAGAAGGTTCTGTATTTGACCTCTTTGTATGTTTGTATGTCCGCGATTTTCCCAAAAACTACGGATCCGATTTGGATAGGATTTTCGTTTCGTTTTTTTTTTAGTCCTAAGTGTTATTACTAAACTTCTCCAACTCTCCTTCTCTTGTTCTTTCCAAACAAACATTACCTGAATTTTCATTTCTTTTTTTTTGGAAATTACGAATTTGCAGTTACGAAAACGCAATGAATGTAAAACGTATCCAACAAGTACCTACGTAGCTTAGAGCGAAGGGGCGGGGTTTAACTCCACTTGCCTGTGTTCGCGTAACATTGCACGCAATAAAAAATAGTTTTATTTTTCATACCTAAAAATAAAAGTCGTTTCCCAGCAATAATTTTTGCGCAAAACTAGTTTGTGAGACGTACAGTATGCGTAGTTAACGGCTCTGTGATGTGTCTTTTTACACCCTGTATACTCACTCTTCTTTCAATTCTTATGTCAGAAACAGGGGAAAAATGTTTATAGGTTTTATTTTACGTACTTAACCATGTTGTGGTTGTTTTCGAAAAGCTCTCAAAGCAAAACGTTTAAAGTTTTCTAGTATTTGAACACATCTTTATACAGTTAAAAATGAAAGTGAAAGAAATGAAGAAAAGGTTGAGTAAGTGCTTTTTCGAAGTGTAACAATTTCTTTGTATTTTTAATTCTTTATTGTACATCAAAATTTCACATATTACTTAGTATTTTTTTTTTAATTTTAAATATTATTGTTTTTTTTTTATCTGAGATGTATGTATAATTTGTGTAATTCATGCGTCGCTGTTTTCGTGTATTTGTTTATAGTTCACATTATTTATCAGTGGAAGCTTGTGTTATTCTAATTGGCCATCTTCTACATACGAGTAGTACGAGTATTACAAGATATTGAAGCTTTCCTAAAATTAATAAAATACAATAAATAAATAAATAAAAATAATCTCCAAGAGTAGTGATAGGTACTTAAAAGCTCTGTGAAGCTGCAAAACCAATAGCTGTTTTTAAAGACACAATTAGTTTTTAATGCTCTTTTACTTTGAGATAAGCATCTTGAATCTATGAATGTTTGTGTGTGTGTGTGTTTGTGTGTGTTTGTCAGTGTGTGTGTGTATGTGTGTGTGTGTGTCTTGTCTTCTTTGAATTTATGTGTTATTGCGAAACTGAAGAGCATGTCTTCGGACTATTAAAAACTTAAAGTTTTAACCGATTGACTTCTTGATTAGTCCAGCTATCCTACTAATATTATAAATGTAAAAGTTTGTGAGGATGTTTGTTACCTACTATTTCACGCGAAACTACTGAACGGATTTAGATGAAACTTTATAGTAATATAGTTTATACATCAGAATAACATAAAGGCTATAATTTATAATGGGGGGAGTACTTATTCTACACGGGCGAAGCCGCTGGCAGAAACTAGTACTAAGTAAAGTAATAATAAAAGTATCTTGATCTGGCTCGCGAGGTTGTCGACATGTGGGAGGTGGATACAGCTGTCATTGTGTCGATAGTATTGACGGCCAATGGTTTAATAGCCAAGAGCCTCGACGAACACCTAAGGAGTCTCTCGTTGGGCAGCTGGATAAAGGGCTTGATCCAGAAGGCAGTACTCCTGAACACGGCGCGCATAGTTAGGAGGTTCCTCTCTCAGGGGCCCTGACCACCGGTAGCTTGGACCCTATCCCGATACCGGTGGGATAGTATTTTTTATATTTTAAAATGTTTTTATATTTTTATATGATAATATATAAAAATGTAAATTGTAAGTTAAAACAATGAAATAAATGGAATAATAATAATAAATTTACAGTAATGTACGGTACATTACTTTAACGTAAAAACAACAAAATTGCTTGCAGTTTTTGAAGTTTTGAAGACTGTAGCTCTAACCGTTTGGCTGTAAAACATGTGTGACAGACGACGGACAGACGGACACGTGAGTAATAGCAATAGGGCTCCGTTTGGAACCTTTTGGTTCGCAACCCTAAAAATAAATTGATGCTTTGCTAAAAACCAATATTAAGGTATCAAAGTGAAAATCCTAATCAAAGTTTTGTTTCGATTCACCCCTTTTTTTCTATTCACCCCTGAGATAATCTTACTGCCAAATTAGGTACTTGGAATCATCATGACATCTACAACACATAATCATGGGCCTCCCAGTAACGAGCAGCACCAGTACGAATGATCAAATAGATTTCCATAATCAGCATCACTTTTGCAAGATGAGAACCGTTGCCCACCTTTCGGAGGTGACACGGACATTGATTTGCAAAACGTTGTAAAAGGAAATCACTCGGGAATTCCTCAGATTTTTCTGTAACTAGAACATGCCTTAAGCACGCCATAAACCAATATAAATGTGTACCTCTGGTGACCCTACAAGCACCTCAAAGTAGTACCTTGCT
This sequence comes from Polia nebulosa, assembly GCA_951329385.1. Taxonomy (NCBI): domain Eukaryota; kingdom Metazoa; phylum Arthropoda; class Insecta; order Lepidoptera; family Noctuidae; genus Polia; species Polia nebulosa. Next base: position 28,057,530 of record OX589591.1, on the reverse strand, counting down.
ACAAACGCCGTTAATATCTGTCCTTCTCCATTGTTCAGACATCTCATTTCGAAAATTGCAGCAATCACTTACAGAGACGATCGACACGAGTCGCGTCCCTCCATCGGCTCCAGCGTCCTCGGGCCACGAGCCAGCAAAACTGTTATTTCCCGATTAAATCAACAAACCCAGAAATAACAGATAACGATACCATGAATAAATAAATGAATACGGTAAAACGGTATCGATTTACAAACAACAGAACCCACCTTTATTTATTTTCGCCCGAAGCGTCGCATTAGTTACAAACGAATAATCGATTCAGCACTCAATTCCCGTCAGCACTCGATATAATAACAAAACTATCGATAACTGAATCACCGACGACGTCTCGCGATTTCTATTATTCGAATGAATCGATTTGCCCGCGGCGAAGTAACGATGCGACAGCCATTATTCGATTCCGACGGGGTTATTTTAGACGAATTTATCATCGAAATATAAATCTTATGATTTATACTTGTGGATAATGAAGGTTCTATTAGCTTCCTGTGCTGGACAATAGTATTGCCGTCGGGTTTATTGTAACAATAATATATTGTTTCAAGATCACTGGTAGCGACGGCTGTGTAATTGCATTATGTACCTAAATAAATAATTTCCTTCGACATTCACAGCCCACAATAGCTAAATCACATAAATCATCTCGAAACAATCAAATACAACATTTTAAATTGCAACACGGGCTATAAAATACGAACAATCTCTGTCTAACATTTTCAACTGAAATTTACCGTTAGTATTTGCAAACACTAGGACTGTTGGCAGTCTATTGAGTTCCCTTTTATTTAATATCATGAAAATCTCCTGTTGAAGTAGGTAAGATGACGATTTGGGAAACCCCTGGTTAAACCAAAACCAAACGCTAACCGTTCCTCATACGCTGAGTGGAATCGTGTGCGTTGATGTCTTTTACCAAAGACTGTATGTCTCAAGTATAAGACATCAACGCATATCTAGTGTTTATCTTTCCTTGTCTGGGAGGTTTTAATTTTTGTAAAGACCGCCACATGCATACCTGGTTAAACAGATGGCAACCTCATAAGATGACATGCGATAGGTCACTCATAAAAAATAGTGCTTCTCATTTTCCGAGCAGTAGGCTGAGCACGCACTACGATTTTTAACAGACTTCGAAAAAGGAGGAGGTTCTATGTTCGACTGTATGTATTTTTTTATGTATATCCACCGATTTGTCTGTCAGTTATGGACTGGTTTTCAAATTTTTATACTCCCGAGGTGGTCCCACATAAATTTTATCGAAATTGCTTCAGCGCTTTTTGAAAAACTGACCAAAAACTAAAAATACGTATACATAGATGACGTTTTAGTTTTCTCCAATTACGAGTTTTAAATTCTACGTGCCATTTTATTGGGGTTTTAGTTCTGGAGTATAAAATCTAAAACGTGAAAAATAAAAAACTTTTCAACAAAAAAAACAACCGACTTCCCAAAAAGAAAATACACTAAAAATTATAAAATAACTTTAATTTTGGAAGTCGGTGTCAAAAAACGAAGAAGTAAAATAAAAACACCGACTGCCGAAATTAAAGTTATTTTTTAATTTTTAGTGTTTTTTGGAAGTCGGTTATTTTTTTGTAAAAAAGTTTTTTTTTTTAATATATACGGATAATATCGCCAATCTGTGAACAATACCAATACACTAAAGTGCGCACACTGAGGAAAGAGCTCGTTTACAATTTTCAAAAAATCTCATTCACATTTTAAAGATGGCAACGATTAATTTAAATCATATTGCGCGCTTAGCTTAATTTTTATACCACTGCTATACAATCCCTACACCATTGAAAACGCACTATTAATGACTCATTATGAATTATGCAAATTTATAGCATTCATACTGAAATCGCTACAGCTGAATACATAACATAAACAATAATTAATCCGGCCCACTAAAGCATAAAAAGGTGGCTTCACACGTACGACTAACAATTTTTTTATGGTGTGGGAATCATTAAATAACTTCTCGCGCTCTGGGTGGAGAGGGAGGGCGTGTCAGACTCTTACTGACTATAACCCACCCCTATTCCTTCAGTCGCCTGTGCCAGGACCGTGGTGACTCTTTTAGCGACCCTGGCAGACGTGTGACTATCTGCGAAGTCGTATCAAACTGCCTAGCTTTTTCCCAACTGTCTATGTTGGTGTCAGCATCCAGTCAAACCGAATGCAGCTGAGTATTTTTAACCGATTTCAAAAAGTAGGAGGTTATCAATTCGGATGTACACTGTACAGTGGTGGTCATATAATTAAGAACGTTTACTTAAAGGTAAGATTTTTTCAAACTAACAAGTATAACTCATTGCATGTATTTTTTTGTATTTCTCTGGGTATCGCAAAACTTTTTCCTACTAGTGGTACATTCGTTGATACACATAATTGGCTAAACAATAAATAGATAAACTTTATACATTAGATCTAAACCTAGTATTAATTACTACTTACTGGCTGGTCACATAATTAAGGACGTTGAATAGTTTTTTTTTTAATTAAAATTGAATAGAGAACACAGTGGCTCTGTGGTTGTAGGTCACTATTCGTATAAGGTGCCACTAAATGCTGTAAAAGTCTTAAAAGTGACTGCTTCATACTATGAAAACAAAGGGAAAAAAAAAGTTGTAATAAATCTACAAGGGAAGTAATAATGAAACTTCGCGAGAAGAAATTGTCGTATAAAAAGATTGCCGACCATCTGCAATGCTCAAAAACGATGGTTTTCTACGCTGTGAAGCATTTTGCCACGTATCAAACTACTCTAAATGTTCCGCGTGTACCTAAACAGAGAAAGTCATATCGTCGAGATGATCAAAATATCGTTCGTTTGGCAAAACAACATCCTTTAAAAGGGTCTAATGAGCTGAGAAAAGAATATTTTGGTGAAAACAACCCTTCAGCAATCTCGGCACGCACTATTCGAAGGCGTTATAAAGCAAGGAAGGCGCCCATGTTGAAACGGTGCCATAGGCGCTTGCCTATGGCACCGTTTCAACATGGGTGCCTTCCACCTTGCATTTGCAAGAAGGTATAAAAACTGGACAGTTAGACAGTGGAAAAATGATTTTTTTTCTGACGAGTTTGAATAAATGACTTTTGATTTTTATTTTGACAGCCGGGACCAAAACTTCTTTAACGTAGGTAATTTTCGAGGTATGGACGAGTCTCAGTATGTAAAAGATGGTCACCCATCCACAAACCGACCTCGGAAAGTCTTGCGTCAAGCCGTGTGGCTCTTATTACTTAGCCACGAGCCCCTTGGCGGCACGGTCGTATGGCGAAGACATTCGCAATAACCGTACGTTTGAGTCGTGAGCAGCGTTTCATAGCGCTTGCGTACCGACTACCGTATTGCTTGTTTATTAAATAAGGCTTTTAAGGGATGTTTTAGGTTTTCGTTTTATTGCTAAAGTAACTAGGTACCTAGTTAAGTACAGGATGTTGGTCTTCGTTTTATTACTAAATTGATTGATATAGAATGCTTTTAATGGTTTTCAAATTTGTTAGGAAGCTTTGTTTACTGACGGGGCATATCATGGCCGGTGTCTGCATGTCTAGGGGTAGTGGATAAATTCGTAACAGAGTTACCGCTCCCCTAGGCACTCAGGCAGGGAATGAACAGGGGTGGGTTTTATTCAGTAAGAGTCTGACACGCCCTCTCGCTCCACCCAGAGCGGGAGATGTCTTTGGATGATTTCCCACCCCACGAAAAAAAAGGAAGCTGGTTATGGTTAAGTTTTGTGTTAGTATGGCTGACCTATACTTGTAATCATTGAACTATAGAATAGAATAGAATATAATAAAACTTTAGTGTACACCAAAACAGTCACACAATTGTTTTACACGAGCTTAAATCTATGGGTACAACGGCGGTCTTATCGCTGAACAGCGATATCTACCAGACAACCTTGAACTATAGTGTCATTATCAGCTTATTCTTTGAAATAAATGTTGAATACAGCCTTTAAAACCCAATTTCTACTCCATTAAAACTCTTTAGGCCTTTTTATCTCAAGAATGTTAACAAGCATCTAACTCACAACCGTTTAACTGACCGCAACACGGTCTAAACGACCAAAAAAAAAAGAAAACAAAGTCAAGTTGCGAGTCTTAAAAAGTTTAACACCATCTCGCGATTGTGAGGCAACCTGCACAAGTTCGCCTAGCTGTGGCACAGCGTCACAATCGGTAATCGTCGCCCCGGGCCAACACGCGAGCCATTCTTCACCTGCCGACGATGTGAGCTTGATTAATCGCCTGTGTGTAGATACCCTAACGCCTACGGAGAGCACTAAGATACAAATGTAATATGCAACGAAATGCAAGTGTAAAAGTTTCCGTTTGTATTATTTTAATTCTGATTCTGATGGTCCTGAGGCTATGAGCTTGTGGGCCGTCAATTTGTGTATGTTAAAACCGATATAGCAGGAAAATGGGTGAATAATAGGGTCGCGGGTGTTTCCAAAAGAGTAAATGGGGCCCTGAAAGCAAAGGGCAACTGAAGGAACATGGGTGGGATCCACTCGAACGTCCCAGCGGCTTAGCTGGTTCAAAAAATTGTCCTCAGGAACGCCAAAGCTACCCAGGTGGTTCACCCGGTTTCTTCGCTTTAAGCCATATTTTTGCTGTGGGGGCGATGTTATTGTGTTCTTACTTTATTGTTTATGATAGTCGACTAAATTCCGAGTCTTTTTGTTCTTGGGCACCCCGCACTATGACATAGAGAAAATTTTCTCTATGTCATAGTGCGTCAATTTATGTATGTTAAAACCGATATGGCTGGAAAGAAGGTTAATAATAGGGTCGCGAGAGTTTTCAGAATAGTCACCGCGGCCCTAAACGCAACAGGCAACTGAAGAAACACGGGTGGGATTTAATCAGTAAGAGTCTGACACGCCCTTCCGCTCCATTCTGAGCGAGAGAAGTCAACTGGTGATATCACACCTTGTAAAAACAAAAAAAAAATGGCGATAATAGAGAAGTATGGAAAAAGACATGTTGCGCAGACCCCAAGTCAAGTTTTGTTTTTTACTGGGTGGGAAATCATCAAATAACTTGGAGAGCATGTCAGACTCTTACTGACTTAACCCACCCGGATAAGGGCAAGATAATGATGGTGACAGCCGGTTTCTATAACGATATTTGCGAGGTCATAAAAAGTCAAGTGATGCAATTGGCTGTTGAATCATTCAACACACAATGACTATAGGGTATTCTCCTGTTTTTTTTTTTGTACAATATTGTATATGAAAAATAACATAACCACTAAAAATAAATCTTTTTTTTTTCAAATATTAATGTTAAGGTTTATGGACGAGTGGAGGTATGGTGGGGACATTTCGCTATCTCTGTTATACGCGCGTAACATAATGGCAGTGACGTCTTACGTCAGTTTGTGCATCCTATTACTGTTACTTGACAGTTTCCCCTTCCATCACATTTGAAAGATTTCTTGACTAGCTAACTTTTTGAACGGATTAATAAAAAATACTTTCTATTTTCGATTTTGGATAAAAGTATTTTATGCTACAAATATTTTAATAAAAACTTGAGTCAACTATCCCAGTAGTCGCATTAATTTTGCCAGAAACAGGATGGCATAAAAAACCTTGAGCCACTCTCAATCGCGTCGCGGTCGTGTACCTGTATCGTGGGTGCGTCTACAAATATTGAAACTCATATACACGTAAACATCACCAGAATAATTAAAAGAAACAAATTATTCCGTGCGAGAATCGAACCCGCGACACGCAGCGCAGCAGCCAATCGTTCAACGACTGCGCCAACCGTGCCGCTTTATAGGTTCATTAGAGCATTAATTTTCCTAACTGCATCCTTATGTTCGCTCATTACTCCATTCTGTATTTATCAACCGTTTACAAAGTTTTATGATCATGAAAATACCTACTAGATAACTACTATTAGTAGTCTACAAAATTAACTGGTTTCTAAACGATTTACCTACAGGATTGAAGAGTATATTTTCTCACGATGTCGTGTATTTTCCGAGGTTTACCACCGGGGCATTAACAGTGACCTGGGTGATTAAACATCCTACGAATGATAATACTATAACCATCATTTCATTTCGTCGGTCATAATTAGGTACTAATAAAATTTACACAGACGCACACCTACATAGTTTTTGTTTTTTTTTCCCCGAAGTCTTTCGACCATAATGCCTAGTCTTACGTATTGTATTTTAAATTTTTTCCATTAGAATGCAGATGTAACACATTCTAATGTTTTTTACAGTATTTGGCAACAAATGTGTCAAGTCAGCCTTCTCGGCAAACTTCGCTGAGGTAGTCAATCCTAAAATAAAATTCTCAGCTCCATTTTACCGAGATCGCGCCTGTTTCAATGATTCCACATATTGTCCATTTGCGTTGACACTTGAGACACAAAACTACACCAATTTTACATCACAATATCCACTAGGAATCAATAAACGAAAAAAGCCCGCCAAAAAACCACATACCTACATAGGCTATGATACTAGTGCGAGGGGTGAAGAAAAAAAAAAAGAGGGTGTTTGGGAGGTCGACTGGTAGAAAATGCCTAAGGCATTAAGTCCGCCATTGTACAGTAATGTTTACTTGTGCATTAAGTTTAATAAATAAATAAATAAATAAATAAAGAGTCACCGCGGTCCTGGAACGAAGGAACACGGGTAAGTTTTAGTCTGTAAGTCTGACACGCCCTCTCCTCTGGTAATTTCCCATCCTCAAAAAAAAATGTTACGGTACTGTAACTCAAATAATATATTTCAGTCAAACCATTTACAGGCACTTTTTAACCGACTTAGACTTATTTAATTTTTAGCGTACTTAAGTATTTTCTGTTTTGGAAGTCGGTTGGTTTTTTTTTGTAAAAAAGTTTTTTTGTATACTTAATCATGGAGGCAAACAGAAAGACGCGTATTTACTGAGGGTGATAATTAGATTTCTATAATTGTAAAACATTGAAATGTCGACTAAGGAGGTGGAGTCCTTGTATCACCTGCCCAAAGTAATCAAGTAGTTACACCCAATAATTGATACTTGAATTGAAACAACTAAAACTTTCGTAACATAACAAGGCAGAAAATAATTGTTTTCGAACTGTTTCTACAATTGCGCACTCTTATTATACACTGTAATTGTTTTAAGTAAGGCGCTCAATCCACCTATTGCAATCGAATGACGTCTTTAAAACCGCGGCAATCACTAAATTAGCAATAAAAACCATAGACTAGACTTCTTCCCCTTTTCATTTCGTTGCAGGCTATACTTATAATGATAGGAGACACATTTTACATTCATAAAAGAGGATTAAAAGCAATGAGAAACGGTTGCGGATGTTTAATTGTTTAATAGCGAGCTTGCATCTAATGAAGTTGATTTCAAAAGGTTGCCAGTTGAGAAAATTGCTTGCATGTTGCCAGTTTGATAAATAAAAAATTATATCATTGGCGCCTTGGCGGCCCAAGCAATCGATGTTGATGAGGTTCAATTTAGTTAATTCATCTTGATATTATTATTGATACTTTTTTTTCTTGTTGCAGGTACTTTAATTAAGCTGGAAGACTATTAGCGGAACGACAGATACACATACATTAATAGACGCTTATTTTTTTCTTTTTTTATACAATAGAAAAAATGGGTAAGTATAGGTATAGACTTGATGAATGGACGAGTGATATCAATAAATTAATTTCATAATTAATATTTGCTCAAGAGCTTGTATGAAGAACTCCAGAATCCCCGAAAACTCGAGTACGGTCCACCACGGCAAGGGTCTTGGCGGTCTGGTCAGTGTGCCATTCTTACTGGCCTGCTAAGTCCCAAGCTATGGTGGACCTTGTCAACATAAGAAGATCACAATTATCAAGATGAAGAAGAGATACTCAGTATCTCGACTACCTGTCAATTAGTTTTATTTTTAATTTAATTAAATTTTAGTATTCTTTTTCTCTTATATATTTTACAAGCCTATTATTGTACCTATCAACATTGTAAAAGCTGCCCCATTTATTTTAACGTTATTAGACAAATTATACTGAACAACTGATTTTTTTTAGCGATTTCTGTGTTGTTCCCATAGTTAAAGTAGTTCATAATGATGCGTAATTGCGTATTGCTCACGGAATAGAAAAAACAAGTGGAAGTGCCCACGCAGCTATCCGGCGTGTCACAATTATGCGAAAAATAAGTAAATTAATAACAACCTTCGTCAGTTGTCTTAATTTTTTATGAACAATAATTCAGTTTTGAATAAAAGCTTATTTGTTGCTCATACAAAATTAAGACTTATTGCAACTGACGAAGGTTGTTATTATTTTAATTTTTTCCGTACAATTGTGACACGCGCCGGATAGCTGCGTGAGCACTTCCACTTGTTTTTTTCTATTCCGTGGTATTGCTGCTGTTTTCATTTATTGTTCTATTGTCATCTCCACCTTGCATATTTAAGTAGAGTTAAACTGTTTAACATTTAAGTACCAACCTTCCAGTCTGAATTAACGCATCGGGTACCAACGGATTAGGTAACAATAGATTTTCTATTCTGTCTGTTTCTCCAATAACAGGCGTTAAAACCAAATCCTGTGTAAAATCCGTGGTGGATCAAAAAGCCAACGATGAAAAAGGTATCATGATAAATTCCGACTATAACATGTGAAGTTCGCAAATGGTCCCTCTGGAACGAAAAAAGTGAAAGAACTTTCGTGATTTTATAAGTTAGTAACAGTCTCTCTTCGTGAGGAAACCGGCATGTCTTAGAACCAAAAATTCGAAGACATGTGACATCTACCAACCCACACTGGGTCCACGTAGTGGAATACGGCCCATTCCCACTCCAAAAGAGGAGGTAAGCCTGACCATGCTTAAGCTCTTTTTATTATTTTTTTTGTGATAGGACCTCTGTAACGGTCCTGTCACAAAAAAAAATATTACTTACTATTATTCGTCAGAATTTTATCAAAAAATCTGAGAAATTAATCTGCCCGCGCCTTTACCCAACTATCTTGGTGTCGGCTTGCAGTCTAAACAGATGCAGCTGAATACTATTTTACATGGAGCGACTGCCTATCTGACCTCCACAGTTACTGGGTAATACGATATCCCTTGGTAAGACTGGATGTCAGACTTTCAGGCTTCCGACAACCCGTAACGACTGTCAAAGATCCACGATTAACAGCCGGGACCAATGGCTCAACGTGCTTTCCAAAGCACGGAGGAGTCTCGGTATTTAAAGATGGTCACCCATCCATGGGCCAACACCGGCAAGCGTAGCTTAATCTGATGGATCGACCCATGCAGCTGTTATTACTTTAGCCACGAGCTCCTCCTTCATCGAAAAATCTGAGAAATATTCCTATTCATTTCACAAACTTCCAAGGTATACTGGAATCTGCTTCCAAAACGATCCACACGAATTCCCAAGCCAATCCATTTATGCTTACCAGACTACAAATATTAATTGACCGAATACCCACCACGGTATTACAAACTTAGAACAAAACCCCACAATAGTGGTCAGCATTAATTGTGCCATACAATGTCACTTGCTAATTAAGACGGTCCAGCTGATGTGACTTTCAAGTAGCCGGCGATCGCATTGTATTGTAGATCACAAGTTCACGACATTGTCAGGAACTAGTGAGCTGGTTCATCAAATGAATAGGAAGCTGTCTGTTTGCTTTGATGAATGGTAGGATCGAGATACACAGGTATTTGAAGTTAAATAAAAAAAACATTTTCCTTTTTAAAATAATTCGTCGCAAAAATGGGAAAATTAGAATTAGTTTTGTTAAATATAGGCTGGCATGATTTGTCCATTTAAAAAAATACGCAAATTATCCCTCTGGTTTCTGAAAGGCCTGTCACTTATCAACTGTCAAACTCATGTCATCTATTGGCCGACTGAAATAAAACTACCCAAGGTGACACTGACAAAAAGCCTCTGGCTGAGTCGACGGCACCGTTGCCTTAAGAAATATTTTTTTTTAAAATACTACCAATTCGATCCTCGGTAACATAAAATAAATGTGATCTTGTTGTTGTTGTTGTTTAGAGTTGGTTAGCCTTTCAGAAACCAGCTGTGACTATGGTTTATGCTTAGATGTTATTGATTTATTGTCTGCATACTACAATTTTCTGTTGGCTTTGAATGTAGGTATCTACAGTAGAGTTTCACAAATCGCAATTCAGTACTACGGCACATCCAGTAGTCGCTCCCCGACCGCGCATCCGAAATTTAGAAAAAAAGAGCTACAAATTGCTATAAACAGACCACAATTAATTATTATTTTCAGACAAAGTATAATATTAGGTCCCTCCACCTATGAAATCACCTTTTTGTATGAAGAATTTTAAAGAAGTTACATTTTTCATACTATTATTTTTTTTAATTAAATTTTTTATTTAATTAACAACTATGAACACTAATGTTTTAAAACTTTTATGCAATAATGTTTAAAAACTAAGATAACGTATGCCACTTAGGTTAAGCAACAAAAATAAGTTTTGGCTAAGTTAAAACAAATGTAGTGGTCATTTCTGTTAACTAAAAGAGTCATTTTAAGGTTTATTTTTTTGTTTAGAAAACTATAAGTAATAAGGTTTTTTTATTCGGTCATTATTCGATATAATATCAAGCAATTGATGAATATTTTAATTCATAGAAGTGACGAGGTTCTTTAGTTGTGAGAAAAAAAACGCCAATTTCATATGTAAGGACCCAATATTAAGATACATAATTATGTTATCGTCATAAAGAAATGTGTAGTACTTAAACATGTACTACATTCCCTTATTATATTATTACACTTATTTTGTTACGTATTTTGATTTTTTTCTATAAGTACCATGTTGGTTTTGATTTTTTTCGGCTTAGTGAGACTTTGCTGTACTTACGTACATTATACATTAGGTGGCAAGTAGGGCATTTAAGTACTTAAATTTAATTCTAACCCAGACTAGTTGACTGAGTTTTTGGGTAACCATTGCATGAATGAATAAAGGGTCAAATTATAGAAACAGTAACATTTGAAAAATATTTGTTTTGATTTAATAAATAATCTGCCCCCTAGCCAAATAACTTTTCTATTATCGTTTACGCTTACGCATAGTACAAAATGTATGACAATGACATTACCTGCGTATAGAATTGTCACGTGACTTATCGCAGGTAATGTCATTGCCATACATTTTGTACTAAGCGTTAGCGTAAAAGATAATAGAAAAGTTATTTGGCTAGGGGTGCGTAGATAAGTGTCACGTGACTTATCGTAGGTAATGTCATTGGCACATTTTGTTCTAAGCGTTAGCATAAACGATAATAGAAAAGTAATATGACTAAGGTGGCAGGTTGATTTACTGACTAGATACTGTGAATCAATTTTTGATTACTTTTACCTCACAATGATTCATGACAGGGTGCCGAGGTGGGAATTTTCCGTGGGCATGATAAATAAATTGATGAGTGGCGAGATGGGACTAAACCATAACTCGCAGACGCGATGAGAATCGATATTTATTGCAGAATTTCGCTAGATGATTTAATTTGACCCTGTGTCCTTAATTTTATTGTGTATTTGACATTATAATTATGTTGATAACGAAGTAAGTCGCCGTAGAGCTGGGGTTTCGAAGCGGCATGTGCCTCCCACTATGCAATGCCCTTGGAAATCCCAAACGTGCTGGCGACGACTACCTACAACGAAGCGACGAAGAACACTGAAGATTTTACAATCTATTTTTAAGTTTACTAATGTAAAACTCAAAAAACCCATTTCTATTCCCACTCCTTCTCTGTTCATGCGGTACGATTGTGGAACTCACTTCCACCTAATATCCGTGATTCTAAAACTGTCTACCAATTCAAGAAACAAGTCAAAGAGCATACCTCTCTACCATTCCGTGATTATATTTATTATTGATATTTATTTTATATTCAATTATTTACTTTGGTTTATTGTAAAGTTAGATATATTTTATGTACTTATGAATTATTTATGTATTCTAGTCTATTTTATGTTTCTATATCTATTTATACACACTGTGTCTACATTTCTCAACCAACTTTCCAGTCGCAGGTCTGCAGGAAGAAATAAATTTTGAAATAAGCAGCACCTTTGTGTTCTTCTATCTGTATTTGTTCGTTTTTCTCTTGTAAGTGTTTTTGTGTGTGCATAAATAAATGAATAAATGTGTTATCGTGTTAAGTTTTCTTTAATAAGTACTTTTCACTTTGAGGCCTCACCCCACAGAGCGATTCAGCAGAGCAGCTTGTCGAGTCAAAGCTCCAGTCTTGAGCATCGACGCCGAGTTACTATAGTGTGTCGATTTTCTATTTAAAATATACTACTTACCTAATATTATAAAGAGGTACTTAAAGTTTGTGAGGTTGTGGGAGGTAATCTCTGGATCTACTGAACCGATAATGAAAATTCTTTTACCAACAGAAAGCCACGTTATTTGTGAGTGTCATAGGCTACTCGTTTATATTTCGGGGAGAGTGCGTCGGAATTGCATAGTTTAATACCTACCGCCAAGCCCGTTTTGAGAACTCATTCATTGTGCGTACAGCTAAAAGTGGAATTCTCTGCTGGAGTCTGAGTTTCATGATAGCTTACAAACTGGGGGACTTTAAATCAAGAGTGAATAGGTTACTTCTAAACAAGCATGGTCCATCGTCGACCACATAATCGCTTACCATCAGCTGAGATAGTGTGCAAGCTATTTTTTTTTTAATTACAGTTTGGCGGGCTGCGCGCGCCTTTTGCAGCAGCGCAGGCACAGCGATTATTTGCTCGTTGTCTCAATCCTAATGCAGACACGACTAGCGACGAATGACGAGGAAAGCTGAACCTTAAAGAGGTAAATGGGATAAGCCTGGGTCATGGAAGTGATAGTTTGTATCCGACTTCCAAAAGGAGGAGGTTCTCAATTCGTTTGTATCCTTTTTTTGTGTTTGTTACGATTGATTCGCCACTTGTGAATAGATTTTGATGATTTTTTTTTTGGTTGGTAGGCCATACTTCAGAGGTGGTCCCATATAAATTTTATCGAAATTGATGCAACACTTTTTGAAAAATCAACATAAACAAAAAAATTGTATAAGTACACAGATTACGTTTTGGTTGTCTCCAATTATGCTCAAATTCCATGGGGTCATCTATTTGGGCATAACTTTATTATTTAGTTTTAGTTCTGGGGTACAACAACTAAAAAGTGAAAAATACAAAAAACATTTTTGTTTTTTTATACAACCAACTTCTAAAAAATGCAAAATAACTTTAATTTCGGCAGTCGGTGTCATTTAAATGACACCGACTGCCGAAATTACCGCCGTGAATTATTGCCGTTATCGAAGAAACAAAATACAAACACCGACTTCCGAAATTAAAGTTTTATTGCAATTTTTAGAAGTCGGTTTTTTTTTTGTAGGTACAACTTTAATTTTGCAAGTGATACGGGACACGTATCTAATCAACAAAATCTGACATCAAAGTGTGTAACCTGCACGCGTAGCATGACCACCGTAGAAACGGGTTTTGTCGACGGAAGAATAGACAAAATTACAGATTGTAGAAAGATTTCTACCGTCCTAAGCATGGCGATGTTAAAACTGACGAGAAGAAATGTTTCTATTCTTCATCGACAAAAGTCTACAATGCAAAGCATGACCACCAATTTTTCTCTACTTTTAACACTTTTTTTTTTAAGTGTCAGAATCATTTCTTCTCAACAAGTGTCAAATAGTCTACATCACATTGGACCTAGATAAGATATATAATGATTTTAAAAACTCAATTCTGTGACTTATTCAATATATCAAAATTGTGGTGAATCTTCCACAAAAGCCTAATATTAATCAAGAGTTGAAGTCACATAGCATCATAGGTTGAACATTTCTAAAAAAAATGTTATTTGTTATGCAAGGTTGCAAAGTTGTTTTTTGGTGCGAGTACTTGTATTGAAGCCTGAGCAAGTAAAGGATTCTAGGATTGAACCGATGACCGAAGCGAGTGGTTCAAATGTAGAATCCTGAGTGTAGCGAGGGTTTCAAAGGTACGAGACGCAGACTTTCAATTTTGACGGACAGACGGACAGATGAACAGACGGACAGACGGACAGATGGACAGACAGACAGATGGACAGACGGACAGATGGACAGACAGACAGATGGACAGACGGACAGACGGACAGACGGACAGACTTACAGACGTACCTACAGATGGACATACCGACAGACGGACAGACGGCCAGGTGGACAGACAGACAGATGGACAGACGTACAGATATACAGACGGACATACTGACAGACGGATAGACAGACAGACAGATGGACAGACGGACGATCGACATACATACAGACGGGCAGACGGACAGACGCACAGACAAACAGAAAGACAGACAGACAGATGGCCAGATGGACAGACGCACAGACAAACAGAAAGACAAACAGACAGACGGACAAATGGACAGACGGACAGACTTACAGACGTACAGACGTACCTACAGACGGACATACCTACAGACGGACAGATGGATAGACAGACAGATGGACAGACAGACAGATGGACAGACGGACAGACGTACAGATATACAGATGGACATACTGACAGACGGATAGACAGACAGACAGATGGACAGACGGACAGACGGACGACCGACATACAGACAGACGTACAGACTTACAGACGTACAGACGTACCTACAGACGGACATACCTACAGACGGACAGATGGATAGACAGACAGATGGACAGACAGACAGATGGACAGACGGACAGACGTACAGATATACAGACGGACATACTGACAGACGGATAGACAGACAGACAGATGGACAGACGGACGATCGACATACATACAGACGGGCAGACGGACAGACGCACAGACAAACAGAAAGACAGACAGACAGATGGCCAGATGGACAGACGCACAGACAAACAGAAAGACAAACAGACAGACGGACAAATGGACAGACGGACAGACTTACAGACGTACAGACGTACCTACAGACGGACATACCTACAGACGGACAGATGGATAGACAGACAGATGGACAGACAGACAGATGGACAGACGGACAGACGTACAGATATACAGATGGACATACTGACAGACGGATAGACAGACAGACAGATGGACAGACGGACAGACGGACGACCGACATACAGACAGACGGGCAGACGGACAGACGCACAGACGGACGACCGACATACAGACAGACGCACAGACGGACGACCGACATACAGACAGACGGGCAGACGGACAGACGCACAGACAAACATACAGACAGACAGACGGACAGACGGACAAATGGACAGACGGACAGACTTACAGACGTACCTACAGACGGACATACCGACAGACGGACAGATGGACAGATAGACAGACGGACAGACGTACAGATATACAGACGGACATACTGACAGACGGATATACAGACAGACGGACAGACGGACGACCGACATACAGACAGACGGGCAGACGGACAGACGCACAGACAAATGGACGACGGACAGACGCACAAACGGATAGACAGATACGTAAGTGACAGCGATTGGGCTCCGATTAGTCGCACAAAATTTTGTGACAGACGATGGACAGACGAAATTGAAAGAATGAATATGTCTTTGTCTTCATAGAAACGCGAGTCTACGGGTCGCCCCGTGCTCGGGCAGAAGAAAACTCGAACTCGACATAGTTGGATAGAAAGAACTTGTATCCAACTATCTAGTCTATCCTTACTCACGGCGTAGCATGACCATTTCTATCTCTATTCTACATAGAGATAGAAATGTTCATGCTACGCCGTGTTGGGGGTAGAAACATTTCTTCTCAACAGGGACAAATAGTCTACATCACATTAGACGTAGACAAGTTCTCTACTGATTTAAAAAAAACTCAATTTTGTGACTCATTACATACTTGAAAATTCAAAAATTTCAATTGAAAATTCGAAGGACAAACAGACAGACGGACAGCTGGACAGATAACAGACGGACAGACGGACAGATGGACGACGGACAGTCTCACAGACTGACAGACGGACAGTCTCACAGACTGACAGACGGACAGTCTCACAGACTGACAGACGGACAGTCTCAGACTGACAGACGGGCAGACGGACGATGGACAGACGGACAGACGGACGGCGGACAGACAGACAGACTGACAGACGGACAGACGGAAGACGGACAGATCAGACTGATAGACGGGCAGTCTCACAGACTGACAGACGGACAGTCTCACAGACTGATAGATGGACAGTCTCACAGACTGACAGACGGACAGTCTCATAGACTGACAGACGGACAGTCCCACAGACTGACAGACGGACAGACGAACGATGGACAGATGGACAGACAACAGACGGACACACGGACGATGGACAGACGGACACACGGACGATGGACAGACGGACGCCGGACAAACAGACAGACGGGCCGACGGACAGACGGACAGATGGACGGCGGACAGACAGACAGACGGACAGACGGAAGACGGACAGTCTCACAGACTGACAGACGGACAGACGAACGATGGACAGATGGACAGACAACAGACGGACACACGGACGATGGACAGACGGACGCCGGACAAACAGACAGACGGGCCGACGGACAGACGGACAGATGGACGGCGGACAGACAGACAGACGGACAGACGGAAGACGGACAGTCTCACAGACTGACAGACGGACAGACGAACGATGGACAGATGGACAGACAACAGACGGACACACGGACGATGGACAGACGGACACACGGACGATGGACAGACGGACGCCGGACAAACAGACAGACGGACAGATGGGCCGACGGACAGATGGACGGCGGACAGACAGACAGACTGACAGACGGACAGACGGAAGACGGACAGATCAGACAGACAGACGGACAGTCTCACAGACTGATAGATGGAGAGTCTTACAGATTGACAGACGGACAGTCTCACAGACTGACAGACGGACAGTCTCACAGACTGACAGACGGACAGTCTCACAGACTGTCAGACGAACAGACGGACGATGGACAGATGGACGATGGACAGACGGACGCCGGACAAACAGACAGACGGACAGATGGACGGCGGACAGACAGACAGACGGACAGACGGAAGACGGACAGATCAGACTGACAGACGGACAGACGGACGACGGACAGATCAGACTGACAGACGGACAGACGGACAGCCGAAAAGATGTACAGATGGACAGACGGACGACAGACAAACGGCCAGACGTACAGACAGGCTCCGATAAGACGCAATAATTTTTTTGTCAGACGACGGACAGACAGACAGATGGACAGACGGACAGACGATAAATAGTAATATATTTTAATAATTATTGAAAGAATGAATACATGTCTTTGTCTTCATAGAAACACCAGTCTACGGGTCGCCCGGCGCCCCATGCTCGGGCAGAAGACAACTCGAACTCGACAAAATTGGATAGAAAGAACTTTGTCTTTTCTTGGTAGAATAGAGATAGAAATGGTCATGCTACGGGGGCTGGAGTTAGAAAACTCTCAAACAGAAAAAATAATAAAAGCCCGACCGGAGAATCAAACCACACTTCACCATTCCCGACTCCACATGCTGACTGGTGTGACAGCTTGTTATACCAGTGTGGCGACGAGTAGTCTTTTTCCTCATCGTCACACCGCTAGTTTTACTACAACTTTTGTATCACAACAGTAGTGTTGTGGTTGTAATAGATAAATCCCCCATCTACCTACCTTACATATTATTATCTTATCTAATAACAAATAATAATAATAATAATAAAAAACTGGCCAAGTGCGAGTCAGAGTCGCGCACGAAGGGTTCCGTACCATTATCTATAAAAACGGCAAAAAAATTATGTCTGTTGTCTGAGCCCCACTTAAATATTTTTTTATTCTGTTTTTTAGTAAGCATTTGTTGTTATAGCGGTAACAGAAATACATCATCTGTGAAAATTTTATCTCTATAACTATCACGGTTCATTCGGTTACGGTTCGGTGCCTGGTGACAGACGGACGGACAGCGGAGTCTTAGTAATAGGGTTCCGTTTTTACCCTTTGGATACGGAACCCTAAAAATACCTCAGAAGTAAAGAAAGGCAAATTACTAAGACTTGTCAATTCGGAAATTATCTACTTCAAAACATTATTTCTTGATTGCGTCAATTGTATTAATTCTTATAACCTTGTTTCTTCATAATTGACGACCTTCAAGACATCAGTTTTCATCATTCGTATCATCCGCAATTTAGTTTCCTGAATACTGTGAGAATGTTGCAGAAAATCGTCAAAAGAAACGCAAAATAGGCCTTTTGTAAGTGGAAATTTGACTTCTCTTGTGAGAAGCTACTAAATATACCTTTTCCGGGCCTGTTTCAGTGTTCAAATCTTTAATCCCTAAGGGCCGTGCCTCACTGGGACGCTATGGCAGCTTAGCCAGGTGACCAAGCGGTTGCCAGGTAGGCCAAGTGATTGGTGCCACGACGGATGGCACCATTTACTTGGCTGCGCAAACCGGCACAGCGCCGCCACGGCGTCCCAGTGAGGCGTGGGCTTTAGTTAAACTTGGCTCTCATTCTATATACTGTCAAATATGTTAAACAATGCAATGTTTCGTTAATTTAGTACTGCATAATCTTGAAAGTTATGTGAGAACTGAGAATATCCTGGTATTGTTTAATTAGTAGAACAAGGGATTTGTCCTGCAGGTACCTACCTCTTATTAGTTTATGTCCGTACTGTTTCCCTGTTGTACTCTGAGACTATTTTCATTATTCGCCCGTTACATCAAGGAACACGAATTATGTCGTCTTTAATTTAAACTTATTTATTATCGTCGACACCCTTGCGCCATCCCATCTTCTTAGCACGGCGGGCTGTGGTGGGGCGGCCGCTGCAGGTGCAGATATAACAACCTTATTAGGAGTTACATGTTTGAGCCGTTTGGGGTTGAAACACTAGGGCCATGGGGTCCGAGTGCTCATCGAGTTTTTCGGCATATCAGCAAGCTGTTAGTCGACTCTTCACGTGACCAGAGGGCTGGGCTTTTCTTTGGCCAACGAATTAGCATTGCTATTCAACGTGGCAATGCTGCTAGCGTTCTGGGCACTTTTTCCATTGACAGCGATGTGGATGAATTCTTTGATGCCCAGTGAGTTGTTTTCATACGCATTTGTACATGTTAGGTATTATTATTAGTTTCTTTTTTGGTTTATTTTATAACTAGCTTTTACTCGCGGCTTTGCTCGTGTTAATGTCCTTTTTTCTGGATGAGATAACTCTCAACCCATCCCTATGTCCGCAAAAATGTGTATTTTTTACGCATTATTAGATATGTATGCACAATGTCATAATGATCAGTCGATTAGGCGTGAAGTGTAACAGACAAACTCACATTTGCATTTGTAATATTAATTAGAAATTCTTATAACTTTGAATTCTGGATAAGGCCTGACACAAAAAGGCAATTTCAAATCTTATTTTTCAGAGGAGATGTTCAATGCGGCCGAAGCCATGTAGTTCTCTTCCGGAGGTAGCTACTTAGCTGTGGCTTCGTACAACGACAGTAATGTGGCGACAGCTACCTACCCCACTACGGACAACCCTTCGATCTAAACAACCAGTATCACCCAGTACAACCAGTATAACCATATAGGAGTAAATATTAGTATCCTTTTCTTTCACCATAAATTTGTCTCTATAGCATTCAAGTTTAAAAATCTGCTTCTTTTTCCCAACTATCTTGGGGTCGGCTTCCAGTCTAACCGGATGCAGCTGAATACCAGTATTTTACATGGAGCGACTGCCTATCTGACTTCTACAACCCAGTTGCTGGGTAATACGATACCCCTTGGTAAGACTGGATGGCAGACTTTCGGGCTTCTGATGACCCGTAACGACTGTCAAAGATTCAGGATTAACAGCCAGGACCAACGGCTTAACGTGCTTTCCGAGGCACGGAGGAGTCTCGGTATGTAAAGATGGTCACCCATCCATGGACCAACCCAGGCAAGCGTAGCTTAACCTGATGGAGCGACCCGTGCGGCTGTTTTAGGGAGCGTGCAGGAACTATAGATGGCGGCACATAAATGTCAATGTCCAAGTATTCATACAGTAAAAGTTGCGGATTTCACTCACTAGATGCGTCTATGTTACGCGTGCTGCATGTGTGCATTATGTGTGTGTGTATACATGTATGGCACGGAAATGTCAATGACAAGGTTTTAAAGGGCAAAAGTTTCAAATTTACTCCACTAGATGGCACAGACTACGCCGTGCACGTCCCTATTATTTTAACCACAAGGTCCGAAGTTTACTAGTATATCATTACGGCCATTACGTTGGCCTCTGCATAGTTTGCGTAATGTAATATATGAATAGGTACCTACGCGCTGTTCTACTAGATGGTTTAATGGTAAGCCAAACAAAAGTGTATTGTTTTTTTTTATCACTGATAGACTCGCGTTTGAACACAAAAAATATATTTATTATACCACAATATAGGTAGGTACTTACACTCTTGACTTACAGACTCCCACGTTGTAGCTATCAGCAGGTGTATTTGCTAACTCAGTTGACATCAATTTGATAGGCACTTTGCTGTTTTGCTCGATGGACATCGATTATAATAGGCATTACGTGGTACATTTTTGTTTTCCTATACGTCAAAGCAGCAATGTACTGCATAGTGCCTATCAAATTGATGTCGACTGAGTTAGCGAATACACCTGGATACACAGACTCCGGCAGGAAATTCCTTAGCGGTACGCACAATGAATGTGTTCCCAAACTAACTTAACTAACATTTAATTGAATTCTCCACCTTGTTTTAATCAGAAATAACGATCTCTTCCGAGATAAGAAATCATTCTTCCCATGGAGTATAAGACCACTTAGAACCTTTAGAATCTAATACCTTTAAGCGAGCAATTCTTGTATATATCTGAAGCTCCAAAGATTTTCATGAAATTTATGCAGGGGGTTTCGGGGGAGATAACAGGTCTGCCAGATTTTATAATTGGATACAAAAACTGTATAATTTAGTTACTGATTGTATCCTCTTTGTATCCTGGACCCTCATGTATAATTGGATACAGAAAGCCTAAATTATATTATTTGAGTTCAACACAAAGATTTTGTTTAACTATCTATATTATTATTTACCACAATTTATGGTGATATTTTTTGAGTTGCCTTAGGGATGCGCGTTAAGCCAGTGAGTACCATAATAAATAAATAAATAACTTAAGTTCACGTGATAAATCATTATTGCGTATGTTTAAAAAATGTAAAGCACTGTTTGTATCCTTTTTTTTTTTGGGCGGCGTGGGAAAACATCCAATGACTCTCCCGCTCTGAGTGGAGCGGGAGGGCGTGTCAGACTCTTACTGACTAAAACCCACTCCTGATAATTCCCTGCCTGAGTGCCCAGGGGTGCCGTAACTCATTTGCAGAATGAATCCGCTAACTGTTTGTATCCTGACATTCAATTTTGTATAATTTCAGAAACATTGCCAAATAATTTAAAAATATGTACTGGCAGCCCTGGGCGATAAATCGATCTAGCTAAGTTTCATGTTTAGAAAACGTCGTTATAATATAAAATAAGAATAAAACACCGAAATACAACATCAACTTATTTTTATTTCCTAAACATTCAGTCCCAACTATCACTTTCCTTGAAAGCAGTCGCACAGTTCGACTTAGCTTTGCTGTCAAACTTCTCAATCACTTTTTCTTTTTTATTATTATCTACTTTTTCGTTAATCTTTTCAACATTATCTTTTTTCTTTTCTGGACTGTCTTTTTTCTTAACTACGGTTTGTTTTTTTACTGTTTCAGTGGCCTCAGTCTTTTTGCAGCCGTTCGTTGATTCGGCGCGCGTTGGCGTGACTTCGTCGTTTGTTCTTCGAGCTTCGGCGCTTGGTCGGCGGTTGTCGGGCGGGCTCGGGGTGTTCTCTGACTTCTTGGTCAGAGGTTCCGATTCGTCAACCTGGTAATATGTAAAAAGAGTACGTGAAGATGTAAGGTATTGTTGGAAGTTGGAAACATTTCTGAATATGACTAAATTCAATCAACTTTCTATTCCGGCATCCAACTCGTTGCGTCCAACTAGTTGGCTGGTTGTCCTTCAGCCATTTAATTGAACGGCCTAGGCGTCCATTTAACTGGCTGATTCAACCAGATGACTCCGACATATACCTGCTTGTTTGTATCCTAAATAAATAACTCACTTGAAACACTCCCGACGAGGTCCTCTTCCTCGTAGCAGCAGGCGGCGACGTCGTCGACGAGATCGACGCACTGTTCGACCGGACACGACTCACTTTCTGGGGTAGCGGCGACTGAGGCAGCCGGGGAGACGTCCACGGACCCGCAAGGTTGCTCCTGCTCAACACTGTGGACAAAAATATGATGAAGGGTTTCCTTAAAAAACTGGTTTCATTTATTAAAAAAAACCGGCCAAGTGCGAGTTGGACTCACGCACCGAGAGTTCCGTACAAACTTGTAGAACCTAGGTTAAAGAACAAACTTAATTTTGTCGTTTGATCCCTAGACACGGTTACTGCACCAACCGCAAATAAATAGTAAATTCGCTTTTTTTTGTTATTAAACATTTACAGTTTTCAGAATTTTTCCTTTACATGTGCTGTAAGACTTTGCTTCTTGCCAAATTTCATGATTCTAGGTCAACGGGAAGTACTCTATAGGTTTTGATTCTCTTGTAAAATTGCAAAATATGCGAAAATATGCGACATGAACGGTCATATCTTTTGATTGCGTTGACTTACAAGTTTGATTTTTTCACAGCTGAAAGAGATCGTAGACCCGAGAATTTAATATAAATTTTTAAAAAGACAGACAGACGGACAACAAAGTGATCCTATAAGGGTTCCCTTTCCTTTTGAGGTACGGAACCCTAAAAACGAATTCTATTCAAACTGCACTTTTTGAACGTCAAAGTTCTACATAAAGACAGTTCCCCGAATCGCCCGCCCGTCACCACTTCCCTAGTGTTTTAGCTGTGAAGAAGAAGTGGAGCAACAAACTCCTCAGCAACACATCTGTCTATGTCAGGAGTCCGAAAACATCTCTTTTGAGTACTTATAGCGATGTGGCGGTGCATGGAGAGACCTATGTCCAGCAGTGAGCATCTTTCGACTAGGTAAATAAAAAACTTTTTTACACTTACTTTAATTTCGGAAGTCGGTGTTCCTGTTTTGTGTCTTCGTTTTTTGACGCCGACTTCCGAAATTAAAGTTATTTTGCACTTTTTTTGGAAGTAGGTTCTATTTTTTGTAAAACAGTTTTTTATTTTTCACTTTTTAGTTGTGTTTCCCCATTAAACTGTGTTATAAACTCATAGACATACGATAGCAGCAATCGCGGTTGATTTGCTGTCAATGTTTGAAGAGTTCCGTTGTCTGTCTCCGAAACACATCATCAGATCTTTTTGAAATTTAAATGGGACCATTTCGGAACAAACCCCTTTCGAACAAAAAAAAGATTTTTGCAAATCCGTCAATATATGACGGAGTTATGCCCGAACATACATTAAAAAAAAAATACAATCATCCGAATTGATACCCTCCTTCTTTTTGAAGTATGACGACACGGTTGGCGCAGTGGTTGAGCATTCGGCTGCTGCGCTGCGTGTCGCGGGTTCGATCCCCGCACGGAACAAATATTTGTATGACCTACAGATAGTTGTTCCGGGTCTGGGTGTCTTGTGTATGTGAGTATACATGTTTGTGAACGCACCCACGATACAGGAGATTCCTAGTGTGGGGCAACGTTTTCTTAAAAAAAAAAAAAAAAAAAAGAAGTCGGTTAATGATGATGAGATCTCGCTCGACTGTTATACAGGGTGTAACGAAAATGTGAAGTCATATTTTGAATACTCCTGCCCTCGGAAAGGAACAAAAAAATAGACCTACCATACTAATTTTGATCAGTTGATGAGAGCTTTGTAGGCAAAGTCCATTTTTTTTGGAATTTACAATCGTTCCTTGAAGAAAGTTGTTCTTTTCCATGGGCAGAAGCAGTATCTAAAATATGACCACCTATTTCCGTTACACCCTGTATAAGCCCCTTATCCTTTGCCTTTGACCTCAAGTCTGGAGCTCAGTAACTCTTGAGAGCTCTTATAAACTACTCCAAAAAAAAATTCGTTGTCAGTAAAGTTGGTTTACGGACGATAGTTTAACGTGCCAACGTCATAAGTCATAACAAAACATTGATGAAATATAGACGCGGCGCATGCGTATAATGAGCGTAACGGGACACTTTTTCGTGCATGCAGCCGGCGTTCAAGATTTATTAGACGTTGTCACGTCAAAGACGCAAATTTAATAAATAATAAAAAAAATCTCTTCATTTTGTAGATAAACCATTTAAAATTGCCCAATGTCAGGTATTATACCCAATACTTAACTATAAAAGAAGTATTGAAATAAAAAACAAACCTTGCCGAGATTTCATGTCCGTCTTCGCTCTGAAACAAAAAAACAATTGTTAGTAAAAAGAACGTTAGTTAACGTTGCATTAGTTGGTATTACTTTTAAAATAATAAAGGGTTGATTGTTTTCATTAAACAGTCAAGAATGCTGATCGACCCTTAAAAATAACGAAATAACAGGGTTGCCATTCACAAAATGCATGAATCTGACTTTTGATCACTGTAGCGTGTACCCTTCTTTTTTTACCATATCAAATTATTACTGGCCAATCAAGTTTCTTACGAAAATATTTATTATATTTTTTTGTTTAAAAAAAACTGCGCAAACTCATTTCGTCAAAATAAAATTAAACTACAAAAAGCCATTTTAAAAAAAGAACACTGATTACCGCCGCAATTTTTTAATTCGAACAAGGAACGCTGTCTCTGGCACTTCTTTTTTTTTTCTAACCAGAGCGAAGGCGCAGGACTTGTCGCCGTGTCCGTTTAATTGGTATCCGAACGCATCCGCTAATTGTGGTGAAGTATCGGGCGACACTAGCGCCGCGTCGCGCATTCACCTGTCGCCACGCGCGAACACGCCGCCGGCAAACCAAATTACTCGAACGCGGTCACGACTAACCAAACTTCTTTATTTTTTCAAAGAAATCTCGAAACTACTGTGTCCTGTTTTCTTGGAAATAAATGATCAATTGAGGCTGACTTGTACATTTACTAACTCTTTTCTCAGAGACACAAAATCTATAGTGAAGGTTTATTATGCTATCGGTCGTCGTCGGTGAAGGTCTTTATGCAAAGTAATGCATGCAGTCCTTAAAAGTTTGCCGTCCATTTTTATTTTCCACAACGTCAAATTATAAGGAGACTTGACGGGCTTCAGAATCTATTGTTGACTTATAAAAATGTATTAGACGTTCACACTTTGAAGCGGACGTATTTTATATAGATTTATGGAATAGCCTACTTAAAGGTAAGACGATCCTTATACCTTACTAAGAGACCTCTTCAATCTCGAACTAACATACGGCCAGACATAAAACGTCGCAGTACTCTTCATCCGACCCTCGCATTGGATATAAATTGACTTATTTTAAATCTAATACTCGGTATTGGAGATCAATCAATTATATACGATGAGGCAAAACATAGTCCAATAAAAACTTGTACGTGATTAGATTGGAAGTATTAGAGAGGAAGCCTTTGATATTTTTATATAAAAATGTTATTTATATGTTATAGTTGCGGACGTAAGGCAGTCAAAGCTGACGACGGTTCATATATCAAACGTTTGACCGTATAAGGCGAGCGGTGCGCCTCGCAGATGACACACCAGAGACAACGTTTGATTGACTTGTAACTTTTTATTTTTTGTTGTAACGCTCGCTAATAAGCCATGTTCCCGCCGTTAAGGCAGCGTTCGGATACGCGGATGAAAGGAACGTATCCTGGTGAATCGGGATTGCATGTTTCTTTGGCATCTAATCGTGGAGCACTGGGCGGCTGATTACAGGAGCTACAACAAGGCTCAGGCAGTCTTGAACACAACCACCGCTCCGATAAACAAGTAATCTACAAAGCAAGATTGAATTAATTTCAGTTGAATACTGTTCCATTTAAAATCATAGATAATAATATAACCTGCAATTTTACAAAACGACTTTTCTAAATCATCAAACTAAATTTGACTCAATAATAGTATTCATTTTTAAATATTAAATATTAAAAAACCATTTCATTAAAAAAAAACTATCTATCGATTTTTACGTCCAGTTACCCTTTTATTTTTTTGGTAAATATTTCGCATTTGATCAGTTTTAAGAATCGCCAACCCCGCTGTGCGAATCCGACCGCATCAATTTTATTAAATTTAAAAACGTAAATAAATTAAAATGGCGAGGCACCTAATTAACGGATGCTGAGATGTTTTTTTTCCAACTGGAACACACGTTCCAGTAGGCATTTTATTTTTTGTAACGCGATAATGAAATAGGAAATTCAATTGAATTAGTCGTCACATTGTATATTTCGAATAGAATATCAGAAAAAGTTTCTCTCATAAATTGGTTGAGTTGAGACGACGACATCTTTTTAAAGCAGCAGTAGCTTTATAATTCAGCCAAGCTGTTCCGTAACTTGAAATATGTTGGTCCTTTGAGAGTTTTGAGACATAAAAAAAAACCGGCCAATTTGCACATTTAGGGTTCTGTACCAAATGAAAGTCTGATTAAATAATATATTGGTATTTGTTAGTAAAATATACATATTAATAAATATTATCACCAAATTTCAAATTCATGTGTCAATGGAAAGTTAAAAAATTCTTCGAAACAAAATTTTGTGACAGACGACGGATAGACAGACACGTTTTTTTTTTGGGGGGGTGGGAATCATCCAATGACTTCTACCGCTCTAGGGTGCAGCGGAAAAGCGTGTCAGACTCTTACTGACTAAAACCCACCCCTGTTCCTCCCTGCCCTGAATACCTAGGGGCGAGGTTACTCTTTCGAATTTATCCTCAACCCCCGGGCAGCCTTGACGCCCCGTCATGTTTGCTGACAACTCTTGAGGCGCGCGTGGAACACTACGCGCTGTCGACTCTCGGGCCTGGTGCTAATCGGACGGCGAGTTACCCACTACTCGCCGTCCGCAGGCCCGGTTCTACGGTGGCCGGAGATCGTCTCGCGGCGCCGGAAGCCCCTGGCGTCTCCTGCGGCGGCGGCTGCTGAGGGCGTGAGGGCTACTCCGTTGTTGAGTCTCCCTCACCCATGCCGCCTCCCTCTTCGCGAGAATTACTGCTTCGCAGAAGGAGGAGACGGCTTCCCAATCCCTCTCGCTCCGTACCATGGCCTGAACCAGGGCCGGGCGCGAGAGGTCGCTGCCGCCAGACGGACACGTGAGTGACAGAAATAGGGCTCCGTTTGGACCCTTCGGGTACGGAACCCTAAAAAAAAAATTACTAATAGCTAAATAATTTTTTTACCAACAGGGATCTTTCCTGGGTATAAAAATAGTGATTCTATTTAGTTCGTAAGATAGATTATCAAAATATAGTGGTCACTTATTTTTTACTTCACCAAACGTAATAAGTAAGATAAAACGCATCAAAGTGCAGTAGTTTTTTTTTTTTTTTTTTGTAGCAGTAGTGGGGGCTTGTTACGTCACTTTGTGGTAATAACCACGTCACGCGAAATTTCAACGCACCGGTATCGTCCTCATTTTTTGTTTACGTGACAAAAGAACAAATATTTAACCAATATTTTTTGGTAATCTGAGTACGACTAATAGAAGAAGGAGTATGGAAGAAAAAGACACGTTGCGCCGACCCCAAATAAATTGGGATAAGGGCAGGAGAATGATGATGATTTTTTGGTAATCTAAATGACGAACTAATAAGATTTTTTTAAAAAACTACCCTATTACTACTACACTACTACTACTACTACTACTACTACTTTGCTATTACTGTTATTTCTGTGTACCGTGCGTGTTTCGTGTACTGTTGCTGAATAATTTTATTCTATTCTATTCTTTCTATTCTATTCTATTGATCCCAGTCTGGTTTATCTCTTTAAAAGCTGCTTTCATTCTAGATCATAAGGGGTTCGAAAGACACTTCGTTACCAGAGAAGACTACATCATGAATATCTCTATTACAACATCTCAACTGTAACTACTACAATGATATCTTCCTCCAATAAACATCCGACCATTAAAGTTTAACAACTTACGCGATGCGGCCTACCCATCCAAGATTGGTAGAACAAACCCTCAATTTGGCTCACATGATTTAAAATGCTCACACAATCCGATTCTGTCTACCAAGACGTGTAACAGCGCAAATAACAGCCTTATACAGAGAAATGGGCGAGTTAGCAGGCCATATACCAGGCTAAGGACATATTGTTAGTATTGTATGATGGAGGCTCGTCAGAAAACAAAGTGTGGGTCCGTCGGACCCGTGCCACAGCATCCGCGTTGTAACGAGCGTCAAATACATGGGATTTATGTCTTCACGCGTTTTGCCTTATTGGGATGGTTCAAGTTTCAGGTGGGCTGTGTTAAGGCGTCAGTGTCACTTTGATTGAAGATTTTTAAAGGAATGCTTGCTTGTGCTGGGTCATTATCACACTAATAATATCAGGTGTAAAAAAAACAGTTTCCGAAGCCGAAAACCACGTATTCTACCCACTATTTGAATCATTTTAATCCATTAGACCATACCTGGGAAACCACTGGTTCTGGAGATATTGAAGGTCAAGGTCGCAATATTTTTTTTTACTTTTTTACGAAAATGAATTCTGTGTTATTTACTAAACTTTTTTCCAAGCAAACATTACCTGAATTTTCGATTTTTTTTTCGAAATTACGATTTTGCAGTTACGAAAACGCAATGAATATCAAACGTATCCGACAAGTACCTACGTGGCTTAGAGCGAAGGGGCGGGGTTTAACTCCACTTGCCTGGGTTCGCGTTACGTTGCGTGCAATATTTTTTTTTTCATACTTAGAAATAAAAGTCGTTGCCCAGCAATATTTTTTGCGCAAAACTACTTTGTTAGATGTACAGTATGTGTAGTTGACGGCTCTATGATGTGTATCTTTTTACACCCTGTATAAAACTTAACGCAAATCGACTCTTGCGATGAGGTGTTGTAAATTCATTCAACTAATCACAGCAGTTAAAGCGAGTAGTTGACTCAGTTTTGTTTTATTGTATTAAAAAGTAACTTCATCTAAAATCCAAACAAGAAAGAATTTTTTGTTTAAAATTAAGCAAATTAGGAACCTGCCAAATGGAGGAGAATGGTGGAGGTTGCACACTGGCGTACAACTTCGCCGCCATTAGGTTACACGCGTACAAATGAGATGCGAGATGTCCCCACCACGCTACCACTCTTCCTCATACCAATTTTTGAAATGCGAATTGCTGCGTCATTTAAGGCGCTATTAGCTGCCAACGACCTTGAGTGGTTAGCTTGCGTGTTCTGCGCTGAGCTCTCGTAACGCGTCGTATGTCCACCCAGTAATAGGACTCGCCCATCAAGAAGCGCTGTCCGAAATTAGACTCATTATTAATTTATTACACATAAAACAACAGGTAGGTATTAAACTAAAACACTGAGACTAAATTATAAATAATTGAATGATCTATAAAATGGAGAAGGTTTCATAAAAATACGCTTTATAGGTTTTGCGTGATTCTCAATTTTTTATCCGCGTTAGACATAACTTTACAAATTAATTACACAATGTTATAAAAATATAATTTTAAATATTCTGAGATCTAATTACGACGGAAATAGTCTAGAGTAACATATATTTTTTTCAAAGAAATAAGACCAGTCGTTTAGAAAGAAAGAAAGAAAGAAAGAAAGAAAGAAAGAAAAAATATTTATTTTGCACAGATTACAAAACAAAATTTCAAAAGCCTAGTATCCAAGCAAAAATAAAATAAAACTAAACTAATTAACTAATTCCTAGTGATATCGTTTATGGTGCGGTGCACCACTACGCGCCATAGACAAAACGTAGGTCTATGACGCCTCGATCAATGACAATGACATTAGGAAGGAGATTACTACAGCAAAAAAAAAGTTTAGACGTGATGTTCAATTAAAAACCATTAAAACTTGTTTAACTGCGCCTTAACTGAGTTTCATCAAACAAAATTCTAGGAAAATAATAATTGAATTGTTTACTAAGACACTAGAAACGAAGAAAAATTTACGTTACTGGTCAAATGCGTGTCTTTCAAATGTAAAAAAAAAAACATGGCAATTAAGTGAGCAGTTGTTGTCTATTCTGCCAGAAATATTTTATACTAGCTGCGTCCCGCGGTTACACCCGCGTAAAAAGTATCCTATGTGTTAATCCTTTTAGGGTATAAGCTATCAACATACAAAATTTCATCCAAATCTGTCCAGCCGTTTATTTATTTATTTAACACTTCATGCACAAAAGTACAGAGGTGGACTTAATGCCTCAGGCATTTTCTACCAGTCAACCTTTCCTGCCCGGGGGTGCAGGATAAATTCGAAAGAGTTACCTCGCCCCCGGGCACGTAGGGCAGGGAGGAACAGGGGTGGGTTTTAGTCAGTATGAGTCTGACACGCCCTTCCGCTCTACCCTAGAGCGGAAGAAGTCATGAGATGATTTCCCACCCCCAAAAAAAAAAAAAAACCAGTCAACCTTTGGGTGATGCAGAGACAAATAGTGGTAGGTGCAATATAAAAAACAGTGCGATGAATATTTGTTTGAGCGTGAGAAAGTAAAAACAAACATACAGACACACACACCCACAAACTTTCGCCTTTGTAATATTAATGTGCTATACAGGGTGTAAAAAGACACATCACAGAGCCGTTAACTACGCAAACTGTACGTCTAACAAAGTACTCGTAGTTTTGCGCAAAAATTATTGCTGGGAAACGACTTTTAATTTTAGGTATGAAAATAAAACTATTTTTTATTCCGCACAATGTAACGCGAACACAGACAAGTGCAGTTAAACCCCGCCCCTTCGCTCTAAGCCACGTAGGTACTTGTCGGATACGTTTGATATTCATTTTTGTAACTGCAAATGGGTAATTTCGAAAAAAAAATCGAAAATTCAGGTGAAGTTTGTTTGGAAAAAAGTTAGATACTTAATAAAACTTGATATTCATTTTCGTAAAAAAAGCAAAAAAAAATTGAGACTTTGACCTTCAATATCTCCAGAACCAGTGGATTCCCAGGTATGGTCTAGTGGAAAAAAATGATCCAAATAATGGGTAGAATAATGTGGCTTTCGGCTTCGGAAACTGTCTTTTTAAACCCGATATTGGTGCGGATTCTGTTCTGCACAAACTAAACTTAATTTAGGCTATTCCTATCTTTTTCTCTCTAATACAACAAGAAAGAGACGGACGTAAATTAGAGCTGTCAAATTTAGTTGAACCAATATTTCCATACAAATTAAGGGTACACGTAAAAACATGTCGATTAAAAACACGGTGAAGCGTAAGGCGTAAACTAGTTTGACATTTCTAACTTAGTTCATAGCTACTCGTATATCCGTCCTTTTTTCGCACTGCCTTTTAGTAAAAGATAGCGATTCTCTAATTTTAGTTTAGCTATTGAATAAGAGAATCGGCACCATTATGTAGATATTTAAAAACAAATTCCCCCACCGCATGTCTGTCTGTTCGCGATAAACTCAAAAACTACTGAACGGTTTTTCATGCGGTTTTCACCAATATACAGAGTGATTCATGAGGAAGGTTAAGTGTATATTCTGTGTCCGTGCAGAGTGATGTGCTGTGTGTATGAATCAACGAGAATTGACAGTCTCTATTTCATTTCTACTTCTTATGCATGACGTGCAATTAACGCCGAATTAATCCAAAATTATTATTTCTGTCAGAGCACATTATGGTTATTAGTGTTCACAGTAATTCTACGCGGCAGTGTTACAGGTCAATCCACATTTATTACAAACGAAATGGTCGCGCGTTGAAATAGTTGTTCAATTTCGCAAGTCTGCGAAAATCATGTTGGACTAAATCAGTGTTAATGATTTGGTAATCAAATGATTTCGGTATTCGATAGCGAGACAATAAGCGTAGAATTTCATTTCAGTTCGTTGCGTGATTGCTTCTATTAGCCTATTTCTGAGGTAGCGGCCGCGACGTACAACAAGTTGTAGCTCGTGGGTTCAAACCCAGCCAGGCGCTTTACTTTGTGTAAATTATTTCATCACCACTGCTATCAAAACGCTGAAGGAAAACATCGATAAGAAACTGGAACACGGCATGTTCTATAACCAAAAACTTTGAAGACATGTGACATCTACCAACCCGCATTGGGCCCGCGTGAGGAGTAGGTACGGCTCACACCCTCTCACAGAGAGGAGACCTGTGTCCCAGAAGTGAGGACATTAAAAATGCTAATTATGTTTGCAGCCGAGATGAGAATGCTAAGAGCGATTGGTGGTGTTACGCGCATGGATAAAATTAGGAATAAGTATATTAGAGGAAGTCTGAAAGTGGCACCGCTGACTGAAAAGTTGTGTGGAAATCGGTATGTGATGCGCAGGAATGAAGAATATGTCGTGAGGAAAGTCTTGTGTATGAATGTGGATGGCTATAAGAGTAGGGGAAGGCCAAAGAAACGATGGTTGGACTGGTGAAAGAGGATATGGGTAAAAAAGGGGGTGACTACAGAGATGACGACTAATAAAGGAGTACCTAAGTATGGAAAAAAAGACTTGTTACGCCGACCCCAAATAAATTGGGATAAGGGCAGCAGAAAGATGATGATGTTTTGTGGTAGCGTTATGGCTTTGGAATCCTTGTTCCTTCTTTTCAACGGAACGGAAAAAGCATTTCTCTAACAGCTCCCCCGCCTTGGTTCGATAACGTATGCTGAATTTATCTCTAACAATCTCTCATTCACTTTGAGCTGTCGTCCAATTAGAACTACAGCCCCAACCTTAGAATATCGACAAATTCCCAATATGTACATTTTTGTCATTTATTCATACATTACCAATTACTCTAATTGACGCCTTAAAGGCAATGGATGCCGAAGTGTTAATAGGCACAGCATACCGTTTTAAATAGATAATAAGCTCTCATTATTTCATAAACAGCATATTCACACGAAGTGACCACATTTTCATAGTAATATTCTTTGAAATGATTACATTTTTATACCGGGAGGACTTGTCCCGGCGGCTCAGCGTACCCTTAGCTTTATGTTAATAGAACGTAAGGCACAAGGATGGGTGATTATCGCTGGCAGTAATCGTTCTTAGTGGGAACTATTTGGCGCGCAATCCACTCAGGCCGAGACTTGCTTTTGGTTTAAGCTGTTGTCTATGGCGCTAGGGTTTTGCTCGTGTTTTGAATATTTAAGTTGATTATCTGTTGTGCAATGTCTTGTTCAATTAACATCTTAGCGGTGCTGGATAATGTCAGGTAACTGGGTTTTAGTTTATAGTATCGCTACAAGGCACAAAATAAACTGAATTGGCGTGTTTTTTGAATGTAACTTTTTACTTCTGGGGTATAACAACTAAAAAGTGAAAAATAAAAAACTTTTTTACAAAAAATACAACCGACTTCTAAAAATAGCAAAATAACTAATTTCGGAAGTCGGTGTTTGTATTTTTTTGTTTCTTCGTTATTTGACACCGACTTCCGAAATTAGTTATTTTGCTATTTTTAGAAGTCTATTGTATGTTTAGTAAAAAAAAAAATTTTTTTTCATTTTTTAGTTGTTATACCCCAGAAGTAAAACTAAATATTAAAGTTATGCCCGAATAGATAACCCTAATAACATGAAATTTGAACATTTTGGGACAACCAAAACGTCATCTGTGTAAACATATTTTTTGTTTATGTTGATTTTTTTAAAAAGTGCTGAATCAATTTCGATAAAATTTACCACAACCTCTGAAGTACGACCTACCAAACAAAAAAAGAATCATCAAAATCTATTCACAAATGGCGGAGATATCGCGTAATATACAAAAAAAAAAAACATACAGACGAATTGAGAACATCCTCTTTTTTGAAGTCGGTTAAAAATTGCAAAATAACTTTAATTTCGGCAGTCAATGTTTCTGGTTTTATGTCTTCGTTTTTAGACACCTTTTTAGTTGTGGTTCCCCATTAAATTGAGGTGACAATACATAGACATAGGATCACAGCAATCGCGAGTCATTTGTTATTGAAGAGTTCCACTGTCTATCGCCGAAGATCTTCATTAGATCTTAATTTATTATATACTAAAACCTTCCTTGGAAGATATGCATTTGAATAATGAAACCCCATCCAACTCGGATCAGTAGTTTTCGAGAAAATCGCGGACAAACAAATATACGCGTCAAATACAGACTCCATTTTTGAAGTCGGTTAATGATCAGGGATGCCAAAGATAGCTGTAGTAAGATACCTTCATCTATCTTACTTTACCTACAGAAAGTTATGAACCATCTTACGAGGGTTAGTATTAAGGCAAGATAAATTCAAAGAAATTAAACGAAAGGCCAAATTAACTTTTCAAATAGGATAGATGTCTAAAAACATACATTTTATCCGTCAGTTAGACTAACAAAAACTATTAGACGATACAGTGCGCTGACTTTTCGCGTGACGTCGAAACGAATCGACGTCGAACCTACGCTACGTAACAAATGTACCACTTTTACCTACAAGTGACGTTACACGCCCCCAGTCCGGAACACTAATGCGTTTTATCTTTGTAATTTTTTATTGACATGGTAAAGCCAAAAAACGAGTCTAATATTTTTTTTTATTTTGATAAGCACACGTTTTTATCTAACCTAAAGAATCATCATAAACATTGCGTGTCAAACTATAAAATTAACAGCTACCTAATTCCCATCCATCTGACAACCCTATTCGCGATACCTCAGGTGCGTGCGCGCACGCGCGTTACGCCGTTTTGAGAGCCATTAACGCGATCACTGACTAATTTACAGGAATTTCATGCGGTTTTCCAAGCGACTGCAACTGACACTCAACAACGATACTTGAAAGTTCTGGAGATGTTATCGTGTAATTGATGTGGACACACGCGATTTGCGACACTTGATCTACTGTTGATTGGACACTGTGTGTATTCCATGTTTTATTAACCGCATCTGGCGACACGGGATGTCAATTCCAACATAAGAGGCTAAGTAGTGACAAGAAGTTCTGTGTGATTTTAGGGTTCCGAAAGTCCGAATGAAAAAACGGAACCCTTATAGGATCACTCGTGTGTCTGTCTGTCCGTCTGTCACAGCCAATTTGCTCCGAATCTACTGGACCGATAGAGTTGAAATTTGACACACACATGAATATCTGTGACCCAAACACGGACGTGTACCCTAAAAAAAAAAATTTGGAATACGGGGGTCACTTTTGGGGTGAAAATCGGAAAATTAAATATCAAAGTTTTTTAAATTATGTTGTGCGACATATCAAATGAAAGGGCACTTTGTGATTTTCATAATTTTAAAATATATAATTTTGAAGTTATTTAAGGAAATAGATGAAAAATGACCATTCCAGGGCCCCTCTTAATCTCCCCGAAACCACTGGGCCAAATTTTGAAAAAAATACGAAACGTAATTCTTTACTTATAGATTACAGGAAAACCTATATGGTGAAAGCAGTTTCAAAAAACCTGAAAAAAATATCCTACTCGCTCTTGGCCAGTTTTTTTTTTTATCTAGATACTCAAGATTTATTTTAAGATATTTCTTTAGAAATAAGCATCACCTTTGGATCTATTTTTCTGTTTCCTTCTTCTTGTATGTTTATTAAATGTGTATTTTAATTGAGTAGATGACTAAAAAATATCTAATAAGTCCGTCGGTTATTAAAAATATTGGTCAAGTATGTTTTCAAGTATGTGACGGGTGGGCGTTTTTTGGGGGACTGTCTTTATGTAGAACTTTGACGTTCAAAAAGTGCTGGTTCTCAGCCTAGTTTGAATAAATGACTTTTGATTTTGATTTCATTTCCGTCACGTCACGTAAACAAAAAAAAATTAAGACGAAACAGTGCGTTGAAATTTCGCATGACGTCACACCTGAGTTAAAATTGTAGCACTATTTATTCAAAAGTGAGGTACACTGCTGAACTTTGATGCGTTTTATCTTTGTATTTTTTTTTTTTAAATAAAAAAATACATGTTCAATATTTTTTTTTTTCTTTTACCCTGTTATCATGCCTATTTTTAATAAATAAATAATTAAGATAGGTTGTGGTCCTAGGACAGTATGTATTCAATGTTTTATTAGGTACATTAAGTTATCAGGGATCGGGAAAAGATGGAGAAATTAAGAAAGATTAAAAAAGAAAGAATAGAAAAGATATTTTGAGGAAATCATCTCAGATATGGCAATACGTCAACAACGAGATACCGCAGGCAGATCACAAAAAGATAATACAATTTTTATATCCCATCACCGTTACGATCACCATACAGGAATGCCCCAAGTGCCCTACACCTGCACTATGGAGGATTTGATGGATGGCCAGCTTCTGGGCCCAAAGTATGTTAAAAAGTAAGAAAACCATCGATTTGAAAGAGGACCCATCACCGCGATCGGTTCTCTCCTTTAACATGGACTTTTTCTGGTTATTTTAGGGTTCTGTAGTCAACAAGGACCTTACGGTTTCGCCATGACCGTCTGCCCGTCCGTCCACAGCTTAGCTCAGAGACTCTTAGTACTAGAAAGCTATAATTTGGCATGGATAAACATATTAATTTACCTGAAAGGGGTTCTTGCACGATTTTAATTACATTTACAATTTTAATCTAATTTAATTTAATTTCAAACCTCTAAATTATGCATGCAATTAAATTATAAACTATTAATTACGCCGGACCTATGATAATATAAAATTTTCTTGTCCACGTGAAGGTGGGGATGGTGTTATTTTTTTCCCGTCTATCCCAAGGTGTGGGGTTTCGTTGGATAGGCCATTCAAATATATTACGGGTCTATGAAATCCATTTTTCGATTCAGGGATCCGTTTGCGTTAGTTAGCTTTAAATTGCAAATTTTTGTTATCTGAGTCAAGTGCCCCTCCCCTGCCAGCCAAATAGTTGCTTTTGGATATGTGAAAAAAATCACGGAACTATGAAACTAAAAGGAAAACTATCACGGCTAAGTTAGCTCTGTTAGTTTTAGAGTAATAACTTATAAAACGTTTCTACTTGTTAAATTTCGTACAAAATACAAATAATCCTTACTTATGGTGTAGTACGGTCTACGGAACCCGACCTTACACGTGGCACGACACGCACTTGGCCGGTTTTTAAAAAGGATACTGTCAATTCGCCCATTGCAAACAGAAAGCTGTTGGCACATTTATTTTTATTTTTTTTGCAAGCTCCCGCCCTCCCGTTCCAACCAGAGCGGGCGGGCGTGTCAGACTTTTATTGACTAAAACCCACCCCTGTTTCTTCCCTGCCTGAGTGTCCAGGAGAGCGATAACTCTGTTACGAATTTATCCGCTACCCAAGCTGTAGGTACCTACACTACATATTCCTAATGAAGTCAGCAACAACGCCAAATGTCACAATCCTCAGCAAGTTCGAACGCGCCTTATCGATTCCCTGAATTACTATAATGCAACGAGAAATGTTATTAGATTTTACTGTGTTGACATTTACGCGAATAGGCAGGTGAAAACAAGGACTTATGATTTGAGTTATTTCAGGTTATCTATGTAAATCTGTTACGAGAATTTGTGTACAGGTGTCTTGTTCCAAATGTAACCTTATGCTGTGTTGCAGAATCGAAGCTATTCGGCTATTGGCAATATTTAGACGACAACTTGATTAACGCGTCAGGCCCCGCGCGTCGACATAACAATAGGTTTTTAATTGTGTCTGCTAATGAGGAACTTGACGCGTTATTAAGATTATAAAGCTTGTATAAGCTACACAGCTATCAGTGAACTTTTAATCCAAAAATACTTCTACTTCTCAGCCAAGAATGA
This sequence comes from Polia nebulosa, assembly GCA_951329385.1. NCBI lineage: Eukaryota > Metazoa > Arthropoda > Insecta > Lepidoptera > Noctuidae > Polia > Polia nebulosa. The sequence continues at coordinate 28,019,511 of OX589591.1, read as the reverse complement.
CTTTAATTGACTTCAATACCTCTTACAATACTTCTTACAGACGCACAAATCGGAGGTCCATCGTGCACAAAGGTTTACCTTGGACTGAGTGCGGAAACCAGACTACCAGATAGATTGGCGGCCCATTAAGATCAGACCTGAAGAGGCCTAATACAATAATTTTAGAACCGAATCGGTGACTACCTCAAATCTTCGACACAGGACACTCGTTACACGCATATACATACGAAACAATTTTGAAGCTACCATGACGTGCCTTAAACACACCACCAGGAAACTCCGAGCAACTTTTATCTAGACCAAAATACTTTCCGGACTTCAGTCTAACACTAAACTGCTACAAAAACGAGCTCTTAAAGCTATCAAACGTAACCCTACACGTTCTGGTTCCGGATTAACGTTTGGGTCTCGTCTTTAAATCGCTACCAGTATTTATTAGTCATGTCGCTTAGCGAGGAGACAAGGGCGGACCTCGGGTAAATCACCTGCGAGCCCGCTAGGCCAGCTAGGGCTTCGTTTACATGGTACCAAAGCCACTTTTGGTGTGACCACCCATAAATGGTTTAACAAAGAAAGGGGATTGTTTTGGTGTAAGGTGACTGTTTTTTGGTCCCGTTTAGGTAGGGGTTAATGTTACTAAACTGGTAAGAGAAGTTAATGGGTGTCGCGAGGAGGCGGAAAGCGCTGGGATTATAGAATCGCTTGTTGTTGGAGAAAATTCGCTCCACAACTAATCGCAATAAACTTATATCTGCAGTAAACTGAAATTTGAGAGGCCAATCCTCCGATACCCAGAGTTTTAAAGACTAGGGTGCAACTTCTATTCAAATTCGAAAAACAAGTAAAGCAGTCTTTCCAATCACCATGCGTCTAGCACGCACTAACGAGGCCCGCTAATCGCACGTCAGAGCGACACATCAGTACGTCTCCGGAACGCATTCGATCACTGCCGCACCAATCCCACATAGTTAGCGGCTTAGCGCGCATTTTACTGCCAGTGAACTGTGATTTAGATGGTTTTGACGCTCTCTCTGCGCCTTATTCCATTATTTGGGGTCGGCTCTCCTCGTCATTCTTCGCCAGACGTGTCTGTGCTGGGTCGTCAAAACGTCGTAATTCCCTGCCTTCAGGTCGTTGTTTACGAAGGACATCCAGGTTAAAAGGGGTCTTCCCCGCTTTTTCGGACCTGTGTCGATGCTCAGGACTTGTCTGGTCATGTGTTCTTCGAGTCTTCTCATTATGACGCACTCTGTGCTTTAGGTATTCACGTTCTACTGACTATCATCATCTGCTAGCCTTTCACAACCATGTTAGGGCCGGATTCAAGTCTAACCGGGTGCAGCTGTCTAACCGGGTGCAGCAGCCTAACCAGGTGAAGCCGTCTTTTTTTTGTGGGGTGGGAAATCGTCCAATGACATCTCCCACTCTGGGTGGAGCGGTAGGGCGTGTCAGACTCTTACTGACTAAAACCCACCCCTGTTCCTTCCCTGCCCGAGTGCCCAGAGGAGCGGTAACTCTGTTACGAATTGACCCGCTACCCCTAGACATGCAGGCACCGGCCACGATGGGCCCCGTCTGTGGTGGCTGACACTCATCTCTTTGAGGCGCGCGTGGAACACTACGCGCCGTCAACTCACGGGCCTGGTGCTGATCGGACGGCGAGCTACCCACTGCTCGCCGTCCGCAGGCCCGGGTCTACGGTGGCCGGAGATCGTCTCGCGACGTCCTACGCCCAGTACCTCTCCTGTGGTGGTAGCGGCCGGAGCCGTGAGGGCCTCTCCGTTGAGCTTCCCTCACGCGTCCCGCCTCCGCCTTCGCGAGCATTACTGCTTCGCAGAAGGCGGAGACTGCCTCCTATTCCCTCTCGCTCCGTACCATGGACTGAACCAGGGCCGGGCGACCCGAAGGGTAACCTACGGGACCCTATTACTAAGCCTCCGGTGTCGGTAAAATTAAAACTAAAAAGGGTTCTCATACTAGAATCGTGTTTTTTTTTTTGCTTTATTTGCTCGATCTTAACAATGGCAAGAAGTAGACGCATATAATGCCAACAAGTGCAAGCGTAATCTTGTACGATGGTACGGAACCCTTCATGCGCGACTCCCACTCACACTTGGCCGGCTTTTTCAGGAGTTTCAGTGGTTGGGAATAGTATGGCGGGCTTGTCCTAAACACCATGGGCCCCTTTTCTTATTATTTATGTTTTTCCAGTGAAAATTATACGAAATTGTAGCGTCATGTACACCAAGCATGCACTAACAAGGCGCGCTAATCGGGCGTCGGAGCGACACATCGGCCGTCGCGTGCGCACGGTCGATCACTGCCGCACAAATCTTACATTGTTAGTGCGCATTTTTACTTCGACGCTACGTAGATGCATCTTCGTTTGTGCTAGTTGACCTTTTTTGTATGTTATAATAAATCTCCCTTCATTACCGATTGGCACAACACTAGTAGTGACTGACATCACTAGGTGTTACTCTATGGTTTAATATAGTCTGTGGTAAATCTCTCACTAAAGCACGTATCCTTCCGAATATTCTTTCTACTAAATTATAATATTTCAACAGTTTTTAAACTAAACTGGAATAGACAAGCCCAAAACTTGTCTTTTTAGGGTCCTGAGTTCGAGCATCCGGATATCACATTAAGAACTATTCGAGCACCGAATTGGCCGCCTCTTTTTAGTCATAGAATCACTCTTAACATTCGAAAACTTCAGACACGATCCACAAAATCACATTCAAACGACATTCACACTCGAAGAGCCAACATTCGTTCGACCCCACGACCGCCGCAAGCGCAGTAATTGACGACCATTTGACAAGCGTTGTCGCACCCAAAGCGGGCCCAAATAGGTAAAACTCGAAATGTCAGTGACAAAACGGCCCGGACACGTCGCTCAACTTAATTGGCTATTAGCTAATGAGATTGTAAGATAGTTATCTGGTCGGCAAAGCAAAGCGAATATCGCGTATATCGAAAGCGCCCCGTTAGGTGCCTGCCGATGACAGCCGGCAGGCGACAAGACGAAAGGGATTTACCGAGATACGATGTGCGAATGTACCTATCGAGAGGCTGATAACAGCTCCTTGTAAGGGCCAGAAGATGAGAGGTCACGCATTTCTAAATGGTGGCGGTAAATTATAATAACGGTTTGCTGGTTGAATTCTTGGCTCTTCCTATCAGTCAGTCAGTCAGTCGTAGGTACATATCGTAACGGTTTTCTGCGTCGTAGGCTTTGATTATTTTAATCTGTGGCAGATTTATTGACAGCTGTCATTGCGCTGAGACTATTATGTAGTAAATCCTACTAATCCTATTCTAATAATTTCTTATATAAATGCGAAAGTTTTGATGGATGTTTGTTATTCAATCACGGTAGAACGGATGAACGGATCTGGAGTAAATTTGGCTGGAATAGCACATCATACTAATATTATAAATGTGAATGTAAGTTTGTTTGTTATGCCGTCTCCTCCTTCTGCGAAGCAGTAATGCTCGCGAAGGCGGGTGAGGGAAGCTCAACGGAGTTGCCCTCACACCCGCCGCAGCAGAAGCACTGGGCGTAGGACGTCGAGAGACAATCTCCGGCCACCGGAGACCCGGGCCTGCGGACGGCGAGCAGTGGGTAGCTCGGCGTCCGATCAGCACCAGGCCCGTCAGTCGACGGCGCGTAGTGTTCCACGCGCGCCTCAAAAAGATGTTTGTCAGCCACCACTGACGGGGCCGATCGTAGCCGGTGCCTGCATGCCTAGGGGTAGCGGATAAATTCTTAACAAAGTTACCGCACCCCTGGGCACTCAGGCAGGGAAGGAACAGGGGTGGGGTGAGTTTTAGTCAGTAAGAGTGTGACGATGATTCGCCAACCCGCCAAAAAAGAAAAGTTTCTTTGTTACGCTTTCACGCGAAAACTACTTAACCGATCATCATGAAACTTTGTACACATATTCTTGGAGGTATTAGAAGTAACATAGGATATTTTTTATAAAAAAAAAAAAAATACGAAAGATACATAAACGCGGGTGAAACCGCGGGGGTAGTAGACTATAATTTATAGTGGGGAAAGTACTAATTCCACGCGGGCGAAACCGCTGGCACAAGCTAGTCTATCTATACTAATACTAATCTATACTATAATATTATAAAGAGGTAAAGTTTGTGAATTTGTGAGGTTGTAGAGGGTAATCTCTGGATGTAGTGAACCGATTTGAAAATTACTTTACCAATAGAAAGCCACGTTATTTGTGAGTGTAATTTTTAATATAATTTTTTGAAATCCACGCGGACGAAGTCGCGGTCGTAGTGCCTAATAAAATAACACTTTAGCAGCCTCCAAATGACTTCAAATCCAACTGAGAATATCTCAATTTGCTAAATAAAAGCATTGTTCGTTTTCCATTAGCGCTTAGGTGCTCACTTAATGAACTGTTAGCACAATCCCAGTTTAATCTCGAGCGTAAAATGGTCCCGTGTAAAGAAATCCGTACACGTTCGAGCGACCTGTCTCTTGAACCCGGGCCACTCGGGCCCTTTCGAGCGAAGCGTTAATTTCAAAGAAACGTTCGGTTACATGTCGCTATGACCTTTTAGAGGTAGACAGAAGATTTAGCGCTATTTATTTTATGCTTTGTTCACTTTTGAATCCGTATTTCCGTTGTGAGGGAAGTCTTTTGTAATCAGCCCTCTACCCTTTGAACTGGACTGGTGTTTAGTCTTCTCGCTAACCAGGACCTAATATATATTTACAGAAAAGCGATGAGTTTGTCTTTTCAGAAGAAAAAACCGGCCAAGTGCGAGTCGGACTCGCACACGAAGGGTTCCGTACCATAAACGTTTCTAGAAACGTGTTTTTTTTTGCGTTTTGTTTTGGACTGCATCTCATGATCCGTAATAGGTAGACTAATTAAATTAAAAATAAAGGGCTCCTCCCTTAAATGCCCCCTTTCATTTATAATTTATTTTTATTTCATTATTTGTTGAGGAGGTCCGATAACTGCCTATCGGACCTCCTCAACAAATAATGAAATAAAAATCATAATCATAATCATCATCATCATCATCATCATCATCATCATCAGCCTTTTTAATGTCCCCACTGCTGGGGCACAGGCCTCCTCTCTGTGAGAGGGTGTGGACCATAATCCATCACGCGGGCCCAATGCGGATTGATGGATGTCACATGTCTTCGAATTTTTGGTTCTAGGACATGCCGGTTTCTACACGATGTTTTCCTTCACCGTTTTGAGAGCAGTAGTGATGAAATAATTTACATTAAGTAAAGCGCCTGCCTGGGTTTGAACTCACGACCTACAACTTGTAAGTCACGGCCGTAACCACTGGGCCACCACTGCTCCTGCACTGCACCCACAGGCAGTCGCTCCATGTAAAATACTGGTATTCAGCTGCATCCGGTTAGACAGGAAGCCGACTCCAAGATTGTTGGGAAAAGGCTAGGCAGATTGATTTTCTTTTTATTATTTGTAGTTATAGCGGAAACAGTAATACATTCTGTGACAGTACAATTTCAACTGTCCACCTAATACGGATCAAGAGATACAGCCCGCTGACAGACAGACGGACAGCGAAATCTTAGTAATAGGGTCCCGTTGATTACCCTTTAAGTACGGAACCCTAAAAAAGCTTAGCTTAGTGCCAACAGTAGAGTCTAATCCGGCGCTTCAGTACGCCGGTACCCTGAGTCCGGGCCTAACCCACCGTTTCCTATATGGTACCTTATTAAATGAGGGATTCGAAAATGCAACATTTTAATTATCTTGATTTTTTCCATATAATCCAGTAATACAAACATTCCAATAATTCGGCAACCCCCGATTTTTTATACTGCCGGATTAGTCTCTATTATAAAGGTTCCAATTCGAAGTTCCTATGTTTGAACCACTGTAATTTAGACAGCGATCAATAATGAGGCGTGTTTCATATGTCAAATGTTAGCTTGAAACAATGCATTTACGATATGAATGTAAAAAAGCCTTTAGACAAAATAGTTTTCTGTTAACGTTAACACTAACGCTACGCGCAAAATGTATGGCAAAGACATTACTGGGCGTGAGTCACGTGATAGTTCTCTCCGCAGGTATATGTCCTTGCCATACATTTTGCACAAAGAGTTAGCGTTAGCGCTATTATAAAAGTTATTTGGATAAGGGGGCAGTTATTTATACAGAAACAACAATTCGTGTCGACTTTTCCAGGAAAATTACGGTCAAATCAATCATTTTGCTGCAGTTTCATGCTCTTTATCGTCTGTGTTTTTTTGTTGTTGCGGGTTGTTCTTAAGAGATAGATACGTCTATACTTTATACCAACAAACTTGCAACGTTGGAGCACATAAAACTCTAGTAATTGCCGAGGTAATTCCCTAAATCGACGAAAAAGTCGTCAAAAACATCCTTGAGTGAATCATCTGCTACAAAATGTAAGGTCGTGATTGGTCTGACATCATCGTTACATAATAAATGAATGATACTAAAATATTATATTAATAAAAAAATAACTTGAATAATAGAATACACAATGAAACTTAGGAAGCTAGAATTGGCCCTTTATTTGTAAAACGTCAGTACAAAGACACTTTTCTACAAGAACCAGTAACAAAAGTTCATTACTTCTTCATGCAAGATTTTAATTTGCCCTAGCAACTCAGGCTAACTCAAAGCCACATGCAGTTAAACCAAAAAGCCACCACCACATTTAACCATTCCAAATATCTCCCCACACATAAAAGCGCATAGAAACTGTTGACAAATGGATCTCTTTCATCCAAACAGGAGTCTTATAAAATCTAAAGCAAGTGGTTCTGCGATATTAGTCAGGAACGAACTCCTGCGCACGTGCCTCAGAGACAAAAGGTGAATGATAGCGGCAATAGCGGCGCAAGCGCAGGGAATCAACCACTGTGGGTTACACACGGGGTGATTTGTGTCTGTGAATACGGTGGCAGTAATAAACATGGCCGTTTATTGTCTTGAGGGCTATTGAGCACAGCGGGAGGATTTTGGTGTGCATTCTACAGGAGCCAGCGTGCGATACTATCAAGATATGTAGGTATGATAGGTCGAACCAGAATACGTATTGTTCTTTTCACAAATCGGGGCACAATCACAATAAGGCGGAAGCCATCGTGGAGTACGTGCGCCAAAAGATAACTTACAAGTCGAGAGTGCAGCTGCTGGAATCGCGCCGCAACGTCAACTTCAAGGCGTTCGTGGTGCGTGTACCAACATGTTTTCTGCACCTCGTCATGGAAGAGGACTTTTGGCCGCAGGACGTGGTGTTCCGTCGCTTCCGCGGACAAGTGCCACCAGAACGCACAATAACGTAGTGCTAAGTGAAGTGATTACTAACATAGGCTTAAGTTTCTTTATATTAACACAAACTGTATTATAATTTCTATATATGTTACTCTGTAAGGTCTATGGGCCAAAGTAGCCTGAAAATAAAGATATTTATTTATTATTATTATGGAAAGGAAGAACTCTTGATTTGATAGCCAGAACTATCAAATCAAGAGTTCTCCCGTCACCGAGTTTTATCTTTTTTCGTTTATCCATATTTTTGAGGGGTCTAGAGATATGGCGACCAAAGGCTCTAAAGCTAGAATTTCTAGTTCAAAAGGTGATAAAAGCCACCTTCTCGTCATAGCTCACCGAAGTCTAACTGTCAAGAAAATATTTCAACCAATGCTGTCACGGCGCCCTAGCTTCATTATTACAACAGGAGCAGGCCGCAAAAATCATCCTGTGTGTTCCACCCTTTATTCGCTGACATGATACTAATGGCACCACCCGACGATGCCCGCGATTTATTGTCGCGAACACCGCCGTCGGCTCAGCGAGCACTTTGTAAGGAACTAAGGACTGAAACATACGGTGTTTCAGTCCTTAGTTCCTTACAAAGTGTAGATTAAGCTTTAGAATGGAAATGCGCGGGAGTGCGGTTAGGGCACTTAATTTATGACGACTTTGGTTCGTTTCTAAGTGGGGTAAGCTAGATTTGTTGTTTTCTCTTTTTTTACCATAGAGTGGCAAACAAGCAGGCGGTCCATCTGATGGTAAGTGGTCTCCGCCGCCTGGATAGCTATGTATACCATGGGTATTAGGGGTACCACAGGTGCGTTATAAAAATGCCTTATTGGATAACTTCAAAGACATGCAGACTCCTCTTTAAAGTTGGACTGCTGGATAGGAATTGAGCCTTAATCGTACGGAAAGACAGAACGGTAGTAATCGAAAATCAAGAGTGGCATAAAATACGAAACAAAATTTTCCTAACGCTTTTGTTACCCAGTCGAGTGCTATGAAGATTGGAGTGCGCTGATCATGGTGATGTGACAACACGGTGAAAAATAGTTCCTAGATAACTGAATTTTGAAGGATACTGACGTAGTTTAGAATATAGAGTGTAATTTTTTCCTTGAAACAATCTTTCAGTGTTGGGATGCACCCAGTAGCGTTTTTTACGTTTCATTTTTAATCTTCTTATTTCAATAGCACTTATTACAGACATCTGTACGAAATCCATTTCAAGAATGAGCGCGTTTTGTTGCGTGGGCGCATCGTGGGTGACAGTAGGTGACAGTGACAAAAAGTCACGGTGACAAAAATCAAAAGTCAGCGGTTTTAGGCTAGCCGCTGACTTTTCTAGCCGCTCTGGGCACAACACAAAATTTCTCTCAAATCGAAACTATGCGCGATCACGCCTTCCCTTTTCTTAAAACAAACAATAAATTCAATTCTCACAATTATCGCGTGATCGACCGTTGTTCTAAGACATTAGCATGTGGCCACATCACGAACTATTAAATCAGGCACAATGTGCAACTACCGTCATCGCTATCTGCGGCGAGGCGCGAACGACCCAGTTCGGCGCGTGCGCACCATAGATCAACTGATTAATGACAGACCACCGGGTCGGCGGAAATTTTGTTCCTGGATTTATAATTGGCGAGTTATCTCCTTGGGTTGCGGATGCAAAATGAAACGTCTTGACTAAGGGTGTTCGTTAATGTTACAGACTTTTTTTATGGGGTGGGAAATAATGAAATATCGGGGCGTGTCAGACTCTTACTAACTAAAACCCACCTGTGTTCCTTCAGTTGTCTGTCCCAGGGACCGCGGTGACTTTTTCAAGTACACCCGCGACAGCCTTTTATTAATTATCATCTGTCAGAAGTATCAGTATCGAATTACCCAGTTACTGGCTTGAGGAGGTCAGATAGGCAGTCGCTCCATTTAAAATACTGCTCTATCCTGCCTGCATCCGGTTAGACTGAAAGCCAAACCCAACACAGTTGAGAAAAGGCTAGGAAAATTGATTGAACTGGCAGAAGTAGCAAAAAAATAAGATGGTCGCGTTGAACCCGATTTTGGTGTCTCGGATAAGCTCGAACTACGAGAGAACTTCATGCGAGATATTTAAATATATCTACTATCACATCGACAAAAACTTTTCCTCTTATATCATGGCCCCATATCCCATTATATCGCCATTACTTGGGGAATAACGACAGTTCAGATACATCTTTGATTTCCTTCGAGGAGCATCGTGCCAGTTAGGATTATCAAAAGCCTCCACCTCCAGTAGCATTGTATTTATTAATAACGACCAAAAGCATTGTCTGTTCATCTCTTTTACTATCAAGACCAAAGATGATCGATACGTCGTTTCTGCGTAGCCAGCTAATCTTTGGCTCACGACGTAAGTCAGCGAGTCCGATAGGATCGGCACGAGCGATGCATCGCCACAGTTTACGAGCCTACCGGCCAGATTGCGGCCACGGGGCTTTTTATACAACCAGCATTTGAGGCTCTTTATCTATGCACTTGTCCGTTTCTATGGATTCCTGGTAGCGATTCTCAGCAGTCCTTAATGGTTTGGCTTATGCTACAGATGTGGTATAATGATTTTTGTTTTGATATTTATCCAGGTTAGAGCCGGGACCCGGGAGTAAGGAAAGGAATTTTGTGCGAGGATAATCTATTATTGTAAAAAGAATCCTGGTATTGTAACGCACCTTAAAAGAGGTCATTATGAAGCAGTGAACTGTCAAGACCCGTTAATTGATTGCTTGATAGATACTGTTATCATAATCATTTAAAACGACTAACGGTAAAATTAAGAACTATATCTATTATTACTAAACAGAAACCACACGATCTGACTATTACGAACGATAAAACCGCACGTAACTACCCACATTTTGCACAGTATGCAGAAAGTTCATCCCACTCAACAAGATCAAAGCTAAACATCAAAGTCGGCGTAATTTTGGGACAAACACGCATATACCATACGAGGAAGCTCAATTCCAGTACAAATACTTTATAAGGACACAAAAGATTTGCCAAATAAACAGAGAACGGCATGAAGCTAGAGAGGTGGGCGGAAATCTCCGAATCTCTGCTGCAAGGCGCATGCAAATAGCTGTACGACAATATTTATGAACTGTGAGGCTAAATGTTAATAGGAGTTGACATGCTTAGATATGCACTGGTGAAAGAATGAACTATGTTGTATGGTATGGCTATCTATTTGTACGGGGTTTTGCTTGTAATATGATATTTTTGGCGGGGTGGGAAATCATCCAATTACATCTCCCGCTCTGGGTGAAGCGGAATGGTGTATCAGACTCTTACTGACTAAAACCCACCCCTGTTCCTTCACTGCCTGATTGCCCAGGGGTGCGGTAACTCTGTTAAGAATTTATCCGCTACCCCTAGGCATGCAGGCACCGGCCACGATGGGCCCCGCCAGTGGTGGCTGACAATCATCTCTTTGAGGCGCGCATGGAACACTACGCGCCGTCGACTCACGGGCCTGGTGCTGATCGGACGGCGAGCTACCCACTGCTCGCCGTCCGCAGGCTCGGGTCTACGTTGGCCGGAGATCGTCTCTCGACATCCTACGACCAGTGCTTCTCCTGCGGCGGTAGCGGCCGCGGGTGTGAGGGCCACTCCGTTGAACTTCCCTCACCCTGCCCGCCTCCGCCTTTGCGAGCATTATTGCTTCGCAGGAGGAGACGGCATGAGGACGTTAGTTGTGGCATAAAAATATCGTATCTAGGTTTTCTGTTATATTGCTGTTTCTGAAACTCTTAAGATGTATTTATGAAAGCTAGTAAAGAACTTAGAGAAGTCAGTAGGTACTATAAAGTCTGGGGCTTGCGAGTAGATTTAAGATTTATTCATAGACAACTACTATTACATAATTCTAAAATTCACTCGCATCTTTCGGTCTGACAGCCATCTTCAATCTCTCTTAGGTACAAACTTAATTATAGAAAAACTGGAATTAGTTTTCTTTTATTCAGAACGTGCCATGAGTTCTAACCTCTATAGAGATTCTGATGAAATACTGTAACGATTGTAGTCACAGCCTAATCTTAGCGGGTCTGTACCGGCCTTCAACTGGCAGGTGAGAGTATTGGAGAGTCGTTTGAATTTAGAAGGTGTAGGCATGACATTTGTTTTAGGGATCGGTTCCGCTGGCCCGGCCGAACGAGTATCCCTTCGTATAGTACTCTCGCGCTAAGCAAGCGAGTCGCCAAGCTACGTGACATCCCCCAGGGCTTCGAAGAACGTCTCAGGATCCCTGCAGGCCGTACTGGTGCATTGGGGTCCTACAATACCTACACTCTAGTCTTTACAGTACCTACCAGCCGCAGTCTGATACATCTATTATGGTAGTTTTTCTATAGCTACACACACAGCTTTAGGTGAAGCACTGTCTTCTGGTGTCACTTAATTTAATAAAGATTATATTGATGCAGTTCATTCTGATAGGACTATGATATCTTCAGAAAATTTAGATATCTCTGAAGAAATCTTTACAGTGTTTCTCACCTCGTCAGAAAAAGAGTGCGAAAGTTAACTAGTTATTCTACTTTCTCAATTCCCTTTGGTAATACAAATCCTGACCAGTTACATAATCTTCACAACCGTGAAACACAAAGCGCAATTCAAGACAAATAAATCCAAAACATTCTACAACTACCGCTACAAACCAAACAAAACAACATAGAAAGTTCCATTTAAGTAAATAAGTAAACTAAATGAGAATAAAATATCATCGCACATGTCTTAGGTATGCAAATGGGCCGGTGCGCGGGCGCATTAAAATGCAAGATGGCGGAAGCGCGCACGCGAGGTCGCGGGGTCGCCGGTATCGCCACGCGCCATTGTCCAGGCTACCGAGTAGGGCAGCATCAATTACTGCGATACCAGGATATATCCTACTCATATTATAAATGTGATAGTTTGTATGTTTGTTACTAAATCACACAAAAACAGCCGAACGGATTTAGATGTAATTTGGCACACAGATGAGAACAAAAATAATACTTTTTATCCCGGTAAATGACGATGCTTACCGGTGGCTGTGGAGGAAGCAGAATCTCCGAGACGGGCTGGATAAGCGGTAACGACACACAAACTACCAGGAGACCAAAATCATGAAGAAGTAAAATTAAATTTTTGGGGCTCGAATCATGAGCGGTAAAGACTTGTAAACTACCAGGTGACCAAATTCGTGAAGAAATAAAATTTCTGGGGCTGGAATCATGAGCGGACTCACAAATCATGAAGAAGTAAAATTGACCAGATTCACATGGGCGAAGCCCCTGCAAATGCTAGTATGGATATATTTTATAATGCGATAGTAGCAGCCAATTTGTAACCGCCAGTAAGGAATGAAATGTTATCACTCAATGGAATTGTATGGTGTGTGGTCTGGGTTATAAATGGGACCGTTCCGTCACTTAGAGAGTTGATTAGTGAAGCTGGGTTTGAGTATTAACAAGTAGCATGGACCTGACACTAAGTAAAGATTTGGTAAGATGAGATCCTAAGCCCCGGGGTATCAGGAGATCTTATGGATGCAACACAGATGAAGGACGGAAGGATGAAAGGGTTAATCAGACCACACTCTGAAGCAATAATTAATTATATTTAAACGGCCTTTTAGCATTTGATGTAAAAAGAATATGCAATGAAGTACTTAGGTAACTGTAAAATCGGTAAAACCTGAAAATGGAAGAAATTGATTTTAACAAAAATCTGCACTTTTTAACCGACTTTCGAAAAAGGAGGAGGTTCTATGTTCGACTGTATGTATGTTTTTTTTTTATGTATGTCCGCGCATTTCTTCGTCAGTTGTGGACCGATTTTCAAAATTCTTCTTTTGTCCGAAAGAATATACTCCCGAGGTGGTCCCATATAAATTTTATTGAAATTGCTTTAGCGCTTTTTGAGAAACTGAACAAAAACGAAAAATACGCAGATCTTGATGACGTTTTTGTGTAGGTACTCCAAATGTTTAAATTCCACGTTCCATGTTATTGGGGTTTTTAGTTGGGGTATAACAACTAAAAAGCGAAAAATAAAAACTTTAATTTCGGAAGTCGGTGTCAAATATAGAAGAAATAAAATACAAACACCGACTTCCAAAATCAAAGTTATTTTTAAATTTTTAGTGTATTTTTTTTTTTGGAAGTCGGTTGTTTTTTTTGTAAAAAAGTTTTTATGAGAGATAAGGTTTCGATATTATTCAGTATAGGGGCCAAGCTGAATAAAAAACAACAAAAAAAATAAGAATAAGAATTCTATTTAGTCTATCTTTATGTATATTTTTTTTTTTTGTTTCTTCGTTATTTGACACCGACTGCCGAAATTAAAGTTATTTTGCAATTTTTAGAAGTCTGTTGTATTTTTTTAAAAAAGTTTTTCTATTTTTCACTTTTTTTTTTATTTCTTTTTTTATTGTTGTAGTACACCAGAAGTAAAAATAAATGTTAAAGTTATGCCCGCATGGCTATGGAATTGGAGACAACCAAAACGTCATCAGTGTACATATACATTTTTTATTTGTGTTGATTTTTTCAAAAAGTGCTGAATAAATTTCGATAAAATTTATATGGGACCACCTCTGAAGTATGACCTACCATACAAAAAAAGAACCATCAAAATCTATTCACAAATGGCGGAGATATCGCGTAACAAAGACGAACCTCCCCGAATTGAGAACCTCCTCTTTTTTGAAGTTGGTTAAAAGTGCTGTCTCTCAGCCTAATTTGAATGAATAACTTTTGATTTTGAGTCTTTAGGTTAGATTACCATAATATATGACACGTATTTTTTTTTTTAATGACAAAGATAAAACTCATCTAAGTTCAAAAGTGTGGCCTTGTTACGTCACTTATGTAGGTAAATTGGTACATTTTTTTTTTCACGTAGATGTGATATCACGCGAAATTTCAACGCACAGTATTGTCCTCTTTTTTTAGGGTCCCGTACCCGAAGGGTAACTAACGGGACCCTATTACTAAGCCTACGTTGTCAGTCCGTCCGTCTGTCAGTCAGCGGGCTGTAGGTCGCGGATAAATTCGAAATTTGAACACAGAGGTAACTGAAGGAACAAGGGTGACGCCCTCGACCGGATGATTAAAAAAAATATTTTTTATTTTATTAATTTTAATAATATTAATTCAATTTATATTTATAAATAATATTACATGAATAAATTTATCAATAAACTCAGAAATAGATAACTTTTATCAATTAATAACCCCCAAAAAAAAAAAAAGCGGGCTTTAATAGTATCTCATGATCCGTAATAGGTAGACAGTTGAAATTTTCACAGCATGTGTATTTCTGTTCGCGCTATAACAACAAATATTTAATTAAAAATTGGACGGGACTCCCCTAGAAACGTGGTTTTTTTTTTGGCTTTTTTTGCTCGATCCTAATAACGGCAACAAGTAGACACGTATAATATTGCACGATGGTACGAATCCTTCATGCGCTGGTCCGACTCGCACTTGGCCGGTTTTTACCTCCTATTCCAACTTATTACGGACAGTCCCAAATCTCACAAACTCCTATTCCCACTACTGATATCTTCTCACGATCCGCTAAATCGCGTCGTACAATAGCAGTGGTGCAGTGCGCTTAAAACAAAGTAGATTCACAGCTTCCACAATGTGTGGCGAACAGTTAGAAGATTATTTATGGACCATTTATATAGGTCGGTTACTTGGTATCTTGGGGCATTGGCTGGATTAATAGTAAAATGTTGTTAGGTCTTTTTAGGGTTCCGTACACGAAAGGTCTAAACGGAGCCCTATTGCTGTCACGAAGAATTTTTTGACTTCCCATTGACCTATGAACTTGAAATATGGTGATAATGTTTATTATTACGTATACATGGTGTAACGGAAAGGTGTGGTCATATTTTAAAAACTGCATCTGCCCATCGATATGAACAACTTTCTTCAAGAAAACCTACGGCAATTCTAAAAAAAAATTTTACGTCCCATACAAATATTGATCAGCTGATGATAACTTCGTATGGAAAGTCCAATTTTTTTTTTGAAATTTTCTATTTTTTCATAGAGAAAGTTGTTCATTTCCTTAGGCAGAACCGGTTCTTAAAATATGACCACACCTTTCCGTTACACCCTGTTGCCAAAAAAATACCACTACTTTGATAAATCATATGTTTTCTTTGATAATTCCCTCATTTGGTACGGAACCCTAAATGTGCGAAGTCCGACACGCACTTGACCGGTTTTTTAAGACAAGTTTACTTTGAAGATTAGAGATTTTCTAGACTACATTCTAAATTTGAGATAGAATACGTCTCATCCATCAAATTCATATGTCTATAGGACAAAATCGCATTTATCTTTTATCAGTGTTTAAACTAAAAAAAAACTTTTTTACAAAAAAATAGAACCGACTTCCAAAAAAAGTGCAGAATAACTTTAATTTCGGAAGTCGGTGTTCCTGTTTTGTGTCTTCGTTTTTTGACACCGACTTCCGAAATTAAAGTTATTTTGCACTTTTTTTGGAAGTCGGTTCTATTTTTTTGTAAAAAAGTTTTTTATTTTTCACTTTTTAGTTGTGGTTCCCCATTAAACTGTGTTAACAATTCATAGACATACGATAGCAGCAATCGCGGTTGATTTGCTGTCAATTTTTGAAGAGTTCCGTTGTCTGTCTCCGAAACCCATCATCAGAACTTTTTGAAATTTAAATGGGACCATTTCGGAATAAACCCCTTTCGAACAAAAAAAAGAATTTTGCAAATCCGTCAATATATGACGGAGTTATGCCCGAACATACATAAAAAAAAAAAAATACAAACATCCGAATTGATAACCTCCTCCTTTTTCGAAGACGGTTAAAAAGAAAGAAAGAAAGAAACAATATTTATTTGTACCTCACAACAAGAATTTAGTAACTATAAATGCAAAAAAAAAGACTGTGTGAGGCCAAAAAGGCTCTTATCTCAGCGTTATGCTGCGATATTTATGCAATAAAGCAATAAATAACGCAGCGCTAGTATTCTGTTAGGGCCCTTTGTGATGCCACAGACTTATTACATGATTTAACTTTTTTTTAAATATACCCTACTACTGATTTCCAAAAGTATAAAGATTTCCACAAATAAAGTTTAAACTTCAAAAACAACCTGCAAGGACTTCTGTGTCACTCAATTGGATGATTTGAAGTTTGATGGTTCCGTACTAAATACGAGCGTAAATACCAATTTCGGGCAGCGCTCTTAATAAATCCGAAACTTTAAAAAAATTAAGTTGATTTATTTTAATATTAGAATTATTGACCTTTATTAGTGCCTATTTGATATTCATTTCAATTTCAACAATTTTCAGGTGTTCCCGACAAAACAGGTCTTGGTAAAAAAACATGGGACCACAGATAATGGAGCTGTCTTGGTAGTGAGGTGCTTAAGAAACTTCAAAAATGGAATTACGGGATGAAAAAACAAGAAATAATACATTCAGATTTTATTGAACTATCCTAGGTACAGACAACTATGCTAGCTACGGCTAAAAAAAAACAAAATTGTCACATATACGGTGCTTAGACTACCATAACTCTAACAATATTGTCAACAGCAATCACAACGCGATGGAAGAACAAATGAAGCGCATAACAATAATAGAGATAAGCATAAAACATGCAGAGTTAGGAATTTGAATGCAGAGCTATCAAAATTAGAGGTGCCTGCTAAAACTTTATTTTTTACGTCTGTCACAGCCAATTCACTGGAAAGATTAGTTGAAATTTGGTGCTATGACCCAAACACGGATGTGTAACTTAAATATATGCATTTGAAATATGGGGGTCACTTTTGGGGTGCAAATCGGAAAATTTATAAATTACGGTTTTAAAACTATACCGTGCGGCTTATCAAATGAAAGGGCACATTGTGAGGGTCTCAAATGTATGTTTTTCATAACTTTAGAATAAATCGTTTTAATATTATTTAAGAAAATAAATGAAAAATTTACCATTCCCCCACCCTTATCTCAAAACTACTGAGTCTAAATTTTTATTAATAAAATAATTCTTTACTTCTACAGGATGTAACGGGAAGGTGTGGTCATATTTTAAGAACTGCGTCTGCCCATCTATATGAATAACTTTATTCAAGAAAACAAGAGGAAATTCTCAAAAAAATAATTTACCTCCATACAAATATTGATCAGCTGATGATAACTTTGTATGGAAAGTGCAATGTTTTTTTTTTTTTTGGAAATTTTCAATTTTTTCTTGGAGAAAGTAGTTCAGTTCCATGGGCAGAACCGGTTCTTAAAATATGACCACACCTTTCCGTTACACCCAGTATATTACAGGGAACCTATAATGAGTCTATATATTTTGAACATGTTTGAAAACTTTTAAAACCATTTGTACGCGATTCTGACTCGAACTTGGCCGGATTTTCAAGATCTTATAGGCACCTCTATGTTTTATAACGCTCTGCGGATACGACACGTAAATTGGAGACAGAACACAAAAATATCATGAACCGCGAAACATAAACTAGGAATACTACATAACAAACACAAAAAGTTAGTTATAATAAACATTAAGAGGCCGTACCTACACGAAATTTTGACCAATTTCACTGATTTACGTGATTTTACGGATGTGATTTTACTGTCAAAATAATGCATTTCTATAAGTTTTAATGCACAACATACAAGATCATTTCAATGTGATCTAATGAATGAGCTAGATTCGAAGCTTGTGTTGCGTATTATAAGTCGAGATTTGGGTTGTTTTAAAAGATTTTTTATTGCCAAATGTTTGTATTTTTTAAATATTTTTCTCAAGAAATGGATTGATGGTGAACTGAAGTTTATTTTTTGCTGTTTTAACTTTATGAACGAGAGTTCCAAAGAGCCCAAACACAAAATCAATTCTTTGCCCATTTTCTCTAAAAATTGACTAAGTTAAATTTTTTTTTACTTAATTTTTTTATATAAAAGTAGCATAAAGTGATTCATACATTATATAGACGATTTTTTCAACGATACATTCTAATTTTTTCATACCGTTTAGACGTCAATACGATTCGTAATTATGTGATATTCTAAACCCCTTACAGAAAAATTCACAAAACTTTAATCGTTATTATAATAAAAATAAAAAAACTAGCTCATACATTAGATCATAATTGAAACGATCTTTCATGTTGTGCATTAAAACATTTAGAAATACATTATTCTAACTGTCAAATCACGTCTGTAAAATCACGTAAATCAGCGAAATCAGCAAAATTTCGTGTACGGCCTCTTAATAGACACATGCAAGCTGTTCCCCGGTGAGACATTCGCACTGTGCAGTTATATCTAAACATTTATTCGAATCATAGGCGGCCATTACACGGTAAGTTTTGCTGTCAGTTTAACCACAGTAAAGCTTGTGACTGACGGATAACCTATCGTGTGACATGGTTGCATGAACCAATCTCAATATTTTTCTGGATCATACATACATCACTCATGACTTTTGGAATTGAGTGACGCTTGTATAATGTGCGTGTAATGGACGCTAGACGATACACGATAGATAAACAAGACAATATCACCCTTATTGCAGGAAAATATAAAAGTGTTTTAAAAAAAATACCTAGTGTCCAAATAATACTGTCACAAAATATTCGAGAATCGAAGTATTTAATAGAAGTTTCTTAAATCTATAAATGCCATATAAAAAATTAACTGAATAATTGTGTTCGGTGTTCCTAAATAATCAATATTTCGATGACATTTTGGACGTGTCAGTGACTGACTAACGTTCGCACTCTTTTCCTTTCAGGGAGCAAGTAACATGGCAGCCTAGCTTCATACAATCCGCTACTGCGAGAATTTGTGCTCGAAAAGTTTTTGTGGAATGTGGCAGCCCCATAACCACGGTGGATCGAAAGAAGGTTTTACCCTCTTTATCCAACAAAAATATTATATTGCCAATTGAATTTGTGCTCGAAAAGTATTTTTGCAATGTGGCAAACCCATAACCATGGTGGATCGAAAGAAGGTTTTACCCTCTTTATTCATCAACAACATTGCCAATCCCTTTCTCACTTCTTTGACACACAATTAGACAATCACAAGTGTAACTATAATATCGAATGCCGTTATACCCACTTTGTGTAGTATAACTTAGCTTTAACAGAACTAACAACCTAATAATAGTAAACACTGAATAACGCTAGTGTAAAAAAGAAACTGGGCGTTAGAGTAAGGAACCTAAAGTTCCTTTTCCTCTGGAAATGCAACGATTGCGTTTACAATATCGCGGAGTACCTTGGAAGTGGAGTAATTACAGCAGATGAACAAGACAAAGAGCACTAGAGAAAAGATGAACACCAATACGAACATTAGTTTATACGTATCCGTTTTGGCCCGCTCGCTGCGTAGCGCCGTCTGGGGACAAGTTTTGTCAATATTAAAATACTTAAAAAATAAATAACTAAATTATAGCGTTAATTCCAGTTGTAAAGAGAGGCATTAAACAGGCTTAATTTCAAGAAGCAATTTGGCTACCCAATGAGGACTTTCAGAAAAATTTTCGCCACCGTTGGCAACACTTGGGCGTCAGGTCTTTGACTTTGAAACATAATGATGTAAACTTTACGTTTGTCAAAGTCTGAAGCGTTTTGACAGGTGTCTGGACCTGACGCCTCAGTGCTGCCATCGTGTGTACGTCATTCGATACATAAGACATGTAAATTGTAAGGGCAAGAAAATGATGATGATGACGATGACTTATTTCAATTTTATTATGTGCAGTTAGTAATTAGTTAGTTTTTGCAGGAGCAAAATTATATGTGGGCTTGCATTTCCAATCACAAAGGTGAAGTATTTACGATATGTAACGTCAAACTTCCTAAGGTCCCTATTACATTGTCATAATGCATTTATTAAGAATATTTAATAATCAGGGAATTGGAACTTGGAACAGTATTGTTCACATAATATAATAGTTGATTCAATGTAGCTGAAATTTTTCTAGGATAATAAAATGATAATGTAATAGCAACCTTATTACAAGCCACAGTAAGGTATAGCATAGCATAAACAGCCTATAATCTTCCCACTACTGGGACACAGTAAGGCATTTTAACTTTTTTCCCCTCACAAATACCATAACCTTCTAACTACACATAAATCTTTGCTAACTAATTTTAGATTCACAATTCATTTTTCCAAAAAAGAAAACAGGGTGTGAAATGATTGAAAACCTGAAAATAGGTGAATATTCTTATTTATTAATAACTTTTACTGTGCGACAAAACAAAAATTGCGAAAAAAAACGTTTCCTACATTTTGTCGAAATCAGTTACTTTTTTTGGTTTGGTCTTTTTAGTAATAGTTGTTTTATGAGTACCCTCACAGGGTGGTTACCCTTGTCAGGTTTCCAGTTATTTCGTTTACACTATACATTGCCTTTGGTCTTAAAAGGGAAAATGCCAATGACTTTTTAATACAGAAATTTAGTTTCTGATAAAATTTATAATAAATGTAGTTTCTGATAAAATTTATAATCGATGAATATTTTTGGAAAAATGAACAAGTTTTCATACTTACTTGATCTCAGCCAGCCCAGGATGGGGCAAAGAGGGGAAAAAAACGAATTTCGAATACATTCACCACCAATCGCATGGGAATGTGATCATATACTATCATCGACTTATTTGCCGTCATATTTGAGGGTAAGAAATTACTTTTTTTTATTATAGTACCTACCGAATGTCATTCTAGGGCTAATAGTGACATTTGAGGTGACCCTCTAATGTCACTATATACTGACTTTCGAGGGTCAAGAATTATATTTGATGGACAAATGACATTTTGAGGTTTAAAATGACATCTGAGGGTCAACTGACATTTAAGAATCAAATGTCATTTGCCTGTCCCTTTCAAAGAGTAACAAAGGTGAACAGAGTGAATATTGCCGATGATGGTATATTGATCCCATGTGAAAGGACTTGTCTAGCAACATTCATCGGACATAGCTCCCTGAACTAAAAAAAACGCAATTTCTATAAAAAAGATACTAAAAAAAATGAATGAAAAATCTGATGTTATGACAATGAAATAAAATTTGGTAAGGGCATTATCTAATGAACTTGTTCAAACCCATATTCAATATATTCCAGGATCTCGGTTTCTCAAAGTATGTACACAAATGCTGAGCTTGGAAGACATAAGCCCGGATATGTGTGAACAAGTTCATACAAAATGTATCAAAGCTATGTTTTTCCTGTACCTGAATAACAAAACATGGCATGAATAAACTATTGGGCCTCATAAACGTTGCTTAGCATGCGCTTGGACTTACCCTCGGTATAGCTTTATGAGAACTTGTCAAAATTTCGAAGTTTGACCATGTCAAAATGACGTAGGCTTAAACAGATTCGTTCGATTTGTGTTCGCTTCACGGCTCGACACAGTAATGTGCCTGCAGCTTTAGGCGTGAAAGCGGACATTAACCAAAGTACATGTAAGTAACGCTTATACAGGGTGCAAAGGAAATACGTGGTCATATTTTAAATGGTTCTGACCAAAGAAATGCACGACAAGGAAACAGAAAAAACACTAAAAATAACTTTAATTCCGGCACGCGGTGTTTGTATTTTATTTCTTCGTTATTTGACACCGACGTCCGAAATTAAAATTATTTTTAGTATACATATTTTCTTTTTTTGAAGTCGGACGTATTTTTTGTAAAAAAGTTTTTTATTTTTCACTTTTTAGTTGTTAATACCCCAGAACTAAAACTAAATATTAAAGTCACGCTAGAATTGATAACCTCAATAACATGGAACATAGAATTTAAAAATACTCGTAATTGGAGGAAACCAAAACCTCATCTATGTATACATATTTTTATGTTTTTGTTAATTTTTTTTTTTAAAGCGCTGAAGCAATCTCGATAAAATGTATATGACCACCTTTGGAGTATACTGTTTCGGATAAAAAAAAATAAAAAATCTGTCTACAACTGACAGAGAAATTGGTGGAAATACATAAAGAAAAAAAAACACACATACAGTCGAACATAGAACCTCCTCCTTTTTTCGAAGTCGGTAAAAAAATAAGTAAAACCGAAAAAAATAAATTACCGCCCATAATAATTTTGATCAACTGATGATAATTAAATAACCGCCCATACTAATTTTGATCAACTGAAGATAATTTAATTACCGCCCATAATAATTTTGCTGAACTGATGATAGTTAAATTACCGCCCATACTAATTTCGATCAACTGATGATAATTAAATTACCGCCCATACTAATTTTGATCAACTGATGATAATTAAATAACCACCCATACTAATTTTGATTAACTGAAGATAATTAAATTACCGCCCATACTAATTTTGATCAACTGATGAAAATTAAATTACCGCCCATACTAATTTTGTTCAATTGATGATAATTAAATTACCGCCCATACTAATTCTGATCAACTGATGATAATTAAATTACCGCCCATACTAATTTCGATCAACAGATGATAATTAAATTACTGCCCATACTAATTTTGATCAATGATGATAATTAAATTACCGCCCATACTAATATCGATCAACTGATGATAATTAAATTAGCGTCCATACTAATTTTGATCAACTGATGATAATTAAATTACCGCCCATACTAATTTCGATCAACTGATGATAAATAAATTACCGCCCATACTAATTTTGATCAACTTATGATAATTAAATTACCGCCCATACTAATTTTGATCAACTGATGATAATTAAATTACCGCCCATACTAATTTTGATCAACTGATGATAATTAAATTACCGCCCATACTAATTTTGATCAACTGATGATAATTTTGTACAGTCAATCCAATTGTTATTTTTGGTATTATTGGCTTTCTTGAAGAAAGTT
The DNA here is from genome assembly GCA_951329385.1 of Polia nebulosa. Lineage (NCBI taxonomy): Eukaryota > Metazoa > Arthropoda > Insecta > Lepidoptera > Noctuidae > Polia > Polia nebulosa. The sequence goes on along the minus strand of OX589591.1, from coordinate 27,996,264 downwards.
GTTCATTTCCATGGGCAGATGCAGTATCTAAAATTATTATTTAATTTATTTATTTATTTGCACATGTTGATATGATTATTAATACACTAAGCCCCACAAAACCGTAGTAATGTTTGACTGCGGTGTCGGTGAGTCTCTAAATATAAACAAATTCGTTAATTTGTACTTATATCTAATTATACTTATAAAACATGACCACGCATTTCCGTTACACCTGTCCAGATATCAAGCTATATAGTTATTTTAATTCATGAAAATTGTGAGCCTAAAATCCCTAGCTAAGCTGCAGCAGCATATTTTACAGATGAGACCACAGACAAGATAGCACAACGTATAGTGTACCTCTCCGTCGCCACCGCCGTAGCTCTTGAATTTGTAGTATGGCGTCAGTTTGACGCGGGAGTTCTTGGCTAGCGCACGCATGACGTCACTGGCCTGGTCGCGGCGGTCGAGCCCGATGAAAGCCGAGTTCTCGTCGAGGAAGTGTACTGTTATGGCTCCTGTGGGAAAAAATGTTGTTTAATAATTTCATCATACTTACATAATATTGGGTCCTTACACATGAAATTGGCGTTTTTTTTTCACTGAGTCTGACACAGAATTTGACACGCCCTCCCGCTCCACCTGGAGGGCGCGTCAGACTCTTGCTGACTAAAACCCACCCCTGTTCCTTCCCTGCCTGAGTGCCCAGGGGTGCGGTAACTCATTTTCAGAAAAAACGTAGAAAGTGCTAAGGTAAGCACTCTATATAGCGTAACAACCACTCTCAATAGCGAAACAATACGTCATTATTTAGACCCCAATAAATATTAATTTCACTGACCTTCAAACACAGTACTGATTATAGAGTCGTAAATATTTCGTACGAGCAATGCGATTCTTAGAAATGTGTTCCATTTGTTTGTTGTAATTGCCTAGGTTCTCGCCAAACTTCTTGGCCGCTCTGAAGTTCGCTACAATGGCTGCGCAGTAGTAAATCTCATACTAATGCTGCGCCTTGCGCATCGGAAATTCAACTTCAGGGCGGCCAAGATGTTTGGCGAGAACTGTACGTGTTTACGTACTGTATTGTCTACTATCGTCTTATTGCTATGGTATTTCTTTACATAAAAAAAACAACAAACAAAGATTTCATTGATAATTGATTACAATCTTGTTATGTAATCTTTTTTACCTAATTAATCAAAAATAAAACCATTTTTCGTAAAATTATATTGTTTTCTTTTACTCTCCGTTTAAAGAAAACTCTTTATAAAGCAATAAAATACCCAGTTCCTTCAATTTAGCTACAAAGAGTTTACACTGCATTTCTAACTTATGAAAACTATGGGTCATGTCGTATATGGGTAGGGTTGCCATCCGTCCGGGTTTGCCCGGATTTGTCCTAGTTTAGAGGGCGTCCGGGGAGCGTCCGGGCGGGGTTTCATTTGTAGTCCGGGTTTAGGTTTTCAAGTTACCGGCCGAACCACGCGACATTTTCATATATTCGGCAACCCCGAAAATATTTTAAAAAAAATCTAGACACGTCCGGGTTCTAAGCTTAAAACCGGGGTTTTCATGCTTCATGTCCTGGTTACCAGATTTTAGAGATGGCAACCCTATATATCGGTATGGGTGTCGTATATGGGTTGACTCGTAAAATATTATAATGATAATATACGAAAAAGTGTCAGCTTCGCCAACTGAAGGTATCGAAAATATTCATAGACTTTAGCTTATGATAGAAAAAATAAAAAATCAATACGTATCTCACCGAAAGGACTGAACAATTGGTTGAGATCGTTCCTCTGCCACTCCTTGGGGAACAGCAGGTGGAACACGTGGTCTCGGGGTGGTGTGGCTGAAACAAATGCATGGGATTTATTTTACAATATCAGGCTTAATGAGTGGGTATGGTCGCACGTATTTTATTTATTTATTGAGACAAATAAATAAAATAAGCTAAGCTGTTTTATTGAAATCTATCCGACTAATATTATAAATGCGAAAAATTGGATGGATGGATGAATGTTGGTAACTCAATCACGCCAGAACGGCCGAACGGATTTGGATGAAATTTGGCACAGAGATAGACTATAGTCTGGAACAGAACATAGGCTATTAATCAATCTGCCTAGCCTTTCCCCAACTATTTTGGGGTCGGCTTCCAGTCTAACCGGATGCAGCTGAATAATAAGTCTAATCGTATAACCCAGTGACTGGGTTATACGATACCCCTTGGTAAGACTTAATGTCGGACTTTCGAGTTTCTGACGACCCGTAACGACTGTCAAAGATCCTCGATTGAGAGCCGGGACCAACGGCTTAACGTGCTTTCCGAGGCACGGAGGAGTCTCGCTATGTAAAGATGGTCACCCATCCACGGACCAACCCCGGAAAGCGTAGCTTAACCTGATGGATCGATTAAACGCGGGTTAAGCCGCTGGCAGAAGCTAGTATTACTTTATTCCAAATAAAGCCTAGGAGTCAAACTGAGGAGAATACCACGCGATACGCTACTGCGCGCGTTAGTCACATGACTATATTGGGATCGCTTCAAACGCTTGACGACACGGTTGGCGCAGTGGTTGAGCGTTAGGCTGCTGCGCTGCGTGTCGCGGGTTCGATTCCCGCACGGAACTAATATTTGTATAGCCTACAGATAGTTGTGCCGGATCTGGGTGTCTTGTGTACATACACAAGAGTACACAAACTCACATGAGCTTACATATTTGTGAACGCACCCACGATACAGGAAGTAATTCCGAGTGTGGGGCACTGTTTTAAAAAAAAAAGCCATAAAGAAAGACCAGAGAGTATTAAGGTGAAAGCTTCAAGGTAACCCGCGAAATTCAAATTTTCGTTTGTAAGTATTTCATGAAATCATGACATTTGGTATCAATTCTAACTGAGAGAGGTGTATTTATGATTTTAATGATTATAATTCTATAAATACATATTTGCTACGGCCGCGAATCAAGTTTTGACCAAGATACAACCTGAAACTGACCTGCAAATTGCAAAAAACGAAACCAAAAAAAAAGAATAAGAAAATTTGAATTTCGCGGGCTAACCTGGAGCATTCACCTTAACTGAGTTTCTTAGCAAGAATCGATAAAGCAACTGAAAGAACACGGGTAGGTTTTAGTCAGTAAGAGACTCACACGCCCTCCCGCTCCACCCAGAGCGGGAGAAGTTACTTGATGACTTCCTATACGATAAAAAAATATACAAAACGATTCGGGTTTTGAATAAGAGGCTTTTAGCATTCATGTATGTTTACGTTATTTAATCCATTTTTCTGTATTGTGCGTTAAATCTGTGCAGAATAATTTTTTTTTCTTTACAAAGTTAGAAAAAAACTTACGATCGGCGCCCGTCAGATTGATATACGGGCTATCCTGCCTCGCGGTCTTCGCCAAGAACAGCTTGTTCAAGAAGGGCTTCAGCGTGGCCGACTGCGGCGCCAGGCGCTCCGAGTCCTCGCCGCGCATGCGCGACAGGTGCGCGTGCATGGCGAGGAAGCACAGCCCCGTGATGTAGGCGTCGTAGCCCGCTTCGTGCTCCTTGTCTTTGAGGTTAGTGTAGCCACGGCCTTCGAGAGCGCCTGGTGGAAAATTGAAAGAGGTTTTTTAGGCTGCAGTGTGGTAATAGTGATCTTTTCGTGTATGGACAATGTCTCCTGAGTATAAAAATAATAATTCTATTTAATCAGTAAGTTAAATTATCAAAAAATATTGGTTGTCGTATTTTTTGCTTTACCAAATCAATAACTTCGCATCAAAGTTCATGAATGGGTGCTTGTTACATCACTAAACGGTACAAAGTGTATCCAGGTGTGACGTCACGCTAAATTTCAACGCACTGTATCGTCCTCATTTTTGGTTTACGTGACGAAAGAAATAATACGTGTCCAATATTTTTTGGTAATCTAACTGAGGGACTAATTAGATTTTTTTAGGAAATTAGCCTATTGAATATAGAGACCATTCGAAAGTGTACCTTATAGGCACGGGTGAAGGTACAACTTTGACTATCTAACTGTTTAGCCTATTTTGTTGCACTGCTGTGTAATGGCCTCCCCTCCCTTTTCCATACAATTCTGTCTTTTGCTCGTGCGACAGGTGCGCATGCGTCGCGAGGAAGAACACCCCCGTGATTTACGCCTCATAGCCGGCCTTATGTTTCTTGTCTTTGAGATTAGCGTAGCCACAGCCTTCAAGAGTGCCTGGTTGATAATTAGAAGAGGTTTCTAGGCAGTAAGATATTTCGTTAGGCTCTCTCAGCTCAAGCCGAGACGGGACGCGACCTGACTTTGCGCACCCTTTTCAAATTTTAGCCTTAAGTTTCATAAAATACTATTTAAGTTAATAAAACAATGATTACAGACAAATGATTACACACTAGACGAACGAGACCATTTTTAGGTCTCTACCACAAGCTTCAGCTCAAAGGCGTAAGTTTCGGTCAAGCCGAATATTCGGCCATTTTTTGGAAGAACCCGAAATTGGAACCGAACATATTTAATTGAGATTTTTTCCTTGTCATATTCCAGTCAGTCAAGACAATCAATTCATTATAATTCCAAAAGTTTTCAAATTTTGATGTAAGGTCGGGAATGGTATAAAAACAGACTATAAAATTTTGCAACCTGTTCCGCAGTCTGGAACATTGTTAATAATGCAATAAATGATAATTTGCTCAGTTCTTGAGACCAAAATTCCAAAAGTTCTGCAAAGTTGGAGTGGTGTTAAATATATTATTTTACATCACGTGTCAAATTTGCAACCAATTCAAGTGCACGGAACATTTTTTGTTATTAAAAATTAATGTTTTTCTTTATTAAACTAAAGGGAAACGTTCCAAAAGTTCTGCAAATTTGACAGATATATCGGAAAAATATACCGAACGATGGTATAAATTTGCAACCTTTTACGTTGACCGGAACATGTTTATTTATATTTTTTTTTCATTCGTGGTCATTTTTTCGAGTAAGGTGATCTCGGAATAATTACAAAAGTTTTGAAACTTGATTGCAAACTTCGAAAACATCTATTCTGATGCATTTACAAATTTGCAACCTCATACGCGATCCGTAACTTTATGCAATTTGCAAAAATGTAATTTTTTTATTTTTTCACCTTCAAGAAAATTGCAAAAGTTCTGCAAATCGAGGGGACTGTTTACTTTTGGGATTAATGTCAGTATTTCAATTTGCAACCATATCCGGAATACGGAAATATTTTTCAATCACATTCTCGCAAAATATTATTTCCGTAGGGCCTAAACTTTGTGCTATACGAAGCCGCCGCGACGTCGTATACCTGCGTTGCTATGGTAACGCGGCTACCGTGGCCACGTGGCCGTGGCACACTGCGGACGTACTAACGGTCAGTAGGCTGTGATTTTTCGGTTGGAAAGCGTCTTTTGAAATTTTTTCGAAAATGAAAAATGCCATAAAGTTAGATTTCCGACATCACACAGGATTCCGGATTGCGTGAGAGGTTGCAAATTTTAAAACTGACATTAATCCCAAAATTAAACAGTCCCCTCGATTTGCAGAACTTTTGAAATTTTTTCGAAAATGAAAAATGCCATAAAGTTAAATTTCCGACATCACACAAGATTCCGGATTGCGTGAGAGGTTGCAAATTTTAAAACTGACATTAATCCCAAAATTAAACAGTCCCCTCGATTTGCAGAACTTTTGAAATTTTTTTGAAAATGAAAAATGCCATAAAGTTAAATTTCCGACATCACACAAGATTCCGGATTGCGTGGGAGGTTGCAAATTTAAATACTGACATTAATCCCAAAATTAAACAGTCCCCTCGATTTGCAAAACTTTTGCAATTTTCTTGAAGGTGAAAAATAAAAGAATTACATTTTTGCAAATTGCATAAAGTTACGGGTCGCGTATGAGGTTGCAAATTTGTAAATGCATCAGAATAGATGTTTTCGAAGTTTGCAACCAAGTTTCAAAACTTTTGTAATTTTTTCGAGATCACTCAACTCGAAAAAATGACCACGAATGAAAAAAAAATATAAACAAACATGTTCCGGTCAACGTAAAAGGTTGCAAATTTATACAATCGTTCGGTATATTTTTCCGATATATGTGTCAAGTTTGCAGAACTTTTAGAACGTTTTCCTTTAGTTTAATAAAAAAAAACATTAATTTTTATTAACAAAAAATGTTCCGTACACTTTGATTGGTTGCAAATTTAATACGTGATATGAAATTTTATATCGAAAACTTCTCCAAGTTTGCAGAACTTTTGGAATTTTTTTCACGACCATACAGCAAAAATTAATTAAATTGCAATTTTAACAATGTTCCGGACTGCGGACAAGGTTGCAAAATGAGATTTATTGTTGTCTCAATGTACCATTCATTTGACCGAAGTTTGAAAACTTTTGGAATTATTATTAAATTTTCGATTTCGAATGTCAATAATGACTGGACTATCATGGCGACAGAATCAATTGGAGTGGAGGCTGTTTCCTTCAAAATGATTGAATACAGGCTTCAATCAACTAAAACAATAAGTAGATACTCACCAACTTTAGGTATGGTGAAGGGAGGCTCAGCCAGCGTGGACAGCAGCTCTGTGAGGACGCTGGAGCCGAGCTTGTCTTTGAACGGCGGCAGGCTAGACATGTACTTCGTGTCTAACAGTCTGGAAGTAACGAGTGGTGTGTGAACATCACAATTTGTCCCAGGTGTGTTTGAAAAAGTCACCGCGGCGCTGCTACGGGCAACTGAAGAAACACGAGTGGGTTTTAGTCAGTAAGAGTCTGACACGCCCACCCAGAGCGGGACAAGTTATTTGATGATTTACCACCCAAAAAAAAAAAACACATTTTGTGAAGTTCATGTTTTAACAAAATGATATTTTGTAAACTTTGATTTAAGAAAACGAAATTTTGTAAACATCATATTTTAAGAACATGACACATATTTTGTAAACTTCATTTTTTAAGAACATAATAAATAATAACACATCATATTTTAAAAAGATTATATTTTGTAAACATTATCAGCTTTATTTATAAAACTCGTTAACCAAACGCTGAGTTTAAATACTCATAAGTGGATTTAAAATTCTTCATAGAAAAAAATCCCAAAACCCTCTGGTAATGTTTAAGGAGCTATTAACTGCCAATGTCATTCAAAAGTCAAAAGTCAATCAGTGGTTAGCTTGCGTGTTCTGTACTGAGCTCATGTAACGCGTCGTACCCAGTAATAGGACTCGCCCATCAAGGAGCGCTGTCCGAAATTAGACGCATTATTAATTTATTACACATAAAACAACAGGTATTAAACTAAAACACTTAAGACTGAGTTATAAATAATTAAATGATCTTTAAAATGGTGAAGGTTTCATAAAAATACGCTTTATAGTTTTTGCGTGGTTCTCAATTTTTTATCCGCATCAGACGTAAATTCACAAATTAATTACACTATGTTATAAAAATATAATTTCAAATATTCTCAGATCAAATTACGATGGAAATTGTCTAGAGTAACATGTATTAAGTCGCATAACTGCGACTTAAGATGACTCCTGTTTCTACATGCAACATTCCGTACATAAGAACTTAATACTCGATAAGAGAATTGAGCTGAACTTGCTAATCAGTGTTTAAACTAACCACATGGTTATTTTTATATAAATAAGCACGTCTTTTTTATGAATATGACATTTTGTTAACATCATATTTTAGAACATGTCATTTTGTTAAAATCATATTTGATGAAGGTTGTCACTTGCTGAACATGTGCAACTCAACGTGCTTAGCAAATAGAATAGGTAGAAATCATAGCTTTGTAACAAATAGCATCTTTAAAAATTCTACTGAATCTCTTATTTCTCTAACTCTTTACAGATCTTCGAGCATACGAGGGTCATTCAATAAATACTTAGCCTACAAAAAGTAAACGAAAATTTTGGAAAAGTGGCAATTTATTTTTCAACATAGTCTCCTTTTAGTTCGATACACTTAGCCCAGCGATGCTCCAACTTTTTTAACCCGTCCGAAAAATAGTTTTTGTCAAACTCTGCAAAATAGGCCTCCGTGGCGGCGATAACCTCCTCATTCGATCCATATCTATTCCCGGCGAGTGATTTTTTCAGATTAGGAAACAGAAAGAAGTCACAAGGGGCCAAATCTGGCGAATACGGTGGATGGGGCAGCAATTCGTAGCGTAATTCGACCAATTTGGCCATGGCAACGGCAGACGTGTGAACCGGTGCGTTGTCGTGGTGAAACAGCACTTTTTTCTTCGCCAGATGGGGTCGTTTTTTCTTTAATTCGGCGTCGAATCGGCCCAATAAATCGGCATAGTAAAGCCCTGTAATTGTTTTACCCTTCTCGAGGTAATCGATGTAGATCACACCTTGTGAATCCCAGAAAACGGTGGCCATAACTTTTCCGGCCGATTTTACAGTTTTCGCCTTCTTTGGAGCACGTTCCCCGGTCTGGATCCATTGTTTTGATTGCTCCTTGGTCTCTGGTGTGTACCAGTGGATCCAGGTTTCATCGACGGTCACAAAACGACGCAAAAACTCCGCTGGATTCCGCTTAATCAGCGCCAAACACGTCTCCGATGTGGTCTCACGGTTGCGCTTGTTTTCTGGTGTGAGTAAACGCGGCACCCATCGCGCCGACAGCTTTCTCATGCCGACTTCCTCGTGAAGAATATGATGCACTGTTCCTTCTGAAATGCCTACAGTCTCAGCTAGCTCCCGAACCTTCAATCGGCGATCTGCCAATACGAGATCATGGATTTTTTTAATGTTTTCCTCCGTAGCAGCTGTTTTCGGTGCACCTGGACGTGGTTCATCAAAAACCGACGTACGGCCACGTGCAAACTCGTTGAACCAATTCTTGACGGTGGCCATCGATGGAGAAGAGTCACCGTACAGAGCATCCAAGCGCTCTTTGATTTCGATGCGCGTTTTCCCTTCCAAAAATAGGAATCGAATCACCGAACGATATTGCTCTTTTTCCATTTTTGTAAAACCGGTCGACACGTTCGCTTCCGTAAGTTGTCAAATTAAAACAAATGAAGGGATTGGAATGAAAATTTGAAAAAAGAATTAAAAAAGAATGTGCTACACTGTGGTAAAACTCTTTTGAAACTACAGCGCCCTCTGGCGATGAGGCTAGGTACTTATTGAATGCACCTCGTATATAACCATTTAAGTTAAGCGCAGGGCCCGCGCTTAACTTGAATGGTTATGCTACCCACTCCCGTTTCGTTTCCACAGAAATGAGCGGATAGCCACGCCGGGCAAACACAATTTGCCGCCCTTTACAATAAGATACCTTTTTTATCAATGATATGCTCGCGTTCGACCACTATATTTACCTTTTATGGGGACAAATGTTTTTCGGGGGAGGGCGGCTAATTTTATTGAAATGAACAGTAGCTTTCGTTGGTCACATCGGACAAACCCGTTTATAGACGACTTTGAGCGTAAGTAAGGTCGAATTTTTTTTGAGAACAGGACCGGAGAGCTAATAATTTTCTCAACATCTTCGATATAAAAGCTAAAGCACCAATTGTATACGTGAGCGAAACGAGATCGAAAACATGATTATATCATTCTCGCCTCGGATAAAAATTATATTTTATGACGAAACGAAAGGGGGTGCCAGTTCTGAAGAAAAATCGACCAAAATGTTAGGAAAAACTTGTATTCTTATTTCATTTCATTATTAGTTATTAAATAAAGTTACTTTCCTAGAAGCCGCCAACCGCCCTCCTTTTTGCCACTCAGGACAATTGCCTGGTTTGTCACCTCCCTCCTAGATCGGGCCCTGGTTAACCCTGCTAACTAGTTAGACACAAATAAAAAAAAAAAGTGAAAATTTTCTTACTTGGGGAACATACAATGCGTGAACTCTTTGAAGGAGGCGTAGTCAGCAGGCAGGTTCTGGAAGAAGTGGCCCAGTGTGTGGAGGACGTCTAACAACATGTTGTGGCCAACCACCAGTTTTTCCTATAAACAAACATTTTTTTTACATTTATGTAAGCAAACAGTCACTCAGTCACTGCCCGTATCACACACAGAGATAATTATTAGCTTCCCTTATTATTTTTTCCCTTATTTTTTTTTGTAACTAAAACTTCTCGACAACCATGTGGTCCGATGTCCACTTTTTGCAAAAAATGGAGATCTAGTTAAAAAAAAAATCTCGTAAAATTGTAAAATATTTTTTGTCGGCAAGACACTAATAGATTATATTATTATTACTAGCCGGTACTGTCCCACTGCTGGGCAAAGGCCTCCCTCCATTACTTCTAACGGTCACGATTTTTTGCTTCTTCTTTCCAATTCTTAAGGAAGACATCCAGGTCGTCCCGCCACTTCCTTCGTGGTCTGCCGCGGCCCAGGGTCACTGTGTCAGGACACCAATCCTGTGTTTTACGGGCCCACAGCTCAAAGATAGATTACAAAGTATTAAATTTTGTTGGGTTTTATTGTATTCAAAATGATCAATTCACAAAATATTCAGATTTTTACAATATTAGGGAGTTTTCATTTGTATTTCATTTAATTTCAAAATTCGTTGCCGCAGAAATGAGCGGATATCCACAATACTCTAGATCTCAAAAAAAAAAGAACCAAAGTTAGAAAGAACATCTTTTAAAAACCCTTAGAAACGTACTGCCGCGGCCGGCCGGGATAAAAATGATCCTAAATATAAATCAACGTACAAGTCCAGTCATCGGCTAATTGCATGGCAAAAGAATAAGTATTGTTACGAGCTGGGTATGGGATAAATTATTTTTTAATTAACCAAATATCCTTTATTAACTCAACAACTTATTTAGGTACAGAAACACTAAATCGCTAATAATCACTATTCTCTTCGTAATCACTTGTATTCGCTTCCGTTCGCATCCGTAGTCGAAAATAGACTGACCCACTCGCCCGCCGTCCGGCCTATTTATACAGTCATGGAAGTTTCCAGAACATTGTCGATCTATCCTATAGTGGAATATTCTAGAAAAATCTATGAACTTCTACACAGTGCCACAATGGAATGTTCTCGAGCGTAGTGGAAACTTCTGGAAACTTCGACTACATTCTCGAACGTTCCAGTGTAATACGGTCGACGTAACAGTATTTTTGCACATAAATATAATGGCTTGAAGCACTAACCAACAAAATACAGACTCTGGACTAATAGAGAGTTAGCAACAGATACTTTTGAAATAAATCCTACTATCACACTCAATATTATCAAGGCGAAAGTTTGTGTGTGTTTGTTATTCTTTCACACAAAAACTACTGAACAGACTTTAATAAAACTTTACAGTTATACAGAATGTAAGGGAAAGGGTGTGGTCATATTTTAAGAACTGCATCTGCCCAAAGTTCAGCTGTCCAAAAAAATTTGTACCGGCTTGCTAGAGCCAGAGAGAGGAAGGCGCAGGATGTTAGTCGGATAAGATGTGTAAGGGATGAAGCTGGAATGCTTCTATCAGAGGATGAACTGATTAAGGATAGATGGAAGGGCTATTTTGAAAGATTGATGAATGAGGAAAATATCTGGAGTGGTGTTGTAGAGAATAAACCAATGAATGAGGGGTTAGTGAGAATGGTCAGTGTGGATGAAGTGAGAATAGCAGTGAATGGAATGAAGAATGATAAGGCTGGTGATGACTTTGGTCCAGACGGAATACCAATTGAAGTGTGGAAGTCATTACGGGTAGATGGATGGACGTGGTTAGCTTTGTTCTTCAATAAGTTGTTGCTGGAAGAAGCCATACCTGATGAATGGTGCAACAGTTCGTTGGTGCCCATCTTCAAGAACAAAGGTGATGTGCTGGAGTGCAACAACTATAGAGGAATAAAGCTAATGTCACATAGTATGAAAGCATGGGAAAAAGTTATTGAAAAGCGGCTGAGAGAAGAGAGTGAAATCTCACAAAACCAGTTCGGTTTTATGCCTGGTCGGAGTACAACGGATGCCATTTTCGCTATCCGCCAGCTGTGCGAAAAATACAGAGCTGTGCATAAAAACTTGCACATGGTATTCATTGACCTCGAAAAGGCATATGATCGGGTGCCTTGAGAGGTTTTGTGGTGGGCCCTTAAAGAGAAAGGTGTGCCTGGGAAGTATGTGCAGTTGATCAGAGCGATGTACAGTCGATGAAGTACCCAAGTCCGGTCTGCAGTGGGCACTACTGACAGTTTCAGTGCAGCGGTCGGTTTGCACCAGGGGTCGGCTCTCAGCCCTTACCTCTTCCTGATGATAATGGACGCTCTGACGTCGGACATCCAGGAAGAGGCTCCCTGGTGTATGCTGTTTGCTGATGACATTGTGCTGGTTGCCGAAAGCGGCTCAGAGGTCCAGAGCAGATTGGAGACGTGGTGGCAAAGACTGGAAAGTGTGGGCCTGAAATTGAGCAGAACCAAAACGGAATATCTGTTCTGCTATTTCGGCGGTCTCTCCAGTTCTATGCCTGTAGCTCTCAACGGAGCGCCTGTACCGATCTGCTCTGACTTTCGGTACCTCGGGTCGCTTGTTCAGGAAGATGGCGATATAGACCGAGACGTAACGCACAGGATTAACTCAGGATGGATGAAATGCCGACAGGTCACTGAAACAACTTGCGACCGACGGATGCCCCTTAAATTAAAGGGGAAAATCTATAAGTCCGTGATTAGACCTGTCGTACTGTATGGGTCAGAATGTTGGGCTGTGAAAAAGACGGATCAAAAAAGACTGCATGTGGCGGAGATGAGAATGTTGAGATGGATGTGTGGAGTAACGAGAATGGATAAAGTGCGCAATGAATACATTAGAGGTAGTTTAAAAGTGGCGCCAGTCACAGAAAAGTTGAAAGGGAACCGCTTATCTTGGTATGGTCATGTAAAGAGGAGGGATGAAACACATGTAACTAAAAGAGTTATGAATATAAATGTGGATGGATGGAGAGGGAGAGGGAGGCCAAAGAAAGGATGGATGGATTGTGTGAGGAGTGATATAAAAGAAAAGGGAGTTAAGTGATAGCGTGACGGCTGACAGGACAGAATGGAAGAAAAAAAACGTGTTGCGCCGACCCCAAGTAACATGGGATAAGGGCAGGAAGATGATGATCTGCCCATCGATATGAACTACTTTCTTCAAGAAAACCTGAGGAAATTCTAAAAAAATTTTTTTACTTCCCATACAAATATTGATCAGCTGATGATAACTTTGTATGGAAAGTCCAATTTTTTTTTTTTTGGAACTTTCTATTTTTTCATAGAGAAAGTTGTTCATTTTCTTGGGCAGAACCGGTTCTTAAAATATGACCACACCTTTCTGTTACACGCTGTATATCAGAATAACATATAAGCTATAATTTATAATCCCGGGAAGTATTAATTCCACGCGGGCGAACCCGCTGGCAGAAGCAAGTAATATTATAAATGTGAAATTTTGGACGAATGTATGGATGTTTGTTAATCTATCACGCCAGAACGGCTGAATGGATCTGCATAAAATTCGGCAGTGAGATAGATTATAGTCTTTAGTAGCACATGGCTATAATTCATAGTGCTAATTCTATGCGGCAGAAGCTAGTAAGTATTTATTTAAAAATATAACTTTCCAACCGACTATATTGTTAACATGTTAATACAAATACAATACAAATACAAATATTTTATTGGAACAAAAACATATAACAATTTATTTTGTGTACGTTAATACTGCGTTAGCTTAGTAACTGTGTCGCAGTTATTAGCCACCCCAGGAGCAAAAGGCAACTGAGTTCCATAAAAAACATTTTGGTTATACTTACATACAGGAAAAGTTAGTATAAACATTTAATAATAATGAAACTAGGACTAAACATTTATTTATAAAAGTTGTAGCAGTATATATGGGTGAAGTGAGTGTGTGTGTGGGTGAGTGTATGTGTGAGGGAGGGTGTGGAGGTGCGTGCGTCTATGTGTGTGTGGGAAGGGTGGGTGTAAGTGTATGCGGAGAATATGCTATGAGTACAATTTAAATTTGTATGATGCTCTCTGTTTCCTCATAAGTCAAGTTTTGGAGCCATTTTTCAATTTTCAGTTTACACTCTCGTAACGAAAGCGGATAGATATTTAATTTCTCATTTATTTTGTTATAGATAACAGGACTTAAAAAATTATAACTTCTTCTTGCAATTTTAAGATTAACGATCTCAGTCTCAGTAATATTGTGTAACATAAATTTTAGAAGAAGACAATGTGCAATCAGAATTTCCCATTTCATTTAGATATGATGTTACCAATCCGCATTGGGCCCGCGTGGTGGATTACAGCCCACGCCCTCTCACAGAGAGGAGGCCTGTGTCCCAGCAGTGGGGACATTAAAAAGGCTACTGATGATGATGATAGATATGATGATGAGTATCGAAAACAGACAACGGAACTCTTCAAAATATTACAGTAAATCAATTGCGATTGCAGCGATCGTATATCTATGTAGTGTTAACACAATTTAATAGGGAACCACAACTAAAAAGTGAAAAATAAAAAACTTTTTTACAAAAAATAGAACCGACTTCCAAAATAAGTACAAAATAACTTTAATTTCGGAAGTCGGTGTCAATAAACAAATACAACCAGAAACACCGACTTATTTTGGAAGTCGGTGCAATTTTTTGTAAAAAAGTTTTTTATTATAATTATAGGTAGTTACGGGTGAACCTTGAGGCTAATAAAAAACGTGTTAAAATACCTAAGTAAATATTAAACTCACCGACTGACTGATCATCTTGGCCACTTTGGAGAAGCCCACAGCCTCTTCCAGCTCGTCCCATTCTCTTTTCTTCCTTATAGTATCTTGATCCTCCATGTCAGACTTTTTACGTATCACTTTGAGCACTCTGAAAGATTCATTATTTTGAGTTGTCTATAATTGCGGGCAAGTCTATTTATATTAAGTCCGGAATACACATGCTACTAAAAGAGCATGCTTGTTGGCTTTTAGGTAGTATGCTCTTTAGTAGCATGCTCTCAGAGTGTCTATATTTTTCATGAAAGCACAGAGCTCAGTAGCATACTTATTAAGAGCATACCCTTTTGTAGCATGTCTGAGATACACATGCTTATTATTTAGCATTTTAAAGTGGACTTTTCTTTGAGGAATGAAATAAATTCAGTAATATTATTACTTTCAACACATTTAATTAATATACATTCCATACATTCATAATTTCTATAAAGAAATATAAATTTTAAAGTTTTGTTATTGCCCATCAAGCCATTGTGACTACGCTAACAAATCAAGTAGCATGCTCGCATAGAACGCATTCAGACTTGCTTTGGAACCACCCCCCTCTCACCCGCGCCTTGGATCGGGTTCCAGCAGGATCTCATGGCGACATGGTTCCAGCAGGATCTCATGGCGACATGGAGAGAGCGAATGTCGCAACCCAGCGCTGGGCACGCCACAATTGCGACGATAACTCCCCTCTTTGAGAAGTGGCTGTAGAGGCGCCACGGCGTCCTCACCTTCCGCCTGACGCAGATCCTCACCGGACACGCTGTTCCGTATAAGGCGGGAGGAAACGCCCGGAAGACACGGTCGTTCTTACGGTGGAGGTCTGCCCCGCTTGTGCGGAGCACCGCCATTCTCGTGGAGGCGATCGGCGATGGCGGCCTCTCACTCCTTGGTACGGAGCGAGAGGGCATGGGAAGCTGTCACGTCCTTCTGCGAAGCAGTAATGCTCGCGAAGGCGGAGGCGGGATGCATGATGGTTAAGTAGTGGACAAAGGCTTTCCTTCAAGATCCATTGGCAAGAAGGGTAAAATAAAGTATGTGTATGAAATAAATTTAAAAAAAAAATACATGATTTAATGGATTTGTATAAAATTTAGAACATGGGAAGGTTTATTTCTTACTTCACATATTTCTGTGTTAATATTTCATGCTTTTATGTGGGTAAAATCGCTAGCAAAAGATAGTTGATAGTAAGAATTGATTTTATAATAAAAACATACCTGCTCTTATTTTCTAAGATCTTGGTATCAACCATAACGTCATCCTTGAACCTGGCCCGTAACTCTTGAAAGAGCAACATCCTTATAAATGAGTTGCATCTGTCAATTTCCATCTCATCATCTGTTGTGTTTTCAATGAAATTCTTCACTTTTTTACTGTAACAAGAAATAATTTTCTATAGTTTAAACAAAAAACACACTTTATTTTTTGTATTCTTCTCAGCAACCCCTTTCATTTGATACCCTTATCATGGGAATCCGCCATATTTGATTTAGAATGACGTTACTTTGGTAACTATGCATTGTCATTGGTCCTTGATAAGTGTGCGAAGTTTCAATTCAATCCGACGTTTTGAAGTGGGTGAAAATCACGTTCAAAGATTCCGTACATACCAAGCTAATAAAAGTGCATATTTTTATGGAAGGTATATTGAATGATGCAAGTAGTAATTGGACAGTAAAAAACACACAAACGTGAGCATTCATGTTGCAATTGCTTTATTTTGTATGTAATCCTGAAAAGTCACTAAAACATCAAAGCCAAAGTATAAAGACTGCTTTGACGCCGAGCAATTAGCCAGCCACATCATCCTGGAATGGCCATGGCTTCTCCACATGCACAAATCCTCAGAAAGTGAGGTGGACCGCAAAGCTTGTAAAGCTCCCAAGAAGCTTCTGTGCTTCTGGGCAGAGCTAGACTAGCTATATTAGCCAGCACCCACACACACAACGGACTCAATGTGGGTCAAATTGCAGACAATGGAGTCTATATACCATACTATACTATTTATTTATTAATGTAAAACAACAACAATAAAATTGTAATCAAAATCAATCTGCCTAACCTTTTCCCAACTATCTTGGGATCGGCTTCCAGTCTAACCGGATGCAGCTGAAAACCAGTATTTAACATGGAGCGACTGCCTATCTATCCTAGTTATAATCTAACCTAGTTACTGGGTAATATGATATCCTGTGGTAAAACTGGATGTCAGACTTTCGGGCTAAGTATAAAATTGTAATATTAGAATTTAATTATTGATTTATCCTGCGATAATAGAATCATGGATTTCAATCAAAATGAGGTCAAATTTCAAATAATGTTATGAATGAAATAAAAAATTTTTTTGGAAAATTTTCAATCTTTTTTATTTTCTACATTTTAGTTAGTTATATTTTTGTGAGCCTTTTATTTTGACACCCTCATGATCTAGGCAGTTAAACTCGATCTAATGACACCTAATTTGTTTAAATCCATTGAGCCATTAATTATGTTTTTTATTACAACAACAGTATGGTAGTCTGTACCTTCTAACAATCTTATTAGAATAAGGCCTGAGTTTATGTAAGTTCAATAAATACAAAATTACCATATGTCTTCAATTTGCTGTTTATTTTCATCAGGTATTCTCACTGTCTCCTTTTCCCTGTTGCTATATGTCTGATGCCGTTCAGTTAAGGACTCCCGTAGCTTTGTCTCAGTCAATGCAGTCATGTATGAGATACCTGTAACAATTAAGAAAGTGTAGTATAAACAACCAGGTACCCTCTATTGTTCTATTGTTTTGATTTTGTCTCGGGTTATATATTTTCTCCTCTTCCGTTTCTTTGTTAGCAAGGTATAGGTTAGACACACAAGAACCGTAATATTAATGCTACTCACCTTCTTTTATGAGCTTATTGAAGTTAAATCCATTTGAAGCCAAGAAATCTAAGCTGGAGCTTTGACAGAGGAACATTCTGTCAGGGCCGGGCCGGCCGCGCGGATACAAGTAGAAGTTATAAGTGTCATTCATGTAGTGCTTCTTCTTCTCGTCCCAATAAAACGCGCTCAAACCAAACTGTATCAATAGAAACTCACTCGAGCCATTCATACTACGAATATAATAGTCCTCAGGTGAATCGAAAATAGACACGTCTCGCCCATTTATAAGCCCTGTAAACTCGGCATCTATCGATAAAAAGTCCGCTTTCTCTATAGAATTACTTATTATGGGCAATGTGTCCTTAAAATCTGAAAAATAATGAAAAATCAATGAGTGTTTGCTGCGGTTACGGTACCCCAAATAACTTGTAATTTCAACTCACTGCTACGAACAACCTCCATTATTTACATATAATTAAACTGACAGATTAATGTAATAACATTTAGAAATATAATTGTATATGAATTTTATTTATTTATCAAGTAAAATCGCCAAACAGGACAAACAGATAACACAGCGCGGCATACACGCGCATGTCAAAAAAGTGTCAAACAGAAATTAAAATGAAAGACGTCAAACCGTCGCCGGTAATTCCGGTATCGATTTTATTGATTTAGATTGCAGTCTTTTAGCATAAATAGTCTGGTTTTCAAAAAAAAGTATTGTGGTCTACGAATTTGAAACACATTCTTTTGTAAATTGCGAAATATCAGTAGGCACATCGTGGTGATCATCAAGCTTTTAGAGTGCGCACACTTACTCTTTCTACTTACTGACTTACGTCTATAGCAATAAATCTGCTTAGCCTTTTCCCAAATGTCTTGGGGTCGGCTTTCTGTCTAACCAGATGCAGCTGAATACCAATATTTTACAGGAAGTGACTGCCTATCTAACCTCCACAACCCAGTTACTGGGTAATACGATACCCCTTGGTAAGACTGGTAGACTTTTGGGCTTCTGACCACGCGTAACGACTAACGACTGTCAAAGATCCACGATTGACAGCCGGGACCAACGGTTTAACGTGCTTTCCGAGGCACGAAGGAGTCTCGGTATGTAAAGATGGTCACCCATCAATGAACCAACACCGGCAAGCGTAGCTTAACCTGATGGATCGACCCGTTTTTTTCCATTTTTTGTGGGGTGGAAAATCATCCTATGACACTTCCCGCTCTAGGGTGGAGCGGGAGGGCGTGTCAGACTCTTACTGACTAAAACCCACCCCTGTTCCTTCCCTACCCTGAATGACCAGGGGCGCGGTAACTCTATTTCAAATTTATCCACAACCCCTGGGTAGATGGATCGACCCGTGCGGCTGTTATTACTTTAGAAACGAGCTCCACTTACAGTCTTTATACAAATACAAAAATATTTATTGGAACAAGAAACAGTTACAGTGTTCGTTAACAACCGCGTATGGAATAGTGTGTTGCGGTCATTAGCACCTACCTCCAAGATGGGAGACGACAGCGTTCCAGGCATTTAAAACAAGAAAAAAAATTCCTAAGATTTAGATTTTGGAATTATTATTTATCAATGTGAATATGTGTGTATTAGCTCGAATGTAAGCGTAGTGTATGTATGTTTATGAAGGTGAGTGAATGTGTGAATATGTGTAGGTATACGTATGTTTTTTTTTTTCGTTTTGGCTTCGCACGGTTTGTGCATATAGCCAGTGTCAGTTAAGAAAGTATTTAGTTTTAGATACAGAATAGTGTCACTTTTTTCACCATTAGATGTAACACATTCTAATGTTTTTGCAGTATTTCGGAGCAAATGAGTCGAGTCGGCCTTCTCGGCAAGCTTCGCAGAGGTAGTCAATACTACGACAAAATTCTCAGCCTAATTTTACCGATATCGCGCCTGTTTCAATGATTCCACATCTTGTCCAGTTGCGTAGACACTTGAGACACAAAACTACACCAATTTTACATCACAATATCCAATAAGAATCAATTTGCGAATAATTAAAACAGCCACTGAACTTCACTCGAAAAAATCCCGCCAAAAATCCCCCTATGTTTGTCGGTTTAAGTGATTTGGAAGGCAGTGAGCAGGAACAAGCGACAATTTTGTTTTTTTTTAGATTTTTACAATATTTGCAAGCTCTTCATAAGTCAGGGAACTGAGCTACTTATGTGTAATTGATTTAAACTCACGTGAAGTAAGGGGAGGGATATATATATATATGTTCAAAATCCTAAATATTTTGTTAAGTATACAACATTGGGCTTATAAAGTGAAATTGTCGTCTAACTATCACGATGCCAGCCGGTACTACAGGGCAGACATTAACAGGTCTACGTTTCTGCCTACTGCTAAAACACTGGTCGAAACTAAGTTCTGTATGTTTTCGTAAGATTATGTTCTGAAGAAAACTGTGTCTTACCCTAGGTACCTATTTGCAACAGAGCATACAGTTCATCGGTCGGAAAACGGACTGGTTTGTGTGACATAAATTTCAGAACCGCTCGCAGCGCTCTTTCTAAACCAAGCATTAAGCACTTTCCAGAACTACACCATACGGCTATACAATATACGGCTATACAATTGCCCGGGGGTGGAGGATAAATTCGAAAGAGTTACCTCGCCCCCGGGCACTCGAGGCAGGGAGGAACAGGGGTGGGTTTTAGTCAGTAAGAGTCTGACACACCCTTCCGCTCCACCCTAGAGCGGAAGAAGTCATAGGATGATGTCCCACCCCCCAAAAAAAAAAAAAAAAAAACGACGCGACAATAGGTTTGTAATTGTGTCTGCTAATGAGGGGCCTGATCTTAATTTTTTAAACACAAATATTAATTTTCTAACTCGTGCAACCTATGACTCAATGTGATCGTTCCAGGACATGGTGCTGTCAATTGTTACGCCTAAGTATTCTAGACTATTTGTTCCCGAGATAGATTTACAACAGCAGTTATTATTAATAGCGGATAGGCAATTGTGGATAGTCAAAGCGAAGGGTGAAGCCAGTTGAGAACTTATACGTGAAGCAAATGTGATAAATTTAGTTTTTTCCATGTTAAGGGTAAGCAAATTATTTGATAGCCAGTCAGAAACTATTCGCAGTTCCGATTCTGCATAGGAGCTGGTCTCAAGCCAGTCTCTTCCTTGAACAATTATTGCCCGTATCGTCTGCGTAGACTATAAGATTGGAATTTGGTATATTGAGTCTCTCGTTGATGTAAATTAAAAATAAGGTGGGTCCAAGAACACTACCTTGTGGGACGCCATTGCTAATGCTTTCTTCATTGCTCATTTGGTTATCTATTTTTACACTCAGAGAACGATCACTAAGGTAACTTCAAAAGATGTCTTGTGATAATCCTCTAATACCGATATTTTGGAGTTTACACAGCAAGAGAGGAACAGAAACAGTGTCAAAAGCATTTGAAAGGTCTAAGAAAATGGCATTTTTTTTTGGATTTACTGTTTAAGTTTTTAGCCATAGGACCAGTCAATTTTAAAATTCTCTTTTGATCTTTATCTACTAAATGAACTCTAAAAAGTATTCCTCACATGCTGGGGTAGGACATATGATTTTATTCACGACCCCCTTATTTGTACCACTGAAAAAAAAAAACATTTATTAAAATAATTTTGTTATACATGCTATGAGTCAGTAAGATACAGTGAAAATATGAAGACTGTAGCTGCAAAGGTTTAGCCGCTAGACCATCGCTACTCTTGCTTGTGACAGAGGGATGGACGGACGGATGAGCGAAAGCAATAGGTCTCGGTTTGGATCCGTTGGGTATGGAACCCAGAAAACGAAACTGACTACCTATTACTTCGAGATGTTAAAATGAAACTCATAATCTTAGTTCATTTTTATTGCACGTAAACTTAAATAACCAAGGATTTGTCCATCAAGTGAAAACTCTTTCGTAAACTAAATAATAATTAAAATTCACTATTATAACTATAATTAAAACTAAAACTGTGCTAAAGACACATTTCATCAGTAATAGTACCAGCCAGAGTAAATTTATTCTGGCTTATACTTAAGTATCGGACTAACTAATTAGCCGTACTATTACCCTTGCACACTTCAATAACTTAGGACCAATGCAGACTGAGAAGCAAAATGCTTGAGCAGTTTTTTATTGGTAGACTAGCTGACCAGGCAAACGCTGTTCTGCGTTTAAAGAATTAAACGATAATTTATTCCTAATGAACTTCAGACAAATAAATTGAATTCAAAACTGTGTTAGTTGACCCGATGGTGCTTGATACAATCATGGACATAGAGGAACGGAAGTTCAGAGGGAACGTTTAGTCCATTCCTCTATGTCCATGATTGTCTATGAAGTGAATACGGACAGATAAATGAGAAAGAGACTTTTTCAACAGTAGTAATTGTCTTTTGCTAGAATTAAGATTGATCCGCGTCCAGTCAGTGTCACCTTCGTCACTACTACCTATAAAAATAAAAGCTTGTAAAGAGACAGGTATTGGCCACACATTCGCTTTGCCATTGACCAATTAGTTAATTTTGTAACCTTATTGCTCAGTGCATTGCTCATGTCTACAGATAAAATATTATGAAATAAAAATTGCCAACCACTAAAACATGACACACAATTCGGTGTTACCATAATATTAAATATAATGAGTAAAATTACTATTATAAATATTGACTACAGTGTGTGATTACAGCTTAATAATATTTTCTCAAGGTGACTAGACAGTCTTTCATAGGCAGTCTTGTTTCTGTAAAGATGTATGTTTGCTTTGACTTTCTTCATAAGAGTCGGCGGGTCAATGTCGCTTAGCTTCATCAGCGCCTCTAAAACAAACAAAAACAATAAATAATCATTTACTCGAGTTATCTTTATGGTAATATGACAGTGGCTGGTCTAGGAAGCCGTGGGCCTAAGGCCTTGGGTTCTGAGTTAATGTTGCAATGTTTTGTCTCCGTTTTGCTGGTTGCTGCAAAGTGTAAGTTACACCCTGAGCTGACTCTATCAACCATCGATTGCCAAGAAAACTAGGTAAATTTCTACCCGCAATGGGCCAACTCCCAGAACGTAAGCCTAAGTCCATGAGACCCAGCAACAAGCAAATTTATAGGCTGATTATGTGAAAGGCCTCCCACGAGGAGGACCGATGACCTGGTGAGGGTTGTGGGTAGCCGATGGATGCGAGAAGCACACGACCGGTCGTTGTGACGACACTTTGGGGAGGCCTATGTCCAGCAGTGGACGTCTTTCGGCTGAAATGATGATGATAGGCTTTTTTTTTTTGGGTGGGAAATCATCAAATAACTCAAATATTTTTTCCCGCTCTGGGTGCAGCGGGAGGACGTGCCAGACTCTTACTGACTAAAACCTAGCCTTGTTCCTTCAGTTGCCCGTGCCAGGGCCGCGGTGACTCTTTCTCATTTACCCGCGACCCAGGTAGGATGATGATAGGCTAATAAGTGAATTTAATATTTTCTCAAAAGCCCAGAGGCCAAACTCACCAAGCATCTGTTTCCTAAAGGCTTCTTCACTATCATCCAAGTGTATGAGCATGGCACTATAAAGTGCATCGACGTGAGCGCCATACAAGACCGTGTCGTACGGATCCGGACGGTTCGAGAATAACGTGACTAGAGTCTGGACGGCGTAGGAACGGACCTTGTCGCTGCTGTCGTCTAGGCGTTTGAGGACCACTGGGGACAAAATATTTGAGTACTATTAATTTGTTACACGTAGGACGTTGGCGAGGTCTTTACTTTTCTGTCTGCATTATTTATACATTTAGGTACCTACTTTTCTATGTTTTTTTCTGTAAAAGGTGCATTAAATGCCTTTATAGTCTATATATAATCCTTATTTCTATTCTTGATAACTGCCGCTCATGAATGAGGCAGACAAAGAATTATGAACTGATTAAAAAAAATATACCAATGTTTATGTAAGCATAGAAGGGGTTACGTAAGGGGCTTACTTGTGCCACAAATAATATAATACTAGCGTCTTGTGGTGACCAGCAGGCATATTCGCTAACTCAGTTGACATCAATTTGATAGGCACTTTGCCGTACATTGCTGCTTTGACGTATAGGAAAACCGTAGTGCCTATTATAATCGATGTCCACCGAGCAATGTACTGCAAAGTGCCTATCAAAATGATGTCCACTGAGTTAGCGAATACACCTGCTGGTGGGGGTGTTAAAAATGACTAAAAACCTGCTTATGTAATATTTGAAAGGTAAGTATTGAAAAAATCGTGATGTGAGATGTTAACTCATATTTCAATTAAAACTAGCTGATCGTCTGCCTTGTGCGCAAACACCACTTATTCCTAGAAGAAGTTTATAAAGGGCCACATCAAGTAGCATTGTCCTCCATTGTTTAACTAGACAGAATTTTTAAAACTACTGGAAATTTAATTAGATTTAGTAGTATCCAGTCTAATTACTTACCAAAATACAGCTTGTGCAGTATCTCCTCCTTGAAGCAGCCGCGTTGTCGGGCCAGCACAGCGAGACAGCACACAGCTCGCAGCGAGTGCTGTCGCGTCAGGGTGGAGTTATCATCAGCCAGTCCCACAAGGAGAGGCACCATCTTGTCCAAGAACGGTTCCAGGGACTCCTTGGTTGGGAAGAGGTTTATTTCCTGCCCAATTTAAATATTGAGTTATATTTAATAATCTAACTTTATCAACGCGTACTTATAATAATATTACCTATTTTTCGCACTCGATCTATACAAAGATGGCGAGACGACATCACCGGTATAGCCGGAAATAGCAAGACTAGGACGGCTAATGAAAGAAATCAATGGCAACTAATGGAGGTGACTTTCATCCAAGAATGTAAACCTAGAGATATAGTTTTAAATATTTAATCACTTAAATCTTACTGTACTTTGTCTGTGATGAAATCATTTCAGCCGAAAGACGTCCACTGCTGGACATAAGCCTCCCGCAAGTGTCGCCACAATGACCAGTCCTGTGCGTCTCGCATCCATCGGCTACCCGCGACACTCACCAGGTCATCGGGTCAACTTGTTGGAGGCCTTCCAACGCTGCGTCTTCTGGTACGCGGTCGCCACTCCAGAACCTTTCGGCCCCACCGACCGCCCGTTCTGCGGGCAATGTGCCCAGCCCAAAGCCACTTTGGTTTTCTTGCGGATATCACCATTCCTGATTCGATCACGCAAGGAAACGCCGAGCATAGCCCTATCCATTGCCCTTTGGGTGACTTGAAGCCTTCTGATGAGGCCCATTGTGAGCGAACACGTTTCGGTTCCATATGTCATCACTGGCAACACGCACTGGTCATAGACTTTCGTCTTGAGACACTGCGGTATGTGAGACGAGAAGATACCGCGCAGCCTCCCGAATGCCGCCCAGCCGAGTCGGATTCGACGATTGACCTCTTTCTCGAAGTGAGTTTTACCTAAATGGACCGTTAGTCCCAGGTAAACGTACTCTTCTATAACTTCGAGTGCAGAGTCTCCGATCTTGATAAGAGTGGGTGCTACAAGGGTATTTACCAAGATCTTGGTTTTGTCCATGTTAATTTTAAGACCCACTCTTTCGGAAGCTCTACTGAGGTCATCGACCATTGTACTGAGGTCCTCCATAGTCTCAGCCATGACCACTATATCGTCGGCAAATCGAAGGTGAATGATGTACTCGCCATTGATGTTAATGCCTAGCCCTCTCCAGTCCAGAACTTTGAAGACGTCCTCCATTGCGGCCCTGAATAATTTCGGAGAACTGACATGGTGGCGTCCTCATACAAACACTTCAACACCTCGATGTACCGATAGTCAATCTGGCACCGTTGGAGAGACTGCAGTACAGCCCAAGTCTCGATCGAATCGAAGGCTTTCTCGTAGTCCACAAACGCTAAACAAAGAGGCAGGTTATTCTTCGGTCTTCTGTATAACCTGCCGCAGCGTATGTATGTGATCTACGGTGCTTAAGCCTTTTCAAAATCCGTCTTGCTCGGGAGGCTGGAAGTCGTCAAACCTGCGCGCGAGACGGTTCGTGATGACTCTGGAAAACAGCTTGTAGACATGGCTCAGAAGTGAAATGGGCCTGTAATTCTTAAGCAGGGCATTGTCGCCCTTTTTAAAGAAGAGTACCACTACACCTTGGCTCCATGCCTGTGGCGTTTTTCCCTCGAGTATGACGGAATCAAATAACCTCTGAAGGGCCTCAAGGACCGGTCTTCCACCCGCCTTCAGGAGTTCGGCCGTAATTCCGTCCTCACCCGACGCCTTGTTGTTTTTAAGCTGTTTCATAGCCATCCTAATCTCATACAGGCTGACGTCCGGGATGTCTTCGGTAAAGTGTCGAGCCAATCTAGCTCTTGGGTCCTTAGCTAGATTCGCGGCTTTAGTCATTGACGTGTACAACTGTCCATAGAATGCCTCGGTCTCCCTCAGAAGCTCCGGTTTGGCGGACATGGTTCTGCCATCGTCGGTCTTCAGCTTCGTGGCCTGGCTTTGTCCAATAGACAGATCTCTTGCAAAAACCTTAGAACCCTTATTCCGCTCAATCGCGTCTTGAATACGCTCAGTATTAAAGCGGCGAACGTCGCTTTTCAAAGACTTTGAGATCCGTCTATTGAGCTGCCGGTATTTGCACTCATTGTCTGAAGACTGCAGAATCATCTCCCGCCTTCGCGTCATGAGCTTGAGAGTAGGATCAGATAGCCTCTTGTTCTTATCTTTGCCTCTTGTTCGGGTCTAAATTCTTCAAGACTCGCCGTCTTGAAGAACTTAGACCCGACCGTATGGACAGTTTCCACGAACCCATCGTTGTATTCGTCCACGGAGCTCCCTAGGCACTGGAAATGATTTTGAAGTTCGAGCTGAAAGCTCTCGGAGTTTTGGATATGGATTTGTGCTGGGCGGAGCGTAGACTTCATCAGTCGAGACTTTTCCAGCTTTATATTTAGATTCAATGTGCCTCTTACTATGCGGTGATCACTTCCGGTTTTCACCGCGTTGATCACAGAGACAACATTGAATATCTGCTTCTTCGTCGACATAATGAAGTCAATCTCATTTTTAGTTTCACCGTCGGGGCTCTGCCAGGTCCACTTCCTGTACTCACGCTTTCTGAAGAAGGAGTTAATCATATAGAGGCCCTCCTTCTCCATGAAACTGGCCAGTAGATGTCCCCGATGGTTCCGACGTACAAATCCAAAATGCTACACTCGCAGCTCGTCACCGTCTCGATTGCCCAGTTTCGCATTACAGTCCCCCATGACCACGGTGAAGTGAGTTTTATGACCATGCATGGCTCTGGATATATCCTCATAGATGGTTTGTCGGGGTGTGTCGAGGTCGGGGCGTAAACCTGTACGACCTTCAACGAATATCTTGACGATATTCTGAGTATAAGGTACGTCACCCTGATCGACACACTCTCGATCCTCACCACATTGTTCACAAGGGACCTGTGGACGATAAACCCGACACCACCCTGAGACTTCTGGTGACCCTCCCGGAAATAGAGCAGGTTACCGGATTTGAGAATTATCGTAACTTCCCCCTCTCTTCGGACTTCAGATAATCCCATAATACTCCATCGCAACCTACTCAATTCTTCCTCAAGTTCGTCTGTCCGCAGTGTTCTCGTGTTCAGTGTTGCCAGGTCCAGTCGTCGTTTGGGGTAGCCGGATTCACTCCAGAGATTCTTAGCACCCCTTACCTCGCCGTTGCTTTGACCGCTACCGGAGTCAAGGGTAGACAGGCTGCCGTGCACTAGGGGCCATTTTTTCGTTGTGCTTTTCATATGCGGGAGTTTGCCAAAATGGCCACGCTTAGCAGGCGGGTTGGCGATCATTTACATTTTTTATTTGAAACACTTGTCGCCACTTTTTTATCTCTTCTAAAGCATTAGGAACAGCTGGCTTTTGGGAAGGTGCTTTCGTAATTTTTTGACGAAGTGCAAATTTTATTTTTTTATTTAGATAACTCGTCTCTAAATTTGTACTTCCACCTCAGTCTCAAGGCTTGTCATTTACCGGGATAAAAAGTAGCCTGTGTTAATCCAAGTTATAAACTATCTGTTTGCATAATTTCATTCATATCCGCTCAGCCGTTTGAGCGTGAAGGAGTTACAAACATACATGCAGGCATACAAACTTTCGCTTCGTTCGACTATCTCACCTGATGGTAAGGATATTTGAATAAATAATAATATTTTGATTTTACCTTAAGCCCCGTGTCGCCATCCCCGCCCTTGACCTCCGTCATGAGGTCTTCGTTGTAAGGGTTCTCCTGCAAGGCGGAGCACAAGCAGGCCACGGCGGCAGTGCGGATGGCCTCGGCGGTACGCCCCGCACACCACACTAGGTTCGGCATGATCACTTCTATGGTACAAAGAAAGTATACATAATTATAACTGTGTAAGTACTTATACAGCATGTAACAAAAACCCTGTCCGATCCAATAAAGGCGTATTCCTGGTTTAACATACGTACTAGAAAACAAAGTAAAATAAAATGTAAGTAACTCATAAAAACCAAAGAGATATAGATTTTTTTTTTTAAATATTCGAAGTTTAACACTGAATATGGGAAATTTTCATAAGTTGACAACACTCCACCGGCCGGCGAAATCTTTTCATTTTTACCTATTTATATTTCAAGCGATACCGCCCTGCACTAGCCGCGCTGTAGGCTCTTTAACAAAGGATCAAAAAGACCGTCTCACTCAGGCGGTTTCTTTGACACAAAACTATAGGTGAACTTTGTCGAGCGCTCAGTGTTGCTTTTGATAAGTTTTTCTTTTCTTATTAACAGACTTCGAAAAAGGTTGTATGTTCGACTGTTTTTTTTTATGTATGTCCACCGATTTCTCTGTCAGTTGTGGACCGATTTTAAAAATTATTTTTTTATCCGAAAGACAAGGTAATCCCATATAAATTTTATCGAAGTTGCTTCAGCGCTTTTTGAAAAACTGAACTATAACGAAAAATTCGTATACATAGATGACGTTTTAGTTTTCTCCAATTACGAGTATGTTTAAATTCCACGTTCCATTTTATTGGGGTTTTTAGTTCTGAGGTATAACAACTAAAAAGTAAAAAATAAAAAAGCTTTTTTACAAAAAAAAAAAACAACTGACTTCCAAAAAAGAAAATAGACTAAAAATTAAAAAATAAACTTTAATTTCGGAAGTCGGTGTCAAAAAACGAAGAAATAAAATACTACCGACTTCCGAAATTAAAGTTATTTTTTAATTTTTAGTCTATTTTTTTTTTGGAAGTCGGTTGTTTGAGTGTTCGAAAGAGTCACCGCGGCCTGGAACGCAGCATTTGAACGCAGCATTTGTGAGTTTAATTCATTTACGTTACACCTCCGTACTTGGGTCATCAATATATCGGGTGTAAAAAGACAGTTTCTGAAGCCGAAAGCCACATATTCTACCCATTATTTGGATCATTCTTTTCCACTAGATCATACCTGGGAATCCACTGGTTCTGGAGATATTGAAGGTCAAAATTGCAATTTTTTTGTTAACTTTTTACGAAAATTATTAAGTATTACTAAACTTTTTTCCTAACAAACATTACCCGAATTTTCGAAATTTGTTTTCCAAATTACACATTTGCAGTTACAAAAACGCAATGAATATGAACGTTTGCTTGGAAAAAAATTTAACCTCTTAGGATCCGAAACTCAACTGTGAGTTTGAAAACAAAAAAAAATTAAATAATTGAAAAAATAAGCGTGATCGGCTGACAACCCGGGTTTTTCCGCGGATCCTAAGCGGTGAAACGTATTTGACAAGTACCTATGTGGCTTAGAGCGAAGGGGCAGGGTTTAACTCCACTTGCCTGGGTTTGCGTTACATTGCGCGTAATAAAAAATAGTTTTTTTTTTCATACCTATGAATAAAAGTCGTTTCCTAGCAATAATTTTTCTGTACATGTGTGTACCAAATTTCAGCTTAATCAGTCCAGTAGATTCGGAGCCAAAAGAACGGTGACAGACGAACAGACACACGAATGTTCCTATAAGGGTTCCGCTTTTCATTCGGACTTACGGAACCCTAAAAAGGTATGCAAAAAACGCATAACTTCCGCGAACGTGTCATCTACAAAAAGCCCTACCTACTCTCCAAAAAACCATCGGTCATGATTAGTTTCAGATTCCGCGCTTCCAAGTCCAAAGCTTCTGAGGGTAAAACCGGGATAGTTGCCACACTTTTTAAAAACATTATCTTTAATGTTGCCGAGTATTAACGATTTTTGCGGACCTCTATATTTCGAGACATCTATCCCACATAGGAGATAGTTGCCTAATCCATGTAAATTACGTTTAGGATAGATGCCCCGCCGAGAAACAGGCCATTATCCCGCAAAAACTTTGATTGTATTTTGCGTTCCCATGCAATCGCACAGAGACATGCGACACGGTCAACTTAGAGAGTCTTTCGATAGATTAATAAAATAGCATGTGATTCTTTCGCAAAACTAGAGTAATTATAATCGGGGAAACTGCACCCATTGTTTTTTTTTTGGGGCAACTATCCCGGTTGTACCCCGACTTTTTTTTATGTAGGTATACCAGTTTAACATACCTTCAATAACAATATTAAGAAAAGCCTCCAGCTTGTCAGTGTCGCACTTGCTGAAGTTCATATCTCTCTTCAGCAGCACCGTGGATAATGTGGTGAAGATCTTCAGCTTCACCTCAGGGTCTACCTTGGGAGTAGCCAGGCACTCCCTTAGCAGTGGAGCTATGAGGTGCAACTGGTTACCCATTGCGGAACCTAAGAAAGGGGACATTTAAATCGTTTGGAAAACGTCTGACGATGAGATTTGCGGATAACTGGATGCCTGAACACAATTTGCTGGCAATTTGAAAGCCAGGACACAATTTTCGGGTTAGGATGTATTGCGCACTTTTTAACGGCAAGATTGACTAATCTTACACTGGCAATTAAGGCGCTATTAGCTGCCAACGACCTTGAGTGGTTAGCTTGCGTGTTCTGCGCTGAGCTCACGTAACGCGTCGTACGTCCACCCAGTAATAGGACTCGCCCATCAAGGAGCGCAATTTATAGTTTTTGCGTGATTCTCAGTTTTTTATCCGAGTTAGACATAACTTTACAAATGAATTACACTATGTTCTAAAAATATAATTACAAATATTCTGGGATCAAATTGCGACGGAAATTGTCTAGAGTAACATATATTTTTTTCAAAAAAATAAGACAAGTCGTTTACGCGTGATGTTCAATTAAAAACCATTAAAACTGGTATAATTGCGCCTTAAACAAAATGAGGGCTATAGGTAATATAAAAGCACCATTAATATTAGTGTTGTCAGTGGTGGTTCGCAACTGGGCCTACCCCAATTGTAAATACCTCTTTTGTGCCTCATGGCCAAGCTTTGTTCTGTCTCCCGCTTGATTAGGAGGGAAGTGTGAATATTTTTTTCTTACTCCTCCGCTGTCTTTCCTGAATAATTTCGTTGTGGGACCCAAGACAGTTTAATCGTTATTCTGGGACTCGTTGAGCTTCATTGCCTCGGCGTTTTTTCTGGTAGTCGCCACTGTTGATTCTGGCTTACAGAAGTTACAGTGGTTTGGGAATAGTGTGGCGGGCTTGTCCCAAAAAAAAATAATAATAAAAGCACACTTTCAACATTAGGAACTGTCTTGTGTGACTAGTATTGAAGACACATGCCTCCTCTAGCGGGATCCACCCAGACCACCCCAGTACATTTAGCCAATACCACCTAGTAGTACGCGAGCAACAGCGCCGCACTCCCACCCCTCTCCTGCAACCTCTCACCCCCGTGTGCAATCTCAGCCCGAAACTAATATAATATTTGTTGTTTTGATAGAGTGTCCGCATATTTCAATTAGAAATCTTACCCGAGTGCAGCATGGCACACTCCAGCAGACACTTGTCGGGCGACAGCTGTGTCCACGTGAGCGCGTCGCTGGTGATGCCAGCCAGCAGCTTGCCGATGTGCTTCTCGTACAGACTCGTCAGGGTCTTGCCACACTTCTCCGCGTAACGCAACTTGTCCAGGTTAGCTGAGAAAATTATAATAATAAATAATCCTCCTGACCTAATTTCGAGCCCGGTGGCAAATCATAACGGAGCCAAGTAGGTACGCAGGAGATTTTATAGTGTACAAGCGTGGGCGCAAACACAGTTGCACACTTTACTCTCATGAGAGATCATTTCAGAGATCAGGCGAAAATTAGGCTGGGACAGACTGGATTCGGCAGATGGCCCGAAAAACGGGAGCAACTTAAGTAAAGTTACACAGTTTTACAAGAAATGTGAATCGCCTGGGCTCCTCACCTAGAGTTAACATTTTCATAGGGACTTTGCCTGTTTGCTTTAGGAGAGACAGGTCCAGTTAGAAACGTCAGATTGAAAAGAGGGACCGGATCTCAAAAAGGACAGAGAAATGGGCTTCCGTAAAGTGATAGATAGGTAAGATGATAGCTTACCGGTAAAACTTTGATTGGCTGCCTATTACGGTTACGAATCTAAAGGTATTACACAGATTACACTGAGAAACAGACAAGGTATATGCTTAAACATAGGGTCTTGTTCGCCACTTTTGAGTATCAGGGCACACTAAAAAGATCAAAATGATCATCATCATTTCGGACGAAACACGTCCACTGCTGGACACGGTGACACGTACAGGAGGGACGTAGAGTAGGAGGAGCGTAGATGAAGAGTTGGATAAAGATAAACACGACGAGTTCAGACGTATATTTTAATATTTACAGTAGGCTTGATTATATGGAGCACTTATTAATAGTACGTACACCATACACTGTGACTAGGTAAAGGTATAAATTGTATTATTATTGACCGGAACTGCCTGGTTATAAAAGCTGCATTTCACTGTTCTAGTAACTCTTACAAAACTGGTAACTGTCATTTGCTGAAGAGTCGGTAAATTACAATGATAAGAAGGAGCTTCTACTAGCTCGGTCGCTGAATCTGAACTGCTTTATAAAATAAAAACAGAGGCTAGACAGAGAAAACAAGTAATATTTGAAATTTATATTAAAAAAGGTAGGAAAGAACGTAATTTGGAATAAACAAGGCTTTAACACTGCCTTGTTACAGGCCTCGTCCAAGTGTCGCCACAGTGAACAATCCTGTGCATCTCGCATCCATCGGCTACCTTGCTAGGCTTTCCAGCGTTGCGTATTCCGATTCGCGGTCGCCACTCCGGAACTTTTCGATCGATGGGGCCAAAAGTTCTGGACTAAAAAGATACAACAATAAATTAAGAGCAACTCACACAACGCCATAAACTGTATGGTATTATCCACTGGCATGGCATACACGGTGAAGTTGATGGTGAACAGATCTTCTGCCACTGTGGCGCATGCCTCCCCACACACGTCCAGCAGAGCCTCACACATGTACAGCAGATTCGTTTGGTATTTGGGCTGGAAAATGTTTAGGTTAAAGTAAGTGAGAAAAAACAGGGCAATATTATGATGAGTTTAAGCATCTCAAATTCTGAAGTCCAGCAAAAGTTGCGTATGTATGCGTACGTTTTGAACACAAAATTTTCTTGCAGAGCTTGAAACAGCGCGAGTCGTCCGCCGCGGCCCGATCGGGCCTTACGGTCGCGTGACGGTTAATTCATGTTGCGGGCCGATCGGGCCTTACGGTCGCTGACAGGTATCCCATACAAAATATCTTTCCGTGAACATGTGGCCTATTGATTTGACAATTACATTGCTTCGCAGTCACTGAACAGCTGTAATCGTCATGAAATATAAATTTAAACAGATATCAACTTTATGATTGTGAAAATAAAGATAGAATGAAATTTTGATTTATCGAAATAAAGTTAATTTTACAAATACCTACACATACCTACCTACTTACGCAATTAAAATAACCCTTTTTAAGGCATACTGCACAGCATTGTACTCGGGGGCCCTGTGGTTCACTTATACCCAAAAGGCTTACAATGCTCTGCGTATCCAATATAATAACGCATTCAGGGTATTGCTGCGACTGCCGCGCTTCTGTAGTGCCTCGGCAATGTTTACAGACGCACGCACTGACGGCTTTGATGCACTGTGGCGTAAGAAATCTGCTTCGCTACTCCGCAGGCTACGTGGCAGTCCCAACACTATCCTGCAATCGATAGTTGCCCGGGCAGACAGCCCGCTAGTGTGGGCACTAACAAATAGGACCCGATCGGTTTTAGTTATTAAGTACTAACATAGGATAAGCTATTTTGTTACTAACACTATAGACCACATAGTAGTCTGATTAAATAAAGATTATTATTATTATTATTACTTGCAAGTATCAAAACCCTCACCTTCCTAGTCCTGCATCTATCAGGATCAGCAGCTTCCCTGGTCAGTTCTTCCAGCACCTTCTCCTGAAGCAGGTCTGATCGAGAACCCTTGATGATGTTGGCGATAACCAGGAGAGCAGCCCATGAGTCTACCTCAGCCTCCAGCAGAGGCCACCAGGTCGTAGGTTCTATGAAGTAGCCGAATAGCTCGGCTGCACGTTTTATCTATAGAAATCAATAATAAAAAATGGTTTTCACAGACCCGTAATATTTTTGAATGGCCTATCCAACGACACCCCACACCATGGGATAGACGAGTGAGAAAAAAAATATCCCCACTTTACCTGCTTGTACTATAGTAAAGGTGGTAGGTATCCCAAAATAATTTTTTTATTTTACCACTTGGCACATGGCGAAATTAAAAGGGTTCCTTGTTGACTAAGGAACCCTAAAAAAACGGTTTTCATACTGTATATGGCTTGCTTTACAGATGGTGATCTATCGATGAGAGTTAAAAGTAGTAGTAGGTAATCATGGTTCACGGTGGAGCATACGGTAGAGATCTACCCCGCTTGGGCGGAGCACCGCCGTGTCCTCATGGATGCGATAAGTGGCGGCGACTTCTCGCGCCCGACCCTGGTTCAGGCCATGGTACGGAGCAAGAGAGAATGGAAAGCAATCTCCGCCTTCTGCGAAGCAGTAATGCTCGCGCAGGCGGAGGCGGGACGCGTGAGGGGAAGCTCAACGGAGTGGCCCTCACGGCCCCGGCCGCTACCACCGCAGGAGAGGTACTGGGCGTACTGGGCGTAGGACGTCGCGAGACGATCTCCGGCCACCGTAGAGCCGGGCCTGCGGACGGCGAGCACCGAGCAGCGGGTAGCTCGCCGTCCGATCAGCACCAAGCCCGTGAGTCGACGGCGAGTAGTGTTCCACGCGTGCCTCAAAGAGATGAGCGTCAGACACCACTGACGGGGCCAATCGTGGCCGGTGTCTGCATGCCTAGAGGTAGCGGATAAATTCTGAAAATGAGTTACCGCACCCCTGGGCACTCAGGCAGGGAAGGAACAGGGGTGGGTTTTAGTCAGTAAGAGTCTGACACGCTCTTCCGTTCCACCCAGAGCGGGAGAAGTCATTGGATGATTTCCCAACACACAAAAAAAAAGGTAATCATGGTAGTTTGCCGCAGCAAAAGTCTTTCTACGTCAAACTTTAACATTCTAAACAAGGTAGAGACGAAAATACAACAATAAATGCAAACACTGATAGAGGTCAAACGCGTGCATATAAAAGATAAAAAAAAATTGCCAACACTCATCATCAATAAGAACCGCTTTTTATGGGGATTTTTAACCGACTTTCGAAAAAGGAAGAGGTTCTATGTTCGACTGTATGTGTTTTTTTTTTTATGTATGTCCGCGTATTTCTCCGTCAGTTGTGGACCGATTTTCAAAATTCTTTTTTTTACCGAAAGAATATTGGTGTGGCGAGTTGCCGCCACTCTGCAGGTTGGGTGGGGTTGGTATCACGTCGCGTGTGTGTCTCGCTTTAATTTGTCAGACAGACGTGAGTGGCCGGCTTTACGCGAGGTATAGACAATTTAAAATGCAACAATCGACGTCACGTCAGTTTGACGTCAGTGTGTGTGTGTCTAACGCCGCGAGGCACAGCGCGCATCTCACCGCAGACTAAATTAATGTCTTAAAAATAATATCGTCCCCGCAAATACGCTAAAATCCCGAGTAAATCCCGTAAACGTTGGGGATCCACCGGGAATAATAAATAACCCATATTTACCGCGTCCGTTAACTACTGAACAAGCATAATCAGGAGTGTTGGTGTGAAGAGAACGAGTGGCCACTCGACAATTCGACGTGCAACCATCGAGAACAGCCCGGAAAGTAAGGTACCACTTGTTTTACAAATTGTGAGTAGGGCCACATTCGCCGACTGCTGCCGACCACTCCTAACTTGAAGTTATACAGACAAATATAGGCAATTTTGGGCCAGCATTCCCTCTAAGTGCTTGGTCGTATTTACCGTTCTACATCCGCAGAGACCCACGGCTATTTACACGCTTGGGCAACTCCATTAGATGGTCCTTTCGAGCCTGGATAGGCATCAGTAAAATTCAGTACAAATTAAGTACAAGTCATTACGGTAGGCACATAACTTTATTAGTGCCCCAAAATGGCGTCCCGCAAGCAAGAAGCTAAATTGGCTCAGCTTACCGCTAAAAAACAAATGATTTTCGAGCGAGTTAATCGCATATATAATGATTCCAGAAACATCTCGAACTATGATTCACGTTCAAATGAGACATTCTTAGCGCAGTCAGAAACAATTACTGAGCAATATAACAAATTTGAGAAAATAGTAGAACAAATGAATGAATTAAAATTCGAGATTGACCAAACCGCACCAGACTATTCGAGTCTATATTCTATTGAAGACTTATATTCTAATATTAAATATAAACGTAATCTCATACTTTCGAAAAACGAAACATCGGAACACAAAGTGGGTACTCGGATAAAATTACCGCCCATAGATTTGCCAACGTTTGATGGTAAAGCGGAAAATTGGCCCATATTTTATGAAATGTTTCGAAGCAATGTTCATTTAAATACCGATCTGGTTGACTCGCAGCGTGTCCAGTACTTGATCAGTAAATTGACTCATGATGCCTTGAAGCTGACCGCGGGCATTGTTCCTACAGGTGATACATACAACGTTATGTGGAACAGTCTCGTAAAAAGGTATCAAGATAAGCGTAGTTTAGGGATTCATTATCTCAATAATATACTGGACATTAAACAATGCGCCGGAAATGCCGCGAGCCTCAATACTTTTGTGGAACGATATTCAGCGTCCGTCGCAGCCTTGAAGCAATTAGACATTCCAGACTTACTGGATTTTGTTTTATTACACTGTGGTTTAAGAAAGGTTGACGCGCAAACTGTCTTACAGTTTGAATCACGTGTG
This sequence comes from Polia nebulosa, assembly GCA_951329385.1. Taxonomy (NCBI): domain Eukaryota; kingdom Metazoa; phylum Arthropoda; class Insecta; order Lepidoptera; family Noctuidae; genus Polia; species Polia nebulosa. The sequence continues at coordinate 27,959,336 of OX589591.1, read as the reverse complement.
AGTGAAAAAGAATTACCTTCCTATGCGGAGTTTATAACATTCATGCAAGAATATGTTAAGGTACTACAACGCTCATACGGTAATAATTTACAGACGGAACCGCGCGCTAAGTCTAGTTCAGTTAATCATCAAACAAAAAATAATACCGCTAAGTCATTCGTGTCGCGTAATGAACCGGTTTCGAATGGCAAATGTACGCTTTGCGATAAGGATGACGTACGACATCAGCTGTTCTATTGCCCGCTGTTTAAAAATATTAGAACACCGCTTGCACGTTTTGAATTTATAAAAGCAAAACGTGGCTGTATAAACTGTTTAAGTCTATCCCATTCTTTGGTTAAATGTAAGTCACGTAACGTTTGTCAAATTTGTAAGAAGAACCACCATTCTCTCTTACATTTCCGAGAAAAACATGAGTCATTATCGCCCGAGCCGCAAGCGCCTACTAAGGATACATCTGTTTCGCTCACTACAGCTGTTAAAACTGGGTCAACCATTTTGCTAGCGACCGCGCAGTTATATGCATACTATAGCGACATCAGAGATAAGGAGGTGGTTCGGTGCCTACTAGATAACGGATCGCAAAATAATTTAATTACTGTGGACTGTTGTAAACGTTTGAACTTACCCATAATTAAATTACGCAATTCATTTTTACAAGGTGTTGGAATGTCATCGAAACCAATACACGGTTTTATTCATCTCAACATAGAATCTCGGTTTGACCCTCATACGAAGTTTTCGATACAAGCGTTAGTTGTTGATTGTATTACAGATAGACTTCCCGCGAAATTAATTAGATTACATAACAATGATAACATGTCATACTTAAGTAACTTGCAGCTCGCTGATCCGCTTTGGAACGTGCCGGGCACGGTAGACGTCGTGCTTGGAGCACAATTGTTCCCCTTTATTTACCTGGGAGACAGGGTCGAAACAGGTACCCGCGCACCCCCTGCTGTACTGACTAGCTTCGGTTATGTACTTATGGGTGATATTGATTGTTGTAGTAGTGATGTGACACACATTACATCTTCGTTTACCGCGCAGGCCGACATTGAGGTCGGGTCAAGTTTGCATAAGTTTGAGCTAGAGGAAATTCCACCCGCCGCCACCGCCGCGCCACGCCGCGCCGCGCCGCGTTCCGTTATTGGTCCGCACGAATTAGAGTGTGAAAATAATTTTAATTCTTCAGTCTTATTTGAAGACGGCAGATACTTTGTCGATCTGCCTTTTGCGCGCTCACCCGGCGGGCTAGGTAGCTCGCACGGTTACGCCCCTGGGCGCTCACTTGAGCTTGAGCGTAAGTTTGCGTTAATGACCCTACGCGAGAATAATAATAAAACTATCGCGGATTATATGACTCACTCGAGGTTGTCGCTCAATGACATTTTGCATGTCGGACCTAATTTGCAAGCAGACTTGTTTTTGTTATTGCTTGATTTTCGTACATTCCCTCCCTGTCGCGATGACAGCGGATATAAAACAAATGTTCTTGCGTATCGGTGTAAGAGAGCACCACCGCAAATATTTACGAATCTTGTATCGTTTTAGCAAAGGTGAGCCTATTCGCACCTTTCATTTTAACCGCGTTCCCTTCGGACTAAAACCTAGTCCTTATTTAGCGATGCGCACATTGCGTAACTTGGCGTGTGAGCAAAGCGACCGCTTTCGTGAGGCTTCTAAATTGGTAGAAACTCAGTTTTACATGGACGACTACGTCTACTCTGTTTCGGACGAACAGACAGCTATGCGTCTATCCCGCGATTTAATTGATTTAATGAAGGTAGGTTCCTTTGACTTAGTCAAATGGGCTACCAATTCACCCGCTTTATTAGAGATTCTCCCAGAGTCTCACCGCTTACCAGTTAATTTTTCTGGCATGGATAATGATGTCCATAATTTCAAAATCCTTGGATTAACCTGGGAACCCGCTGATGATTATTTTTCTTTGACAACAATCGCCGTGGATGATAAATGCACGAAGCGCGCGATTCTATCGCTAGTTGCCCGCTTGTTCGACGTACTGGGCCTTGTAGGACCCGTTGTGCTGTACGCGAAGGTATTAATCAAGGAACTTTGGTTAGCTAAAGTAGGATGGGATGAGGTTCCACCGGAATCTATCACAAATCGGTTTGCCGCTTTTACGCGCGATTTTCCTTCACTCTCTTCTCTAAAGGTTTCTCGCCACATTGGCGTCTTTAGAGAAGCTGTAGTGAACATCGTAGCCTTTTGCGACGCCAGCTTTACTGGTTATGGCTGTTGTATTTATTTACACATTACCAACCCTACTGGTGATATCACTGTCCGACTCTTATGTGCAAAGTCCAAAGTCTCCCCCGCTAAAATAACAACGCTAGCTCGATTAGAACTTGTCGCCGCTTTACTTCTATCTAAACTCGTTCGCGTAGTCAAGGAAAAACTTTCCGCTCGTGTACCTATTACAGGTGTCCACGCTTTCTCGGACTCCACCATAGCTCTCTCGTGGATCCACTCATCTCCCCATAGATGGTCTATTTTTGTCAGCAACCGCATTGCTCAAATACAGGAAAACTTACCTGCCGCTTGTTTCCGTCACGTGTCCGGGAAAGAGAATCCTAGCGATTGTCTGTCTCGCGGCATGCTGCCGTCGGATTTAATAAGACACTCGTTGTGGTGGAACGGCCCCACATGGCTCCATCAGCCCATGAGCGAGTGGCCTTTAAAGTTCGCTCCTGCTCAATGTGAAACATTGCCGGAGTTTAAATCAAAGGTTTTTCTTGTAGAAACTTCGGATACTGAACCGCGTATTTTAGATACTATAGCTGACCGTGTTTGCTCATGGAATAAATTGTTACGTGTATTTATGTACATTCTTAAATTTACAAACAGACTACAGTCATAGTTCTGTTGAAAACATTCAAACCGCCGAAAATTTCATTGTTCGAATAGTTCAAAGTTTACATTTTGCGAGCGATTTAAATTTAATTAAAGCAGGTGAACTTCCAGCTAAGAAGTTGCGCTGTTTATCTGTCTTCATTGATAGCTTCGGAATCTTACGTATTGGGGGCAGATTGTCTAAATCTGACTTACCGTATGAAGCCAAGCATCCCGCGCTTTTACCTAAACGCGACCGCGTAGTCGATCTAATTATCGATCACTATCACAATACGTACTGCCATACGGGCCCAGGGTTATTGATGTCCATTATAAGGCAGCGGTTTTGGATATTGGATGGCCGAACGGTTATACGTTCTCGTTGTCGGAAATGTAATACTTGTTTCCGTCTAAATCCTAAGCATCCAGTACCCAAAATGGCTGAACTTCCTGGATACCGCGTCCGTGATGCTAAAGCCTTTGTACACACCGGTGTAGATTTCGCCGGGCCGCTTGCTTATATACCTATTCGACGTAGAGGTCAACGTTCGCAGAAACTTTACTTATGTTTGTTCGTATGCATGGTGACTAAAGCCATACATATCGAGCTTGTTTCGGATCTCACATCTGAGGCTTTCCTATCCGCATTTAAGAGATTCATTTCTCGCCGCGGTCCAGTGTCTGTTATGTACTCAGACAATGGTACCAATTTTGTTGGCGCTAAGGCGCAATTGGATGATATTTATTCTTTTTTATTAAATTCAACTGTTCAAACGGATATTAAAAATGAGCTTCTTAAATCACGCATCGAGTGGACAAGAATACCGCCGCGAGCTCCACACTTCGGAGGTATTTGGGAGTCGAATATTAAGAGTGTTAAAACTCACTTGTTTAGAGTCGTAGGTAAACAACTTCTCACTTACGAGGAACTCTCGACCGTATTGGTGCAAATTGAGTGCCTTTTGAACTCTCGACCACTTAGTGTCATTTCGTCAGACCCACATCCGGAGGTACTCACGCCCGCGCATTTTTTAATGTCCAGTCCACTCACGTATTTGCCTTCTTCTGAATTGGCAGAAGAAAGCATAAACCTAAACAACCGCAAAAGGCTCTTGGATCAGCTTGTGTTATCCTACTGGAATAAATGGCGAATTGAGTACTTGCACACGCTGCAAGTTCGCCAGAAGTGGTGCACTCCCGATCGCCCTATAGAGATAGGTACTGTCGTTCTCTTGGGTCAAGATAACGTACCTCCATTGACTTGGCCATTAGGTATCATAGAGGAAGTTTTTCCGGGATCGGATGGTGTAATTCGAGTCGCTTCAATAAAAACCGCGTCAGGCACGTATAAACGTCCTGTCACTAAGTTGTATCCTTTGCCAACTCAATAGATTATTATTACTACGTAATTTAGTTTAATTTAGTTTAGGGTTCATATTATACGTTCCAATGGTACGCCATTACATAGTTGTAATTTAGTTTATTCGACTTACCATAGTCAAGTCGAACCGCAATTCATTCTTAGGACACTGATAATTATTTTTCCCGAGCATTATATCAATGCGATGGTGTTTCGGACTGCTGCTTGGATTTCCCTCAAAGCTCTTCAACAAGTTAATGCTTACATATCATCACCGCTTCTTGAACCTCACTCGCTCCGCATAGATTAGCAGCTTTTGAAAGCTCCTGGACCTTTCAAGGCGGGGAGCATGGTGTGGCGAGTTGCCGCCACTCTGCAGGTTGGGTGGGGTTGGTATCACGTCGCGTGTGTGTCTCGCTTTAATTTGTCAGACAGACGTGAGTGGCCGGCTTTACGCGAGGTATAGACAATTTAAAATGCAACAATCGACGTCACGTCAGTTTGACGTCAGTGTGTGTGTGTCTAACGCCGCGAGGCACAGCGCGCATCTCACCGCAGACTAAATTAATGTCTTAAAAATAATATCGTCCCCGCAAATACGCTAAAATCCCGAGTAAATCCCGTAAACGTTGGGGATCCACCGGGAATAATAAATAACCCATATTTACCGCGTCCGTTAACTACTGAACAAGCATAATCAGGAGTGTTGGTGTGAAGAGAACGAGTGGCCACTCGACAATTCGACGTGCAACCATCGAGAACAGCCCGGAAAGTAAGGTACCACTTGTTTTACAAATTGTGAGTAGGGCCACATTCGCCGACTGCTGCCGACCACTCCTAACTTGAAGTTATACAGACAAATATAGGCAATTTTGGGCCAGCATTCCCTCTAAGTGCTTGGTCGTATTTACCGTTCTACATCCGCAGAGACCCACGGCTATTTACACGCTTGGGCAACTCCAAATATACTCCCGAGGTGGTCCCATATAAATTTTATCGAAATCGCTTTAGCGCTTTTTGAGAAACTGAACAAAAACGAAAAATACGCATATCTTGATGACGTTTTGGTGTTCTCTAAATGTTTAAATTCCACGTTCCATGTTATTGGGGTTTTTAGTTCTGGGGTATATATAACAACTAAAAAGCGAAAAATAAAAAACTTTTTTACAAAAAAAACAACCGACTTCCAAAAAAAATAACTAAAAATAACTTTAATTTCGGAAGTCGGTGTCAAATATCGAAGAAATAAAATACAAACACCGACTGCCGAAATTAAAGTTATTTTTAAATTTTTAGTGTATTTTTTTTTGGAAGTCGGTTGTTTTTTTTTGTAAAAATTTTTTTTTTTCGAGTATAGTTCAGTGGCTGTTTTAAATTCACAAATTGATTCATAGTGGATATTGTGATGTAAAATTGGTGTAGTGTTGTGTCTCAAGTGTCAACGCAACTGGATAATATGTGGAATCATTGAAACAGGCGCGATCTCGGTAAAATGAAGCTGAGAATTTTACTGTAAGTAGTATTGACCAGCTCAGTGAAACTTGCCGAGATGGCTGACTCGGTACATTTGCTGCCAAATACCGCAAAAACATTAGAATGTGTTACGTCAGCATTCTAATGAGGAAAAAAGTGTATTTTTATTGCCAATGTTTTTATTTCTTGTTGTATTGTCGTCTCCGGCTTGTGTAACACACGCTTTATAAAATCTTCTGTCCTCTCACTCCCGGTAGGATGGTAACTTCTCTAGAAGTCCCACCACCACAGCTGAGCAAGGCTTCCTTAAATTCTTTCACCGCCTCACGGTAAGTTTGCAAGTCATTTTCCCATGTTTTTCGAGGCTGGTCTCCTATTTTCCCCCACCACCTCGTACAATCCCTCAAGATGAGTTCTTATAATATAGTAATAATAATATAAGCCTTTTATTCAGACAGTTACATCAGTTTCAGAATAACAAGCAATTATTAATGTGGTGCCTCAGTCTCAGTCTGTTTGCTTTTTGTTAGCAAAGGCCGACTCTAATTGTTCCGCAAGATTCTGTTTCCAGCTGTCCTCGTCCATGTACCACCTGCAACCGCTCTGATCTCGTCCACAGATCTTCTGGACGGCCAGAAGTGTAAGATCGAAATCCCTCTACCCATCATGAACAAAGTATCCTCACCTCAAGTATAACCCTTGGATCTTCATCAGTGGCGCCACGAAGCATAGCCTTGACGATAGCATGAGCATGTTGAGTGGCGCCCTCTTCAGCGCATAGGATCAACCAGCATAGCAGCTGTGACACACGGAGTCTCGCATCTGCTTGCCAGCCGTCCATTTCTAAGAGAGAAAAATGACGTTTATAAAGCCTGCATTTTGACCGTCGCCGTCGGTCTGTCAAAATGCAGGATGATAGAAAAATATTTAAAAAAAAACGGCCTTATTTTATAAAACTCAAATTCTAAATTCAAATTCCCTATTTTGAAATAATAACCTGTTTATTTCTTTTTAACGGCATAGACTATTTCTGACACAGGGAAGGAACCAGCTTATTGTGCTTGCTAGCTGCATATTGGCGATATCATGTCTGTCCTCTAGTTAGACGGTGGCACGACCTGACCTTCGATGAGTAGTTGGTAGAGACAGATTGAGCACAGCCCGAGACAGAGTTAAATGGCGTGATGCGAATGATGATGATTTTCGAGACTATAGTGCCGACCCAACAGGTGAAGAACCTTCCTATAAACTCAATTTATTTGACGCTTGACGCGACTCAGAATTTCGGATTCAGGTCCTGGCACAAATAGCTACAAATAAAAATTAAAAAGAACTTCACCTCGATTAATAGCTGGTACAATCTTGCCAATATTGCCTTGCACCAGTTTTCTGCAGCCAAAGTTAGGTCTTTTAACATCAGGGTAATGTGTCGGCACGTCTTTGAGAAAGTCCATCTTCTTCTTGAAATCTTCCTCATTCTCCTCCATGTATTTAAGACCAATATCGTTCCAGAACGTAGTGGCGGTGTCTCTTACTTCCTCCATTACGTCACTCAGACTGAAATAACAATTTCAAAAGTAAATATGGAAACTAACATCTAATAAAGCATTGATTGTTTGCTTGTAATATGTGCAGGACGCTCAAACGAATGTATGTAGGAAGCGTAATCGCTTTAGTTCATACTAAACCTATAGTTAATTTAGTTTATTTGTCATGTTTTCATTATATCTTATTATGTTTAGTAATGTCTTGAAATAAGGATAAAAGTATGTTTTAATGTCAAGCTCACTGAGGTAACTTTTTTGTATAGCGCAGGTAGTGCATGCCACAGCGCTAAAATTGACCAATAGTAATAAAGCTCGTAGTTAGGAATTTTGGCTAGTCAGTGATTGGTTGTCCCAATTCATGCTTCTCATGGATTGGATACAGACAGTGGAAAGTTTTCGAAGTCCACCATGTAAAATTATGTACATGTCGAGATACATATGTAAAATTGCTTTGTTTTTATTGTAGTTTATAGATTTGTGATAATGTAAAAATAGAATATAAAAGTAAAATATAACGTAGAATCAGCTTGTCCATAGAATACATACTTTGTAGTATGTAAATATATCAGTTTTGTTGTTATTAAGATCAGTAAATATGTAATAGTAAATATGCAGGTGTTCATTACCTAATAGATTTGTAAAACCCTTCTGATTGGTTATCGTCAGAATGTCGAAATGTTTGTGATTGGTCAAATGTTAATGTCCAAGTTAATTTGTGAAATGCTCAAATGTATTGGCTGTCCGGGTCTGCATTTGCTACACTACGTGTCCCATGGAATTTGGGTGATAAATATAGGCATCCCTGGCAGTCAGATTCAGTCACTCAGCGGCAGTTGACTCAGTGAGCTCGAAAGTCCTCTGGCTTTCGCTCTATTGTCTAGTACCACACCTTGTACAGACACTTGTCTTGTTCCACACCTTGAACAGACTAAGTCTCGTTGTGTTCCACACCTTGAACCGACTGAGCATTGTCGTGTACCACACCTTGTACCGACTATATATTGTTTATGTAACATATTCTTTTATGAACCATATTTTGAACTGTAAATAAATAGTCTTCAAGATTTATGAAGAGTTTAATTGAACCAAGTGACTCCTCCAACCCAGCAACATTATAGTTTGGGTTCCATCCCAAATATTGGTCCTTCGAGCGCCGGATCTGAGGAAAGTCACTATAGAAAAGACTCCAGCGAACTTATTGAAGATTATTTGTGAAGATTCATTATTGAGAAGAATTTACAATGCCAGTCACGAGGTCTACGGGAAAACGAGGCGGCCAGGCGTCGACTACAGTTACAGAACAGACGGAAACTGCTACGGAAACCGCTACAGAAGCCACGACTGACACAAGCGCTACAGAAGCGACGCGAACAACGGCCAACACTTTGGAAGCCCCAGCCGCCACCGCGTCTACAGTTAAACACGCCGCGCAAGAAGACGTCACAACTGAGAACAAAGAAAGTGGTCGCCGCAGCAAACCTACGTCACAGAAGAGTGATAAAACTTCGAAAGCGCGCCGCGTAGCCAGGGCCAAAGCAGAGCTGGCACAACGATTAGCCAATTTAGCGGCCGCGCGCCTAGCCGAAATCGAAGCTGAGTCAACTGATGAAGACGTATCCTCCGTCGCCTCGGAAGCTGGAAATGATCATCGAGTGACTAATTGGCTCCATTCAAGTCAGTTGCTCGCCATCTCCAACAGACCTTATCAATCCGAGGTAAAGTCGTCGATCGATCCTGCAGTTCCAGTGACGACCGCCGTAGCCTGGGACATCCCGGCGACTTTACCGGCGGGAGTCAGCACCAGGCCCCCGCAACCGAACCCACCGCCAGTGATCGCTGCCACCCTCTGGCAGCCGAACCTTGCAACTGAACAGTTGCACCCGAACCCGCCGCCAGTGAGTGCCGCTGACTCCTGGCAGCCGAACTTTGCGACTGAACAGCCGCACCCGAACATGCCGCCAGTGAGTGCCGCCGCCTCCTGGCAGCCGAACTTTGCGACTGAACAGCCGCACCCGAACATGCCGCCAGTGAGTGCCGCCGCCTCCTGGCAGCCGAACTTTGCGACTGAACAGCCGCACCCGAACATGCCGCCAGTGAGTGCCGCCGCCTCCTGGCAGCCGAACTTTGCGACTGAACAGCCGCACCCGAACATGCCGCCAGTGAGTGCCGCCGCCTCCTGGCAGCCGAACTTTGCGACTGAACAGCCGCACCCGAACATGCCGCCAGTGAGTGCCGCCGCCTCCTGGCAGCCGAACTTTGCGACCGAACAGTTGCACCCGAACCCGCCGCCAGTGAGTGCCGCCGCCTCCTGGCAGCCGAACCCCGCGCCTGCGCAGCCACACTTGAACCCGCCGCCAGTGATCACCGCCGCATCCTGGCAACCGAACTACGTGCCTGCTCAACCGCAACCAATGCCAGCGCCAATAGAACCCGGCGCGCCCTGGCCATCGAACTCTACGCACGTGGCACCGAACACATCATGGCAACCGATCTACACTACGGCGCCGCATCACAGCTACACGTCGAAACCTGCCACTGCAACCTGGGTGCCGCCGTCTACGCCATCAGTCCACGTCGCGCAACAACCTATAGCACTAGCCGTCCCAGATACAAGGACGGACATGAGAGAACTTGCTGCTGCAATTACGCAAGCTGTGCAGACCGCACAGTACCAACAGCCAATGAAGCATTCTGAACTTCCCTGCTTCAATGGAGCTCATCAAGATTGGCTCACGTTCCGCGCCGCCTATTGTGAGACAGCGCATCGATTGTCAGCAGTAGAAAATATGTCAAGACTCAGAAGAAGCCTTCGAGGAATAGCAAAAGAAGCTGTACAGGGTCTGTTAATAGTGAACGCTGACCCGTACGAAGTCATGAAGACACTCGAGCTACGCTTCGGTCGGCCAGACTCAATAGCCATGGCCGAGATGGAGCGACTACGAACCTTACCTCGCCTCACTGAATCTCCGCGTGAAGTCTGCACCTTCGCTACCAAAGTAGAAAACATCATTGGTACTCTGCGAGCACTCAACTGCGGGCATTATCTCTTCAATCCAGAAGTCACGAAAGCTATGGTTGAAAAGCTCACACCGACCTTGAAAAGGCAATGGTACCAGTTTTCAGCAGAACAACCCAGAACCGAACCTGATCTGCTGAAGTTTACCCGATTCATCAAGATAGAAGCAGAGATGTGCAGCCCGTATGCACTGCCTGAGAACATCGCTGCAACAACACCAACGCCTCAGAACATGCAGCGACGTCAGCAGCGGGTACATGCCACGCAAGAAGCAAGCAAACCAAATTGTGGCTTATGTGATCGTCAAGGGCACAGCATCGTGGAATGCGACCAATTCAAGAAGGCAACTACTGATGCAAGATGGGACATCGCAAAGAAGCATCGCCTGTGTTTTCGCTGCCTCAGATTTCGAACAAAGCAACACAGCTGTAAACCAAAGAGATGCGAGATAGGCAACTGTGTGCACTTACATCACAAGATGCTACACTCCAATGGTGCAGCAGCCAAGAAGAAAGAAGAAACCGATAGCTCCAAAAAAGAACAAGAGAAGGTCCATTCAATGTGGACACCGAGAGTATCTTTTCTCAAAATAATACCAGTGCACCTTTCTGGACCGGCGGGAGCTGTCAATACCTACGCGCTCCTTGACGACGGCTCTACCGTAACTCTGATCGATGAGAGCCTAGCCAATCAAATCGGAGCAGAAGGATCCAGTGAACCACTTCGAATAGCATCCTTTGACGGAGAACCCACAGTCGACGTGTCATCTCGAAGAGTGAACTTCGTCATCAAAGGACTTCACACGTCCGAACGCAAGCTACGAGCGAGAACAATCAAGCAGCTAGAGTTGGCCGCACAGAAGATCCCTGGAGAAGCAGTCAGAGACTGTGAACATCTTCATGACATCGCCAGAGAGATCGTAACAGAAGATGCAAGACCTAGACTTCTGATTGGCCAAGACATTTGGGATCTCCTCATCGCAACGGAGGTCAGAACTGGGAAAAAGAACCAACCAGTGGCCTCACTAACACCATTGGGTTGGGTCCTGCATGGCAGTCACACGCGAACACTTGGCCACAGAGTAAACTTCATCAGATACGCCAACACAGACGACGAACTTCATGAACTGGTGAAAGAATACATCACGATAGACAACATACAAGTCAATCCGAAGAAGCCCATCAACGATCCCGAAGAAAAAGCACTCCGAATCCTTCAGCAGCATACGACCAGAACTCCAGAAGGAAGATATCAAACTGCCCTATTGTGGCGAGATGAAAACGTCAAGATGCCAGACAACTATGACAGCGCTCTGAACAGACTCATGAGCGTAGAGAAGAAGCTAGACAAAGAACCTGAACTAAAGAAGAAGTACACTGAACAAATGGAAGCACTAGTATCAAAAGGGTACGCCGAACCAGCTCCACACTCGACATCGGAACATCGAACATGGTACCTACCTCACTTTGCCGTGTTCAACCCCATGAAACCAGACAAACTTAGGATTGTCTGCGACGCAGCAGCCAAGACTAGAGGAGTCTCATTAAACGACCAACTACTCACTGGCCCAGATCTACTGCAATCGCTACCAGGAGTAATAATGCGCTTCCGTCAGCACTCAATCGCCGTGACCGCTGACATCACCAAAATGTTCCTGCAAATAGAACTACGACCCGAAGACCGCGATGCTCTCCGATACTTATGGCGAGGAGACCGAAGAGACGGCCAGCCGCCGGAACAATACCGCATGAAGTCGCTAATCTTCGGAGCTTCTTGCTCACCAGCGACGGCAATCTACGTGAAAAACACGAACGCCGAGAGATTCCAGCAGGAACATCCAGAAGCAGTCAAAGCTATCAAAAGGAAACATTACATGGATGACTATCTGAATAGTTTTGACAGATTGGAGGAAGCCGTGAGAGTCTCGCAAGCTGTGCGTGACATACATAGAGAAGCGCACTTTGAACTCAAGAAATGGTCATCTAACTCGAGCACCCTTTTAGAAGCGCTAGGGGAAGTCGCCAAGACTGAAGACACAATCAAGCTGGACGACAGCATCAAGACAGAACGAGTTCTCGGTCTAATATGGAAGCCAACGGAAGACTCCCTCACTTTCAATTTAAATCTCGCGCGCATACCTCAGAACGTCTTACAGAACGACACGCCAACAAAGAGAGAAGCTCTCAGAATAGTTATGTCCCTGTTTGACCCATTGGGACTCGTTTCACCGGTCACCATCAGAGCCAAGCAAATACTACAAGAAGTTTGGCGTCGTGGAACAGCATGGGACGAAACCCTAGACAGTGACCTGGCTGCCAGCTGGAGAAAATGGCTCACCCACCTCAGGAAGTTGGAACACATGGCCATTCCACGAACTTACCCAGGCTTCAGCGACACAGAATCCCTACAGCTGCACGTGTTCACAGACGCAAGTGAATCTGCATACGCAGCAACCATGTACTGGCGAACAGTCACCAAAGATGGAAGAGTCTACATCTGCCTAATCACAGCCAAAGCCAAGGTGGCGCCACTGAAGCTGATGTCGATTCCACGATTGGAACTGCAAGCAGCAGTACTCGGAGCACGTATGGCGTCATCAGTTAAAGAAGAGCACGAACAAACGCCAGAGTCAACCACGTTCTGGACCGACAGCAGAACTACACTGTCATGGATCAGAACCGGGTCTCGAACCTACAAGCCGTATGTAGCTCATCGCATCGCAGCAATCGAGGAACATAGCTCCACCAACGAATGGCGCTGGCTGCCGACCAAACTAAACCCAGCAGACGATGCTACGAGAGATGTACCAGAGAACTACGGGCAAGATCATCGTTGGTTCAACGGCCCAGAATTCCTTCTCGGTTCCCCAGAAACGTGGCCAGCCGACGAGAAGAACCCTGTCATAATCACAGGGGAAGAGAGAACTTGTGCCTTCACTGACAAGAACGCACAAATCAGTGAAGCAATACCGGACGTCAGTAGGTTCTCACGCTGGGAGAGATACTTACGATCTACAGCACGAATGCTGCAGTTCCTGCACCTCTGTCACCAATCAAGACAAAACATCAACTACAAAAGAACTAAAAAGAACGACAGCAACGATCCTGATTGGAGGAAGAACAAACGAACATTGCCAGTCAAAGTGGCAGAGAGACGAGAGACCACAAACATTTACTTACCTCTCTCCACTGAATTTCTTCGTAAGGCCGAGAATCTGATCCTGCAAGCTTCACAAGAACAATCCTTCCAGGAAGAAATAGAAGCTCTGAAGAACAAAAGACCCTTACCACGAAGTAGTCGCCTACACACATTGAGCATAGAACTCATAGATGGAGAGATTCGACTGAAAAGCAGAATAGCCATCATGACAGACATCGCTGAGAATCTGAAGAACCCAATGGTCCTTGATGGAGATCACCGTGCAACACGATTGTGGATCGAACATGTCCACCGCCAGCTGCATCACGCGAGCACCGAGATGACAGTCAACGAATGCCGTCAGCAGCATTGGGTGCTCCGCCTACGACCTACAGCCAAGAACATTATCAGTAAGTGTTTACGATGTCGCATGAAGGCAGCCTCTCCACCGCAGCCTATGACAGAGAATCTCCCTTCCTGTCGCCTAGCTCACCACCAGAGGCCATTCACCTTCGCTGGATTGGACTATTTTGGGCCAATGACCATTACAGTGGGACGAAGTCATCAGAAGAGATACGTCGCCCTATTCACCTGTCTCACGACGCGAGCCATTCATCTGGAACTTGTGGCATCGCTCAACACAGATTCGGCGATCATGGCACTGCGTCGTATGATAGCGCGCCGAGGATGTCCAACACAGTTGTGGTCCGATAATGGGACTAATTTTCACGGCGCTGAGAAGGAACTACGGACTGCCGTCTTCGCAGCTACAGCGGAAGAAGCCTCAAAGAAAATGATCGACTGGAGATTCATCCCACCGGGTGCTCCTTTTATGGGAGGCGCATGGGAACGCATGGTGAGATCTGTGAAGACAGCACTTGCCGCCACTTTGAACGAGCGTTTCCCGAGCGAAGAAGTGCTTCACACGTTACTCATTGAAGCCGAACACACAGTGAACAGCCGGCCACTTACCCACGTATCCGTGAACCCCGAAGATCCAGAAGCCCTGACGCCCAATCATTTCATCTTGGGAGGTCCGGGTCGTATCGCAGCACCAGGTGAATTCAACGACAGTGACCTGCATCTACGAGCAAGTTGGCGCGCATCTCAGAGACTCGCCGATATATTCTGGGCCAGATGGCTAAAAGAATATCTCCCAGAGCTACGGAACCGTAGAGAACCGCACACCAAAGGCACGATTCCCAAAGTCGGTGACCTAATACTCATCGCGGACGGCAACCTTCCACGGAACATGTGGATCAGAGGACGCATCTGTGCTACGTTTCCCGGCCCAGATGGAGTGGTACGAACGGTGGACGTGACCACGAAAGGAGGAACCTTACGACGTCCAGTGAAGAAAATAGTCGTCCTGCCGACCGAGACCAGCGATCCTGCACCATCTACAACTGCGACGTCAGCGGCGGGCGTCGCACGGCGGGAGGAATGTGCAGGACGCTCAAACGAATGTATGTAGGAAGCGTAATCGCTTTAGTTCATACTAAACCTATAGTTAATTTAGTTTATTTGTCATGTTTTCATTATATCTTATTATGTTTAGTAATGTCTTGAAATAAGGATAAAAGTATGTTTTAATGTCAAGCTCACTGAGGTAACTTTTTTGTATAGCGCAGGTAGTGCATGCCACAGCGCTAAAATTGACCAATAGTAATAAAGCTCGTAGTTAGGAATTTTGGCTAGTCAGTGATTGGTTGTCCCAATTCATGCTTCTCATGGATTGGATACAGACAGTGGAAAGTTTTCGAAGTCCACCATGTAAAATTATGTACATGTCGAGATACATATGTAAAATTGCTTTGTTTTTATTGTAGTTTATAGATTTGTGATAATGTAAAAATAGAATATAAAAGTAAAATATAACGTAGAATCAGCTTGTCTGAGCATTGAGTGGGCTCCTGCTTGTACCTACGTACAAAAACAAGTAAAGATTCCATATGAAAACTAACCAATTTCGGATTATACAATACATTGTAGGCAACTTCCTATGAGCCCATCGCCTATGACCTAAGGGCCCCGCGGCCTGAGAGAAAAGTAGTCAAAGAAGTTTTAATTCGTTCTCATTTTATAAAACATTAAGGGGTCCTTTAGTAGAATTTAGGGGGCCCCTTGGTAGAATTAGCTGCAGGCCCCACCCTGGCTAAATCCGGCACTGAACGACATTGTTACCATCGCGGGTAACACATGAATGAGACTGGCACAGGAGCATGGGGGTTTGTTTCGAGAAAAGAGAGGCCTATGCTCAGCAGTGGGTAGTAAAATCATTTATCATTTATCACTGTCGAGTGTCAAACTATAATTTTTATGCTAGAAAAATGCATAGTTCCTAAGAGAGACGTGGGCGAAACTGCGGGCGCACATAAAATAAAGCAAAGTTCTTTTCTTTTTTTTTTAAACCGTGCCCCAATCTAGGAACAACCATCTGTAGGCCATTCAAATATTTGTGCCGTGCTGGAATCGAACCCGCAACACACAGCACAACAGCCGAACGCCGTCGTTTTTCAAAAGTCCAGAAATAGCAGATGCTCATCAGAGCGCATTTAAAAATACATTAATGAATCTATACAACCAACTCCCACATTTTGTGGAATGCAGTCAATTGTAGTTGGCAACCACTACTTTCGCTCGGTTCCCTCCATGTTCTTACCTTGTCAGTAGTAAGGGTAACATGCGATGCCAGAAGGAATATCGGTCTTTATAGTTAAGCATCCAGTTGCCAACTTCCAGTGTGACCTGCATGCGGACCAGCATATTCTCATCAAAGAGTTTTTCTGCCATTGGGCTGATGGACAGCTCAAAGCATTTAACGTTGCCTGCCATAGCTACTGCTCCTGTAACAATTGATAGAAACACTGGGTCAAAAAACTAAACTCAGAAGACAAGTGTGGAAAAGGGAACAGGGAAGATTTTGCGCACAAGTGACAAGGGTTCCGTTTTTACATTCCGATGTTCGGAACCATTAAAAGAAATGTGACCTTTGCCCTTTGCAGAACAGGAAAGGTTAAGGTGAATGCTCCAGGCTGGATCGCGAAATTCAAATTTTCTTACGTTTTTCGCAATTCGCAGGTCAGTGTCAGGTTGTATCTTGGTCAAAATTTGATTCGCGGCCGTAGCAAGTATTTATTTACAGAACTGTTATCATTAAAATCATCAACACAACTTTCTCAGTTAGAATTGATGCCAAATGTAAGAATTTCATGAAATAATGACATTTGGCATCAATTGTAACTGAAAGAGTTGTAAGTAATACCTACAACTAGCCCGCTAGCCCGCGAAAATTTGATTAGCAGCCGTAGCAAGTATGTATTTCTACAATTAGAATCATTAATTAAAATCATCAATATAACTCTTTCAGTAATTAGTATTAGTGCTAATTGTAGTATTTCATGAAATCAAGACGTTTGGTACTAATACTAACTGAAAGAGTTGTATTGATGATTTTAATTATTACAGTTCTTTAAATACATACTTGCTACGGCCGCGAATCAAATTTTGACCAAGATACAACATGACACTAACCTGTAAATTGCAAAAAACGTAAGAAAATTTGAATTTCGCGGGCTACACTGGAGCTTCCACCTTAATAAAAAAGTGTAAAGTTCCTGAATGTAAGAAATCAGGTAGAAAATAATGTTATATATAAGAAAATAAATATAAGTGTTACCAATAGCTTTGATGGAAGCAACTCGAACTCTAAAATGTTGATGTGCAAAATTAGACAATAGTGGCTTCACATAATTCTCCGATTGGAAGTGAAAGTCCCTTTGTAATGATTTGGTTACCATGATGATACACTCGCAAGCCTCCAGCTTCACACTGGGGTAGGGATCAGCGACCGTTTTAGTGAGGATGCTAGTCAAGTCATTGATAAATGGACTTAAAAGATAAGACACTCTGTACTTGTCCAGTATCTTCCGCACTAGCTGAATAAGCACCAGACGGATTTCCTCAGATTCTTCCACGATTTCAGGGCAGCCAATGCGACGGACTATAACTGGTAGTATGTAAGTCAAATAGTAATCGTTCAATGGGAGTCTTTCAATAAAATTCGATACAATCAAAGCTGCAGTTTCCCTACATCCCTCGGAAGCATCAGAGAAACTTTTCAAGACGTAAGCGTACACTTCTGGGAAAACAGCAGTGAGTTCGCACTCCTTGTTAACCGGGTTTTCAAATATCTCTTCGTTTATTTTCAACAGCGCCTGCTTACGAGCAATTTTTGACTCGCTTTGTAACGTGGTAATGTAGGTCTCCAACGCAGCGCGAGGATTATCCATGAGAGCCAATTTCGTGTCACACATTTTTGGGATATCAATAATTCGACGATCGCCGAATCAAAAGCATCGACAAAACAAAAATATTTGATAAACAAAATCTGTTTCCATGACGACTGCTACAGTCGGCACACATGTGACAAGTGACAGTGAGAAGTGACATTGACAAAGACATTTTTTTTTGTTCCTTTTTTTCATTGAAATATAAATTATAAAGACTGGAAATGTTTGACTATAGAAAAAACAGTTATACAAATATGTGGCATATCGACGTCAAAATCATAAAAATACTGCTATCTCTTTTTAACTTTTTTTTTTTTTAATGGCGAGCTTCGGAGGTTTTGCCTAAGGGAAAAAGGCTAGTAGAGTTTTTGACAGTTACTTTGGCAACCCTTAATTCCTAGCATCATTGAAATACCTATTAGCGGCCGGTTCGCCATTTTATCCTCTCGTTATTTGGTACCATTGAGTATTATATGTCTATGTTTGGTACTAAAGTTGGGTACATCAACTGTCAAATGCTCATAAACAATGGATATATTTTATGAATTTTGGAGTAATTTTGCTGTGTTATTGCGTTTGAACTCGGTTCTATAGTGGAAGTCGTCAATAGCAAGATGCCCAATTGCAATATAATCGGATTTGGCATCAAAAGAAGCGGAAATCACCCGAACATAACTTTGCACCATTACGTATACCTAATTGAAGCTGAAATATCTTTAGATTTAGTTATTAAACAAGAGATTCTGTATTCGTTGAAGAGTTTATGTAAAAAGCATTCATAATTTCCCGTTTGCCTTTCTTTTTAACAGTTGTATTTCATGAAATCATTTTCTTGTTTTTATAGGGATAGAGTAGTGCATGCATGACATTTTTGTTTATCGATAATGCTATATTATTATGGTTCTTTATTGGTTTTACGTTTTACTTTCAAGGCTGCCTGCTAATAAACGAAAAAAAAATTTGCTGGAAACAATCAGTGTTGTAAAAAAGATGTCAACAAAAACAATTCATATTCTGTTCCCTTCACTTTGAAGAGAATCATGTTTCAACCGGACACTGAATAAAGTAACACTGCGTGACGATGCTTTACGTTCACGAACCATATTGGTAAGTAAGATTGTTTGTTATAAAATGATTGCGTAGTGGGTGATAAATGATGGTGATGACTTCAAGTGCAACACTTGCCTAACGGGCACAAATAGTGTGTTTGAGTGTAGTCCAAAGGTTAATTGCCAAAATAAGACAAACTTGTTTATTAACCGACGAAAAAAAGGAGGAGGTTCTCAATTCGACCGTATATATGTTTTTTTGTTTTTTTTGTGTATGTTCAGCCCTCACTCCGTCATTTATGAACCGATTTTGATTATTCTTTTTTTGTTAGATAGGGTACACCTCAAGGGTGGTCCCATGTCAAGGAATTCAGGATCTGACTGTGGAATCCTGATAAAATTGAGAGAAAACCTCGAAAATTGTGGGCATGTTTTGCGTTTCTGTATGTATGTTCAGCCCTCACTCCGTCATTTATGAACCGATTTTGATTATTCTTTTTTTGTTAGATAGGGTACACCTCAAGGGTGGTTCCATGTCAAGGAAATCAGGATCTGATAATGGAATCCTGATAAAATTGAGACGAAACCTCGAAAATTGTGGGCACGTTTAGCGTTTCTGTTTGTATGTTCGGCCCTCACTCCGTTATTTATGAACCGATTTTGATGATTCTTGTTTCCATAGATAAGGTATACCTCAAGGATGGTCCCATGTCAAGGACATCAGGATCTGATCATGGGATCCTGAAAAAATTGAGAGAGAACCTCGAAAATTGGGCACGAATATTGTTTCTGTTTACTTTTCATAACTGAATCAGGTATTTGCAGGAACCATCACATCATGAAACTGAGCTGATGATGGAAACCATACCTTTCCTAAACAATAGAAGTCAGATATAAAAACTGGTTTTAGTGACAAATACGACTTAATATGCTTTGACGAAAAGACGTCTTTACAATATTGGAGGTAACCTCAACTGGTCAATATCCTGGGAACTTCTAGGAAGGATTATTATATCATCAGCTCAGTGGCAAGAGGAATGACGAAGAATTAGAAATTACCCTCAGAGTGTTAAAAGATGATGCGAGCCACAAAAAATCATAAAATAAAAAACTTTTTAACAAAAAAATTAACCGACGAAAAAGAACTAAAAGCAAAATATAAATAAACCTTTTAAGTCTTGAGTAATGAGCTTATTTACTTACATAGAATATCAAATTTTATATAAACTAATTTTGAGTCGGCGCCAAACAACAATCTGATTATTAAATATCTAAATTTAAGTACTTACAAATGAAGAAAGCTGTAATTAGGTAATTAATCATTTTATTAATTGGCGCCGACTCAAAATTAGTTTATATAAAATTTGATATTTTATGTAGGTAAATAAGCTCATTACTCAAGACTTAAAAGGTTTATTTATTTTTTGCTTTTTAGTTCTTTTTCGTCGGTTAATTTTTTTGTTAAAAAGTTTTTTATTTGGTTGCACTAAGTACGTTACATACTCCTTTTAAAGGAGTTTTTTAATGTCACCAGTAGTCTGGTTTTTTCGTTAATGGACTTTTAAATTATATTAAGAGGACTTTTAAGTATATTAGCAGTGTTATTCTGTAAAAGTCTCCCTGTGAAAACTTGGGTGAGGTGAACATTAAGAAAAAAAAGAAAAAAGAAAGAAAAATAATTTATTCTGCACAGATTTAACGCACATTACTACTACTGAGCTCTGCTGAGCTGCTGAGCTACTAGTGAGCTTATGTACGATTATTTAGCTTATTATCCACTCGAGACCTCGTACTGAACTAGTGAGCTATTGAGCGAGTGAGTGAGAACTACACTCAACGACCGAACGAGAACTCTTCTCAACCTACAAATTGCAAATTAAATGAGGCCATTTAAAATAATAAGTAACAATCCTAATAATAAAATTGAAAAACATCAAACATATCAAATATTGCTGGCATTTTAATTGAAAGTGATCAAAATCAAGACGAACTCTCAACATCTGGATATGGTGCTCTGAATATGGTATTTAGTCACCAGCACGTCCCCTGCGCCAGGTTTAGCCGCTAACGTCTCCGCTGCACCAGATTTGGCTGTTAGCACCTCCACTGCACTAGGTTTAGCCGCTAGCACCTCGGCTGCGCCAGATTTATCGGTATGACTAGCTTCAGTTTTACTTGTCATCATTATTTGCGAATTTGATCTCAATGATAATATGTCATCGACTGAATTAAGACTGTGTGGGAGATATCTCTCGATTGTCCTCAATATCTATTAAAGCTTACTTTTATTTTATTTGATTTCAGGTACACATTTAAAATGATTAAGAAATTAAAGGACAAATGTCAAAAACAGTCCAAGAAGAAAAGTCCAAAAAAAGGCTTAATGAGAAAGTTAGAAAACAAACGAAAAAAAATCTCTTCAGTAATAATTTCTGTCCCTTTTAAATCTTTGATAGATTTAAAAGGAAAAGAAATTTATTAAATTCAAAACCCCAAGCTTTGTTTATTAATTAAAAGTGTAATAGATCCTACTAATATTATAAATGCGAAAGTTTGTATGTTTGTTTGTTTGTATGTTTGGCTGAAGGTAACGCAAAAACGGCTGAAGGGATTTTAAGGAAATTTTTGCACACAGGTAGGTCATTGCCTGGATTAACACATAGGCTACTTTTTATTCCGGTAAATGACAAGACTTAGCGAAGGCTGAGGTGGAAGTGGAAATCCAGAGACGGGCTTAACGAGCGGACACGCTTACAAAGTACTAGGAGACCAGAAACATGAGAACTATTTCCAGCGCTGAAATCATGAGCGGTAAAGACTCACAAAGTACCAGGGCCAGAATCATGAAGAGGTATTTTTGGAGCTACAATCCTAAGCTAGACTGAAATCATGAGCGATAAAGACTCACAAACTACCAGGAGATCAGCATTCACGAAAAAGTAGTTCCAGAGCTGGTATTATGAGAGGTACAGATTCACAAATTACCAGTAGAATATAATCATGAAGAAGTTTTCCGAGCAGTACAGATTCACAAAGAACCAGGACGTCAGAATTACAAATTTCTTTTAGCATTATGAGAGGTAGAGATTCATAAATTACCAGGAGACCAGAATGATGAAGAAGTGATTTCGGTGCTGGAATCATGAGAGGTATAGATTCTAAAACTACCAGGAGACCAGAGTCGTGAATCCGTATTTTTGGGGTTATCTGGGTTTTTTTTTTAAGTAGCCTATGGTTCATAGGCTACTTTTTATCCCGGTAAATGACAAGACTTAGCGAAGGCAGAGGTGGAAGGAGAAATCCAAAGTCAGGCTGAATGAGCGCACACGCTCAAAAAGTACTAGGACACCAGAAACATGAGAAGTATTTCCAGGGCTGAAATCATGAGAGAACACACAAAGCACCACAAAGTACCAGGACACCAGAATCATGAATAGGTGTTTTCAGGGCTACAATCCTAAGCTGTATAGCATCACAAACCACCAGGATACCAGAATCAAGAAGAAGTGTTTCCGGGGCTATAATCCTGAGCGGTGTAGATTCACAACCTGCCAGGATATCAGAATTACAAATAATATTTCGAGGCTGGTATAAAGAGAGGTAGAGATTAATCCTACTAATATTATAAACTAGCTTCCGCCCGCGGCTTCGCCCGCGTAAAAAGTGTAATTGTAATAAGTCTGAGTGGTATTTTCAGAGACGAGCACGTTAAATAAATCCTGTAGAAATCAAAATCAAAAGTTATTTAAATTAGGCTGAAAGACAGGTTTTTTTTGAATGTCAAAGTTCTACATAAAGACTGTAGGGGCCACACACTCGCTAAAGCACCAAAAATACTGGTTCATGACTATGGTCTCCTGGTAGTTTTGGAATCTATACCTCTCATAATTCCAACTCTGGAACTACTTTTTCGTGAATCCTGATCTTCTGGTAGTTTGTGAGTCTTTATCGCTCATAATTTCAGTCCTTGAAATACTTCTCATGTTTCTAGTCTCCTGGTAATTTGTGAATCTCTATCTCTCTTAATACCTGTCTCGGAATTTATTTTGTGATTCTGATCTCCTGGTAGCTTGTGAATCTATACCGCTCAGGATTCAAGCCCCGGAAACACTTTTTCTTGATTCTGGTCTCCTGGTGGTTTGCGAAGCTATACCGCTTAGGATGATAGCTCTGAAAATCACTCTTCATAATTCTGGTCCCCTGGTACCTTGCGAGTCTTTACCGCTCATGATTCCAGCCCTGGAAATACTTCTCATGTTTCTGGTCTCCTGGTACTTTGTGAGCGTAACCCGCTCGTTCAGCCTGACTTTTGATTTCTACTTCCACCTCAGCCTTCGCTAAGTCTTGTCATTTATCGGGATAAAAAGTAGCCTATGTGTTAATCCAGGCTATGACCTACCTGTGTGCAAAATTTCATTTAAATCCCTTCAGCCGTTTTTGCGTTACCTTCAGCCAAACATACAAACATACAAACAAACAAACATACAAACTTTCGCATTTATAATATTAGTAGTATGCGAAAGTTTGTATGTTTGTTTGTATGTTTGAATGATTGGCTGAAGGAATCGCAAAAACAGCTGAAGGGATTTATTTCAATGAAAAATTGCACACAGGTAGGGTTATAGCCTGGATTGACACATAGGCTACTTTTTATCCCGGTAAATGACAATGGCTGAGGTGGAAGTAGAAATCCAAAGTTAGGCTGAACGAGCGGTATACGCTCACAAAGTACCAGGAGACCAGAAACATGAGAAGTGTTTCCTGGGCAGGAATCATGAGCGGTAAAGACTCACAAAGTACCAGGAGACCAGAATCATGAAGAAGTGTTTCCGGGGCTGGAATCACGAGAGGTATCTATAGATCCTAAAACTACCAGGAGACCAGAGTCGTGAATCAGAGTTTTTGGGGCTAAAATTCTAAGCGGTATAGATTCACAAATTACCAGGAGACCAGAAACACAAAAAGTATTCCGGGGCTGAAATCATGAACGGTATAGATTCTCAAACTACCAGGGGGGTGGAATCCTGAGCGGTATAGATTAACAAACTTCCTGAAGATCAGAATCACAAAAACTATTCAGGGGGCTGGTATTAGGAGAGGTAGAGATTTACAAATTAACAGGAGACCAGAAACATGAGGAGAAACATTTCGAGGACCGAAATCATGAGCGATAAAGACTACTCACAAACTACCAGGAGACCAGAAACACAAAAAGTATTCCGGGGCAGGAATCGTAAGAGGCAGAGAAAGATTTACAAATTACCAGGAGAACAGAATCGTGAAGAAGTGAAATTTCCGAGCGGTATAAATTCTCGCACTACCAGGAGATCAGAATCACATAAAGTATTCCGAGGCTGGGATCATAAGACGTAATATCTTGAATAAGTATTTTCGGGGCTGGAATCCTGAGCGGTATAGATTCTTAAACTACCTGGAAAACAATCATGAAGAAGAGAAATTTCAGACTGAAGCCGCAGGGAAACTACCAGGGTGCCAAAATCATGAAAAGTTTTTTTTACTCCTACCGGTTTTTTTATGCCTCTTGTACATATTTTATTTATTAAGTTATTTATTAGTTTAGTATAATATGTATTGTAGTTATAGTCTGTTGAAAATCTTTAAAAATTTAAGTGAAAAAGTTAATCCTATTAATATTATAAACTAGCTTCCGCCCGCGGCTTCGCCCGCGTAAAAAGTGTAATTATAATAAGTCTGAGTGGTATTTCCAGAGATTAGCACGTTAAATAAATCCTGTAGAAATCAAAATCAAAAGTTATTTAAATTAGGCTGAAAGCCAGATTTTTTTGAACGTCAAAGTTCTACATAAAGACTGTAGGGGCCACACACTCGCTCAGTGTGTCCTGACCGATCTTGTTACTCTTACCGTGTTAAATATAATAGTTTACCATATCGAAACTGTTTCATTTATTGGGTCCTGAACATATCCTGAATTGGTGCTTAGCTTCTTGCCCGTGGCTCCGTCCGCGTAGACATTTACCGTGTTAAATATAATAGTTCACCGTATACAAACTGTTTCATTTATTGGGTCCCGAACATATCCTAAATTGGTGCTTAGCTTCTTGTCCGTGGCTCCGTTCACGTAGACATTTATATTAAATTAACTTTTGCACGATTTTGGCACCCTGGTAGTTTACCAGTGGTTTCATCCGCGTGCAGGTCTGAAATTACTCTTCTTCATGATTCTGTCTCCTGGTAGTCTATACGCCTGGGTGGGAATGTATACCGCTCAGGATTCCAGCCCCGAAAATACTTATTCAAGATGTTACCTCTCATGATCTCAGCCTCGGAATACTTATTGTAAATCTGATCTCCTGGTAGTGCGTGGATCTATACCGCTCGGAAATTTTTCTTCTTTACGTTTCTGTTCTCCTGGTAATTTGTGAATCTTTCTCTACCTCTTACGTTTCCTGCCCCGGAATACTTTTTGTGTTTCTGGTCTCCTGGTAATTTGTAAGTCTCTACCTCTCCTAATACCAACCTCGTAATATGTTTTGCGATTCTGATTTCCTAATAGGTTGTGAACTGGTAGTATGATTAAAAAAAAAAACTTCTTTAAGCCTCAGAATATAAATTGTGATTCTGATCTCCTGGCAGGTTGTGAATCTATACCGCTCTGGATTCAAGCCCCGGAAACGCTTCTTCTTGATTCTGGGCTCCTGGTGGGGTGTGCGAAGCTATACAGATTAGCCCTGGAAATACTTCTCATTTTTCTGGTCTCCTGGTAATTTGTAAATCTCTACCTCTCCTAATACCAGCCTCGGAATATGTTTCGCGATTCTGATCTCCTAGTAGTTTGCGACTCTTGTGTTTCTGGTCTCCTGGTAATTTGTAAATCTCTACCTTTCTTTATACCAGCCTCGAAATATGATTTGTAATTCTGATATCCTGGTAGGTTGTGTATCTACACCGCTCAGGATTGAAGCCTCGGAAACACTTCTTCTTGATTCTGGTATCCTGGTGGTATGTGAAGCTACACAGCTAAGGATTGTAGCCCCGAAAACACCTATTCATGATTCTGAATCTTTATCTCTCATGATTTCAGCCCCGGAAATACTTCTCATGTTTCTGGTCTCCTAGTACTTTTTGAGCGTGTCCGTTCGTTCAGCCTGACTTTGGATTTCTACTTCTACCTCAGCCTTCACTAAGTCTTGTCATTTACCGGGATAAAAAGTAGCCTATGTGTTAATCCAGGCTATGACCTACCTGTGTGCAAAATTTCATTGTAATCCCTTCAGCCGTTTTTGCGTTACCTTCAGCCAAACATACAAACAAACAAACATACAAACTTTCGCATTTATAATATTAGTAGGACGTGTTGTGTTGTGTTGTGTTGTGTTGTGTTGTGTGTTGTGTTGTGTTGTGTTGTAATGTGTTGTGTTGTGTGTGTGTTGTGTGTGTGTTGTGTTATGTTGTGTGTTGTGTTGTGTTTTGTTGTGTTGTGTAATGTGTTGTGCCGCGTTGCGTTGTGTTATGTGTTGTGTTGTGTGTTGTGTTGTAATGTGTTGTGTGTCATGTTGTGTTTTGTTGTGTTGTGTTATTGTGTTGTGTGTTGTGTTGTGTTGTGTGTTGTGTTGTTTGTTGTAGTATGTTGTGTGTTGTGTTGTGTAGTGTGTTGTGTTGTGTTGTGTGCTGTGTTGTGTTGTGTTGTGTAATGTTGTGCTGCGTTGCGTTGTGTTATGTGTTGTGCACACAACACAACACAACACGCAAATCACAAATCACCACTTCGCAAATCACCACTTCGCAAATCACCACTTCACAAATCACCACTTCGTGAATCACCACTTCACAAATCAACACTTCGCAAGTCACCAGTCACCACATCTTAAATCACCACTTCACAAATCACCACTTCGCAAATCACCACTTCGGAAATCACCACCTCGCAAATTACCACTTCGCAAATCACCACTTCGCAAATCACCACTTGACAAATCACCACTTCACAAATCACCATTTCGTAAATCACCGCTTCGTAAATCACCGCTTCGCAAATCACCACTTCGCAAATCACCACTTCGCAAATCACCACTTCGCAAATCACCACTTCGCAAATCACCACTTCGCAAATCACCACTTCACAAATCTCCACTCTTCGCAAATCACCACTTCGCAAATCACCACTTCGCAAATCACCACTTCGCAAATCACCACTTCGCAAATCACCACTTCGCAAATCACCACTTCGCAAATCACCACTTCACAAATCTCCACTCTTCGCAAATCACCACTTCGCAAATCACCACTTCGCAAATCACCACTTCGCAAATCACCACTTCGCAAATCACCACTTCGCAAATCACCACTTCGCAAATCACCACTTCGCAAATCACCAGTTCACAAATCACCACTTCACAAATCACCATTTCGTAAATGCCCACTTCGCAAATCACCACTTCGCAAATAAACACCTCGCAAATCACCATTTCACAAATTAACACTTCACAAATTAACACTTCGCAAATCACCACTTCGCAAATCACCACTTCGCAAATCACCACTTCGCAAACCACAACTTCGGAAATCACCACATCGCAAATCACCACTTCGCAAATCACCTCTTCTCAAATCACCACTTCGCAAATCACCACTTCGCCAATCGCAAATCACCACTCTTCGCAAATCACCACATCGCAAATGACCACTTCACAAATCACCACTTAACAAATCACCATTTCGTAAATAACCGCATCGTAAATCACCACTTCGCAATTAACACTTCACAAATTAACACTTCGCAAATCACCACTTCGCAATTAACACTTCACAAATTAACACTTCGCAAATCACCACTTCGCAAGTCACCACTTTTCAAATCACCACTTCGCAAATCAGCACTTCGCAAATCACCACTTCGCAAATCACCACTTCGCAAATCAGCACTTCGCAAATCACCACTTCACAAATCACCACTTCACAAACCACCATTTCGTAAGTCCCCACTTCGCAAATCACCACTTTGCAAATAACCACCTCGCAAATCACCACTTCGCCAATCGCAAATCACCACTCTTCGCAAATCACCACATCGCAAATCACCATTTCGTAAATCATCACTTCGAAAATCACCACTTCACAAATCACCACTTCACAAATCACCATTTCGTAAATCACCGCTTCGTAAATCATCACTTCGAAAATCACCACTTCACAAATCACCACTTCACAAATCACCATTTCGTAAATCACCACATCGCAAATCACCACTTCGCAAATCACCACTTGAAAGGAGATGTTCGGCGTGGCAAACATTATTGCTTAGGTGAAATCCGCATTTAGTCGCCATTTGACTTTTGTTTCTGGCTTTCAGCCTAATTTTAATAATTAACTTTTGATTTTGATTCCTACAGGGTTTTATTAACGTGCTAATCTCTGGAAATATCACACGGACTTATAATTACACTTTTCACGCGGGCGAAGCCGCGGGCGGAAGCTAGTATACAGGGTGGAGAAGACAATACGACAATAAATGAAAACACGGACAATACTAGTTCATAAGAATAAGTTTAAGCTATCAAAAAAATCCTAACATCGAAAATAAAAAAATAAAAATTTCAAACAAACTAAATGGCATAAAACTAGAAACGAAATAGAACACCATTTATAAATATGAGTTCACTAACCTGTCGTAAGAGCGGCAACAACGCGCGGTCCTGTAGCGACTTGATTTTTTGGCTTTTAATTATGGATTAATGCTCAATAAAATTACACTGAATCACAGATTATTAACCAAATAATCAGGCATCTCTCAACCGCGTGTTATTTATTAATCACGATCAGGATGTAGGTATGAAAGTCACTAAATTTTTCGTTTTTCAATATGGCCGCCATGAATTCGAATACACAAATTGCACCGTCGTAAAAGGTTATTTCTAACGTCTGACAAAAGGTCCCCATTCGCAGCCATGTGTTTTAATTTATTAAAAGATATGATTATTCTATCTTTTAAATCATCAACAGTATCAACAGCTGTTGAGTACCTACACTTCATTTTTGATATGACCCCACAAGAAAAAATCCAGTGGTGTAAGGTCGGGGGACCTGGCTGGCCAACGCGTTGGTCCATAACGGCCAATCCACTGCTGTCCGAACATTTGAGACAAACGCTCTCTAGCAGACACCACTGAATGAGCTGGTGCTCCGTCTAATTGGTACCACATCTGCCTGTACGCAGTTACCGAAAGCTCATCCATGTACTCGCAAACAGGTCCATTGAGGAGTTCTAAAAACTTTTCAGCATTTAAATTAAAATTTAAAATTCGTTCCTCAAGGGTCACTTTTACACGTGGAAGAGCACTATCCACATGCGGGATTAAGGATCGATTTTCTCGCATCCTCTGGACAGCTTGGACAATGGTGCGCCCGTTGGTCGGACAAACTCGAGTGTTTCCAAACCTCTCTCGGTATGTCCGTATAGCCAAAGCGGCATTTCTTTGACACTCCCCATAAATTAAAATCATGTCGGTGTACTCCGAAGCTGTGTAATTGTAGCGCGGCATGATTATTAAAAAAAAAAACACGAAAACAATAAAAACTAAGCGTCTAATTTCGCACAATTCACTCACTGTTTAACTAAATACCTATTAAAACGTTACGTGTCCTGTCACCAAAATAAAGCGTCCAATTTCGCACTAATACCGCCGTAAATGAATTTACAAAACACGACACACACGAGCGGCGGGGAAGTACCTACATCAAAGACGCGGCTGCACTACAAAGCGAGGACGCGTAACTCATCACAGGATCGCGGCCGGCGACACACTAACCTAAATTTGTTGTAGCAAATTTCTTCAAGAAAGCGAAGTAACAAACGAAACTAGATTTATCTCTTTCGCACACACTAAATTTTCTATTAATATTATGAGTGCATTGCAATTTCCGCATTCGTTCCTTTCTTATCCAACTCTGATGACACGCTTTATGACTCTTATTACTCAGAAGTAAGGTATAATTTTCACTAAATTAGATGAAAATACTAATTTGGCGAAAGTGTTTATGTCCTCGTAGCGAGTTGGCAACGTGACTTTAATGTTTTGATGTTTATACCGATGTGGGTCGTTCACCTGACAGTGTTTCCCTATTATCAGATACATCATGTAGCAAATGTTAAAAATGAAAAATAATTTCCTGTGACTAAACTACTGGATATATTCAAATAATTTTTTGTATGTAGACTGAGAACGTCTTGAGGTATGCGAGGTTTAATTTAATGTCGTATTGTCATCACCACTCTGTATATATAGAGTGGTGATACATACAAAAAATCATTTGAATATATCCAGTAGTTTAGTCACAGGAAATTATTTTTCATTTTTAACATTTGCTACATGATGTATCTGATAATAGGGAAACACTGTCAGGTTAACGACCCACATCGGTATAAACATCAAAACATTAAAGTCACGTTGCCAACTCGCTTATACACTTTCGCCAAATTAGTATTTTCATCTGATTTAGTGAAAATTATACCTTAACTCTGAGTAATAAGAGTCATAAAGCGTGTCATCAGAGTTGGATAAGAAAGTAACGAATGCGGAAATTGCAATGCACTCATAATATTAATAGAAAATTTAGTGTGTGCGAAAGAGATAAATCTAGTTTCGTTTGTTAGTTCGCTTTCTTGAAGAAATTTGCTACAACAAATTTATGTTAGTGTGTCGCCGCGGTCCTGTGACGAGTCACGCGTCCTCAGGTACAGTGGCGCAGGTGCCGCTAACTTTCGTTCGCACCGCATTTGGTGTCTAGGTACTTCCCCGCCGCTCGTGTTTTTTGTAAATTCATTTACAACGGTATTAGTGCGAAATTGGACGCTTTATTTTGGTGACAGGACATGTAACGTTTTAATAGGTATTTAGTTAAACAGTGAGTGAATTGTGCGAAATTAGACGCTTAGTTTTTATTGTTTTCGTGTTTTTTTTTTAACGCAACCCAACGTGTAGTTCGCGAAGGGCAGGTCAGGTGTTGACCATACAACTATTCTTAAATTTTAAAACGCGACAAACGGAAGCCGTATAAATAGAAGAAATTGCATGCATTGTTACTTAAAGACAAACCAGTTAGGGAAAACTTCTGTCGCTGGATTGAAAATAAACATTTCGAGAATTCGGATTTCTTGTACAATGTGATGTGGACGGATGAAAGTACATTTACAAGGAACGGTTTATGGAACAGACAGAATCTTCGTTACTGGAGCCGCGTGAAACCGCGTTTAGGACGGGAGACTTCGCACCAGTACAGATTTGCTGCCAATGTTTGGGCTCCAATTCATAGCTGTGATTCTGTGCTAAATAATCTGTGATTTAGTGTAATTTTACTGAGCATTAATCCATAATTAAAAGCCGAAAAATCAAGTCGCTACAGGACCGCGCGTTGTTGCCGCTCTTACGACAGGTTAGTGAACTCATATTTATAAATGGTGTTCTATTTCGTTTCTAGTTTTATACCATTTAGTTTGTTTGAAATTTTTATTTTTTTATTTTCGATGTTAGGATATTTTTGATAGCTTAAACTTATTCGTATAAACTAGTATTGTCCGTGTTTTCATTTATTGTCGTATTGTCTTCTCCACGCTGTATATAGGTACATATGCATGAATTTGAGATACAAATATTGTGGGAAGAACTACTACTACTCTACTGAAAGTGTACAATACAATTGAAAATGAATGAGATTGATTTGTTTAATCTATAGACTTTATTATAATTATTGTTGACTTTTAATTAAAACCCAAAAATCATCTGCATGTTAGAAAAGATATGTGTTGGAGAAGTCCGTGCCGGGAGCCCACTGCGGATTCAGCGTCATTTGTTTTCTTTGAACTTGTTGCCTCTGTCTCGAAGGTCTACTCGCAAGGCTCTAGAATAACTCTAACACTGTTACTTTTCATTTTAATTGACACAAAATATTCGATATACCGGATATACTTACTGCATTTCGTTTCTTGTAATAGCTAAAAGCATAAATTCCAAGACACTAAAAATAACTAACTTCAAATAAAAAAAAAATTTTTTTTCAAAAAACCTGGCTGGAAAACAAGTTGGTGGGAGTTATTTTAGTTCAATTATTGATTTCATGCAACCAACTACATCAGACTGCTTGAAAAGTGACTTGTTTGGAACTTTTCATTTGATTTTTTTTTTTGAAAATGTTTTTCATTTTTGTTTTATACACTTCAGTGAGTTAGATTTTTGGAATCGCCTCCTCGAAACCTTTATTTTGATACCCCACCTAATATAGTTAGTCCACTTTCATTTTTGTCTTTTTCACAATTTATGGCGTCTGGTGGTCGCCATATTTTATTTTGATTACTGTCATGTCATAAGTAGCACTCGCAAGATTAAAATAAATCAATTGAAGTAAGACTGATCAAAATCGGCTCACGCTTTCGGTCTCTATAACACCTCAAAGGAACAAATATACATACATTTAATCTTATCTACATACTTATGATGATAAACACATTACCCTCCCTTGCGTCGCGCAGTCGGGTAAAAAGGAAACTACGTTTTGCAGGGTTCTGGAAAATCACGGCGCTTCTGACCTTCTGGTTGCGAGAAAACTACACCTTAGAAGCGTTCTAGCGCTGCGTGTATATACTGTTTTGTTAAGACGACTAATTATTGTTTCAGCGCGAACATTAGTTACTCTTGTCAAAATGTAGCATTTCCTTTGCTTTTATGATAGCCTCTCTATTACGTAGTAACATATTACCTCAATGCCACTGGTAAAAATAGCCGTTGATATTGTACCATAACTATATGAAAACATTCTCATTATCTTTTATCGATGTTTTTAATAAGGAGATATCGATTTGGGCTACCCTATTATCCGCCATTTTATCCTCTCAGTGAAGTGTAGGTATGGCACGTTTTTCTTGAAAGTATGCCCAGTCCATATGATTTATAAGTCAATGTACAATGGTAATTGCCTCTGTCTAAACTACACATTAGTTTGAATACCACAAACTTTACAATAGTCGACTAAAAGATTACTATCGATTTCAAGTGACAAGTTTTATTTAAAACACGTGTACATCTCCAGCATGCCACAACGTGCACCAATCACATCTCGCCAAGTAAAGCTGTCAACGTTTTCATTTCAATGAATGGACGAGATTCTTCTATCACTTTTTCGTACTATTTCTATTTATTCTGTAACAAGTAACGGTGTACGTTGCAGCTGGAGTTAAATTTAGCATAGGTCGTTATCAAATATTAGTGCAAAATGTATAAATTAAGTGTGTTTCATTTATTATTCTTGGCGACAATCGTACAAGTATCGCTCGCTCTGAAGGAAGGCGAATGCGAAGTATGTATCAAAACCGTAGAGAGATTCGCGGCCACGTTATCAGAAGATGTCAAGAAGGTTCCTAAATCAATCGAGACTGAGTTCAAGAAGTTCTGTAAAGGTTCCAAGAATAAAGAGAACAGATTTTGTTACTATTTAGGCGGTCTTGAAGAATCCGCTACCGGTATCTTGGGCGAACTTTCGAAGCCTCTCAGTTGGTCGATGCCTGCTGATAAAATCTGTGAAAAGTTAAAGAAGAAGGACGCACAAATCTGCGACCTCAGATTCGA
This sequence comes from Polia nebulosa, assembly GCA_951329385.1. Classification (NCBI taxonomy): domain Eukaryota; kingdom Metazoa; phylum Arthropoda; class Insecta; order Lepidoptera; family Noctuidae; genus Polia; species Polia nebulosa. The sequence continues at coordinate 27,926,008 of OX589591.1, read as the reverse complement.
CAAGCAGATTGACCTAAATAACGTTGATTTGAAGAAACTCAAAGTACGAGATCTGAAGAAGATCCTGAATGATTGGGATGAGGTTTGCGACGGCTGTATCGAAAAGACAGACTTCATCAAGAGAATAGAAGAATTAAAGCCTAAATATATGGGCAAATCTGAATTGTAGAATAGCTCAATTTATAATTTTTAGGTAAGGTTATATTCTGCTATAGTTTCTTGTATATTTAAACTTTCTGAAGACAACCCACAGCATATCTAATTGGTTAATATGACATAATATGAACAAACTGGTATTTTCTAAATCACAAGTCACAGTTAAATACTTCTAAATTTTAATGTTTGTGATGCAATCAGGCTGGTGACAATTTATCTATGAATTTAAAGGGTAGAATAACCTTTACTACTATTCCTACAATTCAGTCTTATTTGAATACAACTGCAGCTTAGTGTCAAAAACTTTTTGAAGTCAGCCTGAAATGAAAAATCACAAACATATCCATAAACAACAAATATTTCATACAAAAGTTGGATTTTTAATCATGAGTTCTCAATTTGCTTTGGCATTTTTAATTAAAAAAGACTGTTAATCTACTGTAGTATAGTGTTAGATAACTTCTGATTTGGGAACCAAAAAAGCATTTTTTCTGCAAAACAATGAGCTTACAAAAACAATTTTCATTTTACTGTTTCATAACTTGTTGAAACTAACTTATATTGAAAATGATATTCTGCCTGTAAGTCTCCCAAAACACACATAAGTTGTTGCAGTTTCATTGTATGTTACTTATTTACTTAGATTTTATTAATTATCCTCACAGAATTGCAATCTTTTTCTTATTTATTAACAACTTGTTTTGTTTCACCCATATAAAAGTCGGCAATTTTTCAAGGTCACATATTATTGGGATGAAAAGTATTGTGTCCTAATTCATGGTCTACACCCCCTGCTAAGTTTCATAAAAATCTGTTTAGCAGTTGAGGCATGATTTGATGAACAAACATAGACTTTTACATCCTACAATATTATAAAGAAAGTTTGTATGTTTGTGTTTCAATCACACAAATACGGCTGAAGGGATTTGAATGACATTTTGCACAGACATAGATTATAACCTTTATTAAAACATAAGCTACTTTTTAACCGACGACAATAAAAGGAGGAGGTTCTCAATTCGACCGTATATATGTTTTTTTTTTACCATGCAGGTGAAGCCGATTGTGCAAGCTAGTTCATAATATTAGTAGGATACATTAACTGTTAATCACTGCTAATATTGCACTTTATTTGTTACAGAATAATTCATGGGACACCTATGTGATATCACAACTCAGCAACAAGACCTGATGTGCCGTGGTAGCGGCGGTCATAGTGATCAAGACTTGCATTTGATGAACTGTTAGCTAGCGTGTGTGGAGAAAGCATGTGTTGAATAAATTATTATCGCTATTAAGTAATTAAAATATTTTTTTGAAGTTACTTTTTTCACTTGATTTCATTATTTAAAGTACAATGGATTAGTAGGTACATTTAGCTGTCTCTTACCTGTGTAATAATGGGAAGCCAGATTGCCTAAGATGCTTTCTGATCCATTGTACTTTTGATGTCATGTCAAGAGCAGTCCTGTTTATCAATACCCTGGTAACTGTATCCAACATTTACCAAGTTACAATGGTTCATTTATTCAGAAGCTGACCAGGATTTACATATTTTTATATGTAAGCGTATGCACTAGCTTCTGCCTAGATATGGAATTAGTACTTCCCCCACTATAAATTATATGCCTATCTGCTATTCCAGACTATAACCTATCTCTGTGCCAAATTATTAGATTTGTTCAGCCGTTGAGTAACAATTAATATCCATCCAAACTTTAGCATTTATAATATTAACACGTCAGGCCCCTGCGTCGCAACCAACAATAGGTTTTTAATTGTGTCTGCTAATGAGGGATTCGACGTGTTAATTATACATGCATTTGTGTTGAACACACATGTGTACTAGTGCCCTAATCTGTCAATTACTACCAACTCCACTCCAGAAAGTTCACACCTATCAGCTTATGGGAGAAAAATAAAACAGAAGCCACTAGTTCACACTAATAACAGCTTTATTCCAAGTATGCTTGATCTAATACATACAGATTCAGATAATTTATTGAATACATAAATAACATGCATTAATGACACACAGAGGGTCCCGATTAGTGGTACTTGTAGTTCCTGTGGTGCTCTGAAAAATAGAAAGGAATTGTTTTTATATATTTTGTCTTTGATATGATTGTGTTTGACCACTATCTTACCTGATGGTAAGTGATGATGTGGTCAAAGGTGAAGCCTGCTTGCCTAGAAGTAGCCTCAACCATTTATAATGATGAGCCTCTAATAATTTCAAAGTATTGTTGCAATCATACATAATAGATCTCTGCTGGTTTTCTTATGATGAAAGGATGTTCAAAATCTTTACAAGAAACCATTACAATAATCAATTCATGTCTCAGAACCATTGTTGGTATTGATACTTGTGTTGTATTCAATTTACTACAGAAAGGTGATAAAATAATGAATTGTGATCATTTCTGTCTCAGAGAAATTATTTGCAATGTAACGATGATCAAATGCATGCATATAAACAATAACAAATGATTCCTTACTCATTTTTCCGTAATTAATGACATAGAAGAATGTCATGCTGCCAACCAGCAGCTGGAAGAAGGGGGCCATGCCCACCTTCTTGGGCTGCACATACTTGTGCTGCCATCTCCACCAGGCTGCAATGTTAATAAAATTATGATTGTATAAATTGCCTTTTTATCTTGGTTCATCCAGTTTAAATATTCTATTCTCAAAACTTGCTACATTATACAAAATCATAATAAGTTTTAGATCGGTTGTACTATAATATTTTAGTTGGCTGAACCCTAGGCTCACCAAATTTAAATTAGGGTAATTTACTTAGGACCTATCTAAGGTTTATTAGGGTGGTATTACATTCATATTCCTAGATCTTTGTCCAATGTGAGTTTGATCAATTAAGGTGAATGCTCCAGGGTAGCCCACGAAATTCAATTTTCTTACGTTTTTGCAATTTGCAGGTCAGTGTCAGGTATCTTGGTGAACATTTTATTTGCAGCCGTAGCAAGTATGTATTTATAGAATTATAATCATTAAAATCATCAATACATCTCTCTCAGTTAGAATTGATGCCAAATGTTATGATTTCATGAAATACTTACATTTGGAATCAATTCTAACTGAGATAGATATAGGATAAATGTAATACCACCCATATCAATGTAAGTACCTTGTGTCATGTGTTGGGTACGCTTCTCTACGGTTTGTTATTACTTTATTCAGGACGAAAAAACGAATTACGGTCAAAAGATAAATCTTCAATAAATGTATAACCTAAAACTTCACGATAAAACGAAATAAACTGGATTGTTACCTCGGCTGAAAACACCAGCGAAGGCCTGGGGCGACTTATTCCTGCGTGCGAACCATGAGCCGAGCTCACTGATTTTCACCTGTCCGAAGGGAGTATCAGCTGAAAACGAGATGGAAAATTACATAATCAAAAATGGTAAACTGAAGGGCGACATGATATCGAGTGAACTCATACTTACGTTTGCCATAAAAGCGGGCTGGGTCATAAGGCCCGTGAACCGAGGGGTTATATTCCTTAGGGTAATCACCGAAACCCATGATTACTGGGATTTCACAAAATTTTTATGGAATGAAATTGACCTCGGATTTCGGTGTTCAGTCAATCTGTCAAATAGTAAACCATAGCCAATGTACGTAATTTTCCCAGAATCGATATTTTTAGACGGAATATTGTTTTATCATCATCATGGTATTTATGAGTTAGATTAATGGCTATTTAAGCGGTAGTTTATTCATAGAAAATCGAATAAACTACTTAATGAAATGAAAATGACTGGAAAGTTGATAGTTTACAAATAGACAATTTCACTTATTCTAATATTATCTGTGCACTTTTCGTCATACTCTATATTTCAAATTTTGCAGTCTATGATTATACAGCAGATTTCATTCTTTGTGAGCATTTGTGAGGTTTTCGCAATTTGTTTATTTCCCAAATAGTCTGGATAATCAAGCAAAATGGTCTTGGAAAGTACTATGATTTGTGTGGATAACAGTGATTACATGAGAAATGGAGATTTCCTACCAACAAGGCTGCAGGCACAACAAGATGCCGTAAATCTGGTATGTCATTCTAAAACACGGTCAAATCCTGAAAATAATGTGGGTTTATTGACGCTAGCTAATGTAGAGGTCTTGGCAACGTTAACCGGTGATGTTGGGCGCATAATGTCCAAGTTGCACCGTGTTCAGCCTAACGGTAATATCAATTTTCTGACTGGTATCAGAATCGCTCATTTAGCGCTGAAGCATCGTCAGGGCAAGAACCACAAGATGCGAATTGTTGTGTTCGTCGGATCTCCAGTGGAACTCGATGAGAAAGAGTTAGTCAAACTAGCAAAGAGGCTAAAGAAGGAGAAGGTAAATTGTGATGTGGTGTCCTTTGGCGAGGATGCAGACAATAATCCTCTTCTGACAACGTTCGTAAACACTTTGAATGGTAAAGACAGCACCACGGGAGGCAGCCATCTAGTATCTGTTCCAGCTGGTGGCTGTGTTGTACTCTCTGAAGCGCTGATTTCAAGCCCATTGATAGGTGGAGATGGAGCCGGTCCGTCTGGCTCAGGTTTGTCGCCATTCGAATTTGGAGTCGATCCTAATGAAGACCCCGAGCTTGCACTTGCCCTGCGAGTGTCGATGGAGGAGCAGAGGCAGCGTCAGGAAGAGGAGTCTCGCCGTCAACAGACTACTACTGAAGGAGCAGAGACAGGCAAGACTGGAGAAGCTCAGAACACTGGCATGGAGCGGGCTCTGGCTATGTCATTAGGTCACGAAGCTATGGAACTGTCTGAAGAAGAGCAGATTGCTCTTGCTATGCAGATGAGTATGCAACAGGATGCTCCAGCTGCTGAAGAGAACATGGATGTATCAGAGGAGTATGCTGAAGTTATGAATGATCCAGCCTTCCTTCAAAGTGTACTGGAAAATCTGCCAGGTGTTGATCCTCAAAGTGAAGCTATTCGTAATGCTATGTCCACTATCAAGAAGGACAAGGATGAGAAAGATGACAAGGAACAAAAGGACAAAGATAAGGATGGCAAAGGTTCCGGGTCCAGCTCTTCTAAGTAAACACAGTGTTATTATTCAATTTTTTTAATTGATACATATTGCTCGTAAACTTTTCACATTAGACACCAGACTGCAGTGTTACTACCAATATAAATTTATGAAAAATACAGATTGTTTATAAATTAACTTGTGGTTATTTCCATGTGATCCAATTTAGACCTTCAATTTTTTCAAACCCTGAAAAAAATGTTTATTGTTGTATTATGAATGTTATCTGTAAGTAATCTGTAATGGGAGTTCATTAAATATAATGGATTTTGAAATTGTCTTTGAAACATACTTGAATCTTCGAAGTACCTAGAACTTTGGAATTTCTTTTTACATTCTATCAACTTGTGTCTTCTACTTTCCTCATTGAATTTGTTTACTACATGTGATAACTTGCATGCATTTTTACCTAAAATAAATCAAGTGATTAGGTGTATAATACACATCATATAAAATTGTATCAAAAGAGTTCTATTACCTTGTGATATTGGACTGAATTCCTTTAGTTATTAACTTCCCTTACACTATAATCAGTCACTCTTGAAAACGAATAGGAATGCAGACCAATCACTAAAATAATAGAAATAATGTTACAAATGGGAATATTCAAGAAATCATTAGGCACTATGGGGAAAGCAAAAGTGTACTAAACCACATTCAAATACATGACCTTTTTACACTTTTAAAAAGTAGGTATTATTACCATTCAAGTTATAAGTGGCATTTTCTAAATTCATAAATTAAACTGACAATTCATCTTACCTAGAAATTGATAATAATAATGCCCTTTATTTCGAATTTTTGTATAAGTAAGTACGTCTCAGTATTGAAGAATGCTTACGAACTAAATAATGTCCCTCAATTCGATGTGCCTTTTGGCATAGGCCTCCTCCAACTCTCTCCACTGTGCTCTGTCCTCTGCAACTCTAATCCAGTAAGGGCCCAAGGTCATGCGGATATCGTCCACCCATCTTGTTCTTGGTCGTGCCAGTTTTCTAACCCCATCTCATGGGTACCAGAGTGTCACTTGTTTGCTCCACTTGTCACTTTTGCATCTAAGCATGTGTCCTGTCCAGCCCCATTTCAAATGGTCTATACGGTCCAATATGTCCATAACTTTGGTTTTCTCTCTTATATACGAGCTTAACATTTTGTCCCCTAATCTGACTCCCAGCATGCTTCTCTCCATTGCCCTCTGACACTTTCTTAATTTCTCCCTGTGATTTTCAGTGAGCGAATGTTTCACATCCATATGTAATACATGGCAGAATGCAACTATTAAAAGTTTTCCTCTTGATGTGCATGCTGATGTCTTTGCTCTTCGTTATTTCCTTCAGGGACCAGTATTTTTTCCATCCGCAAGCTATACTTTTGTTGACTTCCTTGGACATTGAGTAATAGGGGGAGATAATTTGTCCTAGATAAACATAGTCGTTAACATATTCGTAGATGTTCTCGTTTACTTCTATGTTTGCCTCATTGGAGTTAGTCATCATCTTGGTCTTGCTAGCATTCATTTCTAAACCTACTTGCCTGCTTCTGTCCGAAAGGGTTTTAATCGTGTACTGTAATTTTTTTGGACATTCTTCCAACAGGATTATATCGTCTGCAAATCTCAGATGGTTCAAGCGGTTACCATTGATGTTAAGACTATACTCTTCCCAGTTTAACTGTCTAAAAATGTGTTCCAGCACAGTATTGAACAGCTTGGGTGACAGTGGGTCTCCATGCCTCACTCCCCTGCTTATAGGAAAAGGGTCTCCTTTCGCTTCCAGTTTTATTCGAGTTTTACTCTTTCTGTAGATGGTTTTGATCAGTTCAATATAGGTGTCATTCACTCCTTGATCTCTGAGACTAGACCATATGTATTTATGATTCAGGCTGTCGAATGCTTTAGAATAGTCGATAAAGGCAATGTGTAAGGGCTTTTGATACTCATTATATTTCTCCAAGACTTGTTTGATTGTGTGGATGTGGTCAATGGTACTGTAGTTCTTTCTGAATCCTGCCTGCTGTATCGGCTGATTTTCGTCCAACCTTTGGGTTATTCTCTCCAGAATTATTTTAGCGAACACCTTGTAAACATTTGATATGAGGCTTATTGGTCTATAATTACCTATTTCATCCTTGTCCCCTTTCTTGTGCAGGAGAATAATATAAGATTCGCCCCACTGGTCTGGGATGGTGCCTGTAGTTAGGATTTCGTTAAATAACTTGGAAAGGATTGGGCATATTTCCTCTACAGTGCCTCTCATCAGCTCGTTTGATATATTGTCAGGTCCTGGGGCTTTGTATAGCTTTTGTGATATGATGGCTTTCTCTACTTCCTGTATTAGTATCGATGGGACTTCCTCATAACTATTGCTTGGGCTATTGTAGGTACAATTTTCTTGACTCCCATCTTTGTTAGAGTACAGGGTTCTGTAGTAGTCAGTAGCAAGCTTTTGAACTTCTATACGTTTTGTCACTTGTTTTGATTAATTAATTTCTCCTTTCTTTAACTTAGAAATCCATTCCATACCCTGTTCTTTTAGTTCCTTAAAAGCTTTTTTAGTTCCGCCCGTTTTTTGAATTTCGTCTTCTAGTTTTTTCATTCTCTTCGTTTTTCTGTCTTTTCTTATGTATTCCCTTATCAGTTTGCTTAGGCTTGATATCATCTTTTGGTTATATTTACTGTTTTCTTTATCTGCTATTAGTGCTTTTCTTTTTTCTATGAGTTCTATTGTCTTTTTGCTAAACTTTATATCTTTGACTACATTTACTTTCTTCATTTGTAATGCTCACAGGTGTTTGTCTATGTATTTGTATTTTTCGAGTATGTTTATGTCGGAGTTTACTATGTCTTTGAGAGGCTCGATATAAGAGGTATCAATGTTTTTTCCGTGTTGTTCTGATGTCGTCCATGACTTTTTTATGTTTTTCCTGGATCTCTTTGTATGAAACATTTTTAGGCAGCAACGCACCATGCGATGATTGGTATTGAAGTTTAGATTTTGTACTACGTGTGCATCGTTGAAGAACTTTGGCTTGTTGGTTATTATGTAATCTATTTCATATTTATACTTTCCGTCAGGTGATATCCAGGTCCATTTACTTTTTGTTTTTTTTCTGAAGGCAGAATTGAGAAGAGTTAAGTTGTTTTGTAATAGGAATTCTATAAGTTTGTGTCCATTACCACTCCTCTTTCCATGGCCATACTTTCCCATGATTAATTCTTCGCCTGCTTCTCTGATGCCAACCTGGGCATTAAAATCACCCATAACTAAGAGGTGGTTGTTTTGATATAAATTGATGTAAAAGTCTTCAATATCGCGTTTTGTTGCTGCCTCGGTAGGTGAATATACCTACTTGGATGATTGTCCATTTCTTCTTGTAATCTGGCAAATTAATGTTGAGTATTGCTAATCTTTCGGAGACTCCTATCAGCTCTTGTATGAATTTTTTCAATGTTCTTTTAATTAGAAAGCCCACTCCTCTTTGGCCCACAGTTTCGCCTTTGTAGTATAGTATGTAGTCACTGATTTCTACTGTTTTTTCACCTAGTCTCCTCATTTCACTTATGCCTAGGATGTCATAATTTATACTTTCTAGCGCCTTTTCTAGTTCTATTAAGCTTTCTTGCGTTCTTAATGTTCTTGTGTTAAGTGTTGCAATTTTGAATGATTCGCATCTTCTTGTTGGAGGGTTTCGGTCTAGTGCTCCCGCGGGGACCAGCCGTAATGGGAGACGATTGCGTTTTGTTGGTTGTCGCAAATCAGTTGTTTTTGGTTGTTGGTTCTGATTCCGGATATCGATATGAGATGTTAGTTTTTTGGCTGTTCTGATAGTGAAGCGGTCCTTCCATGTTGGACATACTTAAGCATACCAGGTTTTAGGACTTCTTTGGTTGTTTGTTTGGCCGCCACACTTCTTGGGCTACCTACTCTGTGAGTTGCTTTTCTTTTGTGTTGCCAGAGTGGGCGAGTCTGATTCCTCTCTTTTCCTTTTGGTTTTGTCTTGTTGCAGTGGAGTTTTTATTATTATTTTATCGTATTTCAGAAATGCTATGTTTCCTTTCTTTTTCTCTTCTTCAACTTGCAATTGTAGTTGCTTACGTTTTTCCAATACTTCTTTGGGGAAATCTTCTTTGATAGGTATAGATGCCCGAGGGAAGGCTGCTCTTGTTTTTCATGATTAAGTGTTTTTTCCATATGGTTGTAAAGGAGACCACCACGGGACGATTTTTGAGGGTGGGGGTCCACCGCCCAATTCTGTAAACATTTTTTATTTCGTTACTATCTAATATGTGCTCCCATGTCTGTAATGATTTCCTTTATATAATCGACGACTTCAAATTCTGTATTTCTTGTGTCCTCCGTCCCAAAAAAGATAAGGTTATTTTCCCGCTTTTCCTTTTGAATGTTGTTACATTTCTGCTCGAGTTCTGTTACTTTGTTTTTTAGCATATCTTCACAATATTTTCCAATTTCTCATCTAATGCTTCCAGTACATTTGCGGTTACAGACTTTGTTATGATTAAAGTTTGTTGATTCAGCTTTTCTTCAAGTTTTAATAATAATATCTCCATATTTTTGTCCATGCCTTTTTTGTTTCGCAGTATTTTTTTAAGTTTTGTGTTGGCAACCCTCTGACTGTCAATGTCACTTGACGTTTATTTTGAATGTGGGTAGCTCTGGTTTTTGTTTTATGTTAGATATGTTTTTATTTGCACTTTTTCACGGGAAACTTAGAGCTTTGCACTGTGTTTTTGTTCACAAAATGTTCCATTGCAGATATTTGAACGGATTATTGCTAGAAGCACACTTTATAGTCACTTAAGCACAAATATCGGTTAATTTTCGCTTTAGACAATGACGTGAGTGTTGACAGGTTAACTACCGAACCAAAAGATATTGATAAATCCAAGGTGTAATTTGGCCATAAATGAAAATACATAAAAATGTGGGTTGGGCCACTTTTGTGTGCCCCATTTATTGATCAAACTATTGAAATTAAAAAAAGAAATCAATGGGACTGAATTTGTGTACCGGCTTTAGTAACCGTTTTCGCGCAATCCTGGGAAATGTTGTTTAACAATAAATAAGAGCTCTCTATATCTTCTAACTGTGGTTTGAAACTTCTATTGCTGTGGCCAGGCGCTGAAAAATCGTAAAACATTTAAAGTCGAAATTCTAGTTATTATTGTGCCAGTAAAACGAAAAAGTTCTACCTTTTAATTCCAAAAAGGTCTACAAATACGAGAAAATCATCATCATCATTAGCCTTTTAATGTCCCCACTGCTGGGGCACAGGCCTCCTCTCTGTGAGAGGGTGTAGGCCGTAATCCACCACGCGGGCCCAATGCGGATTGGTGGATGTCACATGTCTTCGAATTTTTGGTCCTAGGACATCCCGGTTTCCTCACGATGTTTTCCTTCACCATTTTGAGAGCAGTCGCGATGAAATAATTTACACAAAGTAAAGCACCTGCCTGGGTTTGAACTCACGACCTACAACTTGTAAGTCGCGGCCAATACCGCTGGGCCACCACTGCTCTGAGAAAATCATGATAAAGCATAACTTGGCTTAAATGAATCATCTGCCTACAGAATTGTACACCCACTTCCCCCTCCCCTCAGCAAAATTACATTAAAATTGTCACGAACGCGCAAAAGCCACATTCTGATTTCTGAATACCACCAAACTATAGATCGATTCAAACTTAACGGCGGCTGCCTGTGTAGTGCGAAAGTCGCTGCGCAGTATCCTACCCCTCTTACTCCCCCTTGCTGTCACATGTATTTGCTACTGCGCAGCGCCTTTCTTCGTGTTCCGTTTAGGCACTATTAAGTGGATTTACCTGTACTACTCGTTTACTAGGGAATCCAGAGACGTACAGTTCAAATACAAATGCATCTTTTTCTTACGAGCTCATCTTGATCCTATGTCCGTACTTACGATTTGGTATATGCAGGGGTGGAGACAGTGCTTCTTTATTTGAGGGTGGGGAAGCTATGTTTTCTTTTTTGGTCATTATTGGCGATTTCCTTTTTACTTCTAAAAGAGAAAGCAAATATATTAAAATTCTTCTCCAAGTTCGCACTGAATGTTGGTGAATTAAGACCAAGGCGATAGGTACCTATTTTTAATTGTTTTATTGTGTTTAAATGGTAATTGATTCCTGTCAGATAAGTTTCGCAAGTTATTTAGTTATTTAATTTTGATCAGAAGGTAGATCTTTAATGTTGGTATCATTATATAACTGACTTAGTAATCGATTGCATTTTATTGTTACCAGTAATAGTTATTTTGTTCACTGGTGGCATTGGTGATCTACCTCTACTCGGAGATCGTAGGGGCGTTTTCATCCGATCTGAAAATATAGTGGTGCTCAAGATAGCTAACCCCCACAGTCGTATACACATTCCATTTTATTTTGGCGTGACAACGTCTAATAAATCGTTGAACACCGGCTGCATGCACGAAAAAGTGTCCCGTTACGCTCATTTGTACGCATGCGCCGCATCTATATTTTATCAATGTTTTGTTATGACGTTGTCACGTTAAACTGTCGTCCGTAAACAAACTTTATAGACAACCAATTTTTTTAACTATTTTTAAGCATCAATCTATCGCAAGTTGTCACAGTTATACCAAAACGTACCAACCCACAATATCTCAATAATTCAGTTAGGTACCTAATTACGTCTCGGGCATAGCAGTAGGTTTTGGAATTTCATTAAAAACTTCCCAAATGCGAGTGAGACTCTCATACTAAAGACCTCCATAGACGGACTGTTTGGAGCAGTCAGTACCGAAAGCATCAAGCGGTCGCTATTGGGCGATCTGCTGTTTCAATACAAAATATATATTCGCCATGCACGGACCACTCAAGCAGTTCTTCTGGGGTCACAGCTAGCAGCAGCAGCAACAAAGACTACTATCGTATACTGGGTGTAGCCAGGCAACTCAACCTTTTTTTTTTAAGATTACGAAGTCGATGAACGCAGCGCCATCTATGATCTAGTTAGAAGAACTATTGTGTCTTGTGTGTGTGTAGTGTGGTGTGCGTTATGTGTGTATTTGTAGGCAAATCGCTGTATACCAGTACGTTGTTCCGTATATAGGTACGTACTTATATGTCAAGCAGCGTTAATAGGAAGAATTTTAAAGGCATCAAGGATTCAAGGCAGGGTGATTTTAATTTTATTTCTTGATTTAATTTTTATTAATTCTAAAGGAAACTCCCAGTATAAGAATAATAAATTTGACTGTGGTAACACCGCAATTTTGCTTCCCCTAACTAGATCATAGACGGCGCTGTTTTTAATAAAAAAAACGGAATTTTTGTTTTACTCCTAGTTGCCATAGCATGAACAGCAGTTTCATCGTGCTTTGATCGTGCTGCTGGCAGCAAAGCAGTCCGTTTATGAAAGTCAAGGTGCCCTTCAAACTACTTTTCAGTTACATCAATACAACCAACTAAAACTTATGCTTAGACATAAAATGAATCAGCGCTGCCTGTATCAACTATGAACAAATTCATTACAATAGATAGTAAAAAAATTGGTGTCAATTTTATTTAGGGTTTGGTATGTTTTTGTATAATACGGTTTATGAGGTCAAAAACTCAGTTTTTATTTACCTGAAGTCCAATGTTTTATTTCAGGATTATAGTTATCTAGTTTCAACTTATATGTAGGAGTGTTCATGATATCTGGAAGAGCGATTCATTAATTAAGTTTCGCCAGCGACTGAAGTTGCTGCGTATAGATCTAGCATAACTACTCGTACCGTCCATGAATCGGCAAACGAAGAATAGAATAGCCTCAGTTTAGTTTATAACTGACTAGCTTCTACCAGCGGTTTTGCTCGTGTGGAATTAGTACTTCCGCCACTATAAATTATAGCCTCAAAAAATGCTATTTCAGACTAAAATCTATCTCTATGCCAAATTTCATCCTGATCCGTTGAGCCGTCCTGGCGTGATTGAGTAACAAACATCCTTCCATCCATCCATCCAAACTTTATGTGTATAACTCCAGCTTCCTCATATGTGATAGAATAATCCTACCTATGCCAATATTTAAAGCATAATAGCAGCAATCAAAGTTCCCAGTATTAATATATCAGCCACAAAAACTTCGTTAATATGAGTCGTTTAGTGTGTGTCAGGTGGAGTGACGTCACCCCAGCTTCCTCATTCAATACAGACAAACCAGTGAGGTTAGGGGTTTGGACTTAAGTCAAAAAATTAAAGCATAATAGCAGCACAAGGAAGAAAAGAACTTCAATGATACTCGTAATGCTAAAAAACTGTTAAAACTACGATCAAAAACGTGCTGTGTAAGCTGAAGTGACGTCACCCAAGCTGCTCATTCATATCTTCCAAACGCAAGAAGCTATGAATACGTATTGTTACGTCGAACGTATTTCACTGGAACGTTCGAGAATGTAGTCGAAGTTTCCAGAAGTTTCCACTACGTTCGAGAACATTCCATTGTGGTACTGTGTAGAAGTTCATAGATGTGTCTAGAATATTCCAGTATATTATGATAGTTCGACAATGTTCTAGAAACTTCCATGACTGTATAAATAGGCCGGATGGCGGGCGAGTGAATCAGTCTGTTTTCGACTACGGATGCCAAGGGGAGCAAATACAAGCGATTACGAAGAGAATTGTGATTATAAGCGATTTAGTGTTTGTGTAAATAAGTTGTTGAGTTAATAAAGGATATTTGGTTAATTAATTGGTGTAAAATAATTTATCCCATACCCAGCTCGTAACAAATTGGTGTCAGAAGTGAGGGATAAATTATGCCAATTTTACCAAAGGACGACACGGACGGTATTCGTACAAGGAGTCAACGGCAGCAAGACATGGATCAGAGGTGGTTTGGAGATTCTCCGATACAGAGGTGGTGTTCAGCCTACGACAGAGCCAGTCGCTGGCCCATGTGGAGTTTCTTCAGCACAAGCGTTGCCAGACTTGTCTGCGCTAATGGCGCTGTTGCAGGAACAGGCTCGCCGTCAAGAAGAGCAGGTCCGTCGATTGGAGGAGAAGCTTCATCAAGATAAAGAGGAGCAGGCCCGCCGCCAAGAAGAGCAGGCCCGCCGCCAAGAAGAGCAGGCCCGCCGCCAAGAAGAGCAGGCCCGCCGCCAAGAAGAACAGGCCCGTCGAATGGAAGAGAAGCTTCAACAAGATAAAGAGGAGCAGGCCCGCCGCCAAGAAGAACGAGCCCGGCGCCAAAAAGAACAGGCCCGCCGCCAAGAAGAACAGGCCCGTCGAATGGAAGAGAAGCTTCAACAAGATAAAGAAGAGCAGGCCCGCCGCCAAGAAGAGTTACAGGCTCGCCGCCAAGAAGAGCAGATGCTCCTCATTAAAGACCTTCACTCAACACTTGGCAAAGAGTTCAAGGTGATGAAGGAGCAGGTTCACCAGCATGAGAATCACATCTCAGAAGCTGAAGTTCAGATTGCCGGGGTGAAGAAGGCTTTAGGTGAACTTAGGGCTGGAGACGGGGTTGTGCCTTCAGTGGTTGCTGCACCTTCGGCACGTGGATTTAAGGTGCCGCCATTCGACGGAAAATCTTCATGGTCGGCCTACAAAATTCAATTTGAGGCCGTTATGAAAGCGAATGGGTGGACCAAAGAACAAGCTATGACCGCGCTCACCTTAGGCCTCTGAGATCAGGCCCAAATCATACTTGAGGCTCTTGGCAAGGATGTAACCTACGAGCAGCTGCTGGAAGCGTTAGAGTCCAGATACGGCGACGCGCACTTGGAGCACGTATTTCGCGCTAAGTTAAGGGATCGCGTTCAACGTAGTGCCGAGAACCTACAGCAGTGGGCCTTGGAAGTTGAAAAGTTGGTTCGGAAAGCATACCAGTCCACCCCAGCACTCGTCAATGGCTATCTGGTACAGGCGTTCGTCGACAGAATACGTGACTTGGAAGTTAGAGCCGCTGTAAGACTTGGGCACCATGAGACACTGAAGGACGCCTTGGCCCATGCCTTGGAAGTAGAAGCAGTGAGGCAAGACAATCAAACACACCGTATCAGGGAGATTGTGGCGTCACCTTTACGCGATTGTCCGCAAGGATATAGCCCTAGATGTTACACTTGTGGAGAAAGGGGTCATCTTCGGTCAAGCTGTCTAAAGCGAAGCACACTGAGAGAAGATCAATCCTAGCAAGGAAGGGCGGCTCGGCCAGTTCGGTGGAGGAGCGCGAGTGTCGCGACATGGCGCACGACCGTGGTGAAGGCCCCTGAAAGTGTGAGTTCCAGTGATGTCGTCAAGGTCGGTGTGGCATCCGACAAGTGCATAAAACAGGACCAAGTGAAGAGTAAAGTGAGTGCAGGCGTGGATGGTGTTGCCAGCGCCGTGGCCTCCAAGAAGGATGACTGTGTGATAGTGTGCGCGCACGATGCGGACGATAGGTCAGACCCGGGAATGAGCGGAGTGAGGATGCTAAGAATGGATGTCAGCAATGAATGGAAGGAAATCCTACAGCTTGCTCAGCAAAATGACCCGGACCTTAAACCGATCTTCGACTGGATTAAAGCTGGTGCTCCTAAACCCAAGTGGAGTGATGTTGCGGCGTTGAGTTCAATCACGAAAAGTTATTGGGCACAATGGAACAGCTTGGTTATCCAGGATGAAGGCTTGTGCCGTAAATGGGAAAACGCTCGAGGAGACAACTGTCATCTACAAAGTGTTGTCCCCAAAGCCAAAGTACCGGATGTTTTACGGCTCTACCATGATGGATGTTCAGTGCTTGTCCCAATCCCTTTGCTAGCTTTCCACAATTTTTGCCAGATATCTCTCCAACGTTTGGTTGAAGCGTTGTACCATTCCATCAGATTGTGGATGGTAAGAGGTAGTTCTGGTCTTGTGAGTACCCATCAGTCGACAAGTCTCCTGGAAAACTTGTGATTCAAAATTCCTCCCTTGGTCGCTGTGAATTTACAAGGGTACTCCAAAACGACAGAAGACTTCCTGAACCAATTTATCAGCGACTGTTGTTGCTTCTTGGTTGGGAATGGCGAAGACTTCTGGCCACTTTGTGAAGTAATCCATGACAACCATGAAGTACTTGTTTCCGTTTTCACTTTCCGGAAATGGTCCTGCAACGTCTAGTGCTATCCATTCCCAGGGGGCTCCCACGTTGTATAATTGTAAAGCACCTCTGCTGCGTGTCTGGGGTCCTTTCACAGCTACACAAGTGGTACATTTGCGACACCAGTCCTCAACATCCTCTCGACAATGGATCCAGTAAAATCGCTCTCGTATCTTCAGTGGAGTTCTTTTTACCCCCATATGTCCTCCTGAACATCCATCATGGTAGAGCCGTAAAACCTCAGGTACTTTGGCTTTGGGGACAACAATTTGTAGATGACAGTTGTCTCCTCGAGCGGTTTCCCATTTACGGCACAAGACTTCATCCTGGATAACCAAGCTGTTCCATTGTGCCCCATAGCTCTTCGTGATGGAACTTAATGCCGCAACATCACTCCACTTGGGTTTAGGAGCACCAGCTTTAATCCAGTCGAAGATCGGTTTAAGGTCCGGGTTATTTTGCTGAGCAAGCTGTAGGATTTCCTTCCATTCATTGCTGACATCCATTCTTAGCATCCTCACTCCGCTCATTCCCGGGTCGGACCTATCATCCGCATCGCGCGCGCACACTATCACACAGTCGTCCTTCTTGGAGGCGACGGCGGTGGCAACATCATCCGCGCCAGCACTCACTTTACTCTTCACTTGGTCCTGTTTTATGCACTTGTCGGATGCCGCACCGACCTTGACGACATCACTGGTACTCACACTTTCAGGGGCCTCTGCCACGGTCGTGCGCCATGTCGCGCCACTGGCGCTCCTCCAGCGAACTGGCCGAGCCGCCCTTCCTTGCTGGGATTGATCTTCTCTCAGTGTGCTTCGCTTTGGACAGCTTGACCGAAGATGACCTCTTTCTCCACAAGTGTAACACCTAGGGCTATACCCGTGCGGAAGATTGCGTACAGGTGATGCCACAACCTCCCTGATACGGTGTGTTCGATGGTCTTGCCTCACTGCCTCTACTTCCAAGGCATGGGCCAAGGCGTTCTTCAGTGTCTCATGGTGCCCAAGTCTTACAGCGGCTCTAACTTCCAAGTCACGTATTCCGTCGATGAACGCCTGTACCAGATAGCCATTGATGAGTGCCGGTGCGGACTGGTATGCTTTCCGAACCAACTTTTCAACTTCCAAGGCCCACTGCTGTCGGTTCTCGGCACTACGTTGAACGCGATCCCTTAACTTAGCGCGAAATACGTGCTCCAAGTGCACGTCGCCGTATCTGGACTCTAACGCTTCCAGCAGCTGCTCGTAGGTCACATCCTTGCGAAGAGCCTCAAGTATGGTTAGGGCCTGGTCTTGGAGGCCTAAGGTGAGCGCGGTCATAGCTTGGTCTTTGGTCCACCCATTCGTTTTCATAACGGCCTCAAATTGAATTTTGTAAGCCGACCATGAAGATGTTCCGTCGAATGGCGGCATCTTAAATCCATGTGCCGAAGGTGCAGCAACCACTGATGGCACAACCCCGTCTCCAGCCCTAAGTTCACCTAAAGCCTTCTTCACCCTGGCAATCTAAACTTCAGCTTCTGAGATGCGATTCTCATGCTGGTGAACCTGCTCCTTCATCACCTTGAACTCTTTGCCAAGTGTTGAGTGAAGGTCTTTAATGAGGAGCATCTGCTCTTCTTGGCGGCGAGCCTGTAACTCTTCTTGGCGGCGGGCCTGCTCTTCTTTATCTTGTTGAAGCTTCTCTTCCATTCGACGGGCCTGTTCTTCTTGGCGGCGGGCCTGTTCTTTTTGGCGCCGGGCTCGTTCTTCTTGGCGGCGGGCCTGCTCCTCTTTATCTTGTTGAAGCTTCTCTTCCATTCGACGGGCCTGTTCTTTTTGGCGGCGGGCCTACTCTTCTTGGCGGCGGGCCTGCTCTTCTTGGCGGCGGACCTGCTCCTCTTTATCTTGATGAAGCTTCTCCTCCAACTGACGGACCTGCTCTTCTTGACGGCGATCCTGTTCCTGCAACAGCTGAGCGCAGACAAGTCTGGCACCGCTGGTGCTGAAGAAACTCTACATGGGCCAGCGACTGGCTCTGTCGTAGGCTGAACACCAACGGCGTCTGTCTCGGAGAATCTCCAAACCGCCTCTGATCCATGTCTTGCTGCCGTTGACTCCTTGTACGAATACCGTCCGTGTCGTCCTTTGGTAAAATTGGCATAATTTATCCCTCACTTCTGACACCAATTTGTTACGAGCTGGGTATGGGATAAATTATTTTACACCAATTAATTAACTAAATATCCTTTATTGACTCAACAACTTATTTACACAAACACTAAATCGCTTATAATCCCTATTCTCTTCGTAATCGCTTGTATTCGCATCCGTTCGCATCCGTAATCGAAAACAGACTGACTCACTCGCCCGCCGTCCGGCCTATTTATACAGTCATGGAAGTTTCTAGAACATTGTCGAACTATCCTATACTGGAATATTCTAGAAACAACTATGAACTTCTACACAGTACCACAATGGAACGTTCTCGAACGTAGTGGAAACTCCTGGAAAATTCGACTACATTCTCGAACGTTGCAGTAAAATGCGTTCGACGTAACAATATGTTTAGAACACACTCTATATTAACTCAATATCGTATAAAGAAATAAAAAGTATAAAAATATTCGTCTCCACTCCATGCCTTGTCCTACCGATATGGATATGTATATGTATGGTAGGAAACTAGGGTTGGCCAGCGGACTCTCAGGATGGCTGGAATCAACTGTGTGAGAATTGTTGCAGTTGAAAGGCGTGATTGAAGTAGGCCTATGTTCAGCAGTGGAGTGCTATAGGGGGATGATGATGAAGGGTGATGACGTATCATTATAATGACTACTAGCTCAATAGGTACCTCGACTTTTATCCGTAGATTTTTGCTGCCTCGGCGGACTTCTGCTGTTAGATAGTTTACCATGTATAGATGAAGTAAGTCGTAATGCTGGAAAATCAAACCATGCTGAGAAAAACTAACCGTGTAATTTTTTTTTTTTGTCATTCCTTAGGACAGATTCGTCCATCTGTGATGCTGAGGATATTCTACATTTAATGAAGATTTCAGCATTTTTAACCGACTTCGAAAAAGGAGGAGGTTATCAATTCGGATGTTTTCTTTTTTTTAACCGACTTCGAAAAAGGAGGAGGTTATCAATTCGGATGTTTGTATTTTCTTTTTTTTTTATGTATGTTCGGGCATAACTCCGTCATACATTGACGGATTTGCAAAATTCTTTTTTTGTTCGAAAGGAATTTATTCCGAAATGGTCCCATTTAAATTTCAAAAAGATCTGATGATGAGTTTCGGAGATAGACAACGGAACTCTTCAAAAATTGACAGCAAATCAATCGCGATTGCTGCTGTCGTATGTCTATGAATTGTTAACACAGTTTAATGGGGAACCACAACTAAAAAGTGAAAAATAAAAAACGTTTTTACAAAAAAATAGAACCGACTTCCAAAAAAAGTGCAAAATAACTAATTTAGGAAGTCGGTGTCAAAAAACGAAGACACAAAACAGGAACACCGACTTCCGAAATTAAAGTTATTTTGCACTTTTTTTGGAAGTCGGTTCTATTTTTTTGTAAAAAAGTTTTTTTTTATGTATGTTCGGGCATAACTCCGTCATATATTGACGGATTTGCAAAATTATTTTTTGTTCGAAAGGGGTTTATTCCGAAATGGTCCCATTATTTAAATTTCAAAAAGATCTGATGATGGGTTTCGGAGACAGACAACGGAACTCTTCAAAAATTGACAGCAAATCAACCGCGATTGCTGCTATCGTATGTCTATGAATTGTTAACACAGTTAAATGGGGAGCCACAACTAAAAAGTGAAAAATAAAAAACTTTTTTACAAAAAAATAGAACCGACTTCCAAAAAAAGTGCAAAATAACTTTAATTTCGGAAGTCGGTGTCAAAAAACAAATACACAAAACAGGAACACTGACTTCCGAAATTAAAGTTATTTTGCACTTTTTTTGGAAGTCGGTTCTATTTTTTTGTAAAAAAGTTTTTTATTTTTTACAAATTAAAGGTCTACTGGACTAGGTGTCGCAACGATGCAAAAAACAAATGCGACAAGAGCATTTTTTCGCGGGCTAATGTACGCGGGCCTAGTACAAATGCAAGCTGATCGCCCGAAAGCTTTCTCTTGGCAAGGCCGTTTTCTCTGTGAATATTAACAGTTCATTGGAAAAATGCACTCACATCTAGGGCCAAGATTCGCTCTCAGGATGGGAATTTTAGTATCCGGAAAGCCATTGGGAATAGTATTCGACTCCCGTAACTTGTTCCCGGATAAATTGACCTTCGTAGCTGTCCAAAACAAAATGGCAAATACTATTATAGTGACAATCAAAATCCCTCCGCTACCCCCGTGCGGATAGATGTAGGTGGTGATGCGAGCCACGCGCCAAAATATTAAGTGTCCGAGCACGCTCGTGACAACATCAAATCTATGAAGCCTTACTGAAATAGAACCGTTGAAAAGTTCGCTGTTAAACTAGCAACTAAAACAAGCTGTTATGCGATAGCTGTTGCTGTGGATAATTACTTTTTTTTTCTGTTTCATTACTGTCTGTTCTGTGTGTACATAAATTGTTAAATAAATAAATAAACAATGCAACAATATTCAGGGAAAATACACGCAGTGCAATAGTCAGGCAGCAATCGCGCAACAGTTAGTCAACTAACGCTCAACAGTCGAACAACAAATGCGCAACAGTTAAGCCCCTAAAGCGCAACATTATAGCGATGTGCAAGAGTTAGATATCTAGCTGAAAGCCGTAACAAATCAGCAGCGCTATCTGTTATTTGAATTGGACGTTAATGTTGGCAGTTCACATGGTGTATTTGTTCAAATATTCACGTTACTTGGATACATTGATATATAAAAACCAAGATACACACTCAGCGTCTCAAAACCGTCCGCATAAAATGAGCGCTCAAATTCAAATTGAGCGCTCATTTCAAATAGTCTTCTGTTGCTCGCGTCACTGCACGCTCGCCAAAAATGCCGAAGTGTTCGTTGAGAAATTGTAAGAATTTTACGTCAAGAACGTTAAAAAACGATGGGTTATCGTATTTTCGGTAAGTAAAAGAGTTTATTAATTGGTTTTTGATGTTTTTATGACTAAATACTGGAAGCATATGTGATTTTGATTTAATTTGTCTTAAAACTTCACTCAGCGATCCAAATATAATACGACAAATTGAAATAGCCGCTTTTTTAGTGTAAGAACAATACATTACAACCTTCTTTGTTTTTGTTCGCATAATACAAATGACCCTATTTTATTCAATGGAGTCGATTATTCATTATTGTGTTTAATTTTTGACGTGACAACGTCTTATAAATTGGTTTGCCGGGTGACACTTCAAGAAACTGCGTTACGCTCCGCTCACGTTATGCGCTCACAATGAGAGCGAGTGAGAGGCACGCGTCCCTTCCACTCGGGCATGGTTAGCCCGCCTAAGAGCGAGAGAGACAGACATAAAAAGTGAAAGGCACGCGTCCCTTCCACTCGAGCACAGTTAGCCCGCCTAAGAGGAGAGAGACAGAGCGAGAGAGAGAGAGTGAGAGTATACGAATGAATGAATATTCACATTAAAATTATTTTACCACTCAAAGTCGTTGTCACGTAAAACTTTCGCCCGTATACCGACTTTACAGGCAACCAATTTTTTTATTTAGTTTATTAATTTTTGTACTTTTTGTATTTAGTTTTGAACTAATAAAAAATAATATAAAATAAATAAATAATTAAATAATATAAAATAAAAAAATAAATAATAATAAAAAATAAATGTAATTTTTAATCGACTTCCAAAAGGGAAAGAGATCGTCAATTTGTTGGTAATATGTACAAACATTTTGTACGTAGCCATAAGTTACGGGTTCGTCGCGACATGCGACATGCTAATAATGAGTGTCAATCTGACGTGCCGCGCTAGTCTCGCGCAACATGCCACATTGAATGTCATGATTTCATGAAACTACTACGTTTGACCAAAATTCTAACTGAACGAGTTGTATTGATGATTTTAATTATATAAATACATACTTGCTACGGCCACGAATCAAATTTTGACCAAGATACAACCTAGTCCGGTCAATTTAGACATTCTAAGGTACATAAAGTCCCCACAAGCTGAAAATCGGTAAAATTGTTCAGAACATAATTATATACAATGTTTAAAAGTTCCCCATCATTTCCGTGTATGGAAAAAAATTTATTCAAGGTCAAAGGTAAAAAAATGAGTTTTTCGCGATTTTCAGCAAACCGGTAAGTTTTATCATAAAAGTACCTCAGACAAAAATTGTAGATCATAAAATTATCCATAAAAATGTATCAATACTTTTTCCATACGAGCCACCGTTTCTGAGATATGCACAAATTGCACAAATTGTCAAGGCCGGTCGTGCTCTAATATTGAATCACAAACAATGAAGGATTCGTTGAATTCCGACGAAGTGTCATGCGATACATCGCTATTGACGCAATTTACTTGCATCCAAAATGAAGATGAAGAAGAAGCAGGAGAAGAAGAACAAGAAGAAGAACAAGAAGAATTTGAAACTTACGAATCAGGCGAATGAACTTCACCACTTTTATTTAATTTGGATCGCTTTTATCTTTTCCAATCTTTGAAAATTTCCGTTATTTTGCAATACGTGGAGTAGGCCTACTGGAAAAATCACGTTAAAAAAAACGCGCTAAGTACACTACCTCATAGGTGGCGTGGAAACGTGTGCATATTATGACGATAACAACTTTTATAACTTTTTGAATCGTTATATCTCAGAAACGGTGGCTCGTAAGAAAAAAGTATTGATGCATTTTTTATAGATAATTTTATGAACTACAATTTTTGTCTGAGGTACTTTTATGATAAAACTTACCGTTTTGCTGAAAATCGCGAAAAACTCATTTTTTTTACCTTTCACCTTGAATATTTTTTTTCCATACACGGGAATGATGGGGAACTTTTAAACATTGTTTATAATTATGTTTTGAACAATTTTCAGCTTGTTGGGACTTTATGTACCTTTTTTTTTTTTTTTTTTTTTGGGGGTTGGGAAATCATCCTATGACTTCTTCCGCTCTAGGGTGGAGCGGAAGGGTGTGTCAGACTCTTACTGACTAAAACCCACCCCTGTTCCTCCCTGCCTCGAGTGCCCGGGGGCGAGGTAACTCTTTCGAATTTATCCTCCACCCCCGGGCAGACTTTATGTACCTTCACTCTCATTTTTTGGTCTAGATTGACCGGACTAACCTGACACTAACCAACAAGTTGCAAAAAACTTCAGAAAATTTGAATGTCGCGGGTTACCTGGCGCTTGCGCCTTAAACCAAAAATATTAATTAATGATTTTAACGATTACTACTAATTTGTTTCATTCCTATATATAAAAACCATAAAACCATAACAACACAACACACGAACACATACACACACAACACAACATAACCATATATATTCCTATATTTGTTTTTTTTTTCTATTTATTTTTTATTTTCTTACATACACGTTTTATCCAATCATATATTTAGGCTAAGGGTCAACTCACACCAAAAGAGCGTCGAAGCGCAGCGCAGTTTCAGTGTCATATGAATTTTAGCTTTATTTTCATTACTACAATACTTATTATCGCATGAGAATATAGAATTCGCCGGAATTCCCGCGGCGCCGCGGGCATCCGCGCGACTCGTTCGTTTCTTATGCGATAATAAGTATTGTAGTAATGAAAATAAAGCTAAAATTCATAGGTATGACACTGAAACTGCGCTGCGCTTCGACGCTCTTTTGGTGTGAGTTGACCCTAAGATAAAAGTATAATTATATGTTTAGAACACACGAAACTCTTATTGTTCTATCTAACTCAATGGTGTTGATTCTGTTGTGCACAAACTAAACTTAATTTAGGCTATTGCTATCTTTTTCTCTCTAATAAAACAAGAAAGAGACGGACGTTAAATAGAGCTGTCAAATTTAGTTTGAACTAATATTTCCATACAAATTAAGGGTACACGTAAAAACATGTCGTCTAAAACACGGCGAAGCGTAAGGCGTAAACTAGTTTGACATCTCTAACTTAGTTCATAGCTATAGCCGTCCTTTTCTCGCACTGCCTTTTAGTAAAAGATAGCAATTCTCTAATTTTAGTTTAGTTATTGAACAAGAGAATCCGTGTGTGTCCGCGTGCGAGAATGTCGTATTAAGACTGCGCCGACGCCGAGCGAACAAGGCGCGCGGAAAATAGGTATTTACTGCGCCGCGCTAGTCGTGTGCGTCGTCACGCACACAATGACAAGTACGCTCGAGGCTCGCTTGCAGCTGCACGACAAAAGTTAATAACTTAGGATTTTTTAAATTTGAGTCGTTGTGTTGAATGTCTTGAAAATACGAATATTGATGATTTAGATGGTTTTAGTTGGTATTATTTTTTAACCGACTTTCGAAAAAGAAGGAGGTTCTATGTTCGACTGTGGAGTTGCCCAGGCGTGTAAATAGCCGTGGTTCTCTGCAGGATGAAGGACAGTGTTACTGCCAGTCACTTGGATTTAATGCTGGCCCAAAATTGCCTATATTTGTCCGTATAACTTCAAGTTAGGAGTGGTTGGCAGTAGACGGCGCATGTGGCCCTACTCACAATTTGCGAAAACAAGTGGTACCTGACTTTCCGGGCTGTTCTCGATGGTTGCACGTCGACTTGACGACGACGAGTGGCCACTCGTTCTCTTCACACCAACCCTCCTGGCTGTTCACTGGTTAACGGACGCGGTAAATATGGGTTATTTATTATTCCCGGAGGATCCCCAACGTTTACGGGATATTACTCGGGATTTTAGTGTATTTGCGGGGACGATATTAATTTAAGTAAAGACATTAATTTAGTCTGCGGTGAGATGCGCGCTGTGCCTCGCGGCGTTAGACACACACTGAATTATCTATGGTTGCTGCTTTCTCAGATTGCCTATGGCCCGTAAAGCCGGTTACACACTCGACTCACAAGTCAGAGCAAGGCACACACGTCGCGATACCACCCCCATCCAACTTGCAGAGTGGCGGCAACTCGCCACACCAGACTGTATGTATGTTTTTTTTTTTATGTATGTCCGCCGATTTCTCCGTCAGTTGTGGACTGATTTTCAAA
This sequence comes from Polia nebulosa, assembly GCA_951329385.1. Classification (NCBI taxonomy): domain Eukaryota; kingdom Metazoa; phylum Arthropoda; class Insecta; order Lepidoptera; family Noctuidae; genus Polia; species Polia nebulosa. Next base: position 27,900,544 of record OX589591.1, on the reverse strand, counting down.
ACTCTTTTTTATCCAAAAGAATATACTCCCGAGGTGGTCCCATATAAATTTTATAGAAATTGCTTAAGCGCTTTTTGAGAAACTGGACAAAAACGAAAAATAATAATAATAATAATCATTTATTTGCAGACGTTGAAGTCCATAGAATTAAATGAGTAAATATTGACAACATAACATATTCATTAATCACAAAAAAGCATAGCAACAAAAATAACATAAAAGAAATACACACAAATTACATAATAATGTCATAATGGAAACGAATCACAAATAACATAAAAATAACACAATACACACACTTATAAACAAAATAGGAATAATAATTACACACCATGAATAGAATAAAATGCACACACAGCTATCTAGGGCCGATCTGAGTGTGCAGTCTCACCCATCGAAAAAAAAACACGTTTACCTTGATGACGTTTTGGTGTACTCCAAATGTTTAAATTCCACGTTCCATGTTATTGGGATTTTTAGTTGCGGGGTATAACAACTAAAAAGTAAAAAATAAAAAACTTTTTTACAAAAAAAAACAACCGACTTTAAAAAAAAATACACTAAAAATTAAAAAATAACTTTTATTTCGGAAGTCGGTGCCAAATAACGAAGAAGTAATTTGTATTTTACTTCTCTTCTTCACCGACTTCCGAAATAAAAGTTATTTTTTAATTTTTAGTGTATTTTTTTTTAAAGTCGGTTGTTTTTTTTAATTGTAATAATTTATACCTATTATATAAAAATTAACGTTTGTATTATAGTATTAGTACGCTAGTGTTATATTATCTGTGGTGATAGATACATTATCCGATCTCTTAGTATTCATCAGATTGCGATGAAATTTTGGCGTTGTGGGTTGCACGCCCGGGAATTTTACTGGGTAAGTAGGTAGGCTAGGTGAGGAGATAGGTTAGGTAGGGTAGATGGGTAGGTAGGTATTGTAATAATAAAACCAGTCTGTTATAAAAAATCTATAATTACCTAATGTGCCTTGATTATTTTACCATTTTACAGAATTTTTATAGAAATGTGGTATATTTATTATACAGGGTATAACGAAACGGTGTGGTCATATTTTAGAAATTGCTTCTGCCTATGTAAATAAACCACTTTCTCCAGGGAAGTCAAAGGCATTTCTAACTGAAGGTTTTTCACCAACGTATGGGCAAGGTTCTTCACCAACGTATTGCCAAGGTGTTTCATTGGTTAGCGTTTCCTTAAAACGTAAGATTTTAATAAAATTATTAAATTAACGTAATTATCAGACGTAATATCAACCTAACTTTTAAAATGCTGTAAACAAACTAAAAGGAATATAGTTTATCGAATACATAAATATTTGCTCACATGAATGACAAATACTGGTAGCAAAATAAGTATAATACATTTATAATTTCATGGTGGCACCAGTGGCTAAGTGCTCGCCTCTCCTCCTTGAGGTCATGGGTTCAAATCCAGGCATGTACCAACTGGCGTGATTTCTCTTTGTTATCTAGCGTAGCGTTGTCACGGTACGGAGGGCGTGTCTCGTTGCGGGACCGGAGTGGTGGTGTGAGTGACACGCAGAGGAGGACGTAGGAGTGACACGCAGTGGAGGAGTTCAATGAATAATAACACACGACGAGTTAACACATTATATTTGTTATTTACAACAGTGGGCTTTATTATAATATTACGAACACATACACTGTGACTAGTTACGTAAATAAATTGTATTAATGCACAATTCTAGGAAACTGGTAACTGACACTTGAAGAGTCGGAAAATAATGAGGAGCTTCTACTAGCTCGGCTCCAGAATTAGAACTGATATTTAATATAAAAAACAGAGACTTGACAGAGAAAACTAAGTAATTTTGAATTTGAATTTAAAAAAAGGTAGCAAAGAACGTAATTTTGGAATAGAGGTCAAAAAATAAACAAGGCTTTAACACTGCCTTGTTACAGCGTAGATTACGTATGTATCTACCTACTACAGTTTCTTTTGATAGATTAAAAGTAAAATAAATTCACAATTTTACGAAAAAACAATGATCCACCATCGTGGATTCTAAAATGAATGTCAGATTAATAATCGGCGCCCCCAATAACCTTTTACACAATATACCAATATCGAATGTTTGAGAAAAAGTTGCATGCACCATCTTTGATTTTAAAAACAGAATGTCTGATTTACAATCGGCAACCCTAAAAACCTATTACACGAAACCCATATCGAATGTTTGAGAAAAAGTTGCATCCGTCATTTTTGATTTCAAAATGAGTGTCAGATTTGCAATCAGCACCCCCAAAAATCTATTACACGATACCCATAACAAATGTTTGAGGAAAAGTGGCATCCGCCATCTTTGATTTTAAAATGACTGTCAGATTTGCAATCGGCACCCCCAAAAACCTATTATACGATACCCATAACAAATGTTTTAGAAAAAACAAATATTAAAACTAAAACAAATATTTAAAAAAATGTTACAGAAATATGTATAGAACAGTAAAAAAATATAAAGTAAATGTAGGGTATGCATAATTAGTCATACTCAAAAAACAAAAAATAAGACTTACCTTATTCTAGTTGAATAGCGTCAAGGTAATACGTACACAATAGATCGCGAATTGTCGTTGTCGGCGCGTCGCTCCAAGATGAGACGTGATCACTCTCCGAGCTCTGGTGGACGACTGAATTTTCGACCGGTTTGCGTTGCGTATGATACAAAACAACAGCGCGGCAATTAAAAAAAAAAAAAAAACCAAGCGACATTTCGAAAATGTGAAAACGATAAATTGTAGTATTATCATTAGAGATTAATATGAATCTAAGTTTGTGAAAAAATTCCACAGTTTACTATCAAAATTCAACTAAACACGAGCATGCTATTTTAAGATTTTTGTTCAACTTTACGTATTTTTGTTAATTAAACTGTACAATATTTTTATTTTTGCCAACGATAATCGTTAACTCATTCATTGTAGTGTTCATTACATATTTTTATGGTATTAATAGTAATAGTATTGATTATATCCCTTTAAGTGTGACGACCGTTTTGAATTATTTTGCTCGGTGCAGTTTTAAAAAATAAAAAGTATAAAAATATTCGTCTCCACTCCATGCCTTGTCCTACCGACAAACTTGGGTCGTCAAATTTTATTGTTTTTTGTACACTGCTTTGTAAAAACAACTTTACATGTCCGTAAGGTTAAATTTGCAAAAATCTTTGTTTTTGGCATAACTATAACTACGTAGGTATTATTGGAGACGGTTGAATGTTACTTTTGTTCGAGACTGTGTATCTTGGGTTTTTTAGATATCAATGCTTGAATATAAAAAATACACTTATCTTAAACTTATAACAATAAAAACCACTTTGCATTAAGAAAAAATATGCTAATATTTGTAAAATTACGCAAAGTGTAGAGCCAGCATATTCAAGCGAATTCAAAGAAAGCTGTTAACTCACGTATTTTGGTGCTGATCAACTTTTGCCGCTGAAGGCAGGGAGATGAGGGAGATTCTTTTTTTTCCGCTTGAAAAAACATTCCATTAATCAACAAAAATACGTGGCAGTTTCTAATATCTTTATACAGTATTTTAACGGCACTTAGGACGATGTCCATTTAAGTGTTCAAGAATTAGAAAAAATGTATTTTAATAACTTTCCATAGGAACATCTCATACAGAACAAACAGCAAGGAAACTGTTTGTTCTGTATGAGAAATAACTAAAATGTGATTTGAGATGCACTAGACAGCAATAAGAGCATTTAACGCGTCAAGCCCCTCATTAGCAGACACAATTAAAAACCTATTGTTGTTACCTTATGGTAAGACGCGTGGCCTATCATACGTACGCGAGTTCCGTATATGCAAGCGAGTAAACCTAAAATCTAATAATATCGAAGGATGTGTCCTAGTTGGATGACTCGTGTATGTAATACAAATTGTATTACTAGATACAATGCATATTGTATATTATCACTTTAACATACCTTTCCGGTTGGGATTTTTCAAGTCACTACCTTTAGTCGGTGTGACCTTTTCTGCGCCCTCTATAAAAGAATGTTTGAATTTAGTACGTAGTTCTCAAATTGCATATGAAAGGGTGACATTCACATATCAGACAGAGAAACCTACGTCACATATTACCATATGAATCACTCCATGTACTACGCGCGCTAACTGCCTACCGGCCGCCGGGCCGCCCGCGATCCATTTCTCAGTGGGTTACCGACAGCCGCGAGGCGCGTACGTTCGCATTTATTTTACTATCGTTTTTTAAACATATAAATTGAAAACTTGCATGTTTCGTTTTTGTGTTTTATTAAGTATTGGTAGGTACGTAATAACTTCTATTATGCGTCTGAGATAAGAATAGAAAGGTCATGACCTCAATTTGACAACCGTCATTTGAAAATTACTAAGCTTCAATTTACGGTGGCGTACTAAGAATCTGGACATTTTATAATCTAAGGTAGAAGCATAGTAGTCACCTATTACGCTAATTGTTTAAATGAAGGAACAAATCAATGAATCATGTTTTCAGTTTCCTCTATTTCGTATTTCATTCGTACTATTGTTTCCTCTATTTCATATTCAATCGTACTATTCGTGGCTTTCGTATTATATTTATAGATTTTATTTTTTTATTTTTCATACTATATATGTAGGTATAGCTTTCATATTAAATATTATCATATTCGTTCATTCGTACTATTCATAAAGTGTAACAACAAATATCTACTGACATCTTTATGGAAAGAGGCAGCCCTGGCAATTCACAAATACCACGCGGCGACGCGCAGCTACAAAGCAAAACTCACTTCACGCTTGTAAGATTACCCGGGCCTGCGGACGGCGAGTAGTGGGTAACTCGCCGCCGGATCAGCACCAGGCCCGAGCGTCGACGGCGCGTAGTGTTCCACGCGCGCCTCAAAGAGTTGTCAGCAAACACGACGGGGCCCGTCGTGGCCGATGCCTGCCCGGGGGTGGAGGATAAATTCGAAAGAGTTACCTCGCCCCTGGGCATTCAGGGCAGGAAGGAACAGGGGTGGGTTTTAGTCAGAAGAGTCTGACACGCCCTTCCGCTCCACCCTAGAGTGGAAGAAGTCATAGGATGATTTCCCACCCCCAAAAAAAAAAACGCTTGTAAGATTAGGTACATTTTCGTTCGCAGCGTCTAGCGAGTCGGAGGTTTAGGCTATTAAAGCAGTAGGTAGTGAACAATTTGTATGTAGTGATTTATATGGTAATATGTGCTTACGTGACACGGTAAGCACGTTGGGTCGTTGGCCCCGATCCCGGTTCCGATTGACAGCCGTTACGTAGTTAGAACTCAAGTCCATAAGTCTGACAGTCACCAAAAGGATAGCATTACCTAGCAACTGGCTTGTAGCTTGTGGAGGTCAGAAAACTTGTCGCTCCCAGTGTAAAATACTGATAGGTATGAAGCTACATCCACTAAGAATACAAACCGACCCCAATATACAGGGTGTAACGGAAAGGTGTGGTCATATTTTAAGAACCAGTTCAGCCCATGGAAACGAACAGCTTTTTCAAAGAAAAAATAAAAAAATCCCAAAAAAAAATTGAACTTTGCATACAAAGTGATCATCAGCTGATCAATATTTGTATGGGGAGTAAAAATTTTTTTTTAGAATTTCCTCAATTTTTCTTGAATAATGTTGCTCATATCGATGGGCAAATGCAGTTCTTAAAATATGACCACACCTTTCTGTTACACTCTGTATATAGTTAGGGAAAGGCTAGGTTTAGGTGTGATAACTCACTAGGATTTTCATACGGCCACAGCTTGTCTCTCCGGATGATCAACCTTTTGTTGACCGGCGTCACCAGTGGCTTGCCATATCCTTTGCTTTGTGCGGTCTTACCGGCACCAGAAACTGTAAACAAAGTGATGACCTAGTCACCCTCGGGAATGCAATGGGTATTTGGTTTAAGACACTTTTGTATTTAGTCAAGAAAATCTCGAGTGATTTACGAGTAGGCTACTTTTCCACCAGCTATGTGCTTCTTGGAAAAGCTAAGCTATGATACGTAATTATATTTGCATATATTTCGATCTAAACTTAATATTATCAGAGCGGGTACGAATTACGATAATGCTTCGCTTTTTCACCAGAGCCGGAGCATTCAAATTGTGTAACCTAGTTGACGGGTATTCTACAAATACTCACGAGCGCTCGATTCGTCGACAGCGGGCGGATGTCCTGGATTCACATTGTTCATTGTTTTAGAACGTGCTGTTAATCAAATAATTATGGTTTATCATTCGGTAAAGTTTATAATGTGTTCGGTCTTCAGCTAGACCTCAAGCTGGTGGTGCTAAAATGTACTCAGTATTCAGTGCTGTGAGTTGCTGCCAGTCAATCTCCTGATGCTTAAGTTGTATTGTGGCGATGAAAGGGAGCGTCGTAGCACAAGCACAATTTAGGTACAGGGAGTACCTCCAAAAATTTTTTGTCCGAAAATCATTATCCATAACACGTTTGCTTCAGTAACCATAATATCGAGTTATAAAATAATTCTGTCTCCTAATTTTGAATAAAATAAAGTCATATAATTATGTCTTAAGTATTGTATTATATATTGTGTATTATTCCGAATGTTCATTTATTTAATGAAAATTGTTAGTACAAAAACATTTGCTAAAAATTAGGTTTTAGTGACAGAAACGAATCGCTGTAAATCCAACTCCATGCGGTCTTGTCTACCCTACCCCTAAAGTGTAATTTAGAATCGCGTAGGCGCGGATGGGTGAGGCGGCCCGCGAGTTGAGGAGCAGGTGGTTGTAACGCTCGCCGCCGCGGCTGAGGCTGGCCGGTAAAGCCGGCTAGCAAGACGAAGCTGCGGTGGTGAGCTTTAAACCATCTGCGACAATAAGCTCGCGTAGGACCGCCGGAGCCTCGCAGCGCCGGAGCCGTGACAGAAACCATGCCTGCTGCATGCATGCTACATGTTGCATGCTTGCTTGCATCCTGGATGGTTGCTTGCATGCTGTATGTTGTTGCATGCTGCGTGCTTGGTTGCTTGCATGCCGCGTGCTTGCTTGCTGCATGCATGGTGTATGCTTGTTTGCATGTTTTTATAGGGAAATAAAAATCACATGTTCACAATAAACTGTGTTATTGAGTGAGGTAAACATACATGCGGCGCCGGCGCCGTGACAAAAGCCATTTATTGCTTTTGCATCTTTCCAATTTATGTATTGTATCAGTTGGATTTGGTAAAATAATAAACAATTGTAATAAAAAATCTGATAATTTGATTTGACGGCACGGTTGGCGCAGTGGTTGTGCGTTCGGCTACTGCACTGCGTGTCGCGGGTTCGATTCCCGCATGGAACAAATATTTGTATGACCTACAGATAGTTGTTCTGGGTCTGGGTGTGTTGTGTATGTGAGTATATATGTTTGTGAACGCACCCACGATACAGGAATAGTTCATAGTGTGGGGCACGGTTTAAAAAAAAAAGAAAGAAAAGAAAAGAAAAAAAAGGTAATATTTAATTACAAAAAAAATGTTACTTAAACGTAGACACATTAATTAATTTATTAATAATTTGTTGACCAATTCTAAGCTAATTTCATAATGGAATAGCTCTATAACTCGTATTGCATATAACTCGTATCTACGTAACGCCTGAGAGAAGTTCATAGCAAAAGCTTTGTTAAACAAAGTTTTAAAAATATTATTAGTATAAAAAACATTATATAATTTGAATTTAGGTCCTAAACAATTATTGAAAACGGTTTTAAGTCTTTTGCATACTAGTGATTGTAATATTTATGACAAACGGATTTAGGGCATATTGTATTTAGGGATTTCAATTTTATAGCATGTGATATTATATGACATTAAATTCGAGCAAGTTATCATTCGGACAAATGATGATTAGGACAAAAAAATTTTAGAAACTTTAGATTATGGATAAAAAAGTTCGGTAAGGTAACACAATAGAGAACCACAATTTATTTGTAAAAAAAGATCGCCAACTGTTGCACTGCAGTTAGATGTTTGTTCTGATGCTTGTTCACTTTATAAAGGCTTTGGAAATGTGACTGCTTATTTAAAACCAATTATATAGTATAAATATTTTGTGTACTCACTGTCTACAAGTCCCGAGAAGCAATTACTGGGTGCTTTGGATGCTAGGGTTTCCTTGTACGCGATTTCGCTTGAAGAGTGAGCTGTAAAGAATAGGAACCTTTTATAACCGTCAGAAATTTGATAGTTATGCGTTTCCTATTGCTATCAACATAAGTAGGAATATATACAAGTTCTTGGAGCACCACAACTTCAGTTAAAAACTTGATATTTAGATGTTTTCACAAATTTCTATAATAAAATTATGAGTAGGTATTTGTAATGAAATATTTACGTGGTGTACCATTTGTTTCCAGAGGGTTATCCTTATCCGGTGCTGCCTCCTGCTTCCCCTTCCCCATACTCCGCTCATTATTTCGTTCCTTGCTTGGTTGCCCTATGCATTCAAAATAAATTATATCTAGAGTAAGATGGTCGACAATGAACCACCTAAATTTTCAAGAGCTGTAACTCTACTCCAAGAGGCCCTAATTATATACTTTTTACTTATAATTTTAGATAATATAACTGGCTACATTATGTAGTACATCATTTTTGTTAAAGTACCCTAAATTATAATGTTTTTATTTATTGGGAAATGATTCACTGTGTACACTCAATGGTACTCAATAAACCGGGGGCTGGTACACAGTGAACCGTGTGTGCAAACAATGAACCATGCCAATAACCAAAGCATTAAAATTATTGGATTTGAATAAATGTTGATAAATAAAACTCACTAATCTATTTAAAGTACCTATTGATTTGTACAATCAAAAAGCGTAATTTTTGTCGAAAAGAGGTACTCTTGTTAAAACATATTAACGTTAGTTTCTTAGAACTCAACAATTAGGTTTTTACGTAGGTACTAATCAACTGACAACAAGTTTGTAACTAAGTAGAAATCACATTTAAAATATTATTTTCTTATTCATTAATTACAAATCCCTAAATCTAAATGAGATCTTGTTTACAATCAAGTTTCTGAAGTTATCCTAATCAGTCATTATGTTCGTATCTAAGTATCACAAGCATTATTTTCTTTCAGCCTTTTAAAACAAAATCATAAAAATTTAACTTTAATAACGCATATTTAAAGGAGAGATATCAACAGGAAATCTGTAAGTAGTTTGACGTCGATTGTTAAAATTTTCAATTTTAGGAAATGGCAGAATATATATAGTTTCCGTAACATTTACATCCGCCGTGTCAGGTTCCTTTGGATCAGTAAATTTCTGTTGTATCTTACTTTAAATTTTACGAGTAAGTATGAGACATAAAAATCACAATCTTCTTCATCATCTAAAATTTCCAGAATTTTACCGACGTAATAGATTTTTTCATTTTTTTGTTTTATAAAGTATTATAACAAAGTCATTTTCACGTGGACTACGTTTAAGTGGTGGAAAATCGTCTTTCAGATCTATCTCATCTTCATCAGAATCACTTGTAATCTCATTCATCTCACCGCCTGAAGATGATCCACTTGCCTGAAATTCTTAAAACTTAAAAAAAAAATATCTGGGTTAATACTCAATCTACAAAAGGTGGTACGCAATGAACCAAGAGTAGTACTCAATGAATCACTGGTTCATTGTATACTCTCTCAAAGTGGTTCATTCTGTACTACCCCATACTTACAAATTTTGAGGTAAGTAGCCACATGCACAAACAGGAGGTGCTTAACGAAACTATCTTAAGTAAAAGCGCAAAAAAAAACAACTAATTTATCAATCCAATTGATATTCAGCTACCATTTACACAAATAAAATGAGACGAAATTTTACTTACGTTATTTTTATACAATTTTCGCTACAAAAACACAAAACACAGGCGCGCGCGGCCGCCTGCGCCGCTAGCTCGCTATCGACTGGTGAAGTGGGGAAGGGAGAGGGCTCCCTAAAGACGCTTACTTAACGCAGTTCGCACCAAACGGCAACGTCGCATTTCTGAATTATTTGCATGGTTCACCCTGTACTGCTGGTTCATTGTCAACCACTCGACCCTACGTTAAATAGCAGAACCGGAAAAGCTCTAATTTTGTTTACGATTGATCGAAATTACTCGTTCAGAGAAATTTATTTGCGAAAACTAAGAGGGGAGGCCTTTGCTCAGCAGAGTGAAAAAAATAAAAGAGTAGGTACAGTCTCGCATTATAAAAAGGCACAGACACCGTTCATGAAAGAATACAAGTGCAAGCTTTGGTTTTGTAACAAAAAAAGGTCTTTTTTGAAGTCAGTTAAAATGTTGAACCATTTACTTACGAGACACGTTTCGTGGGGTTGCATTTCTCGGGGTTGCGGTTCGCGGGGTAGTCTTCTTTGAGTTAGGCGATCCACACTCAGATGCTGAGTTACTTCTGCTACTTATGCTTCGCGGATTCTTTACCTCGCCAGATATCGTCATACCCTTGATCTCTTGGCGGAGCCCTGAAAGAAACGAACAGGTTTTGCAAGTATTTTATAGGCGACAAATCTCTGTAAAGTTGCGCTGCACAAGTTTATCAATAAGAGGTTACCCGCTACTTATTTCAGAGTAAATATTCAGATAAAATAAGCGGCTTCGCACATTACGAGGTTACAACCACGAAGACCCTTAAAATATGACTACACCTTTCGGTGTGGTCATATTTTAAGGGCTGCAAGTGCCAAGTGCCCATCTGTATGAACAACTTTCTTCAAGAAAACCTGCGGTAATTATAAAAAAAAAAAAAATTACCTCCCATACAGATATTGATCAGCTGATTATAAGTTTGTATGGAAAGTCAAATTTTTTTTTGGGAATTTTCAATTTTTTCTCGGAGAAAGTTGTTCATTTTAATGTGCAGAACCGGTTCTTAAATTATGACCACACCTTTCTGTTACATCCTGTATAAGGGACAAACTATTCAACAGTATAAGTCGAGCAACAGTCGCGCGCCACTTGCCACGTATAGCGCAACAATTGCCACTTGCCATGTATGGCGCCACTTACTTGATGCGTTGCTTTCCCTGTACCGCGCACGCTGGTTGGGTAAGGCTGTGGCGGCACAACACGCGGCCCGCCGGCTGCGACTGCGACTCGGCGAGTTTTTGGATTCTAGAACACATTTTTTATCTATTCCGTGTTTATAAGTAGCTATAATGAATACAAGATAATTAGAACTCATTCGTTACATAGTCACAAGTTCACGTACTCGGTTGAAATGGAATTGGTGGCTTATGCAAAAATGTACCAACCCACAAAAGGTTTGAGGGTTGGTTCATTTTGGAACAACAAGGCGAGCTATAGTAGGTATTAGAATTGAGTTGACTATCAGTCTCTTTTTCTCTATCTCTACATAATAAATCAAAGTCTCTTGCCGCGTCTATCTGTCACGCGGTGTCTTACGTAGGCGGTTCAAAGCGAACGCTATCAAGAAGCTAAGCGGCGCGAATGGAACAAACAAATGAAACTCTATGCGGCTGGCCTACGTAACCAACCGCTCGTGGGTGCGGTGCGACGCGAAACGAACGCGATCAATTGGTTTGATATTTTCACTCGAACTCTTGCGGTGCGGTGGCATGTTTTAAATTAAAATTATAAAAGCTAAAAAAACTTTTTTACAAAAAAAAACAACCGACTTCCAAAAAAAAATACGAGTACACTAAAAATTTAAAAATAACTTTAATTTCGGAAGTCGGTGTTTGTATTTTATTTCTTCGATATTTGACACCGACTTCCGAAATTAAAGTTATTTTTAATTTTTTAGTGTATTTTTTTTTGGATTTCGGTTGTTTTTTTTTGTAAAAAAGTTTTTTATTTTTCACTTTTTAGTTGTTATACTAAAAACCCCAATAACATGGAGCGTGGAATTTAAACATTTGGAGAACACAAAAACGTCATCAAGATATGCGTATTTTTCGTTTTTGTTTAGTTTCCCAAAAAGCGCTAAAGCAATTTCGATTAAATTTATATGGGACCACCTCGGGAGTATATTCTTTCGGATAAAAAAGAATTTTGAAAATCGGTCCACAACTGACGGAGAAATGCGCGGACATACATAAAAAAAAAAAAAAAAAAACATACAGTCGAACATAGAACCTCCTCCTTTTTCGAAAGTCGGTTAAAAATGGTGCAAGTAGAAATTTTAATTAATGGTATTCAAGAACAAGTTTTACGGCTTGCACGACATAGTCAAACGTTGTAGGCAACATTCGTCAATATTGTTAAAATAACATGGGTCGGACCCGTAATTCTTCGTACAAATTATGAAATTCGCCATAAATATGTCTATATAAGTATAAAATATTAACCGCACTCCTCTGTCGTACATAATTCTTGAGTATTTGATATTTCATCCGTCCGTCCATAACAAAATGCAGGGTACTGAATAGCGGCGGCACGGTGGCTGAAAGCGGCGACTTCGCGCGTGCGTAGGACGGAGCCGCCGCGTCGCGTTGAATTCGCGTAAACCGCATCGGACCGATTCGCAACCGCGTTCGCGTATAATCGCCCACTTAGGACGCCGCGTTACCACGAAACGGATTTTCATGCGGTTTTCACTAGTAGAAAGAGCGATAAACTAGGAAGGTGTGTGTGTATAAGAATCGATATGTTTACTTAAAATTGAAGGCTGGTGTAGGTCGATTCATTTTGGCATAACTGTGTCTCAAACATTTGAACTTGTGATTTCTGTTTTGGGTAGCTTTCGCAATAATCGATGCCACTTTTAATTGGAAACAGTAGTTTTTCCGGAAGCCATGTAGCTTTATTTTCCCAATGTAATATAATTTCCTAAAATGTTGTGCAGCATTGTTTCCCAGGGGAACACTTTCGCTGCCCATTACAAATATTTTTTTACCCGTATGCCATAAATTGTTAGGCAAATTAAAACAAACCAATATTCGAGTCCATGCGCGCGATGATTACCTACATAACGGGCACCCTATGCCCAAGAACTCGGATCGTTATGAGATGACACGCCAGCCGAGCTTAGGACTCTCCAAAATAGTTTACAAAAATTTATTTTATTATTCTGATACTTAATCACAACAAAATAACTGCTTTGTCCTATAGTATGGTTAAAAAATTTCAGTTTTAAAGAATACTTAGATTTGGACTCGTTAGTCGGGTCCTATGCATGAACACAAGTTGTATAACTACGTTAACGACGGCTCGGAGGCGGGTTGTGAACACACGAACGAATTATTGCACGAACATTTATGCTGGGCACCAAACGTGTGAATATGGGGTGGGCAGTAGGAATCGTGTTCATTAATTATTAGAATCTGCCATTTAAACTTTTCCCTCCCCTGTCTACTCTACCCAAAAAAAATAAATTGACTTTATATACAAAGTTATCATCAGCTGATCGATATTTGTATGGGAGGTAAAAAATATTTTTTAGAATTTCTTCAGATTATCGTGAAGAAAGTTGTTCATATCAATGGGCAGATGCAGTTCTTAAAATATGACCACACCTTTCCGTGTCCAACGCCCAGCAAATGCTGAGATGGTAACCCTTTCGGTATGCGCACGCTCAGCACAATTTTATTGTTTCTTTGTGTACTTCTTTTTTCCTTTTGTTTGTTGCTGTTGTGTTGTGTCTGTGTCGAATAAATGATTTCTATTCTATTCTATTCTGTATATCCTCTTGCAACTCGTCCGCTTGCTCTGAGTGAGCGAGTTGCGTGATGGGGAAGCGCTGTGTGCGTACGGCCAGAATTTAATTTGTTTTAATTGTAATAATCATACGCACGTCTGGTCTACCAGTTATGGTGGTCACCTCGCCACTACCGTTGAGCCGCGGGTCCGTAGGTTCGATTCCCATCCGAGACAAATATTTGTGTTATACACTAATGTTTGTTTCGTACGTCTGGGTGTTCCTTGCGTTCGTAAATCGTATGCTATTTAGTTCATTGAGTTGGCAAATAAATACTTCACATTGGTCGCAGGTAGCAATTGCCAAATCTACGGGGCAATCGCGTTTTGACAGCTCAGAACAAATGTGTCAACTAAACAATCCATGTGCGACCTGCAGTGATACCTCACTATGTCCTATGTGGCCTTTGACCAGAAAAATGTTACGACCACTGCTTTAATGTGTAGTAAGAGACGTCACTAAGTACTTAGAATGAGGTAGGTATCATTGGGAAGCGCACTACCGCGCTATTCGCCCGCAGCTACGTCGCAGTATGTGATCCGCCAGTGGCATATGATATCAAACTCAATGCATTTATTTCTAATAAACCATTTACAAGCAATTCTGAATTTTCAATAAGTCGATCAGTCAGAAAGATGAAACTGATTGCACATTCCAAAGCGTAGATCTCTACGGGAGAAGAACGAAACGAAGAAACTCCATGGTCGCTCTCTACGGACTAGTGTGTGTAACACTATACAGCATGTAACAAAAACTCTGACCGATCCAATAAAGGCGTATTCCTGGTTTAACATACTCGTACGTACTAGAAAAAACTTTTTAACAAAAAAATCAACCGACGAAAAAGAACTAAAAAGCAAAAAATAAATAAACCTTTTAAGTCTTGAGTATTCAGCTTATTTACCTACATAAAATATCAAATTTTATGTAAACTAATTTTGAGTCGGTGCCAAACAACAATCTGATTATTAAATATCTAAATTTTATATGTACGTAGAAATGAAGAAGGCTAGATGTAGGTAATTAATCATTTTATTATGGCGCCGACTCAAAATTAGTTTACCTATAATTTGATATTTTATGTAGGTAAATAAGCTCAATACTCAAGACTTAAAAGGTTTATTTATTTTTTGCTTTTTAGTTCTTTTTCGTCGGTTGAATTTTTTGTTAAAAAGTTTTTTATTTTATGATTTTTTGTGACTCGCATCATCTTTTAATACTCTGAGGCTAATTTCTAATCCTTCATCATTCCTCTTGGCACTGAGGTTCCCAGGATATTGACCAGTTGAGGTTACCCCCAATATTCTAAAGACGTCTTTTCTCAAAGCATATTAAGTGGTATCTGTCACTAAAACCAGTTTTTTATATGTAACTTCTATTGTTTAGGAAAGGTATGGTTTCCATCATCAGCTCAGTTTCATGATGTGATGATTCCTAAATGCAAATACCTGATTAAGTTATGAAAAGTAAACCGAAACAACATTTGTGCCCAATTTTCGAGGTTTTCTCTAAATTTTATCAGGATTCCATGATCAGATCCTAATGTCCTTGACATGGGACCACCCTTGAGGTATACCCTATCTAATAAAAAAAGAATCATCAAAATCGGTTCATAAACAACGGAGTGAGAGCCGAACATACGTACAGAAACGCTAAACGTGCCCACAATTTTCGAGGTTCTCTCTCAATTTTATCAGGATTCCATTATCAGATCCTGATTTCCTTGACATGGGACCACCCTTGAAGTATACCCTATCTAACAAAAAGAATAATAATAAAGATCGGTTTATAAATGACGGAGTGAGGGCTGAACATACACAAAAAAAAAAAAGAAAAAAATATATATACGGTCGAATTGAGAACCTCCTCCTTTTTTTTTCGTCGGTTAAAAATAGTAAAAAAAAATGTAACTCAAAACCAAAAGTTATTGATTTTTTGTATTTTTATAAACCATGCGTAATTTAACACTATATATACATATATAGCAAAATTTCATAAGTTGACAACACTCCACCGGCCGGCGAAATCATTTTATTTTTACCTATTTTTATTTCAAAGCGTACCGCCCTGCACTAGCCGGGCTGTAGGCACAACTTCTCGTTTTGGCGGCACGCGACAAAGGGCGCATAACAAAGGATCAAAAACACGGTCTCGCTCAGTCGGTTTTTTTCACACTAAACTGTAGGTGAACTTTGTCGAACGATCAGTGTTGCCTTTGATAAGTTGTTTTTTTTTAAATAATTATTTTCATTGGGGAAAAATAATAATCTCATATCCATGAAATGGTTACGTATAAGTGTACGCAGTACGATACCAAATAATACCCTTTAGGATCGGACAGGGTTATTGTTACATGTATACATAGATAACATCTCTCGTTTTTCCACAGGGTACACCGTAACTAAAGATTGTTACTCACACGACTTGTACTTACTTCGAAGGCAGCAAACTACTCAACTCGTACAGGATATGGGAGCAAAGGGTGACATTAATGAAACCAATATTACATGACATAATTTATTAATAATTGTAACAACATAACTAGACGTACTAACTCGACGTACGAACTCAACGTACTTTATACATATCTAATGCATTCTATGCGAAGTTACAGTCTATCATTTGCAATAACTTTGTTAAAGGTTACATACGAGCGATAAAACGATTTTGATTGAAGCTATAACACGTAAGCACCAAAGAAGTTTTTGCGCAGGTGTTGTATTTCGTGGTAGGGTGAGAAATAATCAAAATTGAACCTTATATCAAGGACTGAAATTTACAAACAAAATGACATTTTATAATCGTGAACAATAATATTGATAATATGACCAGAGTTCAATGAGTAAATACCACCGTTCATTTACAAAATATTCTTTTACATAGATACGTTTTTGAAGTCAAGAAATTGTAATATCTAGAACACTTACCGTTAAATCGCGGTAAATATGCTAAAATTTCAACAATAAATACCTACCAGGTACACAACCAACTTTCCAGTTTATACAACTCTGTACAAACTGTACACGCTCCAGTAAAAGGAAACCAATTATAACGAAAAAAAAGATAAAATCTTACAACTAGAAGATTCATACTTTATCCTAACTAGATTTAACTTCATCTGTCTGCGTATTTGTGTTATCCTGCTCCATACAATCATTGCTCTTACTATCGTCCGTAATCACACATTCCGTGCTAAACTTTCGCGCAGTTACCGGCGAGATCTTTTCACTACTTTTCGAAGAGCGTTTACCACCGAGACCGGGCAAGGTACTCTCCCTTTGGGAACCCTGATTCGTTTTACTATTCTCGTTTTTGAGGTTTCGGGATCGTTTAGGTGCCTCATCAGAGAGGCTGGACGCGCTACTATCGTTACGGGATCGTTTACCGGGCGTGAGGCTGGGCGTGGAGGCTCGGCGCTCGCGGTGGCGCTGGCGCTGAGCCGCCTTCAGCTCCATCTCCACGCAGTGCTCCGCGAACATCAGCTGCAGCGGAGCGTACATGTGGGGGAGCAGTTCTAGATCACTCATATTTATCTGAGGACAAGATTTATAGATCAGTTTTATTTATTTATCCTTTATTTCAGGCAACTAAGGCCCATAAAACTCTTAGTTTTATCTGTGTTTAGGTTACATTTTCATTTACCATTTGTGTGCTGATACAGAAGTTTCTTTGTCGACTTGAGCGTAAAAGAATGAGATCTAAGGATGCAAGAGAGAGCGAAGCGAGCTCGATAGTTAAAACACCCAGCCTAAATTTGGTAATAATAACCTTCCCTTGGTAATTTATCCACGACCCGTGTATGACACATCCCGCACGCATGTTGGGTATGACATACTCGTACCTGCATGTTGTCGAAGGCGATGCCGACGCTGCTGTTGTCGTTGAGGATGTGCGCGTTGAGGCGCGGCAGACGCGCGTACCGCTGACTGAAGTGCGTGAGCACCGTGTAGCGCGCCTCCATACGCTGCCCGATGTCGATCGCTTGGGTTGTGGTCGAGTGCATCTTTGTTCTAGCTTCGTCTGCTAGTTCGTCTTCCATTGTCGCCTCGTGGATGAGGAGGGTTGAGTTTTGGCCTGAAATAGAAGTTGTTTTCTTGATGTTAGTATTTGTTTTTTTGCGTCCGTGATTTTTGAAAGATTTTTTGAGGTTTTTAAGGCAAGATTAGGTGATACAGTCTAGCAGTTGCATTAAAAATAAATGAAGATTACGATATTTAAGTATTTAGTTGCTGTTTAGCCACCGCACTGCAGGTCTGCAGCTGCAACAGCTTGAGCCAAATTCCACCTTGAACCGGGGTATCTCATATATTAACAGTCACCGATGGCCTCTATGACCAGTCCGATACGTTCGGACATAGACACGAGAAAGTAGTCATAGACAACACTCACCGATCTTGACTAGCTCATCACAGGGCAGCGTGTCCCCGGAGTAGGTGACTTTGTATTTGCTATCCACCTCAATGGCCACTCCGAAAGCGTTCGGACAGTGTGAGACGAGACAGGTGGTCATTGCTTGCACGCCGATAGCGGCTAGGACAGCTGACGTCATCTCCATGTGGTGTGGGTTTTTGTGTAACTGTAAAAAAAAAACTTATTAGTTATACACAAATATGAAGACAGTGCGTGATGAAGACTGACTGATGAGAGTGCTTGTGACTCTGACTCCATTTTAACGGCAAATACCCTCCAACTTGTAACCCTAGTCTTATTACACTAAGGCTGCCTCCATTGACGCGGAGCGAAGCAGCGGAGCGGAGCGAGGGAGTAGTGTGGAGCGGAGCGAGAGAGTAATGCGAAGCGGAGCGAGGGAGTAATGCGGAGCGGAGCGAAGGAGTAATGTGGAGCGGAGTTGCGGACTGTGTCCGTCCATAGATGGGGAGCGGAGTTGCGGACTATGCGGAGCTAGGCAAAGTTCACGCGACGAGTAATGTAATGTGTATAATCTCGGTTTTGTATGGATTTTTAAACTAGTTCGCAAAACCCTGTCCAGTGCAGCGGAGCGGAGATTTTATGCAATTCCATTGGTTAGTATTGGCACAGCTCCACTCCGCTCTAGTGGACAATCAGCCTAAGGCGCAAGGTATGAGCGTGTAGTCGTTCCGTAGCCTCTCGAACTGCGAGTGATACAACGTAAGCTAAGTTACAATCTGTCCCGGCGCCAGCAGGTACAGCGGGGCAGCGCCCTAGGCCTGCACTAGCCACATGTGCAGTACTCACCAGGTTCTGGTTGGGTATGAGCGTGTAGTCGTTCCGTAGCCTCTCGAACTGCGAGTGATACAACGTAAGCTAAGTTACAATCTGTCCCGGCGCCAGCAGGTACAGCGGGGCAGCGCCCTAGGCCTGCGCTAGCTTCATGTGCAGTACTCACCAGGTTCTGGTTGGGTATGAGCGTGTAGTCGTCCCGTAGCTTCTCGAACTGCGAGTGGTACAACGTAAGCCATGTTACAATCTGTCCCGGCGCCAGCAGGTACAGCGGTGTTGGGGGCACCGCGCAGTCGGTCTGAGATATTTCCTTCATGGCTTCCCGACGAGCTTGGATCACGCCGATTAGGCCTGCGAGCATTAGTAAAAAGTCGATAGAATTATGCGGTATTATATTTCGTATGGCTGCCCTAGTTGGTCTAATTCACAATGGGAAATCATCCAATGACATCTCCCGCTCTGGGTGGAGCGGGAGGGCGTGTCAGACTTACTTACTAAAACCCACCCCTGTTCCTTCCCTGCCCTGAATGACCAGGCGCGCGATAACTCTGTTTCGAATTTATCCACAACCCCTGGGCAGGCATCGGCCATGACGGGCCCCGTCATGTTTTGCTGACAACTCTTTGAGGCGCGCGTGGAACACTACGCGCCGTCGAGTCTCGGGCCTGGTGCTGATCGGACGGCAAGCTACCCACTACTCGTCGTCCGCAGGCCCGGATAGGCAAAGTTTACCTAGGGCTTTCATCATGATTTTCAAAGCTCCCTGAGGGCCACCAACTGCCGTGGCCCACCTGGGAATCTCTAAATCGACTACGAAGCCAAGTGGGCCGCCTTAGTCAGACGGGGGTTCTCCAATGAGCCACAGTGCGATTGCGGAGCCCAAACAATGCCTCACCTCTTCTCATGTTCTCTGTGCAACAACACTTTGAAAGACCAATACGAGGCAAACGCTAACGCTGTCGACGTGGGTAATTTTGAAAACATTAAACGAGATTTAAGCCAGCCGCTGACTTTTTTTTTTTTCGCGTGACTTTGTCACTGTCACCTACTGTACCCACGATACGCCCACTTGAAAAGTCACTGGGCAACAAAACGCGCTCATTCGAGTGACAAAAAGTCGCCTTGTAGTAATGTACAGGTCGGGTGACAGTCACCTAGGAACTATTTGTCACCGTATTGTCACGTCACCATGATCAGCGCACTTCCATGTATCTTCATAGCACTCGACTGGGTAACAAAAAGTCACGGTGACAAAAATCACAAGTCAGCGGCTAGCTTTAATTTTGGCATCATCGATCGAAGACTACGAAGCAGATTAGGATTTTCTCAGTAGCATCTCTGAAGATTTATATTTGGTTGATGGCAATAAATTCGCCCCCTTATCCTTACATGCGACTATCATAAATAAAGAGAGTTGCTTATGTTTTCGTCTTGTTTGTATTGGGTCCTTACATATGAAATTGGCGTTTTTTTCTCACAAATAGAGAACCTCGTCCCTTCTATGAATAAATCTGTGAATATAGTGAATATTCATCAATTGCTTGATATTATATCGAATAATGACCGTCATAGACAACTGCTAATAGTAAAAAAACCTTATTACTTATAGTTTTATAAACAAAAAAAAAATACCTTAAAAATTACTTCTCTTTTTGTTAGCAGAAATTACCACTATATTTGTTTTAACTTAGCCAAAACTTATTTTTGTTGCTTAATCTAAGTGGCATACGTTATCTAGTTTTTAAACATTATTGCATAAAAGTTTTAAAACTAGTGTTCATAGTTTTTTTTTTTTTTGAGGGGTGGGAAATCATCCATTGACTTCTCCCGCTCTGGGTGGAGCGGGAGGGCGTGTCAGACTCTTACTGACTAAAACCCACCCCTGTTCCTTCCTGCCCTTAGTGCCCGGGGGTGAGGTAACTCTGTTTCGAATTTATCCTCAACCCCCGGGCAGAGTGTTCATAATTGTTAAATAAATTAAGAAAAATAACAAAATACTAACATTAGTATGAAAAATGCAACTTCTTTAGAATTCTCCATACAAAACGGTGATTACATAGGTGGGGACCTAATATTTTTAACTTTTTTTTTTATCATTGATAGACTCGTGCGTGACCAATATCTCACCTGATGGTAAGCGATGATTAGGTCGACGATGGGTCACGCTTGCCTAGAAGTAACCTATTCTCTCTGGTCTTAAAGCCCCCACTACTTGCATGGAATTATAAGACTTTTTGCAAAATAAATTAGTATTATTATTTTCACTTACCAATATGATGGTCGGCGTGTAAATGTGAGATGTATATCGCATTCAGTGTTCTAAGGAAGGCGTTCACTTTCTTAGGTCCATAGAAACGGACCAGCTGGCCAAAAGTGCCTTCTCCACAGTCCAATAACATTGAATGATTTTCACTAAAATGAAAAAAAAAAACTAAGTTCTAACAATAATAAATAAAATTGGTGATACTGGTATAATTTTTCTAGGTACTTTGAATTCGTATTTTCAGATAATTTCAATCCATCGCCACTAACTCAAGTATCGAGCTTAGCGTTATGTATTTTAAGTTGATTTAAGCGGCCATTTGTATTAAAAAGGCCTGACACGTACTTTACGTGTTGCAATGGCATTTGAACTTTGTCTTCTAGGACAGTTTGTTCAATTTTGATAATTATCTCGAACACTGAATTAAAAATTACGAAAATATTCTATAATATATAACCACTTACTCAATTTGCAGAACAATAGCGCTAGTATTCCTCGTCTTGCTAGGTATGCACGAGCCCGTGCCCAAGAACACGACCTTGGGGAACTCCTTAGAGTCACACCTAGCGTATCTCATGCTGTCCACGAGGCGACGGAACTGCTCCAGGCTGCCGACGAAGCCGTCTACGTCCATCGTCTCCTGGATGTAGTCTTGAATGTGGAGCTTCGGTTCTGCTGACCTGTGGTAAAAAACATAGATAGTTAGGCTCTGATTCAATGTATCAAAGGCTTTATATGTAGAAATCTTTTTGCAATTTTTGTGTTATTGAGCAAGTGTATTCTTGAAGCTCTATAGCTTTTTTGAATTAACCCCTCCCGCGTCTATGTTGTTAACATATTTTTATAATATTGTCGCTTATTATTTGTAGGTAAATTATTACCAAAATTAGGCTAATGGTTTTTTAAAAATATACAACATAAAACATAGAAGATGGAACGAACCTGTCCAGCTGTTTCTTGGGCCTCAAATGGTACATAGTGAGTGTCCTGCCGGCTAGAAGTTCCAGCTTAGTAACAGAGTCACACTCGTCCATCTCAGGCGGATGCCCGTCGCCCTTGGCTGACCCCTCCAAGTTTATAATGTTCTGGAACTGCGCGAGCGCTATCTACAAATGATTGTATGTGATCGCACCTTCACCGCATGCATTTCTAAGCTACATTTTAAAAGAGGGTTGTGGGAACAAGTGTTTGGTAGTACAGAGTAGTTAAAACGTAACACTCTTTTTTTTGGGCAGACGTGTAAAAAGCTTTTGTTGCCTTTGCGAACAGGACTTGAATTAAGTACAAATAAACTAAGCTAGAGTCAAAATTGATGTTTTTATGTCCATGTATTATTTGAGGGGAACTTTAAAATTTCAGTTTTCTACATCTAGTTTGGTGACACAGAGTCATACTCTTCCATATCAGGGGAATGCCCGTCGCCCTTAGCTGACCTCTCCAAGTTTATAATGCCCTGGAACTGTCCATTGTTACACCCTGTTTATTCTTAAGCTCCTGTTGTAATTTGCTATGGCGTACAATAAAGAGTATTTCTGTCTACTATTGTAAGAAAAGTGAAAAAAAAACCTTTGCCTAGCAGTGGGATATAACAGGCTACTTAGATAGATAAGGAAAAGCATTGGAGTGGAGACTAAGTATTAAAAATAACACTGATTTGCCATCACGTTTTTTTTCCATTTGAGGATATGCACTTAGTCTATTTTATTAAATCACAGCAGCTTCTCTTAAACCTCTCTTAAGGGTCAAGTATTTTTTTTTTATAATTTGTTCGCGTTTCACCACTATCTCACCTGATAGTAAGCGAGTTGCAGAGGGAAATACATTTTTGAACATTATAGGAATTAGCCTACTTACCAAAAGCACCATTAAAACATCAATAACCAGCTCCCATCACTATGATCTCGTTAACCAAATAATAAGGTGATTAATAAGAGACAATTCAAGGGCGCTATTACATTGCCATACGTAAATACAATCATAGAAATAAGTGAGTACTATGATACAAGTATTAAGAGGGAACAGGGCCTGCGAGGAATTTACAAAATAGGTATTTGAAGAAACTATTCCCATCGTGCTCCCTCAAGCCTGCCCCCGTAGAGTGCGATAGGGACAGCTGCAACTCAGACTGATTTTATCACAAAATTTTTGACGAGATCGACGTTTCGTATTTCCCTTTTTCTCCTCGAAAACTGAGCCGATTCAATTATTTTTGGCATCAAATTTAAAAAAAAGAGATGTCTAGGTCCCTATTAAATGTTTTATGTTAAAACTTTTCTAATTTGTCTGGTAGTCTTCTAAGAACGGCGGTAAAAATAGGGCCATTTTTTGTCATTTTTGGAGGGTCATATTTTCTTTACTTATTAGTTGCAGAAAAAAAGGAAATGGCAGGGACGTGTCAACAGCAAACCTTGACTTTATGAAAGAAAAAAAATGATTGCCCTAGAGGCATTATTCAGGAAGAAAAAAGGGGAATACATTTGTATGGAGAATCGCAGCCCCTGTTCCCTCTTAAAGACTGCACATTACTCATGTGGCGGGGGATATAATATTAAAATATTCAAATGTTCGCACAATGCTAAGTTCGCCGTTGCCGCAGTTGTATGTTTTTAGGGTTCAGAACATCCGAATGAAAAAATAGAACCCTCATAGGGTCAATCGTGTGTCTGTCTGTTTGTCCGACTGTCACAACCAAAATGCTCCGAATCTACAGGACCGATTCAGTTGAAATTCGGTACACACATGAATGTCTATGACCATTCATGTGTGTAACAAAAATTTTCGTCTATCGCACCCTAGTTAGTCAGCCCGGCTCACATGATACGTAATTTTTCTTTGGCAATATTAAAGCGACCTTCAACAAGCTTACATACCTTATTCTTCAATTCTTCCAACCCCTTCAGCCTCACAGGACTATTGGTCTTAGGCACAGGTGGATGTGCGTTCCACACTGCGGGCACGCTGATGTCTCGAAGCAGGGGGAATATGTCAGGGTCGAGCAGGTGCAACTTGTGTTGGGTTCTGTGGACTGCCTCAGAGCCCAGGCAGGAGTTCTGCGCGTTGAGGACTAGGTGGCGGGATAGGGGACCGAAGAGAGCCATGAAGGCTTTGTACCTGCGAAAACGTAATGACTTTCATCACCACATCATTAAGGCTAAGCGCGTCCTATATTTTATTATGATGGATATCAATCGCCAATCTGTGAAAAATACCAATATACTACAGGCCGCGCACAGCGACAAGAAATCGTTTACGACTTCTTCAATTTCTACTTTATCGCATTTTAAAAATCGCAACGCAAAAAATTCAGCAGAAAGTTTTCCAGCGAATCTGTTCATTCCTGACTCGACGATGCAGGGAAACGCCCGGGTATACCTCTCTCCATTATCCCTTTGAGGGTTTAAAACCTTATAACAAGACACATAGTGAGCGACCACGTTATCACTATTTTGGATAGCTTCCCGAACGCCACCCAGCTGACTCAGATTCGACGATTGCTTATTCTTCAATCTTGAAACCTAACGTACTCATAACTGGACAGTTTATCTACAAGCTGTTTCCAAAAGTAGTCACCAAGCGTATCACGCGCAGGTTTAACCTTTTCCAGCTTTTCGAACAAGCCGGATTCCGAAAAGCCTTTTGACCAGATGCACCCCGAAATATTGAATTCTTTTTATTTTCGAGTCGATGGTTAACCCTTTTATAGTTAAGGCCCAGTAGTGTGAGTATTTAATGTACTCGTTTATGTCAATTTGCATTAAAACTGAATAAGTGGCAAACGATAAACTGCAAACATGCGGTCGCGGCCCACTCAGAAGGTTGGACCAAATCCGCTCTACGCTGAACACCAAGCTTCATGAAGAGCTCCACAATGCCAAAGATAGGAACAGCACGTGTATTCGCTAACTCAGTTGACATCAATTTGATAGGCACTATGCACTACATTGCTGCTTTGACTTAATTAAAGGAAAACAAAAATGTACTACGTAGTGCCTATTATAATCGATGTCCACCGAGCAAAGCAGCAATGTACTGCAAAGTGCCTATCAAATTGATGTCAACTGAGTTAGCGAATACAGCTGCAGGTGACGCAAATCGTCAAGAACAAGATTACTTCCCATTCAGGGGATCACGACCCTCACCAATGAGGAAAACGATGCGAGGAGGAGGGAAGCGGCGTCTGGTGACACTAACGGAAAACCTCTTTTTAGGGTTCCGTACCCAAAGGGTAAAACGGGACCCTATTACTAAGACTCGTCTGTCTGTCCGTCTGTCACCAGGCTGTATCTAATGAACCGTTATAGTTAGTTGAAATTTTCACAGATGATGTATTTCTGTTGCCGCTATAACAACAAATACTAAAAAACAGAATAAAATAAATATTTAAGGGGGCTCTCATACAACAAAGGTGATATTTTTTGCCGTTTTTATAGATAATGGTACTGAACCCTTCGTGCGCAAGTCCGACTCGCACTTGGCCGGTTTTTTTCATACGATTTGACATAAGGGAATATTTACTTTAACGTTTTACTAAATCGAGTACGTTAATAAACTCGCACTGGGGTCTGGTGTATGCCCCCCTTGGGGTTGGGGCACTCCATCAAGTGGGGTCATGTTTTGGACAATACAAATTTAAAAAGTGGACTCACTGTGGCTGATGAAACACTTCAGGAGGTGTGAAGTGTATGATGATGGCAGGTATGTTCTCCGGCGGATTGATGCCGTTGTCGAAATGACCTGCGAAGTCCGACTCCTTTAGGTAGGACAGGTCCGGCACATCTAGCACTGGAAGATAAGATAGCAATTCAATATACAGGGTCCAATGTAAAACACCACAGAACAGAAAAAACAGTAAAAATCGCATAGCGCTTCATTAGTATCGGAACCAGCGTACCCAACCTCACACATATACAGGTTAATTGTATTTCGTAACACTAAGAAATCCTTGGTGTGATTGGTAATTTATGATTGCATGAACGTAGTAAATATGTCAGTCGTCGCTTATTTGAAAATAAACCACAGTAATATGAGCATAGAGTGGCTTATTTTCTACTCTTTTTAAGTATTTATTACCTTTTCCGTTAAATGAGCACACGAAATAGTTAATGAGCAAGTTACGCTACCCGCCGCTAGATGTCACTATACATATTAAATACATTCAATTTAAAGCTGTATTGTGTTAACGATCATCATTCTCCTGCCCTTATCCCAATTTATTTGGGGTCGGCGCAACATGTCTTTTTCTTCCATACTCCTCTATTAGTCGTCATCTCTGTAGCCACCCCTTTTTTACCCATATCCTCTTTCACACAGTCCAACCATCGTTTCTTTGGCCTTCCCCTACTCTTATAGCCATCCACATCCATACACAAGACTTTCCTCACGACATTTTCTTCATTCCTCCGCATCGCATCGTATTGTGTTAACGATAAGACTGATATTTCCGTAACGAGGTCATTAGTACTGTAGTAGACTAGATGACTTTGACATGTGCATAGTAGGAATCTTCGCGAATAATACGTTTGAGTTTAAAAGAAAGTAGACCTTAATTTGTAAAACATAAAGTCAATTTTTACTTGTCTTGTATAATAAAATATTGTTTTTCAAATATTAACCGTAATAAAATAAATTAGGACTAATCGACGGTATGATATTTCATCATTTGATAAATTTTTGGTTCTGCTATCGTGTTTACATTCTAAAACAGCACAACATATTTTTGTATATTTTTTTCAAGTTTTCGTCGCCGTGACGGTTGTAAAGTAAGTAAGGATTTTATTTGTTTAAAGACACAGACAGACATATGCGGAACTCCGCAAAACTCGGGGTACGCGGACCCCGCCTACTTGCGACTTCTTCTGTTCTGTGTAAAATACTACTAACATTTGCAACACAACAACTTTTACTATAAGACCAAACCTGGAATATACAAAAAAATCTGCAGTTTCATACATTTTCATCAGGTAAACATTGCATTTTGTATGAAAAAGCTGAAGGTTGTGTTTTCCAAATAATCCTATACAAAAAATGTTGGGTTGTAAGAAAGCCTGTAACCTTTATATAGGGTGACTCGTAATTAGTAACTGATACTTAAACACGTGATTGTACTCATGATTATAAACAACTTTCCCAAAGAAACTTTTTTTTTATACGTATTAACATTTTTCACAATAACAACAGTTTGAAATTCGCGCGCGCGTGAGGGCAGTGACCACCGCAATCAGCTGTTAGCACTGAGGCAAAGGGAGCGGTGCGGGCGGCGGGGGAGCGCGAGACGCTACTACTAATACATTTGCCCTTTCCCGAGGTCAGACTATCAGCTGATAGATCGTGGCTACTTTAATGTTACGGCGCGCGCGTTCCTAAATATTTTTTAGTTATGCGGCCATACGTTGCATCTTAAAAGTATTAGTCAAACACGCTGTCTTTGAAAATATTTTTTTTTATTTAGCAACCTACACTGCTTAGGTACACCGAAAACGGCACATGGTGCCCGGCCGAGCGGGCTTGCGAGCCGGGCTCTGTACGATACGAGACCGCATCTAACAGCTGATTGTAGCGGTCACTGTCCTCGCGCGCGCGCGTATTTCAAACTGTTGTTATTGTGATAAAACTGAATAAGTATAAAAAAAAAGATCATTTGGGAAAGTTGGTTATTAATCATGAGTACAATCACGTATCGCTCACTAATTACCAGTCACCCTATATAACATATTACGACGTTGGTTGACGATGCGGTGTATGGTGTTACGCGCATGGATAGAATTAGGAATGAGTATATAAGAGGAAGTCTGAAAGTGGCACCGCTGACTGAAAAGTTGTGTGGAAATCGGTTGTCGTGGTATGGGCATGTGATGCGGAGGAATGAAGAAAATGTCGTGAGGAAAGTCTTGTGTATGGATGTGGATGGCTATAAGAGTAGGGGAAGGCCAAAGAAACGATGGTTGGACTGTGTGAAAGAGGATATGGGTAAAAAGGGGGCGACTACAGAGATGACGACTAATAGAGGAGTATGGAAGAAAAAGACGTGTTGCGCCGACCTCAAATAAATTTGGATAAGGGCAGGAGAATGATGATGATGATGGTTGACGATGCGGTGTCCTTTTTCTTGTACAATCTTCTTTAGTTTCCAAAAAAAAATCTAATTGATCCATCAGATAAATTACCAAGAAATATTGGACACGTACATTTTTTTTTGTCACGTAAACAAAATATGAGGACGATACAGTATGTTGAAATTTCACGTGACGTCATGCCGTGCTACAATTTTTACCACGAAGTCACGTAATAAGCTCCACTCCTGAACTTTGATGCGTTTTATCTTTGTCATTTTTTATTTGTTTGGTAAAGCGAAAATTAAGTGTTCAAGTTTTTTTTGGATAATCTAACTTACAGATTAAATACAATTGTTATTTTTATACCCAGAAAACATTCCTTTTATGTTAAGCTCTCACCAATAAACACAGGTCCTGGGTCATCAGGCGTCTTCACGTCTTTTGACTGCACCAGTGTGCCGTCAGGTAGCATCACGTCTACGCCACTCTTCAACTGGCCTAGCAATGGACCAGGCTTCACTCCTCTTTCCACACACTTGGCTAGATCTAGGGTACCCAGTCTTTTCTGTAGAGAAATTGGATATGTTGTTAGAATAAGAGTATATTGATTAATCTATGTGTGTCAACATAGGGTGACTGGTAATTAGTGACCGATACTTAAACACGTGACTGTACTCATGATAACAAACAACTTTCCCAAAGAAACATATAGTGAGACAGGACGGCGCACGCGGCTAACAGCTGATAGGTCACTACCCCGCACGCGCGAATTTCATACGGCTGTTGTGTTATTGTGATAAAAGTGAATGAGTATAAATAAAATGTTTCTTTGGGAAAGTTGTTTGTTATCATGAGTACAATCACGTGTTTAAGTATCGGTCACTAATTACCAGTCACCCTATATATCCACTTATCCATCGCAATAAATAAATATCATGTTATTTTTTAAATATGTCATATTTTTTTTTAAATATGTTAAAAATTGTATTTTCTTATTTAATAAACTACACTAAGCATAAATAGTTGAATTTACAATATTACAAATCTCTATCTACAAATCTCTGGGGAAATAATTTGTTTGATATGAAATGGGGTACCCGGTAGATACCAATAACTGTTGATACAGATAAAGCACAAATGAGCCAGACCTAGATATTCTGCCAGGGTCGCGGGAATGTTTGAAATAGTCACTGAGGCCCTGGCTCAGGTAACTGAAGGAACAGGTCAGTAAGAGTCTGACACTTAGGGCCGATTTCACCATTCGCTCTATAAACTAAGTTTTACTGATCTAAACTTAGCGTATGCTGTCGCGGACTTTTTTTTTTGTAACTTTAAAAGGAGAACAATTCTGTCATAGATAATTTTTGCGTAACTTTAACCGTTTACCCAGCGCACGCAACTGAAGCTCTCAAAAGGACTTTTTTTCCCGATTTTGCCACATTTTTCATTGATGCTTCGCTGCTGTTGGTAGCAGCGTGATGTTATATAGCCTTCCTTGATAAATTGACTATTCAACACAAAAATATTTTTTCAATTCGATCCAGTAGTTCCTGAGATTAGCAAACAAACAAACTTCAGTTTTATCACAACGGCTAAACGCGTTTAAGCGAGCTTAAACGTCTAAAACTGGGCGTTTAGAATTGGTGAAATCGGCCCTCAGTCATTTGATGATTTCCCACCCCAAAAAAGAAAAACTACATTCTGAATAGATGTGCTTACCTTTAAGGTACATATGTAAGCAACAGAACAAATGGTTTGCTTCTGCAGCTCCTGTAGAACCTTGTCAGTCTTTTTCTTCAGAACATCTGTTAAAAAAAAAGTGTTGAAATTTAGTGGACCGTATGAACCCTAGATAAGATAAGATTTAAGTCTTTATTTGCCTTAAACTTGGTATAATGTTGTTACAGTCTGGTTTTGATACAATCCCCACATGTTTAGCTATACAAAACATTGTATCAATTGCATGCAAAATAATTAATAAACAAATTAAAGGTGAATTAAAATGTCACAGATTAATTGATAATACAATCATACTCATTCAAATCATACACCACAAACATTTTCTATATTACCTGTACATACATAATATTTTTAAGTCAAAGAATTCTTTAATGTAAAAGAAAGAAAGAAAAATAATTTATTCTGCACAGATTTAACGCACATTACAGAAAAATGTCAAAAAAAAAAAATTAAAATGTCATAAAAGTTATGTCCTTTCAGCCATTTATATAATTTGTTTTTAGATGACTTATTATTTTGTTATTTTAGTTCTTTTGGTATTTTATTGTATACAGGATGTAACGGAAAGGTCATATTTTAAAAATCGGTTCTGACCATCGATATGAACAACTCTCTTCAAGAAAACCAGAGGAAATTCTCAAAAAAAAAAAAATACCTCCCATACAAATAATGATCAGCTGATGATAACTTTGTATGGAAAGTCCAATTTTTTTTTTGGGAATTTTCTTTTTTTTTTTTTCTTAGAGAAAGGTGTTCATTTCTATGGCCAGAACCGGTTCTTAAAATATGACCACACCTTTGCGTTACATCCTGTATACATACACACATCACAAAGCAGCTTTTACAATACTTGGCTGATTAAAGGATGATTCACGCTACACCGTGTCGCCACAGGGCCGTGTCCTTGACCGTGCCCCGGCCGGAGCACGGCGTCGTAATGTCGGTGGCAATTGTTTCCTGGCCGGGGCACGGCCCGGTGGCGACACAGTGTAACATGAACGTGTGCACCGGGCCCGGACGTGCCCCGGCCGGGAAGCAATTGCACGGTCAAATATCTATAGTATACTTTTTGTAAATGATCCATGCTTGGCCGTGCCCTGGACGTGCCCCGCCCAGGGCACGGCCTGGTGGCGACACGGTGTAATGTGAATCATCCTTTAGGATTATCGTTTAATTTAAAAAACTTTTTTTTACAAAAAATACAACCGACTTCTAAAAATTCCAAAATAACTTTAATTTCGTAAGTCGGTGTTTGTATGTGTATTTTTTTTTCTTCTTCGTTATTTAACACCGACTTCCGTTCCCTGGAAGGGTCCCGTTGGTTACCCTTCGGGTACGGAACCCTATAAACGGTACTTACTGTCCACCACAGATTTAGATTTAGGCTTCTCTTTAGATACGTCTTTGCCATTCTTGCTTTTGGGAGCTACATCCATATCCCGTTGCTCAGGCTTATAATAGTCAGTCTCGTCGTGAACAAACTCTTCAAATTCTTTCTCCAATTGTGCGTCTAACTTTGGTTTCTTGGTCAGTGGTTTTTCTTTTCCTGTTAATATATTGTTGGGTGGGCCTCTGAAATATGTAAGTATTATTTTATTTTAGGAAAGCTAGTAATAGTGTCACATTAAGCCTTCATCTCTGCTGCTTTGCTGTCATTTGAGGCATTATGGGTATCAGAAGCTTTAGAAAATTGACATTTGTTACCCAGAAAAACAATCCCTGGGTTTATCATTCTATTTAATCTGTGAGTTAGATTATAAAAAATATTGGACGAGTATTTTTGCTTTACCAAACCAATAAAAAAAAAAAGATAAAACGCAACAAAGTTCAGCAGTGGGGGCTATTAGCTGCCAACGACCTTGAGTGGTTAGCTTGCGTGTTCTGCGCTGAGCTCACGTAACGCGTCGTATGTGCACCCAGTAATAGAACTCGCCCACCAAGGAGCGCTGTCCGAAATTAGACGCATTATTAATTTATTACACATAAAACAACAAGTATTAAACTAAAACACTGAGACTAAATTGTAAATAATTAAATGATCTTTAAAATGGTGAAGGTTTCATAAAAATACGCTTTATAGTTTTTGCGTGATTCTCAATTGTTTATCCGCGTTAGACATAACTTAACAAATTAATTACACAATGTTATAAAAATATAATTTGAAATATTCTTTCAAATTACGACGGAAATAGTCTAGAATAACATATATTTTATCAAAGAAATAAGACTAGTCGTTTAGACGTGATGTTCAATTAAAAACCATTAAAAGTCGTATAACTGCGGCTTAGGTCACTTCGTGGAAAAAGTGTACCACGACGTGTGGTCACGTATCCAACGCACTATATCTTTTTTATCTTTTGTCCACGTGACAAAAGAAAATATACGTGTCTAATATTTTTTGGTAATTTATCTGACGGACTAAATAGATTTTTTTAGGAAACTACCCTATTGTAGCATCTATCTTTCTAGATGGTCAAATTTCAGATTCCAAACATAAAATTGACTGTACATTAATAAGTACTAATTATGATTATAACTTCAAGAAATAGTGGCTATGAAAAAAAAAAAAAAAAAAAAAACCCATAACATAGAAAAAAAGTTATTATCTTTATCCTTTTTTTTTTTTTGTCAGGCCTGTTGGTCTAGTGGTTAGTGACCCTGACTGCTATGCCGGAGGTCGTGGGTTCGATTCCCACCCGGGACAAATGTTTGTGTAATGAGCACGATCATTTGTTCTGTGTCTGGGTGTAATTTATCTATAATATTTCTGTATTTAGAAATATATAAGTATGTTTATCAGTTGTCTAGTACCCATAACACAAGCTCTGCTTAGCTTAGGACTAGATGGCGTTGTGTGATAGTTGTGGGATATTATTATTATTATTATCCATATTAAAAAAAAACATGCTGTATGTATGTAAACGCATCACTTCAAAACGGCTGCACCTTACTTGTTAAACTTGCTTTTTTTACTTGTTAAAAAAAAACGTTGCCCCACACTAGGAATTACTCCTGTATCGTGGGTGCGTTCACAAACATTTAAACTCACATACACAAGACACCCAGACCCGGAACAACTATCTGTAGGCCATACAAATATTTGTTCCGTGCGTGGATCGAACCCGAGACACGCAGCGCAGCAGTCGAACGCTCAACCACTACACCAACCGTGTATCAACCTATTTGGTTAATTCATTTTTTCTCTCAAGAACAAGGTTTTTGGGAACAATTTCCCATTATCTTTAATATTGCATCCGTGCGAAACTGGGGCCGGTCGCTACTAGTGAATAAAGAATGAGTGACAAACTCACAGTAACACGTATTTGACGCTCATAACATTGTCATCAAAGTCTTCGCTGGGGCTGCAGTTTGCCATTGTTACTTGCATGTCCTTCATTATAACAAACCGTTTTGTAGCAGCATATAACTCATCCTAGAACAAAGAAATTATAACAATTTATCAAACAAAAACAATTTATCTATACTAATATTATTAAGAGATAAAGTTTGTGTGTTTGTGAGGTTGTAATAAATAAAATAAAAATAATTTTTGGGGGGTAATCTCTGGATCTACTGAACCAATATCAATCAATCAATCAATCTGCCTAGCCTTTTCCCAACTATCAACTATAGGGTCGGCTTCCAGTCTAACTGGATGCAGCTGAATACCAGCATTTTACATAGAGCGACTGCCTATCTGACCTCCACAACTCAGTTACTGGGTAATATCGACACCCCTTAGTAAGATAGATTGTCAGACTTTCGGGCATCTGACGACCCGTAACAACTGTCAAAGATCCACGATTGAGCCGGGACCACCGGCTTAACGTGCTTTCCGAGGAACGGAGGAGTCACGGCATTTAAAGATGAGAGAGGTCACCCATCCATGGACATTGACATGATACATTAAGAGGGAACAGGGGCTGCGATTCTCCATACAAATGTATTCCCCTTTTTTCTTCCTGAATAATGCCTCTACAGCAATCATTTTTTTTTCATAAAGTCAAGGTCTGCTGTTGACGCGTCTCTGTCATTTCCTTTTTTTTTCAGCAACTAATAAGTAAAGAATATATGACCCGCCAAAAATGACAGAATATGGCCCTATTTTTACCGCCGTTCTTAGTGGACTACCAGACAAATTCGAAAAGTTTTAACATAAAACATTTAATAGGGACCTAGACATACTCTTTCTTAAAAATTTGGTGCCAAAATAATTGAATTGGCTCAGTTTTCGAGGAGAAAAAAGGGGAATACGAAACGTCGATCTCGTCAAAAATTTTGTGATAAAATCGGTCTGAGTTGCAGCTATCCCTATCTCACTCTACGGGGGCAGGCTTGAGGGAGCACGATGGTAATAGTTTCTTCAAATACCTATTTTTTTAATTCATTGCAGGCACTGTTAGTAAATTAATCATCTGCAGGGGTGACTGAAAAGTACAACATTTAGGATACTATGGAGTGTGTTTTGGTTGGTATGCAAAAACCAATCTGGGATACAGAAAGCAAGGGATTGTTATAAATTAAATGAACAATAAAAAAAGACCAAATTTCGATCACGGTGGCCAATCTCAATAGAGATAGGTAAGTGAAGTACGCAGAAGATATTATAGTGCACAAACATGTGCACAAACACAGGTGCACTCTCTGTTCCTTCACTCTCATAGTCGGATAGGGCGCAATAGGGATGTTTCCGGGGTATAAAAATCATAATTCTATTTAGTCCTGTGGCAGATGGGGATTGGGCTTTTGATAAAGCCAAAAAAAAAATGACAAACATAAAACTCATCAAAGTTCAGGAGTGGGGGCTGTTTACGTCACTAAATGTTACAGTGTATTGAACACGATACGAGATATCACGTCACGCGAAATTTCAACGCACTGTATCGTCCTCATTTTTGGTTTAGGTGACCAATAAAAAAAACGTGTCATATATCAGATGGACTAATTAGATTTTCTTAAGAAACTAGCCATCCGACACTACACGGGAGAGATCAGGTGTAGGACCAACGGCTTTATGTGCTTACCAAGACTAGGGGGTGTCACACCACCAACTTTCAAAGTTCTGAGCTGCTACTGAGAAAACTCAACTGGAAAAACATAATAACAGTTGCCTGACCTGAAAATTGAACCCAGGAACCCACATTCAGCGGTCACCCTTAAGACCACGAGACCAAGGTGGTAGTCAAACTGAACATTAAAGGTATTTGAATATAACATACCAAGCCCTCAGGTCCATGCAATGTTATGTTCGGTACTCCAACATCCTGCAAGGTGAGCGACAATCCCGGCAGGCCTCCGATGTTCCTCCATGTCTTACTGGTGATGAATATGTGGTCGAGTCGTGATAGTTTCACTTTGTGCTCATGGGCAAGCCGCTGTGTGCACTCACCACAGTTGAACAGATACCTGAAAAATGATTTATATGAGGTTATAGTTTTTTTTTTTATTTAAATGCGCACATTGTTAGTAGAAGGTTAAAATGGCGTTGGGCAGGACATAATCACGTTATGGGATACGAAAGAAAAGTGGACCAAAATAAAAGACGACTTCAGCCAAATGGCGGGCTCTGAGTGGACCTGAATAGCTAGGGATCAAGCTGCATGGAGGTCCTTGGAAGAGGCCTTTGTCGAGAGACAAGCTGCTACAGAAACTTTAACCGTTTACCGATATATTAAGACCATAATTAGGTGTAACAGGTATTAATTTAAATAGTGATTAGTATAACATGTACGAATAAGATTGTAAACCCTCAATTACACCTGCCGATTTCAAGGGACACAATTTAAGAAATCGGAAGGTGTAATAGCAGTTAGAGCAGTTAGTGTCCGATTTAGGATAGTGTAATTGCATCACTATGATTTAAATCTAAGTGTTGCCAATTTAGCGACTTTGTCACTACAAATGGGCTATTAGCATTTTTATATGTGTTTAAAATAAAATTAAACCCAAGGTCCCTTTCCCAGAACAAAAATCTGAATCTGCTTTTTCTTTTTTGGTCCGCTCCTGGTAGAATCAGTTTTAAAGACTTTCTAGTGACTTTTGATATTCTGTCTAGGGGCTTGAATTTGTAAGAGTTGGCAACACAGCCGATTTAGGAGTCCAATTTAGGATAGTGTAATCGCTAGCTTCCTTCTTCCTAGTTAGATTGTTCCTAAATTGGGTCCCTTCAAATCGGAAGGTGTAATTGAGCCTTAAAGAGTAACAGTAATAAAGGCTTATTTAATTTATTTATTTTATTATAGTTATTTTATTTACATAAACTGTTCCCATTTAAAGCAAAACTTTGTTAATAAAAATTGTAGTCATTGGCATAAATATCCTGGATTTAACCCTACTTTTCACAATAAAGTTATATGATCAAAAATATTACCTCATTAAAAAAAATTATGAGTCAATTCATTCAATTTAAACTTTGAAGAAATTATGGTGCAAAAAAAAACCAAGTTGTGAAATAAATGATTTCCAAGTTGCATCAGATTGCACTGATATCTTAATATATTGACCGGTTGCATATCCAATTTATTTTTATTTTTATTATTGATAGGCACGCGTTTGACCACCATCTCACCTGATGGTAAGCGATGATGTGGTCGAAGATGGAGCATGCTTGCCTAGAAGTAACCTATTCACTCTCGACTTAAAGACTCCCAGGTTGTAGCTATCAGGAAACACAGACTCCGGTAGGGAATTCCACTCCCTAGCAGACACAATAGATTTTAATTGTTATTTGCACACCTGGTGCGCAATCGACATGTGAGAGTTAAAGATATTTCTTCTGAATACCTTGGAAATATTAATTATACATAAAAACTAAGTCTATAAAAAGAACCAGTTGAAATGTTTATTTTATAGGAATAGAACATAACAAACAATGAAAAATGATGGAGGGGGCTTATACCCGCAGGGGACCACACATTGCTATGGAACAAATTAAATAACCATGAACACCTTGTTTTGACAGAATAAAACAATGTGTCGAAAAATAGAGCTATAATAAATAAAAAAATAAAAAGGACCTATCTAGCAATAGTAAATTGTTGTTCAATTCAAAACTAAACTATTTCCAACAATTGTTGATGATAATGTAGCGTGCATGTT
Source organism: Polia nebulosa (assembly GCA_951329385.1). NCBI lineage: Eukaryota > Metazoa > Arthropoda > Insecta > Lepidoptera > Noctuidae > Polia > Polia nebulosa. Next base: position 27,863,470 of record OX589591.1, on the reverse strand, counting down.
TTTGTATCAACTTTGAGATGTTTTGCGACACACAAATATTATGATGACTGGTAGAGAAAGAAACTCAGACAATAAGTAAACAAAGTGCCTCTGAAACCAAAGCTCTTCAGTTTTCGAAGCTGTGAAAGGCAGCTTACCGTTTTTGGTCCGTGAAGAGGTACAGTGTGTTTGGCGCCCCCCTTGCGCCCGAACCAAGCACCTGAAGATACACAGTGCTTGGAGCATACTTCTCACTCTTCTTTGATATCTGTTGCCTTTGACGCTGTGCCTCTGCGATTCTTGACGAAGTCGCTTTCGGCATATCGGCTAGAAATTCCAATAGCTTCTTAGTACTACCAGACGAATACGAACGTATGCTACGTTTGCTAACTACACGGCAACTAAACAATACACTTAGACCGTACATGTGTGTTTGAGGTTATTGATCAGTGTTCCGTGTTGTTTATTTTCCAAGACCGTGTTTACGAGCATTCGTCCAAGATTTTTACGTGTAATTATTATTTTTGGCTTATTTCATTTCATAATTATTTATTTATTGGTTTTCATTACAAAATTTCAGATTTCGAATAGAGTTTTCCGCTGTGACATTCAACATTTTCTGATTATCTGAATTTTTCAGATATTTTTGACAGTTGAAGTTGACGTTCTTCTCGATTGGTATTTGATTCGCGTTAGCGTGAAAGACCAAAAAACAGTAAATGACTAGAAAATCCCTGATTTAATTAAAATTATACTGTTTTTGAAATAACCGTGCAAAATATATGGAATTAATTTTATTTATAAATATACAAAATTTTTGGGTTGCTGTCCTCCTGTAAAAGTTTCCAAAAAAAAAGTTGCCCACGTCGCATGGCAAGTGACAATCGTAGAAAATTAAATAAATATATAGCAACACTGAATTAGAAAAATGGCGTTCTTTACAGCTGCGGGTTGCGCAATTTTTATGTAAATGTGCACGAAATTTATTAGAAAAATTAAGTTTTAAGTGTAACAAATACTTCAGACTGCGGGCATGATCTTTTATATATAATTTATAGAATAAGAAACGAATAGTGTAACAATATTTTTAGTTCTGTGCAAACCTGTCATGGACCGTGTATTTTTTGTGTTGTGATGTATGAAAACGATAAATAATGAAACGGAAAATAATGCGGCTGTGCAAATAATGTGACAATGATGAATATGATATGGGTGGTGTTATTGGTGGCCTTGACCGGCTCACACTTGGGACACTGTTCGCCTCTCCGATCAACGCCGCAAACCTACCCTCATGGTGAGTCATTTTGTCGAAAAATGCATGTTTTACATTAATTAAATAAGTATTTATCTCTCTGTGCGTCGCCTTCGGGTGTAAGTGAAAGGAACATGTACAACTTTTTTCATTTTTATCACTTACATTGTGTCTACAAATGCTAACATCTGTTCAGATTAGAAAACTATATCAGTTCGTGTTAAAAAGGAAGTGATACAGATTTCCGTTACAAATAAGAGCTAATCATTGTGAATGTACCCACATTATAATTATTTTAAATTCTTTGCATCCACAGTTCTTAACTGGTAGCACTTTGTTTAGTATTCAAAGCCTGTCCTTGTCCATACATGTACATATTTATGTATGTTTACATATGTAGGTATACAAACGAAATACTTGTGTTACATCAAATCTGCGGTTCAACATTCACTAAAATGGATTAAAGCTTTAAAATATTTGTTCAACAACACAATATCATGATGTTTATATAATTAGTTTTACTTAAAACTAACTAAACACATTTGTTTACCTCAAGCAAAGGTAGAAAAATGTGTAAATGTAAATAAACACTGCTTATCTCAGGCTTTGTTATCTAAACATTGTTATCACTGCTCTTATTATTGTTTGGGTATTATAATAATAGTATTTATCACATTATGATATGGAAACACCTGTAGGCCTCCATTAAAAAAGGATTGATATCTTAATTACTATTTTCTGTAGTTAATTTATCCTCATGAATTATTACATATTTGCTAAAATAAAACATGTTCAGGGTTCCATCTGCCATTGAATGCAGAATAGCTCTGATACAAAATTCACATGCTTATTTTTTTTTAAATATTCTTATAGATTATTATAATAATTAATCTTTTGTACAAATTCTATCTCTACAATATAACTAAATAAATATGTTTCTTCATTGTTTGTTACAAATTACTAAAGTTTAGTGTTTAGCCTTGTTTAAATGTATTGTAATTCTGAATTCGAAATACAAACAGATTCTTACTAGAATCCAGTATATTTATATGAAAAGGCAATACGGAGAAACTCAGTGCGGAGATATCTGTTCTTAGAAATCTTCTTGCCAAAATGTGGTATTTATGAATGCCATTGTGTTATCGACCTTGATTTAGAAAGAAAAGAAAAAATATTTATTTCATATCAGTCACCAGGTACACACAAGACAAATAAATTTAACTGGCCAAGTGCATGTTGGACTTCCCACATTTAGGGTTCCTAGCAAACGTATTTTTTACTATTTGTATGACTTTCGGTTATTTATTTACAGCTTTATTTTCTACATAACACATCTTACAAATTTACATCTAATTATAATTATTTCCTTTCCATTTCTTTGTTATGTGGCCCCTCTATGGGTAAAAGCCTCCTCCATTCCTTTCCATGCTTCCCTGTCTTTGGCCGTATTCATCCAACTTTTACCTGCTATGTTTATTATATCATCTGCCCATCTTTTCTTCTGTCTTCCTACATTTCTTTTGCCTTTTGGGCCCTGCCATTTAGTTGTTTGGTAAGTCCATCTCATATCTTTATATCTTGATAAATGGCCTGCCCAGTTCCACTTCTGTTTCAAACTAAAATGAAGAGCATCTGTTAATTTAGTTTTCTTGCGGATGTCTGCGTTTCTCGTTTTTTGTATTTTTCTCAGTTTCAGAATGACTTTCGGTTAATAAGATGCAAATACTGTGAAAATTTGAAGACTGTAGCTCCAACGGTTTTGCTGTAAAACCCGTGTGACAGACGACGGACACATGAGTGACAGCAATATTTTGTCCCTTCGGGTAGAGAACCCTAAAAAATGACAATCATTAAAAAAACCCTCGTGTTGGAACAAAACCTAAAATAAACATTCAGGGTCAAGTTTTCATCATAACTCTTTCATATTGTATTATATATTTCTAACTAAGATTCAAATAATTTTTTTGTAAAAATATTATTGGCGAAACATACATTGTAGCAAACAACTTTTATTGTTGACCTTACTCACAAATGGTCTTATTTCATTGCATTGGTCATTCTACAATAAATTGCAGTTTATTTTTATCCTGGTTGTTAAATAAACAAATAAAAATTGACATTGAAATCACCAATTTGTCCTACAAATATCCTTTAACACAGGGACAATGCATTTTCCCAGGATAAAACTAGCTAATATGACATCAAGTGTTGCTTTCTAGCAGTGAAGAAATTTTTGTATCTGGATCACTACTTTTAGAGATAAATTTTACATAATGTATAAACAAACAATTTTACCTCTATAGTTATTAAATAATAAAAATCCTAGATAAAAAAATCTTAAGAGTGTCTTTATCTAAGTAATTCTCCAAACCAATACATAATTAAATTATGTAGATTCTAACATTCACAGACAGAAGAAAACCGGTCTATAGCAACTTATAACACTTGTCCCTTGCAGATGCAAGTGCTCAGTCTCTGTTGGAAGGCTGGGGCTCCCAGGGTAGCATGTACGCAGCGGTGCCTGCGCTGGCGCTCCTTATCACTGCTGTCAGCTTACTCCTCGGGTGCACCTGGTGCTACCGGCATAAGGACTGCAAGGTATGTGGCTGAAGTTGAGTGAGCATGATGAGTTGCGCCTGGTTTTTGATAGGAAAGACAGTACCGGTAAAATGTGGTAAATAGGGATGCAGGGGTGAATCGGGACGAAACTTCAAAAAGGGATTTTAACGTTGAAAAAATATATTTTGTCACCAACATGGACACTAAATTATAATTCAGTTAAAATATTGAAGTCCTTGTTGGCAATAAACTACATTATTTCAGCGTTGAAACCCCTTTTAAAGTTTGGTCCCGATTCACCCCTGCATCCCCATTCACCACGTATTACGGTAGTTTATTTCTGCAGCCTTGTCACTAAAGTGTAATCTAAAAACTCGTATTAATTGTGGTTTAATTATAAATATCATATTTCAGAAGTCTTAATCAAAGTCAAGTTTTGTATTTCAATTACACCATTAAAGCTTTTTAATGGTGTAATTCACTCACATTCAAATGTATTAAATAAACATTTAATACATTTGAATGTGAAAATATACAGTAAAAAAAACTATTAATTGTCCATTCCCACTATTTTTCTATGAACAAGAAGCTCCATATTTCTAAGTACAAAGAAATTCCAACAAAAATATAATTAAGAACAAGATGATTCACTATTGTTTGTTGATTAGTATACCAAAAATGTTTACACTGATATGCATACCTAATATCTGTATTTGTTTGTCACATATACAGTGTAAAAACACAATGTTGGTGGCCTACTTGATTCTTAACTCATTAGGCACATGTAGATAATTACTATTGATGTATTTGGCATACTGTTGTGTGTTTTGATGCATTGAATAAGTGAGTTTTCAGTTTTACAAAACTAAGGTTTCAAGAAATTATTATAAAAGTTCTTTTACCTAAGTATGGAATATTGATTTACTCATCAATTTTGTTAGGGAGATCAAAAAAATGGTAAGTTCAAGATATTGCCTTTATTATGCTGTTATTGAACATGTGTTATCACAATCAAATCATAAGGAACTTGTGGAAAACAGCCTAGATTTATAGGCTTTGGTTAGCATATTTTTACAGCATATAATTAAAGTTATAAACTAAACAGCCCATGCAGTGTAAAATAATGGTAATTTCCCACATTAATCTCTTTAACTTTTAATAATGATGAACTTTCTCTTGCCTTTTACTACTCTTTTCATTTATAAAACTCATTTCACACTGAACATTGTCAGGTTGCATAAACTTGATTCTAGATCAGATTAAACTGCTATATAAATGCTAATTCTTTGTACATACCTACCTATTTCATCTCAGTTCGTTTTTAGTTAGTTCTTAGTTCCCTGGTGGTAACTGTTTTTCTCATTAGGAATAACCTGAAGTCGCGGATAAATTTGAAATAGAGTTACCGCTACCCTAGGCATAAGCAACTGAAGAAACAAGGGTGGGTTTTAGTCAGTGAAAGTCTGACACGCGGTCCCGCTCCACCCAGAATAGGAGAAGTCATAAAAAAAATACCTGTGGTCTTAAAGGCAAGAGTAAATAGGTTACATCTAGGCAAGCGTGTCGTCATAGCTTGCCATTAGATGAGATAGTGTTAAGACGCAAGTCTATCGATGATAAGAAAAAATCTTGCAGCAGTATTTCTAAGGTGCCACTTCCCACCACTGGACGAGGCCTGCAGATCGAGGCAGCGGAAGTCACACCGCACCCGCAGCCCTCGCCCGACGCAAGTGTGCGAGGGAACACCGGGGTGGTTTTAGTCGGTCGGAGGACATTCAAGTAGATTACTACCTCGAAAAAAAATAGAGTGTCTCCAAGGCTGGCTTTACATAAAGGAACTAGCCGTGCACGTCTAAACGGCACTTAGACCAACTATTTCATTAATTATGATCAAGTATTTCTTGTTACTCAGAAGTCTAACTTCCGCAACCAATAGGAAGACTTATCGTAATATATTATCCGTGTGTAGGTACATACTTACTTATTGCTATGATACATGGCGTCAATAGCGTGACACCCACGGGAAGAAACAATGTCCTAGTCTTAGCCAATCAGTGGTGACACGGAAAAATCTATTATACATACTGCTATAGGGTTCAAGGTAGATGTAAATAAGTGTATACGTACCTATTTGCGGTTGGATTCTGCAACTCGACGTCAAAGCGCGTATTTTTTTTTAACTTTGATTGGCGTGGCTCGCGCTTGACCACTATCTCACCTGATGGTACGCGATGATGTGATCGACTATAGAGCACGCTTGCCTAGAAGTAACCTATTCACGCTTGTCTTAGAGACCCCCAAGTTGTAGCTATCAGATAACACAGACTCCGGCAGGGAATTTCACTCCTTAGCTTATGCACAATGAATGTGTTCTAAAACGTTTTCTCGTACAGATGCGATAAATAGGTTAATCGATCTACCGAGTTCCTAAAGAAAGGCCAGCAGCGCACTGCACGCGTTGCATGACCACCATAGAAACGGGTTTTGTCGACGGAAGAATAGACAAAATTACAGATTGTAGAAAGATTTCTACCGTTCTAAGCAAGCGATGTTAAAACTGAAGAGAAGAAATGTTTCTATTCTTCAGTCGAAAAAAGTCTACAATGTAAAACATGATGCTCGGGCAGAAAAGATGTCAAGTTAGATAAAAATAACTTTGTCTATTCTTGGTAGAACAGAGATACAATTGGTCATGCTACGCCTGCTGGTGTTACTGACTATCACACGGAGGGGGACTTATTCTCAGACCACTGAGTTGCGTAGGACCAGATGAGCTGCTGTCTTGTCCTCCTCCGAGCAAGCTCTGCAGAGTGGGATGTCTGTAACTCCCACAACAAAGAGGAGTTTATTAAAGGACTTGTGGCTAGTTATAACGGCTAATAGCAGTACGCAATAATGTAAAAACAATCTGTCTGGCCTTTTTCCAAATATATTGGGGTCGGCTCCCAGTCTAACCGGATGCAGCTGGGAACTAGTTTTTGTCACAGGGCGACTGCGCATCTGACCTCCACAACTCAGTAACTGGGTAACGCGATACCACTTGGCATGACTGGTCTCATGCTTCTGACTACCCATTAAGACTGTCAAAAGATCTACTAACTACGACTCGTCTGATACCCAGTGTGTGTGCGGTAGCCCTGTCCAGAACATGACTCACATAATGGAATGCCACAAGTGTCCATACACCTGCACTATGTATGGAGGATCTGATAAACGCTTCTGACGCTGTAATCAATGTGGATAACTTCTGGGCTCAAATTATTTATAAAGCATTTTCGAAAAAAGAAGCCCCGGCACCAACGGTTTAATGTGCTTCAATGTAGATTGTAGAATATACAAATGTATCTCGAATACCTACTTACATAAGGCACGAGTTTCCATATCGATTCGTGCCTAAACGAGGACGGAATGCATCAGCTGTCACTTCCCATGCAGCAGTCAGAAGTCAGCGAGGGTCACCATTGTGTGGAGGTGGGGGGTTAATGACTTGTCACAGTTTACACGACGTTGCAGCATTTCAATCTACTACTAGTTTCTTTGTAGGATTTAGTAGCTATGTGAGTTTTAGTGGCGAAACTATGAAGGTAGTATTTTACTTATTTTCCGATTTTCCGTGATATGTTTGAAATATCAGGTCTGCTGATCTCTTGAATGTCTTCATTCTAATCTGCGAGTCCTCAGGCCTATAAAGCCTTGTCTTAAAAAAAAAAAAAACTAAATCAAATGGCAGTAGAATAAAATAAGTCATCATCCCAACCCTGGAAGGAGTCGCGGTGAGGGTCGCGATAATCCGATGTATGCGAGACGCACAGAACCAATCGTTGTGACGCCATTTGGGGAGGCCTATATGTCCAACAGTAGACGTCTTTCGGCTGAAAGGATGAAATGTTGATGATTCCTCTCTTTATCCCTATAGTGTGTTTAAGGTTGGCACAGCATCTGTTTACCGTGACGGTTGATAGGACAGATTGGAAGAAAACAATGTGTTGCGCCGACCCTAAGTAACATGGTAGCCAGATGATTATCATGGTGACAGCATCTCTTTGCCAAACCCTCCCTGCCCATCAGAATCGTAATTCTTTGCATGCCATATCATTGTTTTACTTATTTTTATAAGTACTAGGTACTACATATAAAAATAAGTACATATACCAAGATCAACATGTAAACAGGTGTTTTACTGCTCACTTTACATTCAACAATACCATTTAATTTGCCTCATAAAATTGGCAATAAGAAAGTACTAGAATGCCCGACTTCGTTCTTTTCTACACTCCGTTTATGACCCAATAAAATCAATTGGACCAAACTTAGAAATTGTTGAAGCATCCCAGATGTGGGTCAATGAACTTTATCAGTTTGTATAATATAAAAACAATTTGGTTTTAAGCTCAGTAGTCTGTGTGTTTAAAGTGTATCAATATGTTAAGGCGCAGTAATACGACTTTTAAAGGTTTTTAATTGAACATCCCGTCTAAACTACTAGTCATAATTCTTTGAAAAAAATATATGTTACTCTAGACTATTTCTGTCGTAATTTGATCTGAGAATATTTGAAATAATATTTTTATAACATAGTGTAATTAATTTGTAAAGATAAGTCTAACGCGGATAAAAAATTGTTAACCATGCAAAAACCATAAAGCGTATTTTTATGAAACTTTCACCATTTTAGAGATTATTTAATTATTTATAATTTAGTCTCAGTGTTTTAGTTTAATACTTGTTATCTTATGTGTAATAAATTAATAATGCGTCTAATTTCGGACAGCGCTCCTTGATGGGCGAGTCCTATTACTGTGTGGACATACGACGCGTTACGTGAGCTCAGCGCAGAACACTCAAGCTAACCACTCAAGGTCGTTGGCAGCTAATAGCGCCTTAATATTAGAGGGTATTAACATAATTATGGGTGTACAGTTTCTAAATCACTACATATTATGAAACAAAGTTTCCCGCCGAGTCTGTCTGTTCGCGATAAACTCAAAAACTTCTGAACGGTTTTTCATGCGATTATTACCAATAGACCAGAGTGATTCATGCGGAAGGTGTTGGTGTATAATTTGTACTCGTGCGAACCTGGAGCGGGTCGCTAATTATTTCTCTGTATATTCTTGAAAACCTGCTCCTCAGAAGTTATTACCCAGGGCAACACTGAAATGTAAATAGGCCTAAAATCTTTAACCTCATCAAAGTACAATTTTATAGAAGCTTAATTAATTTTGTGGGCATCCTCAAATTACGAAATAAGCCAATTCCCTATTTAACTGGTTAACCTAATTTTTTACTCCTAAATTGTTTTAGGTTGAGGAGAAACACAAAACAGACGTTTAAATTCCTATTATAAAACTTACGAGTTTATAGAAACACTAGCACTTCACCCGAGACTTCGTCCGCGTGAATTTAAAAATACAGCCCTTAATAAATATGTATAATTTAAAACCTATTAGCACCCACAAATAATGTAGCTTTCTACTGGTGAAAGAATTTTCAAAATCGGATTAGTAGTACCAGAGATTACATCCTACAAACAAACTTACAAACTTCGCCTCTTTATAATATTAGTGTAGATGAATGAATAAACCGACTCTTTATTAAGTTATTAGAATGGATAACACACATACTGACGTACATAATTGATCATTGTGAGGCGTCATAATCTCGCTCTCATATATGGAGTTGGTAATAAAAGTAGCAGTTGTGTATCTAATCAGTGACCGACCCGGCGGGGTCAACGCACCCGGCACGCCCTCAACACAATACGCGCGCAAGACAATAGTGCAGATCCCGTGCTCCCTCAGAATCAACATCTGTTCCACTAAACGTACGCAAAACACGAATTAAGAGGGAACAGGGCCTGCGAGGAATTTGAAAAATAGGTATTTGAAGAAATTATTGCCGTCGTGATTCCTCAAACCTGCGATAGAGACAGCTACACCTCAAACCGACCAATTTTATAACAAATTTTTTTGACGAGATCGACGTTTCGTATTCCCCTTTATTCCCTTCGAAAACTGAGCCGATTCAATTATTTTTGGCACACAAAATTTAAGAAAGAGTTTCTAGGTTCTTATTAAATGTTGTATGTTAAAAACTCTTCGGATTTGTCTGGTACCTCTTATCACGGCGGTAAAAATGGGTCATTTTTTGTAATTTTTGGAGGGTCATATTTTCTTTACTTATTAGTTTCTGACAAAAAGGAAACGACAGGGACGTGTCTACAGCAGACCTTGACTTTATTAAAAGAACTACTTATTGCTATAGAGGCATTATTCAGGAAGAAAAAAGGGGAATACATTTGTATGGAGAATCGCAGCCCCTTTTCCCTCTTAAGAACCGCCGAGAGCACATTCCATACATTCTCATAGGTTTAACATGCGAGACCGGTCTCAACCAAAATCAAGGCTTTGTATCTAGTACAAAGAAAGCAAGGAAACCAGGTCTTTAGTATTGTGTGCTTGAATTCCACCGCATGTGAATTACTTACTATTGTACCGTATTTCCTAAATTAAACTTCTGGTCTGCCCCTCGTTACGCTTTTGTGGCCGGAATAGGGTATTGTGTCGCGAGAGATTTGATAAAATATCCGCAAACATTCCGAGAAAAGTGCGCTTTCGTGTGACGGACAAAGATTTTGTTAAGAGCCCCTTCAGAGTAATGGGAGACGATAACTGTTTATTTTTCGCGTGGGTCGTCAATGACGTCATTGTTACGCTATTCTCGGCCTTCTAAGTCTTCTAACTGTCCCTTTCATGACGTAATTTTCTTGTGTACTGTACGCCGTTTAGGCAAAATTATGCGCACTTTGCTATAAGTTTATACTTATGACATTTTATTGTCTGAATGAGGTAAGCTGTTTGCGGACGTTTGAGTATATTTTGTTATTTATATTTCTTACTGAAAGAATGAGGTAATTCTTATAAAAAAGAAACCGCAAAACGAATACGGACAAGTAGTCTAGTAGAACAGTGTAATACTTACTTGTATAACAAGTAACAACAAACCACACGCATAAGCTTTTAAAGTTACATTAACAACAGTTTTACACGATTAGAGAGCCTTTCGTAGGGGCAACATTTCGGAAGGCATTTGACGGTAAAACAATCCGTTGGATTTGCTAACTTTCGAGTGATAATAGAAACGGATTTGTGGTCCTTGTATGTGGTCTTTTATAGGGCCCATATTCGGCATCGTTGAAACGGGTGTTTCCGGACTATTCAGCGCCACAGTGACAGTTTACTAGGCTCTTACAGGAAGTTCTAACAAGCACTTCCAGGTTCCGGGCCTTCTACTTGTCAAGCAGAAGACCTCGGACCCAGACCAGAAAAAGTTGTGGTGCATTTATTTGGCGACAACGCGGAGAACTGTAAGCCAGAGTATAGCAAACATTTCTGGCACAGTACACCTATACGAACGACGTGGTAGACCATAGAAGTGGGCGAAGTGGCCAAAACCCACATTTATGTTCTGCGCTAGATTTGGATCGATAAGCCTCTCAGTCATAGGGGAACGCCTGCGCCTAGTGAGATGTCAGCCAAACGGTAACTGTAGACGCATGCGGGTCTACCCGACACTTACTCAGTCGTTGGCACCGGTATTGTTCTATTCCACGCGATGATGCGTCTACACACATCAAGCAGGCATGTGTACAGTTATTAGTCACAGTGTTTATTTCTGGTATTTATTGTCGCCGATATCGATCTGCATCTGATATCTTGAATTATTGTTGCATGAGACTTGTCTGTGATGGGCAGGAGATTGCTATTTGTGCGATGTTACGGTCTGGATGTATGCAGCTGATTACTGCTTGTGTCTGTGAGTTAGTGCTTGGACTAAGTCCACGCAGATTATTACAACGGCACTTAAAACATGCACGCTAAGTGACCTCGCTTAATGTATTGCGTATAATGAATTAGCAGATGGTTTATGATTCCATTAATGGACGTCGATTAGCAACACAACTCATTCTACAATTATTGTAGACATGACTGGTTTGTTTTCCTTCAAATTTTCCCATTGTGCATTTCTAGAACGTGAAGCCGAATATATGCTCCGAAACAAAGCGTTGCATCTGTCAGCAACTTCGACCCAGTCTGAATAATCCAAAACACTATCTGGCAAAAGCTTTGTAGTGTTAACCGTGCCAAATTTCACCCAGTTTTCGTTAGCCACAAAAAATATTGAGGAACTTATGTGTATGGAAGTTTACAGTAATGATTGAACTGTTTCGTCAGACAGAAAAAATATAGATAATGTTATCCATATTGTTTCTGTCATGACTAATTATAACTAATCCACTTTTCCGCAGACAGGAAAACCGAGTTCAGTTTTCATAACTAGCCAGACTGTTTATTTTACACATACCTGCTATGCCAATGACTTGTCGATATACCTGGTTTAATAATAGACAGATTTGTATCTGCTTACTATGCTTCTCGTACGTACCGATGGTGTCGAACGTAAAGAATAGTACCATCCATTCACTAGCCGTGAATGTCGTAAGGACTATGCTCGGTGTTTCCTTTTGTTGTCGTATCAGGAATAAAGATATCCGCAGGAGAACAAAGGTTACCGACATAGCCCGAAGAATCGCCAAACTTAGTGGCAGTGGGCAGAGCATATTACTTGCAAAACAGATAGTCGATGAAGCCTTGAAGATGCAGCGTTGAAAGGCCTCCCACAAGGTGGACCGATGATCTCATGAGGGTCGCGGGATACCGACGAATGCGAGAAGCACAGGACTATCCGTACGTACGTTGTGGCTACACCTGGGGAGACCTATGTCCAGCTGTAGACGTCTTTCGGCTAAAGTTAAGAATATGATAAGAAATGATGATGAACTTCTCACTAAGCATGGCTGGAATTAATAATAATTAGTTTTACCGTTTTAGTTTAATTATGTATAACGTTCCACGTCAGAGTTTAGCAGTCTACACGTGACTTCCATATCTCTAGGGCCTCCTAACCTCAAGGATTATCAATTGAGGGTTAATCCCAAAGGAAGCTTTAAAAACGCAATATTCCGAAAAGCGACCTTTTTAGAAAGGAAATAGTTTCTCCTGTATAATTCACTCAAGGGAAAAATATGGAATTGCGGTTGCCCGAAACAAAATTGTATATTAATATTCCATTTCGGGAGTCGCCTTGAGGATCTATCACGAATTCATGATGTTGAGCTAAGTGAGTTGCTTCCGTCTTTGTTTAGGCAGCTCCTAATTTGATATCTTGGTCTTACTGTGGGATATCTTTGTTTGTATATTTAATATGTCTAATTAATATTATTTATGTTGTACACTGATAGCCCTAAATCTATCTCTTTTTTAACCGACTTCAAAAAAAGGAGGAGGTTCTCAATTCGACTGTATTTTTTTTTTCTTAAAGGACTATGTCAAATAGCGAAGAAACCAAACTAGAAACACCGACTTCCGAAATTAAAGTTATTTTGCATATTTTAGTATTATTTACGGAAGCCGGTTGTATTTTTTTTGTAAAAAGTTTTCTTTTCAGTCCATCCAAAGGTTGTCTGAGCCCGGTGCAATAAGACCACTTATTGTATACTTACTTGTTTTTTTTTTAATATTTGTCCTGTACTCATTATGAGGCGTAAAATAAAGTAATAAAATAATAATATGGTTTAAGTAATGCATCAAATGAATCTTAATGTTCAGAATTTATTTTAATCTTTGTCTCTGGTCTGGCACTGACGCACCAAGGAGGCCTTCCTTATCTTTATGAGCCCTTATTAATAGTCCTTATTAATATTAACAGACCGATCCTGTTTTATTTATAGTCCAGTAGGTAATTAAACCTCAATCGCCTTGTAGTCCTCGAAAACTAATTTATCAATCTGGATCAATGTATCCAAGCTGAAAGTGCCCATAGAATTTTATCACGGCACTTATTGTAATTAAGTGATTAAACTAAGTGTTACAACATGAAGCTTGTATCGTGGCGCCGTTCTTGGACTGAGTTCGATTGGTTTTGTTAACTTTGGAATTACCTGGGGGTATAGGCGTCTGTCACCAGGCTGTATCTCATGAACCGTGATAGTTAGACAGTTGAAATTTTCACAGATGATGTATTTCTGTTGCCGCTATAACAACAAATACTAAAAAACAGAATAATATAAATATTTAAGGGGGCCCCCATACAACAAACGTGATTTTTTGCCGTTTTAATAGATAATGGTACGGAACCCTTCGTGCGCGAATCCGACTCGCACTTGGCCGGTTTTTTTTTACAAGTTGCTTCATTTCCGATGACAATGCATTTTTAGGGTAAGCATAACCTGAATCGATTGAGATACTCGTAGAGTAACTTTTGTATGGTCAACAGCACAAACACGAAATTTTGAATATAAAAGATTGTTAAAAAAATGATTTTTCACTGTTAAATTTCTATCTTCTTTATCAGGCTGAGATGTGCTAGATTTAGTGGTCAGGAGACATTTAATTTGCGGTATGTAATCCAATATTAATGTAAATATTGTTTAGGCAGCGGCATGACGTAAACTTGTCATATCTTGGGAGGGACAGTCGTAAACAACTTTATGAGGACAAAGGCCACAGACGACCATGGTCTAAATATTGAAACACCAAAATAGTTATTTATGATACTAGTGCGGTAAGTTGGTTTTTACAAACGAGTAGACGAATGTAAGCCCGAGACGTAGTCGAGGGCTTACCATAGTCACGAGTTTGTAAATACCAATCCGCACGTGTGTCATACAACGTTTTTCAACACATTTGCGAGAAAACAGTACCTACTAGGCAATGAGACAAACTTTTGTTTTTGATGTGAATCATCTATTGGCACGGCTTGGCAGTAAAACCGACTCGAATGTCGTGACGAAAAACGGCATGACACCGTCGTGCCACGATGCCCCCACTACGCCACCGCTCTCGACCCCTTTCTCCCTAGAAACATCTATGCGAAAAAATGAACACAATAACAACCAACAACAACAACAAACACAACAACCAAGAACAACAACAACCAGCAACAACAACCAACAACAATACAACCAATAACAACAACAACCAACAACAAACATCAAAAACAACCAGCAACAACAAACTACAACCAGCAACAACTACCAACAACAACACTACCAATAACAACAACAAGCAGTTACAACAACTACAACTAGCAACAACAACAAACAACAACCAACAATACTACCAACAACAACCACAACCAATAACTACAACCACAACTAACAACAATAACTACCAACAACAACCACCACGACCAACAACAAAAACCACTACTAACAACAACTACCACAACAACAACCAACAACAATAACAACAACCAACAACTCTACCAACAACAACCACAACTAACAACAACAACAACAACACTAGCAGCAACAACATCCACCACAAATAACAACAACCAGCCACAAACAAAAAAAAACAAACTACAACAACAACCAACACCACTACCACTACCAACAACAACCACAACCAACAACAACCACAACCAATAACAACAACAACAACCACAACTAACAACAACTACCAACAACAACAACCACCACAACCATCAACAACACAAACAACAAACAACTACAACACAAAAAAACACAACACACGAAATAGATGTTTCACATCTGCTGGGCATCCCGTGACGGCCAATATTTTTTTCTCGTAATGCGAAACTCCTTGGTGGAATTCTTATATATTTTATAAGTAAATAAAAAAAAAACCGTAAAGGATACGCACGCCGCTATACAACGGAGCGTGCGGTAAAATAGGTACTTAGGTGAGAGTATCTATTTTACCGCACGTTCAATTGTATGGTGCGTAATTTTGAACTTTCGAACGATGTATACAGGCTTCGTAAGTGCATTTTTTGAGCAAATGTGTTGAAAAAAATATATTACATCAGGAAATCTACGTTTTTTATGTAAATTACTCCAAGCCCTTGTCAGAAAGTAACTGTTTTATTAATTTAGAACATTATTCCGACAGCCCAAGGTAGTTCCAATATTTCGCAGAAGCAAATTTTATTTTATTTTATTAAAAACTACAAGCCAGACAGTGCGACCATTATGGGCCAATTAGTGAAATGGAATTGGAATCGCTAAAGAAAATATAGTGTTTCTCTATTACCGACGACCATTGACTTGTAATAAATTATGTTTTTATTTTAGTAGACTTCGTATTTTTCGATTTTGCATTTCGCAGCGTTTTTTGGAAAGCCTAACATAGACTTTAAAATTCAGTTAATAAAAAACTTTTTTAGAAAAAATACGACTTCCAAAAAAGAAAGGAAGTCGGTATTTGTATTTTATTTCTTCGTTAATTGACACCGCCTTCTGAAATTAAAGTTATTTTTTCAATTTTAAGTGTTTTTTTTTTTTTGGAAGTCGGTTGTATTTTTTGTAAAAAAGTTTTTTGTTTTTCACTTTTTAGTTGTTATACCCCAGAACTAAAACTAAATATTAAAGTTACGTCCGAATTAATAACTCCAATAACATGGAACATGGAATTTGAACATACTCGTAATTGGAGGAGACCAAAACGTCATCTAGATACGTATACACATTTTTTCAAAAAGCCTCTTTATCTTTCGAATAAAAAAAAGAATTTTGAAAATCGGTCTACAACTGACAGAGAAATCGGTGGACATAAAAACAGTCGAACATAGAACCTCCTCCTTTTTGCGTAGTTGGTTAAAAATGGAGCAATGATTTCTAAAGGTAGCTCTTTTATACAACTTTTATTTCGTCTCGACCTTGTATTACTCGAATCTTGCTTCTAGAAATTGAGAGATATTTTCAAAAGTAAATGTAACAAGCGAATTGCCGAAGACTTAAATCCTAAACCGAGATAATCGTGCCAAATTCCTGCCCAGTTCCCTGTGAATTTATAGCCTTTGGTTGCCCGAATTTCCTGCGTTTCTATCTCCCGATAAGGAGCACTATAACAAAGGACATTTCGTTCACACAATCTAATCTTTAGTCGGGACAATGAAACATTGATGATACAGTTTTCTGTATGTATGAGTACTCATTCACATTTACCTCTATTACGAATTAATTTTCTTTCACATCCAACGGGCCAACGAGCAATCAACAATTGAGAACGAATCTATTCGTTCGTACACGTCGAAGTTCGAACAACACATTACGATAAGCTGAGATGTCGGTAGTATTATTGGGGGCACTAAGCACACTCATCGTTGACCTTGTAGGAAGCCTCAATTGCAGCGGCCCAGATTACACACTGGCGCTTGTAAACAGTGTTATTCACACTTATAATTGTCTAAAATAATGCGATAATCGTTATCTGTGAGTCAGCACGCTCATCGCCCACCTGTCCTGACAACGCACTACTAACGTAAACATGTGTGACATGCTTTTGTGCAGTTTCTTCTAAATCACATTGATAAAACAGAAGTCTCATTTTTTTCTCGTCTCAATTTTGGCTAAGATCAAATATATTATTTTTGTGTACTTCATTTATTTAAACCACGTAAACAGAGCGTGGGTTTACGTGGCCTCAGGCGAGACTGATATTAAGCATGCTCATTTCGACATAGTTGGTTTTATCCTCACTTTCAAGACCAAAAAGTTTTGTTTTTTTTTTATAATTCGGTGAAACAGACACCTTTCTCGTGGTTATTAAATAAAAGTATCTTAATGCTTTCAAACTCAAGGAAAAAAGACAAAAGGGGGCGCCAAAAATACACAGCAACATTTCTCACAATACGCTAAAACAATCCGTCGCGAATTCTTTGCACGGCGGACTTTGAGATACTTCACATAAAAACCCTAGACTACGCGCGAGACATTCACACGACGAAACAACAATCTGATATTTTTCATCCATCAACATTTAAAATGAACCGTATGTGTGAAAGATTAAGATTGGAAGTAGATGTAGTGAGTGCATTATAATGCCAGTCATCTGACGATGCAGTGGCGCTTCTACTTGGCATAGAGCCCGCGGCGGGCACACCCCACAGTCGTGCCCCTCCCACGCTGTCATCGCTTCACACCTCTCCCATCGCTGCTCTGATTCATGTACTAAAATATGAAGCGGCTATAAAACCGGCAATGTACTGTCATGAGAGTAGAACGCGATTTGGATGATCTGCAGAGTAATGCGAGTACCTGAGTAACGTTCGTCACGTGCCAGCAGCGGTATTGTTGTAGCTCTGCTCACCAGATCTGTCCGAACTGTATTTATGGCAACGCTAAACGAGAGCTGTCTTAATTCCATTACATCTCCTGGCCGGAACACGGTTTTAGAGAGTTGATGCATTTGTTAGTTCTTAATACGAAAACTGCGAAGTTTTCGCCAGAACCTAATGAATCCAGAATTTCAACTGGTGAACTGCTAATGCTCGTAAGTCTTTCCGTTTCCCAAAAATGTCTGTCTCCCTCTCAGTCAGAAGCATCTTTTATTTATTTTTGTGTTTTGGAAATCATCAAATAACTTCTCCCGCTCTGGGCGGAGCGGGAGGGCGTGTCAGACTCTTACTGACTAAAACCCAGCCATGTTCCTTCAGTTGCCTGTGCCTGAGCCGCGATTAATCATTCAAACACACCCGTGACCCTGGCAGAGACGCATCTCGTTCTCATAAATAAAAGTTCTATGAAATCACCGTCTTTGTTAATCCCTGAAACAGACCAAAAATTTCAGCATTCTTCATCTTCACAACAAATTCCTTGTGACCAAATTCCCAGAACTTATGTTTTTGAAAGTATATTTTTGTCTAAATGTCATGTCGCAGTTTTAACTTTGAATAACATACATCCTTCGTTGAAAGGACGTCTATTATAAAACAAGATTCACACGCTGAATCAGCCATTATATTAACAAAGCAAATACCTTGACGGGTTAATCAAAGTCAAACGAAGCCGCAAGAGGCTTCGCATCAGCGCGTTGAGGCAGGTCTCACAAAATTTGCTTTTCATGTTTGACATAATGCGCCGTAAACTGTGGAGTTTTTGTATGTAATGCAAATGTATTTTTAAAAAAGATTAACGTAAGTCGTAAACACAAAAACACAGAACGAACGAGATGTCGTAATATTTTCTGTTTGTTGAGCTTATTACTCAAAACTTAATGTTTCTGTTAATAGGATTACTTTCTTAAGAAATCATTACATTATAAGAAGTGCTATAAATATTGGAACTTGGAGTTAGGAGTCGATCTCTAACACCTACACACATACTCGTATACCTAAATTTATAGTCCCTGTGGTATTCCGGTTCCGAAATGTCTGTTAGCTAGTTCAAATCCTGGTTCTCAGTGTACATTTATACAAAAACCCAAGCAAACAAAGCCTCCCACATACTTATTATAGAGTCGTAGTTGTCGTATGCTTTTAGCAAAGATGTCAACAGCTCTTTAGCATGCCTGGGGCCGTAAATACGCCATACAGCGGCATGCACCATTGTGTAACCCTGTCGAATTATAATCCCGCTCCGATGAATATTTTATATCAGCTGCATACGATTTACAAGTTAAATATGTTTACCCTTGCCTACATTTGCATTGCACGTCATCTTCCCAACATAGATCTGTTCCGTAATAAGATTAGTGCAGCACTTCGTCTTTGGCCTTTTGTTTGTCCTAGTTTTAAACTCAAAGCGTATTAGTTCCCACATTTTTCTGAGTGTCCTTCTCAGTGGCTTTGAAAATGTAAAACAATAACGTTTCATCAGTTGTAGTTTTGTCTTCTGTCACTCTTCGATCTTGTTTTCTGTATTTTATGTTATTAGGTGAGTTAAAGGAACTTTTTTTTAAACACAGATTCTATCACGCGCATGAAGGGTTCCGTACCATCGTACAAGACTATTGTACGCGTCTATTTGTTGGATCGAGAAAAACAAGCCAAAAAAAAACACGTTTATAATAGGGGAGCGCCCTTTATTTTTTATTTATTTTTATTATTTGTTGTTAAAGCAGTAACAGAAATACACATTATGTGAAAATATCAACTGTCTACCTATTACGGATCATGAGATACAACCCGCTGACAGACAGCCGGACAGCGGAGGCTTAGTAATAGGGCCCCGTTGGTTACCCTTCGGATACGGAACCCTAGAAACTACAATTAAAAACTTTCCACATAAAAAACATCAGAGAAATTTCTAGGAAGACTTTGTAGTTTCTGCGTACCGGAGAGTTCCCATAAATTTCCTGTTAGACGACCACAGGCCGCTACCGTGTTGCGGTTGGTAGCCGGATGCCGCCTCTATCGCCACAAAGGCCGAACCTCTGAAAGCCCATCGGGCCATCGCCATCACTGTAATGCAGTGTAATGGCCAATTAATTGTGTCAATGTAATACGACCGCTCCGCTCCTTGGTTATCATTGTTTCCGGAATGGCGCGGATTTTTGCCTCTTTATGCTAATGGAACGGGAGTTTCTCTTTTAAGTGTCTAGTGATGTCTATTATTTTGGCGAAACGGTGTATTCGAATGGTCTTGTAAAGGGTTTATAAATGATGGGGTTGTTGTTTACAATAAAGTGTAAACCAAAACACTCCCCGCTTTGGGGAGATATTACTCTTATAGTAAGTCTATATTTGGCAGATAGTGTCAAGTGATTTTGTATTACGCGTGGTGCACTTATACTACTTTGCAATCGATTTTGGTATGGATTAAAGTCTTCTGATTGACTTTTGAACTTTATTCTTTCTACGTCATTTTGTAAGGGTCGCATACCACTAAAAATAAAACGCAAACCGCTTGGATATTATGTGTAATGTGTATGTGCATTCTGATGTAATGACGTTGGTGGTTTTACAGTGCAGTGATTCAGCTGACGGAAATAGATCATTAGGAGATCTACGCATAAAAATGTCGGTACTTACAGGCAAGACTCTGCATATGAATATAAGTTATAGTTTCACGAGGCTCTTTAGTACCCATTAACATTTAAATTCGTCTGTCCGTCATTTGCCCAGATTTATGTCTCGTGTTCTTTTATTTATACTCCGTCATTGTTAAAGTTATGTCTATCCTCCACTGATGTTATCCAAACAACTCTATCCGTCTACTAAGTGGCGATGACACGCGCAAGATAAAAGCGAATGTATTTTATATGCGCGGGCGCATCACCGCGAGTGCGGGTGAGGTGACTCATGCGCACGTTAATTACAATGTACAGAGCACGTGTTCGCCTTGAAACGGCCCGTTTATTGATAACTCTTAGTTAATGAATGTTCTTCTGTTTTAACAAACTGATGATTGTCTGGTGATTAAGTTCTTTGGAAATGTTAGTTATGATTTGGTGGTTGTGTAGAAACATGATCTTTTCTGAGAACACAATAATGCTGTTTGTCACTCGTATCATGTTACACTTTCTATTCTTCACAGACTTGGCTAACATCAAAGCTTTTAGCATTGTTGTGTCATAAGTTTGTTAGCCAAAAATCTTGGCGAAAGTTTACCACGCTAAAGGCAGTGAAAAAAGATGTCGGAATTGTTCACACCGTATTTCTGTCATTTCACCTACTTTTATGACAGAATAGATTTATTTTACCGGCCATTAAATATCCGTCATCTGATCACTACATAATCTATATTTTTATCAAAACACTTTTTTTTCTGAAATTTTATTCAAAGAATGTCAATGCCCACACCGCTATTCCAATTATTTTGGCACCAACGCGGTGTCATTCATTTTAAATCTATTTTTGTATGGAATTCACAATGTGTACATCAAATGAGAAATGCATGTGGTCTTGTAAAATTTAATTTTCCTGTTATTTTTTGTGTACCTAGTCATCGTTGCAATTTGGCGGGTGATTTGGCGCTAATTTACAAAAAACAAAAAAATGTTTTTTGCTGGAAAAATAGTAACGAGTCTCGTATCTTTTTTTATAGATTTTTTCCTTTCATGTCAAATATGTGATTAGTAAAAATAAGAAATTATTTATTTTCTGTTTAGTTCTTAAAAAAAATGGACGACATTAATCAAGGCCTTTGATTAAATTCGTGTCTGATTTCCTCTAGTCATAATTTAATTTACAACTTGAAGGAAGTCATTGAGCGGGCAATGAAAAAGAAATAGCCATTTTTCTCCAAGACATTAACTTTCTTTGCTGTGGCGGCGTCTTGCATGCCCAGGAAGTGAGCAATTAATGTACCAACATGGATACTTACACGCACGACTGGCCGATAATTAATATACTTAACAAAGTACTGTCGGACACACAGGGGTTACGAAAATGAAAATACGTCCAGAAAGATATTACAGACAAGTCAGTCTTGTATCAGACAAACAAAATCTTGTGTAATTTCGTTTTCTATCACAAAAGGGTTTATGTTATTTATGCCAAGAACACAATTTTGAGACGTCGAGTAATATGTGACGTAGATTTATCTTATGAGTAGGTACTTTGTTCATGCCCAGTAATTTCATTACTAAAGGTTGCAAAAAGATAACACTGTGATGAAGCTGGCATGTCCTAGAGCCAAAACTTCGAAGACGTGACATTCACCAACCCGTACTGGGCCCGCGTGGTGGATAAGTCCCACATCCTCTCACAGAGAAGAGGTCTGTGTCCCAGCAGTGGGAATATTAAAAGGCTGATTATGCTAAGGTTGCAAAAAATATACGCCTTTCGGCCCTTAAGGACCAGAAATTAATAAATATACAAGGACCAGAAACTTGTTAGATTTAAACGTAAATACGGCTGAATCATCCTCCTAAACCAGCAAAACAATCAATAAAGCAATTATTTTTATCAGCCACCATCCGATACAGAATTCCATTAAGATTAGTCTGCTATTGTTACGCAATTATACTCAGAAGAACCTTGTTTTGTTTACGTACTATTCTTATAATAATATGTCAGATTCCTTTTCCTCATCTCGACTGAGACACTCTTGTTGACTTTGTATTTCACTTTAGAACAGTTTCGCTCGAAAGGATTAAAGTTTCTATTAGATTTCCTTATATTATTGAAACACGGGAGGCATCTGATCCTGTTTTGATGGATTGATTCTGAAATTGGGCTGCTCCTGATTTATAAGAAAACTTCCTGGGTGTCCGTCTTCATCGTTCTGGCGTTTTCTGGGCAGATTCAAGCTGAAGAAGCTTCCTGGTGAAATACTTTGTGGTAAATCAGTGTTAGATATGGAACGCCCAAATAGTCCAAAAAAAAACTCAATAACAAGGTTACAGCACATAATTCATACGTCCGTACTTTAATCCGCCATAAAATCGTACATTTCGATTTTATAACATTCGGACACGCGACATCGGTTACGAGTGCCGATCGGTGTTACGTTTAATCTAGTTTCGTAAAATTTATCTCGTGAGGAAATATTTTGCTCAATAGTTTATTATATATGTATGTACTCGTATTTTGTTTGCAAGACGAGACATGCAACTGTTGTAACAGATCGCGTCATCAATTCACACAATTAACACGCTTCAGTGCAGTATTATCGTTGTGTAGTAGGTATGCGAATGGCCATTCAGAGAATAATGTATTGTAAATCAGTCAATTCTGCGCATTGAAGCCGATTACGAAATGATTTTGACACATATCTATATATCTATAAATAAAAAACAAAGTCGGGTTAGTTACACCACTCAACGGCTGGACCGATTTTTATGATCTTTGATTTGTTGGATTTCTCTCCGCCCCGAATAGCGGAATAAGTATTAAAACATCGGAAAAATTCATGAAAAAAAATTACGAAGAAAATTAATTTTTCATAGGTTTTGTATGGAGCGGCTTTTTCATGATATCTCGAGTTAATACAACATTTATTGATTCTGAGGCGGTACGAAGTTTGCCGGGACAGCTAGTTTATTTTTATTAATTTTAAGAAAACTTACAGCTAATACATTCAAGTAGGCGGAAATTATGTTTAGAAGAAGGCGAATTACAAGTTTCCACATTTAGAAATATATCATAAATAAATATTTATAATAATAATATAATAATATTCCACAACTATCACACAACGCCATCTAGTCCCAAGCTAAGCAGAGCTTGTGTTATGGGTACTAGACAACTGATAAACATACTTATATATTTCTAAATACATAAATATTATAGATAAACTACACCCAGACACAGAACAAATGATCGTGCTCTAATACACAAACTTTTGTCCTGGGTGGGAATCGAACCCACGACCTCCGGCATAGCAGTCAGGGTCACTAACCACTAGACCAACAGGCCAGTCAAACGGTACAAACAGCGTGAGAGTTAAACATAGAAACAACTGAAGAGAAAAAGCAAAAATAAATAAAATACATTACAAAACAAAGTTACACATCAAAGAAAAAGTTACTTAACATTTTTTTAAATTTTTGGACACTATTTGTGAATAAATCAAGCTCAACATCCCGGCAAACCATGTTGAACATTTGACATGCTCTTAAAATATATGTATTTCGCCTATAGTTTGTATTCAAAATAGGTAATGAAGGAGACGAAGTCTCCGAAGAAACGCAGACGGTACACGCAGTCCAATCCTGGCCACCAGCTCTGGGACGTCAGTAGATCCGTTCATTATATAGTTACCAATAAAACAAAATACCAGCCCTTGTTGGCGATTTGAACATTTCTAAAGACCTTCAATTGTCGTGCGAAATTACCTAAAAGTTTTAGTAATGACAAGCTTTTGTATTTTGGTAATAGAATTGGTTCTTCTACGAATATGACCTTCGGAGTGTCGTCTGTCCCACCAGCGTTATAATGACGTCAGGCTGGTCCTTTTTTCTATTTACTGAAACCTCCACAATTTGCTTAGTTGCTCGGGCTAAGTAATTAGAGAGGGTGGGATATTAATTAAGTTTTCCACTTTACGCACGGCTAATTTCTTTTAATTTTTGGGTTCACCGGTAATAAAAGTTGTCATTGTTTTAAAAGCTTTTATCCAAGTTTGCAAATAGGCATCGATTTAAATAAAATGTATCTAAGTAAGGCCAGCCACTGACTTGTGATTTTTGTCACCGTGACTTTTTGTCACTGTCACCTACTGTCACCCACGATGCGCCCACTTGAAATGTCACTGGGCAACAAAACGCGCTCATTCTTGAAATGGATTTCGTACAGATTGCTGTAATAAGTGCTCTTGAAATAAGAAGAAGAAAAATGAAACGAAAAAACGCTACTGGGTGCATCTCTTAAACACTGAAAGATTGTTTCAAGGAAAATTTTACAGTCTGTTCTAAACTGCGTCAGTATCCTTCAAAATTCAGTCACATAGGAACTATTTGTCACCGTATTGTCACGTCACCATGATCAGCGCACTCCCATGTATCTTCATAGCACTCGACTGGGTAACAAAAAGTCACGATGACAAAAATCACAAGTCAGCGGCTAGCCTAAGTCATCTGCACGCTTTTCAACCTAACCTGATAAATTCGTGAATGATCGGATTTAACGCATTTAAAAATTTTGCGGTATAATTTCTGCTCGCACCATGAATCACATGACGCATCAACGTTCATTTAACAGCTAAGAAATAGTTCAACGCTGACTTCCATAAATACTTAAATAGTCGTGGGATGCAAATTACGAGTGACATGGACTTGACGAATTGCAGAATTTATCAGATTTCTAGCATAGATTTGTTGCTCAGCATTGGAGAGAGTCAATTAGTGGATTCTCTATTTGCTTCTGGAGGGAGGTTGTCTGGTCGCACAATGGTCCACCATGGACTGAGTGCAGAAACCAGATCACCAGTGAGGCTCTGACAGATAGTAAATTAAACTATGTAAGAAAGCCAAAGAACGAACATTGAATAAGGAGGAACTTGATTCAAGCATAGACGACCCAACGAAAGAGTCGGCCGGATAAACGCTTCTACGCTGAAGGCAACAAAAAGCGGCATTCAATGACCAGAAGTTGTTTTTTACCAACAAAACAAGGAAGCAACGGATTGATCCGACGTGAATCCGACCATCCAACGCGGACTTGTCACAGTCAAGTACTCGTCCCACATTTCAACACCGTTATCATCATTCACTATTTCACTTTCCCTAACAAGGCTCGGATCAAACAATGTGTGGGGCTGTGGAATTGTGGACTCGACTATAAACTTTATAACTTCATTGTGTGGGACTCGTGTTCTTATGAATTTGTTACCTATTGTTGCCAGTGTTGCCACAGCGACAGGGAACGCTTTTTATATGCATTATTATGCTCTGTTATTGCGCAATTATGTTTCCTTTAATGTTGTTGTTCTTTTTTTTTGGTAGGTTATTGATCTTTGGCTGTCAACTATTTTAAATTAAGATTTACGTTTGATGCTAAAGAAAGTGTAATTTTTATTGCTACTGAAGGAATTGGAAAAGCTAGCTCGTCATGTCGCCAATTCGTACTTTTTTGTTTCAAAAATACTTTCTCGCAATAAAATCTGTCTTTTTTTTTTGAGGGTGGGATCAGACGATTTTTCCTGCTCTGGGTGGAGCAGGAGGGAGTGTCAAGCTCTTACTGATTAAACCGACCCATGGTCCTTAAGTTGCCCTTTGCATTCAAGGACCGCGGTGACTCGAACAATCCCGCGATAAAATCTGTCTCAAAGCAAAGCTAATCATTTAGCATTCCGTACACTTATGGGCGAAGTTAAAAATAAACCATTCACTATAATAATGACAACAATGTCCGGAAATAGGCCGATGAACAGTGAGTGGGAATTAAAAATAAACGGCCGTTGCAAACCTTGACGTAACCTGCGATGAACTGCATAACATGAATCGTAATAAGATCCGATGTCGAATACATTCGTCACGCACACAGGCTCACATGTACTGACAATTATCTTGTTAACAGCTCGCGTAAGTCTTTGGGCCGATTTCACCATTCGCTCTATAAACTAAGTTTTACTGAACTAAGCTTAGCGTAAAAAATAAAAACTATAAAAAAGATTATAGTGAGTTAACCTTAAAATATAGACATTGCTGTCGCGGACTTTTTTTGAAGTTATACTTCTTTTGGCGCGTTAGGGAAAAGTGATGAGAGTCAATTTTTACGATGCGCCCGCACACCGTCACAAAAAATCCTACAGCATGAAGTTAGCTAGAACCGACACCCTGAAGTTAGTTATGGTCTGTGGTTCATGAAGAATGATTGTTTTCCTTTTGTAAAGTTTGTGACAGTTTGGTTTTTTATCTTGTTACGCCAAAGAAGTATAACTTCTTACGTGCGTACATAAATAAAAAAATAGGAGAACAATTCCGTCATACATAATTTTTGCGTAACTTTAACCGTATACGCAGCGCACGCAACTGAAGCTCTCAAAAGGATTTTTTTTTCCGTTTTTGCCACATTTTTCATTGATGCTTCGCTGCTGTTGGTCGCAGTGTGATGTTATATAGCCTATAGCCTTCATCGATAAATGGACTATTCAACACAAAATATTTTTTTCAATTCGATGCAGTAGTTCCTGAGATTAGCGCGTTCAACCAAACAAACAAACTCTTCAGCTTTATGACAGCGGCTAAACGCGTTTTTTTAGCTTAAACGTCGAAAACTGGGCGTTTACAATTGGTGAAATCGGCCCTTAATGTGTTACGTCATTCATTGTAATTGATGAATTAAATGCAGGTGTCGCTGTAGACTTGGGAAAAATTTATGCGGTCCAAAAGCAATGCGGTCTTTCAGGGCACTTTCATCCTGCCAGTGTAGCGGATGTGTTCGAAACTGTGACCGTGGCCTAGCAGAAGCAAGGCCACGGGTTTGGTCTGTAATGGGTGAGTTTTAGTCAGTAAGAGTCTGATTCGCCCTTCACCCAGAGCGGGAGAAGTTATTTGATGACTTCCCACAGTTCCCACCCCAACAAAAAGGGCACTTTCATGGCGTATACCAAGAAGTTTATTTAGTTTGCGCACACTGTAGGTAGTGATTCAAATGGGGACTCATTAGGAACGAATGATGAGGCGATGAGGCCTAAAACTAGAGCAGAGAACCTGCCTTTGTCAGAGTCAAAAGCAGAAGATCGGAACTCTCCTGACATAAGAAAACGTTCGTCGTCGTCGTCGTCGTCGTCGTCGTCGTACGTCCGTACGTCGTCGTTCCGTCTCTGCACCACCCTAAGGTCGACTGGTAGAAAATGCCTAAGGCATTTTCAAGGCAAGGCAAGTCCGCCATTGTACAGTAATTCTTACTTGTGCATTAAATTTAATAAATAAATAAAACCAGCCAATGATTTGAGAAAAAAATGAGAGCTAGTTTGTGGAAATAAATTTGAGCCATGACCTAATAAAATAAATCTAATCGCTCGTATCACTACCCATTAATACAACTTCTCAAATTAATTTGACTATAAACACACCATAAAAAACCGGCCAAGTGCGAGTCACACTCATAAGCGAAGTATTCCGTACCATAAACCAAAAACAAGCTTTTAATTTCTTACACAAAATTTCGTGTCTGTGCAACAGCACAGACACGAAATTTGGGAATGGTCAACATACCATTTATTGAAGAGTTCCTTTATCTGTAGCTAATCCTGGATGTCGATTCAGGTCATGCTTACCATAAAAATGCATTGTCATAAGAACTGAACCAACTTGTAAAAATTCAACTACATAGGATAACAGGAAGTGGTTCTAATTCAGAAAAAACAAACTGCAAGTTAAATAAAAGTTTGTAAAAAAAATATTCGTTTCTTGGGTGGTATTGTTTGTAAAATTTCATTTAATTAAAAATTAAATTTTATTATTTGTTGTTGTTGGCTATATTAATACACAATCTGAATAAATTTCATCTGTCTTCCTATTACGGTTCATGAGATACAGCCTGCTGACATACAGACGTACGAACAGACAACGGAGGCTTAGTAATAGAGTTCCATTGGTTAAACTTCGGGTACGGAACCCTAAAAAAGTAAATCCTTCATAATGATATT
This sequence comes from Polia nebulosa, assembly GCA_951329385.1. Lineage (NCBI taxonomy): Eukaryota > Metazoa > Arthropoda > Insecta > Lepidoptera > Noctuidae > Polia > Polia nebulosa. The sequence continues at coordinate 27,834,836 of OX589591.1, read as the reverse complement.
ACAAGTAACTACCAACATTCGTGCCAGTTCACACGATTCGTTGCGTGTGACACCTCGAGACTTCGAGAGATGCAACACGATTGCCATAATGAAAACCGTGCCTTCCAAGTATTGACGGGGTACCGTGTAATGGACAAGTAATTTTGTCCCCGAACGTACTTATACAACACAGGCTATACATATAACGCGGTTATGTAGAAGACCAAGTTTATTTAATTATGCTGTCAATGTCAGAACGTTCTTGTGCGGAAAAATACTTCTACTAAAATCAATATCACATACCCTCTCCCATTTTTTTGGGGGATTCCACCAGAGATGCCTGAACACTGGTAACTTATTTACAACTAATTCCATTAAATTAACCTACAGATTCTAGATATCCCAGAAATGTTGACCCAAATAGCATAATGGATCGGCGACCTATAAAAATGCAGAGGTCCGATGCACAAGCGGCTTGAATCAATCCTATCAAACTGTGGGGAGGGTGGCCCGTGTTCTACAATGAACGACTTCCGGCTCCAATGATTTGTGATGATAAATCTTTATGCCATGAGACCTTTGTCCTAGTTTTAAAGAGTTACTCTGGCTAAAATATGAGCTGAGAGATCATGTTTCTGATCAAGGGCTTTTTTTTTGGTCTCTATCATCAAATAACATCTCCCGCTCTTCGTGTCTGACTTTTACTGACTAAAACCCACCCTTCTTCATTCCATCGGCCTTAACGGACCCCGTCAGTTACTGCTGACATGTCTTTGAGGCCTGATCAAGGGCTGCGGGACTGTTCGAAAGAGTTACCGCAGCTTTGGGACGCTAAGGGCAACTGAAGGAACAAGGGTGGGTTTTAGTCTATAAGAGTCTGACACGCCGTCCACCCGGAGCGAGAGAAGTCATCTGGTGATTTCCCACCCTCAAAAAAAAAGTTTCTGATCAAATCATGTGATTTTGTACGACCTAACATGAGCAAAATAAAACGAACAAGTAATACATCGTTGGCATGGGATTTGACAACATCTTGCAAATTATTTCGTACACGATCCTCGCAACGAAGTGGTCGTTTTGTCCACCTGGCACCTGCTGTAAATTCGTTTGTCACGACATCCACCGGAAGAGATAAAATCTTACGCCAGTTCAGTGCCATGCACCTGCAGCAGCTTCCCGAAATGCATATTTAATAGTTGCGTTAAAGTTTGTTCGGGTTTTGGTTTTTTGTTGTATTTTGTGATAGCTACAACCTGGAAGTCTTTAAGTCTAGAATGAATAGGTTACTTCTAGGCAAGCGTGCTCCATCTTCGACCACATCATCGCTTACCATCAGGTGAGATAGAGGTCAAACGCAAGCCTATAAATGATTTAAAAAAATTGTATAGTGAACCATCTCTTTTAAACCCGTTAATCATCCCAATTTATATTTAGCCTCATTTAGGCCATTTATTGTCAAAAAACCTTCGGATTGGCTGCACTGGCTGAATACCCCTTTGTGACAAACGATCCCACAGTCATTGGGCTCGGCTGTACATGAATAGACCGCCAATCAAGGCCGCACAATTATTGTTGGAAGTTTTTTTGCTTTTGACACATAAATAAAATTTATATTCTTTCTAGGCGTATAATTTGGTCGGATAATGCTGACCTAGTAATCAGCAGATATAGTTTTACGCTTGAAAAATTGAACCGCAACCTAGTTTCCCTGAAGGAGGCGTGGCAGACGGAATTGATTTGCATAGCCGTAATAGCTTGTAATAGGCTGTAAAATGGCTGAAAAGATTAGGTGGAATATGCTTGTTATTTTGCTAAACGACAGCACGGTCTTTTTGCAGAAAACTTAGAACAAACAGAGGAAAATGTGTCACAAATCCACCAAACATTCTTAGAACACGTACACACGTAGTTCCTAAGGCTTACATACATTACACTACTAATGACCTAGTTATCTAAAGCAGTGCATATTATTATACACTAGTAGTTATCCTTTGTGAAAGCGAACAAGCGCTGTTTTCCTGCAGCTCTCTTATACACAGACAGTAATTGACCAATTATGTTTGTATGTAAAAGCGAGGATTACTAGTACTGCTCGACTTTTCTAGCGAAGTATTTTACATGCAGCGTATGTAGAACCATATTTATTATCCCTTTTGCTTTAGTGCACTTCAATTAATGCGAAATCTACGTTGAAGCCCTGTTTATTGAGTACTAGCGTTTATCCCGTGGCTTCACTCCTGTCGCCTATCCCATAAGAACCCTGCACTTTTCCGGGGTAACAAGTAACCTGTAATAGTCTCCACAAAGTGGGTGCCTGAGGTTGGACTGTCATAAGTCATTTATTCATTTGTTAAACATAAGTACAATAATAATGATATATCAACGTAATAAAGAGTGCGTTATGTTATGCCAAAGGGCGTACAAATGTTTGTAAGTTATTAACAAATCAAGCCAGCCATGTCTCAATAATCAAGTAAAAAAAGCCTGGACAATAAAAACAAGAATAAAAATTTTAAAGAATTACACAGTACAAATTAATTAATAATAAAAAGAAATAGAAATCAATGTCAATAATAATGTAAAAATAAAATGCCAATACATACATGTCAAGGCACAGACTGAAAACAAATAATAAGAAATTGTCAAAATACAATACTAATCTCAATATTCAATACTAATGTCAATATACAATACTGTGATGCCGAGGTCGGCCTAGGAAGAGGTGGCGGGACGTCAGACGACCTAGACGCCTACCGCAAAGACTGGTTTGACGTGGCTCGTGAAAAGAATACCTGGAAGGATTTGGAGGAGGTCTTTGCCCAGCAATAGGTCAGGATGGATTAAATTAAAAAAAAAAAAATGAGTAGCCTATTTTTTTTTAATTCACGCAGTGATAGTGTACCTTTCTGTCAATATTTTTTTAAATCGGATGAATAGTTTCTGAGATTACCTCGTTAATCAAAACCTAAAAACTTTTCCTCTTTATAATATTAGTGTAGATGTAGATCTAAATGAAACTAAAATCCATACTTTAGACATAAACAGATGACCCTGAGCAATAGGAACGCCGGTCGTACACAATAAGTACTAGTAATTCGCTTGGATGAGCTAATCCGGGGGGCGACGCCTGCAGATAGATCGTGTTAGCCAATTAGACGTGACAGAAGTATGCCATTGTACGATGTACAGTCATAGTTGCATTGCATACTAGTCTAATGCATTGTATGTTAGATAGAGAATGGTGCCGATTCTCTTATTCAATAACTAAACTAAAATTAGAGAATCGCTGTCTTTTACTAAAAGGCAGTCCGAGAAAAGGACGGCTATAGCTATGAACTAAGTTAGAAATGTCAAATTAGTTTACGCCTTGCGCATCACCGTGGTTTTAATCGACATGTTTTTACGTGTACCCTTAATTTGTATGGAAATATTAGTTCAACTAAATTTGACAGCTCTAGTTTACGTCCGTCTCTTTCTTGTTTTATTAGAGAGAAAAAGATAGGAATAGCTTAAATTAAGTTTAGTTCGTACAAAACAGAATCCGCACCAATGACGGCTTTTTTGAAGTGAAAACTTCTTTAGGTTGGGCAGTTTTGGGATGAGGAAAAAACAATTGAACTCGCGCGCCACCGACACCGCTACGCGTCTCGCTAGCGTAGAGGATTGCGAGGCGCGTTGGGCATTTTTGTTTTCACTTCTGACGGTACTCCCGGAGTGCCAGGTTTTTTTGGGGTGTGATTCTGTTATCATCGAAAAACTTATCCTGCTCTGGATGGAGCTGGATAAGCTTGAGCGTGACTCTTACTGACTAAAACCCACCTGTGTTCCTTGAGCTGCCTGTGCCAGGGCGGCGGTAACTGTTTCAAACACACCCGCGACCCTGGCATCGTATTCTCAAAAGAAACTGAATTCTTGCGCTAAAAACTAGTCCTTTTAGCTCTACAATTCACGGCGATCAGTATGAGCACTTTAAAACTTTGTTGCTTGGGAATTTGGTCTTACTATACTACGATACACACAGTGACATAGCCCGTTGGCAGTGGGCAGGACACATTGCGCACAGAATAGATGGTCGATGGAGCCGAAGGGTTATAGCGTGGCGACTGAATAACGGAAGTAGTAGCTTTGGAAGGCCTCCCACAAGGTGGACTGGTGGCCTGATAGGATTGCGGGAACCCGATGGATGCGAGACACACAGGTCTGGTCGTTGTGGCGACACTTGGGGCAGGTCTATGTCCAGCTGTGGACGTCTTTCGGCTGAAGTGATTATACTACTATAGTGTCAAAAGCACTTTTCCTCCACATTATTTATACGCACAGCGATAATGTGGAACTCTTTGCCAACGTTTTCTTTCCTGCTTCCTATGTACATATAACTAACCCATCAGCCGTCTAAACAACAGTGAACTGGCATTTTCTGGGCTCGCTCATTCGATCTTCTATCGCTTTGCTATTGCGATCGAGGCCAAGAGCCATCAAATATACAAAGAATAAACTCTGCTTCACTAAAATCTAGAGCACAACTGTCCAGCGTCATCCCTCCACGCCACGATATCACGTAACCTCACTTAGTGCTCAGGTCCTTGTACGAACAATACAAAATATAACTCTGTATGAACAAGATCAAATGTCTGATGCATTGTTTTCTCTTGTCGCCAGCCGAACGAAGGAGCGGACAATCAGGTACTTTGTAGATGACGTAGTTGTGTGTCCCATTGTGCCGTTTAGTTTTCGCTTTTAATTGTGTATTTATAGATTTCTGGTGGAGGTTTTAATTTGAGGATGTTGGGGACCCAGAAATTTTTATTTGGAATCACACATGACATACACTAAATATTATTTCGTCTCATCTTTCAAACGAAAAACAAATTTATTTGGATTATTTTGACTCATAAAATTTTATTTCTGTTTTATGTAACATCGTGTTGTTTTTGCATGTTATTGTGATTGAATACAAACACAATTTAACATCCTTATATTATGTTTAGCATTAACTGTTTACTAACTCCAAACTTAGTATTCACCCCATAATACATACAACCAACATCATCTTTACTCCAACATACAAATGCTAACTGTTCAAAATCTCCCACAGTTGTTTACCGCAAGCGCGACCCACCTACACGATGGTCGTCGGGCCCATCCGCCTGATTCAGGCTTCGTCGAGCCCGTCAACAACAACATCAATGAAGACAACAACAACGGGCCGATCTCTCTGCGCGAGATGCAGAACATTGCCAACAATAATGCGACTGCGTACATCGTGAGCGAGAATGAGGAACGGAACAGAGTCAGCAGGGAGTCTGTGGTGGAGTTTGAGCCTTTGCCGACAGGGATTAGAGTTGCAGATCCGTTGGAGCATTGCGCTGATTGGTTCGGTGAGTTTTCTTGGTTATTATTGCGTTACCAATAAGATCGACAAATGGAATATTTCATGGAATCATGACATTTAGCATCAATTCTAACTGAGAGAGATGTATTGATGATTTTAATGATTATAATTCTATAAATACATACTTGCTACGGCCGCGAATCAAATTTTGACCAAGATACAACCTGACACTGACCTGCATATTGTAAAAAACGTAGGAAAATTTGAATTTCGCGGGCTACCCTGGAGCATTCACCTTAAAGGTAGATTAGCGGGCCGGTGCATTGTTTGGGCGAGCCGATTTATTCATCTTCCTGAAGTTTTGTCCCACATTCCCAAAAATTCTTAGTTTTTCCCATATCACTATTGAAGTTGTGCTTCGTCCCAAATTACAACTTCTTTAAAAGTACAGTCAACAAAAGTATTTATTTAAAATTAAACAATCCTAAACATTTATGTATAGATCATCTTTAGAACCGCCAGATCTATAATAAATAATATTTAGAACATGATACTTGGATTACTGAAAAAAAATACCGATCAACAATTAAATGAGAGTATAAAAATAAAGGCTTAAAAAAACAATCATTGTTATAATTTTTAGAATTTCAAAGACACCATGCACGATTTAGAATTAAATCAACAATAAGTACTAACGAAAAGTCGAAAAAAATGTGATTGTTACACACAATCATGTAAAAAACAAACATTTTAAAAATCAACGTTCGTAAACTAAAAATTAGATCAACAGTAAAGTAACAACGCCTAACTCACTGCAATTAAAATACAAACGAGCATATTTTTTTTAAACAATGTCCAAAGGAAATAGAACCATTTAACATTGCTGCTATTGAATCATTAATGATTTTGTCATACATAACAGTCTTTACATTGTGATCTATCGAGATTGAGCCTCATTTTTAATTGTATTCAAAAAAATAATCATGTTCAGTTTTCTAGAAAATTTTCTATTTAATCTGGCATTACCACCTTCTACTGGGTTATTCGATCTGTATGTGTCACCATAAAAATCTTACTTTCCATTGAAATATTCATTGTTAAGCCAAGCTGACACAAAATAATCATTAAATTTATCGGTATTGTCTGTTCTGGGACAATCCTTCATTATGTATAGCTAGCCATCACATTTAAGTTCTGATGGAAGCAAAGCTAATGACGAACACAAAGCAATATTATTATGCTTCTTAAACATTCTCTTTTTATTTAATTTCTATTGTTTTACTCTTTTCCAAAGAGCTTGAGAGAAATGGAAGTAACAACCTTTGCATGTGACATATTTTACGGATACCATTCATACCGTTTTAAATAGTTCTTTGATGTTAAATATTTAATAATACGTAACCGTTTTTTGCTGATAGTACAAAAAAGTAAGTATGGCTTATAAAAAAAAAATATATGGACCGTAGAAGAAATATAAAATAGGACGAAGCGGGCATAAAATAATTAAAATTATATTTTAGGACGAAGGAAGCATATTGTTTGGGACGACCCAGGATTTTTTTATGTAGGACAAAACTCAGTGGCCCAAACGAAGAATAAATCGGCGAGCCACATAGCCATAGAATCGATACCCGTGGTGGGCGTTCCACCACGGGTATCGCTTCTATTTATATTCTTTAGGCTAGGTGTAGCGAAGATCTTCGCAGTTTAGCTGAAAGGAGAGACCTTTATCCATCAGCCAGATTTTGTCCAGTATTCCACGCAGGATAAGAATAGACAGCCGCTAATTGTACAAATATCGATCAAGGGTTTATACTGGCATCAAATACTAGACTAAAATACTAGTACAATGTAAATTAACGGACCCTGAAATTATAACGTCGACGGTAACCTTGATTAGTGCCATCTGCCTCTACCCTTCGAAAACAAATCGTAGTTTTACGATCAATATTTGAAATTTCGACAGTGCTGGCCCACCCATCCTTTTGTATACCTGTGCATTTTTATTCACCAAGTTCTCGTCGTCACTTCCTTCCTGTGACGGGTTTCCGGTCGTTAAGTAGCGGCTATATGGTTTATTATACACATTTTATTTAGGAGCTATCTTCAACTCCAAAAGTCTTCGTGGCATTGCCCGATTTTCTGTAAAGTATGTATAAGACATTTGCAGCTTCCAAAACGTAAAGCGTTCGAACGGGATAGCTTTAGGCGACCCAGGCCATAAAATAAATCATTGTAACCAAATGGAACGCCACAAAAGTCGTGGGTAAAGACCTCGTAAAAGATAAGGACTACGGTTTATCCCACCCCTCGCTCGGATTTAATCTTTAAAAGAAATAAGTTGTGATAAAACGACGTTTAATTCACTTTAAGTGTCCACAAAGCGTCAAAAATTGTCATCCATCCTCGTCTCGAGGGAAATGAATTGGCAAGTTAAAAAGCCTTTAATATTGGGGACCAAGTGCCGTAATCCGTAAATCAATGACTAAGTCTTACTTAAAATATTTACCTGTTTACAATAGAAAATCAACTTTATGTCATTAATAATTAGATCACTTTTCGATTGAGACATTACACAGACCTATGACCTTTCGGAGTTTATAGCGGCGACCATTGTTATCGTTCGACCATTACGAAGTTCCCATGACCGATGACTATCACTGCTTAACTTAGTATAGAAACATTCGAACAATAGGATTCGGGTGCAGGCACGCCGGTTTTGGTATTTAATGTCCTTGTCTCCTGAGTACCTAATGAATACGTGGTTTATGAGATCAATTTTTATAAAGAAGCATGAAGCAGAGGACCAGTCACTGTTACCAAGTTTTGAGCAGGTCTAGCTGTGGACGTCTTTCCACTGAAATATGATTTTGTTGATAACACAGACCGGAAACGAAATACTTTTTTTTTTTAAGTTCATGTAGGTATTCTCCTAGATGTAAAATACTGGTATTTAGCTGTATCCGGTTAAACTGGAAGCCGACACCAAGATAGTTGGGAAAAGGCTAGGCAGATTGTAGGTTTTCGTCTAGATTTTGGTTGGTGTGCTGATTACGGAAAAAAATGTTTATAAAGTGCAACCACGTCAGAATTTTTTCAAATTTCTAAAGGAATTTAGATTGAAGGATTTTTAATAAACTTATAATTATGATATAAATTTGAGACTGTCTGATTGCAATGGATCAGCTAAACTATTAATAGGATAAAAAATTAAAATAAATGTTGTTCTTAGAAAAACAACAACTTTACATTTTAGTTACTGTCCTAATGTCTTAAGGCGCAGTTATACGACTTCTAATGATTTTTAATTGAACATGACGTCTAAACGACTTAACTCATTTCTTTGAAAAAAATATACATTACTCTAGACAATATCCTTCGTGATTTGTTATGTGCATATTTGAAATTATATTTTTATAACATAGTGTAATTAATTTGTAAAGTTATGTCTAACGCGGATAAAAAAAGAGAATCACGCAAAAACTATGAAGCGTATTTTTATGAAACCTTCACCATTTTAAAGATAGTTTATTTATTATATTTTAGTATACGTGTTTTAGTATAATACCTATTGTTTTATGTATAATAAATTAATAATACGTCTAGTTTCGGAGTGCGCTCCTTGATGGGCGAGTCCTATTACTGGGTGGACGTACGACGCGTTACGTGAGCTCAGCACGGAACGCAAGCTAACCACTGAAGGTCGTTGGTAGTTAATAGCGCCTTAAGCTGCAAATTGGCTTACAATGTAAATAGGCAACTACCTGGTAGGCTTAGCAGTTTTCTAATCTAACGGCAATATAAAATACTTCATACTTATCATTATTGTAGACGTTTTTTTATACGGTACGTGTCTTTTATAAATGTCGCGCCCGCATCCACTTCAAACCAGTATGTTTTCATACAAACTTGCATATACAAAGAAAGAACGCAGCAAATTGATTTCAAATGTACCTAATTTACCATATTTGGTTACAGGCGATGAAGATTTCCCGCGCAATCGATTGCAGTACCTTCGAGAAATCGGCAGAGGATGGTTTGGAAGAGTAAGTAATGCAGTACAATAATGATACACATTCCCGTTTTTAACCGACTTCAAAAAGGAGCAGGTTCTCAATTCGTTGGAACCTTTTTTTATTAGTTTTTTTGCTATACTAGAAATGCACGCCTATACGGGTGTGGTCATATTTTAAGAACCGATTCTGCCACTGGAAATGAACAAGTTTCTCTAAGAAAAATTGAAAATGCCCAAAAAAAAATTGGACTTTCCATACAAAGTTATCATCAGCTGATCAAAATTTGTATGGGAGGTACAAAAAAAATTGAGAATTTCCTCAGGGTTTCTTGAAGTAAGTTGTTCATATCGATGGGCAGATGCAGTTCTTAAAATATGACCACACATTTCCGTTACACCACCATGTATTATTGAACTGTTAGATTTTCGACGCTTGGCTTAGAGCCGAGAGTTGAAAATGCAACAGTGCACTTTTATTTCGGCATTCAAGAAAACGGGCATCAGAATTTCAAGTTGGACTTGCTAAAGGTCTTCGTCGGCCCATCTCGGGTGTTTCACGTTCCACGCGCGCCTGTCCTAGACGTGAAGGGGAGTGAGTACCCCACTCCCCACCACGGGACGAGGCCTGCAGACTACAGGCCGGCCCTAGTCCGGGGCAGCGGAAGTCATACACGCACCCGCAGCCCTCGACGCAAGTGTGCGAGGGAACACCGGAGTGGTTATAATCCAAGAGGATTTCGACCCCGAACAAAAAAAGTACTTGGTAAAGGTCGCGATAATGTGTTGAATGCATACAACACTGATCGTTGTAGCGATGCTTTTTGGGAAGGCTTATATCTAGCAATAGACATCAGCTGAATGATGATAATAATGCTGACTTTATGTAAAATCAATGAAGGATAAAACAACATCTATCAAGATGCATACGAGTTAACTGATTTGTATTTCCCAAGCATAAAATATTATTTATGTCATGTTGCAGGAAACGTAATAAAACTAAATACTGCGTGTTCAATTAAATCTTGTATTGACGCCATAATCAACGGTGATGGCATGGCAAACGTGATGATTATGAAACATCACGTTTCGCGATATTATTTAGTGTCCGACCGAAGGTTCGGTGTCGGTTTCGGCTGAAGTTTCGTTTTCGGCCAAAAAGTGGTCGAATATTCGGCTTTATCGAAACTAGCGTCTTTGAGCTGAAGGTTGTGATAGATAGCTAAAAACTGGCTGTATCGTTCGTCTATAGAATAGAATAGAAAAGACTAATACTTTATTGTACTTTATTTGTTTTCTATGTTTGTAATCATCGTTTGAACACCAAGACATTAAAATACATTAAAACTTAAACCGAAAATATAAATGATAAATTATGTTTATTCAGTAAATAGGTTACAAGGAACACTTTTACACGTCAATGTTTTTTGTCAGTTTAAGCTACATGAGGCCGGTGTTTCCTAGCTGACTACCCTGAAAAGAAACACCGAAACAAACTCAGAGGTCAAAGTCTCTTTTACAGTGTTCAAATCCATACAATATGTACTGGTTAAATCATATGAGAACCATGTAAGTTTATGTCTGGGATGAGCTTTTTGAAGAAAGCAACACACAAATTCGAGTGGACCTGTCCAGACAGTGCAAGCATTTGTCAGTCATCGTGAAGCTCAACTCAGAACTTCGAGGAGCTCAACAACTATATATCAACGCTATACAGGCTTATCGCATTCCGCGATCTCTCAGGCAACCTGGAATGGACAGAGATTGCCTGGACACAAAATGGGGTTGCACTTGTTGCAAATATTAAGTTTACAATACAATAGATACATAAATACATACATACTAAATAAATAGGCAAGAAAATAAGTGACGACGATTGAATGATTTGATTGTAGGTAGGTACAGCTAAAACAAGAACATGATCAGTGTGAAGTAATGTCGTTTTACTAACTGATTTAATATTTTCTGAAAGTTAGGGCTGAATTTTCAATGGTCTGATAACTTTTTCACGTGATTTTTTAATTTTTATTAATTTTTCTATGACCACGTGAGTTTCGTTTTCGGCGGAAACTGGAAAGGTAGCCGAACACTCGATTACGGTTTCGGTTAAAAATCATATTACGGTCAGACACTAGATATTGTTGATAATTGAACTGAGCACTAATGGTGGTCTTTGCATGTGAATGTTTTAGACTAGAGAATCTTTGTATGCCTTGACAATACCGGTGATTGGTTGAGACTGTCTATTATCTAATGGCGTAGACTTTTTAGAAAGTTAGTATTGATGAAAGTCCCTTGGCCACTTACTGCAGAGTTTAGGAGCGGCAATAGGGATGACGACAGGGTAAAATAATAATAATTCTATTTAGTCCGTAAATTAGATTATCAAAAAATATTGGACACGTATTTTTTGCTTAAGGCGCTATTAGCTGCCAACGACCTTGAGTGGCTAGCTTGCGTGTTCTGCTCTGAGCTCACGCAACGCGTCGTATGTCCATCCAGTAATAGGACTCGCCCATCAAGGAGCGCTGTCCGAAATTAGACGCATTATTAATTTATTACACATAAAACAACAGGTATTAAACTAAAATATTGAGACTAAATTATAAATAATTAAATGATCTTTCAAATGGTAAAGGTTTCATAAAAATACGCTTTATAGTTTTTGTGTGATTCTCAATTTTTTATCCGAGTTAGACATAACTTTACAAATTAATTACATTATGTTAATAAAATATAATTTAAATATTCTGAGATCAAATTACGAAGGAAATTGTCTAGAGTAACATATATTTTTTTCAAAGAAATAAGACTAGTCGTTTAGACGTGATGTTCAATTAAAGACCATTAAAAGTCGTTTAACTGCGCCTTAATCAAATCAATGAAAAATTACAAAGATACAACGCATCAAAGTTGGGTCTTGTTAAGTCACTTTTTAGTAAAAAGTGATACATTTTTAACTTAAGTGTGACGTCATCCGAAATTTACACCCACTGTATCGTCTTAATTTTTTGTTACAAGTGACAAAAGACAAAATACGTGTCCAATCAGCTCCAATGTATTCTAAGTGACGAACTAATTAGATTTTTTTAGTCGTCAACCCTATTCGATTTGCAGCGGCCTATTTGGAAAGCGTTGAATCGATGGCGTACCCATGCAGGCCGTTGCAAATTTAATTTGGCGAAATGGGGAATTATTGATCCCTTAAACATCCAGTGCGAGTGCAGTGCTCCTGTTCAGAATATGACCCATTTGCTGGAGGGCCCCAGGTGTCCGTTTACCTGCACCGTTGAGGACCTGAGCAACGCCACTGACAAGGCAATGCCACCTACTGGGCGCAAACAGTATGATCATCATTATCATTTTAGCCGAAAGACGTCCACTGCTGGACATAGACCTCCCTCAAGTGTCGCCACAATGACCGGTCCTGTGCGTCTCGCCACCATCGGCTACCCGCAACCCTCACCAGGTCATCGGTCCACCTTGTTGGAGGCCTTCCAACGCTGCGTCTTCTGGTACGCGGTCGCTACTCCAGAACCTTTCGGCTCCACCGACCGTCCGTCACTTCATAATATTATTATTATTATTACCTCTTTAGCCTTACTTTAAATCGTCTTTCTCCTAGGTGGTGGAAGGCGAGGTAGAAGACAACGGCTCCACAAGCACCGTGGCAGTCAAGATCCTCAACCAGAACGCGAGCCTGGAAGACAAGGCGCGTTTCTTGGACGAGGCCAGGATGTACCGTGACGTACGCCATGAAAACGTGCTGGCGTTCATCACCAAGTGCCTACAGGAGGATCCCTGGATACTGATATTTGAACTTTGTTCTATGGTAAGCATGAGGAATGGAAGTCACAAGTTTTGGTAGTAAAAAGTTTTTTTTTTGTGTTAATCACCCCCCCTCCCCTACTTGAATTCGTGGTGAATTACGGTCCCCTCCCTCTCACAGGGGAGGAATGTGTCCCAGCTGTGCTATGCTAAGAGATACTGAGTCTTCGGACTATCAAATACTTATTAAAATGAAGAATTTAAACTCGTCTGCAGAAGCCGTATAAGGCACGGGAAGAATTAGACCAGCAGTAAAAATCTTTTTTTTTTTTGAAAACCTTCCGCGGTGCTGTTCGGCTATCATATATGAACTTTTTAACACAGCTGATCTCTCATAAAATCTCTCTTTTAACCTTCCAGGACCTCCAGCAGTACCTGGTAGTGAACCGTCCGAAGATGGCCATCCTGAACGAGGGCGGAGTGCCGCTGCGCCTCATGTGTGACGTCAGCGCTGCACTAGCTCACCTGCACTCACGAGGCTATCTGTATGGGTGAGTGTTAACCAAATCTCTCGCTATGGGCCATATGGCCAAGTGCGAGAAAGGGATAGATAGTTCCATTAAAAAAGCGATGGTGCTATAATGTTAATGTATATTAACAAGACCATAACTTACAAGTCTCCAATGAAAGCCTTAAAAGTGGATAGTTTTAAGTAAGATTAGTAACCATCAAGTTAGAGCTCTATGGCATTGGTTATAAGGCTACTTGACGCTTGACTGAAGCACTTGTCCCACCGTCAGCGATGAGCGAGTAGTGAGTAAAGCTTCAAACTAAAAACGAGTTGGCGAGTAGCGAGAGTGTAGTTCCGATAACTTTGTCGCTGGGCTTTAAGCGAGTGAGCTAGTGCGACTGACGATTACTCGCACCACTCGCTCGGGTTGGTCTCTCGTCGTGACTTCTGACCGCCGCTGAAGCGATTATCGCTGAGCGAGTAAGCTATGATAGATCTGGACGCTCAGCGACAAACAAGTGGAGCGAGTCCTCGCCGGCAGTGTGAACAGTCAGCGATCAACTATTTATAAATGTATCTCTTTTGTTTACACTGAATGTATATCTATTGTACGTTTCTTGAGCGTCAAAATAGCCGATAGTTTCTTCCTCGCCGGCGGTGGAACCAGTGCCTAATGGTAGATAAAAACGGTCTTATTTATAAAACTCGCTACCCACATGCTTAGTTTAAATTCTGATAAGCGGATTCAAAATCTCAGTAGAATTTAATTATTTTATTGTGACTTGAAATTGGTAAAAATCTGCTTGTCTTTTTTTTGTGTCTAGTGTGATTACACTAGACACAAAAAAAAGACAAGCCGATTTTTACCAATTTAGTTTCACTATTTTTTTTTTAATTTATCAATGTATCTGTGTGACTGCACACCATATTCCTTATTTTTTTATTTTATTTATGTTTTAGTCATTATTTTATTTAATCTCGGTTATAGATTAGTTTTCACCTCGTCCCGTGAATGTATTCGTGGCATCACAGGGCCCTAACAGAATGCCAGTGTTGCGTTACTTATTTTTAAAATCTCGTAGCATATGCTGAGTCAGGCACTTTTTGGCCTCTCACAGTCTATTCCTATTTTTTATTTTGTATTGTTAGTATTAAGTATTTGTGTGAGAGGTACAAATAAATGTTTTTCTTTCTTTTTAGAAAAAATTGAATTAAGAAACCGCTACTCAGTGTTTAAATAATCACATGCTTATTTATTTTTCATAAATAAGTACCAAAGTGTTGACCTGTGTCGTATTTTGTTCCACAGCAACGTGTGGTGTGGCTCGGTGCTGGTGCGAGGCGCCGCAGACAACGAGCGCGCTGTGCTGGGCAGATACGTGTCAGCTGAGCCGCCGTACGATTTGTCGGCGCCAGAGACTCGCACGCATCCACCCGTATATACGGTACGTAAAAGTTCAGAAGACAAACAGCATCAATTTCCACTTTTCAAAACTTGTCCAGTGTGATTTTTTTTTATCTGTTCTCTCAGCCTGCAAGTCTACTCTATGGTTACCTCATTGTAGTTTGTTTCTGAATCGTGACGTTTAGCGACGGCACGGTTGGCACAGTGATTGAGCGATTGGGCGATTGGCTGCTGCGCTGCGTGTCGCGGGTTCGATTCCCGCACGAAACAAATATTTGTATGTTCTACATAGTTGTTCCGATCTGGGTGTCTTGTGTAAGTGAGTTTACATGTTTGTGAACCCACCTACGATACAGAACTGATTCCTAGTGTGGGGCAGATTTTTTTAAACAAAAAATTAATAAAAAGCAACTAGGCAAATCTTCAATTAGCCAGCAAGTTACAAGACGGTTACAAGTTAATAAACGGGAATGAGGAAGTCAGATAGACTGTCTATTCATGTAAAATACTGGTATTCTGCTATATCTGGTTAGACTGGAAGGGGACTCCAATAACGTAGGGAAAAGCCTGGCACAAGATGATGTGTTTATGACTAAATTTTTGTGTTATCTATTTAGAATACTAGGCTTTCGGCTTTCTAGTGTACTGTGCAAAATAACCAAGTTTTCATTTTTTCTTGAGACATGAACAGAAGTGAAAAATACTATAATGTTTTGTGGCAGGCCCGCAGCGAGTCGTGGTCGCTGGGCACGCTGGTGTGGGAGGTGTGCGCGTGGGGCGGAGCGCCCGCAGCCCTGCCGCCGCCACTGCCCGACCTGCCCTGTCCCTACCGGAACCATCTGTGAGTACCATTACTTTACTAGCTACCAATATTTTTGTTTTAAATTGAATCGGTATCGCCACGGAAAAACTCCGTCTGGGGAGAACGGAGTATTATATCAAATTCTTTTCGACTAAAACTCCACGATTCCTGCAGCTAAGATGAGTCGAAGGTCGGCCTACGCCCCGGCGTCCGCTGATAGACAGTATTGTCAACACTTTCCAAACAAAACAAGCATCAGTGACCGTCACCGTGTGTTCAATGAAACTGGCGCCCGTGACAATTTTGAATATGGCTATGACAGTCTAATTTGAGCTCAGCGTTCGGTAGCAAATGTTATTAGAACTGGCGTTTATAGTCAATGCTCTGTACATTTTTTGAGATTACTATAATACTATGTTATTCGAGAATAGTGTACCTTTCTCTATCAGATAAATATTTTCAAAGATTGTCTTTTTTTTTGGGACAAGCACACACTATTCCCAAACCACTGTAACTTCTGTAAGCCAGAATCAACAGTGGCGACCATCAAAAAAAACGCCGAGGCAATGAAGTTCGACGAGTCCCAGAGAAACGATTAAACTGTTTTGTGTCCTTAAACGAAATTAATCAGAAAAGACAGTGGAGGAGCAAAAAAAACATAATTTCCTCTTCCCTCCTAATCAAACGGGAGACAGAACAAAGCTAGGCCATTAGGCACAGAGAGGGTATCAAAAATTGTCTATTTATAACATCACAAACAGAAATATTAATAGCACGTGTATTTTATTCCAGCTACCAAGTAATGCAGCTATGTTGGAGTCCCAACCCCGAAGCCCGGCCAACCTCGGCACAAGTACACGCGCTCATCAACCACCTCTACACGTCTCACCGCGAGTCCAGCCAGCACAGCTCTCACGACGACGGCTACGGCAGCGCAGACTTCGAAGAACGCTGGCAACGACTCAAGCCGAACACCATCCCGAAGTTAGACGAACACCGAGCCATCGTCCATGCACCCTCAACGTCTATGGCCTCACACTTCACCGCCTCAGAACAAGAGCTCAACACACACATACAAGACTCCCTCAGCGTCGACATGGACACCGCCGTCTCACGCTCCAGCAGCATTATGTCCGATAAAGACATGTCCATACAAATCAAGTCTGAAAGCCTAACGAACCTCCACGGTTCCCTAGAAGACGTTAGGAACATCTACCTCACACACAACGAGACAGCTGCCCTTGAATGCCATCAGGGAAATATCAGTCTCGAAGATGCAAGAGAAAAAGAACAGGATAGGTCTGATGCCTCCATGGACCCTTGGCTTAAAGATATTATCGCTGGCAGCACAGATGACGTCAGCTACTACAAAGATGTCAGCGACGTCATCAAGAATCTCGATAATATCCTGAACTCCGAAAAGACTTCGAGTTCAGAGTCCAGTCACCAAGCCAGTCCCTCGAGAGACAATCTGAGCTTAGACTGCAAGAAGGATTACCCTATGCAATCCAGTATGGTCAAGTCCCCTGGTATTACGAATTTTCAGAACATTCTAGACACTGGATTCAGTTCTAAATCTGAGGATGCTGAGACTGGCGAGGACGATGACCTCGACAGAGATACTATTGGTACTCTGAGCCACTCGTTCGAGCGTCACAGTGAGGTCGACACCACCAGTCAACACACACTGGAGAACCTCACTCCAGACACGCCAATCAAAGATGTAGAGGTCGTCACAAGAATTGAAATACAAGTCCAAGTGGAAAGAGATCATACACCCGATATTATAGTTGATAACGAAACACACACTGAATTGCCAAATGATAACAAAATAGTGAGTAGTGATAGTGAAATACCCAAGCTGAAGGAATTATGTGTAGCGTCGATACCTAGTGCTAGTGATAACGAACAATTGAGCGATAGTAAAGACTGTCAAACATCATGTGATAGTAACTTAAAGGAAATAAGTACTGATATTAAGAATGAAACTAAGTCAATAGAAGATGTAGGGAAGCTGGAAGAAGGTACGCTTCATGAAGTAGAGAGTAAGGATTCTTTAGATAAGATTGAACTGGAACAAATGGTAGATGATATATTCTTGCCTATAATGGTGCATGGAATGTCAACAAGTAAAATAGATCAGTCGAGTGAGGAATTGTCTGAAGGGAAGCAAGAAGAGAAAAGTGTTGAAGATGTAATATCTGATACCAACATTGGAAGTGATATTGAAGAAGTCCTAGTTAGTGATCTCATAAAAGTAACGGAAAGTTCGAAATCCCTTGAAGACTCGAAAGAGGATAGTTTAGGAGAACTGAGTGACTTAGAGACCTCAGATCCTTTGTCTCCCGAACCGACACCTGAGCCAGTACAAAGTATGAATATTATTGAAAGTTCTAACTTGATTGAAACAAAAGAGACTGAAATACCAACAATTGTAATAGAGGAAGTGAAATCTCCATCGCCAGAATTGCCACCTGAAATAGTACAAAATATTTTTAAGGAAGAAAGTGCCACAGTAGAAGAGCAAATTGAAAATGCAATGATAGAAGAAGATAAAGAACCTGTTGCCAGTAGAATAGAGGAGGACAAAAAACAGTCTGCTGCTGTTACAGAAATAAATCATACCCCTGAAGAACAAGCAATCAATGATACTGCTGATTCAATAAATAAAAGTATTTGTGAAGAAGTTCCAATTGAAACTGTGCAACATACAAACAGTTATTCCAATTTAGTCTCTAAACCTGAAACCAACATATCTAAAGAAGTTTCAGATTTTATCATGGAAGAAAGGAAGATTGCATCATTACATGAAGTAAAGATTGGAGCAAATTCGAAAGAATATCTGCCAAAAGATGTTAAAATTGAAAAAGATTTCGAAATAATTACAGAAAAAGAACTAGAAACTGGAAACGTCATGCCACAAGCAGAAAGCATTGTAGCAGTTGAAGAACTTAAAATGGAAAATATAATTGTTCTAGAGAATGAACTCAAGGATGCCAATATTATTGAATTATCAAAAGCCATTGATAAAGTTGTCCCTTTAGTTAAAGTTGAAACAAACAATGCAACTTTTAATGTAGAAGCTATGGAAAAGATTCTCGAAAATATTGAAATAATAGAAAAAGACAGCAATACTCCTAAAGAAATTCAAAATACACAGTTTGAAGAAGAATCTATTGTTGACACAGAACTGGTAGAAGCCCACAAAGACGTCCCTTTAGTTACTGATGAAGAGAAAAGCAATGCTGATACGATAGCCATTAACAAAATGGAGATGGGTGAAGCTGAAACAGCTAAAGACGAAATTAACAATGTCTCTGAAGAATCTCTGTCAAAAGTCGAACAAACAGTTCATGAAAATTTTCCCATCCCTAAACTAGATCATAATGAAGAGTCTTTAATATCTGTCATAGCTGAGGTTAGCGTAGGAGCGCAAAAATTTGAAGAGGAAATTGATGAAGAGGTAGCTATCAAATCAGCTGAACCTGTCAAGGAATCTATGAACTCTGTCAAAGTTGAGAATGTCAATGCAATATCTGACGCTCCTATTTCTAAAAATAATTATGAGAAAACAGCTGATGATAACACTAGATCTGATAATAAAATTTTGTCTGATGGAAGAACTCAACCAAGCACCAGTAATGTATACATGGATCTCATTAACGATACGAATAACGAAATACTAAACGATCACGCCCTAGATAATAACGTAAGAAACATCATTAAATCCTGTCTCGAAGGTTCTGCCACAGACAACACATGTTCTTTGGTTAGAAACGAATCTACGGCATACCTAGATCTACCCAGTTTTGGGGTAAAGGAGGTTGATAACTTCTTACACATGGAAAGAGTATTCAACTCTCAAAATACTGAAGTTGTATCGAGTACGCCTCTTCCTAGCGATAGTTCCGTCGAGGTCAACAGTACAATTGAAAACTCTGTCAAAGAAGAAACGCAAATAATGTCAGAAACAAAGGTACCGGCAGATTATGGAATGGGAATGTCGTTCACAAAATTGGAGCAGAAATATGTCCCTGATAGCTTGAGCCCATTTGAATCTCCCACTAAAAGTCACCATACCGATACCTATGATGAAAACAGCTCAGTAGTGTTAGGTCCTTTTGAGAACTGCACCTTAGAACTCTTCAAAGGAGTGAAATCAACTGAATTAGTCGATTTACCAAAAGAAGAACTGCTAGCATTCTCGTCAAATTTTAGTGAGATGAATCTCGAAACTCCATCTCCGTTACGCGACGGCAACTTTCTAAATGAAGTACCAGACATAGTGCATGATGATCTACAGTTCGATGACATACAGAGTCTGAGCGAGAAGCAATCAGATCCACAAACTGAGACCGACAGCGGGAATTCCGGTACAGAGAAGCGAATTTCGCCCTTAACACCTCCGAATTCCCCTGGAGTATTCTTAGCCTCGACATCACAGCAGAAATACGTTGTCGATATAGATCTAACTCCTGAAGCAGCACCTGTCGAACGAGAACTATCTTTACAGAGAGAGATAGAACTAAACCAGATAGAATTACAAATAACTGCTAAGTTAGCAATGGCTGAGAACGAAAATAACATGAATATAGAATATTCTGGTCCTTTAACTGTGGAAGGTCTGGTTTCTGATGAAGAGATGATGATGAGGGAAAATGATGCGTTGCCCGAGTCTTATTTGGCGGGCAATGGAGGCTCCGTGGAGGATTTGAGAGAAGAATTGACGCTTGATGAAGAGTGTGTCAAAGCGTTGAGGAATGAACTGGAACTGAAGTTACCTTTGGCTCAGGTGAGTTTTTTTAAATTATAGATTAATAACTAATATAAGAACCGTTTTAGTTTCTAAGGCTAATATGTTGTGCAGACAACAATCACTTGATGTAAGTTTAGACTGACAAATAACAATAGGTAGACAAAACAATCACTTGACATAATTCTAGACAGTTTGTTAGCAATTTTTGGTGTTGATTAACCTATAAGAAACCTAAAAACCAATGCTAGTATTTTAAAACGTTCAGAATATTGTCGCAATCTCGTCTCAGCGACAATCAATATCAAAAACATGAGGAAGGGGAATTAGAGAGTTTTATAACAGATTGTAACTTATGGTGTAAAACTTTAAAAAAAAGGAGGTTACCCACATTCTAACATTCTTAATAATACGCGAATTTTCCCTCTGGTATAAATAATCTATATTGATTTCGTTTTCATTCACTTATATTATAAATTATCTTTTGTTTTACCCCAATTTTTTTTTGATAATATTGCGATAATTTCACGTTAGGTATAAGTGAGTCATACAAATCTAAAAAATACCCTTCCACGCCATTTCTTTAGAACTCACACGAAAAGCCAAGAATATTATTATCCTTATCAGGGATTAAGAGTTATCAATCAGTAAATGACAGCGTATCGCGCGGTAGCAATCAGCTGCAAGAAACAGTTAACTCACTATCCTTGTGGTGATAAACCTGACTTGTTTTTTTTTTTTTCAACAATAACACAACATTTTTAAACAACAGCTGTGTCTACTTCCTATGTGATAAGGAAGGGGATTTTTTTGTTATGTGAATCATTGGGTAAACTTGTGACAAAATGCGTTTGGATTTTTCGATGGAAGATTTAAAACAGGTATTTATTTGCTCGCCTTCATGTGAAGGATTTTTTTCATCTATTTGCCATTTTCTTGATATATAACTGGGGTTTTGGTTTGAGGTCCCGTGTCCCGAAGTCCCGGGACTTTTCTGTCTCCAGTCCAAGGACTTTTGGGTCGAGACTCGAGACACGCTTGTCGAAATTGGATTTTAATCTCTCCC
Source organism: Polia nebulosa (assembly GCA_951329385.1). Lineage (NCBI taxonomy): Eukaryota > Metazoa > Arthropoda > Insecta > Lepidoptera > Noctuidae > Polia > Polia nebulosa. The sequence goes on along the minus strand of OX589591.1, from coordinate 27,813,208 downwards.
CCCTTTCTCAAACAGATCAAATTAATTCTGTTGACACAAGCCGGTTTTCTTTGACGTCACTCCTAATGGTTTTTTTTTGTGTGGTGGGAAATCATCCAATGACTTCTCCCGCTCTCGTGTCAGACTTTTACTGACTAAAACCCACCCCTGTTCCTTCAGTTGCCTCTGTGCCAAGGGCCGCGGTAAATCTATTTCGAATTTATCCGCGACCCACTCCTAATGTCTTAGATTGTAATCCTACTAAAATTATAAATACGTAAGTTTGGATGGATGTTAGTTACTCCAATCACGTTAGAAATTTGGCACAGAGATAGATTATAATCAGGAATAGCACACAGGCTATAATTTATAATGCGGAAAGTACTACTTTGTACTACGCGGGAGAAGCCGCTGGCACAAGCTAGTGTAGTATAAATTCTTAATAACGATTTTATAGGGACTGGGCGACATTTTATTACGTTAAATAGACTTTTTGTTGAAAGGAGAGTAGAGTAACCGATACAATTTGACAAACAAGTAGGAAATAGTAGGTAAGTAAACACGTGGTAGTGGTAGGCAACTACAACAAACAAACTAACCCATTTCTTAGAATTCAATTGTACGTACGAAATATTGACGACCCTGTGTCTATTATTGCGTTTGAGTTTAATGAAATCAATGTTTATTGCGGTGATTCAGGCGTAAATAATGACGTCTTGCTTCGCTATTGATAACAATGACAACTAAACAAACCTGAGTCATTTCTACGATTCGAGTTTACACTGTATTATAAATGCTACTAGCGACCCACACTGGCTCCGCATGGGTAGCATCATGTGAGTCCCGTCGTCAGTATGAGACCTGAGACCGCTTGAATTTATTTTCTCAGGCGTTAGTTTTTAGTTTGCGATAACTCCTTTTTTTTCTGTGGTGGAAAATCATCCAATGACATCTCCCGCTCTAGGGTGAAAACGCGAGAGCGTGTCTGACTCTTACTGACTAAAACCCACCCCTGTTCCTTTCCTGCCCTGAGTGCCCAGGGGCGCGGTAACTCTGTTTCGAGTTTATCCACAACCCCTGGGCAGGCATCGGCCATGACGGGCCCCTTCATTATTGCTGACAACTCTTTGAGGCGCGCGTGGAACCCTACGCGCCGTCGACTCTCGGGCCTGGTGCTGATCGGACGGCGAGCTACCCATTACTCGCCGTCCGCAGGCCCGAATTGCGATAACTCCTAAGATATTCATTTAAATTGTATGGTGTAAAGGGCTATCATGATTTGCATGAAATGCATAAGGTAACCAACGTATTTATTTTGATAAGGGTACCTACTGTATCCGTTTAAATAGCTTTCCAATTACCACATTATATGTGAACATTTTTTTTAAGTTAGAATGTGTTTAGTAAGCCTATCCTTAAGAGACTGACATGCCATCGCGGATTTTTCTGTAGACCTATAAAAGAGGAACAATCGCACCATATGTTGTTTTTTTTTTTATAAATATGTCAAAGGGGGGCAGCATTTCCGATGAAAGCTCTCAGACGGCTTGATTTTTCCGACATCTTCATCAATCTTTGTCATATTTCAACCAATTTACACAAAACCTTAACGAATCATACACGCATTAAAACCCGTCGCGTAGTTTAAAAGATCTAAGCGTACAAACTACAGACAGATGGAGCGACTTTGTTTTGTACTATGTAGAGATTGTAAGATTGATGATTAAATTTTTTTTACACTTATAATACAAATTAACGATTTATAAATATAACCGAAAAGTTATCTAGATTCTAATTTTATTCTGAGAAGTCTCGAAGTCACGAATTTCTGGGACTTAGAAACTGACGAGACTTCCCAAAGCCAAAAGTAAAGAATCAATTATACTTTTTTGAGATATGACAGAAAACAACATCTGTGATGTCAACTTTATAATAAACAAAAAAGTATAGAAAATCCCTTGAGATTTTCTTAGATACTGTTTTGTTTATTGTATTACTAAGACTTCGCTGTCTTTCCGTCTGTCGGTCTGTCTGTACGTCCGTCTGTCACCAGGCGTCTCATGAACCGTGATAGTTAGACAGTTGAAATTTTCACAGATGATTTATTTCTGTTGCCGCTATAACAACAAATACAAAAAAAAAAAATACACTAAAAATTTCTAAATAACTTTAATTTCGGAAGCCGGTGTTTGTATTTTTACTTCTTCGTTATTTGACACCGACTTCCGAAATTAAAGTTATTTAGAAATTTTTAGTGTATTTTTTTTTTGAAGTCGGTTGTTTTTTTTGTAAAAAAGTTTTTTATTTTTCACTTTTTAGTTGTTATACCCCAGAACTAAAAACCCCAATACAATGGAACGTGGAATTTAAACATTTGGAGAACATCAAAACGTCATCGAGGTACACGTATTTTCCGTTTTTGTTCAGTTTCTCAAAAAGTGCTGAAGCAATTTCGATAAAATTTATATGGGACCACCTCGGGAGTATATTCTTACAGATGAAAAAAGAATTTTGAAAATTGGTTCACAACTGACGGAGAAATCGGGTAACATACATACAAAAAAAAAAAAAAACATACAGACGAATTGAGAACCTCCTCTTTTTGGAAGTCGGTTAAAAATAGAATAAAATGAATATTTAAGGGGGCTCCCATACAAAAAACGTGTTTTTTTTTTGCTGTTTTTATAGATAATGGTACGGAACCCTTCGTGCGCGAGTCCGACTCGCACTTGGCCGGTTTTTTAATGTGACGTCGACCTAAATCATGGCCGATTTCCGTGCACGGAAAATATGTTTCAGGCGATTCCAATATCAGATTAAAAAATATTTTTAAATTTAATTTGTACAGCAATCTTCTACTTTTATGAAGTAAAGTGGGACCTATCCTTAAGTCTAATCCTTCTTGATATAATCATTTTCTAAATCAATTTTAATAGGAGTCAACTAGCCTATCGGCCAACACTCATTTTATGCTAACTTCTACTTCAATAAATCCCACAGGTAGCCGCAATAGAACCTCCGTGCGAACAAGAACAAGAATGGTCAGCCGAGTTGCCACCACCGCCCGAACTCATAGTGAGCTACCCCGGAGCGCTCAGCCCCATCGCCGAGGAAACCGGCCAGCAACTGTCAGCTTACGAGAACGATATGAATTGTAAGTCAATCATTATCATTGTAATGTAGAACTCATAATGAGTTGCCCCAGAGATTTGATTTCAGATTCTCTGGGGATTTTATTCTTCCCAATACCAGGCGTGATGTCATGCTCATTGTCACTAATTGCCGACGTATATCAACCTACCGATCTTAATTGAGCAATTCTTCCACATGAGTCTGAATATCATCTAAACTGGACGCAATAAATATTATAGTTAAGACTATAAACGGAGTCGCCCTCACGCTCTCAGCAGCAGCCGCCTCAGGAGACGCCTGGAACTTCCGGCGCCGCGAGACGATCTCCGGCCACCGTAGGCCCGGGCCTGCGGACGGCGAGTAATGGGTAGCTCGCCGTCCGATCAGCACCAGGCCCGAGAGTCGACGGCGCGTAGTGTTCCACGCGCGCCTCAAAGAGTTGTCAGCATTAAGGACGAGGCCCGTCATGGCCGATGCCTGCCCGGGGGTTGAGGATAAATTCGAAACAGAGTTACCTCGCCCCTGGGCACTCAGGGCAGGAAGGAACAGGGCCTACCCCTGTTAGCCCCCCTTTAACTCCCTTTTAGTCAGTAATAGTCTGACACGCCCTCCCGCTCCACCCAGAGCGGGAGAAGTCAAAGGATGATTTCCCACCCCACAAAAAAAAAGGCTATAATAAAACTAAAAAACTCGCATTTTCGTATTCTTCTCAGCAAATAAAAAAATAACTACTCCGCCATCTTGGGGAGTCCGCCATATTGGATTTAGAATGACGTCACTTAACTAAACATGCAATTTAACTTCTAAGATAAAGCGTGTTATAAATAAATAATCTGTTTCTTTCCACTATTAAACCCTACCCCCCCCCCCCCCCCTTTCAGGGAACCTATCAACCCGCACAGAATCATCAGAAAGCTACCCCGAGCCTTGCAACAACAGCACCGATGACGTCACGGAGCTGCCCACGGGCGCTCAGAGCGGGACACACGAGCACTCCACCTACACGATACACGATATACAGTCTCGGGATCCATCTCGAGGACAGTCGCGAGACAACACGTACACGCTGCACAGGGATCTCGACCTTGTTAGCAGTAGAGAGTAAGTACATTTTTTTTAGCTAGTGTTCTTGAGCTAAGACCTTCCTCCATTACTTCCATCTTTCGCGAGCCCGTGATTCCTCCTTTCAGCTCTAGGGTAATTTGTCGCTCTTGACCATTATCTCATCTGTAATGTCATGTAAGCGAAAATGTGGTCGACGATTTAGCACGCTTGCCTAGAAGTAACCTATTCACTCTTGACTTAACCTAGGCAGGTCAGGTTTTAGTTATCAGGAAACACGGACTCAGGGAATTCCACTCGTCACTGCCTCAGGACCAGGCTCTGTGCTTAGGCTTACAAAGCACAAGTCCGATCCTGCATGGAGTATTGCAGCCACCACTGGGATGGTTCAGCTAAATACCAACTTGCTGCGCTTGACTCTGTGGAACGCAGAGCTAAGAGGCTCATCGCCGCAAGGTTGCCTCCTTGTCGGTCTTCTACAGAATGTACTTCGGAGAGTGTGTCCAAGAACTCCACGACCTCATCCCACCGGCCCCCTTCTACCAAGTTACCATCCCTACCTTGTTGCTATTCCACGAATTCACACTAAGCGTCTCCGAATGTCTTTCATAATGCGCACAGCAAAGGAGTGGAACTCCCTACCTGTGTCTGTGTTTCAGAATGCATACAAACCTAATCTCTTCAAAGTTAGAGTGAACAGGCTTCTTCTGGGTAAGCTCGCTCCATCGTCGACTTTGTCTCTGTCACCTCTGACCTAGACTAGAGTCATGAGCAAACCCATCTAAAATAAAAAAGGCCCATAATTTGTCTAGTGCGATTATATATTTGTAGAAAATGAGGAAGCTGTAATTGCCAATTTCTGTTTCGCTGCTTGCAACTGAAGGAGGTTAAAGGATGTTTGTTGGTGAATTGTATTTACAGTCACTTCTTGTTGCGCGTTTGAACGCAGCGGTCAATTCAATGCATCCTGAAAAATAAGAAATAAAATATTTCAAACAAAATCTTGTACTACTTCTTTGATACATCAGTTTCAAACTTTACTATCTTAACACCATTGTATCAAGTTAAATGAAAATAAAATTACAATTTTATTAATGTACACAAACATTGAATACCCTGACCCTGCTACGGAATAATTAAATCATATCGAAAGCGAGCGATCATAAACGTCGTTGTCTAATAGGTTATTTAAATAGGCGCATATTGAAGACGGCACGCGAACACAAGCTATCCGATTGCGAAATTATGCGCCGCTAATTAAAACGTTTAATACTTTAACACTGCAATTAGTATAACACGTCATTCGAAACTACAGAGCTTAAAGAACAGGTGTGTCAAAACTCTAATCTTTAAATTATATCAATTTACAGAATTACAATGAGCGCAGACAGCTTGAACGCCAGCCCTTTCAAGAAACCCATACTCGATACCGACGCCGAATCTCCGATCGACGACAAAACGTACACGAAGGAAGAAGAGAAGGAATCCTTGGAACGGATATCGCAAGTGTCGCCCTTTCTGCTGAGCCCCACCACCGACACGTCCGCCCCGGACACCGACAACCTCGACAATGCCACGGGAGTGTCGACCTTATCGAAGACTACCCTCCCCACTGACGCGAAGCTGTCCAAACCGTCCGAAACTCAGTGCCTGTCCAAAGCCACCAGCATAGACTCGTGGTGCTCCAACGACACTTTGTACAACGTCGAGGAGAATTTTGATGACCTGGCCATGGACCCGGAGGATGTGCCAGAATTCGAACCAGGAAAGGAAGAGGAGAACAGTGAAAGTTCGGACACGCTAACCCACAACGAAGACGAAAAAGAAGCCAGTCATTGTTCAACATACATCATACACGACAGCAAGTCTGAAGCCTGCGAGACTTTCTCTCCAGATTCGATTACCGCCAACGAAAACTATACGTATACGAAAGTGAAGACTGAAAACGCTGGTACGACGCCGTCCGTCTTAACCAAGTCCGACTTGAACGATTCCACGAAGAATACGACCAAAGACTTGGCTTATGGTACACTTATGTCGGGAATGCCATCATACTCAAATTGTACTACAGAAGTCGCGTCAGGATTCGATGATTGGAAGGTGGCTCAACCGGAAATGGTTAGAAAGTCTCCCATGCCAGGAGATGCGGATATGACACCACCCAATCCTACCGAAGACAAGGTGACCGATATCACGAGCCCGCAGCTTGCCACCGAACCTTCTCTTAAGAAAATGGAAAGTGTCGACATATCTTGCCTTCAAGACGATCTGATAGACAGTCAGAATAGGACAGAAAACCCTGAAAGTCAAATTATTTTAGTTCAGACTGACAGTCCGAACTATAACTATAGTAATATGGAGCCGTCAGTAACCAGCACACCTTTAACTGACCTACTGGGTGACGCCGACAACGTGGAAGGGATACCCATGAGACTATCCGAAGCTAACACGGAATCTCGCGAAGAGAGCGTCAACTTTCAGACCTTCCTACAATCCGCTGAAGTCAGACCGCAAGACCTCTCCTCCAACGCTAACAATGAATGCGCCAATCACGACACAGAGGTACTGCTAGAGGGAGACAGCAAGACGTTAAGCAGGAACAGCAACAGAGACAGCCTCGCCGCGTCCGAACGCACGCCGACGTATTCCGACTTCGAAAACTCGGCGGTGTCGAAGCCTCAAGAAGTCAACTCTAGAGACAAGTCTAGTCAGAGCATGGAGAGCGGAATTAGTTCGGAGGATTTTCAGAGGTTTGAGACCTCTGTTCGGAGCCGACCGCAAGACCTGTCGTCGTTGATTGACGCCAGCTCCCTGCTACTCAAAAGTGAGAGGATGTCCAGTGAACTCGCCATGGGTTCGCTGGTCACAGACTTTGATCAGACTAGTCAGTCAGAGAGCCGAGAAATCTCGAACGAGCCGCAATCTCAAATGAGTCCGCCTATCGTTACGAATTTAATTGAATCTCACAGCTTAGTTAATTTTAGAGAACCCAATTTTTTAATAAATTTCGATGCTGACGACGAGACCGAGCAACCGCATTCGATTATTATAACCGAAACTACGATGGATGCGTTCAAAGAGAGTCCGACCAGGAGTTACGACTCTTCGGACGTGAGAATCCTAAATGTGAATCATTCCTTCGATCCCCACTCTAGTAGATTTCAAACGCACAACGATTTCGAGAAACTGCTAGAAAACAAAATTAATGGGGAATTAGATTTAAATGAAGAAGAGAATTTGATCAACTCTGAGCATTTATCGCCGAAAGTCGAGACCGTATCAGAGAAGACGGATACAACGGTGAACAGTATATTTCTAACTGAAATACACAGACCGACTCCAAACACTTCGAAATCGAGCGACAAGCGTCTTAAAGTGAACGAAGTAAACTGCAATGGTGGTAGCGAGAAATTCGCCACTGTGAACTTTCTCAACGAGACGTTTGAAGAATTGATCGAGAGTAATGTAGACGATGATACTAAGGACCTGAAGACTGATGATCAACCACCAAGCGAAGAAGTCTCCCCTAAATCTCCAGAGACTCCTTTACTAGAAGAAACAGAAGTACTGGAAAGTCCCAAAGAGTCTAAGAGTATAAAGGATGAATTGCAAGAGATTGGTGAGCTAACGAATGGAGTCGCAGAAGAGAATGATAGGTTGACAGTCGTGACGGAAGACTTCCTGCAAAATGAGAAGAAATTCTGTACGCTGGATTCTTATTTTCCGATGCTGAGTGATATCAGATTCACTGGTAAGTTATTATATTATTAACATATTTTATACAAATTCTTTTTTATTATTATTGATAAGCTCGTTTGACCATTATCTTACCTGATGGAAAGCGATGATGTGGTCGTCCGACGTGGAGCACCCTTGTCTTTATATATCCAATTAACTTTGATTTAAATACCCCATGGTTATAACTATCGGAAAATACAATATCTGAACCAGTTTGTTTTTTTGTTTCCGTAATATTCTGAAGCTAGGGATTTCCAAGATCGCGGTGTGGTTAAAAATTTATATATTCCCGTATGCAAGGTGGACATGATCACGGAATAGAAAAAACAAGTGGAAGTGCCCACGCAGCTATCACAATTATGCGGAAAAAATTTAAAATAATAACAACTTTCGTCAGTCTTAATTTTGTATGAACAACAAATAAGCTTTCTCAAAGTTGAATTTATATTCAAAGTTTAGGAGTGAAAGAAGAAAGAAAAGAAAAAGTATTTATTTGCCACAAACCTTCCAACATACACAACAATATCATTTTGCTAACTTAACCCTTATCGATAGTGTTAGTAGTTCTTATATTTATATGTTAGTATAGACAAGTTTAACAAAAAAAAAGGAAAAAAAAATGTAAGTAGGTAGGTATAAATAAATAAAAAGCAGATGCATGTCGTGGTTGTGGCAAGAAGGCTTCCACTCAGCATAAACGGTCACTAAACGGTGCAAAGTGTATTGAGGTGTGACGTCACGCGAAATTTCAACGCAATGTATAGTCCTCATTTTTGGTTTACGTCACAAAATCAAAAATACGTGTCTATTATTTTTTGATAATTTCTGACGGACTTGTTAGATTTTTTTTTGGAAACTAGCCAATTACCCTTTCCCCAGGCCCAGCAACTGAAATAATGAGCACATCCTTCACTGAAGACTCCCCCACGGAGCCCACCTCACCAGAGAGCGCCGACAAGCGGGACACCGCGGCTGAACTGCTGAAGGAGTGGGACAGCGATTCTGACTCGCACTCCAGCAACTCTAGCAGTGGCGAGTTCATTTGGAAGGTCAGTTCTAAGCGGAGGGTTCGTGTGGGTGAGTTTGGTTGGGTTTGACTTGGTGCTAAATTTTATTATCAGCAACATTTCAGGCAATATCTATATCTCAAATTCGCTTGCCGCATCTGTCTGTCTCTCCGCAAACTTCTCCTAAATCATGCCACGGATTTTAATGCAGTGTTCACTAATAGGAAAAGCGATGAACGATGAAGGTTTGTGTGTATGATTTGTAACCGTGCGAGTCGGGACGGGTCGTTAATTTTTTTAAATAAATTTGGATTTTGTCCTGGTCTTTATCTCGCCTGAAGAAAAGCCATGGACCCGGTTTTGATGCTAGCTAATTTATCAACGGTCTGTAATAGGTTAGTTTCCTGGCTATGAAAATAATAGTTCTATTTATTCTGTAAGTTAGATAATCAAAAAATATTGTACACATATTTTTTGCTTTACCAAACCGATAAAAAATGACAAAGATAAAACGGATCAAAGTTCAGGAGTGGGGGCTCGATACGACACTGTGGTAAAAAGTGTCGCACACCGTGACGTCACGCGAAGTTTCAACGTACTGTATCATCCTCATTTTTTGTTTACGTGAGAAAAGAAATAATATGTAGTGTCCAATGTTTTTTGGTAATCTAACTGACGGACTAAGATTTTTTAGGAAACTAGACTATTTAGACACGTTATATTAAGTTATTTTTATAATTTATCTTTATAAATATCGCTGGCTAGTTAAACCGGTTTAGCTAATCATCTTCCTGCCCTTATCCCATGTTAGTTGTCGGCGCAACACGTTTTTTTCTTCCATTCTGTCCTGTCAGCCGTCACGCTATCACTAACTCCCTTTTCTTTCATATCACTCCTCACACACTCCATCTATCTTTTCTTTGGCCTCGATCTCCCTCTCCATCCATCCACATTTATATTCATAACTCTTTGTATTTCATCCCTCCTCTTTACCGGTTTAGCTAATATGCTTCCTGTATACTGACACAAAATATTGGTTGGGGTTGGACCAAACTGGATTTTAGTCCAAAAGGAGCTGTGGCAATCCAATAGCTATGTTTCATTGGGCAAGAAATGGAACTGTAAAATTTCAGTAATAAAATAATTATTGCAATGTTTTTCCCATAATATAATCGAAGAAACTGCCCATAAGTGAGCTTCAGTATAAGACAAATGAATACCTCAGGATATTCTTTAATATAGTTAACAAGTCTCACCCAACCAAACATTATGTCTTAAATCCTAAGCCGGTGTGAGATTTCGCGGGCTACTGTGACTAAAGCAATGCTAAACAAAATGTGATTAATGTACTGGTGTGGATACTCTGTAGTTTCTCCCCGCTTTGTGTTGGTCAGTTACCATATATCTAGATATGTGATGACGTTTAACTTGACAGCTGTCAAAGTTATTGGCTATGGTTTCCACAGACAATATACTTTCGTCATATTTGGAGCACTAACTTGTAAATATTACGCTTGAACATTTCATTCAATCAAATGATTATAGACAGAGCTATGAAGTTAAACCACAAAGGGCTGATTTTCAACCGTCAGATAACTTTTATATAAGGACTATAAATGGCGTTTTGACAGAGTTTGTTAAGAAAAATATGTCAAACCGCCATTTTTTCTTCATCAGCCGAAAGACACACACTGCTGGGTATAGGCTTCCCCCAAGTTCTGTGCATCTTGCATCCATCGGATTTCCGCGACCCTCAACAGATCATCGGCCCATCTTCAGATAAAAGTTATCTGACTATGGAAAAAATCAGTCCTAATCGACTTATAATTGCAATTCCAAAAATAATAAAGTCGTCCTTCGCTTCTCTGAACTATAAAGTTTAGTTCCCCGTAATTTTATTTATACAAATGTACTTGAAACCATTGCTATGCCCGGATATGGTCGCTTGTGTTGTCTGTGGGAGATGTGACGTCATGTATTTCTAAGCAAAGAAGAAAAAGCAGAATTAAAATAGTTTTAAATATGAACTTATCAAAATTTCTTATAACCTTAACGCGACTTTTTTTGCCTTCGGTCTAAGACTCTCGAGTTCGAAATCGGGCGAAATGTCCGTTCTACCTACCCATTCGGAAAACACGTGCGGTTGTTTTGTGGTTGTAGTTAAAACCGAGAGCAATATGCATGATGTAATCATAACAATTATTCACAGTAAACCTTGACTCATAATATTCTGTAATCACTTTCCATATTTGTTAAAATTGTGGCAAAAAGTGACGTCACTCTCCCACAAAGCTCGCAAGTCGTACATGTATATAAATATGGGTGTCGGTGTGTGCATGTCACGTGACTTGTGTGTGTGCTAGGACGGCGACGGCCACGAGACCGCGGTCGTGCCCTCCACGCACTTCGACCACGTAAGTCTACCTCCTATGTGTTTCTGTATGCCTGGTACTTTTTGTTGCTTGTTTGCTTTTGGAATGCTGGTTATATTATGGTTTTTGGAGCGAAAATCACTTTTTTTGTTTTTCAAATATTCTCATTCATATCGGGTATAAAAAGACAGTTTCCGAAGCCGAAAGCCACATTTTCTACCTATTATTTGGATATTTTTTTTCCACTTGATCATACCTGGGAATCCACAGGTTCTGGAGATATTGAAGGTCAAAGTCGCATTTTTTTTTATACGAAAATGAATTCCAATGTTTCTATTAAACTTTTTTCCAAACAAACATTACCTGATTTTTTTTTCGATATTACGCATTTAATGTTATAAAAACGCAATGATTACCAAACGTATCCGACAAGTACCTACGCAGCTTAGAGCGAAGGTGCAGGGTTTAAGGTGAATGCTCCACGGTAGCCCGCGAAATTCAAATTTTCTTACATTTTTGCAATTTGCAGGTCAGTGTCGGGTTGTATCTTGGTCAACATTTGATTCGCGGCCGTAGCAAGTATGTATTTATAGAATTATAATCATTAAATTCATCAATACATCTCTCTCAGTTCGAATTGATGCCAAATGTCATGATTTCATGAAATACTTACATTTGGAATCAATTCTGACTGAGAGAGTTGTATTGATGATTATAATGATTATAATTCTATAAATACATACTTGCTACGACCGCGAATCAAATTTTGACCAAGATACAACCTGACACTGACCTGCAAATTGCAAAAAACGTAAGAAAATTTGAATTTCGCGGGCTACCCTGGGGCTTCCACCTTAACTCTGCTTGCCTGGATTCGCGTTACATTGCGCGAAATTAAAAATAGCTTTTTTTTCATACCTTAAAATAAAACCCGTTTCCCAGCAATAATTTTTGCGTCAAGTGACTTTGTTGGATGTACAGTATGCGTAGTTGACGGCTATGTGATGTGTCTTTTTCACCCTATGTAGGATCGTCTTATTTTTTTTTGTAATTTTCTGTTTAGATAGTTTATGATTTAATCAGCATTTCAAACATTACACAGGCTTATTTATCAAAATTTCTGAAATGTTTAGCAGAATCTTAATTCCAAGGGCTTTATTTATAATAAAAAATAACCATGGAAAATTTGAATTTAGAATCCGTTAATCAGTATCTACACTAAGCATATGGTTAGCGAGTTTTTATAAATAAGACTGCAATTCTCAAAAGTGAATTATTCTAATCAGTTGCTTAACAGGTGCTAAAACTGGTCAAAGATATTTATGAATAAGACTGTTTACGTTTAGATTTCATTTTGGGTTTGCATCATTCTGTAATGCGACATGCTTTTAGTTTTTAACCGACTTTTATAGTAAACATTTGCATATTGTAAAGTTGAAATCTTCCTTTGGTAGTTTAAGTATCCATTACAAGTTACAACACATTATAAACTCATGATCCGTTTGCCTCGCAAGTCGTGTCTCAAAGCAGGCGTCATTGTAATGTTCAGTTTGAATCATTATAATTTCTTATTGTAATAGTTCTCATCATAGTCTCTTCCAAGCACATCGGGGTCGTCATTTAGCCATCGCGTATGAAAATGTTTTTTTTTTTTTTTAGAGTGTCCCCATACTTATTAACGCTGAATCGGCAGGTTGGGCGTAACAAGCTACTACATAGAGTAACAGGGGCGTCAGTGTCGACATAGTTAACGATCGTGTGTCGACCGAATGCAGTCGCTAAGATATTAATGTTGCCAAACTTTTAAGTCCTTCAATATTTTGACAAGTTAATTTAATTCTTACAAACAGTAAAAGTTATTCAGTGTAACTTAAATAAATCAAGTTTCAATGAAAAAAGTGCTCTTCTAGAAGTTCTGTGTTTTTTTTTCCAAGTTATTTTCTCAAATGTTTCCTCATACTCAGGGAGATTTTTTAGGGGCTAATTTACCGAGCGGTGGCTAGCGTCAGTTACCAATATTGAGACGTGTTTCTGTCCAGCTCAAGATTCAGTGTCGATAAGTATGGCGGGACCTGTATCATTATGATATAACTTTGAAGGCTCCTTTTACTCACAGCAGCGCACAGGCGAGTCTCGCAACAACAGCAGCGGTGGCGACCGTCACGGGTCTCCGCCCGAAGGCTCCGCGGGCTCGGGCGCTTCGGATGCGTCCGCCGACTCCGGGTCGGGGTCCGAAGGCGACGAGGTCGAGTTCGTGCCCTCCTCGTGGGACTGCCGCGCCGCGCCCGCCAAGTCTTCCTTGAGGAGCTTGGAGGCTACACCCGTATGTATTTATATTATTTTATAACGATATATTCGCGTCACTTAGATATTAAAGAAAATAAAAAAAGAAACAGACAGACACATTTTTTTTTTACAAAAAATTCGTGTTGCTGTCGCTCCCGTGTACGCATCGTCCAATTGTCGGCGAAGCGACAGCGACAAAGACAAAAAAAATGCTAGGAAACTAAGCTGCTCGTGGGCGCCATCCCTTAGTGGTCGCAAGCGAGCGCTACTTCTGAGGGCCTGGTTTCGATACTCGGGTTGCGTAAAGTTTTATTGGGTTTTCCATCTTTTTTTTTTATGCGGTGGGTAATTATCCCGCTGTGTGATATATATAATGACTTCTCCCGCTGTGGGTGACTAAAACCCACCCCTGTTCCTTCCTTGCCTGAGTGCCCACAGGCGCGGTTACTGTTACGAGAAGGCGCTGAAATCTGACATACAGGTTTTTACCTAGCTTGGATTTCAGAGGCTTCATAGGTTTTTTGTAAATGATGTTTATTTCAATAAATATTTATTATTATTATTATCCGCGACCCCTTGGCATGCATGCATCGGCCATGACGGGTCCCGTCTTTCGTTGCTCATCTCTTTCACATCTCTTTGAGGCGAGCGTGGAACACTACGCGCCGCCGACTCTTGTGCCTTGTGCCGATCGGACGGCGAGCTACCCATTACTCGCCGTCTGCAGGCCCGCGTTGGGTCTTCCATCTGAAATTCCTTAATAGCAATCCGTAGTTTGGAATGTTTCCTGACTGATGTCAATAGGCTCGCTCCTTTTATATGAGACTTAAACTTAACTGGCAAAATGTGGTGGGTGTACTCGTAAGTAGACCTCGGCTTATCCATTTGGTAAATAACTCGACGACACGATTGGCACAGTGGTTGGGCGTTCGGCTGCTGCGCTGCGTGTCGCGGGTTCGATTCCCGCACGGAACAAATATTTGTATGACTTGAAAATAGTTGTTCCGGGTCTTGTGTAGGTGAGTTTACATGTTTGTGAATGCGCCTACGATACAGGAGTAATTCCTACTGTGGGGCAAATTTTTTTTAGAGAAAAAATAAATACGACCACTTTACTTATGGCAAATTGATAACAATATGAGGCATTTCAGCTTTAATAGCGAACCAAAGGCATCTATAATGTCTCAAGCATTGCAGAAATGCATAGGTTACGGTGGACATTTCACATCAGATAGGGCCATCAGCTTTTCCCACTATCCTGTATCCTACTAATATTATAAATGCGAAAATTAGGATGGATGTATGTGTGTTACTCAATCACGCCAGAACGGATGAACGGTTCTGGATGAAATTTAGCACAAAAAAATCAATCTGCCCGCGCCTTTTCCCAACTATCTTGGGGTTGGCTTCCGTCTAACCGGATGCAGCTGAATACCAGTATTTTACATGGAGCGACTGCCTATCTGACCTCCACAACCCAGTTACTGGGTACGATACCCCTTGGTAAGAGTGGTTGTCAGACTTTCGGGCTTCTGACGACCCGTAACAACTGTCGAAAGATCCACGATTGACAGCCGGGACCAACGGCTTAACGTGCTTTCTGAGGCACGGAGGAGTCTCGGTATGTAAAGATGGTCACCCATCCATGGACCAACCCCGGCAAGCGTAGCTTAACCTGATGGATCGACCCGTGCGGCTGTTATTACTTTAGCCACGAGCTCCTCCATGATGTTTAGCATAAAGATTTCGTTTATTTATTTTTTTTAACGTTGCCCCACACTAGGAATTACTCCTGTATCGTGGGTGCGTTCACAAACATTTAAATTCACATACACAAGACACCCAGACCCGGAACAACTATCTGTAGGCCAAACAAATATTTGTTCTGTGCGGGGATCGAACTCGCAACACGCAGCGCAGCAGCCGAACGTTCAACCACTACGCCAACCGCCGCGTAGATTATATTCTGGAATATATAAAGATAGATTATATTCTGGTTATTATTATTATAATAGGGGAAGTACTCATTCCAAAAGGGCAAAGCCGCTGGCAGAAGCTAGTACTTCAGAAAATAACGTAATATAAAGTGAATGAGCAGGTAACCAATGCAAGAGAAAATTTCTTATTAAATTAAATTCTCTTATTTAACTCTTTTATTTAAGACGGATTTTCCAAGTTAGACATGCAGCCTTATTTATAAATCTCACTAACCGTATGCTTAGCGGATTCTGAACTCAAGATAACATACGTTTAATCCAATGAATTTAACTGTGTATGGGATGGAAACTTTCAGGGGGGCAGTAAGGGAAACTACCATAACCGTTGTAGCTACCCAAAACGGGTCTTGATGTATCAATTTTGATCCCCATTCTCAGCTTTTCAATAAAATGTACAGTAAGCAAGAAAATTGCCATTTTGGTTTTTTTTATGAATGCCAATCGATCATGTTTCTAATACTGATCAAAAACTTCTATGACGCCAACCCAGGTTGGTACTAAAAAAAATCTGTAATTGCAAAAAACTTTTCCCATACATTTTGTATCAAAATTATATATAATATCATTCAAATAAAAAATTATTGATTTGTGAGTTTTTAGTACTCCAACCATGGTTTTTCCGATAGAAGTTTTTTGAAGGTCAAGGATAAGGCCTCTTACTGCCTCGCTGAAAGTTTCCTTATTCCGGGTAAAAGATGTTGAAATAAGAACCTGTTCTTTACTACTTGTTTCTTTGTTACTTGGTTATTAAAACTAATTACTTGGTTATTTTTTTTTATAAATAAGGCCCATGGAAATTAAATCTACACTAATAATAGAAATGCGAAAGTTACTCTGTATGTCTGTTTCCTTTTCATGTAGTCTAAACCTGGTCTGTGACTATCCGAGTCTGCTAGTACGATCATAAATTTGCTTGTCCACTATTATTATAATATATTTGCGAAGACACGCCTCCTAAGATACAGGAACATCCTAGTTTAGGAGTCAGGGCTCCAATTTTGTATTGACTGTACCTACTTTACCCATCTTAAGCACAGTACTTTTCTTGTTTGTTTTTCTGTTTACTAGTGACAATTTTATTATGTGTACTGTAACATGTCGTGTCAAAGTTGTATTTTATGCTAATAAATTCTTATTATTTCGTTTATTAATAATTTTTCTTATTTGTTACATTTTTAAATATTTCTTAAAAAAAATAACATTTAAAAATATTAAAATAGTAGCCCACCGGCATAGGGAACAGGGTCCAAGCTACCGGTGGTCAGCGCTCCTGAGAAAGGAATCGCCTAACAAGCTGTATCAAGCGCTTGATCCAACTACCTAACGAGAGCCTCCTTAGGTGTTCGTCGAGGCTCTTGGCTATTAAGCCATTGGCCGTCTCGACTATCGGCACAATGACTGCCGTATCCACCTCCCACATGTCGACAACCTCGCGAGCCATATCAAGATACTTTGTTTGTTTTTCTTTCTCAGCTTTCACGAGGTTTTGGTAATGAGGGACCGCTATATCAACAATCAGGCTTATTGGCAACAATAGTCCTGTCAGTGATGAATGATGATAGATCGATCCCAATATAACGTGATATTACCATTTTCGAGAACTGGGTCGGGCACATACCTATAGTACGGTATTATTATTCCGTTTATTGTTCTGTAAACATAAAAATTATATTTTTAAATATTTCAATAGAAAAGATATAAAAAACATTTAAAAATAGTATCCCACCGGTATCGGGAACTTGGACCCTCCAAGCTACCGGCGGTCAGGGCTCCAGAGACCTCTCTCTGGAGCCCTGGAGCATTGTCAGGCGGTTCCTCAACCGCCTGACAATGCGAGCCGTGTCCAGAAGTACTGCTTTCTGAATCAAGGCCTTGATCCAACCGCCTAACGAGAGCCTCCTGAGGTGTTGGTCGAGGCTCGTGGCTATTAAGCCGTTGGCTGACACGACTATCGGTACAATGATCGCTGAGTCCACATCCCACATGTCGACAACCTCGCGAGCCAAGTCAATATACTTGATTTGTTTATCTTTCTCGGCTTTCACGAGGTTCTCGTCATGTGGGACCGCTATATCAACAATCATTGTGCGACGCTCTAGTCGATCTATCACCACTATGTCAGGCTTATTGGCAACAATAGTAGTGATGATAGATCGATCCCAATATAACGTGATATTGCTATTTCGAGAACTGGGTCGGGCACATACCTATAGTACGGTATTATTATTATGTCTGAACAGCTGAACTGATTAAAATGAAACTTGGCACAAGGGTAGATCATGTCCTGGAATAGGACATTAGATACGTTTTTATTAACCGACTTCAAAAAAAGGAGGAGGTTCTCATTTCGACTGTATTTTTTTTTTTTTAAGTGTGTTACCTCATAACTTTTTACTACGTGAACCGATTTTAAATTTTTTTTATTTGAAAGCTGTTGCTTCACATGTGGTCCCATTGTAATTTGATGAAGATCTGATAAAGAACTTCGGAGATACACGATGTAACTCTTCAATAAATGATAGCAAACCTTCCAGAATTGCTGCAATCGCATGTCTGTATATTGTTTTCACCACTTCACAACATTACATCACGCTGATACGCTCTGAAGGGGTATACAGATTTGTACAGTTCACTCTGATACACCCTAATTTCACCAACTATGTTCAAATTCCCTATTTTTGGGGCTATCAATTCGGGCATAACTTTACTATTAATTTAGTTTTAGAATGGGGTACAACAACTAAAAAGTGAAAAATAAAAAACTTTACAAAAAAAAATACAACCGACTTCCTTAGGTAATACTAAAAAATGCAAAATAAATTTAATTTCGGAAGTCTGTGTTAAATAACGAAGAAACCTTACCTATGGAAGTCGGTTGTATTTTTTTTTGTAAAAAGTTTTTTTTCCGATCCGTCTGTTGTTCAATTTAGATAATTTTCAACTTTCATGCAGGCAAAACCGCTGGCAGAACTAGTCTTCATAAAAATCATGATTTAGGTCATGGACTGTAATGACTAATGCGATTAGGTTTCTAACAAAAGCACAGTCAAAAATAAGGAAGGAAACTCGTGTGTTTATATTTATAACAAACGGTTCGCTATGTAGAAAATGTCATATTATATGCACAGTATGATGTAAGTCCTCAATAGTGTGACAGTGAAGAGAAGTGTTTTAATCGCTTTTACACTTTGGCTTTTATTTAAAAATTAAACGTCACGGTTGGCGCAGTGGTGGAGCGTTCGGCTGCTGCGCTGCGTGTTGCGGGTACGATCCCGGTACGGAACAAATATTTATATGGCCTACATAGTTGTTTCGGGTCTGGGTGTCTTGTGAGTATACATGTTGTTGGGGCAACGTAATAATAAAAAAAAACAGTTTTATACTAAATAAAGGGTACTTACGTACCTCAAAATCAAAGTCATTTATTAAAATTAGGCTGAGAGCCAGCTCTTTTTGAACGTCAAAGTTCTACATAAAAACATTCCCCCAAAAAGCTCGCCCGTCACCACTTCCTAGTGTTTTAGCTGGGAAGGACAAGTGGCGCAACTAAGTCCCCAGCCTTGCCCTAGCTCTCACCTATCATTTCCTTTAAGTCATTTCCGTGGCGGTTGCAGGCAGTGCTCGTAAGTTAGTCATAAGTTGAGTCATAATTTCATTTACTGCGCCATTTTTTAACGGGTAATTTAATTAGTTTACATTGGTCAGCAACACAGTGTACACACGTTGTGCGTAATAAATAAATAATTGTAGTAGTGTTACTAAGCTGTGCGGTTAAATAAAATAAATAAATAAATAAGCCATTTATTTCTTGCTTTTACAAAGTTTAAAAAAATAATAAATATTTAAAATGTATGTATTAATAGTTAGGTTGCAAAAAAAGTATTGTAATTAAAAAGTTATTAAGATTTAGTTAGCAAGAACCCCGGAATGGGTAAAGGCCTCCTCCAAAGATGCCCAGGTGTCTCTATCTTGTGCTACGTCTATCCAGTTTGGGCCAGCTGTCCGTCTGAGGTCGTCTTCCCATCTGGTTGGTGGTCTCCCTCGACTTCTCTTACCCGCTGGGCCGCTCCACGATGATACTCTCGCAGTCCATCTCGGGTCTATATATCTCACGACATGGCTGTGCGGTTACTAAGTAACAATTACTTTAATCTCCGAAAAATTCGATCATGAATCGAGTCTAGCTTATACTCAAATAGATTGTATAGTATTCGTCAAACTTAATGGCGTGTATACCACCAACTTCCAAATTGACAAATAAGTAAAAAATTAATAAATAAATAAGTGGGTACCATACACCCCTAAAAAATATTCACACAGCTTCCACACTGTTATACAATCGGCCAAGTGCGAGTCGGACTCGCGCACGAAGGGTTCCGTACCATTATCTATAAAAACGGCAAAAAAATCACGTTTGTTGTATGGGAGCCCCCTTAAATATTCGTTTTATTCTGTTTTTTAGTATTTGTTGTTATAGCGGCAACAGAAATACATCATCTGTGAAAATTTCAACTGTCTTACTATCACGGTTCATGGGATACAGCCTGGTGACAGACGTACAGACAGACGGACGGACAGCGGAGTCTAAGTAATAAATAGGGTGCCGTTTTACCTTTTGGGTAAGGAACCCTAAAAATTATTAAATCGCCTAAATTATTGTCAACTTGACTATATCTGCGCGCTGTTGCACTGGCACCTAACGTCGCACAAGCCATTAAATTTGACGAATACTATACTGATGTCCTGGCTAACAAATTTGCTAACTGCTAGGCACGGGTCTCTCTTGTGCCTATCCCTACGCTCCTGTGAATAAAGGTTTTTTTTTTTAATTAGCCTACACTGTCCCACTGCTGGGCAAAAGTCTTCCCCAAGCTCTTCCAGGAACTCTTCCCCCGTGCTTCCTCCATGTCGTCTCGCCACCTCTTAAGTGGCCAGCCTCGGCGGCACCCATTGCGTAGACTTTTGCTCAGCGATCGTCGTGCATGCGGCTGACGTGACCCGCCCAATCCCATTTGATCCTGGCAGCCTTCTTGTCTAAAGACTCCTACATAGTACCGCCGGCTTTTCCCGGGCGTTTGTGCGGCCGGCACTTGACGGCAGAAAATTCCGCAAAGCACGCGACACGCGGCGGCGGCAACCGGGCGGCCATGCGCCGACATGGCTCTTTTGTGCGGCAAAGCGGGTTTATAAGCCGGCTGATGTACCGCGGCTTGCCCGGCGGTACTATGTGTAAGCCTTAAGATAAATTAATCTACAAAACGACTTAAGATAAATTAATCAACGGACCACAAGACGTACGGCGAAGTGCCACCGGTTCATGGTGGACATCCCATCCATACGCACAAAGCGTTTTGGGAAAACATTCATTGTGCGTACAGCTAGGGAGTGGAATTCCCTACCGGAGTCTGTGTTTCCTGACAGCTACAACCTGGGAGTCTTTAAGTCAAGAGTGAATAGGTTACTTCTAGGCAAGCGTGTTCCATCTTCGACCACATCATCGCTTACCATCAGGTGAGATGGTGGTCAAACGCGTGCCTATCAACAGTAAAAAAAAACCCACTTCAAATTACAACATTCTCGGACGCTTCTATATCTATTCAACGGGTGTCCATCATTATCAATACAATCGAAAAACATCTGCTTGGCGTAGACTTCCCCCATCATGCTACAACCTCTCCAACAATAACTACCTGTATTTTAATAGACTGTTATTTTCCCAGGAAAACAAGAAACGCGTAGTGTTCAAGCGACAGAAGTACCACTGTGTGTACGAGTACCCACGAGAAGTGGCCGATATAGAGGCGCATTCACCCGCTGCGTATCTACCAGATTTGTCTACTTACTCAGGTATTATTATAATAAATGTGAATATGTAGTATGTGTTAGTATAAATGTTAAAGTAAATTTAATGAAACCACTGAACCGCTCCTCATGAATTTGGGGTACAGAAAAAGACATATGGGGTACATGAAAGGTACTCATTTAGAACATACTTAGTTTCTCTCTGTGCTCAAGACTGTATCATTTTTTAACCGACTTCCAAAAGGAGGAGGTTTTCAATTCGTCCGTATGTATTTTTTTATTTGTATGTTTGTTACGAAATTTCTCTGCCACTTGTGAATAGATTTTGGTGATTCTTTTTTTTGTTCGGTAGGCCATACTTACATTTATACAGAATTCAGTCCCATATAAATTTTATCGAAATTGATTAACTTTTTGAAAAAATCAACATAAACAAAAAATATGTATTCATAGATGACATTTTGGCTGTCTCCAATTATGTTCAAATTCCATGTTATTGGGATTATCCATTCGGGCATAACTTTGTTGTTTAGTTTTAGTTCTGGGGTACCTACAACAACTAAAAAGTGAAAAATAAAATACTTTTTTACAAAAAATACAACCGACTTCTAAAAATTGCAAAATAACTTTAATTTCGGAAGTCGGTGTCAAATAACGAAGAAACAAAAAAATACAAACATCGACTTCCGAAATTAAAGTTATTTTGAAATTTTTAGAAGTCGGTTGTATTTTATGTAAAAAAGTTTTTATTAGTTTTAAAGTTTTTCATAGTCTATTTTTTACCGACTGCGCGACAGTAAATTAAATTATTAGTTTTTTTTTGTTATGTAAAAATTCAAATGGTAAAAAAAAAATGTTTGTACGCCTTAAATGGCAGAACATGTAGATCCTGTTCCCAAATGTTATTTTAAGACCATGCAATATGTTGTATTACTCATGTTTTTACAAAAAATAAATATCTTATCTTATATCTTAGAAAAAAGTACTGTTCGCTAGGGAAAGAACAATGACTTTCGTCGGTCACAATTTAATTAGGACGCTACGTGTCTTTCAAATAATTTTCCTCCCGTGCAAAGCCGGGATGGGTCCCTAGTATACGCCAGCCCCCCAGCCAAATAACTTTTCTATTATTCTTTACGCTAACGCTTAGTACAAAATGTATGGCAATGACAATAACTGCGGAGAGAATTTTCATGTGACTTATCGCAAGTAATGTCACTGCCATACATTTTGTACTCATTATCATCATCTTCCTGCCCTTATCCCATGTTACATGGGCTCGGCGCAACACGTTTTTTTCTTCCATTCTGTCCTGTCAGCCGTCACGCTATCACTAACTCCCTTTTCTTTCATATCACTCCTCACACAATCCATCCATCTTTTCATTGGCCTCCCTCTCCCGCTCCATCCATCCACATTTATATTCATTACATTACTCTTTTAGTTACATGTATTTCATCCCTCCTCTTTATACGTTTTGTACTAATAATAGAAAAGTTATTTGGCTAGGGGTTCCAGGTCATCTTTATGTTACAGTATTTTGGTTATGAACGCCCATAACTTTTTTTTTTCTTTTTGTGAGGGTGGGAAATCATCCAATGACTTCTCCCGCTCTGGGTGGAGCGGGAGGGCGTGTCAGACTCTTACTGACTTAAACCCACCCCTGTTCCTTCCCTGCCTGAGTGCCCAGGGGTGCGGTAACTCATTTTTAGAATTTATGCGCTACCCCTAGGCATTAACGCCCATTACTTAACAGTACTATTTGTCATGTTTTAGAATGGGACCCAACAAGCGTGGAAGAAGCTGAGCTCGGCTACGGACAACTGTTCGGCGCGCCCAGCCCGCTCGACCTTTACCCGCTCAGAGCAGGCATCGCGTTTGGAGCTGGTGTGTAATACATTACCGTTAATATTGTAACAAGGCAGCTTAACGCGTCAAGTCCCTCATTAGCAGACACAATAAAAAACCTAATGTTATGGCCACGCGAGCGGCCTGACGTGTTAAGCCTTGTTGGTTTCCTGACCTCCATTCCAAATCACGTTATTTTTATCTAGTTTTAAATTCAAATATTACTTGCTTTCTCTGTCTAAGACTGTTGTTTTTAAAATCAGTTAAGATTCAGCTGCCGAGCTAGAATAAGCTCCTCCTTATCATTTTCCGACTTTTCAGCAAATGAAAAAACTCACCAGTTTGTAAGAGTTACTAAACAGAGAGGTGTAACTTTTATAACTAAGCAGATTCAGGCATGTGCCTTGGCAATAATACAATTTAAATATGTATCTAGTCACAGTGAATGGTGTACGTACGATTAATGAGTGCTTCACATAATCTAGCCTTCAGTAAATATTAAAATATTCGTCTCAATTCGTCGTGTTATTATCTTCCTTTACCTCCTCATAAACTACTCCGCTACGGATTCTAACTCCTCATCGTCACTCTTCCGTCCCTCCGCTACGTAACTATTGTTAATAATACCTGTTTACCTCATGACGGATATGCTTACATTGTCACCATCTAGACTAATACATGTTATAAACAGTTTTTTTTTTTTATATACTTTTGGCGCGTGGAAAAATGATGAGTAAATTTTTACGATGCGCGCGCATACCGTCACAAAAAACCTGAAGTTAGCTAGAACCGACACCCTGAAGTTAGCTATAGTCTGTGGTTCATGAAGAATGATTGTTTTCCTTTTGTAAACTTTGTGACAGTTTGGTTTTTATCTTGTTACGCCAAAGAAGTATAACTTCTTACGTGCGTATATTTTTTTGTAGAAAGTAATCTCTGGAAATGCTGATCCGATTACGGTTTTTTTTTAATGATAGAAAGCTAGACTGTCTGAGCTGAGTGCTTAAATATGCTACTTTGAATGTCGAAAAAATGCACGATTTAGGGGTGAATCTCCTGGCGCTTAACAGGAAATAATGACGTAGTGTTGGCGACCGTGACGAATTGTAGGAAATTCAACTTTAATACACCAGAAGTATTCATTGCCTAGTAGTGCTAGTGTACTTTAATACCCACGGACCCACCCACCCCACCCACCCAAACCCCACCACCCACCCACGATTCACCACAACCCCACCCACGATTCGTCACAATCGGCAGCACTCCGTCATTATTTTCTGCAAAACGCCAAGAGATTCACCCTTAGGTTGGTGAGGCACTTGCTACGATCCGCCATGTTACCAGCCAGCCTTCGAAGATCTTTCCTCTACCTATTAGAGAAAGGTCTATCTTTCTGTGCGTGTGCATATTTAGACAAACAAAGTGGACAAATAAAATGCTGCAATAAGTGTAACATAGTAACAAGACCCATTGTCCACAGATTACGACGAAGACTTCTTCATATCGTCATCAGCGCGACCCTTCGAGAGCCTGGGCATCATGTCGACCACCAGCCAGTTCTTCCCGGGCAAGCACGTGAAGCCGTCCCTGTTGGAGAGAGACCTCTCCGACGACCTCACGGAAGACTTCCCTCCCCCGCCCTCTCCGCTACCCTCCACCACAACCCTCATGCAGACCCGTACACCCTCCCTAGACTTTACCACACCAGATTCAGGAGTCGAAGACATCACCCCAGGTTCCACAACAGATGAGGACTTCAAAAAGAAACTTCCAGAAACTGAACTCACGTGGAGACCCGTTGACAGCGCCAGCTCCAGCGAATCTGTAAGTCCTAGCTCCCCGGGTGGCGAAGCGCTAGGCGGTCTCCGACATACGAGGGACAAGCTAAAGCTGGATCTACCGCCCAGCCCCCACATACCATCACCGCGACACAACAGAGTCTTTAACTTCGTCCTCGACAAGCCGAAGCGACGGGAAGACAGACCGGCTGAGATCGGATCCACACCCCTCGTCATGACCGACGACACGCCGATAGTCACCACATCACTGCCCTTGCAAAAGGATTGTGAGGAGGCACTGGTAGTGCCAGAACCGACATTCTCGACTTTCGGCAAGAGCCCGCCCAAAGTTGAGCCCGAACAGAAACTGATACTCACCGACGAGGTCGAAGAAAATGATACGGAAGTTAAAGATGAGAGTCCCAAGGTCGTTGAAGCTGTGAAAGGCGAAGGGACCGTCCTCGACAGCGGGGACGAGGACTCCGGCATCGAGAGCAGCTCCAAAGCTACCCTCGAGCGAAACAAGACAAACGTCTCGTAATTAGAACAAAGTAGCAGTAGTTTTGTATAAATAGGTACTGAACGATAGATCTGAAGTAACTGAAACTTTGTTAGCAGAATAAAGTTGTAGGTTACGATACGAGAGAGGAATACGGTAGTTTGGATTGAACTAGACATCAGTTAGTGTGAATGTCAATCAATTTATTAAGGTTTAATGTTTTAGCTGTTCTCATTTTCTGAATGTACCTTGTTTTAGTACTAAGTTACTGGTTCTGATTCAAACTACCCATTTTATTTCTCGTGGAGGTTTCCTAACCCCACATCAACGCGTCGAACGAAAAAGTCGACGAACTATTGCCATTATTATAAAATAGTATTACAATCAGCAAAAAGTATTAAATGCTGGACATAAACTTGATATACATATCGGAATTATGAACATCGATGTTTTACAGCCAATCATTACAGAACCCTCGAGTTAGGAAACTTGACGTGTTTCAAACATCTTTCATTTTCATCAACTTTTTGAATGTTGCCAATGATAAAAATTTAAATTTTTACAAACATTCGCTTCGCCTTTGAACGAAAAATGCCTTTTAAAATTAACTGCTGAAGTCTTTATTCTCAAAAAATCATTAAATATTCTTGTAAATAAGGCTCGTTAAGTTTCCTTACTCGACTTCATACACAGTATTCATTAAACTGTATTCTTTGTCCATACGGGCGACTTCTATAGTCAAGGCAAGAGCGGACGCAGTTCCGGTGATCACACAAGGGTACAAATCGCCATGAATTATATCTATAGTGTATCGCTTTCGTAACTTTTAAGGCTTTGATACTTTTTACACAACTGACAGCCTAATTTTATGAGATCAGTCGCGTCCGGCATGTTTTTAAGACACGTTTTCGTTAGATATTAAGTCGCGTGCGAGATGATTTTGTTTGATGCACGTAGTATTTTTGAATTGCAGTCGAAATCATACATTTAACTGTAAAAAATATTATATTTACAATTCGCCAACGTGTATTCGGAATTTTGCACGGCGCTGTATCTCTGCACGCGGCCAATCCGACTTTACACTCGTTGGTAGCTCCAGCCTACCATAGGATAACTCTCTCTGTGAACTAAATCCATACTAATTACATAGTTAATTCTCATTTTATATTAATTTGTAATGAATGAACTGTAGAGAGCCTGCCATCGCATTGGTCTACAATGAAGGCAGCCCATCGTCGTACTTGTTAGAAATTTTCATACGTAACGTTTTTTACTCTTATTTCGTATGTTGTAGTGATAGAATACGCTCGCGTTGCGTTCGAGGTACACGTCCACTAAAATTATATGTTGTATGTATAGTATTGTATGATTCCCACCAAAATTACTTTTTATTATTTTGATATGTGAACAAATATGTTGTGGCGTTGTGTGGCGTCCCCGGTGTGTGCCCGAGCGCGACGGATATCTCAATGTCTAAATTACATGTTATTTGTGACGACCTATTACTTTACGCACAAGTAAGTATGCATCTTCCATCTTTTAAACCTCAAAAATATCTAAATCAAAGCGTTTCGGTCTACGATTGAGGTTAAAAAGCCAATTCTTAGTTAAGTAAAAGTTTATATTAGATAAGTGTAGTGTTAGATGTAACAAGTTGTGGTGATAGATCGACATTGCGTATTACGTACACTCAGCAACAGAATGTCTAGCTTTAGTCGTTAAATTCCCAGTTATTATTTATTATTATTGAAGTGTAACGTAGTGGTGTCTCGATATCGATACATAATGTCGATAGGTAACGCTGTTGCTGACTGTACCGCGGAGTGTACCACTATATTAACGTCATCACTAGTATGCAATACGTCCAAGTGTGAACCTAATGTGCAATTCTTCTCATTTCCATATCATCGCGTTTTAGTTGTTTAGTTACTGCTGTAAATATAATTTAATGTTATTATGTATCGAAGAAAAAAATCTTTTTGAATATGAAAATTTATTGATTGTATTAATTGTACTACACGTTTATTGTTCTAAACATTATTTTTTACAGTTTTAGAATGTTTTCGTTAATGTACAGATGTAAATAAGTGATAGATGTTCATTTTGTTACGATGCGTAGGGCAGGTAAGATGCGCTGTTGATTGTGAGCCGAGCAAGACAACGTTTACATTAGCTCCGAGTAATTTTCTATACATTTCTATTTGTTTGTAGAAAATCTTACTCAGCAGATTAGTTTACTTCAAGCTTATGATATAAAAAAATAAGGAATTTATTTGAATGAATTGTCCAGTTAATTATGGTATTTATTGATCGTAAGTTGTTATTGATTTGTATGAGTTGTCGGCAGTATTTAGTGAATGTGAACGCATTGGAAGTCTTTTCATATTGTGACTTTGTCGAGTCTTTTAAAAGTATTTCTATGAAAAAAATAATAATTAAATAAAACTTGTGACTCAATATAAGCCTTTTATTTACAAATGAACATAATATAACATGGAATGTTAACATAATGGTTGTATCGATACAATACTGTGACATCAGATCTGACTCCTGAGTTGAAACGTGGGAGGTCAACTCCTCCTCCATATGATGACCAGGCCGGTGACGTCACTGGTGGCCAGCAGGCTCTCGTCGTAACTGAAGCTCACGCCGATCACAGGGGATGCGTGACCTGAGAACCATTATATGGTAAGACCATAAAATAATCTCGTTTGTGACACGACAAGAAACGACTAAAACCAAGCAGTCTAAAGATATTCTAAGACATATTATTATACATAAATCACTGTATAAAAAGTTTGCAATACTAGATGTAGAATCTGTCATTACGTCTATGTCTAGTATTGCAAGCTCCTCAGGTTCATTTTTACTTACACCTCATTAAAAATTCAGGTTAGTAAGACCATTGTTGGATTTTTTGCAGCCCGGAATAGTAGAAAATTATTAAAACAACTGGAAATTCACAAGAAAATAAAATTATGAAGAAATTTAATTTTCTCATAGATTTTGTATGGAATGGCTGTTTTGATGATATCTCGAGAACAGATTAATTTATTGATTCTGAAGCAATATGAAGTTCGCCGGGGCATCTAGATTTGAATAAAAATGACAGTTTGAGGAGGAAGCAACCGCTTTTTGACTTGGGATTAGGTTCAACACGTTTTCTTCTTCCGTTCTCCGTCAACAATATATTTTTAGAACGTGTTTCTAAAATATGTTAATGTTATGGTCAAGATTCTCTTTTTTCTTAACGCAACCAATGCGGCCAACGAGCCTGCGCGTTTTTCGGAAGTTCGCCATGCGCTCGCGTCGCAAATCCGCGTACATTTTTTTATTACTACTTCTAGAACTATCTTCGAGTGCGGCGCACCGCAGCCTTGCGTTCTATTGTTTGAAAACATCGCAAAATAAGGGTCTATGCACACGTGATGTTATTTTATAATATTTTTTTAGTTATTGGGATTTTGATTTGATTTTGATTTTATATTATTTTAGTTTACGCTTTTATTAATTTTACAATTTATCGATGGATTTTAATTTAATTTAGTAATAAGTATTTTGATTTTGATTAATTTTTGTTGATTATTGTTAATATCCGATATTATTGATACTTATTTTAGTGGTAATATCGTTTGTTTTTTATTTTTTCTTTAATCGTATATTTATACATACATATAGTCATACTTGTTACCTTGTAGTTTATTAACAACGGGATGTTCAGCATGTCCCTCGATGTCCAGGAAGTAGACGCAGGAGTCCTCGCTGCCGCTGACGACGCACACGCCGCGCCTGAAGGACATGATGGGGCAGAAGGTAGACTTGACGCTGTGCTGGTTGTGCAACACGTCGAAACGCTTCTTTAGTTGCAGGTTGCCTTCGCGGTCTGCTATCCTGTAAGTGATAGGAAGGATTTAGTGAGTATTTCGACAAAAAAAAAAAATCTTTTATCTGATCAGATAGATCAAAGTAAAACAAATAATGCAGTAGCAGACAAAAAGTTAAATATTTGATCGAAGAAGGACGTAAATAGTATCTTGATTTTGAAATACCACTGATATAGCTAAGCAAGGTCCAAACCGCTAAAAATAGCAACAAAAGATTATACGATCTTTAGTTTAAAGTAAATATTTATTGACATACAAGTTTTACATAAACCCTAATCCCTAAATTAGCGTTAACAAAAAAAAATATTTAAAAAATTAGTGATATAATATAGTCTCTGTGATATAGTCACTAAGGAATTACGGAGTTCCAAGTCTTAATCAGTCGATCGTGGGGCCTTCTTTTCATGCCAATGGTACATTTTTATTATAATTTCTGAGCATAATAGGTAACTAAATTAATATAGAGTCCAAGTTTGTATGACTCGTGTTTTATTTGTTACCTGAACAGATACAGCGAGTTATCCGCCGCACTGACAAGCAAGGCCGGGTGTCTCGCCAGCCAGGGGCTCCAGCTCAGACACGTGACCGCGCCCCCCACGATGCAGCGCCGCAGCTTGCTCAGACCACCGCCCATGCTGTCCATGCGGTAGCTCACTATCACGCCCTGGATAATTGGGATTGTTAAACTTAAGGTGGAAGCGCCAGGGTAGCCCGCGAAATTCAAATTTTCTTACGTTTTTTGCAATTTGCAGGTCAGTGTCAGGATATATCATGGTCAAAATTTGATTCGCTGCCGTAGCAAGTATGTATTTATAGAATTATAATCATTAAAATCATCAATACAACTCTTTCAGTTAGAATTGATGTCAAATGTAAGTATTTAATGAAATCATGACATTTGGCATCAATTCTGAGAGAGTTGTATAGATGATTTTAATGATTACAGTTCTATAAATACGTACTTTCTACAGGTGCGAATCATATTTTGACCAACATGCAACCTGATACTGACCTGCAAATTGCAAAAAACGTAAGAAAATTTGAAATTCGCTGGCTACCCTGGATCTTTCACCTGAACTTACTCAAGGGAAGAAGTGACAATTTTGTTGCAGCAACATATTTTTGTGTAGGAATACATAATCATCATCTCAACCTCGAATTACCCACTCCTGGGTTTTAGCCTCCCCTTTTTTCTGCCATATTTCCCGGTTCCGTGCGTCGTGTTTCCCGCGATTTTGATTCAACTACGCGCTTTTAGACGGCCCTGGTTTGTTGCAGAAAACATGTTGATGACAAAACCTACTGAGCATCGCAGTGTTACTAGCTTTACATGCTAGCAACACTGCGATGTCTCTTACCAAGCATTTTTTTTAGGGTGGAATATCATCAGCAGGTGGATTCGCTAAACCAGTGGACATCAATTTGATAGGCACTTTGCAATACATTGCTCGGTGGACATCGATTAAAATAGCACTACGTAGTACATTTTTGTTTTCTGATACGTCAAAGCAGCAATGTACTGCATAGTGCCTATCAAATTGATGTCAGTTAGCGAATACACTTGCAGATAGGATTGCCAACCGTACTCTAAAATAGAGTATTGTACTCTATTTCATGTAGGTGTACTCTATAATCTCTAATACTAATAGAGTATGTTAAAATACTCTTTTTTTTCACAATGTTTACAATACTAATACCAGTCATGTATACCCTAACGTTTACTGTTGTAATGTGTCCATTGAAATTATTAAAAAATAAGCTAAAAAAATAGATTAAGAATGTTTGGAGTCATACAATTTTTTTAAAAATGATGAAGAATTGTTATGTGCTAGCAAAAGGCAAAAAAAATAACTTTTCAAAAATAAAAATAAATGTTATCTTTTTTCCTAAGGTGGTACTCTATATTTACCCTGTCTGAAATCATAAATACTCTATTTTGTTTAAAAAAAAGTTGGCAACCCTACCTGCAGATGACTTCGCCCGCTCTGGGAGGAGCGGCAGGACGTGTCAGACTCTTACTGACTAAAATCTACCCATGTTCCTTCAGTTACCCTTTTCGATCTAGGGCCGAGGTGACTCTTTCAAACACTCCCTATCAAGCTTGTATTCATAGTAAAAAAAAGAGTTGCGCGACATTGTTTCCGAGAAAATCTGATGTTTCCGGGGACAAAAATATCAAGCAATTACTTGCGAAAAGATGTGTCATTAAACAGATAAGTCCTGAAATTGTGAAATCTATTTCACACGGGGCTTAGGTAGCGTGAATAGGTTACTTCTAGCTAAGCGTGCATTTTCGACCACATCATTGCATACCATCAGGTGAGATATTCGTCAAACGCGAGCCTATCAGTAAGTAATATAAATTATTATTATTTTGGGGTTCGATAAAATAGGCATATAATCTACTGAGCGGAAACACTTAGCGTTGCCGACGTTCACTCGTCCTGATTAAAATATGAGAAACAAATTTATGTAGTTACGCAAATCATCGTATTTCATTGCTCTTTGTTTGTTTTATTTTGTGTTCCAAATAATAAGGAATGTGTGCAATAAACATTAGATTCTACTGATAAATACCACAAACAAAATTCTGTAAACTCCAAACTATTCTTGGTAAAATATGCAGCGTGTTATGACTTCTGGGTATTTACGTCTAATATTAGTGTAAGCGGAAAACGCTCGTACTTTGTCATTGGCTGCCCAGAACATTCTGCCGCTGGACTCGCACGCTATCGAGAGCACTCTGCCACCCAGAATACTGCTGCCACCTGGACAAAGAAACAAACAAGAGACATATTTTGGTGCATTTTTTTAGATTTTTAAGCAGATTTAGTGGTGCTTTTTTTTGTGGGGCGGGAAATCATCCAATGACATCTCCCGCTCTGAGTGGAGCGGGAGGGTGTGTGACTCTTTCTGACTAAAACCCACCCCTGTTCCTTCCCTGCCTGAGTGCCCAGGGGTGCGGTAACTCTGTTAAGAATTTATCCGTTACCATTAGGCATGATGGGCCCCGTCAGTGGTGGCTGCCAAACATCTCTTGTTCGGCGCGCGTGGAACACTACGCGCCGTCGACTCACGGGCCTGGTGGTGATCGGACGCCGAGCTACCCACTGCGTCCTACGCCCAGTGCGGTAGCGGCCGCGGGTGTGAGGGCCACTCCGTTGAGCTTCCCTCACCCTTCCGGCCTCCGCCTTCAGATTTAGTGGTGCTGGGTCACAGTTAGACTATTCCTGTCAACTCCGTCAAACAAGCTGTAATGGTAAGTTAACCTATACCGACCTACTTAAAAGAAAAAGGTTCAGCTTACTAAGGAAGATTCCAGGGTATAAAAATAATAATTCTATGTAGTCTGTAAGATAGATTATCAAAAAATATAGCACACGTATTTTGTGCTTTACCAAATCAATAACAAATGACAAAGATAAAACGCATCAAAGTTCAGGAGTGGAGGCTTGTTACGTCACGCGAAATTTCAAAATACTATCATCCTCATTTTTCTTTACGTGACAAAAGAAAAAATACGTGTCTTATATTTTTTGGTAATCTAACTATACTGATCAAATACTTATATTATTTTTTGGTAATCTAACTACTGATCAAATACTTATATTATTTTTTGGTAATCTAACTACTGATTAAATACTTATATTATGTTTGGTAATCTAACAACTGAACAAATACTTATATTATTTTTTTCATCTTGTGAAACAGGTAGGATTCTAACTGACCTATGGCACCAGGCTAACCCGCGTCATTAAAATTTTCTTACGTTTTTTGCTATTGCAGGTCAGTATCAGGTTGTATGTTGATCAAAATATGATTCGCGGTCGTAGCAAGTAGGTATTTACAGAACCGTAATCATTAAAATCATCAATACAACTCTCTGTTAGTATTAACCTCTTAGGCCCCGCGGACAAACCCGGGTTGTCAAATTGAACCTCGACGACTACCCGGGTTGACAGCCGATTTTTTTTTCCCTTAAATTTTTTTTTTTTGTTAAACTCACCGGTTAGTTTCAGGGGCTAAAAGGTGTAGACATTAGACATTATTAATACTAACAGAGAGTTGTATTGATGATTTTAATTATTACACTTTTGTACGTACCGTGCTTGCTACGGCCGCGAATCACATTTTGATCAACATGCAACCTGATAATGACCTGTAAATAGGGAATATGCATTAAAAAAAGATTTGCTATCTAACCGGTTTATCGATGAATATACTAAAATAGAGTCCGAACAGTGAAAGCAGAATCAAAATTGATCGAAAATTAAACGAGATATAACAATTTGTTTACTATAGTTAATAAGTCTTCATTGAACAAATAAAAAATATCATGCATATTCCCTATTGCAAAAAAAACTTAAGAACATTTGTATTACGCGGGTTAGCCTGGTGCTTTCACCTTAAGGTGAATGCTCCACCCTAGCCCGCGAAACTCAAATTTTCTTACGTTTTTTGCAATTTGCAGGTCAGTGTCAGGTTGTATCTTGGTTAAAATATACACATACTTGCTACGGCCGCGAATCAAATTTTGACCATGATACAACCTGACACTGACCTGCAAATTGTAAAAAACGTAACAAAATTTGAATATCGCGGGCTACCCTGGCGCTTCCACCTTAACTGTCGTCTTTATAGAGTGTAACGGATATTAGATCTTAAGTTATCATCAGCTGATCAAAATTTGTATGGAATATCCAATTTTCTTTTTCGGAATTGATTATACTTTCTTGATGAAAGTCGTTTATTTCTATGGACAGAAGCAGTGATTAAATAATAATATAGACCAAGCATCTCCATTACCTATAAATCCGACATGTCCAACAAGCCTCACTAAAGAATAGGTTTGCTTGAGTTTTGCATAACTTATAACCATAAGCGAAAATGTTTGCCTACTCGAATTATTCATCATTGAGGAACCACAAACGCAACGTGTTGGTTTGCCTTATTAGCCTATTTCCCCAGACCTACATTGCGCATTATTTGCACCATAAATGACGAATGTGCATGACATTCATTCATGACTCACATTTTGTTTGCATTATCGATAAATCAAATTGACAACAAAGATATAATCATGTTGTTATCGAAATTTAAAGTCAAAATCTCACCTCTAGGATAGATTCCAGTAGATATGTTGAGTACCTCTACCATTCCTCTGGCGTTTCCAGCCTGCATTTACTTTTAAGGATATTACTATTTAAACTTCTGTGAGACTGTAAAACATCTTACGTTTCTTTAGAAAAATAATTAACGTTTCTTGGCACTGGTAACCACAGTAAAATACCAGTTGGTTATTATTCAAAGAACAGCAATATCATATTAGGAAATGACACTAAATTTCTCCACCCTGTATTCTAGATCATATCAAGTTTAATTTAAGGGCCTACCTCCCCATAAGTGGCGCTCTCATTGAATAAAATTCGTTGCGTTTGTTACACATAAGATAAGGTATTTTTACGTTGTTAAAACAGGACTCGAAAGTGTTTCGTATCCAAAGTAGTAAGCAAAGGTGTCAAAAACGACCGTTTTTGGTACTTTTGCTTACTACTTTGGATACGAAACACTTTGAGTTATGCTTCCACAACGTAAAAATACCTTATTCTCTTTGTAACAAACGCAACATAGGATTCATTAATCTTTATTTTCTACGATTTGCTACGATTTTTTATTCAATGAGGGCGCCATTTGGCGGCTATATACGCCTTAAATAGTAGGGCAGTCAGGGTTGGATTCAGAAACCAAGGTTTGGCTTTGCTCATATTCGCTATATGAACATTTAAACATTATTAAGAATTAGGTTTTCATTTAGTATAAAATTATCTTTACTCAGTGAATCTTACTTTTGCCTTTACGTAAGGCCCAGATAATATAGGTATTACTAGTGTAGTGCCTCATCTCATACAAAGAATCGTAACTGGTGATTTTCAGTAGGCAGCAGGATACTTTCATAACAGTTGCATTTATTAGAATGTGTTACTATACAAATTTTGATGAGGTGAATGGAAAATCTCTAAAACATCAAACAGCGCTACCTATAGGTACAAAAAATATTAATGTTAAAGGTTTGAATAATCTTCTAAATTTCGAATTAGGAGACAATTATTCCACAATTTTGTGCTTAGGGGTTTAAACAAGAACATAAAGTTCTTATCAACATTTTTTCAAAATGTTAATTTATTAGCTGTAATAAGAAATCGATAAATATCACGCCATCTATTGTAATTTATTTGTATTAAATTTTCTTTCTTCGAGATGAGACCCCGTGCCTACGGTAAACATAACATGACACAAAAGTAGAAGAATATTATTTATGAAAAGGATACAATAACCATATTATTGTTAGCTGGCTGGAACACGCAGCACAGGAGTGGAGCCCCCAGCTGGTCGGGCACGGCCCTGAGGCGGCGCCGCGCGGTCACCTCCCACAGGCTGAGCGCGCCGTCCAGAGCGCAGGTGACCAGCAACTCGTTGGATGCTGACCAGTCGCAACCTGGACAATGGAGAGACAGGAAGGCATGTCATACATATTGTTTAATTTGGGGGCTTACAATACAGCTAACAACACAAAATTAACAGCAGGGTAGATCACGATCTGACGGGGCCTATCATGGCCGGTACCCATCATGGCCGGTGCCTGCATGCGAATGGAAAGCGGATAAATTCGTAACAGAGTTACCGCTCCCCTTTTTTATAGTTTTTTAGCAATCTTTATAAGCCTTAACTTTTTTAAGGCTAAAACTGTGTAGGTAACAATCACAGGTCTCAAATCAAAATTAGACCGTGAAGATTTATGATGTGCTAATGACATTCAACCCAGGAGTAGCAAAGTATCTAATCACGAATGGTTATATGTCACCGGATAACTGTAAACACCGTTAGTTTATAAAAAAAAACCCGTAAAATTATAAACTCTTTATTTTCAATAAGACTCGGGTACAGCGTCGGGTACTCGGTGTTTTAAGTAATTAAATCCCATGTGTTGAGGTCGAACTAATTGCTATATAACGGACATAAGTCTAGGTGATCCGAGCTCGCTGCTCTTTGCCCTGCCCGAGAATTGAACCTGGGCTAGCAGTGCGTGACATCTAGGGCAACGTGACACTGGTGCCGATTCTCTCGTTCAATAACTAAACTAAAATTAGACAATCGCTATCTTTTACTAAAAGGCAGTGCGAGAAAAGGACGGCTATAGCTATAAACTAAGTTAGAGATGTCAAACTGGTTTACGCCTAGCGCTTCACCGTGTTGTTAGTCGACATGTTTTTACGTGTACCCTTAATTTGATAATAGTTAAACTATTTTTTTTACGTCCGTCTCTTTCTTGTTTTATTAGAGACAAAAATAGCAATAGCATAAATTCAGTTTAGTTTGTGCTCAACAGAATCGGCACCACTGTATTTCGAAACATATAGAATTTGGTTCTTCCGCATCCTACGCTTATTCTGATGTAGGCCTAGCTGTCAAGGTCACTTTTTTAAAGCAGGAAATTGATATCGACTACAATCGGTATCCCAGACATTTCTAGAATTCATCAAATTCCTAGAACAAAGGATGTAACTATATCTAACTCATATTAAAATAGATAATTTGTTATAAAAACATTGCGTTAGGTTAGCTTAATATTGCCAAGGCCAGCATGAAAAATATATTTTTTTTTATGTGCGGACGCTTAACTGGCAGGCACCTCTCAAGCCTTACACGGATAAGGTTCGCATATCTGGATTTACGACAAATGCACCAGGCATATCCTCCTCTTAAAAAAAATTACCTACTGGTAAATACGAGTATGCTCTTCCAAAAGTAGTAAGAATCGTCCACTTTTACCAATGAAGTTGTAAAAGTGGTAGGACTACAGACCTGGGTCACGAATAAATTCGAAACAGAGTTACCGCGCGCCTGGGCACTCAGGCAAGGAAGGCACAGGGGTGGGTTTTAATCAGTAAAAGTCTGACACGCCCTTCCGCTCCACTCAGAGCGGGAGAAGTCACTAGATAATTTCCCAACCACACAAAAAAAAGCACTATAGACCTGAATAACAGCAATGACTGCTGCACCACCCCCCTGGGATGTTTAGATGGAATTGTCCAGCAATGGTACATTTGTCATGTATATCATACTAGCTAGCCAACAGGTGCGCACGAAAGTCGGACTTTATCCCAAGAGACATGTCAGGTCTATCCGTATGCCAAGTTTCATCCAAATCCGTTTATCCGTTACGACGTGAAAAGGTAACGAGCGGACAGACCGACAGAGCTACTTTCGAAATTATAAAATTAGTATGGATCTGTCACTTAGGTTCAAGGCACACAGACGCAGAGTCGATTCAAAGCGAGGCATCATATGACGAGAAAAAGATGTTTTTTTTTTATCTCGATAGGAATGTGTGCATTACTTTGTGGAGATAGGGGTCAAATTGCTATGTAAATTTTCAGTTTGAAGTTTCGATGCGCTCCGACTCTGCGTCAGTGTGTTTTGACCCTTACCAGTGACAGGCTTGGTGTGTCCATCCAGGATGAAGGAGACGCGCGGGGGCGTGGCGGTGACGTCACAGATGGACACCGTGCCGTCGTCGGAGCCGCAGCACAGCTTCGAGCGGTCGTTGTTCGCGAACTTCACTACGCTGACTTGTTCCGTGTGCTGTGGGCGTTCAAATATTTGATTTAAACGAAGCAATAGAATGTAAGGATCGTTGCAGGTGGAGTTCTGTAGTTCCTGCCTACCCCTGTGGGAAAAAGGCGTGAGCTTATGTATTGTAAACCTGATGATCAGCCGGTTGAATGCAGTCTATCAATTCTGAATCGCTAAGAATAATAGCCAGCTGCAAAGATTGCATCATAAATGCCCCGGGCTCGATCTAGCTATTTAGCCGCTCCGGGCAAATATAACATTAATTGCCGCCTTATCATCATCAGCCTAGCCTTTTCCCAACTATCTTGGGGTCGGTTTCCAGTCTAACCGGATGCAGCTGAATACCAATACCAATAATATTAATTGCCGCCTTATAAGGGGGCAAATATTTCAAGAGATGTTATTAAAGAATTGAGAAACTTCTCTTTTTTTTCTTCGGTTAAAAATAGCGGTTTTTTATCGGTCAAAAACGAAGTGATTTCGAAAATTTGAGTATACGGGACTGGAAACCTAAGAAAGAAAACCAATAATATAACAGTGCATAAAAAGAAAAATTGGGGCACCCTGCCTCGGAGAAGTTAAATTTTCCGACGAAATCGATATTTCAAGAGAATTTCTGAAAATTCAGGAGAATTTTTGCACTCTATTTTTTAAACAATCGTCCATTCATTACTTATAAAATTCATAAATAACTACTAGTGTCGCCAACCGCTTCCAATTTTAGCGCCCCTCAGTTTTGTCGCTCTCGAAATTTGCCCGGCTCGCCCCTCTCCTTCCCGTGAATTGGGCCCTGCATTTGCAGGTCCCCCGAAGGTGACACATAGAAACTACCTTCATAAATCTCTGCAGTATGCTGGCTAATATTTCGTCAAAAGCGAGTCTGAGCGACTCTCATCTCAGGTTGATATAGAAAGGAGAAGCATGACGCAATTAGGCATGTACAGTCTGTTGTCAACATTATCTAATCCACCCTAAAAACAAACGAATTTGGACCCTCTGCATGTAACATTAAGGTTTATTCAAGTTATATGAGCTTATCAGACAAGTGCTCGAGGATTTGATGAACAAATACAATAATAATACAGACACGCAAATTTGATCTTTAAAACGTTAGCATTAGGTTATATTTTATAACTATTTGTTATAATATGATAAGTGTAACAGCTTATTTTAATGATTGAGTTCAAGTAATTCTGGTCTCGTGGTCTGTGTATAAGACTGAGAGAAACAAGTTTCGAGATCAAATCCTGCGACAAAGATATTGTTTTGCTTTCAATATAGAATTTATATTCCAAAACTATTTCTTGTATTATTGTAAAGAACTACAGACTATACATAAACTTTTTTAAATGGTAATATTTTCACATAGTAACTTGTAATAAGTGGGTAGTTGAAAAATAAATATTCGTATTCACTATAAAATAAGGGTGGGTTAGATAATGTTGACAACAGTCTGTACTAGCAAGCGTGTTCAAATAACTCTTTCCATTCTACTTATCTGGAAGAGAGATTGATTATTGAGTTGCTGGGCCTTAAAACCTTGAAAATCAGTTAAA
The DNA here is from genome assembly GCA_951329385.1 of Polia nebulosa. NCBI lineage: Eukaryota > Metazoa > Arthropoda > Insecta > Lepidoptera > Noctuidae > Polia > Polia nebulosa. The sequence goes on along the minus strand of OX589591.1, from coordinate 27,773,634 downwards.
GCTTTTTTGTATTCTAACCAACTAGCATATTTTGTCCCACAGCTGGGCAAAGGCCTCTCTCTACCCCTTCCACACAACTCTGTCCTTTGCTAGTATGGGCCAGTCCAATTTTGTATTCTAATAAAATTAATTTGACATGTTTACCTGATCAAAAATGTGATGAACTCCTGAGAATGCATAGTTCTCTGATATGGTCATGTCATTCTTCTTCTTTGAGTGTGCACCTGAAGGAGTCTCATCCACCAGGATGCTTGCCTAAAACACATTAATTTTTTGTAATATTTAATAGGGAATTTGCATGAAAAAAATATTAAAATGGATATCAATACAAAAATGGCATACTAACAGTAAAAACAGAATAAAAATTTATAGAAAAACCAATGAGATATAACAATTTTAATTAAACAAATATATCTGTCCCTCTCTCGAAAACGCTGTTTTCTATAGTAGCTGTATGGGCGTCATAACCTTTGACGTTACATCGACACGTCAGACTTCTCTTTCTATTGTCAACTTTAAATAGTGTCCGACCGAAAGTTCAGTTTCGGTTTCGGTTTCGGCCGAGTTTCGGCCAAAAATCAAGTTTCGGCGGCAGTTTCGGTTTTGGCCAAAATTGGCCGAAACTTTTGCCGAAACCGAAACTGATTTCGGGAGTTGTCGTACACTCTTGCCTAACTTAAAACTAACCTTAACTTTAAACTAAACTTAACAATATTATTATTTTTTTTCATGTTATATTAAATAAATGGTTACAACAAAACTGATATACTGTGTTTCCATTTCATGTCCTAATTAATGCAGAATAATGGGTAAAATGCACCAAATTTCAGTATTTTAAGGAATTTTATACTTGACCACGTGAGTTTCGGTTTCGGTTTCGGCCGAAACTGAAGCCACGGCCGAATATTCGGTTTCGGTTTCGGCCGGAAAACCAGTTTCGGTCGGACTCTAACTTTAAAGCTTTATGACTTCGGTTCTGATGAAGATATTTTAAAAATTATTTCATAGTTGTACTATAGTTAATAAGTATACTATTTAGAAACTAAAAAAATGGCATGCATATTCCCTATTGCCTCCCACTGCTGTTCATGCTATGCCTACTTTTCATTCTGTAATACTTTAATCATATATTTCCAAAATGAAAATAGAATATTTTTGTGACAGTTTGTTAGGTAACAGTGCTCCATCGCCACCTACATCATCTTTTACCATCAGCAGGCGTATTCGCTAACTCAGTTGACATCAATTTGATAAGCACTTTGCCGTTCATTGCTGCTTTGACGTATAGGAAAACCGTGGTCCCTATTAAAATCGATGTCCACTGAGCAATGTACTGCAAAGTGTCTATCAAATTGATGTCAACTCAGATAGCGAATACACGCAGGTGAGATAGTGGCCAAACAATAGCCTATCAATTTAAAAAAAAAAGTTTTGTTGTTCTGGTGGTGAACATGAGAAGTGTCATTAGGTTTTGTTAATTAGAATGTTTCTATAGTGTCCCACAGCCTGGTTTGTGCCAGGCCGATGAAAATAGGCTAACCAAAATCTTCTCGGTCTTAAATAAAATACTGGTGAAATGTGCCTACAAACCCCTTTGGACCCCTTTCTCAGGTAATAGAAAGAGAAGTCTGACATGACATTATCTTCTTCCTTGTACATGAAGCCAGTTTCTTAGTTACCTACAGATTTTTAAATTGCTACAATCATTGATTTCAACAAGACCAGAATATAATACTTTTAATTTACAAGAATTCCTCTCTTTAAGTAACTCAAATACTATATATTGTATGTATGTCGGGCTGGTTTCCGCAACTCCATGCCCAAGGCGCGTATTTTGCTTACAGGTGGGACTGCATTGTCATTCGATCCACCCCAGCTCCTCGAGGAAGGCCAGCAGCACCCTGGTGTTACTGACCATCTCGCTTAGGTTACCTGGATGTCCGAAGTGTTTTGCCCTGATATACTATTTAATGTTTTAAGTGAGCACATCAAAGTTACCTTGCTGCTAGACCGGGGTCGAGAGGAAGATGAACTGATGGAGATATTGTCCTGCACCCCATAGCGACGCTGCAGCAACTGACTTCTCACATATATGTACTTCTTTATAGTTTCTATGTCCTACAAATTATCAAAGCATTTTAAGTACAAGATTCAACAAAAACATCACAGATCTGCTGTGTTACCTTAAATTTCGCGTTTTCCCTCAGAAGTTGGCTTCGGCGACGAATGTACAGGGTTTCTTTGAAAATAAAAGATAAAATAAAGTCTTTTACGAGTCTTCTTTTGCAAATAATAAATATATTTTTGAGCTTGTTTTTAGTTTAGCTTTATGAGATGATGCATGAGGAATTTCAGATATTGTGTCTATTTTGCGATTGAAGCGTAAAATCTGTCATGTCTAAGAAGAAATCGTTCATATAAAACATGAAATAAGCCATACTTACTGAAATTGGGATTGTTAGGTGCCCTGTACGCATTGAACCGTGCATCCAGCGCGAATATCTGTTGTTGGAACGCCGCCGCCATTGTTTAGCTTAGTTACCATTAATTGTATACACGAAACACTGCACACCTTTTTGATCATAAATAATCGTTCATTTACTGTTTTTCACGTAAACAAAACATTCTTGTGATTATTTGGCATTTGGCGTTTGTCAAGTTTGACATTTGTTTGACAGTAAACAGCTGGGAGGTGTGCATTTACAGAGGTAGCTAATAAAACTAGTCAAAATCGTTATAATAATTTATTTTCAATCCGGTTTATTTGTGTGAGAAGGAATATTTTACGATGTCGATAACCTTGTGCTTGTGGTAATTTTATTTGTCTGAATATCATAATTATGAAATGATCAGCTGATTGATCACTAGACTTTGAACGATAGCATTTTCACCTTCAATCAGAATGTGCTTGACCATCGTAGGTATCACTGGTATTAACTGCTAAGGTTATGAAACAAAATTACGAATGTAATTTATTTAAATCTTGACCCGAGTCAGTTACAGTGGGTCGTTATAGCAAGCGGGGTGCCGGCCGGACCCAAAAGTCAATTTGTCATGTATACGCACACACGAGCGCAGGCGGGTTCGTCGCGCGTCCTCCACGCGCGGCCCGCGGCCGGCGGAGGCCAGCGATTTCCTAGAATCCTTATTTCCGATCCGAAATACTCGGCGCAGTGATACCAAGAAATCTTGACGGCGTTATTCTGGGGCAATGCCGTGTAAAACCCGAAACACGTAGCTTTCTAGCGAGGTGGCTCTGCCCGCCGTTATAAATAATCAGAATGCGTAAAAAGGAGTCGGTGACCCTCAATTATTACACACTCATCATTTCTCGTACCGAGAAACATCTCTTCTGCTTCTCTTATTATATTTTTCAGAGGAACCGCATCCTCGGGGGATTCGAAATAAAACTGCGTAAGTAGTTGTAGATATTTTAAATTTCGTTATATATAATTAATGAATGAACATAGCATACATCGTAACATGTAAAATCCATCATACAACAAACGTACGTATAAATGACAACGTGATACAATCCAGTGAAAAATTACAAATACCGACTTCATATTTACAAATTACAACTATGAGACGGATTAGTGTTTACATGGATTCGATTCAGGCCAAACATGATTATTAATTACTAAAGCATACATCTCTACTGTAAATATTCGCTGTAAATAAATTAATGACTTACACATCGTTATCATAAACAAATTACACTAATCCATCTTAAAAATATGTAGTTGACTATTGTTTGTTGTACCTAAATAGTTTAAAAAAAATATTTGCATTGACTTAAATGAAATGCATGGAGTGTAAAAAAGTCACTATAAACTATAACACGTGAACATTTAAATCAGTCAGTCAAAACTTAAATAAAACTATGAAGGCAAGTATCACTAAGGATCGTACTGAGCACTGAGACGTAACAATCATAAAAACCTCTAAGACTTCATTTACTAAACAGGCTTAATATATGTACAGACGAATCTATAACAATACGCCTCAATGGACAATGACGTCGTACTAATCATATTAACACAAACTAACAGTTTTTATACAATTAAAAACATCTACATTAAATTGTATGTACCTATATACATAATTTCATTAAATTCATTATAATATCAACATAGTTTTAATTTATTTTCGCCGATAAGCTACAGACAGTTAGTCGGAATCCATTCAAACTTAATAACTATTCAGATTTCTTTCAGCGCTTGATTACAAGTTAGCGGGCTTAGGATGCACTTACACTTACCCCTATTTTGATTTAAAATAATTGCACAATTATGAAATAACATCATTTATGTGTATTGCATTCAAGCTACAGTTGCAACTTTATCTAATGTCCTTAGTAATCAGTTACATACCAATTCATAAAGATGCTGGATGCACGGTTTTTGACAATGCCTCTGATGGCTATATTCAGTAACATAATTAAGTAATCTCTTAATAAAGATACATATTGTAACCGCGGAATTCTGTTTTGTAGAGACCACATTGAATATTCTTCATTTAGCGACAATGATTAACATAAGGGCGCTTTGTGGTACTCTTTGCTGAAAATCAGAGCCAGCTCAAATAAGAAATATTATGGAGGGTACGGACCGATGTTACGGGGCCTAATATAACATGTTCATAAATCGCCTAATGAGATCATAGATAGCACAAATGATCGCTTTGTAACATGTTACATTACGCCCCTTAACACCGGTCTGTCACCCACCTATGGAGTGTTACTAACGACATTAAACATCGAAGGCAAGTGTACCCATTCAGTGGAACTCGCCAGTGTCGACGCGTCCACAGGCGTGCCCACAATTACTATTACCAACTCATTAAAAAAACCAAGTATGTAATAAAATTCGCGTGACTTTATTTTACATTATTTTGTTTGAACATGGCGCAGTGTATCAAGTGCAGTTTAAGCCCCTTGCATGACATGCAATATTAAATTATCATTATAAAATTGGCGGATTTAAAACTTAACTATTAATATAATATAAACTAAAACAATGGCATTACGTAAAGCACCCACACACGGACAGCTGCGTTATATTTTTTTTTTACATAATCTCTGACGTAACTGTGCAATTCTGCCTAAATTAGAGTGCTTTTCGTTTTGAAGAGAATCGATACGAACAGAATTACCAAGTAGATTCAGTTGATTTTCCAGTAATATTCAGTATATTTTGAACCAGCGTAGCGCGTCGTTTCTGTTTGCAAGACTTTGAAATAGCCGTCGACTACTTTGAAGAGCTAGCTCGTAAAGTTTCAGTTCGTATCGACTCCGCAAAGTAGGAAAAGCAATTTCCGGCTTTAAACTTACATAGCTAATTTAAAACTATAGGAAATCGCACAGAACGATAGCTTTTGAGGTCTGACGTGTTACAGGCAAGACCCGGCTTCTAAGCTATTGCGGAAATGTTGCGACGTAGACTCGAAATGCTTCATACGACAATATTAGTTAAACTCAAGCAGAACACGCAAAACTACTTGCGAATTTACAACAAACCTTCCTAATCAACATTACATAAATGACAGGACAAGAAACAACTGTTTATTGTAGTGCAGAGTGCTTAATTCTGCAGATTTAAGCTAACTCTATATCCAGAAAACACTTTATTCGAACACGAATCTGCTACTCGGATAGCTTCATAAACTATCGAGTGGTGTTTTTAACAAAGCTCCAAAGACCAAAACTGTAGTTTTCCATTGTGATTTTAGTACCTCATGTTGTTTAGTTTAGCTTTAGACAATATGTACTTCTATTATTTTCATATTCCAACGGCTCAAGCGGAACATTAATTTCAACGGAACTCGTAACCCGTCTAAATCCCACTCTGTAGTTATTCTACACTGAATTGGTTAGACATAAGGTTCAAATTCAAATGCTTGTAATAAACGCATGAATTATTCCAAGCATGCCGTCAATTTAAAATAACATAGGGATTATTGTTGAAGGTATTAAGGTCATCGATATTAATTATTTGCATATGAGGATATTTATGAGCTTTTCAGGAGAAAAAACTTGTGGATTATGGTATATTTAATATCGCCACGTGATCCCGGAAAACAACAATTCAATAGTCTATTTACGCTCACTGATAACTTGTAATTAATTGATTTACTGTAATTAGGAAACTTAACAAAAGTTATTGAAAACATTTGCAGGGCCTACCTCCCCATAAGTGGCGCCCTCATTGAATAAAAATTCGTATCTTAGCTTAGAAAATAAAGATTAATGAATCCTATGTTGCGTTGGTTACAAAGATGATAAAGTATTTTTACGTGGTTAAAACAATACTCAAAATGTTTCGTATCCAAGGTAGTAAGCAAAAGTACCAAAAACGGTCGTTTTTGACCTTTTACTTTTAGGATTCTTTAATCTTTATTTTGTACGCTTTGCTATGATTTTTTATTCAATAAGGGCGCCACTTGGCGGATACATACGCCTTAAATAGAAATCCTCGTTCAAACATTCCACTTACAGTAATTAAACACGACAATAAGACCCTATTCTTAGACAGATAGAAACGTTATTTGTATAACATTAAGACACCAACATTTAACACCTAAAAACAAGCTTATCGAAGAAGTTAGCAAACAGTATCTGTCCCTAATCCGTCCTCGTAACGAAATGATGCGAACAGCTACTTCACGTGAATAACTGTCGGCGCACGCGTCGCCGCCGCATACTGATGACCAAAACAAAATAAAGCGACACAGCAAGCCGCCATTTTACCTAATTCTCAGATAATGAAACCTCCTCACGTGCTCGGATGGAGCACATTTGTGTTGAGCACGAGAACGCCCTCTCATCATAGGCTTACAGCCTAAATTGCCTACGTGTTATGCCTGTAATCAGTTTTTTTTTTGTCTTTATGTATAGTTTAAGGCTCCTCCGGACTTAACGTAGATTGAAGATCACATAAAAACATTTTTATAAAATTTATAATATTCAATAACTTTCCAAAATTTCTGGTGAAATCAATAAAGTTATTGAAATAGACTGGAATGACGAAACAATCCTGTTCTACGAAAAAAGCGGTTAATTAGATAAGCTTGCAACTTTTTATATAAAAATACCGCGGCTAAATTACGTAAACTTTACGTGGGTTTTTTCTAGTAAATTTAATGTTAACTAGTACGTAGATTTTTAAAAACTTTACAAAATACCTACGTGGTCCTTGCACCAAGCTACACACAGAGCTAAAAATTTAATTTATTATTGTATATATAAATTTCATAACATTTACCTTATTCAATATATAATATATAATCTAAACGAATAATTGATTTGTAATTGCGCATAAAATCTGAACAATGTTTCAATATCAACAGTGTAAAGAAATTCTACGTATTGTGACGCACTGCAGCAGACAGCTTACTGGCAAGCGTGAATGTTCGCAACGAATATAATGCGTTAAGGCCGTACTAACGGCCAAGTGGCGCCCTCAATGAATAAAAAATCGTAGCATACTTTGTAACAAACGTGACGTTGGATTCTTTAATATTTCGATTTTTTATTCAAAGAGGGCGCCAGTTGGCCTTTAGTAGACCCTTAAACTTATATCATTCATGGCCAATTAATACGGCGCCGTGTGTGAATACCGCTGACTGAGTCAACGTCACACTGCCGAACGAGTCCTCTAACATTACCAGTCTTGCTTGACCTTACACTTACCTCTCGCTATGCAGTTACATTTTAGATTGGGCATCTTTCCTGTGTCGTTATATATTTAGCACCTGTCGCACTGTAGGTACGATCATCACTGGCTCTTAACAACCTAGATTCCATCCTGTTTACTCCGCTTGTTGAATGTTAATTTTAGAACTTCTAACACTACTCTTAATGACGCTCGCGATGAACATTCTATTCAATCACACAATATCACCTCTGTTCAGATCTAGGGCATGTTATTCACTTTCCTTATCTATTAGGCCTAACATATCGTCTATTATTTGTCTCTTCGATTAGAAATGGTCCTTCGATTATATCGAGAACTGGATCGTTCTCGGCGGCAGCTTTTTCTCAATTCTGGAAATGCTAATCAGCCGAACCAGTTGATAGTTTGCGGGGAACACTGTTAATGTGGCCGAGCACCTTCCCAGAAACGAAAGCGAGATAGTCACTAGTGAGAAATACGATTATCGTAATAACCTCCCGGAACGAGAGCCCTTTTCCAATCTCTGTTTGTAAATAGAACTCGGCTATTAAAAACTTCACAGAATACTACCGTCGACTCAAATTGGATTGTTTCTGTGATTCCCTTTAATTATTTTGTTGTTGATATTAACAATGTTTTGTATTTTCCAAATAGGCCAATTGCTTTCTTTATTTTTCGTTGCGTAGTAGAAATTTTTATAAATATTTTTGTTCATTATCAATATTTTCCGGTAAAAATTAGGTTACATTATACAAATTCAATATAATTAACTAGGTAAATCCCAACGTAACGTTATAAACAGTAATTAGTATGCGTCAGCGTAGTTTGTGTGGTGTGACGCTACTAGACTTGTTGACACTATCTGTGACGTAGAAACACGTTTTGTAATTATTCGATAACCCGAAAATTCGTTTTGTGCCTTGTAGAACACCTTTCACATCCTTTCAGTTCACCGTATTTTGTTTTTTAGTGACGTCACTGAAAATATAGGTACATGATGAAATATGATTTTAATCAATCTTCTCTCAGCCTTTCAAGTCCATCTCAGGATATAACATGCGTATACATATAATTGTGGATACCTATTTGTTTTCTCAATAATTTAGAAACACCAGCTACATAATATAACATCAATACTAACGACACTTTAATTATCCATACCCTAATAAATGAAATTTAATTAAAATTAACATCAACAACGAGGCTAGAATAAGGAAAACGTTTCCTAAATCTTGACCATTACTTTACATAGCTTCCCGACGCCGAGCCACACCGAGATATTTGTGAGCGTACCGAGAATCGAGGAAAATCGTAGGAAACGACTCTAACACTTGAAATAAACACAGTCCGTGTGTAATCTGACAGTTTTTGTTTCATTATATGAACATAAACATTTGATTAGACGGGAATTAGTGTGTTCTAAGTATTCGGAAGTAGACGAGTTAAAGGTCAAATTTAAATCGATTCACAATGATATGTCCCAGTCCACTTCCCAGAAGGTAAGAAGATTAGCGTTACATAAAAAACTAATACGGAATGACCATAAATATACCTATTATACAACCTACAATCGATAACGAGTTTTCGGAGAACGAATTAATGTGTTTTTACTTAGAACACACAGATGGTAGTACCAGGAAAATTATCTTAAGAGCTTGATTGGTGACCGGGTAAGAAATACTATGCATTTGATAATTACTTCTGACAAATTTCGTTTTTTATATAAAAATGTACATAATTTTATTTCACTTTACAATTCCATTTTAAAATAATATATACTCTTTCATAATTTAAATCTTAATACAGTTATTTTCTTGTGTAGTGTTATTAATGCCAAGCTGTGCTCGGAGGAAATATTATTAATTTTCGTCCGTGAACTCAGAAGACCTGCACTTTATATTATCGACCATATATTTCTGTAACGACTTTATTTAAAGAATGAATACTCACTGTGACATTACGCCCATTGGCGCCCTCACTATGAATAAATCGTGAGAGGAGGATAGTGCTATACAATTTTCTTTTTGTCTCTCTCGCGTATACCTTTGTGCCAGGTTTTTGTGCAAACACTCTAAAGTTCACTGCTTCTGCTTAATATTAACATTAATATACTTAAACCTGCACTACACTTCTCGCGAAGTTGAGCGAATACGATAGTGTAGAAGGGCACTTCGGTTCACTTCGCGCCACCTCGGCTCGCATACTTACATACTTCGGTCCACTTCGAAGAGTACTTCGTGAAGTAACTTCGCGAGTAGTGTAGTGCAGGCTTTAGCTTTGAGATTTGCAAGGTGCTTGCTCTAGACAAATAAGACTGGTGATATAAAACACTACAAGATTTTCTTCTATACATTTTTCGTGTTGAACTGATTCTCGGCCATTCCATTTGCGTAGTCCGAGCACCTAACAGTCCCAAAGCCACTTACGCATAGTTAAAGGGTATATCTATTAATCTTCTGTTCGTTACGTCCAGGGTTTAGTCCCAGTCGTCTTCGCTGGAAGACCGTTGTGGCGAGGACTGGTCGGGCTCCGGGATGACGCTGGCCAGGGTGTGGAGTACGGAGCCTCCGGACCGTTCAGCCCCGGAGATGCCTCGCCGTCGCATGGAGAGCTTCGCGTGAAGGTCCGCCATCAGGTCGCCGCCGCTAGGTGTGGAACCGCCCTGTGGACAAAGAAAAAGGTTTGAGTAAAGTATGGCAAGCTAGAAATAATGAAACTGGTTGATCGCATCGTCAGCTGATTGATCGCATCGTCAGCTGATTGCAACAGAGATAGTATAGTGTCAAGATATATTTTCATATTGCTTCATATAGTGTCAATAACCCGTGCTAAAATATTCGCCGTTCCAATATTACACTTCCCAGATGTTACACGTTTAACAGTTTTCGCCTAAAATTCTGAATCTATCATAAATCCGAATGCTAAGTGATCCGAGACGTTTCCGCACAGTTCGGCCCAGTTTCCACTGAGGATTCAGACTCACATAACTTCAAAGGAATGCCAAATCTAAAGGAAAAGAAAGGCCAATAAGACTGGTTACTAGCAGATTTTCTGAAGAGAGTCGCTTTTATTTTAGGGATGGGCAATTTTCTAATAACTTCTCCCGCTCTGGGTGAAGCGGGAGGTGTTAGACTCTACTGACTAAACCCCGCCTGTGTTCCTTCATTTGCTTGTGATCACATTAATCAAGCTGTTAAAAGTTTACGGTCTTACTAAGCCGGCTGTGAAGAACATAGTAGAGGAATATAAACATAAATATTTGATCGTCATTAATTGATACCTTGACACGTAAAAAGGCGCGTCGCTTCGGGGAATCGTAACCGAATTGTGTTGCTAATTTGCGACGTCTAAAAGGTATGTACATATTTCTATTGAGAACTAGGCCAAGTGCTCTAAATAGTTCAACGACAATTAACAATCATCCTACGTCACCTGCCTTCTGAGAATATACCACATAGTAATTTTTGCCTTTATGTTGTAGAGCAAAACAGTAAAAAAAACCGTCAAAATTCCCGGTTCAATTCCATGTATAACATTTTAAAGGCGCCAAAGAAATAACAGTTGTTAATTAAGTGTGTGGAGGTACACATGTCGGCAGTTCATCGAATCAGCCATGATGGCGAATGTCAGTGGGCAGTGGGCGATGGCCCATAGTGGCAATAACCTCTGCTTCAGAGGCGGCTGCCAAACAAAACAATGAAATGATACGTAACACGATCAATTTTAACTAGTGAAGTAGTAACCGAACAAAGGTTCGATTTCGGTTTCGGCCAAAAAATCTAGCTTTGGCTGGTTCGGTTTCGGCCTAAAAGTGGCCGAACTTTCGGCTGGATCGAAACTAGCGTCTTTGAGCTGAAGGTTGTGATAGATACCTAAATACTGTCTATTTCGTTTATGTGAGTAATAATTTGTGATGTAATTATCGTTTTGTTAACTTATTTAGTACTTACGTACATAATTTAAGAAAGATTGTCAAAAGATTTTTTTTTTAATATTTGCCAGTCTTAGGGTTTCGTACTCGAAGGGTAACCAACTCACCCTATAACTAAGCCTCCGTCTACGGTTCCGTACCCGAAGGGTAACAAACAGGACCCTATTACTAAGCCTCCGCTGTCCATCGTCCGTCTGTCCGTCTGCCAGTCAGCAGACTGTATCTCATGATCCGTAATAGGTAGACAGTTGAAATTTTCACAGAATGTATATTTCTGTTACCACTATGCTATAACAACAAAATAAATAATAAATTTAAAATTATAGGGGTCTCCCCTACCAGAAACTTCTTTTTTTTTTTTTTTGCTCGATCTTAATAATGGCAACAAGTAGACGCGTACAATCTTGTACGATGGTTCGGAACCCGTCATGCGCGAGTCCGACTCGCACTTGGCCGGTTTTTTCTGTTTCCCCGTGAGTTTCGATTTCGGCCGAAACAAGGAAGAGAAACCGAACATTCGGTTACGGTTTCGGCTAAATATCGTCTTTCGGTCGGACTCTAATTTAATAGATACCTTCGTGAATAGATCTTTTGGAAACTCGCTACTTTTTTGAACCCTATTAAAAATTAATGACTGTTCTCTTAGGTTGATTTCTTGTAGGGGGTGCGTGTATGAATTTAATTGTATCCCGGGCCCCCGACTCATGGTAGCGGTAGGAAGGAATTGTGGGGTTTTAGTCGATAGGACAGACATAACTCTCCGTTCTCCCCAGACGGAGAGTATCCATGAGGATCTCCCCACAATAAAAAATAAAAACCGGTTAAGTGCGAGTTTGACTCGCACATGAAGGGTTCCGTATTTTATTATTTATTGTTACAGCGGCAACAAAAATACACATTCATCATTCATGAAGCATTTCGGCTCAAGCCATAATGCCAATAAGGTTTTCACGTTGGATCAGAATAAATTATCAGCTAGATAATTTCAATAAAAGAATCTTAAGAAATATTGAATACTTCTTGTTAAAGGATTAGTTCACCAAATAGGTATAACTATGTAGAATATACTTAACAATGAGGAAACCATATCTCGTTGATTTGAGTTTAGCATCCTGTTCCGACTAAAAATAAACGTTTCTAGTAGTTCTTTTTACTATTGGATTGAAGATTTGGTTTTAGAGAGAAAAGTAACTAAGTGGCAGCAGTGTCACCGTGGTCTTGGGTGTGTTAGCCTCGTCAATAGAAACCTGTCATAGAACCTAGACACATAAACTAGTGAAAGTAGAAATCGGTTCTACTAAATCTGATTTTCCTGTTGTTATATACTTTTTTACGGTTGTGGAGGTAAGTCCTGCAGCGTAATTGCAAAAGCACACAATGCTTTCGCTTTGACAGCTCAGTTTTGGTTGTTGTTTCGCCGCCATTTTCTAAACATCCGTGTTTTCGACGCACAACGTGATGTGTATTGTTTCTGTCTGAATTAAAGCTATTGTGCATACGTACGTCACGCATAGGGAATGCACAGGGTGAACGTGAATCCTGAACGATGGCCATTTTGCGTGGATGTGACATGTGCATGTTTTCCCCCAACTTTTTCTTTTTGTTGTGTTTCTCTGTTTTTTGTGTCATGTTTACCGTAAATAAACGTATTTTTCTTTCTTTTTCTTCTTTTCTTACCTTTATCAGTGTTAATCCTCTTCAGCCAAACGGAAGCAGAAAGGGAGGAAAATAAAAATAAATACGAACAGTGGGGGCACTATGGGCCACGGGGTACAATGCAACATTCTGTGACAACCAAGTCTTGAGACGTGAAACATGAAGTGAAAAGACAACTTCGTCCCGGAAAACTTTCGTTTTCATAGAAAATATAGTTTCCTCATTCTTAATCATTGGTATTAAATAGTGAGTAAGTGTAAAATTTCTGAAATCCTATGGGGTTCAATATGGACCAATATTCTATCTGTCAATAGTTCACCTTCCTTCCAGTAAACACTGGAAGGTGAACTAACGAGGACAACGAATATGGTATTAGTTACATGCCCCGTAGTGCAAAAAACGACAACAGTTTCTGTTTTCCTCTGGAACCAGACGTGGCAGTGGTTTGTGTGGGTTAGTGGTATTCTGGAGATAGAATAAGATGTGGCAGTGGTTTGTGTGGGTTAATGACATTCTGGAGATAGAACAAGATGTGGCAGTGGTTTGTGTGGGTTAATGGCATTCTGGAGATAGAACAAGATGTGGCAGTGGTTTGTGTGGGTTAATGGCATTCTGGAGATAGAACAAGATGTGGCAGTGGTTTGAGTGGGTTAATGGCATTCTGAAGATAGAACAAGATGTGGCAGTGGTTTGTGTGGGTTAGTGGCATTCTGGAGATAGAACCAGATGTGGCAGTGGTTTGTGTGGGTTAGTGGCATTCTGGAGATAGAACCAGATGTGGCAGTGGTTTGTGTGGGTTAGTGGCATTCTGGAGATAGAACCAGACGTGGCAGTGGTTTGTGTGGGTTAATGGCATTCTGGAGATAGAACCAGATGTGGCAGTGGTTTTTGTGGGTTAGTGGCATTCTGGAGATAGAATTAGGTTGATGACTTAAAAATCTAATTAGTTCGTCAGTTAGATTAGGTATCAAAAAATATTGTACAAGTATTTTTTTGATAATGTAACTTGCGGACTAAATAGATTTTTCTTTACTCTGGAAACTTCCCTAATATATTGTTGGGGCGGCAGGCAAGATAAAGTGCCAAACCAGACGTGGGGTACACTGGCCACTTGTTTCCAGAAAATAGTACTTATTTTGCAAAATAAAAAAATTGCTGAAGACCGGGAAAAGTGGAAGGAGGGAAGGGAGGCCTTTGCCCTACAGTGGGACAGCACAGGCTCTTAATAATAATAATAAAGTACTTATTTTCAATAAGTAGGCTATGTACGCAAATAATATTATGATTAACTTACACATAATTAATCAAAACAATATCGATAACTTATCGCCACTTTCGATTTGTTAAGGTACATTTAATTCAATTAAACTAGATTGGCTTAAATAATAAGTTAGTTAAAAAACAAGGAAAATTTTTGGATTTTCCTGGTCACATTCAAGCTGTACTGTACATTTTTGATAGGTACATATTGGTGATTTCCCGAATTTATTTTGATTAACGATTTAACCGCTTTATAGGGATAGATAGGTACGCTTTACGCTAACAATAGGCGTGACAACTGACTACTGTATACCTGAGTAATAAATGTATATAAGGTCTATGGTGGTTCTTATATATCCAGTTAGAAGATGATGATGAACCTTGATTCCTCCAAACCGGTTCACTTCCGACAAGACATATTCTCGTAAGCGCCGCGGGCGTCGGTCACTGATAAACTTTTAATAATTAAATCGACGAATGATAACTCGGAACTGGCGCTGCGTGTGCGCAATCATTGCTTTACGAAGAAGCGCGTATCTATTAAACAAATTTATCGCGCTGACAAGTAAAGGTCACTGGCACCAATTATCTGCAACCGTCCTACTAGAAAATGACAACAATTATTCTTTTAATATATAATTTTAATTATTCATCGGAAATCGCCCCAGTACCTACCTACGGGTCTTTCCAGTTTTGAAAGCTAAATGTCAGATATTAAAACAGATAAATTATGCATATATTTTTTTCCAAACAAATACCTAAATTAATTAATCTGTTTTTTTGGGACTTCCATGGAATTTCTGAGTAAAAAGCCTGTTTGTCAGAGTTTTATTATGGCAACGACTCGTCTTGTTCGGAGAAGTAAGATGTATGATATAAATAAGTTATGTAAACCGAACAAGGCCAACTTATGTAAAATTCCGAAATACTAATTTAAAGAACCGCAGAAATATCAATAGTTCTAGAATAAGTCTCAAATCTGTATTATTTCTAATGCAGACAAATTCTGTATAGTGAGTAAAAAATCTGCTCTATGATATGTCGATCTCTGATCAGTGATCAGGGATAAACAAGCTCGACTCATTCTTAGCTACTTTACCCCAAAACTTCTCTCTCTAGATGGTCTATCATTTTGCCTTTATGGACAGTTAAGACTCAGATATTCAACAAAACCAGCAGCATCATTAATCACAAAACTCTACTAATGCACTTAGACTTTCAGAAAAGTCTGGCACTCCACTCGAAATAAGTGCTCCACCATCTGATGTGCAAGAAAGTATAGATCCGAAGTGTGGAAGTGGCTCATCTGCACCATTACGCCAGCCGGAGCCTCGCGCTGACAGATATATTATGACCTTATCTCACTCATTACCTTAACGGAGACCACTTCGAGGAAACCATCTCCTTTCTCGTAGCATTGTCAACCTTGCCGGGATATTTTACGAGGAAAAAATTCATGAGTCGGAATGTGCTGAATACATTTGTAGCTGGCAACACAGTTATACATGTTCGTCTTCGTATCCTGTACATGGGACGTATGAACGACCAGCTATTTGTGCTTTTGATGTCTGGAATATTGGAAAATTAGACATGGCAACGGTGTTCAAATAATAGGGACTGTACAACTCACTAAATAAAATTGAAGGTAGATATATAATAATATACATTGTTCAAGCAGGCGGCAGGCACACAATTACGTTTAGTTTCTTAGCGCTAATTGTGTTCTGCTGGTCTTTGATGTGAGGGTAAATATTATTTTGACGTCTTATTCACTGTTTTTTTCCGTTAACATTAACAATTTCAAGTAGATACCTAGTAAGTATTATTCAAATGGCTAGATTAGGTTTTCACCACTGTTTGTTGTAAATATTTTCCCATTGCAAAATACAGAATACATAAAGTTTTAACAAAATTTCCAATTACATAAAATGTAGCTGGCAATTTCCTGGAGAAAAGTTAAAGTGATCAGTAATTGCATGAACGGACATTACATTTCCTATTAAAATTTGTTAGGGGAAAACTGCTGTTTATTCGTTGAAAGTCGGAGCTTTTTTTTTTTTTGTGGGGTGGGAAATCATCCAATGACTTCTCCCGCTCTGGGTGGAGCGGGAGGGCGTGTGAGACTCTGACTAAAACCCACCCCTGTTCCTTCCTACCCTTAGTGCCCGGGGGCGAGGTAACTCTGTTTCGAATTTATCCTCAACCCCCGGGCTGGACTCGGAGCTTTGATTATTTTTCTGTTGGTTCCGACTTCTGAATTTAAGGTCGGAGCTTAAATTCAGAAGTCGGAGCCAACAGAAAAATAGTCATCAGAACGGTTCATTAAGGCGTATATAGCCGCCAAGTGGCGCCCTCATTGAATAAAAAATCGCAGCAAAGCGTAGAAGATATGATTAAAAAATCCTATGTTGCGTTTGTTACAAAGAGCTTAAGGTATTTTTACGTTGTTGAAACAGGACTCAAAGTGTTTCGTATCCAAAGTAGTAGGCAAAAGTACCAAAAACGGCCGTTTCTGACACTTTTGCCTACTACATACTTTGGATACGAAACATTTTGAGACCTGTTTCAACAATGTAAAAATTCTTTATCCTCTTTGTAACAATGTGAAGTTTGATTTTTTAATATTTATTTTCTGTGCTATGCTACGATTTTTTATTCAATGAGGGCGCCACTGGACCGTGAGTAGGGCCTTAAGATAGTTTCCTAAAAAAATGTAATAAGTCCGTCGTGTGTTAGATTACCTACCAAAAAATATTACACACGTATTTTTCTTTTATCGCGTAAAAAAATGAGGACGATGACGCGTGACGTCACGCCGTGGCACTTTTTACCACGAAGTGACGTAACAAGCCCCCACTCTTGAACTTTGGTGCGTTTTATCTTTCTAATTTTTTATAGATTTGGTTAAGCTAAAAACGTGTCCAATATTTTTTGATAATCTAGCTTACGGACTAAATGGAATTATTATTTTAATACCCGGGAAACAACTAATACAATTTGAACATAATTGGTGAAACCAGGGTAAATTGTACACGTCTGCGTACCCCTTCAGAGCGTATCATTTATTGAAGACTTCCGTTGTTTATTTCCGAAGATCTACATACAAATTTGGGACCACCTACGGAAAATAATATTCCAAACAAAAACAAAATTATCAAAATCGGTAAAAATTTGGCGAAGATATCGCTGAACAACATACAAAAATAAATTCAATCGAATTGAGAACCCCCTCCTTTTTGAAGTTGGTTAAAAATATAAATCACGTGACAATTTGACCACTAACGTTTCCGACACTAAAATTTTAATCTGCAAACGTGACATATTGAATATTAGAAAATCACCATCAGACTGAACGCGTTAAGGTGAAAGCTCCAGGGTAGCCCACGAAATTCAAATTTTCTTACGTTTTTTTGTATTCGCAGGTCAGTAGGTATCAGGTTGTATGTTGGTCAAAGTACGATTCGCGGCCGTAGCAAGTACGTATTTACAGAACTGTAATAATTAAAATCATTAATACAACTGTCTTACTTAGAATTGATGCCAAATGTCATTATTTTATGAAATACTTACATTTGGCATCAATTCTAACTGAAAGAGTTGTATTGACGATTTTAATTATTATAATTGTATAAATACATACTTACTACGCCCGCGAATCAAATTTTGACCTATGTACAATCTGACATTGACCTGCAAATTGCAAACAACGTAAGAAAATTTGAATTTCGCGGCCACCCTGGCGCTTCCACCTTAACGAACAATATAGATGAAATTCAAAAACTAAATTCCATAAACTGGCTGGAAAATACAACAGCAAGTTGGTAAGAAGGCTTGGTATTGAAGGCCACAGGGGGGCAACCGCGACCAATCGCCCATTGTGGGCCACAATGGCCACGTCCCAGTTCTAACTAACCCTGCGCCCGAATTCAAGGAGTGCCTCTCTATTGTCATGTGTTGATGGACGGAGGATATACAGTGTGTAATTTTATGCTCTACAGGAATTTGTCGCTTGTTAGGGTCTGCCGTCGATGTCGGCTTAACCTCAGGCGAAAGTCGACTTTGAAGCTTGTTGCATGCAAACCAGGAATCGCACTTTTTTTTTTGAAATATTTCCCCACACTAGGAATTACTCCTGTGTCGTGGGTGCGTGCAAACATGTAAACTCACTTAAACAAGACACCCAGACCCGGAAACAACTATCTGTAGGCCATACAAATATTTGTTCCGTGCGGGAATCGAACCCGCGACAGGCAGCGCAGCAGCCGAACGCTCAACCACTGCGCCAACCGTGTCGTCAAATATGGGCCGCGATTATCGTGTATGGGCCTGAAGCACCAAATAAATCTCTTGCCTGTTTTGATTTTAGGTAAAATAAATTAATTGCCTGTTTTGATTTTAGGTAAAATAAATTAATTTCTACAAGAGAATTTTTGGTCAAAAAGGTGTGGAATAAATTATTGTTATACCCGCTCCCACTCATAAATGTCATGCGACGCCTACAATTCCTGCAACTTTGCAGAATCGAATTCAAATTCTACAAATCGTTTTATTAAATAAGGAAATTACAACTTTTTTGCCCAAAATATACTCCCGAGAGGTTACAAAAGAGAACGACATACAAGAAACATATTATATTACAATATTTCTGATCAATAACCACCACTTACAACGTCAAAGTTCTGTGAAATAAGGATCAATTCCAAGTAGTTTCTGCAGCCCACGTTTATAAAACCACAGGCTGTGTAAGCATAAAATGAGGACCAATTTGTATTGTGGTATAGGTCCTTATAAGTGAAGTATAAGTTCTAAGAGCAATCAATACACAGAAACTAGATAAAGCGCCAGGTTCAGATCAGATATCTAATGAGATAATAAAATATACAACACCAGTGCTTGCTCCTAGCCTAACGGATCTATTTAACGACATCTTAGCAACCGAAAGCATCCCTGATGATTGGACAAAATCAACTATAATATTGTTACACAAGAAAGGAGACAAGGGAAATATGAGCAATTACAGACCAATAAGTTTAATGTCAAATATCTACAAGATATTCTCTAAGATAATACTATCACGAATTGCTGTCACGCTCGACGAAAACCAACCCAAAGAACAGGCTGGCTTTCGAAGTAAGTTTTCAACGATAGACCACATCCATGTCGTCAGGCAAGTCCTTCAAAAGTATAAGGAATACAACAAAGTCTATTACCTAGGGTTCGTGGATTTTAACAAAGCATTTGATTCATTAGACCACGATAGCATTTGGAGGGCATTAGAAAGTCAGGGAGTGGAGGATAAGTACATTCGAATACTGGAAAATATCTATTCTAGGAGTACGGCCCAAGTTAAGTTGGAAAGAACAGGAGAACAATTTCCTATCGAGAGGGGTGTTAGACAAGGCGACCCCATCTCACCAAAACTATTCTCTGCGGTTCTAGAAATGATTTTTAGAAACCTGCAATGGGAAAGAAATGGACTCAATATCAATGGAGAAAAACTTAATCATCTACGCTTCGCAGACGATATCATTCTATTTTCGGAGACTCCGGATGCTTTAGAGGACATGCTACAACAACTATCTGATGAAAGTGCCAAGGTAGGCCTATCAATGAACATATCAAAAACGAAGGTAATGACAAACTCAGCTAAAAAAGACATTAGAATAAATGGTGGACAGATGGAAATAGAGTATGTTAACGAATACATATATTTGGGTCAACTAATGTCTACAGAAGACACAATGCAAAAGGAAGTAGATAGAAGAATATCAAACAGCTGGAAACGATTTTGGTCACTCAGCGAGGTCATGAAGGACAAGAATATGCCTATCAAAGAAAAAAGGAAAATATATAACACATGTATCCTTCCATGTTTGTCGTATGGATGTCAAACATGGGCACTGAACGAGAAACACATCAAAAGAATCCAAGTTTGCCAAAATGGAATGGAAAGAAGCGTTATTGGAGTGAAAAGAAGAGACAAGGTGAGATTAGAAAGTATAAAGAACAAAACAAAATTTAGAAATATACATACAGTATACAAAAGCCTGAAATGGAGATGGACAGGACACATGCTAAGAGAAGGGATAGAGAAGTGGACGAGACTAGTAACGGAATGGTACCCGCGTGATAGTAAAAGGAGCAAAGGTAGACAAACTAAACGATGGGAAGACGATATGAAAAAGATAGCTGGTCCGGAATGGATGCGCATTGCAAAAGACAGGACAAAATGGAAAGCATTAGAGGAGGCCTTTGTCGAAGGACAAGCTGAAAAACATAAACCGGCTGCAGAATTGAATATGCTTAATATAGTTAAAGTTTAATTGTATAATAGAGTTAAGGAAATGTTAAAAGTAGTTTTCAGCAATAAAGGCTTATTTTATTTTTTATTTATTAAGTGAAGTATAAAGGGCATTATAAGTCCGTCACGATACGTCGTAGATCCGTATTTGTTCCGCGCTGGTCGGACCGTGGCAAATCAAACAGATGAAATGTGGCGTATAATTGGCCGGGCCGACCGGAATGCAGTCCACCAGACCACTACGGAATGGCGACAAGTTAAATACGATTTATAATAAAGCATTCGTTGTATAATTTGGTGCTTGTTGAGCCGGTATAGAAGAACAAGCAAGCACTTTTGTAATAGTTACACAGATTAAATACAACAGCGATAAATGTTGCTTAAGGCCCTACTAACGGCCAAGTGGCGCCCTCATTGAATAAAAAATCGTAGCATAGCATAGAAAATAAATATTAAAGAATCCAACGACACGTTTGTTACAAATAGGATAAAGTATTTTTACGTTGTTAAAACAGGTCTCAGAATGTTTCGTATACAAAGTAGTAGGCAAAAGTGTCAGAAACGGCCGTTTTTGGTACTTTTACCTACTATTTTGGTACGACCTTAAGAACGCTATTATCCAAATTCAAAATTAATATTTGCGCCCAAAGTGCTTCTTAAGCAATTTTTATCCTTTTGCTAAAGTAAATATTAATTCAATAATTCGTATTTAGGACAGCAGAACAAACGACGTCTGGAATCTAGACAAATCGATCCAAACGGATTTAGGATTAAGACCTAAGCTATTCTGGAACGATCGTGCTCCCAGAAATTTATGAAGTTATGATTATAATACATACTGATGCCCATTCTGTTGTTCACAAACTAAACTTAATTTAGGCTATTGCTATCTTTTTCTCTCCAATAAAACAAGAAAGAGACTGACGTAAATCAGAGCTGTCATATTTAGTTGAACTAATATTGCATTACAAATTAAGGGTACACGTACAACATTTCGACTAACAACACGGTACAGCGCAAGGCGTAAACTATTTTGACATATCTAACTTAGTTCATAGTTATAACCGTCCTTTTCTCGCATTGCCTTTTAGTAAAAGATAGCGATTCTATAATTTTATTTTAGTTATTGAACAAGAGAATCGGCACCACTGTTTATGTAACGGACCGATTTCAAGAAGTATTGGCATCAATAAATGCTAATTTTACAGATAAACATAACTTAAGTAGACATTCGAAGTATGAATGACGTTTATATTTTGACAGTATGAATGACGTTTACATTTTGACAGCTACTTTAGGATTTCGCTGAAATAACCCATGTTTGACTTAGGTTTAGTTTTTATTTATACGCGTTTAGAAGTAATTGTAGATCCGATAGTATTTTCTAAGAATCCGTGACGACTTTGACCGATCGCATCCTCTTGAAGATCTTTGGCGCCCACTAGACGTTAGATCACTAATAATATCGTACCGAGATCTTTAAATAGATGGACATTTGTCACGGTACGAGGCGCCAACTGGCAACAGCTAATGTAACTTGTGTTGTTTAAAGAGCACCTTTTTACTTTAAATTTGCGTTTATCGTTCACCACACATAGTCACGTTACAGTATAACTATTTTCTTAATGTCCCTCGACAATCATTGTCGTGTCTGCGACGTTAGCAGCTTTCCTTCAATTTTTTAAATAAATTACGTCAACTTCAAAGAGTTCTATATACTTCCAAGTGGATTGAGAGCTTCCAGTCTGCACCAAGTGCATACTGCAAAAGGCACTGATAGAAACCCGACGACTGACGAAACAAGAAGTTTGCCGAGGGACATAAAAAAATAGTTGTACTGTACTAACCTAATAAATGCTCAAAATTAATGACTAAAAATGTTATTTAACTATGATCCAACAGAAACTTTATAAGCATACTAATTCGAAAAATACTAAATAAAAATATACTTACACACAAACAAGACTTTCTACAATTAACTCTATATACTTCCAAGTGAATTAAGAGCTTCCAGTCTGCACCAAGTGCATACTGTAAAGGGCACTGATAGAAACTCGACGACTGACGAAACACGAAGTTTGCCGAGGAACATAAAGAAAATAGTATTGTACGTACACTAACCTAATAAATGCTCGAAATAAATGACTAAAAATTTTATTTAACTATGATCCAACAGAAACTTTTATATGCATACTAATTCGAAAAATACTAAATAAAAATAAACTTACACACAAACAAGAATTTCTACTATCACACCGATGCCATCGATCGATGGTATAATGCAATAGTCGACGTAGATCGATAGTTTCTATTACACCAATCGATCGAGCGTCTATCGATGGTAGAATGAATTAGTCGACATCGACCGGTCGATAAACAATCGACCGGTATCCGTCGATCAGCCAAAGATAATACACCAATCAATCGACGATCGATCGATTGGTGTAAAACACCCTAACACGCACAAACTACTGAAGAAAATCTGTTATGCATGAAGGATCCAAATTCTATTATTTAATAAATTACCAAAAGACCTCAAGTAATCTAGACCCAAAACCACTTATAAAAAAAGTGTGTGTGTGTACTTATGTACGCACGTAAGAAGTTATACTTCTTTGGTGTAACAAGATAAAAAAACCAAACTGTCACAAAGTTTACAAAAGGGAAACAACCATTCTTCATGAACAAAAATGACTATAGCTAACTTCAGGGTGACGGTTCTAGCTAACTTCAGGGTGTCGGTGTGGTGTGCGCGCGCATCGTAAAAATTTACTCTCATCATTTTTACCGTACGCGCCAAAAGATGTAACTTCAAAAACTACTTTCCCTACAATAAAATTGTCTCCAGCCACATCCAGTTACGCTTATGACCAGTTATCTATGTTTATACGGAAACTTGTTTGAATATAGACAGTTGAACCTGTGTTTCGAACTTACACTTGTCCATATTTTTAATCTACCCTCAAAACATTATACTCGATGCCTAGTTTTGTAATACGTCCAACATTTTGTCTTATCAGAATAAACATATCTCAAATCATTACTGAGCCTCAATTTTCAAGAAAGGCTGTTTTGCTTTGGTTTTCCTTTTACCCTCTTTATACGACTTTTATCTGGCCTCGTCAATAAAACCTCATGATTTTATTTTCTGTTGCTTAAGTTCCTTCTGTAGGTAATCTATTCGCAGTTCGCACTGTTATAGTAATAACTAACACATCCCGAGCGGTTACCGCTCGAGGTTCCTATTACGGTGGCGTAGAAAAAAAAATCCCGAACGATACATTATTGTGAACACAAAAACTGTACTCAGAAATCAGCCATTCTTCTAGGAACCTGTCCATATGCACGACGGTAGTTGTAATACGCGTTACTGTACCTCGCACGGACGGGGATACAACAAAAACTCTTTATTAGTAGAGTTAGTCATCCATGTTAACCAGAGTTTAGCGCTAAATGTCAACTTGTGACGTCACACGTATGTAACCCTTTACTTAAGGCGTATACATAGCCGCCAAGTGGCGCCCTTATTGACTATAAAATCGTAGCAAAGAGTAGACAATAAAGATTAAAGAATCCTATGTTGCGTTTGTTACTAAGAGCTTAAGGTATTTTTACGTTGTTGAAACAGGACTCAAAAGTGTTTCGTATCCAAAGTAGTAGGCAAAAGTACCAAAAACGGCCATTTTTGACACTTTTGCTTACTACTTTGGATACGAAACACTGAGTTCTGTTTTAACAACGTAAAAATACCTTATCCTATTTGTGACAAACGCAACATAGGATTCTTTAATCTTTATTTTCTATGCTAAGATACGAATTTTTATTCAATGAGGGCGCCACTTACGGGGAGGTAGGCCCTTAAGCCCCAACGGAATTGTAGCGAACGTGGGGCGGGAGTTAATATAAACTGGCCATTCAGTTATTCCGTGTGTTCACGTAAATGTTAACGTCAATTCAGGCCCACGCGTTAATAATAAATTGTGAGCGAGTGTACGAGGGTCATTCAATAAATACTTAGCCTACAAAAAGTAAACGAAAATTTTGGAAAAGTGGCAATTTATTTTTCAACATAGTCTCCTTTTAGTTCGATACACTTAGCCCAGCGATGCTCCAACTTTTTTAACCCGTCCGAAAAATAGTTTTTGTCAAACTCTGTAAAATAGGCCTCCGTGGCGGCGATAACCTCCTCATTCGATCCATATCTATTCCCGGCGAGTGATTTTTTCAGATTAGGAAACAGAAAGAAGTCACAAGGGGCCAAATCTGGAGAATACGGTGGATGGGGCAGCAATTCGTAGCGTAATTCGACCAATTTGGCCATGACAACGGCAGACGTGTGAACCGGTGCGTTGTCGTGTTGAAACAGCACTTTCTTCTTCGCCAGATGGGGTCGTTTTTTCTTTAATTCGGCGTCGAATCGGCCCAATAAATCGGCACAGTAAAGCCCTGTAATTGTTTTACCCTTCTCGAGGTAATCGATGTAGATCAGACCTTGTGAATCCCAGAAAACGGTAGCCATAACTTTTCCGGCCGATTTTACAGTTTTCGCCTTCTTTGGAGCACGTTCCCCGGTCTGGATCCATTGTTTTGATTGCTCCTTGGTCTCTGGTGTGTACCAGTGGATCCAGGTTTCATCGACGGTCACAAAACGACGCAAAAACTCCGCTGGATTCCGCTTAAACAGCGCCAAACACGTCTCCGATGTGGTCTCACGGTTGCGCTTGTTTTCTGGTGTGAGTAAACGCGGCACCCATCACGCCGACAGCTTTCTCATGCCGAGTTCCTCGTGAAGAATATGATGCACTGTTCCTTCTGAAATGCCTACAGTCTCAGCTAGCTCCCGAACCTTCAATCGGCGATCTGCCAATACGAGATCATGGATTTTTTTAATGTTTTCCTCCGTAGCAGCTGTTTTCGGTGCACCTAGACGTGGTTCATCAAAAACCGACGTACGGCCACGTGCAAACTCGTTGAACCAATTCTTGACGGTGGCCATCGATGGAGAAGAGTCACCGTACACAGCATCCAAGCGCTCTTTGATTTCGATGCGCGTTTTCCCTTCCAAAAATAGGAATCGAATCACCGAACGATATTGCTCTTTTTCCATTTTTGTAAAACCGATCGACACGTTCGCTTCCATAAGTTGTCAAATTAAAACAAATGAAGGGATTGGAATGAAAATTTGAAAAAAGAATTAAAAAAGAATGTGCTACACTGTGGTAAAACTCTTTTGAAACTACAGCGCCCTCTGGCGATGAGGCTAGGTACTTATTGAATGCACCTCGTATGCTCTCGGAATGATGATAAGTCAGCCCGTTTGTTGGAAACTACCGGTAGGACGTGGATACAATAGTGCCGGGGAGCGATAAGTCCTCTAAAGCCGAGAACCAATCTTGTGAACGCTGTACGTGTAAGGCAAAAATTAAGAAATGTTATTTCACGCCATCCTCGTTTGTGTTCGTGTTGCTCACCGATTACATAACAGTTTCTAACAACTCACAGATTTGGCACTTATTATGGTGTGAGGTATTGGCAAATAGACGTGGATGCGATTTTAATATTTCTTAGAAGTCTTTTATCTCAGGGACATTACAAAAAATTAATATTTTCACATTATTTGACACGTATTAAAAGAAGGATATGATAAGGAGTATTTTTCGCACATCAGCCACTATTATTTAAAATTATAATATCATGACAAATATAAAATAGCTATTTTAACTAAAAATTCTATAATAGTAACGCTTGAGTAAATCCCAAATCCCTTATTTGGGATTTACCCGAGCGCGATAGATGAATAGAGGGCCCGGGGGATACCTTGCATCGTATTGAGTACCTCCACCAGCCCTTTACACAGGCTGTAAAAGAAAGGTGTGGCCATATTTTAAGAACTGCATCTGTCCATCGATATGAACAACTTTATTCAAGAAAATCTGAAGAAATTCTCAAACATTTTTTTTTCCTCCCATACAAATGTTGATCAGCTGATGATAACTTTGTATGGAAAGCCCAATTTTTTTGAAATTTTTCTATTTTTTAACCGTTTTTCGAAAAAGGAGGAGGATTCTATGTTCGACTGTATGTATGTTTTTTTTTGTCAGTTGTGGACCGATTTTCAAAATTCATTTTTTATCCGAAAGAATATACTCCCGAGGTGGTCCCATATAAATTTTATCGAAATTGCTTTAGCGCTTTTTGAGAAACTGAACAATAACGAAAAATTGGCATATCTTGATGACGTTTTTGTGTTCTCCAAATGTTTTAATTCCACGTTCCATGTTATTGGGGATTTTAGTTCTGGGGTATAACAACTAAAAAGCGAAATATATAAAACTTTTTTACAAAAAAAAACAACCGACTTCCAAAAAAAAATACACTAAAAATTTAAAAATAACTTTAATTTCGGAAGTCGGTGTCAAATATCGAAGAAATAAAATACAAACACCGACTTCCGAAATTAAAGTTATTTTTAAATTTTTAGTGTATTTTTTTTTGGAAGTCGGTTGTTTTTTTTGTAAAAAAGTTTTTTATTAGATACAGTTTTTCATTTCCACGGTCAGAGCCGGTTCTTAAAATTATACAATTAGCCAAGTGCGGAAATTGCGGGTATACTCAGAATTAGTAAACAAAACGGAAATTCTTCTGCAATAAATATTATAAAGAGGTGTTTGTGAGGTTGTAGGGGGTAAACTCTGGATCTACTGAACCGATTTTGAAAATTCAAGATTCGTTTACCAATAGAAAGCTACGTTATTTGTGAGTAATAGGCTATAAATTTTTGAAATCCACGCGGACGAAGTGCTAGTCGAGAATAATCAGAAAGTTTGAGACACTTATGAATCATGTTTTTAATCTTTCACCCTTGAATGGCGGTGTCTTGTAGTGTATGGGCTATTCAAGACTTGGTATTTATTTATTTTGACATAATTATTCTGATAGCCAATCAGAATGCGGACGAATGAGAACAAGTGACAAGTGTTGCCTGCCAACGAATCAAGCTCCATTCTATTTCTTATTTTTTGGAAAACAATTCGTTGTGGAGTCAAAAGATGAATAGGGAAGAAACTGGAATGTTTTAAAAGAAAACAATATTTACAATTTAAACGGTACAGAACAACCCATACAGCCCATATTACAATCTACAATTGGAATCAAGTGTAACAGCTCACAATTTTAGGACCCATTAATATTAGTGTTTTTAACCAGTGGTGCTTGGCAACTGGGTTTAGCCCAGTTGTAAATACCCTCTTTGTGCCTAATGGCCAAGCTTTGTTCTGTCTCCCGCTTGATGAGGGGGAGGGGGAGGGGGGAGGGGAATTATGTTTTTCTTACTCCTACGCTGTCTTTTCTGATTAATTTCGTTGCGGGACCCAAGACAGTTTAATCGTTTCTCTGGGACTCGTCGAGCTTCATTGCCTAGGCGTTTTTTTTCTGGTGGTCGCCACTGTTGATTCTGGTTTACAGAAGTTACAGTAGTTAGGGCATAGTGTGGCGGGCATGTTCCAAATTAAAAAAAAAGGCCATACTACACTACACTGTGTCCGTCCGCCATCATTTTGAGGTCATTTTGTTGAAAGTTAATATTTCACATTTTTATATATTTATGTAAGATAAGGTGGGTAACTTTTCTATGGAGGGCATACATTGACTCGAATAAAGGTGTTCACGTAGTTACCATCAAACTTCACTTGGTAAGTTCGTTCGGTGCAACTGATACTCACGCGCAGAATACCTATAATTTTCGTAAAGGTTAGAAGCGCACCGCAAACCAAAATTAGATTAGTACCCACAAAGTTTATAAAGAGTAGTATCATTGTGAGTCAAAATGAACATGGTTCATAGAGCGCTTCTTTACGAAATTATGTGTAGATTTAAAAAACATCGGCCAAGTGCGTGTCTGACTTAGCACATTTGTATGGCTTTGGGTCAACAAGATACTTATAAGTACTGTGAAAATTTGAAGACTGTAGCTCCAACCCTTTGGCTGTAAAACCTGTGTGACAGACGACGACGAGAAGGACACGTGAGTGACAGCAATAGGTCTCCGTTTGGACCCTTCGGGTACGGAACCCTAATAACAACACTTTTTTTGGGCAATAATTGCTATGACATAATAGTATTTATCACGTAAATCTTATTTAATAAAAAAATATATAGGTATCTTCAACCATACAAATACATTAAAAAAAAATAGTCGGAAACAGAAACTTATTTTTTCAAGTGTGTGGTGGACGATAAATGTCTCTTTTCAAATTCGAAAGAGTTACCTCGCCCCTGGGCATTCAGGGCAGGGAGGAACAGGGGTGGGTTTTAGTCAGTAAGAGTCTGACACGTCCTTCCTCTCCACCCAGAGCGGGAGAAGTCATTGGATGATTTCCCACCCCACAAAAAAAAACCCATACATTTACGTTCAATTATTTCATAAGAAGGTATTTCGAAATTATTTCATAATTTACCACAAGCATGACCGCACGTTTGACCAAAATTAAAATAAACTTATTTTATCATCGCTATCACAAAGGCATGTTTTTTGCCTAACAAAACAAACCTAATACAATTATCTGATTCACAGAATAATGGTCGCACAAAAAACATTGAATTCATAGAAGTTTGTTCTTGTTCCGCATTCCCTATGTACAGTTCAGAGATTTAAGGTCCAATTTGAATATACGGACAAATCACATGGAGCCATAGAGGTAGAGAGATGCATACATGCATGCGTTAGCTGGAAGCATGTACAGTGTTCGCTGGAAGCCCACAACAAAGTAGAATGATGAGAAGCGCGGATTCCGTTAAACTGTAAGACGATCGATACCACACGACGACGCGCGCTAAATAAATGTTTGGGAAGACATTTTATTGCTGTCTTTGTATCCTCACGGTTGCTAGATATTACGGCGTAAGCAGAACTTGAAAAGGGACTACAGCAAAATGGTTGGTTCCACCAAACAAAACTGTGGCTGCTGCGTGAGGTAAATCCGTTTACAAAATGAATTTTATTGCTTCTGTGATGATTGTTTCTTCAAAGTAAAGGTCTTCAAGCGGAAAATTCATTAGCAAGAAGTGATACTTATGAGGGAACAGGGCCTCTGACTGTGGGATTTTAAGAAAGAGTATGTGTAGGTCCCTATTAAATGTTTTATGTTAAAACTTTTCGAATTTGTCTGGTAGTCCTCTAAGAACGGCGGTAAAAATAGGGCCATTTTCTGTCATTTTTGGCGGGTCATATATTCTTTACTTATTAGTTGCTCAAAAAAAAAAAGGAAATGACAGTCCACAGCAGACCTTGACTTTATGAAAAAAAAAAATTGCTGTAGAGGCATCATTCAGGAAGAAAAAATGAGAATACAATTTGTATGGAGAATCGCAGCCCCTGTTCCCTCTTAAAATAAATTTTCTTTGAACCAACTCGGGCCTATTAATAATTCCTCGGTACAACTGCACTTCAGCGGCAACAATAAACTGATAAATACAACGTAATGATAATCACCGTCGCAGCCGTCTATATCAACCTGTCACCAGTAATATCGCAATCTCTAAAGACGATAAATTACACCTATTCACACGTCCAAGTGCAATTTAAATAGCAACTAGTATCCAAGCAGCTCGAGATGTTATCACCTTTCCGTAAGGAAAAAAAACGTCAGATACATACTCAATTAACAGGCTTTTTAGCATTGGAAAAACGCATCCAAATTCCAAGTAACTCAGAGGCATGTAAATCTCACTGCAAGATTAAAAGGTACTCGGAAAGTCCCATAAGAGGAACTGAAAAAAAAATAATGCGGATCACGATCGAAAAAAGTAGAATGAATCAAAAGATGAGTCAGATGTAGGTACAACAAAAAAGTTTTATGAATCAAAACTTTATCTTGTACAATCAGAGACAAAATTACAGATAAGATTGTCGCTACAACCCACGCTGCGACAGTGTCTTCTCGTCTGTACCCGATAATAACTGCATTTACGAGGCTCTTAGCTCTTATGTAAGACCGTGCCTTTGAAATAACAATGTGTTTTTAATATGCATGACTTTTAGACACAGTTATGGAGTTTTATTTGTCAATGCATGGCGATGTAGGAAACAGTAAAACGACGTTTTTCTGCTATGTTTTTGATGGCACATTGAAGTGTGCTTAGCTAGCACGCAAGTGACACAAGTGGCGGATAATATTATGATTATTCTTTTTAACGATGAATATTTATTTTTCTGTTATGTTAATTGCTGCATACAATTATATAAATACATGTTCATCAAACTTAACAGACGGATGTGTTGCTGAAGAGTTTGTTGCGCCACTACACATTTCCAGCTAAAATACTAGGACGTAGTGACAAGCGGGTGTTTTTGTGGGAATGTCTTTATGTAGCACTGACGTTTAAAAAGTGCTGGCCTTCAGCCTTATTTGAATAAAAGAATTTTTGATTTTTGAATTCGACTTCATTCTTGAATTACTGAGCTTATGTGATGTGCCACCAGTGCATTTTTCAGCGTTGTGACAACTGAGAGTCATTTTTTTTTCTAGTGTGAGTTTTTTAAAGCACTCGAACGCGTTTGCGTAGACGTTGGCTTATGTCAAATCGTATAGAAAAAAGAGGTTACTCGTTATTGTCACCAAGCGGCGGTTGTACATTTATAGTACAAATTGACATTTACGATTAAGGCGCTATTAACTGCCAACGACCTTGAGTGGTTAGCTTGCGTGTTCTGTGCTGAGCTCACGTAACGCGTCGTACGACCACCCAGTAATAGGAGTCGTCTATCAAGTAGCGCTGTCCGAAATTAGACGCATTATTAATTTATTACACATAAAACAAAAGATATTAAACTAAAACACTTAGACTAAATTATAAATAACGAAATGATCTTTAAAATGGTGAACGTTTCATAAAAATACGCTTTATAGTATTTGCGTGATTTTCAATTTTTTATCCGCGTTAGACATAATTTTACTAATTAATTACACTATGTTTTGAAAATATAATTTCAAATATTCTCAGATCAAAATACGACGGCAATTGTCTAGATTAACATATTATTTTTTTCAATGAAAAAAGACTAGTCGTTTAGACATGGTGTTCAATTAAAAACCATTAAAAATCGTAAAACTGGGCCTTAAATTAAAAAATTCACACTCGGGGTACTGTATGACGTACGTAGTTTACGTCACTATTGCGTAAATTTACGGTGAAACCCCTCTTTTAGAAATATACAATTCTTACTATACTAAAATTGTTGCTTAAGTTTTGTTTGGCAATGACACAGTAGTTCCCCACTGAGTATATTTGGCTAGGTACGTACGTGCTAGTTTCACAGTGAGAATTTCCAAGATAGTTCCGATCCAACATGGACTATATTTACATTCAACAAAATTCCAGGCAAGGTCCCTTGAGAGATCTGTGTGAATTTTGCTGTACTGAATCCAAAGTCACATTCACTCATTTAGTTCAGTTTATGTTAACTCAACTCTAGTTCCATTTGATCGTGATGGATGCAACAAGCAAACAATAATGTTGATCAGTAAACACACATAAATGTTCCAATTTCAAGTAAATTCGAAATACGTCAATGTTGCCATCATAAATCGCCAATGTTTACATTCGCAAAAAAAACGGTTTGTTCATTCACAATGTGGTGTGTTTACACATGCGCCAACGCACCATCGCGTTTAATTTTAACTAGTGAGCGGAATCTCAAGCGTATTCAAGGTTCCGGAACGAAAATGCGTATAATCTGCCGCGTCATTAAAAAATGAGGAAAAAGGAAAAAACATGGTAAACAAGTATGCAGTAAGCACGTGGAGACGCTCACAATGGGTGCTGATACTATTATCGTAGCGTTATCATGCGCTATAATGGCCTTTCTTAGAAGCGAAATAGCCTGGCGTACAATTATCACTGCTTCTGTGAACCGTCAGTCTGTGCTCGTAATTATGTGGGTGTACCGACGACCAAGGTTTCGTTGTTTTACTAACAAAAATTGAAACTATTATAGATAGTTAGATAAGAAAACAATAGACTACTTGGAAGCATGTGTATCGCGAAGCAGGGACGTTCGGAACGAAGCTTGCGTTCTTATAATATGGTAGATATGTAGCTATACTATGTTATTACGTCATGATTTGAACTATTAGAAGTTACGTCATAGCGGCCTTATTATGCACAATCTCATTGTTAATATAGGGGATTTAGCAGGTTAAAATCTAATACCCATTTCTTTAGAAGGCTAGACATTGTCTCAAAGCTTAATTTACAAAAATATCTAGAAACCCACACAACGAATCGCTCGTAAAAGCCAATGTGTCATCCAAGTTCAAATTACAGCTAGCTGCCAAGTGTCTATGCAGACATAAACAACAAATGTTTACTGTCAACGGTCGAAGGCAGTCTGTATTATTATTACGTCACGTCTAACATTTGACATTTGGTATGGATTTATTAATATAATTCAAAAGGAAAATGTCAGTATGTCGTAAATAAGATAATTAGCATTCTAATGATTATGTTATAATACTAATTATTTAAATTTAGAGCTAACTCCATTTGCTTTAGTACAAAATTTACTTTACTAGACTAATTAGTGAAATGTCTAGCTAGACAAGCAGCTTAGCTTAACCTCTTAAATTGAATTATTTCACAGAAAACGTTAATTATTGCGCAAAAATAACTTCAACATCTCAATCAAATACTGACAAGAACAAACGTTTTAGAATAATGTTTTTTTTTATTTAAAAGCTTTATTAAAACTCGCTAACCCTTTAAAAACTTATTAGCGGCTTCTAAATTCAAATTCTCTAATGAAAATTTTGAATTAGGAATCTGTGAGTACTCTCAGTGTTTAAAACTAATCATGCGTTTATTTTTTTTTATAAACGCGCGAGTGTACCATTTCTTTTTAAATTTCCCAAAATTTTCTTTCATACGAACCTTGTGCGAATTACGAACACAACAAGAATTAGCTGAATAGGTGCAGCCATTCTGAAGTGATGCGCTTACATACATTCGGCAATTGATTTTTATTTATACAGGGTGTAACGGAAAGGTGTGGTCATATTTTAAGAACTGCATCTTGCCCATCTACATGAACAACTTTCTTTAAGAAAAACTGAGGAAATTAAAAAAAAAAAATATTATTTCCATACAAATATTGATCAGCTGATGATAATTTTCTATGGAAAGTAATTTTTTTTACAAGAATTCAACGAGTATAATGATATTAATAATTAATGTGCACAGAAAAGATAATTGACATCTTCATAGTGAAATACTACACGTGCCAGCTATGACCTCAAGTTGCGGGAGTGTTTGAAAGAGACCTTGCCCTGGCACAGGCAACTTAACGAACACGGGTGCGTTTTAGTCAGTAAGAGTCTGACACACCCACCCAGCTCCATCCAGAGCGGGAGAAGTCATTAATGATTTCCATCCCTCAAAAAAAAAAAGAGCTATGATCCCAAATCAAACCTACATTCTCGTACATGATAGATAGGTACCTCACCTTGTTTTGCTCTTAACAAAAATAAAATCAG
Organism: Polia nebulosa; assembly: GCA_951329385.1. Taxonomy (NCBI): domain Eukaryota; kingdom Metazoa; phylum Arthropoda; class Insecta; order Lepidoptera; family Noctuidae; genus Polia; species Polia nebulosa. The sequence continues at coordinate 27,739,284 of OX589591.1, read as the reverse complement.
TAATATACGAGTATCTTACGTTTTAATTACGATTCACTCATCAGAGCGTTCTCTCGTTGATTATTCGCATCGAATGGGGCGCGTCGTAAAATGTTAACTGCTCATCAATGGCTGACATTACTATTTCTCCGAACTGAACCGTAAGATTTACGCGTTAATTCTTATTTTTTATGCGTGTACAGTCATGACCATAAATATGTAGTTACACACTTATCAAAATTCAAAAGCGATTTTAAGAATTGATTTAATATAGGGAATGATGTATTCGAACTCACGTATCGCCCCATCTTGTATTCTTATTTCAAATTCGCAACCGAAAAAATCGCTTTTAATTTTATCTAACAGCACATTATAAACGACATAGCGTTCCAGTGGTAACGGCCGCAACTTTAAGTTGTAGGTCATAACTTCTCAAGGCCAGGCAGCTGCGCTTTACTATGTGAAAATTATTTCATCACCACTGCTCTCAAAACGGTGAAGGAAAACATCGTGAGGAAACCGGTATGTCCTAGAACCAAAACTTCGAAGACATGTAACATCCACCAACCCGCATTGGGCCTGCGTAGTGGATTACGAGCCAAACCCTCTCTCAGAGAGGAGGCCTGTGTCCCAGCAGTGGGAAAAATATAATATTATGCTGATTATGCTATGCTGTGCACATAGGTACATTTTTTTATTTTGTTTGACTGTACTCGGTCGCTGTACATCTAAATACTACATTCCATGATTACTGAGAACACTAGTGTAAATGGAAACGTACATACTCGTACATAAAACGTTTGTAGTTAATAACAAATGTTATTTTATTCCCTTTGTAAATCATCTGTTTGATGTTTCTTTTACATCTTGGGCAATGTAGGTAGATAGATTATTGTATTTTTAACCGACTTCCAAAAGGAGGAGGTTCTCAATTCGTATGTATGTTTTTTTTGTATGTATGTTACATAATAAGAAAAAAGACCAAACTTACGGATGCCCTACATCGAGCATTAAAACTAAAATGGCACTGGGCCGGCCATGTAGCGAGATACACCGACCAGCGTTGGACTCTTAAGATTACTAAATGGACCGGCCCACAAGGAAAGAGAAACGTGGGAAGACCACAAAAACGATGGGTGGACGATATAGTATCGGTGGCGGGCAAAAACTGGATCGGAACAGCACAGGACAGAGAAAAATGGAAGAAATTGGAGGAGGCCTATACCCTTATCAAGGGATTTCTGTAAAAATATTTAATATTATAAAGATGCATAAATTATAACTAACACTAGAGTCATTTACTAACATTAGATTAAGAAACCCTTTTTTTTGTAAATATTTTGTAAGATTTTTATAGAAAATTAAAAGGCTTTTTTATTTATTTTTTTATTTATGTATGTTACGCGATTTCTCTGCCACCTGTGAATAGATTTTGATGATACTTTTTTGTTTGGTAGGTCATACATCAGAGGTGGTCCATAGAAATTTTATAGAAATTGATTAAGCGCTTTTTGAGAAATTGAACAAAAACGAAAAATACGTATACCTCGATGACGTTTTGGTGTTCTCCAAATGTTTAAATGCCACGATCCATGGCGGTGTTTGTATTTACTTCTTCGTTATTTGACACCGACTTCCGAAATTAAAGTTATTTTTTAATTTTTTGTGTATTTTTTTTTTTTTGGAAGTCAGTTGTTTTTTTTGTAATTTTTTTTTATATAAAATCTAGTTTGCAAGATTGAGTGCTGAGCGTATCTACAAGGCCTCGACCGAGTATTTCTATAAATATTATTTTTGTGTTGCAGGGTCGAATATTTTGAAGATAAACTTGTTATTGTATAAATAAAGATAAAATTCATAGAATTGTGAATTATCAATGAATTGTTGTTTATTTTTGCGAAAGTGAGATACGTTAACCTCTTGACACTAGTTTACGCTAATCTTTTTCTCATTAATACTTTAGGGAAAATCATTAATTAATTATTATTTCATCAGCTGACGAGGATGTTTGGAGCTCCCAATCTCTTATTTGTCAAGTCATCCTGTTATTTTCTGTTATGCGATAAGGCAACTATAATCTGTACATAATATAAATAAAGTCGCTTTCCGCGTCTCTCTGTTTCTCCGCTAAGAGCGATAAACGAGGAAGGATTCTGTATACATATAATTTGCACTCGTGCGAAGTCGGGGCGAGTCGCTAGTAATATAATTACGGTTAGTATTCAAATCGCTAGTAAGGAATCAAACACACACACTGTAATATTATTATTACAGGCCTACCTAACACATACATGAAAGCAGCTTGCATATACACGAGTAAATCCTAGGCTTATGCGACCCTGGCTGACAAACTAGAATACGAAATTTTCTGCCAAGAGCTTTGCACCATCCTTGTTTAATTAAGGCGTATATAGCTGCCAAGGGGCGCCCACTTTGAGTACTGTTATAGCAACGTAAAAATACCTTATCCTATTTGTAGCAAACGCAACATAGTATTCTTTAACCTTTATTTTATAAACTAAGATACGGTTTTTATTCAATGAGAGCGCCACTTATGCGGAGGTAGGCCCTTAATTAATGCAGTAGAAAATACCTGAGGCATTTTTGAGGCACACTTCGTTATATTGTCGTATTTTAGCAAGTACTGGTTTTGCTGGAACAGGTTAGACTGAAAGCCGCCACCAGCAGTTTGATTTTTTTATCACTGAGTCAATTACATTTTCATTTTTTTTATGATTTTACTGGTAATGTGTCTTACCTTCTGTGGTGTGGACTCGGAAGCCGAGCGGAGCTTGGCACGGCCAGCCCCGCCCGCCTGGCGGATGGCAGCCATGAGGTTCGAGTGCGCGTCGCCAACAGGCGCGGGCGCAGGGGCAGGCGTCGACGATACAGCCTTCGCCTCTCTGTTGACAAGCAAAATAAAAAAAGATTTAAAACATGTTCTAACAGATCTTTTTGAAAAGACTGGCCAGTAATGGACGTGTAGAAAAGGGAGCGGGAGGAATTTGTCCAGCAGTGGGACATAACATAACAAACTAATTAGCCAAATAACAAAACAAAACAAATAACAAATAAGAGAATCGCTATCTTTTACTAAAAGGCAGTGCGAGAAAAGGACGGCTATAGCTATGAACTAAGTTAGAGGTGTCAAACTAGTTTACGCCTTGCGCTTCGCCGTGTTTTTAGTCGACATGTTTTTACGTGTACCCTTAATTTGTATGGAAATATTAGCTCAATTAAATTTGGCAGCTCTAATTTACGTCCATCTCTTTCTTGTTTTATTAGAAAGAAAAAGATAGCAATAGCCTAAATTAAGTTTAGTTTGTGCACAACAGAATCGGCAATAATGACAAAATATGTATTCTAAAACAAAATGGAAGAATTTGTCCACGATGCATACAATGTAACTCGACAACATTAAGTAGGGTAGTTTTTAACATTGATTTTGGAAGTACCCACAAACTAAATTAATTTGAACCTTAAACACAGCTTAATATAATATTGCTATTTCTATAAATTAAAGTCCGAAAGTCAAAGCATAAAGAGAAGTTAGTTTACCTTTACCTTAGCTTTTAAAATTGTTCTCATAGTGCTTTATGAGTAACTAGCTTCTGCCAGCGGTTTCGCCCGCAGGGATTTGTACTTCCCCCACTATAAATTCCAGACTATAATCTATCTCTGCGCCAAATTTCATTCAGATCCGTTCAGCCGTCCTGGCGTGATTGAGTAACAAACATTCATCCATCCGTCCAAGCTTTCGCATTTATAATATTAATAGGATAAACATCTTTAACCAGAATATTGCTACACAAAAAACTTTATTACAAAAAAAAACACCGACTTCCAAAAAAGAAAATACACTAACTTGTTTAATTTTTGGAAAAAAGATTTTTGAATTTCACTTTTTAGTTGTTATACCCCAAAACTGAAAACTCCAATAACTAGGGACGTGGAATTTAAACATACTCGTAATTGGAGAAAACAAAAACGTCATCTAGGTATACGTATTTTTCGTTTTTGTTCAGTATCTCAAAGAGCGCTGACGCAATTTCGATAAAATTTATTTATGGGACCACCTCGGGAGTATATTCTTTCGGATAAAAAAAGAATTTTGAAAATCGGCCCACAACTGACGGAAAAATAAAAAGACAAAGTCGAACATAGAAACTCCTCTTTTTAAGAAAGTCGGTTAAAAACCACAATCAAGGCAAGTCATAACATCATCAGAAGACAATTTGTCGACACGCTACAATTTTCCTCACTTAGACTGACAGTGATACTCATGATATACAATGAGAACAACAATTAAAAGATTACCTACTACTTATTACTAAGGATTCTCTTCGCGAAATCCTAGCGGTTCGCATAAATAATTAAATTAAACATCTATTAATTTGTTTACTGGATCCTTGTGTGTTTCTCGGTAAAACATAGTATCATTAATCATACCTACATAATACGTATATAATCGCTTCAGAATCACGATATTAATTTAAGATAGGTTTACACCTGCGTCCGTAGACCATGACTTGATGATTCCACCCCTATCTCGGAACAAAATCGCGTCCGGTATGAAATTGATGGCAGATGTGTCCTAAGCATTACAAGCAACATATTGTGGGCTGTAAAACCCTCGTAAGGTACCTAACAACTTGGTACTTAGAACACTGGTAATAAAATGTGGCCATTATGTAGATGAGATCACAAATACGAAGGGCACCTTGGCCAGACTAGGTTCAGCCAGGCAGCCTGGTCGATGTATTAACAAAATTGTAGTTGACTCAATGATAGGGACCCATTCAAATATTACGGAAGCAGGATTTTAGTCATTTTATTCTCCCTCTCCTCCCCCTTGTCAGTACAAGTAAGCAAAGCTCTTAGCCTCCCCCCCTCCCTTCTAAGCTTACGTATACATTGTTAAATATTTTTTTATCTGTTGGTTTCTTTATTGTTCTTCGTGAGTGGCAGTTATGAATATAATAAATTTAGGGCCGATTTCATCATTCGCTATAAAAAATAAGTTTTACTGAACTAATCTTAGCGTAATCTTATTTTACCATACAATTACTATAAAAAAGATTATAGTAAGGTTAACCTTAAAAGATAGACAAAATTATGCTGTCGCGGAGAACAATTCCGTCATACATCATTTTTGCGTAACTTTAACCGTTTACGCAGCGCACGCAACGGAAGCTCTCAAAAGGATTTTTGTCCCCGTTTTTGCGACATTTTTCATTGATGCTCCTGTCGGTCGCAGCGTGATGTTATATATAGCTTTCCTCGATAAATGGACTATTCAACACAAAAATATTTTTTCAATTCAATCCGGTAGTTCCTGAGATTAGCGCGTTCAACCAAACAAACTATTCAGCTTTATGACAGCGGCTAAACACGTTTAAGCGAGCTTAAACGTCGAAAACTGGGCGTTTAGAATTGGTGAAATCGGGCCTTAGCCTTGATAGGAATTTAATGAAAAATCAGAAAAGTAAATGTATAAATAATACTGACATAATCACAACCCAGAGTCCCCTTTCCCTGCCTGGGGCCGCGTATAAATTCGAAATGGAGTTCCCACGGCCTTTGGTACTCAGGCAACTGAAGGAACAGGGGTGGGTTTTAAGACCCCCACCTCCCTTAGGTGTTTACGTAATACTTGGATGGTCCCCAGGTTAAACGGCGATGAGATAACAGTAACGTTCAGGTCTGTGAATCCTAGGGTTTATATAGCAGGGGTACCTATACCGTTATCCGCCAATTACAGTAAAGTCTCACGAATCCTGTACCTACTTCAGTACTTCGGCACATTCAGTCCGGTACCCTCCACCCGGGCCTATCCCACCACTTCCTACATAATCCCTTAAAATCAGGACATTCTTACATGCTTTATTTTAATAAAGCATATAAAATAATAATATATCTTGTTTTTTTAGGGTTTCGTACCCAAAAGGGTCCAAACGGAGCCTTATTGCTGTCACTGTTATCCATTCAATATCGAATGTTGTAACTTTCTACGTTTTAAATCCTAGACGTGACATCTCCTGCCAGGGTTTCGGGTGTGTTTGAAATAATCACCGCGGACCCTGGCACAGGCATCTTTCTTCAGATGCCACGGGTGGGTTTTAGTCAGAAAGAGTTTGACGCCCTTCCGCTCCACCCAGAGCGGGAGAAATTATTTGATTATTTACAACCCAAAAAAAAAAGTTGTGACAGCTGACAATACTAGATGAATCTAGTTCTAAGCGAATCCTACACAAGACACAAGAGACAAACGTGATGAGACACAATATGTGTGTGTGCTCACACACATTACATATGTGTGTAACATCTACGCAAAACAAAACAAGTTAGAATGAATGTGTAAGTTATAACATGTTACCTTGTGTGTGTTACTTTTATACTGCATTAAATTTATTCTGACCTTTGCAGGGGCGAATATCGATTCGGCCGGGCTGGCTCGTACGCCTAGACTCTTCTAGGCTAGCTTCTGAAGTTATTACGTCATAATAATTAAACGATACATTTTAGAGCTACTTAAAAGGGTTTTTGAAGCGACATCTGAATCTGAACTTTTTAATGAAGAGTCCTAATTAAAATCATGAGTTGTTGGGGCTTTGATCCTAAAAGCTGTTTGTTAGATATTACGATTTGATATTAATTAATCCTGCGGAGTTAGCAATGTACGAGTACCTGAATTATTGTACATGTACCTGCCTACGCTTCTCTTCCATGCGAAAAACAATTTTTTTCGGATTAAGGGATTTGGTCCAAGGATACTTACGTAAGCGCAGAAAAGACCCTCAGAAGACTTTTTCTGTTATATGGGACGAGGACACCGCATTGCGTCACCAAATAATACGGCCTATTGTTAACAGATATTACACTAAACACAGATGTTGGCACGCCAATAAAATGCGATGGATGCCAAAGAAAAGTTTTATTTGTATTTCCACGAATTAAAGTAGGTAGCAAATGCTCTGAAAATGTCTGAAATAGAATTAATTCCTATCTGTTCTATGTCGTTACCCCGAGACTTCAATGTACCAAAATATCTTCTGATTGGCACTATGTAGACCAGACAACGCGCCTCCGCTGTTTTCATAGAAAATTGGAACGAAAAATATAAAGCGGACTAGCAGCTTAACTGCGTGGTATACACAGATGTATAGGTAAGTGCATAAGTATAGGCAGTGCTGGATTAAGTTAAGTTAATGGGGCCTGTAGCAAGTTCTACCAAGGCCTCTTAAATGTATGTAAAATTATAACGAATTAAACTGGCCTAGGGGCCCTTAGATCGGCTCGTAGAGTTCCACGCGCGCACCTAAGAGATGTCAGCCACCACTGACGGGGCCCATCATGGCCGGTGCCTGCATGCGCCCCTGGTCACTCAGGCAACGAAGGAACAGCGGTGGGTTTTAGTCAGTAAAAGTCTGACACGCCCTCCTGCTCTTGAAAAAGCCATAGGATGATTTCCCATCCCCCCAAAAAAAAGGGGCCCTAAGATTCGGATTAGGCCCACTTGTTTTTGTACGCCCAAGCGAAGGCCCCGTAGCATTTGCTTCTCTCGCTACGTGGCTAATCGGGCACTGGGTATAGGCACTTTATATTACGAGTATAAAGATCGATAGACTAGTTACGTTCAAAAGGCCTTTGCTCCATAGTGTTTAGTTATTCAGTGATGCAAATGGTATTTGTGGTTAGAACTGGTTCAGAAGCTCTAGAGAAAGTTATGCTCCTGTTTTGAATAATATTTAGTACGATACACAGTGGAATTTAGCTGGCTTTCAAAGCGAAAGCCACATTACATTACGACTTAGCGTAGGTGGTAGCTGCACTATGCTAATCACATTCCTTGCACTCCCTTTGTCACTTTTGTCAGATAAAATAGAGGAAAGCACAAAGTTTTTTATCAAATCACGAGCTTCATTTGTTTTTGTATGTTTTGAAGCCCGAGTTAAGGCGCAATTATACGACTTTTAATGGTTTTTAATTGAACATCACGTCTAAACGACTAGTCTTATTTCTTTGAAAAACTACTACTCTAGACGATTTCCGTCGTAATTTGATCTCAGAATATTTGAAATTAAATTTTTATAACATAGTGTAATTAATTTGTAAAGTTATGTCTAACGCGGATAAAAAATTGAGAATCACGCAAAAACTATAAACCGTATTTTTATGAAACCTTCAACATTTTAAAGATCATTTAAATATTTATAATTTAGTCTCAGTGTTTTAGTTTAATACCTGTTGTTTTATGTGTAATAAATTAATAATGCGTCTAATTTCGGACAGCGCTCCTTGATGGGCGAGTTCTATTACTGGGTGGACATACGACGCGTTACGTGAGCTCAGCGCAGAACACGCAAGCTAACCACTCAAGGTCATTGGCAGCTAATAGCGCCATAAGCCAGTCCTCTCTGATCCAGGAAAATAGAGGGCTATTTTTTTTTCTGTCCTCACAAACGAAGACTTGTTTTGTTATTGTTTTCAGCCACGTATAACGTCAACGACCGCTGCTAAACTAAGAGCAGAGCTAGTAAATTATTGCAGGGCGTGACTCAAGGCTTGCGCTACCAACAGATCAAATTGTTGGTGGGGTCGAAATACCAATTGATCATAATGCTTGGCTAACAATAAAAAAACTTGAACGCACAAGGCTTTTTTATTAGAAGATCAATAACAAGAATGATGATGGAATGGCGTGGCGTTTTCTAACGCAGTTGATTGGCTAAAAACTCGTTTTGATATGACGTAGGCTTGAACAGAGTCGTTTGATTCGTAATCCCGGTCCCGCGCCACGACACAGTAATGTGACAGTAGCTTTATTATATTTTACGAACGCGGGTTGGTCTTGGATGAGTGTAGATTCACTAGCACATTGTTTCTGAGTGCGTAAGCTCGGAGCACTTGGTGTCATACGTCGATCAAGAACAGTGTCATAGAAAATAGCTAATGTACACAGAAACACTGTGCACGTGAATTTACACACGCAACCAAGATCAAACCGCCTTCATGAGATAGAATAATGGAAATGCGTAAGATCAAACCGCCTTCATGACATAGAATAATGGAAATGCGTAAGATCAAACCGCCTTCATGACATAGAATAATGGAAATGCGTGGAAGTGCGTTGTTTTTTTTTATATACTGCTTGTGCCCATAAAAATAAACAACTTTCTTCAAGGTCATTAAAAAAAAATTGAACCTGCCATACTTTTTATTTTTCTGTGAGTTGTGGACCGATTTTCAAAATTCTTTTTTATCCGAAAGTTTCAGAGGTGGTATATAAATTTTATCGAAATTGCTTTAGCGCTTTTTTAAAAATTCAACAAAAACTAAAAATCTGTATACGTAGATGACGTTTTGGTCTCCTCCAATTACGAGTATCTTCAAATTCCATGTTCATGTTATTGGCCTATCAATTCGGGCGTAACTTTAATATTTAGTTTTAGTTCTGGGGTATAACAACTGAAAAGTGAAAAATAAAAAACTTTTTTACAAAAAATACACTTCCAAAAAAGAAAATACACTTAAAATTGAAAAATAACTTTAATTTCGGAAATCGGTGTCAATTAACGAAGTAATAAAATACAAACACCGACTTAAATTAAAGTTATTTTTCAATTTTAAGTGTATTTTTTGGAAGTCGGTTGTATTTTTTGTAAAAAAGTTTTTTTGTACAGTCCAATTTCTTTTTGGGAATTGACTATGTCTTCGTTGAAGAAGTAGTTCGTTTCTATGACCACGCATTTCCGTTACTCTCTGTAAACCAGTTTTTGTTGGCGAATCGGGCCAATATACTGATCGGAAGCTATTGATCAGGGTATGATAACCTCACGACTGACTGCGTGCGAGCGATTGACCTGCAGCGGACGTAACTAATTTAACTGTTCACAACATGATTTGAAAATGACCATGCTACTGATTTGTGTCGGTATCAATGTACTGTTAATTCGCGTTGAAGACCTGACAACCGCATGTATGTACCCGGGGTACCTACATGCCTAGGGGTAGCGGATAAATTCTCAACATGAGTTACCGCACCCCTGGGCACTCAGGCAGGGAAGGAACAGGGGTGGGTTTTAGTCAGGAAGAGTCTGACACGCCCTCCCACTCCACCCAGAGCGGGAGAAGTCATTGGATGATTTCCCATCCCAAAAAAAATAAAAAAAATGCGCCTACCTACCATGCGATTAATTTAGCGTGTTGCCTGTTGGGAAGCGGTTAGCGGGCGATTCTGCACTATCTATACTTACTGCATTAGAAAAAAGAGGCACGTAGAATTATTGCACGGATGCAAAATTGCAAAACATTTTATTTCAAAGTTAAGTTTGAAATTTAATTAATTCTAAAACGAGTAACAAATAACAACTTAATCACGAGAATTCGGCAATAACAATTAACAAGGCGTCGCATTCACAAGTATTCACTAGTGAATGACAATCACAGAAGTTTACTAACGTCAATTTAACAGACGACATAAACCGGTAAAATTGGAAAAAACCCCGGGTGTCACAACTTATGAAGGAATTAGGTAACTTTTTAAATTTGGTAGAATTATAGTGTGTATTTAAGTCTTTGGCATTGACACTTTAATTTTAAATTGGAATGAATAAATATAACTAAATGAAAACCACATATTTTTATCAGATAAATAGTTACAATTAAGTGTGACAGCTGCTGTATAAATAGGTTATAATAAATTTGGCGTCTATCTTAACTTTAACATGTTTATTGTACTTTTGTACAAAGTGTGCATTAAAAATAACTTTACAACTTCTCTCTTCTGACTCTGCTATTATAAATGGAATATAGGACCCGGGTGACTTATTTCTAAATGCATTTTAAACGTATCTAAAAACATCACTCCGTCTCTGTCATCGTCAAACAACTGACCGAAATAGAACGATTTAAATGCTTTAGCGCTAAATGCATGTAATGATTTGTTGTTCAAAGGTGTTTAAAAAAGTCGTAGTTTTAAGAATTTCTTATTATTTAGTATTGTCTTTTAATTTGGGGGAAAACAGTGTTTGATGCAAGACAGCGAAAGAAATTAAGTACATAAGAAATTCAGAACGCTACGTACATGCATTTAGCTAACGAAACGACAAAAAATAACCTGTTCAGCACCAATACAGATTGGAGGCTTAAAAGAAGACTTTCAACGGAATTTAATTCAGCATTTGTATTAATAACGCAGGCTGACAAGTAATCTAATACTCGTACAGCCAGCCAGGACTACACGAGCAGTTATAATCAGTCAGTTATAACTGCTCGTGTATTCCCGGCCTTAAGAAAAACTGATCAGGCGCTAAGAATTATGCAGCTAACAAAAAGACTAAGATTCAAAACCGCCAGCTCATCGTATACCAGACCCCAAGACATAATTATCTCACCAAGTGTAATAATTGGAGTTAACAACGTATAAATTCTCTACTTACGACTAATACTCACAGCGTAACTTCAAAGCACTTATAATAACAGCAAAAAATAACAATGTGCTTGTATACAGAGACATGTACACAATTTATTATCCCCATTTACAGCTGAAGAAAAATATGAATCCACGTTTGGCATAATTGCTTTCCATTCCGAGGCAAATACTTGACATTGCAACATCGTAATGGGAACGCTAAAAAGCTTCACACTCAATCCTACTACCCTAGCTTTTATTTCTTTACATATTCATATTTTAACCGTCTGCAGTTGAACAATTAGGAACCTTAACACATTCTCGTAACTGCCAAAATCCCGTGGTCTAGCGATACGATTGTGACAGTACCTCGGTAAGGACGAATTCAAACAAGTCATTCCAGTCTGGCTATCATTCCGAGTAACTTGATGAGATCAAATACGCAAAAAGTGTAATAAAGTTATTTAGTTGTATTCTTGTTCTGGCTTGAACAAAACGTTGTTATTACCATAATCATGAAATAATCATATTATTGCAATTGATGACGCGTTTGTAGTACGATAAAAGGAAGCGGCGGTTATCGGCCATTAATGTTTTACTATTAATAGAATAATATCGACCGCTCTTATAAACGGCGGGTAAATCAATATATTCAACCAGTCCGACTGCTCGCTAGTTAGGTTTAAAGAATCTTTATTTTCTCATAAGAACATGATACAGTTCACTTCATCATTCACCATTTCAGCCGAAAGACGTCCACTGCTGGACATAGGCCTCCCCTGCGTCTCGCATCCATCGGCTACCCGCGACCCTCACCAGGTCATTGGTCCACGTTGGCCTGCCAACGCTGCGTTTTCCGTTACGTGGTCGCCTCATCTGAACTTTCGGCCCCATCGACGATCTGTTCTGCGAGCAATACGCCCTGCCAATTATCACTTCAGTTTGGCGATTCTTCGGGTTATGTCGGTAACTTTGGTTAACCAGTAATACCGTAACAGTTCACTTATATGAGATTTAAATTTTAATAAATAAATCGTCGTCTAATAACGAAGCATGACTGCAGGTACATGTAATGTAAGACAAGTTAACACAGCTGGCTAATCAGTTACCTTCAAAACTACTCATAATTTATTTTGTGAGCGACTGACAAACACTACTGTATGAATGTGTAAGTATTGTGTATGTGTGCATCAGCCATTCATAAAAGCATTAGAAAAAAGAAGCACGTAGAAGCATGGATGCAAAACATTTTTATGTGAAAGTTAAGTTAACACAATTTTATTAATTCTTTAATTTTAATCGTAAAACAGTAACAAATAACAACTAAATCGCAAAAATTCGACAATTAGTCGCTCACATTGAATGACAATCACAGAACACTATTTACGTCAATTTAACAGACGACATAAACCAGTAAAATTGGAAAAACCCGGCTGTTACAACTTATGAAGGGATTAGGTAACATTTTAAATTTAGTAGAATTAAAGTGAACCGAAAAACGTTCCGGCTATGTTCACTCCTGCGTCTTTTAGGTTTTTAGCATTGACACGGTAATTTTAAATTGAAATAAAATATTATAACTACTTAAATGAAAGCCACACAATTTCATAAGATATAGTTATAATAATTATCTAAGACTGACAGCTGCTGTATAAATAGATTATAATAAATTCGGCGTCTATCGTAACTTTAACATGTTTATTGTACTTTTGTTACAAAGTGTGCATTAAAAATAAACTTTTTAACTTCTGTCTAATATTATTACGAATGGAGTACATTTATTTTATTAAATAAATGATTTTATTTATGTAAATCGATTTTAACAACACTTTTACACGTCCACCTTATTTTTTTGTCAGTTTTAGCTAGATAAGTCCGGTGTTTCCTAGCTGACTATCCTGACAAAAAGCACTGAAACAAACTCAGAGGTCAAAGTTCCAACCAGCAGGTGTATTCGCTAACTCAGTTAACGTCAATTTTATAGGCACTTTGCAGTAGATTGCTCGGTGGCCATCGATTATAATATGCACTATGTGGTACATTTTTGTTTTCTTATACGTCAAAGCAGCAATGTACTGCAAAGTGCCTATCAAATTGATGTCAACTGAGTTAGCGAATACACCTGCAGAGCCTTTCTCTCTATCAAAATATTTTATTTAACTTGCAATGTTGGTTTCTGCCGGTCAAATCATGCAAGCTAAGTTTAGTACCACTTCCTCGTGAATGCATTTTTATGGTAAGCATGACCTGAACCGACATTTAGGATTAGCCTATAGGAACTCTTCAACTGTCACCAGTTCAGACACGAAATTGTGTATGAATTTTATAAATACAGCTATTACAAAGGTAAATAGGTACCAAAAATAATGGAAACGATTGTTTGGTCATTACGTGACCATTTGACCACATATCGTTAAAAAAAATATTTAAATTACACGTATGTTTTCCTCTTAGGTTTTTGAGAGGATAAACATTCACAATGAGCTAAGAAATCAAATACGTTCCGACATTCCAAGTTTTGAAATTCACGGATTAAATTAATTGTCTAAAAATATACATTTTAAATTTTGGGTTCCACTAATCTACATGCGAATAAAAACTTCTCATCATCAGCAATATTTCAGCCGAAAGACGTCCACAACTGGACATACTCGATTTTGTCTCTGTCACCTCTGACCTAGACTAGAGTCAAGAGCAAACCCATCTAAAATAAAAAAAATAAAAATAGGTCTCCCCCACGGTCCTGTGCGTTTCGCATCCATCGGCTACCCGCGACCCTCACCAGGTCATCGGTCCACCTTGTTGGAGGACTTCCAATGCTACGTCTTCCGAATTAAACTTCTACTGTCTGTATTCACTTTCGTAGAATACGACTTAATTACAGAATAGTGAAGGCCGTTACAGATTTTTTTTTTTTAAAGAAACGTTGCCCCACACTAGTAATTAATCCTGTATCGTGGGTGCGTTCACAAACATTTAAATTCACATACACAAGACACCCAGACCCGGAACAACTATCTGTAGGCCATACAAATATTTGTTCCGTGCGGGGATCGAACCCGCGACACGCAGCGCAGCAGCCGAACGCTCAACCACTACGCCAACCGTGCCGTCAAAAAAGAAATAGAATTTAGCGATATAAAAAACTTTTTTACAAAAAAAATAGAACCGACTTCCAAAAAAAGTGTAAAATAACTTTAATTTCGGTGTTCCTGTTTTGTGTCTTCGTTTTTTGACACCGACTTCCGAAATTAAAGTTATTTTACACTTTTTTTGGAAGTCGGTTCTATTTTTTTTTGTAAAAAAGTTTTTTATTTTTCACTTTTTAGTTGTGGTTCCCCATTAAACTGTGTTAACAATTCATAGACATACGATAGCATCAATCGCGGTTGATTTGCTGTCAATTTTTGAAGAGTTCCGTTGTCTGTCTCCGAAACCCATTATCAGATCTTTTTGAAATTTAAATGGGACCATTTCGGAATAAACCCCTTTCGAACAAAAAAAGAATTTTGCAAATCCGTCCGTCAATATATGACGGAGTTATGCCCGAACATACATAAAAAAAAAAAAAAAAAAAAAAAAACAAAAAAAAAATACAAACATCCGAATTGATAACCTCCTCCTTTTTCGAAGTCGGTTAATAAAAGAAATAGAATTTAGCGGTACCTAGTGTATTACCTACATAGACTTAGTACATAGTTCTATGTATGTAAAACTGAGCGAGATGGCTCCGAAAAACCCGCATCATTATGTCGGTTTGGGGGTGGGAAATCTTCATATTATGACTTCTCCCACGACCCGAGCAGTTTTTCTGTACCCCTGACAACGTACATGCAAAATTTCATGATGATCGGCCCAGTCGTTTAGGCGTGAAAGGTAACAAACAAACTTACTTTCGCATTTATAATTTTAGTTAGGAAGCAATGCACACATGCAAATTACCCTACAAACTATAATAAACGGCAATCTCGTAAATATCAGAACACGGCTCATGATTGCAACCTGTCAAACTCAATGCAACGAGTAATAGACTTTGCATAAATTTCATCCAACATTATCCGGGCCCTATCTATAATTAATCATATAATTTTAGCTCAAGGCTCCAAGTGAAAGGTACAGCAAATATTATGGAAACAGGTCATAATAATCCTAAAATATTGACAACAAGATTGGGTTTAATGGATAAATCTGTTCAAATTGCGTTCTGAAGTTACAGTTACGTAAGAAGACCCACTTGAGCGGATTACACGCGAAGCTCTGTTCTTCTAATTACATGTTATCGCGAACACGCAACGCCATATCAATGGATGCTACTAAATGAATAATATGCTCTGAAAATCTATAAATAAATACGGTATGATGCGTTGTGTCACGTTTTGCTATTTTATTTGTTTTGTGTGAAAAGGGAATAGCCCACCGCATTCATTTTAGCAGGATGAAACCACAGTCAGGTAAACTATAGTATTCGTCTAAATTAATGGCGTGTGCAAAGTTAGCTGCGAGTGCAACTGCGTGCAGGTACAGTCAAGTCGACAATAATTTAGGCAATTTAATGATTTTTATAACTGTGTGGAAGCCGTGTGTATATTTTTTACGGGTGTATGGTACCTACTTATTTGTCAGTTAGGAAGTTGGTGGTATTCCCACATGCCATTAAGTTTGACAATTAGGTACTATACCCACTAAACGAAGGCAGTAAGTGTGTGGTCAGTTCATCGATTTTGCTAGTTCAAAGGTACGAGGGATGTTCAAAAGAAATATTGAGAACTTGTGAGAATAGCTAGGCTGGAAGCTTAGACTATGAAAGGTTATAGACACGAGTGTCAAAAGCCAGCAATCTGAAGTACCAGAATGAGAAGCTTGTATCTTTACACGCGAAATAAGCTCACACAGACAAAATGAGAAGCCGAAACGTCATGGTTATGTTCGTCGAGGTCACTCACACATTTTAATAATCCTGCTTCATTTAATGTCCAATGACGTTGCGTCTATAACCTTTCATAGTCTAAGGTTGGAAGATGATTAGGTTAAAAATAATTTAATTTTTTACGAAAAAAACAAAAAACAACTGCCCCATACGTTTGCATGAAGGCCTCATTTTTGCCAAAGGACATTCAAACTTATCTGTTAGGAATACGACATAAATTCCAATGTTTTAAAGCCGCGGCATCGAAAGGGATTTCTAGATGCCAGGCTAACTCGACAAATTGTTCTGAACAGCTGATTTGTTTTCGCGTTTTCAGTGTTGGTACCACAGTAAAAGTTGTTCATAATTATGAGAATTGCCTGTGTTTTTAATTTTTTGTCGTAGATATTGTCATCTCCAACTTTTTTATGTATAATTATAATACATCAATTATTATTTATGCTTATGCATAATGATGTGTGGGTGACAGAACAATATTACGAGAACTAAAGTTATTATTAAGTACCTACTTGGTGATAATAGCCCCTACTTCCGAGAAGAAGTTCTGTAGCGTAGGTATCTTCACGAGTAGATCGTCCGGTCATGACATTGGATACGTCAATGTCAAGTAAGAGAACTGTCAGCCTAATGTCAGGAGAAAGACCTCCACATACGGACAACGACCTTCCAAGATTAACCCATTAATGATAGACGACCCGAGTCATGACGTAATCAGGGAATCCCACTTCTTAGTATGCAACTTTGGTCACGTGGTGGATCATTTAAACCTAATGCTTTGGCTATCCTGCAGTACTTGTTTATGGTCGGCGCTGATGATAATAGGTTCGCGAAATCCTTTAGTCTATGAATAACAACGAGAGCCGTACATTCGGCGAAGTCCCACGTGGTAACTGCGGTAGGTCCTCTACCCCTGGTACCTATAGTGTGAAGGCGTGATATTATGTCGGTATCTTCGATCAACAATGTACAATAAATATATAAATGTCAAGCCTAATTAATTCTTAATGGGCCTATAAAACTGCCATTAAAATTTCTCAAATCAAGTGTTTCGCCATAACAAGGTAGTCGAAACATATTTTTACAGAACAATACATAATTTGCATGCGCGCGATAATTTAATTTGCGCGCGCGCATGTTTATTTGTGCGCGATAATGATTTGGGATCCGGTGCTAAAGCCTTATAAGTAAAACAGTACAATGGATTGTATGAAATAGGATGAGCTTGTTTGACTTACAATGTACGAGTTTTTGGAATTTATTGAGAATACATGGTGTTTATTTGAGAAACATGTAGATTTTGCCCAGATCTGCGACAAAATAATTATGTTCTGAAACACACATCAAAAACTTTTCCATCTGAATGGTCAATATGATATTGTTTTCATAAAAAGAGTTTTTTCCATTATAATGGATAGAATAATAAGAACTTCTTACAAAGATACTCCGTAAATGAACTTTCACCCTCAAACCACATAGATTGATATTTAAATAGAATTTCAAATGAAATGACGTTAATAAAATGACAAACAATTAATAGGAAATTAATAACGTTCATGATTGAAACTTCACCACAATATTTATTAGCAATTACGATTGAAAGTGTCGGTACGTCACCCGATAGTGTTTAGAATGCATGTGAGGACCGCTCATCAATCACTATTCGATAGCTCGATCATCGAACACTCTTGCTAATCGAATGATGACGAAATGACACGAGCCAAGTAGGTACATGTGCTCTAAAACACCATAGAGTCTATGGCATAGACAAAGATATTCTATGTTGCCGATAGCAGTAATTTATGAATGCGAAACCAACAGAATTAATTTACATTCGTTGATGAGTGTAAGTCGATCATGGCATTGGATCGGTACTCAATTCAATGCATGAAGGCTTACTGTTTTATTTTCGGGTAAAAGATTTAAATTAATCAAAAACTGTTTCACTTTTTATTTTGGCTGTATACCTACTCGCTTTAAAATGGCTTTCTATAGGCTGCAAAAATGTATTTAAAAAAAAAACGACATGAAAAAAGAACGCGTACTTACGCTTTTGAAATATTTACAGCTCAGAAAGCATATTAAAGTCTTATTTATAAAACTCGCTAACCATAATGCTTAGGTTAAATACTGATTAGCGGATTCTAAATTCAAATTAACCATAGAAATTTTTTAATATCATGGCTAGCTTTTTTCCCCGAGGCTTCGCTCTCGCTCTATTCTAGTGTAGACTATCCCTAGTATTGACAGCTAACCCTAATATTGACTGCCAGGAACAGTACAGTATGAATGTAGGTACTTTATAAAAAAATATATTTTTTTTTACAAAAAATACAACCGACTTTTAAAAATTACAAAAAAAACTCTATTTTCGGAAGTGGTGTTTATATTTTGTTTCTTCGTTATTTGACACCGACTTCCGAGTTTTATATTTTTTTCTTTTTAGTTGTTGTACCCCAGAAACAAAACTAAATATTAAAGTTATGCCTGAATTTGAACATTTGGAGAAAACCAAAACGTCATCTGTGTATACATATTTTTTGTTTATGTTGATTTTTTCAAAAACTGCTGAATTGATTTCGATACAAGGGATACACCTCTGAAGTATGACCTACCTACCAGACAAAAAAAAATCATCAAACTCGATTCACAAATGGCGGAGATATCGCGTAACAAACATACAGACGAATTGAGAACCTCCTCTTTTTTGAAGTCGGTTAAAAAAGAACGTGGTTTTTACGGTTTTCCGTGCAAATTTCGATTCACAAATGGCGGAGATATCGCGTAACAAACATACAAAAAAAAACATACAGACGAATTGAGAACCTCCTCTTTTTTGAAGTCGGTTAAAAAAGAACGTGGTTTTTACGGTTTTCCGTGCAAATTTTTCCAATTTTTTTTTTCCTAATTCAATTTTTTTTTACCTTCCTGAGACTTCAGCGGATAGTTCAAAACAGTGTCATCCAATTAGCTACGCATTTAGCCATTAATTTATATTTATATAGATAATGCCCATAGACTATTCTCAGAGCGGGTCAATTCTAATTGAATATTGCACGAACATACGAGTCGGGACATTCGTAGTACACTTTCCACCTGCGAGGATAGAAAGCGACCAACTGAAGTTCTCAAGTTCATTAGAAATTTATAAATAGACTGCAGTACTTTGTAGCTGTGGAACGAACTGCAGAACACAAGTGACTACCACGTATTTTAGTTCTTCTTTTTTACCAGGCTTTTATTAGCTTACCCTGTAACTCACTATGGAAAAAATCTTTTTGACCCACTTCCCGGTTTTCAATTGAACTGAATTTCTGCATACATCATCTGCCTAACCTTTTCCCAAATATCTTGGGGTCGGCTTCCAGTCTAACCGGATGCAGTATTTTACATGGATACCCCTTGGTAAGACTGGTTGTCAGACTTTCGGGCTTCTGACGGCCCGTAACGACTGTCAAAGATCGACGATTGACAGCCGGGACCAACGGGCCCCGGCAAGCGTAGCTTAATCTGATAGGTCGACCCGTGCGGCTGTTATTACTTTAGCCACGAGCTCCTCTGAAAACTGAATGTCTGCATATGGGTCATAAATCCATGGTTGGCTTAGTGACGTCATTCTAAACCCAATATTGCGGGGAATCCCAAAGATAGCGGACTAGTTATTTTTTATGCATTCCCACGTGGATTAGGCGCACAATGCCACATTCGCAAAATAACATATTGAAGCAAAATGACACATTCGCAAAATGTCTTTTCTCACCGTACCTATTTTAAAAGGCGAAAAGTTTATGTATCTGAAAAATCCAAGTTTTTGAAACCGTTATTTACTTAGTACAGAATGATAATACCATATAAAGAGTATCTTCTGTGGTGAACGAGAAATTTGAAAAAGCGTGGAACGCATCAGCTTGCACATTTCAAGTAAAAATAGAAATATGTACCAGAACAAACGCGTTAAATGAGTAATTAAGTTTTCTGGATAAATGTGACTTGCATTACGATTCGCATTCTACAAGAGCACCTTTAAAAAGTAAACGAAATTCCGATAAATAAATAAATAAAAACTTAATGATATTTAACGCTCTTCTACTAAAAGCTTAGAACAGATGGTTAAATTCTTACTAACTTATTCCAGCAGCTTTATCAACGTTAAAGTCGTAACTTATCCCAAGGGTCCAATCTATCTCAATACCAATCTATAAATTTCATTAAAATTGGTTCAGTGGATTAGGCGTGACAAGTTGGCAACGTATTCGTAACAAACAGACAGACAGTTACTTTCTCATTTATAATATTAATATGGATAGTATGTCAATTTTATAGACAAAGCTGTAAATTAACCAGAGCTCATTGTTAAGCCATATAAAATTAATTGTAAATTTATTAGCTTAGAAAAAACAAGTGGAAGAGCCCACGCAGCTATCCAGCGTGTGACACAATTCACAATCACAATTTATTTTATTCTATTCTATTCTATTCAATTATGCCGAAAAATATGTAAAATAATAACAACCTTCATCAGTTGTAATAAGTATTAGTTTTGTATGAACAAAAAAATCAATTTTGACGAAAACTTTAATTGTTGTTCATACAAAATTTTGACTTATTACAACTGACGAAGGTTGTTATTATTTTACATTTTTCCGCATTATTGTGACACGCGCCGGATAGCTGCGTGGGCACTTCCACTTGTTTTTTTTCTATTCCGTGGGTAGCCCGCTATCCTGAGTACACAGCTAAAGACGCTTAATACATAAATGTAATACATAATGTTACATTAACCATTCAGTTATGGGCACGCCCATATAGGGAAAGTCATTAGCATAGTGGAGAAACAATGCAGTCCAGCAAGGACGTTTGCATAAACAATTTCAGCACGGACGATGATTTATCTGCTTCTGCGGACCGTACCAACCAATATGGCGACGATTTTTTGAATGCCAGACTACTCGGAAGACACATTAACGATATTCTGATAAGTAATAAAGACGAATTCGAAGTTTAAAGATGCAAATTAGCACTTGAGAGTGGTTATTGCGAAAACCGTTTAAAAAAACTTTAATTGCAGATCTTGACCTTGACAAATGGCCCATTGGCACACTGGTTCAAGGAGCTTTCTCACGAGCGTATCTTATTACTACCTCTGTTTGACCTATGTACAGCAATAGAATTTTACAACTTTACAGTTTTTGGAGTGAAAACTTCTTTAGGCGCATTGGGCATTTTTGAGATGGGAAAAAACAATTGAACCTGCCACCGACACCACTATTTGGATTGAAGTAAAAACTTCTATAGGCGCGTTAGGCATTTTTATTCAAGTTTTCACTTCTGTCGGCAATCCCGGAGTGCCACTCGTTTTTTTTTTTTAGAATGGCAAATCATCAAATTGACTCTTTCGATCACTCCCGCGACCCAGCAGGCGTATTCGCTAACTCAGTTGACATCAATTTGATAGGCACTTTGCCGTACATAGCTGCTTTGACGTATAGGAAAACCGTTGTGCCTATTATAATCGATGTCCACCGAGCAATGTACTGCATAGTGCCTATCAAATTGATGTCAACTGAGTTAGCGAATACACCTGCTGGCAGGTAATAGCATATTATTATTGACCTGGACAAATAGCCCATTGGCACACTGGTTCAAGGAGCTTTCTCACGGCTAGCGTATCTTATTACAACGTCTGTTTGACCTATGTATAGCAATAGAATTTTACAACTTTACAGGGTGGTAACTTGATAGAGTACGTTTTTTATAGCTGCAGCCACAAATAGTCGATGAATGGAAAAATAAACAACAGCATAGTATAGGATTGGCCACGCTTTTATTTCTATGCCTTTGTTTCCTTACATGGTCTTTGTTAAGACAGCATTTTAAAGTGGTTTTTAACCAACTTCAAAAAGGAAAAGGTTCTCAATTCGTCGGCATCTTTTATTTTTATTTTTTTTATGTATGTACCCCGATTACTCGAAGATAGCTGGACCGATTTGGATTTTTTTTTGTTTAAATGGGTACCTATACTTCCCAGGTGGTCCCATATACATTTTATCGAAATTGCATCAGCGCTTTTTGAAAAACTGAACAAAAACGAAAATATAGACATAGATGACGTTTTGGTTTCTTGCAATTACGAGTATGTTTAAATTCAACGTTCCATGTTATTGGGGTTTTCAGTTCTGGGGTATAACAACCAAAAAGTGAAAAATAAAAAACTTTTTTACAAAAAAAAAAACAACCGACTTCCAAAAAAGAAAATAAGTACACCAAAAATAAAAAAAATACTTTAATTACGGAAATCGGTGTCAAATAACGAAGAAAGAAAATACAACAACAAATACACAATGCAAATCTAAACCCGAAAGTGTGCCATTCTAGATTTAACTAAATCCAACTCAGATTGAATCTAATCTGAATATAATTTGCTAGGAGCGAATAAAAAATTTAATGTTGCGATATTATCTGCATTCGAGAACCTAATCCTATTTCGTTATTATCAACTAGCTTTTGCCAGCGTCTTCGCCCGCGTGGATTAGTACTTTACTTCCCATTATAAATTATAGCCTATATACTATTCTGAGGAGCTCGTGGCTAAAGTAATAACAGCCGCACGGGTCGATCTATCAGGTTAAGCTACGCTTGCCGAGGTTGGTCCATGGATGGCTGACCATCTTTACAGCACGTTAAGCCGTTGGTCCCGGTTGTCAATCGTAGATCTTTGACAGTTGTTACGGGTCGTCAGAAGCCCGAAAGTCTGACAACCAGTCTTACCTGGGGTATCGTACCCAGTAACTGGGTTGTGGAGGTCAGATAGGCAGTCGCTCCATGTAAAATACTGGTATTCAGCAGAATTCGGTTAGACTGAGCCGAACCAAAGATAGTTGGAAAAAGGCTAGGCAGGCAGATACTATTCTGATGTATAAGCTATAATTATTATTGTAAAGTTTTATCCAAATCCGTTCAGTAGTTTTTGCGTGAAAGAGTAACAAACATTCACACATCTTCACAAACTTTCACATTTATATTATTCGTAGGATGTTTGGACAACAGGCCAGTCGCTATTCCTATTCCATTTTAATATTCTTTCGTGGTAAGTCGGATTATATCAGAGGGATATTCTGCAACAATGCTAAAGGTAAATAGAATTTTGTGTGTTACTAACGAAAAGATAATATAATAAATATCAGATATTACGAAACAGACAGGAATTGAGTACAGATTACTAGTATTATATTATCTGTGGTATAGGTACGTTTGGATACCTTTTCATTAGAATTTTATTAGCTATCGATAAGGATTTTAAGGTCTTAGGTAATTTCTCGGAAGAGTATCGATAAAATCGTTATATAGTGTTGTTTAAATAGGTAATTGATAGGATTAGTAGAGAAATCGTTGGTAACTACGCGCCAGATAGATAAAATCGTAAACATAGATAGTGAATCAAAAACACATTAAGAATGATATTTATCAACTTTTTGAGGGGGACACTGAATAGACTTTAGTTAATTTCCTAGCAATTAGCTAATAGGTTTTCGGAATCAACTATTTTGATTTAAACATTGTGTAAAAAACCAAATTTATTTCGAAAGTTGGATTCTTGGCAGTGTAAAACCGTGGGTTGTTTAACGGAGCAAAAATAAACCGCGTCAGATGTTTTTTGACTCGTTTTCCTTGTCTGTTCATTGATAACTATTGCAGATATGAGATAACCTTAGCTGTGGTAGTAAAATATTCAATGAATATGAATTGTTCGCTGTGGCTGTATTGTCTGAGACGTAGTAGGTCGAACATCTGGGTGGGCTGAATATATCCCAGATATACGACTATACTATACAGGGTGTAAATAAATGAAAATGAGTTACTGCACCGCTGGTCACTGAGGCAGGGAAGGAACAGGGGTGAGTTTTAGTCAGTAAGAGTCTGACACGCCCTCCCGCTCCACCCAGAGCGGGAGAAGAAGTCATTGGATGATTCCCCCCCCCCCCCAAAGGATGTAAATAAAGGGGTGGTTTACATTTTAGATACCTACTGCTTCTGTAAACGGACCACTTTCTTCAAAGAATCCATAAACAATTCCCAAAAAACAGAAAAATTGAATTTCCGTACAAAGTTATCATCAGGTGATCAAAATTAGTATGCGATTGTTCATTTCTATGGGCAGCCAATGATGGTGTATAGTAATTAAGGTATGAAATTCCTTCACTCGTATTTATTCTGGAACCATAGTTTTTACACTCTTAACACACAACTTGGCATCATAGATATATTATTGTCACGCCACGGACACGCTTTTCTTTGCTCACTGCTGTTAGCCGACTAAATCAAATTGCAACAATTGTCTGAATTTGTCTGCAACAATTTGCGCGCACTGGTGCGATATTTACCTCTTTTTAGGGTTCCGTACCTCAAAAGGAAAAAAACGGAAGCCTTATAGGATCACTTTGTTGTCCGTCTGTCTGTCTGTCAAGACCCTTTTTCTCAGGAAAGCGTGGAGGTATCAAGCTGAAATTCATATCAAATACTCAGGTCTACTGTCCCTTGGAGCTTGGCTTCTAAGCCAACGCAATCAAAAGATACAGCCGTTTATGCTGCTAATTTTCGACACTCGCAAGGGAATCAAAAACTACAGGGTACTTCCCATGAACTCAGGATCTTGAAATTTGGTACGAAGCAACGTCAACGCACAGATAGGAAAATTTGCGAAAAGCATAATTTTTTTAGTTACATCGTATACTAAAAATATTTTTTACTTATATACCTACAGGTTTGTACGGAACCATTGGTACGCGAGTCCAACTCGCACTTGGCCGGTTTATATATAATATCATTGGCAGAAGCAGTATTTAATATATGACCACTTATTTCCTTTACAACTTGTATTATAAGTACTCTTATAATGGAACCTTTTCGACTCCTGTGGGTCAGTTTTATCCTTTTTGTTACTTTACTATGTTTTTTCCATAAACCTTTCTAACCCTTTTTTCTACAGGGTGTAACGGAAAAGTGTGGTCATATTTTAAGAACCGGTTCTGCCCATGGAAATGAACAGCTTTGTCTAAGAAAAAATAGAAAATTCTCAAAAAAAAGAATTGTACTTTCCATACAAAGAAAAAAATAAAATATTATCTGATCAATATTTGTATGGGAGCTAAAAAAATTTTTTTTGAATTTCCTTAGGTTTTCTTGAAGAAAGTCAGTTCATATTGATGGGCAGATACAGTTCTTAAAATATGACCACACCTTTCCGTTACACCCTGTATATCCAAACTCACTCCTTGACAAAGTTAAGTCCCCTCAACATTTGTTAAAAACTTCCTAGAATTTAACCAAGTGAAAGCGAACAAACTGATTCACGTGCTTCACAACTTATTTTTTTTTATAACCTCTGCGAACTGCACCTTAGTTGTAGTTATATGACTGTTCACTTAGCAAAGGAAGCTGTCAGTTACTGGCTGTGAATGTAATAACGATTTTATTTGTTAAACCGAGTCATCGTCACTTTGACTGCTCCAATTGATAAATCCGTTCTATAGAAACGTTTTGGCA
This sequence comes from Polia nebulosa, assembly GCA_951329385.1. Taxonomy (NCBI): domain Eukaryota; kingdom Metazoa; phylum Arthropoda; class Insecta; order Lepidoptera; family Noctuidae; genus Polia; species Polia nebulosa. The sequence continues at coordinate 27,713,425 of OX589591.1, read as the reverse complement.
CGTAGCAAGATTTATAAAGTGGACGTTGATTAGAAGGCTCAAACTGAGAAGGGGAGACTGTCTGACTTGCGAGGTTTAGTAAGAATTAGTGTCCGATGGAAGCAAGGAATAGAAAAAACAAGTGGAAGTGCCCACGCAGTTATCCGGCGCGTGTCACAATTATGCGGTAAAAATGTAACACAATAATTTATAAAAAAGTTATTAAGTCTTAATTTTGTATGAACAGCAAATAAGCTTTTCGTCAAAATTGAATTTATTGTTCATACAAAATTAAGACTTATTACAACTGACGAAGGTTGTTATTATGTTATATATTTTTCCGCATAATTGTGACACACGCCGGATAGCTGCGTGGGCACTTCCACTTGTTTTTTCTTCGGGTTTTGGTTTCGGCCAGAAAGAGGTCGAATATTCGGCTTTACCGAAACTAGTGTTTTTGAACTGAAGGTTGTGAGAGAGAGACCTAAAAACTGACTGTCTCGTTCGCCTATGTGTGAATCTTGGTTTCACTAATTTACTTAGCGTTTTATAAAAGTAAGGGCGGATTTTTCAATGGTCTGATAACTTTCAAGATAAAAGATTTATAAGAAGAGAGAAGAGATTTTTTTTTAAATTTTGGATTGTTTTTTCACCAAGATGGAAGGGGAGCCGAACATTCGGTTTCGGCTAAAAATCGTGTTTCGGTCGGACACTAGTCAAGATGTAATAAGGTTAAGCTTGTAATATGGATGAGGCTATGTAGATTAGCTCGAGCATACATAATCGCTTCTGCATAAATGAGTACGTTCGCCTTCGCTCGTGTACACCGCGTTCCCGGGCCTGCGGACGGCTCGCCGTCCGATCAGCACCAGGCCCGTGAGTCGACGGCGCGTAGTGTTCCACGCGCGCCTCAAAGAGATGAGTGTCAGCCACCACTGACGGGGCCCATCGTGGCCGGTGCCTGCATGCCTAGGGGTAGCGAATAAATTCTGAAAATGAGTTACCGCACTCCTGGGCACTCAGGCAGGGAAGGAACAGGGGTGGGTTTTAGTCAGTAAGAGTCTGACACGCCCTCCCGCTCCACCCAGAGCGGGAGAAGTCATTGGACGATTTCCCACCCCACCAAAAAAAAAAACCCTGTATCGTTAGTACGTAACTACATGTTAGACAAGGTTTAGCTTGTATTCAGCCCTTTTTTTAGGGTGGGAAATCATCAAGTAACTTCTCCGGCTGGGTGGAGCAAAAGAGCGTGTTAGTCTTACTGACGCCTGCGCGTCGACATTTTCAAACACTCCCACGCGCGACCCTGACAGTATTCAGCCTTAAGGCGCTATTAGCTGCCAACGACCTTGAGTGGTTAGCTTGCGTGTTCTGCGCTGAGCTCACGTAACGCGTCGTATGTCCACCCAGTAATAGGACTCGACCATCAAGGAGCGCTGTCCGAAATTAGACGCATTATTAATTTATTACAATTAAATAATCTTGAAAATGGAAGCTTCATAAAAATACGCTTTATAGTTTTTGCGTGATTCTTAATTTTTTATCCGCGTTAGACATAACTTTACAAATTAATTACACTATGTTATAAAAATATTATTTCAAATATTCTCAGATCAAATTACGACGGAAATAGTTTACATATATTTTTTTCAAAAAAATAAGACTAGACGTTTAGACGTGATGTTTATTAAGAACCCTTTAAAAGTCGTATAAGTCCGCCTTAACATAAAATACTCCAACATCTTCATTACAAGAATCGATTCGTAATACCTTCGCGTTTAATAGGCAGATCTAAATCCTCGCGCACGATACCATTTAAAAGTAATTAGTACAAAATCTTTACTAGTTTTTTTATTAATCCCATTACTGAGCAAAGGTATAAAATGCGAAATCAACGTTAATTACTGGTGTTCTGATTGTTCTGTGTACCTTCAAGTTTTCTGAGAAATGTGTAATATATATAGACCGATGTTAAGAGAATTTATAATTAGCAGCTGCGAAGGCTGGTTTAATAGAACAGGTACTGTGGGTGTTTTGTTCGGCAAATATTTTGGTGTAAGCTTTCCGTCTGAAAACTGAATCCGACAAACAATTATTCCCGCTGTAATTTGCTCCATCCAACCGCAGTTGTGAGTTATTTCGGAAAACAATACCGTTGTTTTCACTCGCTAAATTGTTTGCTTATTTTTTCGTACGTTTGTGTAATATGGCTCTGTTACTCTGTACTGCGTTACTGGATGGCATTTCGTTCCGCTAATGAGAATAACATCTTTCGTTCCGTGCATCGGTTGGTCTCTTCCGACTCTTAATATAGGATCATCATTATAGAAAACAGAACTCAATAAATCTTTCTGCCGGTCAGACATTTTAAAGTTGGAGTTAATTTAGCTCTATTCGTCTAATGACTTGGTAGCTGTCAATAGACTGCCTTTATTACTGCAATACTTATTACTGAAAAAGCTTCCAGCTGCGCCGCATTAGGCTCTATACACGCGGTGCGATTACACAAGATTTATGAACGCTAAAAAATATGCCACACTATGTTGACCATACGCCATACAAGAGTCGCCTAGCGATTTTTATCAGTCCGCCGGGAATGTTTTTCATGTAATTTATCGCGACTGAAAATAACTTGAATGTGCTCCTTGCCTTGCTAGCGTTCTGGTAACAGCTAATTAAATGGCACGAAGTGGAAATGAGTTCAATATAATGGTTCGACCTTCCTTCTAGAGAACAATTCGCGTATAATAAAGAAGAGCGTTTCAAAAGATATTATCGCTTGTTATAATAACGTTTAAAAATCTTATTAAAAGACGGCATTAATTATAACGACCACTAAAAATACTTTGAAACCCTAAGCTCTCTTACCAAAAAATATACTCCGAATACAGTAAATGATCACCAAATCTTATGGGAATGGTAGACAGCGAGTACCCAGAGAGTCAAAGTACCAAAAACGGCCGTCTCTGACACTTTTGCCTACTACTTTGGATACGAAACATTCTGAGACCTGTTTTAACAACGTAAAAATACTTTATCCTATTTGTAACAAACGTGACGTTGGATTCTTTAATATTTATTTTCTATGCTATGCTACGATTTTTTATTCAATGAGGGCGCCACTTGGCCGTTAGTAGTGTTGATCCCTACAGCTTGTGAACTTAGTCCAAGAGCGAGCGAAGCGAGGTCGGAGACTAGGCCACCCCGACAAGGGCAGGTTAGGTTCGAAGGTGATGACCAAGACAACTAACTATATCTGGTGGTAAGTTAAAAAAAAGCTTTAAAAAACACATTGCTCCAATTCTCTTTTCACACAGTCCATATCGACCCAATTGGAACGAGAAATGACCTAATTCGCCAAACAACAAATAGGAATCACATCAAATTCCTAGTTTCTCCACACCACGTAACAAGCTGAACGTAACAATACTAAACACCATACACGGAATGCAACAGGACTCCTTACAGTTAAATAATCGTATTGCAACTTTCTATGAATGCGCTCATTTTGCTAATACCAACACTATTCTTCGGAACTAGTTCAAGATTGATGGCTGAATAGGCTTCGTAACAACAAAAACTAACAATCTATTTATTTTCCCTTATAAGAGGATTTATCAGATGTCTGCAACAGCATTAATTGGGTTGACACAGCTCGTCGACGTTCGGTTTCAAAGAGGTGTGCATTTCACATACAATTCGCCGACTTAATTGGGTATCCTATCGGAACTGACGTCCTTGTATCTTTAGAGCTGTCAGACCTAGTTTGTCAGCAGTGTTCGGATTAGCAACGACTGCTGAATAATGGTTGTTTTCAGGTTCAATGTCTAATTGAAATGGATATAGGCAATTTAATCTGACACAATGCAGAGTTGTTTATGCGCATGTATTCTAAAAATATTCTCACGCTGCAGTTTGAGTGCTAGCTTCACAGAATTTTAACAGTTTTTGCGACGGTAATGATTGACGGTTTTCTCAAAAGGACGAGCAAGCGATTTAAAAAGCAGCTGATCAACTATTCGTCGTCGGTAACCGCAGAAATATAAGAAAGTAAACATTAATAGTATTTGTACAATACATCGTTCTGTGGAACATACGCCGGTTGTTTTCAAAACGACTGTTTCTACTAAAGAACACGGTACTGGGAAAGCCTTGTAGTTTGTAAATAGTCCCCTTATACTAGAATATTCGAGTCTATTGCTTCAATACTTCTAATAATTTGCGAAGACTCTATTTGAGTTTAGTATATTTTAATTGAAGATAAATATTTATTATTTTTTGCTTATGTAGGTACGTGAAACTCTCTGGCAAATGAAAGCGAAAATGTTTGTTCGTTCTTTTGCTTCGATAAGCTCAACGAAACCAATTACATCTTTATAATATTATAAAGAGGAAAGATTTGTATTTTTATATGTAACGAATAAACTTAAGGGCCTACCTCCCCATAAGTGGCATCATTGAATAAAAATTCGTATCTTAGCATAGAAAATAAAGATTAAAGAATTCTATGTTGCGTTTGTTACACATAAGATAACGTATTTTTACGTTGTTAAAACAGGACTCAAAGTGTTTCGTATCCAAAGTAGTAAGCAAAAGTACCAAAAACGGCCGTTTTTGACACTTTTGCTTACTACTTTGGATACGAAACACTTTGAGTCCTGTTTTAACAACGTAAAAATACGTTATCCTTTTTGTAACAAACGCAACATAGGATTCTTTAATCTTTATTTTCTACGCTTTGCTACGATTTTTTATTCAATGAAGGCGCCACTTGGCGGCTACATATACCTTAAAAACTACTGGACCGATTTTAACCATTTTTCACGAATAGAAAGCTAGATTATTAGCGAGCAACATTATCGCTACTTTTTATCCCGGGAAAAGTGACAGTTCCCACGGGATAGGTCACGGGAGCGAAGCCGCGAACAAAGTGCTAGTAATGAATAAAGCCAAAACATACGCCACAGAATGTTCAGAATCGGAATTTTATCTTCGATGTTATTGGAATGACATAACAAAGTACTAGAAACTGTGTTTACTCATAGATAAGAGAAAAAAGATTAAAAAGAGTTTAACAACATTGTACACCCACTTATCGGTTTTCACGTTTATCCCATAAGCTATATTGCAAAAACACGACGATTTTTTATTATTTTTATTATCCTTTATTCATGAACTTAAACACAAATCTTCAAACCACCAATGAGGTATGAATATTACAATAACACTAGAATTAAAATAATAAGTAAATATATAAATCGATGAATGAACGGTTTCTAGTATGTACTCTAAAAGATGGTTTATTTGTAAAACATGATGCAGTAGGTACAAATTAGACTTAGATCTGCAAGATGTTGGGTTTAAAACAATGACCTACATGTTTTGCCATAAGTAATGGCGCACAAAATAAGAATTACATTCATTACATGCACTATTTAAGTTAAATAAAAAAACCGGCCAAGTGCGAGTCGGATACCATAAACCGAAAAAAAAAAAAAAACAAAAAAAAAAACACGTTTCCAGAAACGTATTTTTATTGTTTTTTTTTTTAACTGTCTGCCTATTACGGATCAAGAGATACAGCCCACTGACAAACAGACAGACAGCTGAGTCTTAGTAATAGGGTTCCGTTGTTTACGCTTTGGGTGCGGAACCCTAAAACTATACAACTTAACTTACAAACATTAAATAACGAACATTGAAAGTTTCAATTGAATCAAATAGTAACCTAATAAATTGAATTAAACTACAAGTAGCTAATAGAAAATAATGTATGAAATACATATTATATGCAGAAGAACGTGACTGTTCACTATTTTCTGTGGCTAGTTCTATTTAGATCTAGTTCCTTATCTATGAATCAGTGTAGTCAGCTATTTAGCAGGAAATTCTCACTAGTTCTTCAATTAAAAGAAACATTTCATCGGAAGCACGACAGCGTTGAAAACCCAAGATAAATTGCTTATATGTACGGTATACGGTACTTTAGTTCATTATAAATCTAGATTTGCCTTCACGTGTTGAAGTTGGCTCCGAGTCTAACTAAATATGGCTGGATTTCTGTATTTGTTTTATTACAGAGCTTGCTTTTTGCAATAAGTGCGAGTCGGACTTATGCGCAAAGAGTTCCAAACTTTTTTTTTTGTACCTTACTTGTTTTATAAAAATCATAGACTTGGGTTTTCCTTTAATCTGTAGGTAAGAAAAGAACTATTTTCTGTATATTAAAAAAACAAATGTACTTAACAGTTTCGGAGACAAGGGTTTTTTTTTTAATTTTCGATATGTCATCCCAATCATGACCCCCGATTTCCAATTAAGTAATTTATCAACGTTACACATCCGTGTTTGGTTCACAGATATGCATGTGTGACCCAAATTTCAACTCAATCGGACAAGTAGATTCGTAGCATCGGAGCAAATTGCTTGTGATAGACGAACAAACAGACAGAGAGATATACACAAGAGTGATCGCATAAGGGTCCCGTTTTTTCATTGGAACGTCCGGAACCCTAAAAAAACTTTTCTAAAGAAAACAAGGGTCCAAAGTGATCAACGCGCATCAATATTAATTTGCACCACACGTTGCCACCTAAAGAGTCCCTAATAGTAAACGATCCGAGCACTAATCACCACATAGCCATATATGCATCTCCTAGCCAGCCTGATTAACAGCTGCTAACTTTTCTTTCACTACAATATATTATGCATGGAAATTATTTTTTAACATAAGACGACTAATTAATTAGATTCATGAAGAACAATCTTAAATTAAAATCTTTAATTAAATACATACCAGAGGCTATTATTGATCAATGCAGATAATTCTGTTTTTCTTACCACACGCATTCTCTTGAAAAAGTGGTCAACGGTTGGGAATTCTTGGGGAGTAGTTCGGAGCAGTCATTAAGCCTAATGCTACGTAAGATATTTTTTGTGTACGTGTTAATCAAGCTTCTTGTTCTAATACCACTTCATCTGGAGATGGCGACGGATACCCCTCGGCGCTTGCATTCATTAATTTGCACCACTTATTTGTACCACCACCATTACCAGCGTCTGTCTCCCTAACCACTATACATGATACAGAACACGTCCTGTCTTTAAATGAGAACAAGACTACGCTGATGAGGTGTTTTTAGATCCATTATCTGGTTCAGTTTCAAGTAAATATTGACGTAATTAAAACAATGCACGCACACTTCTCTACTTGTCATGTAAGCTCACATCGCGTATAAAACAAACATTTGTTTTATGAAGCTCTTCAAAACGCAGTAGAGCTTATTTATACAACTTTAGAGCTATTTAATATTCCATTGGTGGAGTAAACCGGGATCAAGTGACCCATAACTCTAATCCGGAGGTGGAAAACACAGCGATTTACATTTTTCTACGAAACTGTATCTATTATAACACCTTTCTTTTGTAGCGAAGATGCTTACGATTCATGTAATTCAATGCATCTACTGGGAACCGTGGGCTGGCGGCAAGCGCTGAAGTGTCGGCAAACTTGGCGCGCTACGGGGAACTATGGGACTCACGCCGGATTTATACTAAATAACGATTTTAATTTGAATATTCCCACATTATCACCGTGAGAAGTATACATCAAGTGGCTACATTTAATTCTGTTAAAAGCCATTACAGATTCAAGATATGCATTGCACTTCGCAGTGGGGTGTTGGCGATCTTAGCCAAGATGCATCGCACCTTATTCCACAAATATGTCAACTGTTTCTTTTCTCTGCAGTAGTAATTTAACATGTTTCCCTTAGATGACTCTCGCGGGCAAATTACCAGATAATAAGCATAAAATTCTTATTTTTACACGCGTTTTTACGAATTCAAATATTACACATAACTGGTATTGTCTATACGTTTCCTAAAGCTGTTTTCTCAAGGGTGCCTCACATATGAACATTATCCGGTAATAAATGAATTAATTGAGTAATTGATCCCTATCTTATAGAAGTTCTGTCATAAATAGCTAAGGTAATTAGTGGCCGAGATGATGCATGCTCCAAACGACTTTTTTAAGTCGCATCTATTATGAACCTTTAATTACACAAAATCCCATAGTCAATCAGTGGATACGTCGTGTTTTAGCATTAATGTTTAATACATACAGCGGGTTTGACGTGCACCTTGCTGCGGTGGAATGAGTTTCATATTTATATTAACTTTAGAGCTATTTATCTAGGGTTGTAAAAATCTGTTCGCACCGCATATGGCGCGGGAAGAGACACAAAAAAATCAGGTAAAGATATATGATAAGGCTAATATGGGCCTTGATGGGTAAAAAATAAACACGTGTTGAAACTAAGGAATTCGGTAGTCATTTTTTGTTGTAATCTATTTCGCGAATGTTCTAAGAATGCAGTAATAATAATGAGGGAGTAGAAAACAAACGAGTTTCCGATAATTACGTAACCTAACAATAGGAAGAAAATGAATGATGGCGAAGAAAAGCCTATTATTGTCGGTGAATAAATACACAGTTTGATGCAATGACGACATCTGCATGGCGTGTGATGTAAGATCGTTTGTTTATAGTATACATCTTTTGAATTTGATCGAAAGATAAGTTTCCATAATAAAGATCCGTCAAAAATGCATCATGTGCCAAATCTCCCCACGACAAAGTTCCGACGCAAACATTACCAGGAAATACGAAAATATTCGGTAAATGGCTAATGCGTTATCAACCAAACACTAATATGTTTAATCTGTGCTAGTGAGTCATCCGTTCAAATCATTTTTCGATCAGACAGATTGGCGAACCCTGGTTTTGTTTTTACAATACAACTCTTTGCCTCATACATAACGTAGACAATTCTTATACACTTGATTTGCTAAATGAAATGCTTCGTATTTTGGTGTTTGTATTTTATTTCTACTTTATTTGACACCGACTTCCGAAATTAAAGTTATTTTTAAATTTTTAGTATATTTTCTTTTTTGGAAGTCGGTTGTTTTTTTAGTAAAAAAGTTTTTTATTTTTCACTTTTTAGTTGAAAATCGGTCCACTACTGATAGAGAAATCGGTGGACATACATATAAAAAAAAAACATACAATCGAACATAGAACCTCCTCCTTTTTCGAAGTCGGTTAAAAACGGACGCCGTCGACAAACAAAAACTGACTATAGTCTATAGTGTCCCACTGCTGGGCAAAGGACTCCCCCATATCTTTCGAGACATTCTTTTCTTACGACATCGACACCTCGAATTATCCTTCGTGGTGGAAGAAAAAATAGACTTATCGTCAATAAAATAATCAACAACTGATCAATTTTCTATATTAATGCCAAACATCCTGTTCCTAAATAAACCGACATCTAGAAAGTATCAAACATATTTGTTTTTGAAGTGAAAACTTCTTTAGGCGCGTTGGGCAGTTTTGAGATGGGGAAAAAACAAATTTTTTTTATTTCTAAATTCCGCTCTTGACCTCGACCTAGTCTGATGTTAAGCGATGGAGCGAGCAAGTGCAGAAAGATGCCTGTTTACTGTTGCTATAAAGGCTGACGGGTGATAGGTGATAACACAGATCAAAACACTTACCGTTTGGTTTCAACGGGTGGTGCGACGTCCATTGGTGGCGGTGGTGGCGGCGGCGGTGGCGGGGGTGGCGGGGGGAGCATCTGCGCGGGCGGCGGAGGCGGCGCATCAGGTATATCAGGCACTACCACCGACACAGGCACTTCCTCTTCCTTAGCCAAGTTAACATCCGGCAGTTCCTTCAAATCCGGCAGTTCTAACTCCGGTACAGCCATGACAGGTGCCACTGGTGATGTAACGACTGAAGGTGCAATGGAGCCGTCAGCCGTGTTGGAGAACTGGACGTCTCCTGCTATGCCAGGCAGGTGCGGCAGGTCCAGTGGCATCTCTAGCTCCGGGACCTGTTGATGATTGATGCTTTTAAGTTAGGGAGTAAAAGGACCTCTATGGATTATTAATTGGCTGAATTATAGACTTTAGAGCTTTTTATGTTTAAATACACTGTTAGATAATACGTACCATTCCCATGCCGGGTGCATACAAATATTCATCCGCATCACGCTTCAGAACATCTCTATTGAGGATGGAGCTAGGCGCCGCTTCCAGGAGACTCTTGCTCTCGACCTTCGAAGTCACAACCGGCACGTATGCCGACGCGGGCCGCGTAGTCCCCAGATAAGGGCTCTCATCGGTGTTAAAGATCAACAGGTCGCCAACACTCGATAGCTTATCAATCATAGTGTTCAAATTGAAATCTTGTTTGGGCTTCGGATTTTTAGGCTCTGCCACTTTCACGTGGTAGAAATGGAGTTTCTCCTAAAAAATATACATATATTCACTATTTTGTCGTCAGTTTATGGGGCATTAAGATATTGCTAAGAGGTTAAATTGTGACAAATGGTTCTCTCAATCTATTCTTGCAAAGCAACTGACTACAATCATTTGTGAAGAGTAAATAAACACAGAGACCGAGTATGTACTCTTGCGCATAAATGTAATACGCGACTGTTTTAAAAAAGTATAAAAATGATTTTTTAAAAAAGAAGCTTTAGTAATCCTATACCCAGTTACATATCTGTGTAATCGACGATACGTACGACTTATATAATTATTCATAAATTCATAATATTCATTTATGAATTTATAATAATTATATTTCAAAAAAAAAGTAAAAACGAGCACGTTTTCTTGAACAAAGAAGAAAAAGAGATTGGCTTTGCAAGCGACCTTTGGGTTCCATGTGAGATTATGAATTCAGAATAGTTATAATAGGGTAAATACAGCGGTAATAGAACCAAAACCGACGGACAATTGAAAACTTTTCGAATTGTCTCTAACGCCAAAGTAAACAGTTTACAATGCTCAGATTTTATCTTTGCTTATTTCCCCATGCATGTACTAAGGTGCTGATACCGACTATACCGAGTTCACACATTGTTTATACAAAATTGGCTTGCGAGACACAGTGTTATAACTTAAACTTAATTATTAACTTACCTGTAATTCCTTTTCGTTTGACTGCCCCTGAGTCTTTCCACTCAGAGTAACCTTTTTTGGCGTGTGTTGGTATGCATCCGCATCAAAAGCTGATTGGTAATGTTCATGTGTTATTGACGCCGGGTACTTCGCACTTGAGAACACCTTGATCGCCTTCTGCATTCCAGTTAGCTTCTCTACTTTAGATCTAGATAAATCTATTCTGTTATTGAGCTTCATTGTCTTCTCCATGTTCTGTTTGATTCTTGTCGTCAGCCGCGAAAACACATCGTCTACGATGCCGTTGAGATTATCCAAAGTGTCCGCAATCTGCAGTATCGTCTCCTCAACGCTCAGATCACTTGGTACTAAATTAATTCTATATATACCCTCCATTTTTAACCTCTTTTACGCGCGTATTTTAATTTCTGTAACAAACATCACGTGCTGTAACGCTTGCGGAGGGTTAACGATGAAATAATGCGGATAATCAAATTCTTCTACGAAATTCAAGGTTTCTACATAATTAAAGCTGCGGAGGAAATCTTACCTACTAAGCTTCTTAAAAATCACCTAAAATAAATTAATAAGGCACAAGAATTATCACTAGACAACACATCCACATTCTTGTGTGTAATTATATTATGTCCAATAATTTTATAGCACTTCGTAAAGCTCCTAAAGTTCATTATTTACAGCTCGGTCACTTAGTCTATTTAATCAGTACTGTGTCACTTATACGCTATATTAGGCTCAATTTTTCGACAAGTTCAACGTATGGGAGTCGGTGAGTAAAGAATGAAGATTATCGTTCGCAGGGTCAGTGCTCCAAGAGAATCGGCAGTACGCGTCGGGCGACATGGTCGGGTCTAATATCGCCGACTCCTCGAGCTGTCCGCCCGACAACATATTGTTGAGGTGCTTGTTAATGACCGCGTCTCCGGGGCTCACGTAGCCACTTGACGCCGGCGGCTTCAACGTCGCAGCGTTGCGTACGGGTTGCTTATGACTAGGCAGGGTGTCCAAAGACTGCAACTGAATATAGCTGCTGTCGGCGCCGTTTTTGATTGGCTGTGGCAAGACAGGCATAATCGGCAAGCTCTCAGAACCGAAAATTTTTGTTGGCGATGGTCCTAACTTGGGGAAGTTCATTATGTTCTTCGCCTGAGCGTCTTCAGGCATCACATAGCCCGAAGAGGCTGGCGGTTGACTTGGGACGCTGGGCGGCGCGACTCCAGTCGTGAATATCGGCGGCGCCAGAGCAGCCATAACGTAACTCGAGCTGGCCGGCTGCGCTGCAGGTTTTGCAATGGGGCTTGTATGGGGTGCAGGGGCAGAGTGTACGTAGCCGCTGACCGGGTTCACTACAGGTTGTTGTACATAACCACTTGGATTTTTCTTGAATGATTGGTCACTAAAATAGGGTGAATTCTCTCTAGAGTTGTCAGTTTCGCAGTTTGAGGACTCCTCATCCTGCGTTGCATTATTGTCGTCGGCCGTCACGGGTTCAACTTCTAAGTGCAAGGAAGAGTCAGAGCCGTCGTCCGAAGTAGAGGCTTGTCTCTCCACGGCCCCGCGCGACGTATCCGACAACGCGGTGCTGTCTGTGTGGTCACTAGACCCGCAGTTGTTTTCAGTGTTCTGTTTAGTTTCCGGAGTAGACACAGTAGTTCTACTGTTCGGTAGTAACAACATCTCGTCTGACGATGGTTTTTCGTCCTTGTTTGTGGGATTCCACCCTCCGAAAGCGTATTTAGAAATATCTTTCTCAGGTATACCTAAGCCACTTGGTAAGACTGGTTTTATATCTTCCATTTTCCTATACTTTTTGTATAATTTAATTGAACCGTACATCATGCCTATTATTGCGCAAATAGCAAGAAGGATAAGAATCATAGTTAAACCATCCTTGCTTCTACAGGCTACTGAGCTCGGGGGACTCCATGGGCCAGGATATTCAAGAAATCTTCTGTTCTGTTCTGCAGGATACTTAACTTCTGGTCTATCAGCTAACATGCCATGGTAAGGATCTTCATCATAATTCACTGCCCTGACTTGATAGGTTTCACTTTCATCTACACCTTCACAATGAATTAAAACAAATGACAAATTAGTTGTATTCAATATCTCTATCTTAGGTGAAGTGCTTTCATCTTTTACTCTTCTTATTTGATAGAGATCCACCGTTCCCCCAGGCTTATCAGGACGTTCCCATGTCAAGTAATCTGGATTATTTTTTACTGTAGGAGCCTTTAATATACTGGGCGGGCCGATTCTTGTCCTGACGAAGATACCATTATCAGGGCTGGGCTTTGAACAACTTCTAATAGCTGAATTACAAGCCCTAACAGTAAATGTATAATTGTGGAACCCCTCTAGGCCTGTCAGTTTGTGCTCCATTCTTTTAGTAAGCTTTCTCTTTTCATCTTTTTCATGCAGTTTTTCAACAACTTTTTCAACTTTCCAATACTCTGCATCTCCTTCTTTATTGTTTGAAATTACATATTTTCCTATTATGCCATTTTTCTGAATTGGTGGATCCCATGAAATTACCAATGAGTTACTCTGTACATCAGATATGACAACATTTCTTGGACTTGTTGGTGTATCTTCAATGGTGGTCACTCCTGTGGAAGCATTCTCTATTGTTTTCAGGCCATAAGTAGTATTCAGTGCCAAGAAAAACTGATAAGTTGTGTAAGGTTTCAGGTCAGTTATGTTTACTTCCATCTGTTTTGGGTTAGAAACATAATATGTAGATTTGTTTTCAGAAGCAGTGTCACACACAATGCTTGTAGCTAAGACAGGGCAGTATGTAATTTGGTATCCTTTTATGATACCTTCTTGTAGAGTACAGGACATGGTCCAGGTGATTCTAACAAACGATTTTCCTGGAGCATCATGGTTCACTTTTACAGGAAATCCATACATTGGAATACCATCTTTAGAAATGTCACAAGATGCCCATGTCATACCACTTGTTTTTGATCCATTATTAGCTGATATTGCAAACTGATATCTACTGTCTCTTGGCAAATCTATAACATGGGTGTTCTGATTAGGATCCAAAACAGTGAAGTTCATGCGTCCAGTACAAATCTGACTAGTATTGTGCTGGCACCAGAACAGTGTGTAGTTGTCAATATGCTTGATGCCAACCCATGACAGTTTGTAAGTGCCATTTTCATAGGCTAATTTAGTAAAAGATGGTACATTTAGTGCTTCAGTATCTACTTTCGATGGAATGTAAAGGTGACTGCTGTTAACAGATGAGCCAATAGCATTATTGGACCAAATGAACACATCAATGGCTTCAAAATTTGTATCAGTCAGTTCAACATAACTCAAGCTTTTGTTCTTATCAGGTAGCAATGTCTGTGGCTTAGAGCCTTTCATTGCAACAACTTTGTAGGTGAAGTTTGCACCAGCCTCCTCATACTCTTCAAGTTGTTGCCAGTACACATATATAACTCTTTTATCTTCATAACTAGATTGATCAAATGCTCCAGCTATAGTGTCTGGTGGTCGCTGGGGTTTCTCACTAGCAGTTGTGAACAGTACATATGAGAAATCAGACCAGAATTTATCTTCAGTAGCTAATTTTGATTTTATATATATCCTGACCTCATATGACATGTGTGCATATGGTAGGTTTGAGAGCAAGAAGGTATATGTCTTGTTTTTCGCTGGCAAGTATGATGCATCAACACTGCGGAAGTAAGCAGTGTTATCAATTTTAGCAATTTGGTATTCTATCCTGTGCACAATTGGGCACGGCAGAAAGTCAACTATGTTGTTTGGGATCTTCCATTGAAGCAGTACACTGTGTGAATCATTACTCAACACTTTCAGCTGCTCCGGTGGATCAGGCTTCACAATAGAGAAATGATCAATTGTAAAATTCTGCATAATATGACCAAAATAATTGCGAGCTGTCAAAACAAAATTGTAATGATCTTCCATTTGTTTGTACCTGGGCTGGCTGGTAGAACTCCAGTGACACCATCTTAAATCGCCATTCCTGGTTGCATTACAAGGCTTTACTGGATTCCCATTTACTAAAAATGTTAATTGGTAGCTTGTGACACTGATGTTATTTGGGTATGTCCAGGTGCAGTTTAGCTCATCAAGGTTCTTAGATATGCATCCAAAGTCAGTGACATTGGAGGGAGGCCCGTCCACAAGCACTCTGCTGGTACATTGCTTATTAGTCAATTTATTTCTACAATAGTAAGTCACAAGTTGCTTCTTCAGATTTGTAAGATTTAATAATCTCGTAGTCTCGTTAACTTTTACAGATTCAACAGGTTTTCCACCAAGATAAAACTCCAAATTATCAGCACTGTCTTTGTCGGCCACACAGAAGATCTCCAAAGGCTGTCCATAATGAATTCTGATCATACCCTCAGGATACACAGAGACTGAAATGTCTACTCCTTGACACTTTGAAATTATGCACGGTAAACTGATCAAACATTTGATAACAATACACCACATCCATAGTCCGAACGGCGGCCCCCTTCGGAACCCTTTGCACTTTCGTCGGGTATTTGTAAATATATTTGCCATAACTGCTGCGTTAATCTATCACTCCATCACGAACTGGTGCACTGGTTTCTACTAAACCGATCGCGGCGATGGACACATTCCTTGTTTTTTTATTATATCGCGAGCTAAATGGCGCACCGAGCGATGTTCCCAACACGATGACACACACTAACTGAGTACCGTCACTATACGCACACCACATTTATCTAACAAACGCTACTATTCTCCGGGATCGAGTACTCGATAAGAGTAGTAAGCTTGGGACCGGGACTCGTCTAATTGTTCTGCATTGAAAATTTGTAACGCCTGCAGTACAGTACTTACATAAAATAGAAGAAAACTTTGGGAGTATTGAAATTCTCAGAAAAGCCAACTTCAGTTCGATTCGTGCAGTTGTAGCAATTATATTCTCTTTGGTAGCAATGATTGACAGCGGTGTTGCAAGCTTTTAAAGTTTAATTGCCCTTATTTAACAAGCAAAATATTTTTCAACTAAAGCTGAAACGCGATGATGGAGACCTATTTAGAATGGAAAACAAAGAATACACGCAATCCACTGACTCATTTGAACGGAAATGGAATAAGGAAGAACTACACTATTAATCAGTTTCACAGATAGCTGCAGTTTAAATACCTGAAAATAATAATAAATAAATAAATAAATAATCTTTGGCACAAACGAATAGGCCATTTGAGTGAAATATCATTAAGAATAATGAAATTACCTTACAGTAAACACCAGTGTGGAGCGTGTATATAAGAAAAAGCTACAAGATTACCATTTCAGCACACTCCGAAACCACGTTCAAACAAAGTGGCAGAATATCTCCACACAGACATAACCGGTCCAAATAAAACACCGAGCAGTACAAGAGCAAGATATTATCAAACAATAGTTGATGACTTTTCGTATTCGCCTTTTGCGTCGTGTTTCCATTAGAAAACAAGTTTGAAGCAGAATATAATCTGATTAATTATATTAAGAAAATAGAGAATGAAACTGGAAACAGAGTAAAGAGATTTCGTTGCGACAACGGAGGAAAGTTCACAGCGAAAAAAGTTCAAAACTATTGTTTAGACAGAGGTATTAGCATTGAATATAGGTACATTAGCAACCTCAAGAGAACGGAGTTGCAGAAAGAATAAATAGGACATTATGCAATAAAGCCAGAACAATGCTTGCAGAAAGTAATTTACTTAAACACATATGGGCTGAAGCAACAATCATGTGTGCAGCATATCAGTTGAACCGTTCTCCATTCAAAGCTGTAGATATGGAATCCAATAACGGATGAAATAAAAAAAAAACTTGAGAGGTGTCAAGGGACACCCGGATGGAACGAAGTTCCTTTCGATTAATTAGTGAAGGAATTGTAATATAATTTTATTTTTTTTAATTTATAATATTTTTTTATTATTAACTACGCACACACGCACGCACGTAAGAAGTTATACTTCATCATCTCATCTCAGCTCAGCTCAGCTCAGCTTAGCTCAGCTCAGCTCAGCTCAGCTCAGCTCAGCTCGGCTCAACTCAACTCAACTCAACTCTTTAGCAATAACAACAACTATAACAAAAGTAATTGTACTAAAATTTTATTTTTTTTACTATAGCAAAAAGTGTCGTGACAACTTTTCGTAAGAATTTTTTCCGTCTAGCCCCCTTTCACAACGCGCGATAAGGAACTTCGTTCCAATTATTTCTCGTGACGTGAGACTTGATGAGACTCAAATAAGATATGAGAATCGTAAAGAAATAGAAATACAAAATGAAGATAAATCATCATCTTCCTGCCCTTATCCCATGTTACTTGGGGTTGGCGCAACATGTTTTTTTCTTCAATTGAGTCCTGTCAGCCGTCACGCTATCACAAAACGAAAATAAATACTACCATACATACGAGGAAGAGAATATGGAAGGAGAAGAATAATCAAAAAGAAAAAGGATGTCAAAGGTAAGTAGAAGTACAAATAGAGCATGAACAACGTGGTGAAGAACAATAAAATAATGAATTAAATCGAAAGACAAGTCAAGAAAAACAAGACATTATTAGAAAATGAGAAAGTAGAAAAGCAAGAAGTGGAAGAAACGTAAAATTACGAGAAAATCTACGAGATGATGAAGTTTATGAAGCATTTTGTTTATCATCTATGGCAGAAGAACCTCAAACATACAAGGAAGCTATAAAAAGGGATGGAAATACGCAATAGATAATGAGCACATATTTTATCATGGAAGATCAGGCAATTAAATCTACGAACTGCATTTTTAAACGGAAAATTGGAGAGTGAAGACATTGAGAGGTCCCAATAGATAAGTAACGCCTGATCTCGTCATTGTAATGTTAACGATTTAAATTTTAAAGGAGTTAAAATCGAGGTCGGGTGTTAGAACTTATTAAAGGAGATCGTACTTGTTACAATGAATATTATCTATGCCTACACCGTTCTTCTTTCTGTCTCTTCAGTGAACTAAAGATGTAAGTTATGTTTGAATAAGTAAAAGTAAAATGAAGTCCACTGCGATTTTAATATTCGTCGACTAGATAATTCTAATAAAGTAAAGTAGAAATCCCTAAAGTAAGAGACAAACAGATAATAACCATAGGTTTTTCTTCGTTATTACATAGTCAAGAATGACAAGTAAATAATTTAAAACATATTTTGATAAAAATAAAGTACCAACAATGGAATGCTGCAATTATTGTTGGCAACATTTGGGCTGACAGCGACCTGAAGTTAGCAGCAAAAGTTCAAAATGGTTGAAAACAAATTAATAATAAACTGGAAAATGTTGCCACCCTAATTCGATGCCCTAAGACTTGGGAAAAATAAAGAAGGTAAACTCCTGTTCATGCGGTGAAATGTGTCGGTTATTGGACTGGTGTCGAATTGAAATAGCGTCCGTTGGCTATATTCTTCTTTGTTTCCAAAGTATTACAAATATTCAGGCTTCTAACTGATCATGTTATTCTAAGCAAACATGTGACTTTGACAAGTGTCATTAGTATCTTGTAGGTAACACTCGTCCGCCGCGTTCCGAGTCACGACAACATCAAAGAGTATATAATTTTGCCAACATCGCTATTAGCGCGTCAAAAGCCGCTCCGACTTACCGTAAACGCGAACATCAACGATTTCTTGACGTCATGCATGACGTTATTATCAAAGCCATCTTGCAATAGCCAATAGCAGTGCTTACGCCTCAAGTCGTTAGCACTGTGGGCGGCCTGTCAAAAGTGACATCTCTGACGTTTCATAAATTTTGCTTGGCGTGTTTGTTTTGTTTGCTAAGCTTTACAATTTTATGCCCATGGGTAGCGGATAAATTCTGAAAATGAGTTACTGCACCCCTGGGCATTAAGGCAGGGAAGGAACAGGGGTGGGTTTTAGTCGGTAAGAATCTGACACGCCCTCCCGCTCCACCCAGAGCGGGAGAAGTCATTGGATGATTTCCCACCCCAACAAAAAAAAAAAGCTTTACAATTTACTTAGTGACATCTTACTTTTTAGAAACTGCTTCATTAGAAATGTCAGATAAAAAATTAGTTTTAATCAATGACGTAATGCAAAATTGGCGAATCCAATTAGATTTGTCGAACACTTACAAACTAGAGTTATAGAAATATAGATAATTAGACCAATTCAAAGGTCTCCGGATACATTCTTTAGAAATGAAAAGCATTGATGGATAAAATAAGGGCATTGGTAATGATATCCTCAGTAGGCGTATTCGCTAACTCAGTTGGCATCAATTTGATAGGCACTTTGCCGTACATTGCTGCTTTGACGTATAAGAAAACCGTAGTGCCTATTATAATCGATGTCCACCGAGCAATGTACTGCATAGTGCTTATCCAATTGATGTCAACTGAGTTAGCAAGTACACCTGCAGATTAAAGTTAAAGTTGATTATATTTCTAATAATGAATTTAATTCCTAAAATGAATTTTTAATGTTTCCGAGTTGTATTTTGATACGACGTTTTCAACGTATCCTCTTATTCGGGGAATAGGTTGAACTTGAGCCCTACTGTTCTTCATTAATATATGGGCAATGTCTTCTGCATCATCGTTCTCAGACGATGATGTATCGCTTTTGTCGAAATCTTGATCATCGTTCGAGAGAATTTCATTTTAACATGGAAAAAGTTCATGGTTTCGATAATAAATTGACGCCCAGTGTGTGGGTTGAATGGGTTCTATTTAATTACGAATCTTCTGAACCTTGTTATCGAAATGTCAACAAAAACTGCTGAAAACCACCCCAAATCGCTATTAACACGTCAACAGCCGTTCCGACTTGTTACAGCGCTGGCCGCTATGAACGAAATTAGCACGTTATCAGTTGGAACGCCTTTTAGCGGTGTTAGCGTGACTCGGAACGCGGTGGAACAACTCCATGAGTCCATGTCAAGATGTCAACTTTTTTTTTTTTTTTTTTACTTTAGTATTTCAAAAATTCAAACATTTCAAACAACTTCTTTGTTCAAATATTTATTCTAGACGGTTCAAATATAATAAAAGCGTTAATATTTATTTTTAAACGCAATTTAGCTATATTTTGACGACGCAATAAATAAAGTAGCTAATAAACTGAGTTTTTGTGGTAAAATTATGTAATAAATGCGAAACTTTCAGAACGAAACTACAACCTTCATCAGTGACAGTGTTGATAAAAATAATTTATTTTTCATTTCATAGTATTTTGGGTGTAATATCGTGGTAATATCTAAAGACTCAATTATGTGAATGGCAGATGATACGATGGATGATAGCAACTTACATTCTTTGGGATATACAACGAAAACAGCACTCATAAAACTCCGTGATGATATACGAAATGTTATAGAAGAGCATACGAAGAAAAATCCAACTGGGTAAGTTAATGTTTCACTTTTTCCATGATTCAAAGACGTCAATAGAATGCTCCTGGCCCCAGTGATTAAATATTATACGAGAATATGTGTGTTATTATATTGCCTATGTCACAACTTTGTCACTAATAGGAATCCATTTTAATCTTTTTAAATATTTCAGATTGGGATTGGTGCGGAATATTATTTCGTTTTCATCCGAGAAAGTTCTGTTGTCTGGTGTCGCATATACAATAACGTTAGTGTACATAGTTTGTTTGATACTGACATACCTTTTAGGCGAATCTGTTCAAGCCCATGCCTATTTACTATGGGAAGCATTTTTCTTAATTGTAATATTGATAATAAACTTCTTAGTGGCATTCAATGAAGAGTATTTATACAGAAATGAAATACCTCATAGAGTAAGGAAAGTTTTGGGTAAGTGTACAAGTTATTTATTTCCATATAGATAATGAGTTGTGTTTATTGACATAGTAATTCATTTGTAATTCCTTCTTTAAGTGAATATTAAGGTCATTTTGAATTCATTATTTACAATAATAACCCATTAAATAATTTCCCAGTCAAAGGTCACTGCCTGTCTATCCTTTTGTAAATCAGCACTGTCACATCTAGCACAATAAAATTATATAATATGTGTAAAGTTTCATTCTAGAGATACAATTTCTAGAATTATCACATTCAATTTATTGATTACCATCTAGTTCATTTCAAGTTTTGTTTCAAAGTCTTTGGCATCTGTCCAGGGGTGAAAGTACTCAGGAATACAAACAACTATTAAGACCTAGTGGTTTTCATACAAAATCACAATGTTAACCTAATATTATTTGAATTCAGATTTCTATGTAGTGATTATTATCAAATTTTCGAATAACAAACTCTATATCACACTAGATAAAGTTCAATTTCCATTGCAACCCTTGCTTTATTTAGGGTCACAAATTAATGATCACTTAAAAAGCAACTTTGAACACACGCTAAAGTTGATACTTGAGATTATAGTATAAAATGTATCAAACAGACAACTCTTTCAATATTGTTCATATTCCACTTTTCATGAGTTCTATAACTTCACCATCTAGATAAGAGAATGCTTATGGGAACAATTGAGCTTAGTTATGTCTACAGTGGGTATTTGATATACAGCATGTAACAAAAACCCTGTCCGATCCTGAAGGGTATTATTTGGTATGGTACTGGGTACACATATACGTAGTCATTTAATGGATACGAGATTATTATTTTTCCCCAATGAAAATAATTAATTAAAAAAAAAAAAAAAAACTTATCAGAAGCAACACTGAGCGCTCAACAAAGTTCACCTACAGTTTTATGTCTAAGTGCCTACAGCGCAGCTAGTGCAGGGCGGTATCGTTTGAAATAAAAATTAAAAGATTTCGGCGGCCGGTGGAGTGTTGTCAACTTATGAAAATTTGCCATATTTAGTGTTAAATTTCGCATATTTCATAAAAATAATAAATCTATAACTTTTGGTTTTCATGAGTTACATTTTTTTTTACTATTTTTTCTACTACGTATGTTAAACCAGGAATACACCTTTATTGGATCGGACAGGGTTTTTGTTACATGCTATATATTATATATGGTTTGCAAGGGTTTTTAAAGCAATTGTTTACAAAAATTGCTTTTTATTAGAACAATACCATTTAAGAACCTGAATATAATTATAATGACTTGCGTTGACACAAGAATATTAAAAAAAAAAACTAAATAATATTTATTGTTTTTATGATTTTGATTTCTGAGAAAATCAGTTCGTGTAGTATTATGTTCTGCATTACAGAAACTTTGGATGATGCCATAGAGAGTTCAAAATGGAAGGAAAATCATTATCCGCATTTGTGTGCCCCGTATTCACCCTGTGTTATCCTGCAGTGGACTTATCGAGATTGTAAGAACCTTTTTCATATTATTTTTTCATAAATTGCGAAATAATGGCATACATTTGAACACTTGTTTGAAGACTTTGGAATACTCAAAATTCTAAAAACTTTGGGCCTTGTTTATAAATTACTGTTTAGTTTAGAAAAGTTTAGCAAGCTGCGTATTGTATCATTTGCTAAACCAGTTCAGGGATTGCAAATAGTGATATTTATGACCTTATTTATTAAAAAATAACCATGTGATTAATTTACTAAATACACTGATTAGCAGGTTTTTAATTCAAAGTTTTCTGTCCTGAAATATGGTATAGTCTTCTTCTTTCTTTTTAAACCTCGCCTTATCCCGTTACACGAGTTCGGCTTTCCTGTCCTCAATGTTTACATTGAGGCGGCTTCTTATGTCCTTTTGGAAATTTGTTATTCACGTGGTTTGAGGTCTTCCTCTACCCCTCTTTTTAGTAGCCATTGAAAGGAAACTTTTTCGCGACATAATCATCGGGCCCTCGCATCACGTGTCCGTACCATCTGAGCCTTGATTCGGACAGTGGGTGGTATAGTATAGACAAATAAATGTGATGGATAAGATGTTGATCTTGAATTTAGAATCTACTAATCAGTATTTAAACTAAACATAATAGTAAGCGAGTTTTATAAATAAGGCTGAAAATGCTCTAAATACTATTCCATAGTTCGCATCTTGTGCTGGTTTTAGGACTACAGCACATTTGGCAGTACCACAAGGCTGTAACAATTGGCACAAGCTTATCTTATCTGTTCTAAACGAAGGCGTTGACTGATTCGGACCAGTGTGTGACTTCAAAATTAACACCTGTTGTTACTCAAGCAATCTATTGAATAACTGACAGTGATATATTAAATGGCAAATACTGGTGCGATTTGTAGCTTGTCTAGTGCTCGAACAACTGTATGAAGTAAATACGAACAGGAAGGTGTCAAAGAGATAAGGCGGCCAGATGCTGTCTTCTTCTAGAATAGAAATGTTTCCTTGTTATAAAAATTCTATTTAGTTCGTAAATTAGATTATCAAAAAATATTTGACACGTATTTCATGCTTTACCAAACCAATAAAAAATGACAAAGATAAAATGCTTCAAAGTTCAGGAGTGGGGGCTTGTACGTCACTAAACGGTACAAAGACGACACGCGAAACTTCAACATACTGTATCGTCCTCATTTCTGGTTAACGTGTCACTAGAAAAAAGACGAAATCAATATTTTTTGGAAATCTTAAGTGACGGACTAATTACATTTTACATTTTTTAAATAAATATATGTATTTATTTATATTTCCTACCTTTTAGTCTAAATCTGGTCTGTTACTGGTGTGGACTCTCTTGTTCAATAACTAAACTAAAATTAGAGAATTGCTATCTTTTACTAAAAGGCAGTGCGAGAAAAGGACGGCTATAGCTATGCACTAAGTTAGAGATGTCAAACTAGTTTACGCCTTGCGCTTCAGCGTGTTTTTAGACGACATGTTTTTACGTGTACCCTTAATTTGTATGGAAATATTAGTTCAAACTAAATTTGACAGCTCTAATTTACGTCCGTCTCTTTCTTGTTTTATTAGAGAGAAAAAGATAGCAATAGCCTAAATTAAGTTTAGTTTGTGCACAACAGAATCAACACCACTATCCGTTTCTACTAGTACGCTCATAAATTTTGCTTGTCCACTATATTTTGCGAAGACACTGCCTCCTAAGATACAGGATCCTCCTAGTTTAGGAGGCAGGGCTCAAATCTTGTATTGACTGTTACATCCTACCTTACCCATCTTGAGCACACTACTTTACCTGTTTGATTTTCTATTTATTTGTAATTTTGTGTACTCTAAAATATTGTGTCAAACGTGTATTTATGCTAATAAATTATTATTATTTTTTTTTTAGGAGACTAGTCTATTCGAGTGGGTTAAGTCGCAGGTAGTTAATTTAGGCACGGTTGTTTCTTTCTAATCCCGGGATTGTAACCGTGTTATCAAAAGTCAGAGCACTATCCTTATATTGTGGCTAGATCTTAGAGTTGATCACTTCATGATGTGACCAACGATTTCATGAAATGGTTGCATTTCATGATATAGTCCGTTAAAACTGGTCAAATCGTTTAAACGTCCATCCAAATTTGGCCACATCATTAATGTAGACTGTCCGTCGCAGCCAACTAGCTTAATTCGCCAGTCAGTTAACAGCCTAGCCTTTTAACTAAACGGCGCCGTTTAACTAGTGGCTTGAATGATATTCAGCCGATGCGTCTAATACAACATTTAGTGAAGTGGCTGGCTAATGCTTAGGCCATTCATAGAATAGGATGACCATGTGACGAAAAAAAACTAAGGACCCTCCGACACGGACAGGTTAGGTTCGATGACAGGGGCTTCCTTCGCTTGCTTTACTGACTCACT
The DNA here is from genome assembly GCA_951329385.1 of Polia nebulosa. Taxonomy (NCBI): domain Eukaryota; kingdom Metazoa; phylum Arthropoda; class Insecta; order Lepidoptera; family Noctuidae; genus Polia; species Polia nebulosa. The sequence goes on along the minus strand of OX589591.1, from coordinate 27,688,716 downwards.
CTAGCCCCTGTCATTTCCTTCACGTTAGGTTCCTCTAAACGGCCGTAGTCAGCACATCACACATCACCGGCTGAACGCAAATCAAAATTAATTTGCGACAAAAACAAAGAAATAGCGCACATTGTATTGTACACAGTGGTGTACATTTCATGAAATGGTGGAACAAATCATGAAATGTTCTATTCTAAGATCTGGCCACGACATTAACATCACCTTTTTATTTATCTTTTAATTGGTAAAATAACTTAATGTTCCTAATCAACTTGATAACAACAACAAAATTTCGACAAAATTCAACAAAATGGACTTCTTAATTATCTGTAGTAGGCTCGTCATGATGACCTTCAGAATAGAGGCAGTAATTGGCAGCACAATTGCTTTGTCAATTTGGGAATTGCTCGGTCCATTCTCAGTATACGATTAGATAAGACTAGCGACCCGCCAAGGCTTCACACGGGAGCAAAAATGATTCGAAAGGCACGTAGCGCCATCTAGCGTCAAAATCGGTTCAATAGTTCCAGAGATTACTTCCTACAAACAAACTTACAGACTTTACCTCTTTATAACATTATAATAGATGGGTTTAATAAAAAGGAGGTGTTATTTCAGCAACCATAGTGAACCTGCCTTGGGCATTGTTGGTCGAAGGAGACGTGATAGTGCTGAGGCCTGGCCAGGAGGTGCCCGGCCACTGTCGAGGGTTGCAGCCAGAGGACCCAGAGCAGTTCTTTGGACAGATCTTTCAGCCTACAACACCGGTAATGAATTTTATTCAAACTATATTTCAATTCAGAATATCAAATTTTGAAACTAAAAATACATAATCTAATATATAAAAATCTCGTGTCACGGTGGTTGTGGTTGCACTCCTCCGAAACGGCCCGACCGATTTTAATGTCATTTTTTTTGTATATTTGGTAGGTATGAGAATAGGTCGTAAAGTATGTTTCCGGGGGTGGAGGATAAATTCGAAAGAGTTACCTCGCCCCTGGGCACTCAAGGCAGGGAGGAACAGGGGTGGGTTTTAGTCAGTAAGAGTCTGACACGCCCTTCCGCTCCACCCTAGAGCGGAAGAAGTCATAGGATGATTTCCCACACCCCAAAAAAAAAAAAAACCCTCCTACCGGGACCCCCCAATTTTTAATAGCAGAACAACGTTTGCCGGGTCAGCTAGTACCTACTAGTATGCTTGTATGTATGTCATATAACACAAAATTCAAATTCCTTTGCAACCCTAACTATTATTATGGGCTTTTTTGATAGAAATGGCCAATTACAAATCAACTTAAAATCAACCTTCTAACGAAAGCATAAAAACTATCAGACATGACGCGCACTCTTGTTATGCAACGATCAAACAACTACGTGATTTAAGCGTGATTTTAATATACACGCAGTTTTTTCGCGTAATTCTTACATATGTGATAATAAGTACGACACGAGAAACTTTTTGAGAGAGATTATAATAAAAAAATTAAATTAAGAAGCTGCTAATCAGTATGTATACTGATCATGTGGTTAGATTTTTTTTATCTATATACATATATAAAAGGTTGCTATATACAGGGTGTAACGGAATGGTGTGGTCATATTTTAAGAACTGCATCTGCCCATCGATATGAACAACTTTCTTCAAGAAAACCTGAGGAAATTCTCAAAAACTTTTTTTACCTCCCATACAAATAATGATCAGCTGATGATAACTTTGTATGGAAAGATTTTGCACACGGCTTTCTTTTATAATGTAGGGGAGCAATAACAAAGGGTTTTTGGAAATTCATCCCCTAAGGGATTAAACTGAGGGTTGTATGTTGTAGTTACTAATACCACGCGGGCGAAGCCGCTAGTAAAAAGGTAGTAACTAATAAACAGAGGTCGGAATTAGGTAGAGTTATTTATGTACTTACACTGATTTCATACAGCGAAAGAATAAAGTGGATATGCCTCAAATCCCGAGATTAATTTTAAAGAGCAGAAAAATCCCGTTTTTTATTTAATAAAAAAGCTATTTACTGTTATAAAATTTAAACTTATTTTAAATTTACATCAACGACATCGGATGTCCGAAGTTGCAAAATTCCAATGCGCACTCGCGCGATGTTGCCACATTTGTAGTTCACACAACATAGCTTGTGAGAACAAAAGAAAACAATAGAGGTTTTTATTATTATTTATTTGTAATATTGTTGGCCACACGGGATAGACCATTAGAAATCCCGGGAAGATCCATATTAATATCAACATTTCGATGCAAGTACTTAAATAACTCTACCTAATGCCGACTGTCTGTTGATCATCAACCTTAAAAATAAAAGCTTAGGTAAGTAGGTTATTTATTTGGTCCACAAGAAACCATCCATACTAATTATAAATGCGAAAGTAATTCTGTCTGTTACCTCTTCACGTCTAAACAGCTGAACGGATTTGGATGAAACTTGGCACACAGGTAGATCATGTCCTGGAATAGGAAGATTTTATAAGATTTTTTTATCCCGGGAGTGGGCTATTTTTTGACTTCCACACGAGCGAGGCTGTTTGCACAAGCTAGTTTAATACACAAGCAAATCTGAGTAGTAATCGGGTATTTTTTTTTTCCAGCAAAAAGACAACTTTAGCACTCCCCGCATTCGAACACCACATCGTAACAAGGCCTATAGAATGTGCGAAACTCCTTATCTGAAGAACCTGAAGTTAGCCCTGGAACAGGCCACTATCAGGCCTGTGACCGTCTTTGAGAAGCAGAGGTACCTGGTAAGCATACTTTGACAAAAATATAAACTGGACTTTCTTCCCGGAAATATATCCAGCCAAAGTTTTTTTTGTTATTTCGCTGTCTTTTTTTCCGCTTGTTTGTATTTTTTTTTATTTGCTTTGTGCATGAGAGTTTTTATTCTTACCAGAAGAGGTTAGAATAACAATTCTGAACGTAACATGTTTGTATTTGCTTCACAAAAATAAATATAAGAAGTTAAATTTGAGCAGAAATTATACATACATGTTTAGTTTGAATGACAATGGTGCCAATTCTGTTGTGCACAAACTAAACTTAATTTAGGTTATTGCTATCTTTTTCTCTCTAATAAAACAAGAAAGAGACGGACGTAAATTAGAGCTGTCAAATTAAGTTGAACTAATATTTCTATACAAATTAAGGGTACACGTAAAAACATGTCGACTAAAAACACGGTGAAGCGCAAGGCTTAAACTAGTTTGACATTTCTAATTTAGTTCATAGCTATAGCCGTCCTTTTCTCGCACTGCCTTTTAGTAACAGATGGCGATTCTCTAATTTTAGTTTAGTTATTGTACAAGAGAATCGGCACCAATGCATGGTTAGATAAATGACGTCATTCTAAATTCAATATGAAGGACTCCCAAAGATGGCGGACTAATTATTTTTTATGCATTACATGCTGAGAAGAAGCTGAAAAATAAAATGACGTCACACTAAAGCGTTTTTTAAAATAAATATTATTTTACTAATTAAACCGAATATCATGTTGCAGTGCACAGTAAAGATAATGGAAGGCATCGTCCTACCCCTCGTCATATCGCTAGTGGTGATAGCAAGTTTTGTCCGTCACGTTTACCACCTACCAGGCGTTACGCATTGGACGGAGATCTATTTTCTACAGACGATGGCTGCCTCGCTGCCGTTACTGCAGATCGTGTTCCCTATCGCCTGGGTCACTTTGAACTGCTATGGATTGGCTAGGTAAGTGAACTATGCTAGGGAGTTACTTTATTGCCATCTCTACGAGCTAGTGAACCGCCGCGATAATATCACTGTGGAACCCTAAAAGGAATAAAATCAAAAGTCATTTATTCTAACAAGGCTGAGAGCCAGCACTTTTGAATTATACCATTGTTTAAATCGGGTAGTACATCAGACCCTACTAATTATAGACCTATATCAGTGCTACCTACTTTTAGTAAAATTTTTGAGAAAATTATTTTAGATCAAATTAAAAGATATTTTAATAAACACAAATTATTACACAACAAACAGTTTGGTTTCACAAAGGGTCGTTCAACAGCTGATGCTGGTGTTGAACTTTTGGGACACATTTATAATGCATGGGAAGATAAATGCGATGCGTTGGGCATTTTTTGCGATTTGTCTAAGGCTTTCGATTGCGTTCTCCATGATACATTGATCAGGAAGCTGCACTACTACGGAGTCCGGGGCGCCTCTCTGGATCTTCTTACTTCATACTTGAGTAATAGGATTCAGAGAGTTGATGTGAACGGCAAAAGGTCTTCCGGGTCTGTAGTCAGAATGGGGGTTACTCAAGGCTCAATTCTGGGTCCTTTTTTGTTTCTAATCTATATCAACGACTTGCCTTACCTCATAAAGGATAAACATGATATAGTGCTGTTTGCAGATGACACTTCACTTTTATTTAAACTCAAACGTCAGCAGGTGGTTGTTGATAATGTAAATAATGCTCTTTCAACTGTAGTTAACTGGTTTAATGTCAATAATCTTCTCCTTAACGAGAAAAAAACAAAATGCATAAAGTTCACATTACCCAATGTAATACAAGTGAACACTAGTGTGTCAATAAAGGGTGAAGAGTTGAAACCCGAGGATTCCACAGTGTTCTTAGGTTTAACTTTGGATGCGCAGCTTCAGTGGAGCCCCCATATAGATAAACTGTCCAAAAAACTTAGCTCTGCAGCATACGCCGTAAGGAAAATTCGTGGTTTAACTGATTTAGAGACGGCTCGTTTAGTATACTTTAGTTATTTTCATAGTGTGATGTCGTACGGCATTCTGTTGTGGGGAAATGCCGCCGATATTCAGACAATTTTTGTTTTACAGAAAAGGGCTATTCGTGCAATTTATAAATTAAGTCCCAGACACTCCCTCAGAGACAAATTTAAAGAGATTAATATTATGACTGTTCCCTCTCAATATATTTATGAGAATCTCATGTATGCACATAAAAATATTAATCTGTTTAAAAGATACAGTGATATCCATAGCATAAATACTAGGAACAAACACAAATTTATTGTACCAAAAACCAGGCTCAAGAAAAAAATAGGTGGTTCGTTTAGATGTCAATGTATACGTTTCTATAATAAACTTCCTAGCCAAATTCAAGAACTAAGCATAAATAAATTTAAATCATTTATTAAACGTAAGCTATGCCAGAAAGCTTTTTACACAATTAATGACTTTCTTGAGGACAAAAAGGCGTGGGATTGAGCTGCTTCAATGATATACATGAGCCATTGTTTTCATATGTACTACTTACTGATGAAAAATTTTTTATATATATATTTTTTTTTTTAATATTCGTTTTGACATGAATACTTGTATAGTATTGTATTATATTTTTTATTTTATTTTTTTATTGACATTTTATTATTATTATTTTTTTTTTTTTTTTGACTTGAATACTTTGTTAAGTATTATATTTATTTTTATTTTTTTGATTGACATATTATGATTACTATTTTGTTTGACACAAATATTTACTTTGTAAAGTATTATATTTTTATTTTTTTTTTTGATTACTTAATTATTGTAAATGTGAGGACTATGTGGGTTATTATTATTATTTTCTCCTCCTTTTTACAGTAATTTTCAACGTTGTCTGACAGTTTGAGTACTTTTGCGGCCTACCCAAATGTCTTTTCTTTGGTATTGTTCGTCATGTCATTGAGCTCCTTAGTGGTTTTTAAGTTGAGCTATTCGACTATTGACAAATGCTTGCACTGACTGGACAGGTCCACTCAAATATGTTTGGTTCTTTCTTCAAAAGACCACTACAGACACTAAGCTGCATGGTCCTCATATAGAATAATGTGAATGCGAGAACTATGTATGTCGTTATATTCATGTAGATTTTATGATTGTCTGGCAGTTTGAGTATTTTTTGCGGCCTACTCAAATGTCCTTACTTTGGTATTGTTCGTCGGTTCGTTGAGCACCTCAGAGTTCTGAGTTGAGCTTCGCGATGACTGACAAATGCTTGCACTGTCTGGACAGGTCCACTCGAATTCGTGTGTTGCTTTCTTCATAAAGCTCATCCCAGACATAAACGTACATGGTTCTCATATGATCTAACCAGTCCACATTGTATGGATTTGGAACACTAAAAGAGACTTTGACCTCTGAGTTTGTTTCGGTATTTCTTCTCAGGGTAGTCAGCTAGGAAACACCGGCCTCATCTAGCTTAAACTGACAAAAAACATTGACGTGTAAAAGTGTTCCTTGTAACCTATTTACTGAATAAACATCATTCATCATTTATCATTTATCATTTAACGTAAAAGTTCAATATAAAGACAGTCCCCCAAAATAGCCCGCCCGTCACCACTTGCTAGTGTTTTTGCTGAGAAGATGTAAGGCATCAAACTCCCCTGCAACACATCTGTCAATTTATAATAATGGTATGCAACAATGAACATATTTTTAATAGTAAGATAGTAGAGAGAATAGTGAGAACAATTATTTTTAACCGACTTCCAAAAGGAGGAGGTTATCAATACGGATGTTTGTATTTTTTTTTTATGTATGTTCGGGCATAACTCCGTCATTTATGAACGGATTTCCAAAATGATTTTTTTGTTCGAAAGAAGTTTGTTCCGAAATGGTCCCATTTAAATTTCATACTTAGATCTGATGATGCGTTTCGGAGACACACAACGGAACTCTTCAAAAATTGATAGCAAATCAACCGCGATTGCTGCTATCGTCTAGATATCCATTGTTAACACAATTTAATGGAGAAACAACTAAAAAGTGAAAAATAAAAACTTTTTTACAAAAAAATAGAACCGACTTCCAAAAAAAACATAAAGTGCAAAAAAACTTTAATTTCGGAAGTCGGTGTCAAAAAACGAAGAAACAACCAGAAACACCGACTTCCGAAATTAAAGTTATTTTGCACTTTTTGTTTTTTTTTGGAAGTCGGTTCTATTTTTTTGTAAAAAAGTTTTTATATAGTGATTTTTCTTTAATATAATTTCCAGGTTCAAACTCTTATCAGAAACTCGTCAAAAATACGTCCGTCCGAAGTCGTGTTCAATATCAGAAGACGCGAGCGACCCCCTGATCCAAGCGATGAGCGAGTCCAACCTGCAGCCCGAGAGCCTCAAGTCTCTGGGCAGGACGTTCTTCAACATCCTCACGGGCCGGGAGGACATGGTCTGCAGGACTGCGAATATAGTGCATGTACTGGGCTCGCTGTCGGTGAGTTCATTTTCATTGTACTTATCAGCTTTGCCCTTGTGGACTATTACACATTTTTCCAGGAAAAAAGTTATGTCACTCTGCTACTTATTGCGTGAAGGACAGACATACATACCCATGGCTTTGTATTCGTGTTACATCTCACAAATCCCTCAGAAACCCAACTTATTTCCGGGATAGGGAACGTGCACGACGAAGACTCTGCCAACTGGTGGCGCAAATCCAAATCATTTATGGAAACAATTACAAAATAATCACATTAGAAGTGAAAAATAACATTTAACAAAGTGAAAATGTATTGTTGCGTTTCGGGATGCTTGAACACATAAAAATAAAAATAAGTCGAATGGTGTAAAATTCTATTACTTTCCTAGTTCCTACGCATAGTACTGACTTTCCATGGTTATGTGATAAACGACAAAAGTGGATAAATGCAATAAAAAAAATAAAGTTAGAGTTTCAAAAACAGATGCCTCATACAACGAAACGGTACCGCCGTAACTGCGAATTTTCGACTTGCACAAGCAACTTTTGTTCTTCGTACGGGCCCGTCCTCTACACCTCGCTAGATGGTGTTAGCAGCGACGGCTTGCAAGTTGAATGAATTTACATAAAGTATTTTCTCACACATTGAGGAATTACGTTATAGTATTTTTGGCACTTCATAACAGTTTTACTGTTTCAAAATGTTTCACTATACAAATTTTAAAGAGGCGAATGGATAAACTCTAAAACTTCAAACAGCGCCATCTATTGGTACAAGAAATATAAATGCCTAAGGATCCGTTCCAATAAACATCTAAATTAGAATTAGGAGCCAATTATTCCACCAATTTATGCTTAGGGTAGTTTATTAAATAAGAAAATACAGTTTTTACCATATTTTTTGTCAAAATATTCATGTTACTTAAACTTCTATAAGAAATCAATGCATATTACGCCATCAATTGAAACTTATTTGAACTAAATTTCCTTTGTTCGAGATGAGACCCCGTGACGGTGCCGCGTAAACGCTTTTATAAACATTTTATTTTTCTTACTGTTCCTCCTCAGGCACTCAGCTGCGTAGACAAAAAGGGAATCCTGTCCTGGCCGAACCCCACAGCAGAGAAGGTGTTCTTCCTCCGCAACTCCAGCCCGTCGTCGCACAACTCCAGCAAGACGAGCCTGGTGGGCTCTATGGGACACCAGAGCGATGAACAGATTGACACGCCCCTAGAGGGCACGAAGACTGCTGAACCTTCCACTATTGTTGAGGTAACTGAAAAAAATGTGTCTTATCACTAACAGTTTTAAAGTAAAGTACAGGATTGTGTAAAATTACTATCAATTTATCGTACATACCTCAATATATAATTAATTAGAAAATAAAAGTAATAACAAAACGATAAGCTTCTGATGTGGGACGCAACCTGTGTTGCGGTTACAGAAAATGTTACTTGTTTTCATTCGTAACCTGCTGGAAAGAATTTTTCCTTGTGCAGTGAACTGTCAGGGTATTACACCCATTTTTGAAAAGTGTCTCAATTAGATTCTATAGTGCTAATAAACCAATAAAAAAAACATAAATTTTTTATTCAATCAATAAGTGCCATAAAAATGCATTTAAATATTACATTTTCAATTTTCGCGCGTAATTTGACGAAAACGCTGGACGCAGTGGACGCCATATTGCTCTAAGGTCATGACGTCAGTTGGCTATTTAAATAAAAGTACAAAGCATAGATACGCTGATCAGTTGACAGTTGAAACTTTATAGTTTACACAGCCGTATGACGTATAACATGGCGGCTACTATTCCATGGTGTTAAAATACAGATTAAAAAAACTGAAAACTTTGAATTGAATTTTAAAATTTATTTTGTTATTTTACGAACTAAAACTAACATTCTCCGACTGCTTTTTGCCTAAGCTATCTCAATAATATATTTTTAGTTTTTTTCTCATATAGAGTAAAATACCCTATTGGATATTTTCTGTGTCTTTGATTCTTGCATTAATATATTTAATTGGCATGACTAAGTGTTGAACTAGCCTGCTGATTTTTTTGACAGTTGCCGTAATTTATTACGTCATATTTTGTTTTAGATTCAAAACACTTGATATGTGTGTGTGTTGTATGTGTAACTGTTTTGGTGTACGATAAAGTATTAATCTATTCTATGAAAGAATATAAAAACGTTTTGTCAAAATCTTCTGAATCGTGTAACATGCTTATTGGGTACTTTCTTGCACCATCTGATTTCCATATAGATTACGTATTTATATCGTAGGTATTGGATCTGACGCACGACCAGAACGCGCCATTCTGTGTGGAGTTCGACGACCAGCGCTGGAGGCAGCACCTCTTGCGCCTGAAGCCGCTGGGCCTGGCCGCGCTGCTCAACACGTGCGCGCCCGCGCCCCGCCACACGTACGCGCACTTCTGTGCGCACCTCACGTGCGAGGCGCAGTACAGGTATGCTATACCTACAGAGTTCCACGACCAGCGCTGGAGGCAGCACCTCGCGCGCCTGAAGCCGCTGGGCCTGGCCGCGCTGCTCAACACGTGCGCGCCCGCGCCCCGCCACACGTACGCGCACTTCTGTGCGCACCTCACGTGCGAGGCGCAGTACAGGTATGCTATACCTACAGAGTTCCACGACCAGCGCTGGAGGCAGCACCTCGCGCGCCTGAAGCCGCTGGGCCTGGCCGCGCTGCTCAACACGTGCGCGCCCGCGCCCCGCCACACGTACGCGCACTTCTGTGCGCACCTCACGTGCGAGGCGCAGTACAGGTATGCTATACCTACAGAGTTCCACGACCAGCGCTGGAGGCAGCACCTCTTGCGCCTGAAGCCGCTGGGCCTGGCCGCGCTGCTCAACACGTGCGCGCCCGCGCCCCGCCACACGTACGCGCACTTCTGTGCGCACCTCACGTGCGAGGCGCAGTACAGGTATGCTATACCTACAGAGTTCCACGACCAGCGCTAGAGGCAGCACCTCGCGCGCCTGAAGCCGCTGGGTGTGGCTGCGCTGTACAGGTATGCTATACCTAAAGGTTGTTCCAAATAAACGTGCAATAACGGTCATTGACCCCCCTACATTTATTGACATTTTTAATTTTAAAAACGGAATTAATGACTCAAAGCTGTCCCGAATCAACATCTCTCGTGATCCTTAACATTGTCTAATAATGAAAAACGATTTATATTTAATTGTTCAGGTACCTACGAAGAGTTATTAGGGAAAGGTCAATGTACTTTATTGCAAATTTATCTGAAACATAGTATATAACTTTATAGCAGAGCCTGCGCCAAGTGCCCATACACCTGCACTTTTGAGGACTTCAAACGCCACCGGACACTGCGATACAAGTAATGTGGCCACTTACTGGCCACAGACTATCTAAAGAGTTAGCTATCAACTCGAAAAGATGAAGCAACAGAGCTTGAGGGAGTCTGACCAAGAAGAAATTCACTCTGGCTTCCAACTAAACCTCACGGCTCCCATTCTAAACATTTGTGGGGTTTTGGGTCTTCCGTTTAGAGGTGTGTAACTCTTTACGGAACCGACTCACTGATCCGAATCTTTGAAGTGATTCAAAAGATTGGTTCAGTAACTACGTTTCAAACGCATCATTTGGATCTGAATCATTACTTTGCTCCCTGCTCTTTCCGCGCGACGCGGCACTGAAAAGTGAGCGAGAGAGGGAGACTGAGACACACTGATTTACTTTACTACTGTACCGCGACTCGCGAGTGAGCGGGTGACATAATACAATCTAGACAAGTCAGAAAGAGATACCAAATGACATGTGTATCACTCATACTTTCACAGTTTTTCGTTGTTGTTATCCATGCACGTAAAAATGACCATTATGGCGCTTACATATCAAATACTTTAAGATTGTTATTTGCTTATTTTTAATGTTTGCACTAACAAGCGTATTAGCCAGCTGGCCATAAATTATCGAATAGCCGCCAGTCCTAAGCCTGGTTACAGTATGAAGGAAGATCGATTTTATTTATAATCTTAATTCTTCCTTAGTACATTTTGTACACTTAAAAAAATACAATGCAACATTCGGCATTGTTTACATATAATTCTGACTCAGTAGTAAACGCTCTGTATTTCATATCATTTGTTTCGTTCTGTATTTTATATCATTTGGGCCGATGATCCAAATGATCCAAATGAAACATATCAGTGATTCGGATCATTTCAGTGATCCAGATGCAAATGTTCCAATCGCAAAAATGATACACTTTGCCCACGCCTACTTCCGTTGGACCAGTACTCATCCTATGCTTAGCCTATGTCATAATAAAGTGAGGCTGTCTGCGATGCGCCAGCTGTTTTAATACCTGCCATCCGAGCTAATAAGCCTACAGGTTTGCTAAATGAAGATCGTTATTTTCGCTTATTGTGCTGTATTTTGACTGTCCATAAGATTTTATCTCATATTGTCATCTTGATGCTTACTCTATTTTGATTTTGTTTATTCAAACGTCGATTGACATAATCAAATGTGTAGGAATAGGAATATAGTTGGTTCTGGTATCCTCCATATCTTTCAAAAGTGGACCAAAAGGCTGCCAGGTTCAAATGGGATTGTGCAGCAGGTGTATTCGCTAACTCAGTTGACATCAATTTGATAGGCACTTTACATTGCTCGGTGGACATCGATTATAAAAGGCACTATGGTTTTCCTACACGTCAAAGTAGCAATCTACGGCAAAGTGCCTATCAAATTGATGTCAACTGAGTTAGCGAATACGCCTGCAGTTCACGTCAGCCGCATGCGTGATGAACACTGTGCAAAAGACGTCAAGCAATGGTGCCAGCACATGGCTGGTTCGAGGTGGCACCTGAAAAGAGTGGAAAGGGATCTTTATTATAGATTTATAGTTTTATGTAGTCGTAAACTAGCCTGTCCCGAATGCATTTTTTAAAGCCGTATTTTCCGTAACAGTGAAGATCTAGTCCCGGTGACGAACAGACGCTGCCTGTGCGAGCTGGCCAAGCAGATCGGCTTCACGGACGCCGTCACCGAGTCCTACCATGTGCAGGAGTGCCTCGCGATATTTAGACAACTTGTAAGTTCATTTTAAACTTATATAGTGGTAGCGGTTTCATCAGATTCACATGTTCTTTGCACAAAGAAAAATCTTTGATTGATGATTTTTTGATTAATGTTTTTATGTTATTTTATACTTCTTTATATATATATACTTCTTTTGGCGCGTTAGGGAAAAATGATGAGAGTAAATTTTTAGTATTTAGTAAATTTCACAAAAAAACGACACCCTGAAGTTAGCTATAGTCTGTGGTTCATGAAGAATGATTGTTTTCCTTTACACACACTTTTTTTTTCTTGGAGGTTATAGATTATTTTCTTTTTTTTTAACACAATTTTAATAGCTTCACTTGTAACTATCAATGTAAACAAATCATGAGAAGTTAAATTGTGCGTACATGTTTAGTTTGGATGACAATGCATGGTTAGCTAAGTGACGTCATTTTAAATCCAATATGGCGGACTTCCAATGATGGCGGACTAGTTATTTTGTATGCAATCCAATATGCAATATGGGTGTCAAATGAAAGGGTTTGCTGAGAAAAATCTAAATTTTTAACTACAGAAAATTATTGATTTGATTCACCACTCTACTTTATTTATTTATTTACTCTTCATGCAACAAAAGTACAAAGACACGGCCACACACCGGAGTACACCATACTTTTTCAAACCACTATTATTCTGCAAGATGTTTACACTGTCTCATAATATGACTCTAACATAGCTTTATTTTTCGATTACCTGATTAACAATGAGATCATGCATTCCCAAACGAATAAATTGTTGTTTTAGGACAAATTTATTTTTGTACTAATGATAGGCTCACGCTTGACCACTATATCATCTGATGGTAAGCGATGATGTTGTCGACGATAGACGCTTGCCTAGAAGTAACCTATCTAGGTTGTAGCTATCAAGAAATACAGACTCCGGCAGGGAACTCCTTAGCTGTACCACAGGGTCTCATCTCGAACAAAGACAATTTTGTTCAAATAAATTTCAATAGATGGCGTATTATGCATCGATTTATTATTAAAGTTTAAGTAACATGAATATAGTTTAAGTAAAAACTGTATTTTCTTATTTAATAAACTACACTAAGCATAAAATTGTGGAATAATTGGCTCCTAATTCAAATTTAGATGTTTATTGGAACGAATCCTTAGGTATTTATATTTCTTGTACCAATAGATGGCGCTGTTTGAAGTTTTAGAGTTTATCCATTCACCTCTTAAAAATTTGTATAGTGAAACATTTTGAAACAGTATTACTGTTAAGAAGTGCCAAAAATACTACAAAGTAATTCCTCAATGTGTGAGAAAATATTGCTAAGACTTTATGTAAATTCATTCAACTTGCAAGCCATCGCTGCTAACACCATCTAGTGAGGTTTAGAGGACGGGCCCGAACGAAGAACAAAAGTTGCTTGTGCAAGTCGAAAACCCGTAGTTACGGCGGTACCGTTTCTTTGTATGAGATGAGGCATCTGTACGTTAGTATTATATTATCACGTTTTGTGCGTGTATGCGATGTCCACCATATACCGCTGGTGCATCTCCGTATGTCTAATATTTATGTTTGTTTTCAACAGCAAGCGGATACAATACGCCGTGAAACTCGTTTCGTTCGTTCTCTACAACTGAGCACGAAGGTCAAAGTTCCTCTGCCTCACATGTTGGCTGTGGTCGTCAAGGATCAAGCCAACCAGCTGCAGATGCTTACACAGGTTACTTAAAACAAGCACACGCCATTGTCACGCTTATAAACATCTTGATTTAAAGGGTCATATTGAAATGATTAATGTGATTTTTTTTAATAATTAGAAAAACAGTTTCCTCACTTCGCTTTGCTTCTGCAGGGCACAGCTGACATAATCCTAGACTCGTGCGTGGACTACTGGAACGGGAAGGATCTCACACAGATCTCGCCAGCCGACAGGAAGAAGATTATCGACTTCTACCAGAGGAACTCGCTCACGGCCTATTGTACCGCCTTTGCTTATAAGTACGTAGCACGACTGTTTTACGCTTTTCCTATTCTATTTTTTTTTATTATTTTTTCCTTGTATGAAACTTCATCCAAATATCATACTTACCAGTTCGGTGGTTTTGTGTTAAAAATGTTGTAAAATAGTATGGTTTATTTATTTAATCTTTTATGCACATACAAGTACTGACAGAGGTAGACTCACGGAATAGAAAAAACTGTTTTTTCTATTCCGTGGGTAGACTTAAGGTGGATGCGCCCTGGTAGCCCGCGAAATTCAAATTTTCTTACGTTTTTTGCAGTTTGCAGGTAAGTGTCAGGTTGTATCTTGGTCTGAATTTGATTCGCGGCCGTAGCAAGTATGTTTTTATAGAATTATTGAGTTGTATTGATGATTTTAATGATTATAATTCTATAGACATATACTTGCTACGGCCGCGAATCAAATTTTGACCAAGATAAAACCTGACACTGACCTGCAAATTGCAAAAAACGTAAGAAAATTTGAATTTCGCGGGCTACCTTGGAGCATTCACCTTAATGCCTCAGTCATTTTCTACCAGTGCAGTGCAGTGGTTGAGCGATGGACTGCTGCACTGCGTGTCGCGGGTTGGATTCCCGCTTGAAACATATATATGTTTGACCTACAGTTAGTTTTTCCGGGTCTGGGTATCTATCCCCAAATAATGGAAACTTGATCCAGCCTTCCCTTGCTGTCCCTCCCCCAGTGACGCCCTAAGCCGAGGCCCGTACTCCGCAGGGAGTGCCCTTAGCGTAGTCACTTAGTCTGTAAGAAATTATAAGTCCTGGCTGGAGGCTTTAATAAATTAGAGCCTTCACAGGCAAGCTCGGTTAAGCAGACGACAGCCTCCTAGGCTGACCTGCAAGATGTCACTCAAAAAAAAAAAAACTGGGTATCTATGTTTGTGAACGCACCCACGATACAGGATAATTCCAAGTGTGGGGCAACTTTTTTTTTTTTAATAATAATAACTCGTATTAATTAAAAACTCGCTTCACTACGCACTTTTCGGAGCCAATGAAACTGGCACACACTCTCATTATAAGTTTTTGTCCATCTGAACATCGAAAGCGAGCTTTATAAAATCCCTTATCACGCTGCTATTTAAACAGTCATGGCGTGTAAACGAAATTGTAAAAAATATATGTCACTACATATTATATCCCTACATATTATAAAACAAAGTTCCCCGCCGCGTTTGTACGCGATAAACTCAAAAACTACTGAACGGTTTTTCATGCGGTTTTCACCAATAGACAGAGTGATTCATGAGGAAGGTTTAAGAGTATAATTTGTACCCGAGCAAAGCTGGAGCGGGGCGCTAGTATTATTATAAAACCTTCTGATGCAGGTTTCACTAATTATAGAAATAGCGATAGACGAGGCAGGTTTGTGTGTATAAATTATACCTGCGAAACCGGGATGGATCGAGTCTTAAATATAATGAAAATGTATCACCTTTTTTAGGGTTCCGTACCCAAAGGGTAAATCGGGACCCTATTACTAAGACTCCGCTGTCCGTCCGTCTGTGAATGTGATGAACCGTATGAACCGTGATAATTAGACAGTTGAAATTTTCACAGATGATGTATTTTTGTTGCCGCTATAACAACAAATACTAAAAAACAAAATAAAATAAATATTTAAGGGGGCTGCCATACAACAAACGTGATTTTTTTGCCGTTTTTATAGATAATGGTACGGAACCCTTCGTGCGCGAGTCCGACTCGCACTTGGACGGTTTTTTATTATTATTATTGATAGACTACCGTTTGATCACTATCTCACCTAATGGTAATTAATGATGTGGTCGACGATGGAGCACGCTTACCTAGAAGTAACCTATTCACTTGTCACGTAGTGGACTTAAATACTTTATTTATTTATTTATTTATATATACTTTATTGTACACCAAAAAAATACACACACATTAAGGAATTGTTTTAAGAAAATTTGGACGGCCTTATCGCTTTCCACGATCTCTTCCTGGCAACCTGGAATGGACAAAGATTGCCTGGACACAAAATGGGTTACTGCCATCACGCGCGCGCGAATTTCAAACTGTTGTTATTGTGAAAAAACTGAATACGTATAAAAAGAAGTTTATTTGGGAAAGTTGTTTGTAATCATGAGTACATCACGTGTTTAAGTATCAGTCACTAATTACCAGTCACCCTATATAGGCAAGGAAATAAGTGACAACAATAGAAAAAAAAAACAGCTAGAACAAGAACATGGTCACAGTGACAAGTAATGCTCCTTTACTAGTCTTTTAAATACTGGTAGTGATTGCGCGCGTTTTATTGACACTGGCAATGCATTCCACAGACGAGCGGCCAGGACTGTAAAGGATTTATCTTGGAAAGTAGTGGCATGCATTGGCATTTTAAGTCTCAAGTTATCTGATGACCTAAGAACTCGTGTGGGAGTCGCAAAGAAACTGGAAACGTTTCTTGAGGTAAAGAGGGGTGAAAGGCGAAAAGAGCACATTGTACAGGAGGGCAAGAATACGAGCATTCCGGCGAACCCGGATTGGCAATCACTTGAGTTTCACGCGGAATTCGGAAACATGGTCATATTTTCGCAAACCAAATATGAACCTTATGCAAAAATTTTGAAGTCGCTCAAGTTTATCAAGTTGCATTTCAGTGAGATCGAGATAGCTGGGATCAGATAATCAAGAAAGGGTAGAAGAAGAGATTGTGCAAGCGCAATCTTGGTAGCAGTCGGCAGGAAATTACGCAGTCTTCTCAAAGATGCGAATGCCTTACGGCTAACTTTCTGTAGTTGGGCAGTCCAAGAGAAGTTTTTGTCAATAAATATCCCCAAGTTCTTAACTTTCTCACTAACGGGATTAATGGAGTTGTCAAAAGAAACTTGGGGAAGAGTTGTCCAGTCGATCCTTGAGACCGTCCTAGAACTGCCTATCACTATAACCTGTGTCTTTATGGCATTCACCGTAAGTCCGTATGTCTTGCTCCAGCCACTTATACGAGCCAGATCACGATTGATGGTCAAGATAGCCTCAGACAGATTTCTAAGAGGAGCTCTGGCTTCTGCATAAGGTGGTAGAAAGAAATCAATTCGTTGGAGATTGAGTTACTAAACACTGCGAAAAGTAAAGGAGATAAGATGCCACCCTGTGGTACCCCGGCAGAAGTGCTACACCAGGAAGACACAGTCTCTAGCAAATACGTTGCCGGCAACCAAAAAGATAACTACGAAACCAGTCAATTACCGATGGAGATATATTAAGAGAGCTTAGAATGCCAAGTAAAACATCGAAATCTACCGTATTAAAGGCCTTACTGAAATCCAGTAGAGCCAAAACCGTCAGATTTCTCCTTTTCCATAGCTGATCTTATATCGTCCGTGATATTCAGAAGTGCTGTAGTGGTGCTATGACCACGACGGAAACCGGACTGAAAGGGGTTAAGAAGATTATTTTTGGAGAGAAAAGTGCAGATTTGGTTGTGAATTAACCGTTCAAGGACTTTGGATAGGAATGGTAAGACAGATATTGGACGGTATTCTGAGAAGGATGTGGGATTGGACTTTTTTGGTAAAGGAATTATTTGAGCATCTTACTCACTCACCGAATACAGAAAAATTCAGGATGTGACAGATGACGGGAAGGATTAAATCAAGCACTGGGAGTAACATTTTGCGTCTGATATACCCCCAGGTTGTAGCTATCAGGAAACAGACTTCTCTCTCTTTCATAAATAGTATTAATAGTAGATGTTTAGATTGATTAATAATTGTCTTGCTTTGTTGTTTTTCCCAGGCCCTTAACGCGCGGCATATCTTCCTCCCTATCAGCGATGTACTTAGAACTGCCAGCGGACAGCAGACAACTGTACGCACCACTGTCGAACCACTGGGGAGACGCGCCCGCACTGCACTTTCATTCGACGGGTGAGACTTATAACATGACATAATATTATTGCCTACTTAGAACTTTAGCAAGCAAAAACGCAGTGCAAACGGATAGAAAAATCTTCTATAATTTGGGGATGTATAATCTTGGTTTCAACAGACACATTGTGTTGCTGAGGAGTTTGTTGCGCCACTTGTTCTTCCCAGCTAAAACACTAGGAAGTGGTGACGGGCGGGCGATTTTGAGGGACTGTCTTTATAGAACTTTGACGGTCAAAAGTGCTGGCTCTCGGGCTTTAAATGACTTAATTTTGACCTACTTATAACTTTAGCAAGCAAAAACGCAGTGCAAACAGATATAAAAATCTTCTATAATTTGGGAATATATAATCTTGATTTTAACAGACATACATGTGTTGCTGGGGAGTTCGTTGCCCACTTCTTCACAACTAAAACACTAGGAAGTGGTGACGGGCGGGCGATTTTGGGGGACTGTCTTTATGTAGAACTTTGACGTTCAAAGCTGACTCTCAGCCTTATTTGAATAAATGAATTTTGATAACAATTTTATTCTAATAAAATCCTGTCCCAATAAAACAAAATTGAAAACTTAATTATTATTATTTGTTATTTCAGACTCTTTGTTGTTCAACGAGGTGACAGATGACGATGTCAAAGATGCTGAAGGTTTCTTTGATATGCAATGCAACCAGGTAAACCATTTCAAACATACAGGCTGTAACGGAATTAGGGGTCGGGGGCCCTTGGCACAGGCAACTGAAGGAACAGGGGTGGGTTTTAGTCGGTAAAAGTCTGACACAGTCCCGCTCCATCCAGAGCGGGAAAAGTCACTGGATGATTTCCCACCTCCAAAAAAAAAAGGCTTGTGTTTGATCACATCTCATCTAAAGATAAGCGATGATGTAATCGACGGTGGAGAACGCTTGCTTCAAAATAACCAATAGAGTAGATGACTTTTCCTGCCCAGGGGTTGTGGATAAATTTGAAACAGAGTTACCGCGCCCCTGGGCACTAAGGGCAGGGAAGGAACAGGGGTGGGTTTTAGTCAGTTAGTTCTGGCACGCCCTAGCTCCACCCAGAGCGGGACATGTCATTGGACCATTTCCCACCGCAAAAAAAAAAACAAAAAAAAGGGTCTACTAGGGAAACTAAAAAAAAAAAACAATTTGATCCGTCAGTTAGATTACCAAAAAATATTGAAAACGTATTTGATTGAGAGCATGATCATTTGTTCTGTGTCTGGGTGTAATTTATCTATAATATGTATGTATTTAGAAATATATAAGTATGTTTATCAGTTGTCTAGTACCCATAACACAAGCTCTGCTTAGCTTGGGACTAGATGGCGTTGTGTGATGGTTGTGGAATATTATTATTATTATTTCTTTTACGTAAACATAAAATGAGGACGATACAGTGCGTTGAAATTCCGCTTGACATCCACCCACGTCAAAAATGTACCACTTTTACCTAAAAAATATCCAATATTTTTTGATAATGTAAGTTACAGACTAAATATAATTATTATTTGTCTACCCAGGAATCATCCCTTTTTTTTTGTGGGGTTGGGAAATCATCCAATGACTCAGGCGTGTCAGACTTTAACTGACTAAAACCCACCCCTGTTCCTTCCCTGCCTGAGTGACCAGGGGCGCGGTAACTCTGTTTCGAATATATCCACGACCCCTGGGCAGAGGAATCATCCCTAATCACTGTATTCTGCCCACAATGCACCCAACGTTTTCTGTACCTTTTCTTATATTTTGAGAGTAACCGGCTCACTTTGTTTGAATGTATTACTATCATTCTACCTGCTTTGGAAATTCACAACAATTAATGGAATTATTATATCCTATTTTTCCTTCAAAATTATTTTGTTAATTGTTATTCTATTCCGTTTTTACCTAGTCATATGTCCATGCTGTGGTCTCGTATAACTAAAAAAAAAATATTTTCAAAAAACCCGACTGTCAAAAACAACTAAAAAGTTCCAAACAAGTCACTTTTCAAGCAGTCTGATGCAGTTGATGGCAGTTATTTTAGTTCAATTATTGATTTCATGGAGTTTTTGCTTTTTCTACATTTTAGTGAGTTATATTATTGGAATCGCCTCCTCGAACCCTTTTATTTTGATACCCCACTTAATATAGTTCGTCGACTTTAATTTTTTTTCTTTTTTACAATATGGCGTCTTGTTGTCGCATTATTGTATTTTGATTACTGTCATGACTTTAGTAGCACTCGCAAGATTAAGACGAATCAATTGACTTAAGAATTATCAAAATCGTCCCACGCGTTTGGCCTCTATAGTGCTACAAAGGAACAAACATACATACATAGGCTGATAAACGCATTACCCTCCCTTGCGTCGCGCAGTCGGGTAAACTCGTTAAAATACCCTCTGAGTCATTGTAACTTTCTGTACAACTGTGTATCCTTTGTTGGAGATCCAAAATAAAATAAATAAAGACACCCGAGGTCGTTTAGGTCCCGGCCAACTTACATCTAGATCCTAACTCCGCAGGTATTCATAGGCATGGTAACAATGCAGTACCAAGCCCAAAGCGACATGGTGGAGCTCATAGAACGCCTCGAACGAGCTTGCATACGCTTCGTGCACTTCAGCAAAGAGAACGAGCTAAGATCCAGGGTCTTCAGTGAGAAGATGGGTCTGGAGTCAGGCTGGAACTGCCACATATCACTTATTAGTGAAGAGAGTGCGAGGTAATGTAGACTTTGTAGTAAGATAGAAGAAAAAAAAAAACATATGGACATATTTTTAGGTTTTATGTGTAGGTTTTTTCAACTTTTTTAAATAGATTTTTGTGTCTATGGAGAGATAAATGCTCTATCTAGAGAACAAATATCACAAATGATTTAGTATAGTTATGAAGGTCAATTCACTGCTGGTCTAGCAATTTTGTTTGAATCTAGCGATTGGAAAAGCTTATGGCTGGACATGGGCCTCTCCATTAGCATGTTCTCGATCCTAGATTGCTCTCATCCAAAAATTTTTTTTTGTTATCTAGATAGAAAATTTACCTCTAAAATAAACAAAAATTTCTGCAATTTGTCTCTATTTGTAAAGTGATTAAACAAGACATTTTCATACATTGTTGTAACATCAAAACACGAAACAGTGGGTATTTTTCAAAAGGGAGTAAGTTCATTTTCAAAAGGGAGTAAGTTCAATTTTATGTAACCTGTAATATTGTAAATACACTAAAAAGCCATTTACTAAATCATAAGGCACTTAATGCATAAGCGGCACTAGCCATTATGCACAGAGGGTAACATAAGATCACCTTATACAAGGTGTTACTAACAAGGGTGTTCAATAAAATAACTTTGTGATAACTCGGCTTAATTTGGCAATTAATATTATTAAATTAATTCGACATAATTATAACAATCACATCATTATCACTACAGCAGATACACAGCACAAGTTTAGACGTTTCTTCTGTCTTTAATTTAACTTTTTGATGTTAAATTGATGTTATATGGGGTGATTGGGTAATAGAAAAAAAATATGTTTTAAGCAAAGGTACCCAACACTCTTTTAGTAATGGATGTTGTCCTCTTAAAACCCCTTTCTTAGAAAAAAAAAATCCTGAAGATAGATTTTATGTCTTTAAATTCTAAATGTTAGTGTTTGTTTTTATAGTTAAATGTGATGAACTACAGCCTAAACTTTAACTATGCCATCTTAGAAAACTGGCTTTTACCAAAAAAGGATATTTAGGAGCTAGATTTATTGACAGCACTTTGACATTACTTTGATAAGTAAAGTGAGCGTATCATACGAATATGGACAAATAACATCAATGTTCATAGTATACTGTAACGAAATGCGTGTTCATATTTTAAAAACTGTTTCTGCTCATGAAAATGAGAAGGTATTGGTCAAGGAAGTCACCTTCCTAAAAAAAAATTGGACTTTCCGTACAACGTTACTCATCAGCTGATCAAAATTAGTAAAACTTTTTTACAAAAAATACAACCGACTTTCAAAAATTATAAAACACTAAAAGTTTAAAAATAACTTTATTTTCGGCAGTCGGTGTTTGTATTTTATTTCTTCGTTATTTAACACCGACTTCTGACTTTTTATTTTTCACTTTTTGGTTGTAATACCTCAGAACTAAAACTAAATATTAAAGTTATGCCCGAATTGATAACCCCAATAATATGGAACATGGAATTTGAACATACTCGTAATTGGAGGAGACCAAAACGTCATCTATGTATACATATTTATGTTTTTGTTGATTATTCAAAAAGCGCTGTAGCAATTTCGATAAAACTTATATGGGTGGCCCCTCTGGCGTATATTTTACTCTTACGGTTATAAAAAGAATTTTGAAAATCGGTCCACAACTGACAGAGAAATCGGTGAACATACAAAAAAAATGTGGAGCATAGAACCTCCTCCTTTTTTCCCTTTTTTTTCTTTTTTTGTAATTGTTTGTGACTTTCTTAAAGTAAGCTGTCTATTTATATGGGCAGAAGCAGTATTTAAAATATGGCAACGCATTTCCGTCACACCGTGTATACTAATGCGATCATTATACGTATAAAAATAATACTTACATCGTTCTAATACAAAGTGATATTCGCGCGAATATGCGCTCGTCGCGATTGTATGGCAAACCCAATCGCGTCGTCGCGTCGACGGAGGGCGCTTTCCGATTTTGCCGAACAAATTGACGCAACGATCGCGTATTCACGCGATGATCGCTTTCTATTAGGATTACGCTTTAGGGAACAGGGGCTGCGATTCTCCATACAAATGTATTCCCCTTTTTTCTTCCTGAATAATGCGTCTAGAGCATCTAGGTCTGGTGTTGACACGTCGCTGTCATTTTCTTTCTTTCAGCAACTAATAAGTAAAGAAAATATGACCCTCCAAATATAACAAAAGATATTTTTACCCTATTTTTACCGCCGTTCTTAGAGGACTATCAGACAAATTCGAAAAGTTTTAACATAAAACCTTTAATTTTTAAGAAAGAGTATGTCTAGGTACCTAAGACATACTCTTTCTTAAAAATTTGGTGCCAAAAATAATTGAATCGGCTCAGTTTTCATGGAGAAAAAAGGGGAATACGAAACGTCGATTTCGTCAAAAATTTTGTGATAAAATCGATCTGAGTTGCAGCTGTCCATATCGCACACTACGGGGACAGGCTTGAGGGAGCACGATGGCAATAGTTTCTTCAAATACCTATTTTGTAAATTGCTCGCAGGCCCTGTTCCCTCTTAAGCTACAGGCATATTACTGAGTCGTGTCGTTTCGTGGCGCGGGATAAACCAATCAAACGACTCTGTTCAGGACTACGTCTTATCACAACGAGATTTTAGGCAATCAACGTCTGAAGGCACCACGACACGACACAATAATGTGAACCTGGGTTTAGGGTCATATTCGTACGAATAGCTTACTTTACTTAACAAAACAAAGTCTAAGAGCGGTTGCGCACTACGTCCAATACTTATCCGTGAAAATACGGTCCGGCGTGGTCATAGAACAATTTGTATGGTAGGTTACGCACTACCGATCCGAGTTCGGTCCGAGTTTTCTATAGATCTGTATTTTGATATTTGAGTGCGCAACCGCTCTAAGTCCGGTCTGTGAGTCTTGCCAACAGTCATAATAGTGTTGCTACACGCAAAAAAAGTTTATATACTGCCTGATATGACACTACAGAATCAAAGTGTTTTCCCACAAGCAGGCTGTGGTCCGTCACTGTTACCGTCACACATTGTTGACAGCAAGAGCGCGTCACCCTTATCGTCGCAAACCTTGGCCCAGGGCAAGGAGCCGTCGACCCGGCTCAATAGGCACATCGACGCCTATGACGCCGCCGCGCTCGGCTTGTACTATAGGTTTGTTCTCTCAGCTCTATCGCGCTTGCGTTGTTATCTCACGTCTTAGAGAATTAGGCCGCTAGTACACACACGTTGTATCGGATAAATTACGGTTGAATCGCCGTGTATGAAAGTAAACAGGATAAGACAAATTACAAAGCCGTTAACTATGCATAATGTATGTCTAACAAAGTAGTTTTGCGCAAAAATTATTGCTGGGAAACGACTTTTATTTTTAGGTATGAAAAAAAATCTATTTTTATTGCGCGCAATTTAAGGCGCAGTTAAACGACTTTTAATGATTTTTAATTGAACATCACGTCTAAACGACTAGTCTTATTTCTTTGAAAAAAAAAAACATATATTACTCTAGACAATTTTCGCCGTAATTTGATCTCAGAATATTTGAAATTATATTTTTATAACATGGTGTAATTAATTTGTAAAGTTATATCTAAATCGGATAAAAAATTGAGAATCACGCAAAAACTATAAAGCGTATTTTTATGAAACCTTCACCATTTTAAAGATCATTTAATTATTTACAATTTAGTCTCAGTGTTTTAGTTTAATACTTATTGTTTTATGTGTAATAAATTAATAATGCCTTGATGGGCGAGTCCTATTACTGGGTGGACATACGACGCGTTGCGTGAGCTCAACGCAGAACACGCAAGCTAACCACTCAAGGTCGTTGGCAGCTAATAGCGCCTTAACGCGAACCCGGGCAAGTGGAGTTAAACCCCGCCCCTTCGCTGTAAGCCACGTAGGTACTTGTCGGATACGTTTGATGTTCATTGCGTTTTTGTACTACTGCAATGCGTGATTTCGAAATTTCGAAAAAAAAGTCTAAAATTCAGGGAATGTTTGTTTGGAAAAAAGTTTAGTAATAACACTTGGAATTCATTTTTCGTAAAAAAGTAAAATAAGAAAATTGCGACGTTGACCTTCAATATCTCCAGAACCAGCGAATTCCCAGGTATGGTCTAGTGTAAAAAAATGATGTAAATAATGGGTAGAATATGTGGTTTTGGCTTCGGAAACTGTCTTTTTACGCCTTACGGCTTCTTCGAGCGAAGGGGGTGGGGTTTAACTCCGCTTGCCTTTTTTTTTTTTGTGAGGTGGGAAATCATCCAATGACTTCTCCCGCTCTGGAGCGGGAGGGCGTGTCAGACTCTTACTGACTAAAACCCACCCCTGTTCCTTCCTGCCCTTAGTGCCCGGGGGCGCGGTAACTCTGTTTCGAATTTATCCTCAACCCCCGGGCAGAACTCCGCTTGCCTGGGTTCGCGTTACATTGCGCGAAATAAAAAATAGCTTCTTTTTTGCCTACCCAAAAATAAAAGTCGTTTCCCAGCAATAATTTTTCCGCCAAGCTACTTTTTTAGATGTACAGTATTCATAGTTGACGGCTATGTGATGTGTCTTTTTACACCCTGTATATGGAAGCTTGTTGACAAAAAATCTACGCGGCGTAGTTACCGTACCGGAGACAAAACGAGTGTGTACAACAGGTCTTACACGTCTGAGTTTGGCTGAAGATACCCTTCATAATTATGTAGCCGTTCGTCAAACGTAAACGCTGTGCAAATATGACTTTAGTTTGCGTCAACACGTTGTGTCGACGCGATGTTAAAGCCGCATCCCATTGATTTCAAAATTGCTATGTGCAAAGTCATCCAAATGTCGCCATTTGCTACTTTTTGTGGTAAGACATTACGGAGAGGAAATCAAGAGTTCTATTACAAGTTTTTGATACATTTGGTCTATCCATGAACGGGGCATAAAATAATTAAATAAATTAATCCATATGAGGGAATCACTTAACTGATCGGCGTGAAATAACAATGCTGCATTAGTATTTAATCTTTATTTATGATTTCGTTCACATTTTAAAGTAGAAGGGAAAATAGACTTAATTTTAAACGATTACAATTTATTATAGAACAATGTGAACTGAATCATTCAACCTTATTTTAAGTTTCGCTTCGCACTTAAGCTTGAGCTAACCTGACTTCAGCACTAAATTCTAAATATAAACCACTGCATACACACTGCATTCACAACATACAAAGCTTATACAAGAATAATGAGAAAAGGCATAAATTAAGACGAAACTATGTATATTTGGACAAAGTAAGCAAACCTTTTTAAAACCATATCCTCAGCATCCTTGAGTTAGAGAACTGAAAAGGAATTTCACTAAAAAAACATAAATTAAATTTCTTTGCTTTTTGTTCAAACATACATCCTGTATAATATTAAGCTCTATACTGGTTGTCTGGCGATTCTACGTATTTCCTTTCAAATTCCAGTAGAATGTGCCTTATTTATAAAAAAGTAAATTATGAAAAAAAAAAAAAACACTGATTAGCAGGTTCCAAATTCTGTGTACTAGCCGACCCGGCGAACTTCGTACCGCCTCAGAATCAATAAATGAATCCGAACTCGTGATATCATTAAAAAAGACATTCCATACAAAATGTATGAAAAAATGATTTTTCTTCATACTTTTTTTATCGTGGAATTTTCGAACGTTTTATTAGTTATTCCGCTATTCGGGGCGGAGACAAATCCAACAAATCAAAGATCATAAAAATGGGTCCAGCCTTAATGGTGTAACTAACCCGACTTTCTTTTATACCTATACTAGCTGTCCCGGCGAATTTCGTACCGCCTCAGAATCAATGAACATAATATCCGTTCCATACAAAATGTAAGAGAAAATTAATTTTCTTCATTAATTTTTTTTCCGTCATTTTTTTGGATGTTTTATTAGTTATTCTGCTATTCTGGGTGGAGACGAATCCAACAAATCATTAAAATCGCTCCAGCCGTTCTTGATTTATAAATGGTGTAACTAACCCGACTTTGTTTTATATAAATAGATAAAGAATATCTGTAAAGTGACTGATGATTTGAAGGAGTTTTTGTCCTATAGATAACTGAACTTGATGGATCAGTGGGGTTAGACAAAATACTTTTTTTTGTTATCGTTCACGCTAACGCTTTGTGCAAAATGTATGGCAACGACATTACCTGCGGAGAGAACTGCCACGTGACTCACGCCCAGTAATGTCGTTGCCATATGGGTGTAATTTATCTATAATATGTATGTATTTAGAAATATATAAGTATGTTTATCAGTTGTCTAGTACCCATAACACAAGCTCTGCTTAGCTTGGGACTAGATGGCGTTGTGTGATAGTTGTGGAATATTATTATTATTATACATTTTGCACGAAGCGTCTTGAATTTAGAATCCACTACTTTTATAAATAAGGTACAATACGAGTATATGGATACTGAAGCCTGCCTTAATTTTAAAGCTATTACCAACTCTTGTTTGTGATACGTAAACTCGCCAGTTAACCTGTGTATTATATTGATATGAAATGGTAGATACTACCATGAGTTCAATTTTGCAGTTCACTTGGCTCTTCATTTATAATATTTGCACATTTTAGCTTACATAGCGGTTTGAATAATTATAATTATAATCAGCTATTCCCGATATCGGAGGGCTACTATTATTTTTAATATTTTTAAATGTTTTTTTTTTAAATAAATGTTTAAAAATGTAATTTGTAATTTAAATATTTATTATATTAATATATAAATATTTAAAAGAGTAAAAGAAATTGAACCAACAGTCATCGTGCAGTAGCCAACCAGACACAACATCTCTCTGGTCGGAAGATCCTCCCTTTTCAATAGAGGTTTGCGGGACTTTTACCCTCTTCCACATAGCCCTATATTCATAAGATAGAACTAATTAAGATGCACACCATTTTTTAATTCATCAAAGTACCTACTAATAAATAACCGGAAATTAACTAGAATTTGACAGCGGTGTACATTCACTGTTAGTATAGTCGATAAAACCTGTAGGAATCCATGAAATGGTAACTAAGTACTAGGGATTTTTAAAAAACTGTTTTTTAGCAGAGAAGAAAGGAGAGTTTCTACTGTACTACAGTAAGCAATTGTAATGTTATTAATAAATCTGAACTGTGTGAATTTAATGCCAGTTAACTGTAAAATGGTAGCTTGTGTGTAGTTAGTAAAGCTTATCTACCATATGAACATACAATTCTAGAAAAAGTTAATATTAGATGAATGATTACATATATTCATGATCAAAGTTAAAAGGTATTGTAAAACTCATCAAACTGAACAACTTTATCCATAAAAAAGAACATGTTATTATTATTTAAGGGCCTACCTCCCCGTAAGTGGCGCCCTCATTGAATAAAAATTCGTATCTTAGCATAGAAAATAAAGATTAAAGAATCCTATGTTGCGTTGAGTATTGTATACTCAAAATGTTTAGTAGGCAAAAGTACCAAAAACGGTCGTTTTGGACACTTTTGCTTACTACTTTGGATACGAAACACTGAGTCCTGTTTCAACAATGTAAAAATACCTTATCCTATTTGTAACAAACGCAACATGGGATTCTATAATCTTTATTTGCTACGCTTTGCTACGATTTTTTATTCAATGAGGGCGCCAATTGGCGGATATATACGCTTTAACATCAAGTTCAATAATAAGACATAGTTAACGCTAGCCATGCATAGCTGCCCCGTATATGGTTGTTCATTTTGATGGTACACTACTACCAACATAAATTACCCTCGATAATCATCCTACATGTCTGCCAACCGCCACAGTACCAACATGGCGACTTCAAAAGCCTTGTCTATGTCTGCGCCGGGAGCTATCAACCTGGACCACAACACCGTCAAGTTTGACAACGAGATCAAGAAAGCGAGGCATTCTATCACTACGCATACTAATTTGAAGGTACTTCGTAGGCTTTTCTATTTTCTTAGCTTTTTCTTGGAAGTTTGCGTGCCTTCTTCTTTCTGGTTGTTTTAGGTCTTGCATGGAATCAATAAGGGTACATTAATTCAAACACACGAGTGATCCTATAAGGGTTCCGTTTTGCCATTGGGACGTACGGAACCGTAAAAACAATCAATGAAAGCTTTAAACGCATTGGCTCGTTGTTCTCCCTAGTCATTCTTTCTTACATTAAACCCCTAGATTTAAACATGTTTGCTTAATCGTTACCACTACAGGAACAGTTTCAAGGTTATCCTGTTATATTCACAGTTCCAACGCAGCAGCATATCAACCAGCCATCCTTCAGCTGACGCCGACTCGCTTCTGGACGACGACGAGGATGACGAAGAAGGCTCCCCTGCAGACGCGTGTCGCTCCCTCTCCTGTCTCACAGACTCAACCGACCACTCCGCGCCCGTCAACTTTGATATGAGCAACAGAGTAAGTGTTGCAGTGTTCATAGAGTAAGGAACTGATGACGAAGGAGGCTCCCCTGCAGACGCGTGTCGCTTCCTGTCTTGTCTCACAGACTCAACCCACCACTCCACGCCCGTCAACTTTGATATGAGCAACAGAGTAAGTGTTGCAGTGTTCATAGAGTAAGGAACTGATGACGAAGGAGGCTCCCCTGCAGACGCGTGTCGCTCCCTCTCCTGTCTCACAGACTCAACCGACCACTCCGCGCCCGTCAACTTTGATATGAGCAACAGAGTAAGTGTTGCAGTGTTCATAGAGTAAGGAACTGATGACGAAGGAGGCTCCCCTGCAGACGCGTGTCGCTTCCTCTCCTGTCTCACAGACTCAACCCACCACTCCACGCCCGTCAACTTTGATATGAGCAACAGAGTAAGTGTTGCAGTGTTCATAGAGTAAGGAACTGATGACGAAGGAGGCTCCCCTGCAGACGCGTGTCGCTCCCTCTCCTGTCTCACAGACTCAACCGACCACTCCGCGCCCATCAACTTTGATATGAGCAATAGAGTAAGTATTGCAGTGTTCATAGAGTAAGGAACTGATGACGAAGGAGGCTCCCCTGCAGACGCGTGTCGCTCCCTCTCCTGTCTCACAGACTCAACCGACCACTCCGCGCCCGTCTGATATGAGCGACAGAATAAGTGTTGCAGTGTTCACGTACTTTAAGGATCTGATGATGGTAGGAATAAGGCGTAATGGCAAAATGAAGGACGTCTTTGGCGTTACAGGTGTCAACAATGCTCGCTGGGAATGGACATCGTCTTATAACTGTGAGCAAAGTTTTCTTGTCGGCATTAGACGCTTCAATTGCAACCATCTGTGTGGCGATACCGCTACAACCCTGTGTCCTACTGCCCTCATCATCATCATTTCAGCTGAAAGACGTCCACTGCTGAATATAGGCCTCCTCGAAGTGTCCTCTAGTGCAGGGGTTCCTAAACTTTAAAGATAACGGAACACCAGCCAAATACATTTTATTCTACGAAACCCCATATCAAATGATCAACACTGATATTTATATAAACACTATTTAGATGCAGCGGTGCTCACACGCCTGCCTAGCGCTAGCGCTCTGACGGCGAATGCACGTCAGTTCAAGCCTACATCTGGCTAAGTAAATAAAATACAATAAATAAGTAATGAGTTCTTCTCATCACATACTATGCGCTATTTCAAAATACTGTTTGTAACCGTGGTATTATTTAACAGTTAATAATAAATAATTTTGGCGGAACCCTGATGAGTATTCTGCGGCAACCCACTTTGGGAATCCCTGCTCTAGTGCACTATTTAAACTAATTTCCTTGTTAAATTGACTGGTCCGTAAGGGCTTTGCTTCTTGCCATTCATTATGACACGATCCTTGAATGGTCTTTCTGAGTGACTGAACTCGCAGTAGTTGATTTTATTAAGATATGATATGGACTTGTAAATCTTTTTTCGCTTAGTGATTGTTTGAATCCTTTCATTGATACGAAAATCCCTTGGGAATATTATGTATAGCTTAATTTTCTTCTTTCGAGCTCATTACTATCCCTATGTTTCTTTTATCTAGGCAAAACTCCCTCGCGGCATCGAGAACATTCGGCCGCACATCGAGCAAGTGGACAACGTGCCTCTCCTAGTGTCGCTGTTCACCGACTGCTCCGCGCGCTCCGTGCAGCAGATGATACAGATCATGCAGGACTACGGCGAGGTGGTGTGCGTCATGGGCTCGGCCGCCAACTGTCTTAACATGGAGATCTTCATGCAGGCTGATGCGAGGTTTGTAGTGTGTGCTACACTATCAACCTTATCAGTAAGGGCATAGGGTCTCTCTTCTCTTCACCGACTGCTCCGCGCGCTCCGTGCAGCAGATGATGCAGATCATGCAGGACTACGGCGAGGTGGTATGCGTCATGGGCTCGGCCGTCAACTGTCTCAACATGGAGATCTTCATGCAGGCTGATGCGAGGTGTGTAGTGTGTGCTACACTATCAACCTTATCAGTAAGGGCATAGCGTCTCTCTTCTCTTCACCGACTGCTCCGCGCGCTCCGTGCGGCAGATGATACAGATCATGCAGGACTACGGCGAAATGGTGTGCGTCATGGGCTCGGCCGCCAACTGTCTCAACATGGAGATCTTCATGCAGGCTGATGCGAGGTGTGTAGTGTGTGCTACACTATCAACCTTATCAGTAAGGGCATAGGGTCTCTCTTGTCTTCACCGACTGCTCCGCGCGCTCCGTGCAGCAGATGATACAGATCATGCGGGACTACGGCGAGGTAGTGTGTGTCATGGGTTCGGCCACCAAACTGTCAACATGGAGATCTTCATGCAGGCTGATACTACTACTCATGTATCAATACTTTATTCAATTACTATATCAACTCGTTTCTGCATCGCATGCATTTTTATGATTTGACAGAACATCGAGATTTATTTATTCTACAGATTTATGATACAGTTTTTTTCGACTTCTGCAAGAAATGTAGCAGATTTTTTGTTGATCCCATAATAATTATTACAATGAACCTTTCGGAGGTTTTCAGTGAAAACACCTTGTATGTATTTTTATTTTATCAGACCATTATCTTCTTCATATTCTAGCATAGCAGTAGAGCCCCTGTACCCGGTATTGTGCCAAAAAATGCCGCCGTACCAAGTGCCAGAGTCCTGCGTCGGACCCATCGACCTGGCCAGAGCGCTTAACTCAGTTCCTTGTTCACTATCGGTAAGTCTTGACTAAATGACTAAAAAAAAAAATTAAAGTGATGCTTTTTTTACGCCCACAGGTAGTCAGACGACTTTTTGCACTTGAATATGGATTCCAGGTCCAGAACATAGTGTAGTGCAATGTACGATTTCCACCGAGCGTGTGTTGCGGGAAATTGAACCGATTGTGAAGTGTTTAGATTTCATATTTGCATGGCTTTTAAATAACAAATGTACCCGTTCATACCTGCCCCCACGCCGCTTTATCCAGCCGGCTACCATGCAAATATGACATTTAACTGCTTCACGGTCGCTTCAATTTCCTTTGACATTGCAAAATGTGTCTGGCGCAGGTCGCTCGGTGGAAATCGTACATGAACCTATAAGTTGATGTCAAATTGATGATTTTATGATGTGCCTTCTTAGGGCAGTACCCTGTGAGTGTAGTTTTCAATATTACCTGATTGCATCTAGGATTGGTGTTATTCTATAACACCTTGTTCTCTTTTTCACGCTGCTCAGTTACAAAATAAATGGCAAGACCAGCCATTTAAAAACTACTGTAGCCAAAAGGTATGTAATTCATGAAACTTAAAAATTTACACTATTACAAATGTGAACTTAAGTTGATTTTAGAATGACTAAATCTATTCAAAACGACATAAAAACCATTGAAGTTGCAATGAAAACCGGACTTTATTCTGTAGCTCTTAAGTTTCAATTTCCAAAGCATCCTCACTAATATACGGTATTTTCGCAGATGACCCGCGACGCTGACGTGTCTCTGTTCACCCTCATCACGATGTCGAGACACTACATGACGTGTTTGTGGAACAGCACGCAGTTCTGGATCTGTAGCGTGTGCTTCATAGCTCTGTTGCAGGTAAGTTTCTCAATTTGAGACTGGATTTTTTTTAAATTTATCTGTGCCAAATAACTCAGTGGTAAAGTCTGAAAACGACAGAACGAAAAAGTTTATAGTATTTTTTTTTCATATACCCTCAAAACTTCTTGTTTGTGCTGTTGACCATTGAAGAAATTCCTCTATCTGGAGCTAATCCTGGATGTCGATTCAGGTCATGCTTATCATAAAAGCGCACTGTCATCAGAACTGATACCAACATGTAAAACCGGCCAAGAGCGAGTCGGTGTCGTACGCAAAGGTTTCCGAATAAATCATTTTTCAAGTTTTTTTTTTAAACTGTACTTGTTCTTTTAAATTTTCAATTTTAGGCCTTATGGTTTTGGAGATAAGAGGGAATGCTATTTCCTTAAATATTAAAAAAAGTTATAGATATCTTTATATAGAGGATGTAACGGAAAGGTGTGGTCATATTTTAAGAACTGCATCTGCCCATTGATATGAACATCTTTTTTCAAGAAAACCTGAGGAAATTCATAAATTTTTTTTTTACCTCCCATACAAATATTGATCAGCTGATGATAAGTTTGTATGGAAAGTCAAATTTTTTTTTGGGAATTTTCAGTTTTTTCTTAGAGAAAGTTGTTCATATTCATATTCATTTCATTCACCTTTCCGTTACACCCTGTATATATATTTTTTCTGTGCGTGTGTAGGTCACTGAACCAGTCCAGCCGTTTAGGAGGACCTAAACGGCTGGACCGATTTTAATAAAAAAATTGTGTCTTCAGGTGGATTCGAGAATTGTTTAGATTTACAATTCGGTCCAATTTTTTTTTATTTATAAATTGTTGTTGATTTTGGAATGTTTTACATTGGATCCAGCAGACTGCGCTACGATCGCAGTATTGAATATTCTATTTTAATTCCAGTTTGTCCCGACAGTTGGTGCTGCTATCAAATTCAGGAAAATATTTTGTAACTTCGTGTTATTAAAACTTTGTGTTACAAAAAGTGTGTATAAAAAACTATACGTTTTGCAAATTTAGTGCGGCTTTAAAGATTATTCCTTTTTGGAAATGTTCAGAACGAACCCATGATAACAAATTATCGAAAACAAAGTAGGTGACGTTAACTGTGTGTAATCACCAGTGATCGGAGTAGGTAGATTGATTTTACGTACTTGCATCATGAATAGTCATACAAATCATAACATGTATAAGCCTTTTTTTCCGGGATTTCATTTTGGTACTTACGGGATTGAATCAAATATTTGAATGTAAATATTTTTAAACTACTACATTTGAAATTTATAGAATGCGATAGTTAAACGTTTAAAATTGTTTTGACGTGACAACGTCTTATAAATTGGTTTGCCGGGTGACACTTCAAGAAACTGCGTTACGCTCCGCTCACGTTATGCGCTCACAATGAGAGCGACTGAGAGGCACGCGTCCCTTCCACTCGGGCATGGTTAGCCCGCCTAAGAGCGAGAGAGACAGACATAAAAAGTGAAAGGCACGCGTCCCTTCCACTCGAGCACAGTTAGCCCGCCTAAGAGCGAGAGAGACAGAGCGAGAGAGAGAGAGTGAGAGAGATAGGCATACACACCGGTTCATGTCTTGCGCTTCTATTTCGCTTAGGCGCCTGCATACAATTGTTACTATTATTTCATCCTTCTTCCTACTATACGAATGAATATTCACATTAAAATTATTTTACCACTCAAAGTCGTTGTCACGTAAAACTTTCGCCCGTATACCGACTTTACAGGCAACCAATTTTTTTTCTTATTTATCAAGTAATAAAGTGAATCTTACTTTTGTGCGTCCATTCGAAACTTACAAATGACTAATTTAGTAGTTATTTTTTCCAACTTTATTATCTGCTGCTTGTAACTTTTTATACTCCTTAATATTTTTTTTGCATTCAGTGCAATAACTTTTTATGGATATGAAAACAGGTAAAAATGAAATAAAAAGCAGTTTATACCAAAATCAACATCTTTATTGATTTTTTTTTTTTATATTAAATTAAATCTTAATTATTACAAAATCCCGGAATCCCGGAGGCATATCCATATTAATATATACGTGCCAGTTCATTGACCCCAAATCAATCTACCTACTCCGACCACTGGTAATCACTGCGCTCCGCGCAGGCGCCCAGGCGCCCAGGCGCTGTGACGTCACAGCGCGCAAAAGTTTTAGTACTGCATCCCATTACTTTATTGGGGACCGTTCGGCTTTAAACTCATTTTTTATAAATAATGGCCTCATTATGTACTATAAACTATAGGTACATATCTATACATATAATAAATCTGTAGAAAAGTCATTTTTGTACATTGAAGAAATTGAAACAAAAAATAGCCAGCGTGTGAAAAGATAAGTAACAGAACCCATTTCCATCATTTTTGAAATTTTTGTCTGTTTGTCTGTTTGTTTGTGCGCACATCACGTAAAATCTACGAATTCAATGCTGACAATGTTTATATACAAAAATTATACGCAACTTGAGGATTAACTTAGTTTTTGTTTCATCGAAATCGGTTCACTCTATCAAAAGATATGATTAATTTAGTGAGTTCAAGAAGTAAAATATTACGTTACGCAATTAAGTATAGTACTTGCAACGACATCTTAAGACTAAAAATAGAACTAATGTTGATAGTTGAAATCTAAATCCGATAGATGGCGTTGTGCAAATGACGTCATTTTCTGAATCGCGGTGTTAAGATTTTCCGCGCGAGGATGACGTCCACCGTGTTTACTAGGCAAATTGGGTTTCGTTAGGTGTCTTAAAAGTTCTTGCGTGTGTCGTAAAAGTTCTTTGGTTGCTTGGTTTATCGATTTTCTAAATTGGTCGAAAAAAAAGTATTTGCTTATCTTATTGGTTTCGTTTGGTCAACTTTGGTCATTGGTTTGAAGTACGAAGTAAAGATTGTATTTGATTTACTTCGTAGTTTGAATCCAATAGTGCCAATCGTTATACAGTAAGTTAGTGTTGCCAATTCGTTGAGTCACGACCACGAACAGACGATACGTTGTCACACTAGACTGTTCGACGCACCGATCTTTTAAGTTTGTAGGCTATTCAGTCATAAGTGTTGTTAGTTTTGTTTATTGCTTTAATTTTCCTTGAAAATGCCTCAAAGAAAAAAAACTAACCTTTCGCTGCGTAGCCGAAATGCGAAAAGGATGAGACTTTGTAGGTCTCAGGAATCGGAAGAAGATCGTGAAGCACGGTTATCTGCTAACCGAGAGCACATCGCTCTTTCACGTGAATCGGAAACGTTCACCGAAAGGGAGTCACGTTTAAGTTCACAAAGAACACGGACCGCGACTTTGCGGTCTCAAGAGAGTATCCAGGAACGCGAAGACCGGCTGTCTGCTGATCGGGAGCGCCACTCTCTCTCACGTGAGTCAGAGACATTCACAGAAAGGGAGTCGCGCTTAAGTTCGCAAAGAACTCGGACCGCGACTTTGCGTTCTCAAGAGAATATCCAGGAACGCGAAGTTCGGCTGTCTGCTGATCGGGAGCGCCAGTCTCTCTCACGCGAGTCAGAGACTTTCACAGAAAGGGAGTCGCGCTTAAGTTCGCAAAGAACTCGGACCGCGACTTTGCGTTCTCAAGAGAATATCCAGGAACGCGAAGTTCGGCTGTCTGCTGATCGGGAGCGCCAGTCTCTCTCACGCGAGTCAGAGACTTTCACAGAAAGGGAGTCGCGCTTAAGTTCGCAAAGAACTCGGACCGCGACTTTGCGTTCTCAAGAGAGTATCGAGGAACGCCAAGCACGTCTGTCATCTGACCGAGAGCGACACGCTCTCTCGCGCGAGTCTGAATCTCTCTCCCAAAGAGAAGAACGATTACAAATAGCTAGACATAACTATGTAGGTGTACAAAGAAACAATGAAAGTTATCTTGCATCTGAAAGGGAAAGAATAGATGAACTAAGACGAGCAGAAACAGCAGAACAACGTCAATCTCGCCTAGAAATAGAACGAGCTCGATACCATATGAATAGAGAAACAAATAGCGGAGCTGATGAGTCCATGGAAAATGACGATGCAAATATTTTATTACCTTGGGACAATAGGGAAAAATCAGGGTTCACATATTCGTCTAGAATTAATTATGCTGGCTTTACTTTCGTGGGTGACATGAGAGAAATTTGTAATTTTTGTCATGCTTTGAAATGGAGGAAAGAGACAGATGGAATGTGCTGCTCAAATGGAAAAATTGTTCTTCCAAATTTCCAAGATCCACCACACTTACTTAAAAGTCTCCTGAATGGCGATCATCCCCAGTCGAACCGTTTTTTGGATAATATTCGTTTATATAACAGTGCTTTCCAAATGACTTCCTTTGGGGCAAAACAAATAACGGAAGGACCGTTCATGCCAACCTTCAAAGTACAAGGTCAAGTTTATCACCTTATTGGATCTTTGCTGCCAGAAAATGAACCCAAATTTCTCCAAATTTATTTTGTATCCGATTACACGCAACAGCTCAATGTTAGAAATCACAATTTTCCCCAGCTCAATGCTGAGCTTTTGGGTCAACTTCAAGAATTGCTGCATCACGTTAACCAGTACGTTCGTGAATTCAAAGCTGCATTGGAGTCAATTCCACAAGGCAGCAATGATTTCAAAATTGTTATAAGTGCCGATAGACGTCCTGTGGGTGAACACCGTGGAAGACACAATGCACCCGTCGCAGATGAAGTTGCAGTTGTTTTAGTCGACCAGGAGTGTGAGAGACGTGATATCGTGTTGCGTACACGCGACGATCGCCTTCAACGCATTTTGGAAACCCACCGAGCTTACGACGCCCTGCAATATCCACTAATTTATTGTCATGGTGAAGATGGGTACAATTTTGGGCTGTACCAAGTGAACCCTACTACGAGAGTCACTAATTATCAAAAAAAAATATCTGCTCAACAATACTATTCCTACCTTTTACAAATAAGGCAAAACAGTTTCGTATATTTGCAACGATTTCGTGGTTTGTTCAGCCAATTTATTGTGGACATGTACGCAAAAATAGAAACTGAACGTTTAGTGTATATTCGCACTAACCAGCGACGGTTACGCGCTGAAGAATACGTGCACTTGCGGGACGCCATGCAATCAGATAATAACGTCGAAAACTTGGGTCGATTGGTTATTTTGCCATCCAGTTTCACAGGCGGTCCGCGGTATATGCACGAACGAACGCAAGATGCTTTTTGTTACGTCCGTAAATACGGCCGGCCGGACCTTTTTATAACATTTACAACAAATCCAAAGTGGACGGAGATTTGCCAGGCACTTCTCACAGGACAGGCGTCATACGACAGACATGACATTATTGCTAGGATTTTTCATTTAAAACTCAAAGTCTTGATTAATCTACTTACAAAGGAGAAAGTTTTCGGTTCAACTCTTTGTTTTATGTATAGCGTCGAGTGGCAAAAGCGTGGTTTACCCCACGCGCACATTCTTCTGTGGCTGGAAGAAAAAATTCGTCCCGATGCTATAGACAGTGTCATAAGTGCAGAATTTCCGGACTATAATGCAGATCCGATTTTGCATGACATAGTAAAAACACATATGGTTCACGGGCCATGTGGCCTCTTAAACAGGGAATCACCGTGCATGAAAGATGGTCAATGCTCAAAAAAATACCCCAGAGCACTGAAAGAACTAACTATGGCTGGGGAAAATGGGTATCCGCAATACCGGCGAAGATCACCGTCACAAGGTGGTTTCACAGCTACTGTCAGATTCCGTGGACAAGAAATAATTCTAAATAATAGTTGGGTGGTACCGTATTCTCCAGTTTTGTCAAACGCTTTTCAAGCACACATTAATGTTGAAATTTGTAATAGCGTCGAATCTATAAAATATATATGTAAATATGTTAATAAAGGTAGTGATCAAGCCATGATAGCACTAAGAAATAACAACCAATTTGACGAAGTGACAAGGTATCAATCTGGCCGATACATAAGCTCTTCGGAGGCAGTTTGGCGCATTTTGAGTTTCCCTATTCATGAAAGGTATCCGCCAGTCATCCATCTTGACGTGCACCTGGAAGGCGGGCAGCGAGTTTACTTTCAGCCAGAAAATGTGGCAGAAAGAATGAACAACCCAAGACAAACCACCTTGCTCGCATTCTTTCGCCTTTGCGAAAGAGACAATTTCGCTAAGTCTCTGTTGTACAATGAAGTGCCACATTATTATACTTATAACAAGCAGCAAGGTGTTTTTAATCGCAGGAGACGTGGAACTGCTGTAGAAGGCGAGTCCGGCATTTTTAAAG
This sequence comes from Polia nebulosa, assembly GCA_951329385.1. Taxonomy (NCBI): domain Eukaryota; kingdom Metazoa; phylum Arthropoda; class Insecta; order Lepidoptera; family Noctuidae; genus Polia; species Polia nebulosa. The sequence goes on along the minus strand of OX589591.1, from coordinate 27,649,476 downwards.
AACACGTGATTGGAAGAGTATACACGGTGCACCCAAATAATGCAGAGTGTTATTATTTACGCCTTCTTCTTCACACAGTGCGAGGACCTACTTCTTTTGCTGAGCTCCGCAAAGTGGACGATATAGAATATCCCACATTTCAAGCTGCTTGCCGCGCACGGCATTTATTAGATGGAGCATTGGGATGATGCTTTAGCCGAAGCATGCGTCAGTGATAGTCCACATCGTTTGCGCCATTTATTTGCCATTTTGTTGACATTTTGTGGCCTATCGGACGCTGGGCAGTTGTGGCAAAAATATAAAGACGCGTTTGCCGAAGATTTTTTGAGACAGCAAAATATAAATAGTGAAACTTCTGACCAAGTACGTGAAAGCTGCCATAATAGGGCTTTGCTGGCTATACAAGATATAGTTACAAGTATAGGAGGGAACCCCCTCAGTCAATACGGCTTGCCGACACCGACAGTTGGTGGGGAACGAATTAATAGGGAGTATACATCTGAAATAAATTACAACCCCGAAGAGTTAGCAGAAATATTGCGAAATGGCTGTTCAAATTTGACGACAGAACAACGTCAAATCTTTGATAGAGTATGCTGTAGTGTAGAACATTCATTAGGAGAAATGCTGTTTTTAGATGCACCTGGTGGAACAAGTAAAACTTTCCTCACTAAAGTTATCTTGGCTCAAATAAGGAGCCAAAACAAAATTGCCCTTGCCGTCGCTTCCTCAGGAATAGCTGCCACTTTATTACCAGGAGGAAAAACTGCACATACAACATTTAAAATACCAATCGACTTGGACCGCACAGAAAACCCTGTTTGCAACGTGTCTCGCAATAGTGATAAAGCAAGGGTTTTACGCGATTGCGCCCTTATCGTTTGGGACGAGTGTACGATGGCAAATCGTAAAGCTGTGGAAGCTGTAGATAGAACGTTGCGAGATATAAGACAAAATGACCGACCGATGGGAGGCTTAACGGTGCTATTCTGTGGAGACTTCAGGCAGACACTCCCTATAATACCCAGAGGAACGAGGGCCGATGAAATAGGTGCCTGTTTAAAGAGCTCTATTTTATGGCGTAGTGTCATATTAACTAATTTGAGCTTTAATATGCGAGCATATTTGGGAGGTGACGCAAACGCGCAGGTTTTCTCAAATTTACTACTTCAAATTGGTAACGGCACATACCCGACTCAAGAAGGAGGTAAAGTAACTTTAGTCGAAAGCCTGTGTTCTTCTGTTGCCTCACAGCAGGAACTCATTTCCTCTGTATACGGAGATCCATCAGAGATCTCGAACCATGACGCTGCTTGGCTATGCCAACGAGCTATTTTGGCACCTCGCAACGACCAAGCAGCAGCAATAAATTCTCAAATATTGGTACATGTTTCTGGAGAAAGTAGGGAATATTTATCTATTAACACGGTTTTAGAAGAAGGAGATGCCACCCACTATCCAGTAGAGTTTTTAGACTCTCTAAATACACCAGGTCTTCCAGCACACAAAATTTATTTAAAAGTCGGAGTACCAATCATTCTACTCAGAAATTTAAGCCCACCAAAACTATGCAATGGAACTCGGTTGAGAGTAACAAATCTCCAACGAAATGTCATCGAAGCCGAAATCTTAACAGGTTGCGGCTCCGGTGATGTTGTTTTCATTCCCAGGATACCCATTATCCCCAATAATTTTCCGTTTACTTTCAAACGTGTGCAATTTCCTGTAAGCCTCTGTTACGCTATGACTATTAATAAAGCCCAAGGCCAGACGTTATCCGTTGCGGGTGTAGACCTTACTTTTGATTGTTTTTCACACGGCCAACTCTATGTTTCTCTATCACGTGTTAGCAACCCAAACAACCTTTTTGTATATGCTCCGGGTAATTCCACCGCTAACATAGTATATAGAGAAGCATTAACGTAATCAACTATACCAAAGTCAGGACTCTTATCTAAATCATCAAAAAGGTGATATACTCTTATCTAAACGACGTTGTTTTGTTCTCGACAACCACGCGAACGAAGTCGCGGGCACAGCTAGTTCTTAATATATGACTAGAAATCTATCCGGCAAAAATATAAAAACATCAAAAAGTCGGCATTTAATTCTTTAACGTTATCACTTATCATGTCCACCTTTACATACCGGGACTCCTCTGTGCCTCGGAAAGCACGTTAAAGCGTTCGTAAGCATCGTTACGGGTCGTCAGAAGCCGCAAAGTCTGACAACCAGTATTACCAAGGGGTATCGTATTACCCAGTAACTGGGTTGTGGAGGCCAGATAGGCTGTCGCTCCATGTAAAATAATGGTATTCAGCTGCATCCGGTTAGACTGGAAGCCGACCTCAAGATAGTTGGGAAAAGGCTAGGCAGATGCAGATAGATAAATTATGTATGTACTTATGTTATCATGATTATGGAATATGATAGTATATACTGAATGCAAACGCCTGTCCAATCATTAATAATAAAGGAATATAACCTGTGTTCATCTTCCCTTAACAACACTCATTGAAAGCACATTAGGTGCTGATAACAATAGATGTTATCATACAGGTACTACCCTAGGTCAGATAGTTTGAATTATATTTAATACCAACCCTTAAAAACAATGTTTAATAATTAAATAACGAGGGTTGAAGAAGTATGGTAGTACCCTACACACACAAAAATGTGACAAAGACACATATCAAATATTGAGGCTAGATTATCCCTTCTGGATAAAATCCGTAATAGCCTGACAACCCTTAGGGGTAGGTACACAAATTATATGGCGATGGATGGGGAATCAATACACCCTTACTATAGTACAAAGTACTAAGATCTATCTATCATAGATTTAGTATGATATAGTAAATAAAATGTACAGAAATGGCAGCGCCGGCTGCGTTCGTACCCTATTCCACACAAGACACCCCTTAAATATTAGGGCTGAGGGGTTAGTTGTTAGGGGTTCCCAATCCATCCTAGCATTAAGCCCTGGTACTCGTAACCTATTTAGTAAATTTTGTAAAATCAAAAATTGTTAAAATAAAGTTCAAAATCGGTGAGCTGTGGGGTCCTCATTACGGTAAAGTAACGAGGGACTGGTCAATTCGCAGTCATCGGAAAAAAAATATTTTAGAATCGGCCAGATGGATGTCAATAAGCGATGAACCGATAGAGTGTAAGAGGACGTTCGCGCGCCCTTTCATAGCAGAGTGGGTTGCGATTTATTTCTGGAAGACCTACTCCCTAAATACAGTCCACTAGTGGGCGATTAAGGCCCGTCCTGCACAGGAAATATTAAATAAAATAAGGAAAAAAAATAAAATTACACATTTTTTTTATTAAAAATTTGGTACAATAAATCTTTTCAGTCCTTTTACTTAATTCTAATTTCATCTTTTTGTAACGCGAATCACTCTCGAAAACTGGACCGATGCTGTTGTGATTGGTGGATACAAAATCGCAAACTTGCGGTACGCAGACGACACCACCTTATTTGCGAGTAACGCGAACCTTATGGAGGAATTACTTCTCAGGATGGAGCGCATAAGCCTTACGTTTGGGTTGAAAATAAACCGATCTAAAACCAAAATAATGATCGTGGATCGCATCAACCACAACTCGCCCGAAGTTACACAGATTGCGAACTGCGACGTGGTACAGACCTATGTCTACCTTGGGGCTTTGATCTCAAACAACGGCGGCTGCATAGATGAAGTGAAGCGACGTATGGCCATGACCAGAACTGCGATGGATAGGTTAAGGAAAGTGTGGAGGAATCGCAACATTACCAAAGCCACCAAAATCAGGCTCATACAAACACTTGTATTCCCTATTTTTCTTTATGTGGCCGAGACGTGGACAGTGCGTGAGTTGGAAAAGGGGAAGATAAATGCTCTGGAGATGTGGTGCTGGAGAAAGATGCTCGGAATATCGTGGACGGATTTCCGAACCAACGTGTCCATACTCCAGGAACTCGGCGTCACGCAGCGTTTGTCGGCCGTAGTACATTCGCGCATACTGCAATATTTTGGACACGTCTCTAGGCGGGATAGCAAATCCATAGAGAACCAGATCGCGTGGCAGGTCACCTATGCGCTGGACTGACCAAGTGAAATCTACTATAGGAGGCCACGTATCTGACTGTGCCAAACAGTCCGCCAACAGGAGAGATGGCGGGAGATCGTGCGGAGAGCTGTGTCCGCCTCTACCACCAACGTGGACGCCTCTACTTGACCACGACCGCTCTGCTAAGAGCGACACGACAGAGAAGAAGAAGAAGAAGAATTTCATCTTGAAAGAAAGAAAGAAAATACGTTTATTTACAAATTATTTACAGTATATCTCTAAATATATAAAAATGAATCCCTATTTCTTTGGTCACGGCATCACGCGTGAACGGCTGGACCGATTTCGTTAATTCTTTTTTTGTTGTGTTTGTTATTGTCAGGAGAAGGTTCATAAAATAGAAAAAATTAAGAAAGTTGCGCCGAAAATTTGAAAATTTCAGAAAACTTAACGACTATTTAAGCTTCGCGCGTTTGACGGTTCATAGCTAAGACAGGACAACGTATGTCGGGTCAGCTAGTAATAATATAAGTTTCATAATTTTAAAATAAATATATTTTAATATTATGAACAATATATATTTGAGACCTTATAATAAGCTCTTTCATTAGAAAACTGTTTTTTTTTTCGAGTTTCACCCCAAAAGTGACCCCATATTCCAAATCTTCTTAGTGTACCAAATTTCAACTTAATCGGTCCAGTAGATTCGGAGCAAATTGCCTGTGACAGACACTGTTTAGAAAATGGAAGTGCCTCCGCAGCCGGCGCCGTGACCCGAAATTACAGCCGGCGGAAAGCCTATAAAAATAATACGGTTTAAAAAGTATAAAATAAATAAAAAGAGTGGCACTCCGGGAGTGCCGACAGAAGTGAAAACTTGAACAAAAATGCCCAACGTGCCTAAAGAAGTTTTCACTTCAATCCAAATAGCGGTGTCGGTGGCGAGTTCCATTGTTTTTTCCGCATGTCAAAAATGCCCAACGCGCCTAAAGAAATTTTCACTTTAATCCGCTACGGTGTCGGTGGCGAGTTCAACTGTTTTTTCCCCATTTCAAAAATGCCCAACGCGCCTAAAGAAGTTTTCACTTCAATCCGCTACGGTGTCGGTGATAAATGATAAATGATAAATGATGTTTATTCAGTAAATAGGTTACAAGGAACACTTTTACACGTCAATGTTTTTTTGTCAGTTTAAGCTAGATGAGGCCGGTGTTTCCTAGCTGACTACCCTGAGAAGAAACACCGAAACAAACTCAGAGGTCAAAGTCTCTTTTAGTGTTCAAATCCATACAATGTGGACTGGTTAGATCCTATGAGAACCATGTACGTTTATGTCTGGGATGAGCTTTATGAAGAAAGCAACACACGAATTCGAGTGGACCTGTCCAGACAGTGCAAGCATTTGTCAGTCATCGCGAAGCTCAACTCAGAACTCTGAGGTGCTCAACGAACCGACGAACAATACCAAAGTAAGGACATTTGAGTAGGCCGCAAAAAATACTCAAACTGCCAGACAATCATAAAATCTACATGAATATAACGACATACATAGTTCTCGCATTCACATTATTCTATATGAGGACCATGCAGCTTAGTGTCTGTAGTGGTCTTTTGAAGAAAGAACCAAACATATTTGAGTGGACCTGTCCAGTCAGTGCAAGCATTTGTCAATAGTCGAATAGCTCAACTTAAAAACCACTAAGGAGCTCAATGACATGACGAACAATACCAAAGAAAAGACATTTGGGTAGGCCGCAAAAGTACTCAAACTGTCAGACAACGTTGAAAATTACTGTAAAAAGGAGGAGAAAATAATAATAATAACCCACATAGTCCTCACATTTACAATAATTAAGTAATCAAAAAAAAATAAAAATGTAATACTTTACAAAGTAAATATTTGTGTCAAACAAAATAGTAATCATAATATGTCAATCAAAAAATAAAAATAAATATAATACTTAACAAAGTATTCAAGTCAAATAATAATAATAATAATAATAAAATGTCAATAAAAAAATAAAATAAAAAATATAATGCAATACTATACAAGTATTCATGTCAAAAACGAATATTAAAAAAAATATATATATAAAAAATTTTTCATCAGTAAGTAGTACATATGAAAACAATGGCTCATGTATATCATTGAAGCAGCTCAATCCCACGCCTTTTTGTCCTCAAGAAAGTCATTAATTGTGTAAAAAGCTTTCTGGCATAGCTTACGTTTAATAAATGATTTAAATTTATTTATGCTTAGTTCTTGAATTTGGCTAGGAAGTTTATTATAGAAACGTATACATTGACATCTAAACGAACCACCTATTTTTTTCTTGAGCCTGGTTTTTGGTACAATAAATTTGTGTTTGTTCCTAGTATTTATGCTATGGATATCACTGTATCTTTTAAACAGATTAATATTTTTATGTGCATACATGAGATTCTCATAAATATATTGAGAGGGAACAGTCATAATATTAATCTCTTTAAATTTGTCTCTGAGGGAGTGTCTGGGACTTAATTTATAAATTGCACGAATAGCCCTTTTCTGTAAAACAAAAATTGTCTGAATATCGGCGGCATTTCCCCACAACAGAATGCCGTACGACATCACACTATGAAAATAAAAGGTGGTGAGTTCAACTGTTTTTTCCCCATTTCAAAAATGCCCAACGCGCCTATAGAAGTTTTCACTTCAATCCGCTACGGTGTCGGTGGTGAGTTCAACTGTTTTTTCCCCATTTCAAAAATGCCCAACGCGCCTATAGAAGTTTTCACTTCAATCCGCTACGGTGTCGGTGGTGAGTTCAACTGTTTTTTCCCCATTTCAAAAATGCCCAACGCGCCTATAGAAGTTTTCACTTCAATCCGCTACGGTGTCGGTGGTGAGTTCAACTGTTTTTTCCCCATTTCAAAAATGCCCAACGCGCCTATAGAAGTTTTCACTTCAATCCGCTACGGTGTCGGTGGCGAGTTCAACTGTTTTTTCCTATCTCAAAAATGCCCAACGCGCCTAAAGAAGTTTTCACTTCAATTATTTGTTTGGAATCCTTGTGCGCGAGTCCAACTCGCATTTGGGCAGTTTATTCGTAGCATAGCATAATCAGCCTTTTAATGTTCCCACTGCTGGGGCACAGGCCTCCTCTCTGTGAGGTAGGCAGTAATCCATCACGTTGGCCCAATGTGGGTTGGTGGTTGTCACACGTTTTCGAAGTTTTTTTTAAATTCAGCGTATGTTTTATCTGGTACAGGTAGGGTCCCTCTGCGCGTTCGTGCCACTGTCGCTGAGCGTCGGCGGCGCGGTGTGGGGCGGCGCGCTGGTGGTGCCCGCACTGGCGGCCGCGCTCGCCTTCGCGCCGCTCGACACTGCGCTCATGCAGCGCGCCGCCACACGCCCCCAGCTGCTCATGAGTGCTAAGGTAGGTAACTGTCGCTGGCGGCCGCGCTCGCCTTCGCGCCGCTCGACACTGCGCTCATGCAGCGCGCCGCCACACGCCCCCAGCTGCTCATGAGTGCTAAGGTAGGTAACTGTCGCTGGCGGCCGCGCTCGCCTTCGCGCCGCTCGACACCGCGCTCATGCAGCGCGCCGCCACACGCCCCCAGCTGCTCATGAGTGCTAAGGTAGGTAACTGTCGCTGGCGGCCGCGCTCGCCTTCGCGCCGCTCGACACTGCGCTCATGCAGCGCGCCGCCACACGCCCCCAGCTGCTCATGAGTGCTAAGGTAGGTAACTGTCGCTGGCGGCCGCGCTCGCCTTCGCGCCGCTCGACACTGCGCTCATGCAGCGCGCCGCCACACGCCCCCAGCTGCTCATGAGTGCTAAGGTAGGTAACTGTCGCTGGCGGCCGCGCTCGCCTTCGCGCCGCTCGACACTGCGCTCATGCAGCGCGCCGCCACACGCCCCCAGCTGCTCATGAGTGCTAAGGTAGGTAACTGTCGCTGGCGGCCGCGCTCGCCTTCGCGCCGCTCGACACCGCGCTCATGCAGCGCGCCGCCACACGCCCCCAGCTGCTCATGAGTGCTAAGGTAGGTAACTGTCGCTGGCGGCCGCGCTGGCCTTAGCGCCGCTCGACACTGCGCTCATGCAGCGCGCCGCCACACGCCCCCAGCTGCTCATGAGTGCTAAGGTAGGTAACTGTCGCTGGCGGCCGCGCTCGCCTTCGCGCCGCTCGACACTGCGCTCATGCAGCGCGCCGCCACACGCCCCCAGCTGCTCATGAGTGCTAAGGTAGGTAACTGTCGCTGGCGGCCGCGCTCGCCTTCGCGCCGCTCGACACTGCGCTCATGCAGCGCGCCGCCACACGCCCCCAGCTGCTCATGAGTGCTAAGGTAGGTAACTGTCGCTGGCGGCCGCGCTCGCCTTCGCGCCGCTCGACACTGCGCTCATGCAGCGCGCCGCCACACGCCCCCAGCTGCTCATGAGTGCTAAGGTAGGTAACTGTCGCTGGCGGCCGCGCTCGCCTTCGCGCCGCTCGACACTGCGCTCATGCAGCGCGCCGCCACACGCCCCCAGCTGCTCATGAGTGCTAAGGTAGGTAACTGTCGCTGGCGGCCGCGCTCGCCTTCGCGCCGCTCGACACTGCGCTCATGCAGCGCGCCGCCACACGCCCCCAGCTGCTCATGAGTGCTAAGGTAGGTAACTGTCGCTGGCGGCCGCGCTCGCCTTCGCGCCGCTCGACACTGCGCTCATGCAGCGCGCCGCCACACGCCCCCAGCTGCTCATGAGTGCTAAGGTAGGTAACTGTCGCTGGCGGCCGCGCTCGCCTTCGCGCCGCTCGACACTGCGCTCATGCAGCGCGCCGCCACACGCCCCCAGCTGCTCATGAGTGCTAAGGTAGGTAACTGTCGCTGGCGGCCGCGCTCGCCTTCGCGCCGCTCGACACTGCGCTCATGCAGCGCGCCGCCACACGCCCCCAGCTGCTCATGAGTGCTAAGGTAGGTAACTGTCGCTGGCGGCCGCGCTCGCCTTCGCGCCGCTCGACACTGCGCTCATGCAGCGCGCCGCCACACGCCCCCAGCTGCTCATGAGTGCTAAGGTAGGTAACTGTCGCTGGCGGCCGCGCTCGCCTTCGCGCCGCTCGACACTGCGCTCATGCAGCGCGCCGCCACACGCCCCCAGCTGCTCATGAGTGCTAAGGTAGGTAACTGTCGCTGGCGGCCGCGCTCGCCTTCGCGCCGCTCGACACTGCGCTCATGCAGCGCGCCGCCACACGCCCCCAGCTGCTCATGAGTGCTAAGGTAGGTAACTGTCGCTGGCGGCCGCGCTCGCCTTCGCGCCGCTCGACACCGCGCTCATGCAGCGCGCCGCCACACGCCCCCAGCTGCTCATGAGTGCTAAGGTAGGTAACTGTCGCTGGCGGCCGCGCTCGCCTTCGCGCCGCTCGACACCGCGCTCATGCAGCGCGCCGCCACACGCCCCCAGCTGCTCATGAGTGCTAAGGTAGGTAACTGTCGCTGGCGGCCGCGCTCGCCTTCGCGCCGCTCGACACTGCGCTCATGCAGCGCGCCGCCACACGCCCCCAGCTGCTCATGAGTGCTAAGGTAGGTAACTGTCGCTGGCGGCCGCGCTCGCCTTCGCGCCGCTCGACACTGCGCTCATGCAGCGCGCCGCCACACGCCCCCAGCTGCTCATGAGTGCTAAGGTAGGTAACTGTCGCTGGCGGCCGCGCTCGCCTTCGCGCCGCTCGACACTGCGCTCATGCAGCGCGCCGCCACACGCCCCCAGCTGCTCATGAGTGCTAAGGTAGGTAACTGTCGCTGGCGGCCGCGCTCGCCTTCGCGCCGCTCGACACTGCGCTCATGCAGCGCGCCGCCACACGCCCCCAGCTGCTCATGAGTGCTAAGGTAGGTAACTGTCGCTGGCGGCCGCGCTCGCCTTCGCGCCGCTCGACACCGCGCTCATGCAGCGCGCCGCCACACGCCCCCAGCTGCTCATGAGTGCTAAGGTAGGTAACTGTCGCTGGCGGCCGCGCTCGCCTTCGCGCCGCTCGACACTGCGCTCATGCAGCGCGCCGCCACACGCCCCCAGCTGCTCATGAGTGCTAAGGTAGGTAACTGTCGCTGGCGGCCGCGCTCGCCTTCGCGCCGCTCGACACTGCGCTCATGCAGCGCGCCGCCACACGCCCCCAGCTGCTCATGAGTGCTAAGGTAGGTAACTGTCGCTGGCGGCCGCGCTCGCCTTCGCGCCGCTCGACACTGCGCTCATGCAGCGCGCCGCCACACGCCCCCAGCTGCTCATGAGTGCTAAGGTAGGTAACTGTCGCTGGCGGCCGCGCTCGCCTTCGCGCCGCTCGACACCGCGCTCATGCAGCGCGCCGCCACACGCCCCCAGCTGCTCATGAGTGCTAAGGTAGGTAACTGTCGCTGGCGGCCGCGCTCGCCTTCGCGCCGCTCGACACTGCGCTCATGCAGCGCGCCGCCACACGCCCCCAGCTGCTCATGAGTGCTAAGGTAGGTAACTGTCGCTGGCGGCCGCGCTCGCCTTCGCGCCGCTCGACACCGCGCTCATGCAGCGCGCCGCCACACGCCCCCAGCTGCTCATGAGTGCTAAGGTAGGTAACTGTCGCTGGCGGCCGCGCTCGCCTTCGCGCCGCTCGACACTGCGCTCATGCAGCGCGCCGCCACACGCCCCCAGCTGCTCATGAGTGCTAAGGTAGGTAACTGTCGCTGGCGGCCGCGCTCGCCTTCGCGCCGCTCGACACTGCGCTCATGCAGCGCGCCGCCACACGCCCCCAGCTGCTCATGAGTGCTAAGGTAGGTAACTGTCGCTGGCGGCCGCGCTCGCCTTCGCGCCGCTCGACACTGCGCTCATGCAGCGCGCCGCCACACGCCCCCAGCTGCTCATGAGTGCTAAGGTAGGTAACTGTCGCTGGCGGCCGCGCTCGCCTTCGCGCCGCTCGACACCGCGCTCATGCAGCGCGCCGCCACACGCCCCCAGCTGCTCATGAGTGCTAAGGTAGGTAACTGTCGCTAAGCGGGTGGGGCGGCCACCACGGCCCTGGCACAGGCAACTGAAAGAACACAGTTTTACTCAGTAAGAGTCTTGACACGTCCCGCCGTAGAAGTTATTTGATGGTTTCCCATCAAAAAAAAAAACCTAACCATATCAAACTGGATATTTATAACCATGAGTTTCTGCCAGCGGCTTCGACCGCATGGAATTAGTACTTATAAATTACAGCCTATGTGCTATTCCAGACTATAATCTATCTCTGTGCCCAATTCCATCCAGATACCTCTTTTTTTCTGGCGTGATTGATTAACAAACATCCATCCAAACTTTCGAATTTATAATATTAGTAGGATTTGACAGTTTTACTGGCTACAAATGTTAAGGCAAAATGCACTTTTGATCGTCAAGAATTACAGTGAACAAAAAAAATGTGACTAACTTTATCCATTCGCATTAGAAGAAACTCAATCGTTACACTTTTTTTACAAGGCCCTAGAAAAGTATGGGTTGCAATGGAATTTAAACTTTGCTTGGTAAGAAATAGAGTTTATTGTTCCAAAACTTGATCATTATCTCGACTAATTTCAAACATAAAATATTTCTCCATCCACAGATGGCAGTGTTCGTATTCTGGTGCTACGCCCTGAAGTTCCTACCAGCCGTCCTATCCATTTTAGTCCTCTATGCGTTTACACTGCGCGCTTTCTGCGAGCAACTGGCCCAAGCGACGAACGTCACCGCGTGTTGGATCGTATACCCCATCAATGTGGGACCATTTAACGAAACACATGACCTCTCTCTCAAGAGCTGGCACGGTTGGGGAGACGACTTCTATGATGGATTCTATTTAGCGCAACATATTACACTTGCGTTGATTACTTTGCATTTAAGTGAGTATTTAAGGTTTTGGATCCATTTTTTATATGTGTGTAAAAAGAAGTGAAACGACGTACACTACATTATAACTCGAATTCATGATGTCTCTTCTGCTTTGAAGTCGATTAAAAACATGGAAAAGTTTTTTTGAAGTTATACTTCTTTAGGCGCGAGGGAAAAATGATGAGAGTAAATTTTTAAAATGCGCGCGCACACCGTCACAAAAAACCGACACCCTGAAGTTAGCTATAGTCCTTTTGTAAACTTTGTGACAGTTTGGTTTTTTATCTTGTTACGCCAAAGAAGTATAACTTCTACGTGCGTAGATAAAGTACACACACACTTTTTTTTATTGGACAATTCATTTAATAACTAAACCTTCAAAATTAAAACCATAATAAGTATGAGTTCCGAAAGAAGTCTCTTCTATTACTGCCCTATACGGAGTGTAAAAGCGTAGTTATATTTTAGATAATGGTGCGGATTCTCTTGTTCAATAACTAAACTAAAATTAGAGAATTGCTATCTTTTACTAAAAGGCAGTGCGAGAAAAGGACGGCTATATCTATGCACTAAGTTAGAGATGTCAAACTAGTTTACGCCTTGCGTTTCGCCGTGTTTTTAGACGACATGTTTTTACGTGTACCCTTAATTTGTATGGAAATATTAGTTCAAACTAAATTTGACAGCTCTAATTTACGTCCGTCTCTTTCTTGTTTTATTAGAGAGAAAAAGATAGCAATAGCCTAAATTAAGTTTAGTTTGTGCACAACGGAATCACCACCAATGCCTCTGTCCATGGAAATGAATCAGTTGATGACTATCTTCTAGAAAGTTGTTAATTTCTATGAACAGCAGTATTCAAAGTATGATCACCTATTTCCGTTACATCCTGTATACGAGTATATTATCATCACGTAATAGAAAAAACAAGTGGAAGTGCCCAAAAAATGTAAAACAATAACAACCTTCGTCAGTTGTAATAAGTCTAAATTTTGTATGAACAACAAATAAGCTTTTCTTTAAAATTAATACTTACAACTGACGAAGGTTGTTATTATTTTACGTATTTTTCGGCATAATTGTGACACGCCGGATGTGCGTGGGCACTTCCACTTGTTATTTTTTCTATTCCGTTATCACCATCAACTTAGTTCATAACATAGAATCTCATACAATAATATTTGTTCATTTTCAGTTGTGATATCATTGTCATTCGTTCATCGACAGTCTTCTATATGGCAGAAAGGTTTCTGGTCCAACAAAGTATGGTCGGTCACTGTGCTCCTTTTGTAAGTATACATTCATCTTATTACCATCCATGACTAACAGATAGTTTCTGGAGAAATTTCTGAAGTGGCGACCGCGTACCGGAAGACGCAGCGTTGGAAGGGCTCCCACAAGGTGGACGGATGACCTGGTGAGGGTCGCGGGTAGCCGATGGTGGCGAGACGCACAGGACCGGTCGTTGTGGCGACACTTGGGGGAAGCCTATGTCCAGCAGTGGACGTCTTTCGGCTGAAATGATGATGATGAGAGACTTTGAAGATGCTAATCTAAGCACCGATACAGAAAAGGTGGTCAAAGTGCTCATGAATATGAACAACTTACGATGGGATCAGCTGTAAATTCGCGAAATTAAAATATCTGTTCCCTACGTTTTGTCGAGTTTATGTGCGAACATATTATATAGGTACTGATTTTTTTAACACAACGACGCTGCTTGGCGGCAGATATAGTGTAAACTAGCAATTTCCCGGACAACATCATTCTAATTATTGACAAAGAGCTGGCTCGCTTGCACCTCAAATCACACAAAATTATTAAATATCCATGACTACCGCCGGACCACCAACGCCAATCGCTTCCATATTTGGTAAATAATTAGTACTCAATTGGTTTTTTTTCTTTTCTATTGGCTTACTCTCATGACTTCTTCCGCTCTAGGGTGGAGCGGAAGGGCGTGTCAGACTCTTACTGACTAAAACCCACCCCTGTTCCTCCCTGCCCTACGTGCCCGGGGGCGAGGTAACTCTTTCGAATTTATCCTCCACCCCCGGGCAGTACTCAATTGGTACTAATTAGTACCTTAGTAGTTTTCGAGAAAATCGACTTTGAAGGTGGTCAGGTAGTCACGCTCCGTTCAGGAGGACCACCATGAGCGCCGAAAAAGGGGGCATGCTACAGTTATTCTAAGTATACATGTAATCAGTACCCTTAGAATTAAGGGTACTAAATAATTCCTTACCAAAATAAAGTTGTCAATGGTATTGAACTATTAAGTAGATGTACACTCGTGCACATAAAATGGATGTCGGAATAGTAAAAAACAGTTTAATATCTATATTACTATTCCGACATCCATAGATGTATGTGCACGAGTGTACAATCATCTACTAAATAGTTCAAAACCATTGACCACTTAATTTGGTCGGGTTATACCCGGACATTTAGTATGCAAAGTAATGAAAGCTAATTTCTCTTAACCCCTCAACGGCCGCGCCTCTTATCGCAGTTTGACATTTTTACGACCGGGCTCATAAAAAACAACTTGCTGAGGTTTCTATTGGAGCGAGGCACTTAAAGTAAACTTTTTTGGGTTGTTGAATAAACAGACCTTAGAATAACATGTAAACAATACTTGTAATTCAAGAGTTGAATTTTATTCAAATTCTGTTATCAACGATTTGTCGGGCATAGTGTGTGTGTGTGTGTGTGTGGGTAGTTGTTAAAACCACTGTATCAATTTACATGAAATTTTGCATGTTGCACTATGCATAGACAAGTAATAGAATTGCTGCGTTGGAGTTGTAGAGTCCGATATCATATTTTCCTATTATTCACACTCAAAACTTCAAATTACGAAATCAAAACAACATAACGGCTTTTTAAAATTGCGTTTCTGCGTTTGCGTTGCGTTTTGTGTTGCGTTTTTTTTCTAACACTATGTAATAACTATCTAAGAATGCATGTGCACCATGCCACAGGACATAAGATCTTTAGTTATTTAATAATAGAGGTTTAAGCCGCGTAATCTGGATCGGCATACTGGTATGCCCGTGGCCGTTCAGGAGTTAAAATACAACACTTAGGAATCTGAATTTTCGGTCACTATAACTTCTTTATGAGTACTAATTTTTGTATAAATTTGGGGAAAAATCACGGAGTTTTTAATAGGGAAATCTTGAAATGAAAATTTGACACCGTGACTACCGCCACCCCACCAATGGTGGTTTACGAGATATACCATGGTATATCTCGTAAACTACTGGAGTACTAATTTTGAATTTTGGGTACTAATTTTTTCTTGCAGGATACTAATTTTCTATGAGCGACAAGCTCCTCAAACTTGGAATCAACATTGAAAGTCGTGGTCCTGCTGAACGAGCGCGCGAAAGTAATCATCGTTGATTTCTCGATAAATACAAATGTTTCAGTTCTGATTTTGTTACGAAATGAATCACATACATAGGTACTAATTATATGTATACTTAGAATAGCTGTAGCATGCCCCCTTTTTCGGCGCTCATGGTGGTCCTGCTGAACGGAGCGTGACTACCGCCGGACCACCTTCTAAGTCGATTTTCTCGAAAACTACTAAGGTACCAATTCTGTTGTTCGAGTACTAATTAGTACCAATTGAGTACTAATTATTTACCAAATATGGAAGCGATTGGCGTTGGTGGTCACGGACATAATTATTAGCGCTAAACGTCGTCGCTAAACAAATTTAACTTATTTATTTATTGACTTTAACAAAACACGACCAAGACCAATTACATTCGTTAAAGACATGTTATGAATATAACATAAGAAGGAAATACAACTACACCGCAGTCATACACTCATCTCACAATACTCCAGACATACTTCTTCCATTCGTCCGCGAACACGTCACAATCAGGCTTAGCATCCAAAAGAGCGTTGAGCGTGGAGAGTGTATGTATGAGGGGTAGGAGACTTGGCTCGGGCGACGGTTTGACACCCAGGCACAGCGAACCATCTGTAAAACCGGTATAGTTGATCGGAGCAAAAAGGTGGGATAGTTCGTCGTGTAGTTCAGTAGTATCTATTTTTCCGTGGAGGATCTTACACTTTGCAGGTCGTTGCGAGTTGTATTGTTTTATATATATATATATATATATATATATATATATATAATTCTATAAATACATAGTTGCTACGGCCGCGAATCATATTTTGACCAAGATACAACCAGACACTGACCTGCAAATTGCACAAAAACGTAAGAAAGTTTGAATTTCACCTTAAAACACCACTCTGTCTTCGTCATTTCTGGACGATTGACAGAAACGGAACTACATTTTACGGGCCCTAATAATCTGCCGAGCCTTTTCCCCCTTTTATGTTGGAGTTGGCTCACAGTCTTATCGGATGCAGCTTACTACAGTAAATCCTGGTTAAATGTTAATTTTTTTTGCGACGGTTAAATACAAGATAAAATTTGATTAGTACCTAAGCTAAATGTTTAAGATAGTATTTAAGTGTAATTGTAATTGTCTACCTTATTAATAATGTACCTACTATAGTTATCTATGGAAACGTTGTGGATTGTACATTTACCCATATGTCATACCATATTTTACTGTAATATACATTGTACAATTGTTTGTTTTCCCCAAATAAATAAATAAATGGAACCTGGATATGTAAGAAACCTCTACTCCTGATAATTTACACTTTTGCAAATAAATAACTCTAGTTACTAAGAAGACGAGTAAACCCTAATATTGCTTTACTTTTTAATTCGGAATGGTTATTTTGCAGGATCCTGGTACAGTTGGCCTTCAGCGGCATAATGTTGAGCAGCAGATACGGTTTCTGCAACAAATGGGGAGTGTGCGACCTGCAGTACTATGTCCCCTGGCCGCTCGCTGTGGGCTACGCCGCCTCGCTGTTCCTGGCGTTCGCTCTCAACGAGTTCATCAAGTGGCAGGAGATCAAGTAAGAATTAAAGCTGTTGTAATCATACGATTTCGTCATTAACACGCTCGTATTGGCTTCACCTGTAACTACTAGTACCTGTGTAGAAAATCGTAGAAGTTAAATTTGACCCACTTCCCGGTCGCCGATTGAGCTGTTTGCACACATGTTTCGTTTGCATAGCAATGCATGGTTAGCTAAGTGACGTCATTCTAAATCCAATATGGCGGACACTCAAAGATGGCGGATTCATTTATTTTTTATGCATTTCCATGATATGGGTATCTTAAATGAAAGGGTTTACTAAGAAGAATACGGAAAATAAGCGTGCTTTTTTGGTTTTTAAACTACAATATTTTATTATTAGTATTGCTGCTGCAGCCAATCAATCACAACAGTCGACAGCTTGCACAGTAGGATAGTACCTGAGCCTACTGAGGGACTATAATTCACCAACATTTGGAGTAATTGTTATGATATGGAGTGCCTGAGTGTACCATTGAGGGTTTTTTAATACCTCTACCTTACGCTTGTCTTCAAGCCAGTTTTAGTATTTCTGACTTTATACCGACTAAGGTTACAACATCTTCATACTACTAGATCCGGTTCCAATCGGCTTAGAACTTATGTTAGTGGGAATAAAGTTCAAAATAGATATAAAAACTAGCTCGAATGTACTGAGTCAGTTTAGATTCTGTATGCTTACCTCTGATCGTGTTTTCAGTCATCATCATCCACAGTCCGAAAGGAGAGGCCTATGCTCGCCCACTGGTAAGCATAGATCTCTCCTTTCTTGTGCCAATCCGCACGCTTCTGTGCCAGTCACATCTATGTCCTACCAGCGATGGCAACAATATCATCCGCCCATCTCGCCACCGGACGACCATCATTTCTGCTTCCAGTTCTCAATAATCAAGACCAATCAATTCATATTGTACACTGTTACCTCACTTCCCCAGGGCTGACGGTCGCAACCAGCGCAGGGCGCGCCTCGACTTCGGCACGAAGCTGGGAATGAACTCGCCCTTCTAAATAATGTCTAGTCAATTACGCTTTATTTCTATTGTGAATACAATCGTATCGGAGCCGTCTGGCGTTTATTTTGTAAGAGAAATATGACATGTACTTAGTACTATTTTGTACTTACTTTATTTATATGATGTTTTGATGATTTTAAATAAATTTCGTAAAATAAAGTTGATTCTTTTTTCATAAGACCTATTCCTAGGGATGTTTGGGCTGACCAAGTACCTATATTTAACGCGTCTCAAGAATTTTGATCTATAGCTATCGCAGCATCCAGTATCGTTTAGAGTACCTATTTATATATCACAATCACTGCTATAATTACAGGAAGTTCCTAATGCGGTAGCGTGGTCCTTAATTAAAATATCTTAAATAACATAACACATACAACATTATTTTTGTGAATTCATTCAGAGAGCATGAGAATAAATTGATCCTGGCAGCCGTTTCATTCAGTGCGTGCAAGGCGCGCGTCAGTGGCGCTTTGTGTAGCAAGTTGGTTCGGGCATGTGGCACTGCTAGTAACCGTGGCTTCCGGCGCCGCGATTCGAAACTGTCAGGCACATTCAGACAAATCTCCTCCAAAACACCGGAATTATAGGTCCTACCACGTAATAGTTTGAATGCATATGTGGTTATAGCTAAGTCCCTCTTTGTCTCGAGTTTGTTGTACCCAACCATACCGATAACGAATAAGGTTGGGTACATCAACGGATAGAAGGGATACCTAGACACCGTATAGTTGCATGTATAAAAATCTGGTGAATTTGTTTTGTATGCGCTCCAACATGAGACTGTATTTAGTCTTATGCGAAGCCCAAATGCCAGCATATACTCTAGCTGAGTTCTTATAAGCGCATTATACAATGCTGCAACTGCTTTTATATTATTGTAAAACCCGATGCCCGTCGAAGAACGAAACCCAGACTTCTAAGCTTTCTTACAAACATTCTTCAATATGGTCACGAAATGTTAACTCAGTGTTCAGCCGCACACCCAGGTCGCATACCTTTTCTACTCGCTTAATTTATTTGCCCTCAATCTTGTACTCGTGATAATTAATTTTTTGATTAATTGATTGTTTAAGTAGTGTAAATCAAGGTCGGACTGGTCATGTACACGACATGGCGTTAGCCAGCAGGTCCCTAGTCTGCGCGGGCCCCCAATGAGTCGGGCTTGCCGCAAGAACGGAAGAAACACAGGTGGGTTTTAGTCAGTAAAACTCTGACATGCCCTTCTACTCCATCCAGAGCTGGAGAAGTTATTTATTTATTGACTGGCCTGTTGGTCTAGTGGTTAGTGACCCTGACTGCTATGCCGGAGGTCGTGGGTTCGATTCCCACCCAGGACAAATGTTTGTGTAATGAGCACGATCATTTGTTGTGTCTGGGTGTAATTTATTTATAATATGTATGTATTTAGAAATATATAAGTATGTTTATCAGTTGTCTAGTACCCATAACACAAGCTCTGCTTAGCTTGGGACTAGATGGCGTGTGATAGTTGTGGAATATTATATTATTATATTATATTATTTGATGATTTCCCAACTTTTTTAGTTTTCTTTGGCAGTGTTATAGATACCCTTCTAAATTATTATATCGGGACGACCTTCTGGAATCCGCTGTTGGCTGTCAACAAGGTGATACCCTCGGGCCAGTGGTCTTTAGTTTAGCCATTCCCCCGATCATTCGACAGCTAAATTCCAAATTCAACTTTTGGTATCACGTGACGGAACCCTAGGAGACGATGTAGACACGGTTTTAGACGATCTACATTTTTTTTAAAATCAACTTCATTCATTAGGACTTGATCTCAACCAACTCTCTCAACGACCAGGCTACTCTTCCCATCCGTACGGGAGGTCTCGGCGTCCGCAAAATTACTAGTATTAGTTTACCGGCTTTAATATCCTCGGTTCACGGCACTGAGAAATTAATCAGGAATATCTTAGCTTCCTCAGTGATTGATTTTGATGTGCCGTGCTTCACCAAGGCCATGGCTGCCTGGAGACTCGCTTGCCCGAATCCGATCCGATCTTGCCAGAGACAATGGGATAAGTTCAGGAAAACCTAATTCCTACATCTGCTACTACTGCGGAGCGTGCGCGCCTGCTGGCTGTGGGAGAGTGGGAGTCAGGTCTCTGGCTTCACGCACTACCGTCGTCGAACATAGGCACCTTGTTCGACGATACTACTTTTCGCCTCGCTGTTGCCCTACGTCTAGGCGCTCCCTGTTGTTCTCCTCATCGCTACCACTGTGGCGAAGTTGTCAACAGCCTCGGACACCACGGCCTCTTGATGAGCTTTTGTCACCGTTGTGTTGTCTTGTCGCGTTCCGGCTGTATTAGAACCACATGGTCTGGCTCGTGACGATGGTAAAAGACCGGACGGGATGTCGTTATTTCCGTGGACGTTGGGTAGGCCTTTAGTGTGGGATGCTACGTGTCGATACTCTTGCGCCATCTCATCTTCTTAGTTCGTCGTGCTGTGCCGGTACTGCCGCTGCGGCTGCGGAAAACCTCAAGCGGCGGAAATATAGCACCTCTTCGGTAGCTACATTTTCGAGCCGTTTGGGGTTGAAACCCTTGGGCCGTGGGGTCCAAGTGCTCATTTAGTATTTAAAGATCTATCTAAACGCCTTATTGACACTTCGCGTGACACAAGGGCTGCCTTTTTACTCGGCCAGGGGTTAAGCATTGCCATAGAAAGTAGCAATGCCGCCAGTCTTTTGGGCACACTTCCAGTAGACAGCGATGCAGAGGAATTTTTTGACGCCAGATTTTAAGTTTTATTTAGTCAAGAGTTTTTGTTTTAATTAGGTACAGTTAGTTAAGTATTTATAAGTTTGATTAGATAGATTGAATGTATACCTATACAAAAAAACCAGGTGTTTGGTAGGGTAGGGCCTAGATTTTTTTTTTTTTGGTGTGGTTTGGGAAATCATCCAATGACTTCTCCCGCTCTGGGTGGAGCGGGAGGGCGTGTCAGACTCTTACTGACTAAAACCCACCCCTGTTCCTTCCCTGCCTGAGTGCCCAGGGGTGCGGTAACTAATTTTCAGAATTTATCCGCTACCTCTAGGCATGCAGGCACCGGCCACGATGGGTCCCGTCAGTGGTGGCTGACACTCAACTCTTTGAGGCGCGCGTGGGACACTACGCGCCGTCGACTCACGGGTCTGGTGCTGAGCTACCCACTGCTCGCCGTCCGCAGGCCCGGGTCTACGGTGGCCGGAGATCGTCACGACGTCCTACGCCCAGTACCTCTCCTGCGGTGGTAGCGGCCGGGGCCGTGAGGGCCACTCCGTTGAGCTTCCCTCACGCGTCCTGCCTCCGCCTTCGCGAGCATTACTGCTTCGCAGAAGGCGGAGACTGGCTTCCCATTCCCTCTCGCTCCGTACCATGGCCTGAACCAGGGCCGGGCGCGAGAGGTCGCCGCCACCTATCGCATCCACGAGGACACGACGGTGCTCCGCCCAAGCGGGGCAGACCTCCACCGTATGCTCCACCGTGTCCTCTGGGCGATCCGCGCAAGGGCCTGGCTCTTGCTACATATAATATATGTTAACTAAATAGTTCCACACTTAGATATCAATGAAACAGAAAATATCGAAATATGGTTGACCCTGAGCAGGCCCTGCAGTCTCGACATAGTTAACGATCGCGTAACGACCGAATTCGTTCGCTAAGAAATTAACGTTGCAAGGAGGCAAACTTTTATGTCTTAAATATTTTGACAAGTTAATTTAATTGTTTGTAACAATTAAATGCGGTAAAAATTATTCATTAAAATTTAAATAAATTACTTTTACATTTTCATGAAAAATATTGCTTGTAAGTTAAAATGTAGGTACGCTTTAATTTCGGCAGTCGGTGTCAAATAACGAAGAAATAATACAAACACCGACTGCCGAAATTAAAGTTATTTTTCAATTTAGTGTTTTTTCTTTTTTGGAAGTCTGTTGTATTTTTGGTAAAACAGTTTTTATTTTAGAAGGATCATCAATGTAGCAGTGACGTTTCCATTCCGTACAACCTTGATTTTTGTCGATTAAGACAATATCCAGACTGTAAAAAACAAACATATATTATTGTGTATGTTTGTTCCTTTGTGGCGCTTTACAAACTAAACGCTTTGGCCGATTTTGATAATTATTCTTACGTCAATAGTGCTACTAAGGACATAATCAAAATACAATAAGGCGACAACCAGACGCCATATTGACAAAAAGAAAAAAATAAAAGTCGAGGAACTATATTAAGTGGGGTATCAAAATAAAGGGTTCGAGGAGGCGATTCCAAAAATATAACTCACTACAATGTAGAAAAGAAAATAAATTGAATATTTTCAAAAAAACCCTTCTAAAAACAACTAAAAAGTCACTTTTCAAGCAGTCTGATGCAGTCATGTCCGTGACTAACGCCGGACCACCAACGCCAATCGCTTTCATATTTGGTAAATAATTAGTACTCAATTGGTACTAAATAGTACTCGAACAACGGAATTGGTACCTTAGTAGTTTTCCAGAAAATCGACTTTGAAGGTGGTCCGGCGGTAGTCACGCTCCGTTCAGCAGGACCACCATGAGCGCCGAAAAAGGGGGCATGCTACAGCTATTCTAAGTATACAAATAATTAGTACCCTTTTATGTGATTCATTTCGTAAAAAAATCAGAACTGAAACATTTGTATTTACCGAGAAATCAACGATGATTACTTACGCGCGCTCGTTCAGCAGGACCACGACTTTCAATGTTGATTCCAATTTGAAGAGCTTGTCGCTTTCCTCAAACCTACATAGAAAATTACTACCCTGCAAGATAAAATTAGTACCCAAAATTCAAAAATAATACTCTAGTAGTTTACGAGATATACCATGCCATTGGTGGAGTGGCGGTAATCACGGTGTTAAATTTTCATTTCAAGATTTCCTATTAAAACCGCGCCAAGAGGATCATCGGTAATGATAGGCTCGTTGAGTCGAAGCTACAAAGTCTTGAGCATAGACGCCGAGTTGCTAGCCGGTCGGTTTTCTATCGGTTACATTTAGGGGAGTGTGCGACAGAATTGCATAATTTGATTCCGCCAAGCCCGTTCCATCAGCGGACCACAAGACGTACAGCGATGTGCCATCGGTACATGGTGAACATCCCGTCTACACGCACAAAACGTTTTGAGAAGACATTCATAGTGCGTACAGCTAGGGAGTGGAATTCCCTACCGGAGTCTGTGTTTCCTGATAGCTACAACCTGGGAGTCTTTAAGTCAAAAGTGAATAGGTTACTTCCCTTACTTCTAGGCAAGAGTGCTCCATCTTCGACCACATCATCGCTTACCATCAGGTGAGATTGTAGTCAAACGAGGACCTATCAACAATACATAACTTTTAAACATAGGTTGATAAACACATTACCCTCCCTTGCGTCGCGCAGTCGTGTAAAAAAAATAAAGTCATTCAGTGGTGAACGGAGACTTTGCTTCTCTCTGAACTTGGTTGGACTAATGTGAACGCAGGTGCCTTTTACGGACGGCGTCAATTCTTTTGATTCTTAATTTCTCTCTGCATACGTCACTATGCAACTAGAACTAGAATAGAAAATCTAACGAAAAGTACTTTAGTAAAAACGGTGGCGCAGGCTCTTTCGCACCCTGGCGCCCAATATGCAGATAATAATAATATACCAATATCGTTGATATTTAAAATTTGTAAAACATTATTTTCCGATCTTTCATCATTCCGATAGTATCTAGTAGGAATACTAATGATGATGGATGGGAATCTACCACTATCCTGTCCTGGGCAGCGGGCTTTTGGGGAGCCACCCGGGCCCTTCGGACCCAGTTCCTGGGGTAAATGAGAAAAAATAAAGAAACTACAGGATTGAAAACAAATATTTTTTATTTAAAACTAAATTATGATAATTTTGTGATGCTTATTAAATGTTGCCAGTCATTATTAAGTTATACCAATTCCTTTGTTCGCTCTGAGGTCAGGTTAACAGACTACACGTTTATAAAACCAAATTAGCGCCATGTTACTCTTACTGCACACTACCCTCTTACTACTAACTGCTACATTACTAAATTGACAATGTTCCACTTACACGAGACTTGATTACTTCACGTAGTAGACACTAAATCATCTTTGAAATCAAACATTTAAAATCGCCGTGTACGCCGATCGCGGCCGGCACTCTATAAAGAATACATAATTTAATTTTTTTTATGGTTAATAACATTATTTTATATCTTTTCAATTATTAAACTACATTAAGGTTAGTCGGTAAACGCTTGTACTTAATAGGTACGTAAATAATGTTCCTATCACTAGGATTCATCTGGTAAGTCTAATATTTCTTGAACGAACGACGCCACGTCAATCTCCTGACTGTGATCCAGGCAGAAGGAGTGTGTCAGCAGCGCGTCGTAGTTCGGTCTCTGTTTGTAATCTTTCTGCAGACATTGGACAATGAGGTCCTCGAACTGTGCAGAGAACTGTCCGGCGGGTAGTCTCGGGGGGTCGTCCTTGACGACTTGCTTGAGCTGTTCGAAGGGCGTGCCCCACGTATTGTAGGGGAACGTGCCTGTGGCCAGTTCGATGAGCGAGATGCCGAGCGACCACACGTCGCTCCGGATGTCGTACTGGCCCGGGTTGCCGCTCGGGTCGATTCTCTCGGGCGCCATATACGGCTTGCAGCCTGCGTCAATAGTCTTAGCCACCGAGTCCACTAAGTATCCAGATATACCAAAGTCACACATCTTCACCTCTCCTTTCCTGTTGATCAGGATATTTGATGGCTTTACGTCTCTGTGGATTACTCTGAGCTTAGAATATAAGTAGTGTAAAGCACTGACTACGGAAAATGTGATTTTTCCTAGAATGTTTTCAGGTATGGTGCGCTTGTTGTGGTAGACTTTCATGTAGAATTTGTCAAGGCTCATATCCATGACCTCCATGCAGATCCAGACATCTCCCTCGCGGAACATGGCACCGTAGAAGTGCACTGTGTAGGGACAGGCACTGGCTCTCATGGACACATCCAGGTCCATGAGCAAACGCTTCAGTTCTGTTGACTGACTGTTGAATGATGCTGTGATTCTCTATGGGTGGAAAAAGAAAATACTTGTTACCACACTGTTTGGGGTGATTTGATAAAAGAATGTGAGTGTTTGTGTAGTAAAAAATACAAGATATGTAGCAGCCACTCAGGCTTTTTAACTTAAGAGTGCAATAAAAATATTGAGTTTGATATTAGTGCTGTTATTGATAAATAGTGTTACCTTGACTGCCATAGTGGTATCACTAGGAATATGCTTCATCTTCTCCACAATACCATAGGCTCCGCGGCCCAGGTCACAAATCTTGATCAGGTCATCTGCGTGGACCGTGAATGTTTTGTCATCAACTGTTATTGTCGTCTGCTTGTCCAAATTTCTTGGAGGTGTTCTGAGGAGTAATATGAAGCTTTAGAGATACAAGCTTCTGCCAGTAGCTTGGCACGGGGAATTGGTACTACCCCCATTATTAATTATAGCCTATGTGTTATTCCGAACTATAATCTACCTCTGAGCCAAATACAATATATGAGTCTACTAGAATCAAAAACCGCAATGTCCATAAAAAACTGAAATTGTGTTGTCTTGTCTATGGCATATGAATCTCCAGTGAAAAAATAAAACATCTATTTATTCAATATGGAACTAAAACCGCAATGTCTCATAGAAATTCACATTTAAAAATCGATGTTTGCTACAAAAACAGCATTGTCCACTTGTGTATGTATCTGAACAAGCATTGTCCATCACAACCAATCACGGTCGCGTAAACAACATGGCGGAATATGGTATTTGCTGTTAGGAGTGCTCTCGTTTATTTCGTTGTTGATGTGTTAAAACAGATTTGTAAGCTATAATTTTTATAAATAAACGAACTATGGAATGTTATCCCCAAGTGGTGGATAATAAAGATGCTCGAAAACGCCGAGTTGATAGTGCAAATTGGAAAAAAAACAAGACCAAAAATGACCGGTGAGTAAATCACAATTAGATAGTTTTGATACTTTGTTTTTAAAGTTTTCAAACTCAGTTTATAATGACTTTATATCGTCCTTTATTGTACAATTTATTTACAAAAATGAAATTTTCACCCCATTTAAATTTGCATATTTTTTTTACAGTTCATTTATGATCATTTGTATTTTATTTATAGACTATTAAAATATCTTTGCGAATAAAATCATAGTCTTCTTTGGCCAAAGTTCATTGTTTCAACACCGAAATTACATTTACACAAATCGCCTATCACACTTTACTAAACGTAGATATTGTATTATATTCTGAGTATTAGTAGGTATAGTATAGTATACTATGAAGCCAATCGTCATTGTTGTATGTTTATTTTAAAAGTTTACCATCGAAGCATAATGAAACAGTAAAAACATTTGTATGCGACTCTAAAAATTTCTCAGCAACAATAAATTTGTATCTACCTAATGATACCGTATCACCGTACGTAGCAGGTAAAAATATTAAATAAACTAAATAAGTACAGATCTGAAATTTTGTTGTTCCAGATACGCTCCAAAAGACTTACCTGTTAAGCCGACATGTTCACATAAAGACAAAAAGCTACAATGCTCTGAAATTAGTATGAATGACTTACAATCATTTCATGAATCTTTTTATGCCGTAAAGGATAAAGTAAAACAAGATATGTTCACATTAAAACATGTTATAGCTGTGCAAACAAAACGTCGTCGTCCTCGGTCTAATACTAAGCATTACAATACCAGAGCTATGCAAAGAATGTACAGGATTTACTGTAGATCTCAAAAAAAGATGATATTTGTTTGCCAAAAAGCTTTTTTACAAATATTGCACATCAAAAGGTATCGGATAGAAAATGTGGTAAAGAATTATTATTTAGAAGGCAAATTCCCGAAGGAAAACCGCGGTGGTGACCATAAGTCACATAAATACGAAGATAAGAAACAAAATGTAATTTCATTCATTAAGAAATTTAAATGCACTGAAGCTCACTATTGCAGAGGCAATTCTAAGCGAATGTATTTGCCGTCAGAATTGAGCATAAATAAAATGGCCAAAATGTATAATGACCAGACAGCCGAACATCTTAAAGTAAAGGCCTTATATTTCCGAAACATATTTAATACATGTTTCAATTTAGGATTTGGGTCACCACGTGTTGATGTATGTTCAACTTGTTTGCAGTTGACGGAAAAATTGAAAGTCACGAAAGAGCCTGATAAAAGTCGGTTGATGATTGAAAAAACAGTCCACAAGAGACGTGCAAAGGCATTTTTTGATATGTTGAAAACAGAAGACCCTTCAATAAAAATAATATCCTTTGACTGCCAAAAAAATATGGTATTACCTAAAATTCCAGATCAGAGTACCTATTACTCGAGACAACTTTATTTTTTTAATTTCACAATAGTAGAAGGCAGTTCAAAATCATCATTGACGAGGCAAAATATATTCAGTTACTGCTGGACCGAAGATGAATATGCAAAGGATTCAAATCTAATTTCATCTGCAGTTTTTCATCGACATTGTAATACTGAATTTACACCTGAATGTAATTTACTTCGGATTATGGCTGATGGATGCGCCGGACAGAATAAAAACTCTATATTAATAGCTATGCTTTCGAAATGGTTAGTCCGTCATGCACCAACGCAAATTAAAATTATAGAAATAGTATTCCCCGTAGTGGGTCACTCATTTCTTCCCGCTGACCGAGTCTTTGCCCACATTGAAAAGCAACTGCGAAAAATGGAAAATATTATAAATCCTAGTGAATACATAGATGTAGTAAGTCAACATGCAACGGTTATCAACGTAGCAACAACATGTCCAATCTTCGACTGGAAAAGCACGTTAAAAGACATATTTTTAAATGTTGGTAAGTGGCATGTACCTTTTGCTAAACGCAAAAGATTCTATCTAAAAAGAAGCAGCAGATGTAGTGACATGGTGGGTCTTCGAGGTGAATTGCACTATCGACAAGACTTAGGTCAGTATAAAAGTATTTGTAAAAAAAATAAAACCTCTGCAATGATTGCACCGACTGTAATGACACAAGGAGTGTCAATAAAACAGTTAAAACTGAGAGACGTCGGCCAATTACTTAAAACTCATTACGGCAATGATTGGCGCAGTTTAGATACCTTAGGATATTTTGCTCGAGTACTGCCACACGACATTCCTGTACGTCATAATGTTGGTGACGACGGAGACGACGATAACCCTGAAGAATCGATGTGCCAAGTCCAAGAGGAGCTACCATCATTAATAATTTAATTTGATATTTTTTATATTTTTTTTTTTAATTAATTAAACATTAAGTATATAATTTATTTTTTATTTTTAAATAAAAGTACCGCCAATTTTCTTCAATTACTGGACTTCAATTTATAAAATGATGTACTTACCTAAGGATTATAGTCTTTGCTATTCAAAGTATCAATACTAACCAGGCGTAGTACATAAAAATAGGTATGTTTCAAAATAAGCAATGTCCATCAGACGCGTGCAACAAAAACAGCAAAGTCCAGTGGTTTATTTCAAAAACAGCAAAGTCCAGACTATTTATTCAATTTTCTTGTTACTGTTACGAATCTACGTAATTCCATTAATATGCGACCATTACATGATGTATTTACTGTATTTTTATTATACTACTTAAACCACTGAATGTACAAACAACCAATAATTCAAAATATATGTATTGTGGCCAAAACACGGATATGGACATTGCGGTTTTTGATTCTAGTAGACTCATATCCAAACATTTGCAATTATAATATTAGTAGGATATTAGGATGAATGTACAAATAAAATTTAATAATGTTCAAGTTGCCAGCCTTTTCATCAATGGATGTAGGCAGAAACTACAAAGCAACATACTTATTTTGCAATCTCTGTTTATATGAAATTATCTTATCTCAATAAAATCAAGTTAGATGTTCAAATGGCATGACCCCTGTAATCAACAATATTTTTTAGACACAACCTTTTACTATCATTGACAGCCATTATCTATAAAGATTTATCCTCCTACCTATGGTGGCATGCTTATCAATTTCCTCCATTCCAATTGACTGCTAGTCAAGATTTATCTATGCAAGATTTTTAAGCAAGATTTACTAACAGTAATTTATAATAACAACTGAATAAAAGACATTACAATTTTTAGACCATAGATACAAAGTTTCTATGTGATAACACCAATATTTTGGAAACTCGGTAGTATAATGTGTTTACCAGAGACATTATGTCCATTATCATATCAAAACAGACAGGTATTCCCTAATTTGGGTATAAGGAATTTTCGCATTAGCATAATCATAATTATATTCCTATTTCGATGTAAATATAGAACACAAGTTCTAGCCAATGGATGTCAGGCAGACAGATTGGTCCAGATTGACACTCACACGACCTGCTCTTCTGGAGGCTTGAAGTTGAAGCCCGGCGGCGGTAGTTTTCTTCTCGACATATCGCCGACGTCTTCCCAGCAAGAACTGAGCCAAAAGCTTCAAATCCTATCAGAACTTCACCAAATCCCTTCACGATACGCTTCAGATCAAACTGTTGACTTAGCGTTGTAAAATTCAAAGGTTACGTCTAAATCACTCAAACATTTCACAAGGTAGTATAAGGCGTAAGCTTACTATTAGCTTATCGCAAGATATAAAACAATATTCAATTATTTCTAAAAATTATGCACTCGGAAGGCAGCTAGGTTTTGACATTTTAAATAATGTGTTGCCATAATTTGACTTATCACATCAAGCTAACCAAGCCAGCTGTTTGATATTCTCGATAGTCTTGATGACGTTATTACCATATTGAAAAATAGCGAGCATTTAATATCACGCATGGTAGTCCAGTGCTGAGCAGAGATCACTGACTACAGATACTACGTATAGTACGTATGTATGCAGAGATGTACAGGAAGCGAGAACATTGCCACTAACCGGCACAAATCCAGGTACGGTAGCGCCATGTCTGATATGAATAAGAAATACCTGATGGGAAACCCAAACTATACTACTTAAAACAAGAATTAAATCCAGTATTGTGACATCACAGAAATAATTCTGTAAGCTTTAGCCACTAGCATGAAAACCGCACTATGGCGCACGCACTACGGAACAATTAAAAATATTATTTTGAAAATAGGAAAAGAGATGGTGTACTAATACACCCAAAAATCTAAGTGTAATCAATACGGTCAAACTATGTGCACAAGAATTCCTTAGAATCACAGCTTAGAACTATCTAAATAATATGTACTCAAGTTGCAACATCATAATCCGTGGGATAACGAAGCTATGGGCTGTCAAAGTTTGCAAAAAATCAACTTAAATAGTGACGGGATTTTCACAGTTGTGGTACCAAAATAGTCATGATATCGATTGTACTAAATAATAACGACGCCGTAGATGCTAATAACATTATTACATTACACTAAGAATAATATCGATGTACAGTTGACAAAAAAAAAACAGAAATATTTATTGACATTCTAAAGAAACAGGAACAAGCCTAATCTGTTGCCCAGACTCCGGCAGGATGGTAGACGACAGTGTTTCAATTGTATAGTCTTCAATTCAAAATACCTCTTCCAAGCAACCAGCTCCAGGGTAGCCCGCGAAATTCAAATTTTCTTACGTTCTATGCAATTTGCAGGTCAGTATCAGGTTGTATGTTGGTCAAAATATGATTCGCGGCCGTAGCAAGTACAATATATTTACAGAACTGTAATCATCAAAATTATACTCTTTGAAAATCATCAACACAACTCTCTCAGTTAGAATTGATGCGAAATGTCATGATTTCATGTAATACTTACATTTGACATCAATTCTTTTCTAACTGAAAGAGTTGTATTGATGATTTTAATGATTATTATTCTATAAATACATACTTGCTACGGCCGCGAATCAAATTTAGACCTAGATACAACCTGACACTCACCTGCAAATTACAAACAACGTAAGAAAATTTGAATTTCGCGGCCACCCTGGCGCTTCCACCTTAACGAACAATATAAATGAAATTCAAAAACTAAATTCCAAAAACTGGCTGGAAAAGGACTATCTTCGGCAAGCATAGCTCAGCTATGATGAACAACCCATGCAGCCGAAAAATATTTCCATGAAATGAAAATGATAAAAAACTAAGTCGTTTTCTGCAATCTGCATGTCTGTTTCTCCACTTACTTCTTTTAGACCAGTCCACTGTACGGATTTTGGTGTAGTTTTCTACTATTAATAAAACTTTTATTTCAGTTGAAGTTCACAGGGTTAGTAACAATTTACTTAGAAAACTAGTGATATTATTGTACTGTTCGTTTATAACACTTTAAATACTTTCCTTTTGTATCGGCTCTCTGCTCCGTCCACTGCACGCACAAGTAGTATATTCCCGCCCGCAGCTACTCGACTCACCTGTCAGTTCGGGGGAATACCACTCGCTCCCCGTGCCTGGATATTAGGACTTTGAGACGACAGAGTGTTATTTTACTATTCACATACACTACAATTATATAAAGACCTATAAAAACTAAAACATACAGCTACAATTCAGCGTGGAGCTACATCCAGCTCTGCATCATTGGAGAAACCCACCGATCTGCCAACACGATGTAAATAGTTTTGGTACTGCCACGAACACGTCATCAGAGGCACATCTTTTTCTAATAATGGCAGCGAAACCATCAGTGTTTATGTCTTCTATCAACATTAACTAAACTTAGCAATATATGTTGCTTGTAAGAGGTATTTTGAATTAATAATTGCAGAGTATACAATTGAAATAAATGAATACCAATACTGTTAATGGCATAATACCATCAATGAGAATTACAACAATTTTACTTACCTACTTTATTATTTTGTCATGTACATCGATGCCGCACCCCTGGGCACTCAGGCAGGCAAGGAACAGGGGTGGGTTTTAGTCAGTAAGAGTCTGACACGCCCTCCCGCTCCACCCAGAGTGGGAGATGTCATTGGATGACTTCCAACCCCACAAAAAAAAAAAAAAAACTGTACCTACATCGATATTATTCTTAGTGTAATAATGCATAGCATCTATGACGTCGTGGGTATATAATACAATCGACAGCATGACTATTTTGGCACCACAGCTGTGAAAATCCCAAGTCAAAAAAGGAATTCATTGCATACTTTGACAGCCCATAGCTCTAGCTGGGTGTATAAACTTCAATTGCAAGACTTCAGTTCCTACGTGTTCACTGCAGTATGATTTCGCTATTTTGCTGCTGAGCTGATCATAATTCATACGTGGGAAATCAACAAGTTCAGAGTGTGTTGCATTCATTCTGATGAAAGCAACTCTGTCGGTCCAAGCGTTGTCGTTCGACAAAATTGGCCAACAGATTAGGCCTGTTCCTGTTTCTCTATATAATATCAACAAAAGTCCTGTTTTTTTTTCAACGGTACATGGATATTATGTGAAACAACGTTAATAGCATCTATGGCGTCGTTGATACATAATAGGAAAGACATAATACAATCGACAGCATGACTATTCTGGCACCACAGCTGTGACAATCCCGAGTCAAAAAGTTGATTTTTTGCAAACATTGACAGCCCATAGCTCCGATATCCCATGGATTAGGATGTTGCAGCTTGGGTACGTTTATTTAGATAGTTCTAGGGAATTCTAGTGCATACAGTTTGACCGTATCAATTAAATTTCGATTTTGGGTTTTTGGTCCCTATATTTTCACCATGTCCTTTGAAAATGAAACTTAATTTTATTGAACAAAAGGTACAATATAATTCTTTCTCTTAGATTCTAAATACAATCAACCTTTATCTTAGATTGGTCATGGATGGAGTTTCACTTGGATGAAAATCTAATAGCTCTTACAGCATCTTTAGCTTTTTTTATTGCTTCATTGGTCATGGATGGAGTTTCACTTGGATGAAAATCTAATAGCTCTTACAGCATCTTTAGCTTTTTTTATTGCTTCTTCTTTGATTCTATGTTTTTTCTCTTTTTCGGCCAGCCCAACAACCACATCATGTTGTAATGCACTCTTAACATTAGCTTTAGCAAATAGTTTACTTAACACATAATCATCATCATTCTTTTGTTTTTCTTTCTCTTTTAGCTTTTTCTTTTTAACTTTTTTCACCGCAACTACATTTTCTACTTTAGTTTCTGGATCTGGAGATTGTTTTCTTTTATGTGTCTTTTTTATTTCTTTTTCAATTACAAGTTTATCTTTAGTTTTATCTCTTTCTGGTGTTTTTTCTTTAATTGACTTGTTTTTGCAATCATTATCTTGTGTGTTCACCTTCTCTGTATTATTTTCAGGACTTTTCTCATCACCATTATCACTTTCCTCTTTTTCTGCATTTTCTTGGCTTTTTAAAACATTTTTTAGTAATTTTTCTTCATAGTCCTTTTTCACATGCATATTTACTATGTCCAATTCAGATAGAATGTTCTCAAATGGAACATTAGTAACTTGATCATCAACTAAATTTATTTCAGGTACTTCAACTTCAGGTGGGTTCATTAGCAACTCTCTTTTCTTTTTGTACTCTTCTCTGGGGTCTTTCTCTTCTTTATTTTCTTCTTTGTCCTTAGAAATCTTCTTACTTATTTCTCTAGCCATTCTTTTCATTGCTTCTATCTTTTTCTTTGAATATGAGGTAGTCTCACTGGAATGTTTGTCATCACTCTTCTTACTCTTTGAATTATGATCAACAGTTATTTTGGTATGTTTGAAAAGAGATGCAGTTTCCGTGTCACCATCGCAATTCAGCTCCTCAAGAGTGAAAAGACCCTGTAATGTACTAGTGGTCAACACATTCTTTTGATTAGGGTCTATTAATATTTTGTTACTGAGGAAATGCTTGAATATCTGTCTCTGATAAATCTTTTCTTCTATAGTCCCAGCTGATAGTAGTCTGTAAACTGTTACATTTCTTTGCTGACCTATTCTCCAAGCTCTTTCCTTAGCTTGGTCATCAGTGGCTGGGTTCCAGTCAGGGTCATATATTATTACTCTATCAGCACCAGTGAGATTAACCCCCAAACCTCCAACTCTAGTTGTTGCCAGAAATACCAAGTATTCAGAATTCTCATTAAAGGTTTTGATCATGTTCTGCCTCTGCCCCACATTTACTGAGCCATCCATTCGCAAATACTTAAATTCTTGAACTTGTAAATACTGCTCTAGCAAACACAGCATTCCTCTGGACTGAGAAAATATTAATGCTCTGTGACCTTGTTTTTGCCATATTTTTAATAAAGAATTAACAACAGTCATTTTGCCAGATCTTTTGTAGTTGCCAAATCTTTCTGGGTCTATGTCATCACAATCTTCATGAGCCTCATAGAGGTACAAGTCTGGGTGGTTGCATATCTTCCTCAAAGTACATAACGCAACTAATATTCTTGCTCTTATAGGGTCTCCATATTTATTATCTTTGTCTAAAATGCTTCTTACGGTGTTACCAGTGAGGTAACCCATATACAGATCTTTTTGTTCCTGACTCAGAGCACAGAATAATACCTGTTCATTCTTCTCCGGTAGTTTTATATGGCTTTGAACCTCAGCCTTTGTCCGTCTCAACATGTATGGTGTTATTATTAACTTCAAGGCCTTTGCTATTTCTAAAGCAGTTGCTTCTTGGTATTCGGTAGCATTAGCATATCCCCCCTGAGTGATAGGCATAGCAAAATGGTCCATAAATGCTGTATAAGTCCCTAAAAGTCCTGGTCTCATAAAATCAAACAAGGACCATAGTTCTTGTAGGCTGTTTTGCATGGGAGAACCTGTAATGAGTAATTTATGAGGTGTCTGAAACTTCTTGACGAGCTTACTGACTTGGGTGTCAGGATTCCTAATTTTGTGACCTTCATCTAATATTATGTAATGCCACTTCCGGGCAGTCAGATCTTTAGTGTACTTAACAACACCAGCATAAGTGATCAACAGGATCCCGTGTGCAGTGTGTAGGTCCCTGATCAGTTGATTGTGATTACCTGCATGGGACCCTGTGTGGTGGAGAACAGCTACTCTTAAATGTGGGCACCAGAAATGAAAATGTGAGACCCACTGGTAAATTACAGTTGCTGGAGCCACAATAATGGTTGGCCCAAGTCCCCCCCAAGTTCCTAAGTCGCTTTTGGACAAACCTGCTAGAAATGCAATCATCTGTATAGTTTTCCCGAGACCCATTTCATCTCCTAACAATCCTCCAGATTCTACCTGGTGCAATTCCCACAACCACTTGACTCCAATCTTCTGGAACCTGTATAGCTGCCTCCAAATAAAGTTAGGTACACACAAACCATTCTGCAGTTCATGGAGTTCTTCTGGGTCCTTGTTGCCCTCCAACACATATTGCACATCAGCTGTCATAATTTCTCCATCATAATTATTTGATTTAGCTGCTGCTATATTTTTCTTCCAGGCTTCTATCCTCTCATTGTAACTGGCTGTGTCACCATCATCAACAATCCTTTTTAGATTATGTTTTGTTCGCGTAGCGGAGGTTGAGGTAGAAGGTCCAACAGCTGCAGCTATGTTAATTATGTCATCCGGCTCTTCATCGGAAGGTAAATATTCATCGTCAGAATCTTTCTCTGAAGAAACTGTTGATGTTCTCGTTCTGGAACTGGTGGGCACAGGCGTATCCTTGGGAGCTTCTTTCGGCGATTGTTTGCCAAAATGTTTAGATTGTTTTTTAGATATTAACTCAGCAGCGTCTCTACTTTTTTGTGAAACATTGTCCTTTTTGCTTTTAATTACTACTCTTTGTTTCGCAAGTGCCAGTTGGTTCTCCAAATATTTATTTATATCAACCATTGTACATATTTATTTAGAATTAGTTATTTTGTTTTGAATCATTATTTTATTTCCTTGCACGAAACGAAATACTGAACAAGTTTGGTCTTGTTAAGTACTTGCATTGCAAGCACAGATTAGATAGCTAATTGCATGCAAGTTTTTATTATTATTGTAGTCTTTGCTTTCGTAATTCGTTTGATTTTGATGTTTTTTTGACTTTGACAATATTTGATTATTTGACATTAACACGTACATTTGTGAAGTCACTCTTCAATAGGCAGTTATTTTTCCAAACCATCCGCTTGTAATAGGTGTGTTGTTTTTTGTTTGAATTTTTAAAATTATGTATTTCTGTGTGATAATTTTAATTAAAGAGTTCGCTAACGCGTCAAGAAAATAAAAAAATGATAATGGTCGCGCCTATCAGAACGGGCAACGGGAACGGGCCAACGGCACTTGCTTGATGCGCTAGAGTGCGCGTGCGCGCACGATAAGTCTGCAATTGGATGGTGGCGCTGTTCAAATTACAGGCCTATAAATTTACATCGTTTTTTTTTTTTTTTGTGATTACTGACTACTCGTAGTTCAACCCTATTGGTTGTCGACTGCTTAACCGGACTTGCCTGTGAAGGCTCTAATTTATTAAAGCCTCCAGCCAGGACTTATAATTTTTCTTACATACTAAGTGACTGCGCTAAGGGCACCCCCTGCGGGGTACGGGCCTTGGCTTAGGGCGTCACTGGGGGGACAGCAAGGGAAGGCTGGATCTGATTTTCATTATTTGGGGGATATGCTTGCTCAGCGGCACTTGCTGGCAAGAGACGAGGAGGGCATTGATCAGGTCTTCGCGGGTCTCTTCGGCGGGGGCGGAAGGACGGCTGTGTGCGTTTGCGGACTGTGGTGCTCGTTTTCCTACGGCTCTCCTGGAGCAGGGTGGTAGGGTCGTCAGGAATGAGGAGGGTATGTCTGGGTCGGCGCACCTTGGAGATGCGGGAGGGTTCGTATCGGGCGGCCGATGCGATTAAGGGGTTTGGATGATTCGCAGCAGTATCTAGAAAACGCTTGGTGAGACGTTTCAAGTACTGCTGGATGGTGGGGAGTTTGAAATCTACATGCAGCTCTTCGTTACGGACAAAGTAGGGGACACCCGCCGCTCTGCGAAGAAAGCGGCTCTGAAGAGTCTGCATTTTATGAATGAACCGGGGCTTGGCGTGTGCGAAGACAGGGCCAGCGTAGGTCATGATAGGACGAATGACCGCGGTGAAAGTACGCAGTTTGCACTTGTATGACAAGGTGCTGCGTTTATTGATCATGGAATGAAGCCTACCTTGAGCGAAAGCGGCCCGCGCGCGGGCCTGCTTTATGTGCTCGGCGAAGGTGAGGTCTTCTTCTCCCACGGAATAGGCTTATTATACATGGTGATAGGAGGGGGTGGGGATATTTTGCGTCGGAGTCTCGAGTAGAGAACAGCCTGACTTTTATCGGGGTTGACCTCGATTCTCCATTTCCGGAACCATTTGCCCAAGATGTTTGCGGAGGATTGGAGATTGCGAGCTATCTGGGTGGGTACACGGCCCGTATAGTAGATGGCCGTGTCGTCAGCAAATAATGCTATGTGAGACTTTTTGTTCTTAGGGATATCGCTTGTATACAGCGTGAAGGCTAAGGGGGATACTACAGAGCCTTGGGGGACTCCTGATCTGATGGGGTGGGGGGAGGAGAGTGTACCCTCGAGACGATAGCGGAAGGTACGATTCAACAGAAAGTCACGCAAGATGAGTACGAGACGATCTGGCACTCCTAATTGATACAGCTTATAAATTAAGCCATTGTGCCAGACTTTGTCGAACGCTTTCGCAATGTCGAAGTACAAGACACCGGTCGTCATACCGCGCTGGAACCCAGCGCTCATATGTTCTACGATTCGGCACTACCGATCCGAGTTCGGTCCGAGTTTTCTTTATATCTGTATTAATTTGACTTGACCGTTATTCGAAGCTTATAGCTTATAGCAGAACTTATATAGCTTTGAGATAGGCACTACGTTTCCCGCCATCTATATCCGTCTCTTTCTTTCCTGTATCCTTCTCTGTCTAACCCCACCACCTGAGAGTGGGGTCCCGTATTATTATTATACTCTTTGGTGGGGGCGCACTGAGTGAGCCGCCATCTTTATGCCTCATCGCGTCTTGTTTCCCGCCGCGTACGGTTGTGTTAACAAAAACGTTACCACATTATTCAAATTTATTTTAAAATAATTATAAAGTATACTAAATTCTAGAATTCTTACAATTATTTTATATTTTCGTGTTTTACCTATCAGCATTATTAGTGTGGTAATAGGAAAACTACTGGTAAAAAGTCAGGGTCATATATTATTACTCTATCAGCACCAGTGAGATTAACCCCCAAACCTCCAACTCTAGTTGTTGCCAGAAATACCAAGTATTCAGAATTCTCATTAAAGGTTTTGATCATGTTCTGCCTCTGCCCCACATTTACTGAGCCATCCATTCGCAAATACTTAAATTCTTGAACTTGTAAATACTGCTCTAGCAAACACAGCATTCCTCTGGACTGAGAAAATATTAATGCTCTGTGACCTTGTTTTTGCCATATTTTTAATAAAGAATTAACAACAGTCATTTTGCCAGATCTTTTGTAGTTGCCAAATCTTTCTGGGTCTATGTCATCACAATCTTCATGAGCCTCATAGAGGTACAAGTCTGGGTGGTTGCATATCTTCCTCAAAGTACATAACGCAACTAATATTCTTGCTCTTATAGGGTCTCCATATTTATTATCTTTGTCTAAAATGCTTCTTACGGTGTTACCAGTGAGGTAACCCATATACAGATCTTTTTGTTCCTGACTCAGAGCACAGAATAATACCTGTTCATTCTTCTCCGGTAGTTTTATATGGCTTTGAACCTCAGCCTTTGTCCGTCTCAACATGTATGGTGTTATTATTAACTTCAAGGCCTTTGCTATTTCTAAAGCAGTTGCTTCTTGGTATTCGGTAGCATTAGCATATCCCCCCTGAGTGATAGGCATAGCAAAATGGTCCATAAATGCTGTATAAGTCCCTAAAAGTCCTGGTCTCATAAAATCAAACAAGGACCATAGTTCTTGTAGGCTGTTTTGCATGGGAGAACCTGTAATGAGTAATTTATGAGGTGTCTGAAACTTCTTGACGAGCTTACTGACTTGGGTGTCAGGATTCCTAATTTTGTGACCTTCATCTAATATTATGTAATGCCACTTCCGGGCAGTCAGATCTTTAGTGTACTTAACAACACCAGCATAAGTGATCAACAGGATCCCGTGTGCAGTGTGTAGGTCCCTGATCAGTTGATTGTGATTACCTGCATGGGACCCTGTGTGGTGGAGAACAGCTACTCTTAAATGTGGGCACCAGAAATGAAAATGTGAGACCCACTGGTAAATTACAGTTGCTGGAGCCACAATAATGGTTGGCCCAAGTCCCCCCCAAGTTCCTAAGTCGCTTTTGGACAAACCTGCTAGAAATGCAATCATCTGTATAGTTTTCCCGAGACCCATTTCATCTCCTAACAATCCTCCAGATTCTACCTGGTGCAATTCCCACAACCACTTGACTCCAATCTTCTGGAACCTGTATAGCTGCCTCCAAATAAAGTTAGGTACACACAAACCATTCTGCAGTTCATGGAGTTCTTCTGGGTCCTTGTTGCCCTCCAACACATATTGCACATCAGCTGTCATAATTTCTCCATCATAATTATTTGATTTAGCTGCTGCTATATTTTTCTTCCAGGCTTCTATCCTCTCATTGTAACTGGCTGTGTCACCATCATCAACAATCCTTTTTAGATTATGTTTTGTTCGCGTAGCGGAGGTTGAGGTAGAAGGTCCAACAGCTGCAGCTATGTTAATTATGTCATCCGGCTCTTCATCGGAAGGTAAATATTCATCGTCAGAATCTTTCTCTGAAGAAACTGTTGATGTTCTCGTTCTGGAACTGGTGGGCACAGGCGTATCCTTGGGAGCTTCTTTCGGCGATTGTTTGCCAAAATGTTTAGATTGTTTTTTAGATATTAACTCAGCAGCGTCTCTACTTTTTTGTGAAACATTGTCCTTTTTGCTTTTAATTACTACTCTTTGTTTCGCAAGTGCCAGTTGGTTCTCCAAATATTTATTTATATCAACCATTGTACATATTTATTTAGAATTAGTTATTTTGTTTTGAATCATTATTTTATTTCCTTGCACGAAACGAAATACTGAACAAGTTTGGTCTTGTTAAGTACTTGCATTGCAAGCACAGATTAGATAGCTAATTGCATGCAAGTTTTTATTATTATTGTAGTCTTTGCTTTCGTAATTCGTTTGATTTTGATGTTTTTTTGACTTTGACAATATTTGATTATTTGACATTAACACGTACATTTGTGAAGTCACTCTTCAATAGGCAGTTATTTTTCCAAACCATCCGCTTGTAATAGGTGTGTTGTTTTTTGTTTGAATTTTTAAAATTATGTATTTCTGTGTGATAATTTTAATTAAAGAGTTCGCTAACGCGTCAAGAAAATAAAAAAATGATAATGGTCGCGCCTATCAGAACGGGCAACGGGAACGGGCCAACGGCACTTGCTTGATGCGCTAGAGTGCGCGTGCGCGCACGATAAGTCTGCAATTGGATGGTGGCGCTGTTCAAATTACAGGCCTATAAATTTACATCGTTTTTTTTTTTTTTTGTGATTACTGACTACTCGTAGTTCAACCCTATTGGTTGTCGACTGCTTAACCGGACTTGCCTGTGAAGGCTCTAATTTATTAAAGCCTCCAGCCAGGACTTATAATTTTTCTTACATACTAAGTGACTGCGCTAAGGGCACCCCCTGCGGGGTACGGGCCTTGGCTTAGGGCGTCACTGGGGGGACAGCAAGGGAAGGCTGGATCTGATTTTCATTATTTGGGGGATATGCTTGCTCAGCGGCACTTGCTGGCAAGAGACGAGGAGGGCATTGATCAGGTCTTCGCGGGTCTCTTCGGCGGGGGCGGAAGGACGGCTGTGTGCGTTTGCGGACTGTGGTGCTCGTTTTCCTACGGCTCTCCTGGAGCAGGGTGGTAGGGTCGTCAGGAATGAGGAGGGTATGTCTGGGTCGGCGCACCTTGGAGATGCGGGAGGGTTCGTATCGGGCGGCCGATGCGATTAAGGGGTTTGGATGATTCGCAGCAGTATCTAGAAAACGCTTGGTGAGACGTTTCAAGTACTGCTGGATGGTGGGGAGTTTGAAATCTACATGCAGCTCTTCGTTACGGACAAAGTAGGGGACACCCGCCGCTCTGCGAAGAAAGCGGCTCTGAAGAGTCTGCATTTTATGAATGAACCGGGGCTTGGCGTGTGCGAAGACAGGGCCAGCGTAGGTCATGATAGGACGAATGACCGCGGTGAAAGTACGCAGTTTGCACTTGTATGACAAGGTGCTGCGTTTATTGATCATGGAATGAAGCCTACCTTGAGCGAAAGCGGCCCGCGCGCGGGCCTGCTTTATGTGCTCGGCGAAGGTGAGGTCTTCTTCTCCCACGGAATAGGCTTATTATACATGGTGATAGGAGGGGGTGGGGATATTTTGCGTCGGAGTCTTGAGTAGAGAACAGCCTGACTTTTATCGGGGTTGACCTCGATTCTCCATTTCCGGAACCATTTGCCCAAGATGTTTGCGGAGGATTGGAGATTGCGAGCTATCTGGGTGGGTACACGGCCCGTATAGTAGATGGCCGTGTCGTCAGCAAATAATGCTATGTGAGACTTTTTGTTCTTAGGGATATCGCT
Source organism: Polia nebulosa (assembly GCA_951329385.1). Classification (NCBI taxonomy): domain Eukaryota; kingdom Metazoa; phylum Arthropoda; class Insecta; order Lepidoptera; family Noctuidae; genus Polia; species Polia nebulosa. Next base: position 27,607,935 of record OX589591.1, on the reverse strand, counting down.
TGTATACAGCGTGAAGGCTAAGGGGGATACTACAGAGCCTTGGGGGACTCCTGATCTGATGGGGTGGGGGGAGGAGAGTGTACCCTCGAGACGATAGCGGAAGGTACGATTCAACAGAAAGTCACGCAAGATGAGTACGAGACGATCTGGCACTCCTAATTGATACAGCTTATAAATTAAGCCATTGTGCCAGACTTTGTCGAACGCTTTCGCAATGTCGAAGTACAAGACACCGGTCGTCATACCGCGCTGGAACCCAGCGCTCATATGTTCTACGATTCGGCACTACCGATCCGAGTTCGGTCCGAGTTTTCTTTATATCTGTATTAATTTGACTTGACCGTTATTCGAAGCTTATAGCTTATAGCAGAACTTATATAGCTTTGAGATAGGCACTACGTTTCCCGCCATCTATATCCGTCTCTTTCTTTCCTGTATCCTTCTCTGTCTAACCCCACCACCTGAGAGTGGGGTCCCGTATTATTATTATACTCTTTGGTGGGGGCGCACTGAGTGAGCCGCCATCTTTATGCCTCATCGCGTCTTGTTTCCCGCCGCGTACGGTTGTGTTAACAAAAACGTTACCACATTATTCAAATTTATTTTAAAATAATTATAAAGTATACTAAATTCTAGAATTCTTACAATTATTTTATATTTTCGTGTTTTACCTATCAGCATTATTAGTGTGGTAATAGGAAAACTACTGGTAAAAAGTCAGGGTCATATATTATTACTCTATCAGCACCAGTGAGATTAACCCCCAAACCTCCAACTCTAGTTGTTGCCAGAAATACCAAGTATTCAGAATTCTCATTAAAGGTTTTGATCATGTTCTGCCTCTGCCCCACATTTACTGAGCCATCCATTCGCAAATACTTAAATTCTTGAACTTGTAAATACTGCTCTAGCAAACACAGCATTCCTCTGGACTGAGAAAATATTAATGCTCTGTGACCTTGTTTTTGCCATATTTTTAATAAAGAATTAACAACAGTCATTTTGCCAGATCTTTTGTAGTTGCCAAATCTTTCTGGGTCTATGTCATCACAATCTTCATGAGCCTCATAGAGGTACAAGTCTGGGTGGTTGCATATCTTCCTCAAAGTACATAACGCAACTAATATTCTTGCTCTTATAGGGTCTCCATATTTATTATCTTTGTCTAAAATGCTTCTTACGGTGTTACCAGTGAGGTAACCCATATACAGATCTTTTTGTTCCTGACTCAGAGCACAGAATAATACCTGTTCATTCTTCTCCGGTAGTTTTATATGGCTTTGAACCTCAGCCTTTGTCCGTCTCAACATGTATGGTGTTATTATTAACTTCAAGGCCTTTGCTATTTCTAAAGCAGTTGCTTCTTGGTATTCGGTAGCATTAGCATATCCCCCCTGAGTGATAGGCATAGCAAAATGGTCCATAAATGCTGTATAAGTCCCTAAAAGTCCTGGTCTCATAAAATCAAACAAGGACCATAGTTCTTGTAGGCTGTTTTGCATGGGAGAACCTGTAATGAGTAATTTATGAGGTGTCTGAAACTTCTTGACGAGCTTACTGACTTGGGTGTCAGGATTCCTAATTTTGTGACCTTCATCTAATATTATGTAATGCCACTTCCGGGCAGTCAGATCTTTAGTGTACTTAACAACACCAGCATAAGTGATCAACAGGATCCCGTGTGCAGTGTGTAGGTCCCTGATCAGTTGATTGTGATTACCTGCATGGGACCCTGTGTGGTGGAGAACAGCTACTCTTAAATGTGGGCACCAGAAATGAAAATGTGAGACCCACTGGTAAATTACAGTTGCTGGAGCCACAATAATGGTTGGCCCAAGTCCCCCCCAAGTTCCTAAGTCGCTTTTGGACAAACCTGCTAGAAATGCAATCATCTGTATAGTTTTCCCGAGACCCATTTCATCTCCTAACAATCCTCCAGATTCTACCTGGTGCAATTCCCACAACCACTTGACTCCAATCTTCTGGAACCTGTATAGCTGCCTCCAAATAAAGTTAGGTACACACAAACCATTCTGCAGTTCATGGAGTTCTTCTGGGTCCTTGTTGCCCTCCAACACATATTGCACATCAGCTGTCATAATTTCTCCATCATAATTATTTGATTTAGCTGCTGCTATATTTTTCTTCCAGGCTTCTATCCTCTCATTGTAACTGGCTGTGTCACCATCATCAACAATCCTTTTTAGATTATGTTTTGTTCGCGTAGCGGAGGTTGAGGTAGAAGGTCCAACAGCTGCAGCTATGTTAATTATGTCATCCGGCTCTTCATCGGAAGGTAAATATTCATCGTCAGAATCTTTCTCTGAAGAAACTGTTGATGTTCTCGTTCTGGAACTGGTGGGCACAGGCGTATCCTTGGGAGCTTCTTTCGGCGATTGTTTGCCAAAATGTTTAGATTGTTTTTTAGATATTAACTCAGCAGCGTCTCTACTTTTTTGTGAAACATTGTCCTTTTTGCTTTTAATTACTACTCTTTGTTTCGCAAGTGCCAGTTGGTTCTCCAAATATTTATTTATATCAACCATTGTACATATTTATTTAGAATTAGTTATTTTGTTTTGAATCATTATTTTATTTCCTTGCACGAAACGAAATACTGAACAAGTTTGGTCTTGTTAAGTACTTGCATTGCAAGCACAGATTAGATAGCTAATTGCATGCAAGTTTTTATTATTATTGTAGTCTTTGCTTTCGTAATTCGTTTGATTTTGATGTTTTTTTGACTTTGACAATATTTGATTATTTGACATTAACACGTACATTTGTGAAGTCACTCTTCAATAGGCAGTTATTTTTCCAAACCATCCGCTTGTAATAGGTGTGTTGTTTTTTGTTTGAATTTTTAAAATTATGTATTTCTGTGTGATAATTTTAATTAAAGAGTTCGCTAACGCGTCAAGAAAATAAAAAAATGATAATGGTCGCGCCTATCAGAACGGGCAACGGGAACGGGCCAACGGCACTTGCTTGATGCGCTAGAGTGCGCGTGCGCGCACGATAAGTCTGCAATTGGATGGTGGCGCTGTTCAAATTACAGGCCTATAAATTTACATCGTTTTTTTTTTTTTTGTGATTACTGACTACTCGTAGTTCAACCCTATTGGTTGTCGACTGCTTAACCGGACTTGCCTGTGAAGGCTCTAATTTATTAAAGCCTCCAGCCAGGACTTATAATTTTTCTTACATACTAAGTGACTGCGCTAAGGGCACCCCCTGCGGGGTACGGGCCTTGGCTTAGGGCGTCACTGGGGGGACAGCAAGGGAAGGCTGGATCTGATTTTCATTATTTGGGGGATATGCTTGCTCAGCGGCACTTGCTGGCAAGAGACGAGGAGGGCATTGATCAGGTCTTCGCGGGTCTCTTCGGCGGGGGCGGAAGGACGGCTGTGTGCGTTTGCGGACTGTGGTGCTCGTTTTCCTACGGCTCTCCTGGAGCAGGGTGGTAGGGTCGTCAGGAATGAGGAGGGTATGTCTGGGTCGGCGCACCTTGGAGATGCGGGAGGGTTCGTATCGGGCGGCCGATGCGATTAAGGGGTTTGGATGATTCGCAGCAGTATCTAGAAAACGCTTGGTGAGACGTTTCAAGTACTGCTGGATGGTGGGGAGTTTGAAATCTACATGCAGCTCTTCGTTACGGACAAAGTAGGGGACACCCGCCGCTCTGCGAAGAAAGCGGCTCTGAAGAGTCTGCATTTTATGAATGAACCGGGGCTTGGCGTGTGCGAAGACAGGGCCAGCGTAGGTCATGATAGGACGAATGACCGCGGTGAAAGTACGCAGTTTGCACTTGTATGACAAGGTGCTGCGTTTATTGATCATGGAATGAAGCCTACCTTGAGCGAAAGCGGCCCGCGCGCGGGCCTGCTTTATGTGCTCGGCGAAGGTGAGGTCTTCTTCTCCCACGGAATAGGCTTATTATACATGGTGATAGGAGGGGGTGGGGATATTTTGCGTCGGAGTCTCGAGTAGAGAACAGCCTGACTTTTATCGGGGTTGACCTCGATTCTCCATTTCCGGAACCATTTGCCCAAGATGTTTGCGGAGGATTGGAGATTGCGAGCTATCTGGGTGGGTACACGGCCCGTATAGTAGATGGCCGTGTCGTCAGCAAATAATGCTATGTGAGACTTTTTGTTCTTAGGGATATCGCTTGTATACAGCGTGAAGGCTAAGGGGGATACTACAGAGCCTTGGGGGACTCCTGATCTGATGGGGTGGGGGGAGGAGAGTGTACCCTCGAGACGATAGCGGAAGGTACGATTCAACAGAAAGTCACGCAAGATGAGTACGAGACGATCTGGCACTCCTAATTGATACAGCTTATAAATTAAGCCATTGTGCCAGACTTTGTCGAACGCTTTCGCAATGTCGAAGTACAAGACACCGGTCGTCATACCGCGCTGGAACCCAGCGCTCATATGTTCTACGATTCGGCACTACCGATCCGAGTTCGGTCCGAGTTTTCTTTATATCTGTATTAATTTGACTTGACCGTTATTCGAAGCTTATAGCTTATAGCAGAACTTATATAGCTTTGAGATAGGCACTACGTTTCCCGCCATCTATATCCGTCTCTTTCTTTCCTGTATCCTTCTCTGTCTAACCCCACCACCTGAGAGTGGGGTCCCGTATTATTATTATACTCTTTGGTGGGGGCGCACTGAGTGAGCCGCCATCTTTATGCCTCATCGCGTCTTGTTTCCCGCCGCGTACGGTTGTGTTAACAAAAACGTTACCACATTATTCAAATTTATTTTAAAATAATTATAAAGTATACTAAATTCTAGAATTCTTACAATTATTTTATATTTTCGTGTTTTACCTATCAGCATTATTAGTGTGGTAATAGGAAAACTACTGGTAAAAATACCCACAAACTACACGTGAGTAATTTCATATTGCTATTAAAACGGAGTGATAAGTACCTACATTTTATACTGTGGAGGTGGTTTAATGCATAAAAAACGTTTTGTTTTTCCGTTCGTATATAATTTTAAATGTTTTCATTAGCTTTTTAGAACGGACATTTTTATTGCTTAAATTGTGTGTGTTAGTAGTAGTCACATACATTTTATTTGAACTTTTATTTTAACGGTTTTTACCGTTAGTGTTGTTCTAAAGCTCCTTTCTTGTTTTAGAATGGATGATAGTAATAATTATGTACAAAATGAAGTGACTGAACCATTACCAGGCCCATCTGATAAGCAGCGTAAGTTACGGTCGAGGAGCTCAAGTTCAAGCAGTGATAGTTCCCAGAGCTTTTTATCTTCGTCTTCATCACGCTCCCCAAAGCGTCGACGGAGTCACGAAAAAAGGAGGAAAGGGAGAAAACGAAGACATTCGAAACAGGAGTTTCGAAAATTATCAAAGGAGGTACGTGATCTTCGTAAATCTCTGTATGCTTGTGATAATGAGCGTCAAGTTCAAAATAGTGATCACTACTATAACGATTCCATGTCTATGAATTCTGGTGTTAGTCGTAATCTTTACGAAGAATTAGGCGATAATGCGTCGATTATCGACGCGCCTACTGAAGGTATTTTTAATATTCAAACAAAATTAAAAGAACCCTCTATACCCAAGAGTTCTGAACTCCATTTGAAACTGCTATGTGATCTTCAACATTGGGATACTAGTAATTGGAATGAAATCAGATATTCCGAAACTCAAAAGGCGTATAATCACAAACCGGGTTTTACGGATATTGAGTTAAATGAAGAAGTTGCAGCCTTCCAGTCTCCCCGCCATTTGATATACGCTGATTAAGCCTTTGCTGCCTTAACAATGTGCATTTTAAAGTAGAAGGAGTCTCTTCAGAAGGTATTGCTTGATTTTGCCCAGTGGTGTAAAGAATTAACCCCAGATTATGAGGTTATTAATAATAAGTTAACAGACCTTATAAATTGTAGTGATTTTCAAATAACCTCCTCAGATTTGTTACATCTTGTTTGTGGCCATCGCGCAGAGATATTGCAAATGCGCCGGGACTGTGTAATCAAACAGGTAAAGGAGCCACTGGTGAAATCTACGCTTAGGAAGATTCCTCCTACATGCACAAACTTATTCAACGCAGAAAAATTCACAGCCGCTTTGGAAAAAGCGGGAGGAGTGCGAAAATGTTTTTGGCCGCTAAAGAAGTCTAACAACTCTACCTCGCAGGTAGAGACATACAAAATTAGCGTCTCCTCGCAGGAGTACGCAACCCGAAAAAGGCCCTCGCAGGGTTGTCAACATGGATCATGCTACGTGCAAGGCTGTTGTCAAACTGCACCACTCCCGCAGGGTGGTCATAACTCGCACTATCAGGGACATGGCTCTCATTCGGTCGCACTGAATAATCGGGGGCTTTTTCGTGGACGAGGTTCATCGAGAAATCACCCCAAGCACCGAAATCACTCCAAATCTGGGCAGAAACGAGCACCGTCTCCGCCAACAACAATAGAGACGTCAAACGTCGAAAATATTGACATGATGCAGTTCAAAGCAGGCCGTCTAGCAAATTTTTTATTTCAATGGAAACAATTGGGAGCTCCAAATGTCATTCTCAGGATGATATCGAGATATCGCATACCTTTTCGTCAAAGGCCTCCAATGATCCATCGAAGGAACATAAAAAAGGGTATGTTAGTTCCTTACTCAATAGAGATGACCACTGTCTTCGATAAAATGAAGGATCAAGGGGTCCTCGAACGAGCACATCTATCTCCAAGTTTCCTGTCATCAATGTTTTTAGTTATCAAGAGCGACGGCTCTGCTCGGCCCATGTTCAACCTGAGGTCCCTCAATCAATACGTAATAACCACAAAATTCAAATTTGTGAATGTTTTTCGTGTGCCAGACTTCCTACAGCAAAGAGACTGGCTGTGCAAAATAGATCTCTCACAAGCATACTTTCACGTTCGAGTGGCTCGCAGCCACAGAAGATTCCTACGCCTAGTCTATCGAAAGGAGCTATTGGAAATGACATGTTTACCATTTGGTCTAAGTACTGCAGCCAAGACTTTCGCATCAGTGACAAATTGGATTGCCCAAATGCTCAGAAAACGAGGAATACGAATACTGGTTTATTTGGACGACTGCCTGATTGCTCATCAGCACAAGGAAACCCTAAAAAACACTGGCGTATCTGGGAGTTCAGTGGAACGCCTGGACAAATCAGATGCAACTCCCCAAGGGGAAGGTGACGTCGCTGATTGTCAAGCTGTCCCAAATGCTAGACATGAAACATGCAAAACTCAAGGAGGTTCAGAGTCTGGTTGGACTTCTGAATTTTGCGAGTTTTACCGTCCCAAGAGGCCGACTCGGGCTTTATTGGACCTCCTCAACAAAATGTTGAGATCAAACCAGAAATTCCATTTAATTCCTGTCGAAGCCAGGCACAACATAATATGGTGGCTTCAGAACTGCAAACGCCCTTCAGCCATTCATGTACCTCCACCAACCCATTACCTAACAACGGATGCCTCCGATATAGCATGGAGAGCTCGATTAGACAATTTGTCGTTGAGAGGGTTGTGGGCAGATCACGAAAAACAGTTACACATTACACTGCAACCAGAAAGAAATGCAAATCGCCATCCTAAAGGTGTTACAAGATCATTGTCAGCTCCTGCACCGGAGTACAGTACTAATTCAATGCGACAACAAAACTGTTATCGCATATCTCCGACACGAAGGGGGCACGAGATCCACACCACTGATGGATCTAACATACCAAGTTTTTCAAATTCTGGAACAACACCAAATTCACGTGAATATTTTTCATATTCCCGGGATGTACAACGGTCATGCGGACCATTTGTCGAGACTTCGGGTCAATCCGGCCAGATCAAGGCCAGAGTCACAGAGACAGTGTTTGCCAAATGGGGCATCCCGTTGATAGACCTCTTTGCCTCCAGTCGAGCACACGTCGTAGTGAATTATGCGTCCCTAGATCTGAACGATCACCAAGCATTGTTTCACGACGCATTCTCACGACAGTGGAATTTTCAACTGGCGTGGATTTTCCCGCCACCGTACTTGATTCCCAAAGTGCTATCCCGTTTGAACAGCGCTCACGGGATATACTTGCTAGTAGTTCCGCATTGGGATCGAGTATATTGGCGGGCAGATCTGAAGGCCCGAGCGTTGGCAGCCCCATTCACACTTCGGAATCTCGATCAAGTCTAATAGACATGTCGACGGGCCTCCCACCACCGAGGACACAGAACATGATTTTAAAGGTATGGAAATGTGGGGTGGGCCGACACCCTAAAAGATTGGATTATTATTATTAATTAATCTTCATAATCCTAACGGTAAAGAAGTAGCCAGATTCCTGTCGGACCATCATCTGGTTAATAACTTGTCATATAATACGATTCTATTGCACAAATCCGTAAATTCCACTCTTTGCATTCCAGACATTGCTGGCCAAATTAGTTCCCATATTTTAGTAAAACAGGTTCATCTATAGCTTTAGAGAAACCAGTTAAATTTAAACCACCGATTTGGAACATAAATAGCCTAGCTGCATACCTACTTATATAGTTATAATTTTACACACGACAATATTTTCCAAGTGCGAAGACACACTGCAACATTATTACTCTTATGCTCAGGTCGAAGAATTCACGATTTGACTTTATTAAGAACTGATGTGGAGCATTGTATTCAAAGTAATAACTCTATCATCTTGTGGCCTGTTTATGGTTCAAAGACTGATTCTTCGGATCACAGGCAATCGGGTTGGAAATTGTTTACTAATCTAGATAGCAATAATTTGGATCCAGTTTATTGGATTAATAGAACAATTGAATTGTTAAAAATTCGCAGAGATTCTGCTAAGATTAATAATCTGTTCATTTCTACACGAGGTGAAGCAAAAGCTGCTTCAAAAACAATCATATCAGGTTGGATTAAAACTCTACTTAAAGATGCGTGTATAACTGCAACGCCTGGGAGTTTCCGCTCTGCTGTTGCCTCAAAAAACTGGCTAGACAATTTCCCATTAGAGGATATTCTCGCGAAAGGAAACGAAGTCCCAGAATACTTTTTGTAAATTCTATAAGCGGACAGTTCTACCCTCATCTTCAAGTACCTCTATAGAGGTAAGGTAAGTAAATTAATATGCGTTTTATTGGTAGGTAAAACGCTTCTATTTTGACGGATAAGTATCGAACGTAGTGCGCTCTCACTATGTCCTACATTTTATCAAATTTCTTTGCAGGATGACCATTACACTTGTCCAATATCTTTGTCCTAGATTTTACGTAGTCTAAGAAAACGGAGAAACGTGGAGCAACTGTAAATGCTGCTATTGTCATTAGTTAGATTATGTATTAAAAAAAGCCAAAATGAAACAAGAAAAAGCTTTGGGTGAAGTCATGGACGAAAGGCGAAGAGAAAAAGGATTCAAGATAAATTAAATAATTCTAAGTCGAGGACAATTCATAAAAGCGTTTTTAAGTGTTTGTGACTCAACATTCAATTACATTGAGAAAGCAGTCTATAGAAAGACAAAATCTAAGTTGCAGCCATTTTGATTTAAATGTTTGAACATTTAATTCTTTGATCAAATATCGGTGTTGATGAATGATGGATGACACTTTTGACGAAGTCATCCTACTACTTTGATCAAACTCACATTGTACAAAGATCTAGGATAAATGTAATACCACCTTAAGTCGGAACGGTTGTTGACGCGCAATTGACGCGCTAACAGCGATGTTGGCGTGACTCGGAACGCGGCGCGAATTGTCAATGTCATCTGTTTTGTCATTCATGTCAAACATGTCAAATGAAATGTTAATAGAATTGCACGTGTGGTTTAAACAATCGAGGACGGCATTATTTTAAGTAATATTACTTAATTTTAACAGCAGCAGTTAAACAATATACAACCATAATTACTTATTGTGGCATCGTATCAAATCGTTTACTAGAACAGTGGACTCAGGATTTTGAATTTCATAACCTCGTGTATTATTTGTGAAATTCGTTGAAAATGCAGAAAGTTAAGAGAAAACTAAATGAAGACGGTGCTAATTCAGCGAAAAAGAAGAAGGTGATCTCGGACAACGCTGAAGGCCAACCGGCTCAAGTCGAAAATGCGAAGAACATTAAATTCAAAAAGGATTTCAAGAAGGATGGGGCGATAGGTCCAAATAAGTTTGGGAAGCCGAAATTCAACAAAGACGGGAAAGTAAAGCCAGGCTTTGGGAAAGATCAAAACAAATTTGATAAAGGAAAGCCTAATTTCGGCAAAGATGGCAAAGGTAAGCCAAATTTCAGCAAAGATGGCAAAGGAAAACCAAATTTTGGCAAAGATGGCAAAGGAAAACCAAATTTTGGCAAAGATGGCAAAGGTAAGCCAAATTTTCCGAAAGATCAAGCCAATGGAGAGAAACCCAAGTGGTCTGAGATGAAGAAGGAGAAGAAAGAATTAAGACTAGTGAGGCGCAAGGCTAAGGCCACAGCTGAAGTGTTTGAGGTGTCACACAAGGCCAAGTTGTTGGCTGCACAGATTCAAAGGTAACTTGAAAAATATCTTGTTTTATTTTTTAGCTGGCTCCTTGTAATTAACGCGTCAGGCCCCACGCGTCGAGATAACAATAGGTTTTTAATTGTGTCTGCTAATGAGGGACTTGATGCGTTAAGCTGCTTTTGGTTAGACTGGAAGCTTCATGTTTCATCTGCATGAAGACAAAGTGTGTGAAAGAGGGGATAAGATTATTTTATTTTATTGTAACCACTTTCAGCCCTTTCATTATTCACACCTCATAATTTTTTCAGGAAAGTAGTTAAACAGGACTTCAGAATGAATTCCTGTAAAGAGCTCCATTGCCTGCTAAAAGGGCACTACAAATCCATAGCCCTAACACATGACCTCAGCAGAGTCATACAAGTATTACTTAAATACGGTCCAGATGACATCAAGAATGAAATTACAGAAGAATTATTAGACATAATGGTTCAAATGGTACAGTCAAAGTATGGACAGCACGCAGTCAAACGCATATTGAAGTATGGTACGGAGTTTATACGGCATGAGGTGCTTAAGAAGTTCTTTGGTCACATGGTGTCAATTGCTACTCACGCGATAAGTGCACCGGTGTTGGATTATGCGTATGGAGAGTTTGCTACAAAGAAAGAGAAGTGTCATATGCAGCAGGAGTTTTATGGAGATATTTATAAAAATGTAAGTAGACTTGAAAGACTTGTCCAAAAAATCATGATTCTACTCTTTGGAAGTCTGGTAGAATGAATAAGATAAGACTTACTTATTCTTCATAAGTAAAATAACAACTAATGTAAAATAACAAAATGCATATGTAACGCATCAAGTCCCTCATTAGCAGACACTATTAAAAACCTATTGTTGGTGGCGACGCAGGGGCCTGACGCGTTAATTATAATTAATGAAAAAAAATATTCAATTATTTTAAGTTAAAAAGTTATTTCCAGTATTTATTTTGGAATTTTATTTCTATTTTCTACTTATTCTTTGCAGACAAAGGATGACAAAGTGAAGACGTTGACTGACACATACAAGGACAGTCCTGAGATGAAGACAGCCATCTTGCAGGCATGCAAGGCCAACATACAAAAGATTCTAGACAAGAATCTACATGATGGAGAGTAAGTATTTAATTTTTTAACTACCTATATTTTTAAGTTACTACTTTCCAATACAAGAGATTCTATGTCTAGTGCTAACTTATGGTTTATGGCATGCCAGCAAAGTTGAATGACGTGTGTGAAGTTCGCATTTCGCTATGCAGTACCCCAACCCTCAGCACTGCTGTCACATGAATTTGTTACTTCTTTCTCTAGCACCCTTCTTTCAGAGTTTGTGACACTACAGAATCTTAGATAATCGATCGAAAACGTGTCCAGCCAGCTTGTAAAACCTCTTTTCGCTGGTCTCTCAATCTCGGTAACGGAAGTGATTTTGCGATTGAGATTCAGAAGTGCCAGCCAGAAGTTTTATACGTAAATTCAAGATGGCTGGACACAGATTTTCTACTAAACCGCTGTACGTATCACAAAACTTTTAGCTCAATGCCTGTCACAAATTTATGTGATGCCTGTTAATATGCAAAAAGTCGAGACCAGCGAAAAGTGGTTTTTCAAGCTGGCTGGACACTTTTTCGATTGATTATCTAAGATTCTGTAGCGTCACAAATTCTGAAATAAGGGTGTTTAGCCGTCACATAACCCTATAGTTAAATGCGAGCTATTTTGAAGATTTGTCCAGCCATCCTGAGTCACATCTTCAGTTACCTGTGCGGTTTTCCAGGGCCACGGTGACTCCTTCGATCACTGCCATGACCTTGGCAGTAATAAATCAGACCTTGAAACTTAAATGAATAAAAATGTAGTTTCAAAAAACAAAAAAACACGCTTTTCATATTCTTCTCAGCAAACCCATTCATTTGATCTTGAATTTGAATTTTTTGAATGTATAAAAAATAACAGTATGTATGAATTTGGGATTAAAAAATAAATAAAGCATGTAGCAAAAATAGTAAGTTGGCAGCTACAGCGAAGGCATCAAGTTTTTGTTTTGGTAACTGTCATAAACAAAAAATAAAAACAACATGCTTTTTCACTAAAATGTGATAACTACAGTTGTAAGTAGGTTGACGGAGTCCCGCTGCGCTACTATTTCTGTCTACAGGGTAGGGTTTAAAGGAACCTAACACGAAGGGGATAACGGGGGCTGAGTTTCCTCGCTCACAGTAGCCCCCGTCATCCCCTTCGAACCTAACCTGTCCGTGTCGGGGTGCCCTAAGTTCCCGAGCTCGCTTCACTCGCTCTTGGAGAATGTACGTCGCAATGGTAAACTTTCTGGTTAATTTGATGTGTCAAATGATAATAATACAATGTTTGCTATCCCACTGTTATTAGTCGCCATGTCATTATTTATAGTACCTCGCCTACGATTTTTAGTTGCAAATAGTTAGTCGCCCTATAAGTTGTTAGTCGCCTGGAATATTATTAACCAAAAATAACTAGTCCCAATCGTTGGGAGTCCGCCATATTGGATTTAGAATGACGTCACTTACCTAACCATGCATTGTCATCCAAACTTAACATGTAGGTATGCAAAATTTCAGCTCAATCGGAAATCGGGAAGTACCTAAGTTAAAAACTTCTAAGATTTTTTAAATAGTGTTACAGGTGAAGCTTAAAGCGTCTGCCCAAGGAAGCGAATAAATTTGAAACAGAGTTACCGCGCCCCTGGGCGAGTGCCAGTTTCCTGAGTAGGCAACTGAAGGAATAGGGGTGGGTTTTAGTCAGTAAAAGTCTGACACGCTCCCGCTCCACCCAGAGCGGGGAAAGTCATCGGATGATTTCACACCCGCACAAAAAAAAAAGAAGGCAAAAGCCTGTTAGTAAAAAAGCATTTTTAGGGTTCCGTACTTAAAAGGTCCAACTCCAAACGAAGCCCTATTGCTGTCACTCACGTGTCCGTCGTCTGTCACACAGGTTTTACAGCCAAACGGTTGGAGCTACAGTCTTCAAATTTTCACTGTGTATGCATCTTCTTGACCCAAAGCCACACAAATAGTCAAAAATACAGAAATACGTCCTATTTGATACAGAACCGTAAATGTGCAAAGTCCGACACGCACTTGGCTGGTTTTTATAATTTGCTGTCAAACATTCCAGGTTATTCCACTCGATCTTGTACGACTACATTCGCGAGTGCAGCGCAGAAGACCGCGCAGAGCTGATCTCAACACTCAGCCCCCTCATAGTGCCGCTCAGCAACTCATTGCCTGGTGCTAACGCAGCCTCTATCTGCGTGTGGCAGGGCACTAATAAGGATAAGAAGGTAAGAAAAATAAAGATCTACATTATATTTAGTGATAGTGAAGTTACAGGATGCTGGACAAAATGTCGCCTTGCACAGCAAACAAAAATGTTGAACATTAAATTTGTTTAGCAAATCTGTAGACTATAGTAACTCGAGCATGGAAGCTTGTGCAATAATATAAAAATGTTACTAGATGCGCCTTGTTTTCCTGATTCCGAATATGTAATTTATAACTCAATTCTGCTTCAAAGGTCAGGTGCGCCGATTTTTCTTTGGAAGCCAGTATTCATCCTGTATTGTTTGACCTTTCTCTTACACTGGAACAATGATGGCTTTATAGTATGACCTCTGCAGTCAACAACCTCAACTTAGTATACTCACTTCTTGTTTTTAGAGAGTCAACTGTTTTATTTTAATACACTTTTGGACACATCTATTGGCCCACCTTGTATTTTCAGTTTCGTTTGGTCCTAGCTAAAATTTTATATTAGGTCGAGCAAAAAGTTTTTATGCAGTTTTGAACCTGGCACATTCACAATTTCATTCAATAGTCTTTTTTTGAATTTCGAACACAGAATTTAAAGAAACAAAAGACAATTTGGAGCCTGTTTGTTGATATCAAACAATCGAATACTAAGAAAACTTGGTTTTATTGGTTTACTTGGCTTTAATTCTTGAAAAAGTGATTGATATCTTTGGTTTTGCAACAAACATTACTTATTCTTAACATTAAGGTGAGGTTCTATCAATAATCTATGGATACTTCACCTGAAGTCGCCGCCCAAGCTGTGGCACTTATTCCGGCCGGACACAGCCAAAAAAACGTGAGTGCTCAACTTAATTTAAGTCGATCTGCGGTCCGAAATGTTTATCGGAGGTACCTAGAGACTGGCGGCTTTGTTCGTCGCCAAGGAAGGCCACGATCTCGGGTCACAACTGAAAGGCAGGATCGATTCATCGTGACGACCAGCTTGAGAAATCGTCACCTTACCTCCATTGAGATACAAAACCAACTTCGCGACTTCCACGGAGTATCTGTGAGCGCTCGAACTGTTCGGAGAAGGTTAAAAGAACGCGATATGGTACCACACAAGCCAGCTAATGGGCCCAAACTAACGCGAGTCCACCGAACAGCGCGCCTTCATTTCGCACGCAGTCATTTAAATTGGACACAGCAAGATTGGAGCCGTATACTCTTTTCTGATGAGTCTAAAATTGTGTTACATGGCAATGATGGAAGGAAGAAGGTCTACCGACGTAAGGGAGAGCGTTTCGCACAATGCTGCTTTGAAGAGAGGGTTGCTTATGGCGGTGGCTCATGGACTGTCTAGGGCGGTATATCCGCGAGCGGCAAAACTCAACTTGAGGTTGTTACAGGACCACGGCTGCCAACATTAAATGCTGAAAGGTACATTCGTGAGTGCTTAGAACCTCACGTGATACCATACGCGGACTATGTGGGCCCAAATTTCCTTTTTATGCATGATAATGCAGGAGCCCATGCGGCCGACATCGTCAGGGAATATCTTCGGGATGTGAACATCACAGTTATGGACTGGCCAGCCAGAAGCCCAGACATGAACCCCATTGAGCACATGTGGGACGTGCTAAAAAGACGTGTTAGGGCTCGTCAGCCAGTTGCCCAGACGATGCAGGAGTTGAAAACGGCCATAGAAGAGGAATGGGAGATGATCCCTCAAAATTTCATAGAGCGGTTGATAAACTCTATGCCTAATCGTATGAGAGCTGTGGTAGATGCCCATGGAGGCAACACGCGTTATTAAATTAAACCTTTATTTAATAAAACATGTTTTTTATTCAAAAATCAATTGCCTTTAACAAGGCGCATATCCGACTTGTCAGGCGTAGCTCCATGTCGTATGGTATTCTGAATTCAAATTTAAAACAATACGATCGAAAAAGATGGTAAAATGTATCAGGTTTAAAACTGCATCAACAGTTTTTGTTCAATCTAGCAATCATATTTCGGTAGGGGCCATCGAAACCTAAACTCTAAGGTGGGCCAATAGATGTGTCCAGAAGTGTATTTATCCGCACATTAGAAATGACTCCTGTATAGTGGGTGCGTTCACATTTGTAAACTCATATACACAAGACACCCAGACCCGGAACAACTCTTTAAACTATATAAATATTTATTCCATACGGGAATCGAACCCGCGACACGCAGCGGAGCAGCCAATCGCTCAACCACTGCTCCAACTGTACCGTTAAATCGTTTATTTCATTAATGGCCTACACAGACCGGGACGGAATGGCAAAGGATTTAAATGTTTGCCAAAGGACATTCAAACTTATCTAGTAGGAATACGACATAAATTCCAATGTTTTAAATTGATGCCGTGGCATCGAAAAATCCCTTTCGATGCCGCGGCATCAATTTAGAACATTAGAACTTTCTTTTCGAATATTTTACCGACATTGTATCCATAGATTTAAGTTCATGTAAAAGAGTTGTGTAGCTGTTTTGGTATACAATATAGTATTAATATTCTATTCTAGACGATATTGAAAGTGGTGAAGGAACACGCAGTGGCACTCAGCAAACACAAGACTGGTTATCGCTTGCTCATCGCCATATTTGATTCCGTTGACGACACGGTTCTAGTCAAGAAAGCGATAGTTTCAACTCTAGCAAGCAATTTGAAGGACATCGCTAAAGACCATTGGGGTAACATGGTAAGTTTTAAATGCAATTTAGGGGAAAGTTTATACCTACAGGCTATTAATTTTTTACCTCCCATACAAATATTGACCAGCTGATGATAATCTGGTATGGAAAGTCCAATTTTTTTTTTGGAACTTCCTTTTTTTTTCATAGAGAAAGTTGTTAATATCCATGGGCAGAATCGGCTCTTAAAATATGACCACACCCTTCCGTTACACCCTGTATAGAAACTGTAGCCAAGGCGTATTTTTTTTTTTAAGTTATACTTCTTTTGGCGCGTTAGGAAAAAATGATGACAGTAAATTTTTACGATGCGCGCGCACACCGTCACAAAAAACCTACAGCCTGCAGTTAGCTATAACCGAAACCCTGAAGTTAGCTATGGTCTGTGGTTCATGAAGAATGATTGTTTTCCTTTTGTAAACTTTGTGACAGTTTTTTTTTTTTTTGGGGCTGGGAAATCATCCTATGACTTCTTCCGCTCTAGGGTGGAGCGGAAGGGCGTGTCAGACTCTTACTGACTAAAACTCACCCCTGTTCCTCCCTGCCCTGAATGCCCAGGGTCGAGGTAACTCGAATTTATCCTCAACCCCCGGGCAGGCATCGGCCATGACGGGCCCCTTCTCTTTGCTGACAACTCTTTGAGGCGCGCGTGGAACACTACGCGCCGTCGACTCTCGGGCCTGGTGCTGATCGGGCGGCAAGTTACCCACTACTCGCCGTCCGCAGGCCCGGGTAACTTTGTGACAGTTTGGTTTTTTTATCTTGTTACGCCAAAGAAATATACATAAGTACACACACACTTTTTTTTATGAAACGTTTCCCCAGTCTAAGAATAGGGATGTTTCCAGGGTAGTAAAATAATAATTCAATTTAGTCCGTAAGTTAGATTATCAAAAAATATTGGACATGTATATTTTGCTTTACCAAACCAATAAAAAATGACAAAGATTACACGCATCAAAGTTTAGGAGTGGGGGCTTGTTACGTTACTTCGTGATAAAAAGGTGTAGCACGGCGTGACGTCACGCGTTTCAAATGTTTACTACGTGACAAAAGAAAAAATACGTGGCCAATATTTTTTGGTAATCTAAATGACGGATCAATTAGATTTTTTTTAGAGAACTACCCTATTACTGCTGTATCGTGGGTACGTTCACAAGCATGTAAACTCGCATACTCAAGAACCCGGAACAACTATTTATCGGCCATAAAATATTAGTTTCGTGCGGGAATCGAACCCGCAACACGCAGCGCAGCAGTCAATCGATCAACCACTTTTAGAAAGATGGGGATTTGTAACACAATGTGCGACGTTTCCTGTACTTCCACTTACCCTCTTAGATTGAAATGAAAGTAAATAAAATAAGGCTTTAAATCAGCACTTTTTTAACGTCAAAAATTACCGAAGAAAGTTGTTCATATCGATGGGCAGATGGCGTTCCTAAAATATGACCACACCTTTCCGTTACACCCTGTATAATTATAATAATATGGCTATAATTAGCAGAATCTTAACTTATACATAAACCTTTTCAGACATTACACTGGCTAGTAAAACCCAAAGACTCAGGGGCTTTCCACCCTAGTTTCATCAAGTTTCTGGAAGAGGGCGCCAAGAGCGGCACGTCCAAGAAGGATGCCGAGCTTCGAGTGTCAGAGCTCCGGGAGGCTATCCTGCCAGCTTTGAAGACGGATATGGAAGAAGATCCTGGGTTCTGGCTTAGTAGTAAGACGAATATGCTGTTGGCAGTTGCTGTTCTGTCTATAGGTACGTGTGACACTAGCTTTAGAAGAGTTTTTTTTTTTTTTTTGCTTATGTTGACCCACATCAGGACAAAAACCTCCCCAATATTTTTCTAGCCAACTAGCCGTTACTTAAAGTTTATGCGACAATTTGACACTTCCTAACAGCGACGATATTAGTAAGTCTAAGTACAGATTAGAGCCGACTGTCAATTGATTCGCTTTCGCGAAATATCTTGAGCTGGAAGATGGATTAAAATATGTTTTTTTTTTTTTTTTTTTGCTTATGTTGACCCACATCAGGACAAAAACCTCCCCAATATTTTTCTAGCCAACTAGCCGTTACTTAAAGTTTATGCGACAATTTGACACTTCCTAACACCGACGATATTAGTAAGTCTAAGTACAGATTAGAGCCGACTGTCAATTGATTCGCTTTCGCGAAATATCTTGAGCTGGAAGATGGATTAAAATATGTTTAAACCAGTGACTTTCATTATACAATTGCATAATAATAAAAAAATCTTGCTTTTTACAGAATCAACAAAAGAAATTCTAGAAGGCTTAGCCAAAGTGATCTGCCAACCTGAATGGCGCATCACCGCTGATGGTAAAGACCTACTGGCAGTAGAAGATGCTGGCATCCACATGTGTCTCAAGAAGCTGGCAATACTGGACAAAGATAAGGATGGCAACACCTTGGGTGAAGCCATTGCTGAACATTTGGAAGATGATACTGTGAGTGAAAAATTTACGTTCTGTTACAAGGACCCTCATGAATATAAAAATACCCAAAATGGTATCACATTAATAAATCGTATATACCTTTAGATTTCTGTGAAATTGATTGTTTCTGGAAATTATAGACAAAGTATTAGTAGTCGCGTCACATGAATTTGCCGCTCTGAAACCAAGCTTCCAAATTAAAATAAGATTACTTTTTAAAACAAACTGGTTGGAATCGATAGAAAGAAGCATATCAGAGTAGAGTAGCATTATGTTAACAAATTATTTTTGTCTCATTTTTATTTATATCTGTACACTTCCAGATCAAACTGTGGCTACCAACCAACAGAGGATGTTTCTTCCTTCTAAAATTAATTGAAAATAACGAGAGTGCCGTGGCTAACGCTTTGAAAAAGAAGATAAAACCTCATGTAAATATTTTGAAACAACAGACTTCGGAAGGTGCGAAACACTTGTTACAGATTGTACAGAAAAAATAAACTTGTATTTTTTATATTTGTCTTTTTTTTCCTAAACTGCTACCATGGTACTCAATATCTAAACCACATACAATATAATACTAGCGTATCTAAACTAATATTATGTAAAGAAATAAAATGTCCATGGTTATCTCTGAAAATTCGGATCTGCAAGTGTATTCGCTAACTCAGTTAACATCGATTTGGCACTATGCAGTATATTTATTGCTGCTTTGACGTATAGGAAAACAAAAATGTACTACATAGTGCCTGTTACAATCTAAGTCCACCAAGCAAAGCAGCAATGTACTGCTAAGTGCCTATCAAATTGATGTCAACTGAGTTAGCGAATACACCTGCTGAATACGAAAAAAAAAATACACTAAAAATTTATAAATAACTTTAATTTCGGAAGTCGGTGTTTGTATTTTTACTTCTTCGTTATTTGACACCGACTTCCGAAATTAAAGTTATTTATAAATTTTTAGTGTATTTTTTTTTGGAAGTCGGTTGTTTTTTTTGTAAAAAAGTTTTTTATTTTTCACTTTTTAGTTGTTATACCCCAGAACTAGAAACCCCAATATAATGGAACGTGGAATTTAAACATTTGGAGAACACCAAAACGTCATCGAGGTACACGTATTTTCCGTTTTTGTTCAGTTTTTCAAAAAGCGCTGAAGCAATTTCGATAAAATTTATATGGGACCACCTCGGGAGTAGGTATATTCTTTCAGATGAAAAAAGAATTTTGAAAATTGGTTCACAACTGACGGAGAAATCGGGTACAGACGAATTGAGAACCTCCTCTTTTTGTAAGTCGGTTAATTAGTTCACTGAGTGCCAGTCATATTTTACCCTAAAAAAAAAACGACACGAATAATTACTAGAGTGGGGCAACGTTTTTTAAAAACAGAAAAGAAGAATTGAGAACCTCCTTTTTGAAGTCGGTTATAAATTAACGTTTTTTTTTTTTTTTTTTATGTTTGATAGGCTCGCGTTTGACCACTATCTCACCTGATGTTAAGCGATGATGTGGTCGAAGATGGAGCACGCTTGCCTAGAAGTAACCTATTCACTCTTGACTTAAAGACTCCCAGGTTGTATCTTACAGGAAACACAGACTCCGGTAGAGAATTCCACTCTCTAGCTGTACGTGCAATGAATGTTTTTTCTTTTTAGTTCCTTTTTTCATTAATAAAAGAGTGAAGGAAGGAGAGGAGAAGGAAGTGAAATGAGGTTCCATGCTGGCCACCTTTAGGCACGCACTGACAGGACGGTATCATTGGGGGACTAGTCTGGAGACTGCGGGGACGCCCGAGCCCCCCCGGGAATGTCATCGGGCCCTCTCATCTGGTCGCCAACCAGCACGATGGTGCATTCCGGGATTTTTCGTCAGTTGGCGGGGCAGCCTTTCGTGTGTGGCTAGTACACTACTTGGGCCCCCAACTAACTGCGGTCGGCCAGCGGCGCACCGTGCCTCGGATCCCGCTACCCTCCGCGACTAGTCTCCCGATACATTCATATCAGCGCGAGCCCGGTTGGTCTGCCTGCAATGGAACAACTATTTCGACCCAACTCCTCTGGATTGGCTACACTGAGCATCGTACCGGAACACGGCCAGGCCGCTTGGCGGTACGTCTTTGCCCAGTGGGTGGTCGCAAGCCATCGGTCGAAACCTACCACCAGTTTGACACCTGATTAGCACCACCCGGGGACCACGTGTAGGGACTCAATGGGTATACTCCTACGGACGCGGGTGACTCGGCCCCCAAAAACGTGCCACAGAGTAGTCGCAGTAAGAAGTTAATCAGATATAAAACATGGCGGTGCAACGATTTCTGATTAACTCCACTGTGGGGCCTCTAGAGTGAGGAGCGATGGCGACGGTGGGCGCGAAGTATCAAACTAAAGAAACCGCCGTATACGTACATAGTGGCGGCACTGAGCATCACAGTGCGCGGCAATTTCAAACGGTCCAACTCTATGTGCCTCAGGATGGCTGGACAAATCTTCAAAATAGCTCGCATTTAACTAGGTCAATAGGGCACTTTATGTGACGGCTAAACACCATTATTTCAGAATTTGTGACGCTACAAAATCTTAGATAATCGATCGAAAACGTGTCCAGCCAGCTTCAAAACCCACTTGTCTCTCAATCTCGGTAACGGAAGTGATTTTGACGACTTTTTGCATATCAATGGGCGTCACATAAATTTGTGACAGGCATCGTGCTAAAAGTTTTGTGATACGTATAGCGGTTTAGTAGAAAAAAAAGCAAAAATCTGTGTTCAGCCATCTTCAATTTATGTATAAAACTTCTGGCTGGCACTTCCGAATCTCAATAACGGGAACGTTTTCGAATATGGTTCCTTTACTAACATTTAGTGACGCATTTTGTGACAGTAATAACGATTGATTTATGGCGTTACATGTAACGGTTTTCGAGAAATAAAAAAAAACTTAATGTCCAGCCAGCCTGAGTTAAAGATGGCTGGACACATGTATCTCCGCTGCCTGATGATCTACGACCTTCGAAATGTGTTTAATATTTTGTGACGGGGACGATAATAATAACCTGAACTTGTGACGGAGAAACTTTGAGTAGTTTCAAAGATATTGATCATTTAAATTTTCCATCAACCTAGAACAGTTTGTTATAGGTCATGTAGATACTCGTAAATAGAATAGTTTTAGGTTTAGTAATTTCGGGTTTTACTTGATTCAAAACATAGTAAAACGTCCACACTGACATACCTACGAGTATAATTCAATATTTTTTTTCAGAATACAATCTTATGTAAAAAATAACAAAAATACCACTCTTTTCTCTATTAATGTGTTTTTCATGTAGTCTCGAGTATGAAATATTGAGCTGACTGATAATATTAAAAACCTTTGTTCAGTTTAAAAACTGAAAAAAAAAACAACTGCCCGCTACAACTTGCGATGTACTGTGGCCACCTAACACTAGCCCTACGCCCTATCACCTTGCGTTATCTTGGACAAGCACTCAGGTTTTTTTTTTTTGTGGGATGGGAAATCATCCAATGACATCTCCCGCTCTGGGTGGAGCGGGAGGGCGTGTTAGACTCTTACTGACTAAAACCCACCCCACCCCTGTTCCTTCCCTGCCTGAGGGCCCAGGGGTGCGGTAACTCATGTTAAGAATTTATCCGCTACCCCTAGGCATGCAGGCACCGGCCACGATGGGCCCCGTCAGTGGTGGCTGACAATCATCTCTTTGAGGTGCGCGTGGAACACTACGCGCCGTCGTCTTACGGGCCTGGTGTTGATGGGACGGCGAGCTACCCACAGCTCGCCGTCCGCAGGCCCGGGTATACGGTGGCTGGAGATCGTCTCGCGACGTCCTACTCCCAGTGCCTCTCCTGCAGTGGTAGCGGCCGGGGCCGTGAGGGCCACTCCGTTGAGCTTCCCTCACGCGTCCCGCTTGCGACTTCGCGAGCATTACTGCTTCGCAGAAGGAGGAGACTGCTTCCCATTCTCTCTCGCTCCGTACCATGGCCTGAACCAGGGCCGGGCGCGAGAGGTCGCCGCCAGAGCACTCAGGCTTATGCTACGTATTCCTCTTCTACGCACTTCTAATGTGGATGTCACAAAGACAGTCGCTCTAAGTAAAATACAGTAATCCGTATTCAGCTGCATCCAGCCACTCGCTAGGCTGAAAGTTCACCCTAAAATAGTTGAGATAGGTCTAGATTCTAGGTAGATGTTTTCTGGGTATTCTGGTAATATAGGAAAAGACTTGGCTAGTACAGAATAAAAACACAATTAGGCGTCCAAGCGTTTTTATTGAATTTCACTAATAAATTCTTCTATTTACACATTAAATAGATCACAACTTTATTATTATATATTTAAAAATAGATATCCGTCGTCATTCTTCGGCAGATTAAATGTTTTTTTTTTTATAAATAGACATTTTATGTTTGAATGCAATTATAATTTATGATTATAAAAATATTTTGTCCAACTGATGTCCGTTTTCACTAGGGTCTCATCAAAATGAATACTTAATTAAATATTCATTTTGGTGAGACCCTTAATCTTATAGCACTGTTGGATTTTAAATTTCAGGCACGTTTTTCTCAGGTCTGAGTCGAACGTTAAAAATCCAAAATAGACGTAATTCTCTAGACGTAAAACTCATCCGTAGAGGACAAGAGGATTTTGTGCATTTGAAAGAGTACATACACATGTGGCGTTTGTTGATGTCACGTAGTGGCTGCGTTAACGCGGCGTTTGCGCAGCGCATACGTTCGACTAATATGAAATACAAAAGGTGCTTAACACTAATACAGATCTCAACTTAGAATTATTTTAAAATATTCTGAAGCCGAAACATAAAACCTATGAGTTTGTGCTACCTAGACAAACCGTCTACAGTTTCTGCGTCGCTTATTTATTGCGAATAATCTTAATTCGCCGTCAATTAAAATACTAAACGCCACGTTAAAAACTTATTTATAAAGATGCTTAT
The DNA here is from genome assembly GCA_951329385.1 of Polia nebulosa. Lineage (NCBI taxonomy): Eukaryota > Metazoa > Arthropoda > Insecta > Lepidoptera > Noctuidae > Polia > Polia nebulosa. The sequence continues at coordinate 27,583,972 of OX589591.1, read as the reverse complement.
AAATGTGTCGCTATTGTATTAGGACATACATATTATTATTTAAATGATATAGGAAATACAATAGTTAATTAATGTATGCTTAGAAAGAGGCATTACTAGCTGCAGAGTGAGGTCAGTAATAATATAAAAATAACTTCAGCCACAGAAACAAGTAGGCAATCTATTCACGACAATACCCAAAAGGGGCGGAGTCAGTCAACGTGTCAAATATGTCCGTAAATCTACCGGCAGTTATATACCCTGACCAGCCACTACTATGACACGCCAATGACATCATGATATCGTTGTGTGAGAGAGAGAGAGTTGCAGCTATACAGGACGAATAGCACTATCCCTTTTTCACAACGGAATCATCATGGCATTAACACGTCATAGTAGGATTGCAGGACACTGCACTGCACAGAGATAAGAATCGCTACGCCAGATAATACAAACTGTATAAATAGTTGCACAAGTTTCGGGTAGTTTCCTATAAAAAATCTATTTAATCTGTCAGATTACCAAAAAATATTAGACACGCATTTCTTCTTTTGCCACGAAAACAAAAAATAACGGCGTTGAAATTTTGCGTGATGTCACGCCGTGCTACACTTTTTACTTCTAAAGTTACGTAAAAAGCTTATCAAGAGAGCTTTTTACGCGATGCGCTTTATCCTTATATTTTTTATTGATTTAATAAAACAATAAATACGTGTACAATAATTTTCTGTTAATCTAACTGACAGACCAAGTGGAATTATTATTTTTCTATCCAGGAGACATCCCTATTGTCGTGGACCGTCAATTTCTATGTGGAGACGATAAGGAAGGTCGCCCACGACGACATTTTGCATTGATTCAGTAGCGCGTTTCGTCAAGGCGCCACTGTATCGCTACTTTTGGCCGTTCATCGCATTAGCAACGCGCAACTTCATCCACGCTAATGTGCGACTTTATTGATGCAGCATCGCAAGCAACAGCGTCAACACGTTCACAGGTATTCACAACAGCTTACGACTGTATCGATGCTGTATCGTGGTCAATAAAATATCGTAATCCTAGAATTCACAGTTTTACATACTCGTACATACAAAATTCTTTTTACCTATTAATTAAGTCATTCTTTGGTCCAAAGCTTTCCTATACTTTTGTCAGTAACATCATTTACAATGTTTAGTGTCCTTTCCAACAAGTCGTCTTGGATGGAATCAATCGACCTGAAAAATAATAAAAGGTTATTAAAACCTGAACCTGATTAAGGCGTATATATCCGCCAAGTGACGCCCTCATTGAATAAAAAATTGTAGCAAAGCGTAGAAAGTAAATATTAAAGAATCCTATGTTGCGTTGGTTACAAAGAAGATAAGGTATTTTTACGTTGTTAAAACCGAACTCAAAATGTTTGGTATCCAAAGTAGTTGGCAAAAGTACCAAAAACGGCCGTTTGTGACACTTTTGCCTACTACTTTGGATACGAAACATTTTGAACCCTGTTTTAACATCGTAAAAATACCTTATCCTCTTTGTAGTAAACGCAACATAGGATTCTTTAATCTTTATTTTCTGTGCTAAGATATGATTTTTTATTCAAAGAGGGCGCCACTTACGGGGAGGTACGCCCTTAAATAAAAAAAAGTGTGGCATTCCGGGAGTGCCGACAGAAGTGAAAACTTGAACAAAAATGCCCAACAGGCCTAAAGAAGTTTTCACTTCAATCCGCTACGAGCGCTACGACGACGGCTACGCGTCGTAGCACTCGTAGCGGATCGGTATCGCGTGAGTTCAATAGTTTTTTCCCATCTCAATGCCCAACGCGCAAAAAGAAACACTTCAATAAATTATTATTAAATTAGCTACACGCCCCAGCGTCGTACGGATACAAATTATACACCGACATCTTCCCCATGAATCACTCTGTCTATTGGTGAAAACCGCATGAAAATCCGTTCAGTATTTTTCGAGTTTATCACGAACAAACACACAGACGCGGCGGGGGACTTTGTTTTATAATCAGTGGTCGGAGTAGGTAGATTGATTTGGGGTCAATGAACTGGCACGTATATATTAATATGGATATGCCTCCGGGATTTTGTAATAATTAAGATTTTTTAGGAATTTCAAATATTTTAATGTGTAAGATGAAGAATATATCAATATGAATAAGGAATGTTTAACCTTTTTGCTGTCTTTTTAATAGAATATGTGATCGTCCTTCTATAATAAAAAAAACCTATGGCATGGCTAAACTTGAGTAAAAACGTTGCAAACATAAAGTGGGATTCTACTAATAATAGTTACATGTGCGTGCGTGCGACGAAAGATGGGACTTGCCTCTCCGCTATCCTACTGACAACGGTTGTCAACGACAGCGGGTGGCGGAAAGAAGAAAACTGAATGCGAAAAAATATTAAGGAGTATAAAAAGTTACTTTTATTTATTTATTCAAGAACATAATATATAATAATTACAAGCAGCAGATAGTAAAGTTGCAAGAAATAACTACTAAATTAGTCATTTGTAAGTTTCGAATGGACGCACAAAAGTAAGATTCACTTTATTACTTGATAAATAAGAAAAAAACAATTTCAAACGTTTAACTATCGCATTCTATAAATTTCAAATGTAGTAGTTTAAAAATCTTTACCAATATTTGATTCAATCCCGTGAGTACCAAAATGAAATCCCGGAAAAAAGGCTTATCCATGTTATGATTTCTATGACTATTCATGATGCAAGTACGTAAAATCAATCTACCTACTCCGACCACTGTGTATAATATTATGTAGTAATTCGGAGACAAACATTTTAAGAGGCCTCTTACAGTCCACTAGCGCCGCCAATCGAAAAAATGTCATAACTCGTAAATAGAATCAAAAATACAAAATATGTTCTATTATTAGTGTGGAAAAGGCAATAACGTAATTGTATAACACCTTATCAACACTTGAAATATAGCTGTTTAGCTAAATCGTGCATTCAAAACATAAACGGCCGTTTTTGTTACAAATGCACGATTTAGCTAAACAGCTATATTTCAAGTGTTGACAATGTGTTATAAAATTACGTTATTGCCTTTTCTACATTAATAATAGACCACATTTTGTATTTTTGATTCTATTTACGAGTTATAACATTTTTTCGATTGGCGGCGCTAGTGGACTGTAAAAGGCCCCTTAGGGACCATTTGTCAATTTCTAAAACACATAACAACCACATAACTGTGTTATGTGGTTGTTATAAAAACAACCACATAACACAGTAAAGACAAACGAAAGTCGATCTAAACAAAATTAAATTCGACTTTTTCAAAAATAGTATGCACTTGTAGTTGTATTATCAGAGTAACATAAAATTGTGATATTATTGTCATAATCTGCCGACGACCCTTTGTTTAAAAGCTGTGAATGAAACCATAGCGCGACCTAATTCGACGTCAACGCCCGTCAAGCCTAGAGTAAACTTTGGAAGTCACCAGCCTTCCATTCATAGTAAATGATTATGTAGGGTACCCAACTGTAAAATATACCTATAAAGTAATGCGTAATGAGATACTCGTGAGATGAAGTGATTTACCTGTTAGCATCCAAAACTTCCCAGTTATCTTCTTTTAACTTGGAATATGTTTCTGACACTTTTTTCTGGAAGTTCAGCACTTCATACCTGAAAGGAAAAAAGCCGGGTAGTTCTAAGAATGTAAATTAATGTTCGTGAGGTTTATACAGCGTGTAACGGAAAGGTGTGGTCATATTTGAGGATCATTAAAAGAATCTTATAGTTACTACCTACTACATCAGAATTAAAGATTTGTTTATTATTACGGAAATATTGAATTTTCTTTTCTATCGATAATAACATCGACATCTCATCTAGTCGGTAATACGAACAACCCTTAAACTAAACAGCTGATTAGGACGTTGAACTCTAAACACTCTTTCTGTCTCGCTTACTAGGCCTATCTTTCCTTTTCGTGAACGCCCAATTCCAAACTTCTGTTTCCCTGTTACATTATTTGAATGGTTCCGTACTAAAAATAAAACACTTTAATAGCATAGAATCAGGATTTTTTTTAGAGAAATGAAGGTGTGGGCCGTAATCTACCAAGCGGACCCAATGCAGATTGTCGGAAAACACTTTAAATCAAGATAATTTCGGGTTTGAGGTGGGGGCATGTAACAGCATCTTAGCGTCCCCGAGGTCGGAGGAGGCTAGGATATTGTGTTGCCTATTAATGGTCATATACCGGAATGAATAGCCCATCATGTTATTATAATGATGATCTAAAATTTATGTTAAACTGTGTTTTACCCATTGTGTTAGATTTAAGTTATTGATTGTTTTTCTCTACGGGGGTGACATTATCACTAAGTGACAAAACCCCTTTCAATAAATAAAGATTTAAAAAAAAAAAAAAAAAAAAGATAATTTCAAAGGAAATCGTCAAAAAATACTAGGATGTCAGGTACTGGAAGAGGAATTTAAAAAGGTCATAAAAATCGTAAAGGAAGGGAACCTTAAACTGTGTCACAATAGTACACATCGGCATTAGATTCATGTGTGCGTGCAGTTTGAATAGGATGGTTCTGTATAACAACAAATTAATTTAAATAATCAAGCGGACCCAATGTGGGTTGGCGGAAAATGCTTTAAATCAAGATAATTTCAAAGCAAATTGACAAAAATACTAGGATGTCTGGTATTGGAATAGAAATTTAAAAAGGTCATAAAAATCGTAAAGGAAGGAACCTTAGATTGTGTCACATTAGTACACATCGGTATTAGATTCATGTGTGCGTGCAGTTTGAATAGGATGGTTCTGTATAACTACAAACTAATTTAAATAATCGCCAATATTTTACTGACTATTACTAAACTTGAAACTTCGTAAAATAAAAGAAACAAATTAAACTCCATTCATTCACTCAATATCAATTAATTGTATCTCAAATTTTGAATAATTCAACTTTAAATACTAAGGCAACAGAGTCAGTAAGAAGAATTGATAACAATTTTGACTTATATCACAACGGTACCCTAAAACCGCAACAAAAAAAAAGAATAGAGAGTGAGATAGCCACTACCAGGAGTAAACTTAAGACGTGTACACATCTGCCCGGGGGTGGAGGATAAATTCGAAAGAGTTACCTCGCCCCTGGGCACTCAAGGCAGGGAGGAACAGGGGTGGGGGTTTAAGAAACAAATATTTTCAGTTTCATTTAAAAAAATGGTTTATGTTTTAGAGTACCGTTTATTTTTAAAATGTTAAATTCTTATTTGTGAGTTTAATGCACAGATTACATAAAATCTGCTGTAACTTAATGATTCATGAATAAAGTGCGAAAACTCAAAACGGTGAAGGAAAACATGGTGAGGAAACCGGCATATTATCCTAGAACTAAAAATTCAATGACATGTGACATCCACCAAGCCGCATTGAGCCTGCATTGTGGATTACGGCCCATATCCTCTCACAGAGAGGATGCCTGTGCCCCAGCAGTGGGGACATTAAAAGGCTGATGATAATTAATCAAGTATGTGTTTTAATGTTATCAAAATTAATTGAACATCCACGAGTACATATCCAGTACTTATTTCTATCCTTCGTTTAGTGTATACGAACCTTTAGAACGTTTGCCTTGCCAGGGGCCACAGGATAGTAGGTACTACTAGGCGGTGTCTCTTTGACGTAGTTTGTGTGTGTGTTACAACGCTAGCGCCGCAGCGCGCGCGCTACTCACACAACCGTAGTGTCGGCGAACGTCAAAGAAAAATTACCGAATTGTACAAAAATTCAAAATAAATTAGGTAATGACAATTCAGTTTTCATCTAGCCCTTGCCAAATTAGGTCGATTGATTTGTGCAACAACATTCTTTCGCAATCGTATGTGAGAATGACCTTCAGCAATAGGGAGTTGTTGATGGCAGACCCGTGGAACAATGTCGGGTACTTCCTATCTTGGAATGTTTTCGTAAAATGAGCGTCTGCAACACACCGGCTCGTTTTTACGGAGACGGCCCTGAAGTGAAGACCGACCGATTGCACGTGATGCTAGAGTCAAAGAAGCCACCTTGGACCATGTTGCAGAGAACCCCAGGAAAAGCAAGTGCAGCGCAGGTGGTAGTTAAATGTTCCACACATGCTAGTGTGCCATGTACTCGACGAAGATGTTCACCACGTACGATTTCAGGCCCACGCAGGAGTTGATTGCCACGCATTTTCAACTGTGTCAGTTTTTGTGAAAGGTACCGCTACCGGGATGAGATGTCTGCTTACCCGGATTTTGGGGCACGTGTTATGGACGGACGAGCATTTTATGTGAACTTTTTGGTGATGTTATAATCATTTACAGAAATTCGAAGAGTAAAACTGGTGTTAATTTTTACTTTATGAATAAATTGCGATTTACGTGATGTGAAAATACTTATTCGTCCTTCGTCAGCTCATCAGCTGTAACACAATTTACTTACGGTGTCCAATGTTACTACGCACGAGCGCTGCCGCTGGTTGCACGGCGCATACCAGGAGCGCAGCAGTTTAAAGGAGGTACGTAAAAAAGGTTCTTGCACCGTTAGTGCTGTTACACATTTGTTTTGATAGTGAAATTATCGATATGATTGATGAAACAAAATACCATAAAAAAATCGGAATAGTCTATTTTGATTTTTGCTATTGTTTTTGTACTTCATATTAGTTACAGAACATCATCCTAAAATATGACCACACCATTCCGTTACACCCTGTATAACTTAGTTATTATTAAGTGTCGAACCGAAGGTTCGGTTTCGGTACGTAATTTGTCACAAAGAGTTTAGCTGGACTGATCTTGAGGCAAATCTTGCGCGGAATGTATATCGCGTCGCACTCTTTGAAGCATATGTAAAACATTTGAAGTAAAAATGAACCAGTTTGAAACAAAAAATTTTTTTTTTTTTGTATATATCTTACGGAGTCACTGACCTTTCCATTCCAAATCCGTTCCTTTGTTTGATTGAGTCGACAGGCATCGTGAGGAAGAACACTTTATCAGGTTTAGGCAGACCTACATCTGGGGACTTGCACCAATTTAAGTCTAAACCTGGAACACATCATTATTCATCATTTGCACATTTCGCATTAATGTTAATTATCAAAAATCATAAAAGATTAGCCAATAATGTAGGAGATATTATAGTGCACAAACATGAAACAGGTGCACTCACTCACTATAAGAGTAAATGAACACCTTAATGTTATAGTCAGGTGGGTCGGCATTCGGACACAACTGGGGTGACATCAGGCACGGGACCAACGGCTTTATGTACTCTCCGAGGCACGGGGGTGTCACACCCCCTACTTCCATACTCCGGCCTGCTTCTGAATAACTCCTAATGGAAAAACCCAAAAGAACCTTTTGACCGACACAGGAATCGTACCCAGTACCTTGCTTGCGACCATGAGACCAACTTAGCAGTTAAGGATTCTTGTTTTTAAAGTAATGGTGACAAACAGCCTTTTATTTTATGACACTTGTGGAATAGAGACTAAAACAGCTGGTCAGCATCAGAGACAAAAACAGCTGATCAGCATCAGATACAAATAATCAAGAGATACTCAGCCTACCTTTAGCAGCTGAGAATGCTACACCAGAGTAACAATACCGGTCTACAATCAATGTGGTGCCGGCTTCCAATGTCTTTATAATACTCTTGGCTCTCTCCCATCTGTTAGCCGAGAACAGCAGGTGAATCACTTCATCCGATAGATCATTCTGGAACATTAAGACATAATATTTTATTTTTAAATTGGACCTAATTATGTTATACACTAGCTGACCTGGCGAACTTCGTACCGTCTCATTATCAATAAACGAAACCGTTCTCGAGATATCACCAAAAAAGTCATTCCATACAAAAAATCAAAGATCATAAAAATCGGTCCAGCCGTTCTTGATTTATAAATGGAGTAACTAACCGGACTTAGTTTTATACATATATATAGATAAGTTGAAGTGTTTACTAAAGGCGGAATCAGACGGTTCACTCGTATGATTGTTCACAAAAGTGAATGCTTCATTTTTCTTTCATTTTATATTCACACGACTAAGGAAGCTGGAGTGACATAGAAAAGAAAATTCACCTGCTCTTTTCTTTCAATATGTCGTCGAATGTAGTTGTGCATCTTTTTTTTGTTTTTTTTGGGGCTGCGAAATCATCCAATGACATCTCCCGCTCTGGGTGGAGCGGGAGGGCGTATCAGACTCTTACTGACTAAAACCCACCCCCGTTCCATCCCTGACTGAGTGCCCAGGAGAGCAGTAACTCTGTTACGAATTCATCCGCTACCCCTAGGCATGCAGGCACTGGCCATGATGGGCCCCGTCAGTGATGGCTGACAAATTCGGCGACAAGACGGCGCGTAGTGTTACACGCGCGCCTCAAAGAGCGCGCGTGTAACACTACGCGCCGTCGACTCACGGGCCTGGTGCTGATCGGTCGGCTAGAATAAGGTTTCTATGGGTCTATGCCACCCGTATTAAAGTTCCGGGGGCCCTCTCCAGTCTGGGAGCCAAACATCGGAAATGCTCCACGAAGATCCACCGGCTGTCGACGACGAGTCCCAGGTACTTCATCGTACCCTCGACGCCCATGTCAACTCCTTCCACCGTTATCTCGACGAACCCGCTTGTGACGCGTTCTGTGGACCACGAAAACACATGGCCTCGGACTTGTGCAATGCCACCTCGAGTCCCAGTTGCCGGATCCTTTCCACGACTGTCGCAACCTCGCGTGAAGTTGTGCATCTTGCAATTAGTTTACCTAATATGTGATCATTTAATTATGGAATTAACAAAAAAAAAGAAAAGAAAATGTTAACGGTGGTGGGTGCGACCATGGATTGCAAGGAGAAATCTATTGAGAGCTTCAGATATATTGTTGAGAGAACTAGCTGATGAAGATCCTAAATCTCTGATCTGAATCTCCAAAAACAGCAGCGTAGTTTGATTGTTCCTCTTGAATACCATTTTGCTGCGAAGCCGGTTGATTTTTTGTTCATTCAGAGTACCAATATTCAACATTGTTAGATCGGTTCACTAATGAACTCACTCGAAACTTTTCTTTAATGCCGTGTTTAAATGTTTCATTTCGAGTGAAAGTAACCGTATGAAAGATGCAAATGAACTATTTGATATTACTTTTAGTAAATCCCAAAAAAATCCAATGATTTTTAGCAAATCTCAATGCTATATTGCGTGTCTCTCAGGACCCACTTTGTTATCCACGTTACAATAAATCCACATTGGTACCTACTTTAAGGCTAATTATGTTTACCATGTTATGGACAGATTAGATATTTGACGCGTTTATAATAAAATAATATAATCTGAAAGATATAATCTGTCATTACAAAACTTGCAGATAGCGACTTTAATTCAAATAGCAAAATTATTATTAAAATATGTACCTTAAGTTGTAAATAACTGTTTATAATTTTTCCAACATCTGTCTCTCGAGCTGGGAAATTAGCGTATTCTGCATGAATATTCTTCTTCTTTAGATTCTCAACTGAAAAGAAAAGACATTTAAAGTAAGAAATTTCTAAAATCTCAAAAAAAGGGGTTGAGTGGAAATTCCTTGAAAAAATGCTTCAGCTTTTAGGAGTCTGGATCTGATAAAAACCTGTAAGCATAGCTGTATCAATATGACAAGACTGTTTGTACAGAAGTTGGACAGATTTTGAGAGAAATCCTGCATACAAATTAAATTATTTCAACGACCAATTCTCGTACCTGCGGCATATTGCGTGTCTGCCTTAGGCTAACAGAGCACTAATATAATAATATGCTAATCATCGAAAAATCAGTTGTTTACAGTAAATTATATTCTTACCAAGTGTTCTGGCTTGTGTCGACTTTCCAGTCCTATCCACTCCCTCAATGACAATTAGAGCACCACGTTTCATTTTCAGATGATTATTATGACCCAATTAGAACTATTCTTGAACTTATGAACAAAATATTAGAAATCAGAACTCGGGTAAGTGCACGCAGTTTTATCTCTCTTCAGAACACAGCGACGATTTAGATGGAACTGAATAACAAAATAGAATACCCGAAATCCAAATTTTTATTATTCTAATACGTCACAGCAGGCTCACAGCACACTATTCAGTAAATTAATTTTACAATGAATTTCGGATTTGGTTAGAAAATTCCAATTTCTAAGTCACTTCACTGGATTTGACAGCAAAACATTATTATTTTGGCGGGAATTAATAATAGGGAAAACTAGAGTGGTGATGAGACTTCTGCTTTAAGGCTCAAAACACCTTCCGATTTCAAGGGACCAAATTTATGGCTCAATTACACCTTCCGATTTCAAGGGACCCAATGTAGGAAATAGGAAGGTGTAATAGCAGTTAGAGCAGTTAGTGTCCGATTTACTGAAATTGGGAGGTCCCGATTTGACTTCCTAAATTGTGTACGATTTAGGATAGTGTAATCGCATCACCACGATTTAGAGCCAAGTATTGCCAATTTAGCGACTTTGTCGCTACAAATGGGTTATTAGTATTGGTCCTTTTCTGGGAAGGAGGATTACGGAAATTTAATTGATACCGGTAGCCCGCGAAATTCAAATTTACTTTACGTTTTTTGCAGTTTGCAGGTCAGTGTCAGGTGCTATCTTGATCTTTGATTTGCGGCCGTATCTATATAATTATAATCATTAAAATCATCAATATAATTTTCACAGTTAGAATTGATTCCAAATGTAAGAATTTCATGAAATAATGATATTTGGCATCAATTCTAACTGAAAGAGTTGAGAGAGTTGAGTTGAGAGTTCTATAAATACGTACTTGCGACGGCCGCAAATCAAATTTTGACCACGACACAACCTTTAAATTAATGTTAAATGTTCCCACGGCGTGTGTCAGCCTGCTGGCCGCCATTCATCCATCATCGCATTCATTCATACAACGCGCCGCTCCGTTCAGGTCCCACCACGGCCCGTTAATCGACTGGCCGTGGTGGAACTTATGGCTCAATTACACGTTCCGATTTCAAGGGACCCAATTTAGGAAACAGGAAGGTGTAATAGCAGTTAGAGCAGTTAGTGTACGATTTAGTGAGATTGGGACGTCCCGATTTGACTTCCTAAATTGTGTACGATTTAGGATAGTGTAATCGCATCACCCCGATTTAGAGCTAAGTGTTGCCAATTTAGAGACTTTGTCGCTACAAATGGGGTAGTAGTATTTTGGTTTGTGTTTAAAATTAAATTAAATTTCACAAAGTCCCTTTCCCAGAAAAAAAATCTGAGTCCGCTCTTTTTATTTTTAAGTCTGCTCCTGGTAGAATCAGTTTTTAAGAGACTTTAGAGCGACTTTTGATATTCTGTTTAGGGACTCGAATTTGTAAGAGTTGGCAACACTGCCGACTTAGGAGTTCAATTTAGGATAGTGTAATTGCTCGCTTCCTGCTTCCTAGTTAGTTAGTTCCTAAATTGGGTCCCTTGAAATCGGAAGGTGTAATTGAGCCTTTACCGACTCGTGAAGTCGTGATGGATCGGACGGGCGACGACAGACCACCGCGGGCCTCATCGGATGCGACGGTTCTCACGGCCTGTCAGCCCGGCGCGGCGCGGTGCGGCCGGCGGCCCATTGATTCACGGGCCGTGGGACCGCAGCTTAAGATGTTCAGTTAATGATGAACCTTACAAAATCCCTTACAAAATCAGCAAGAGGATTTTTCAATTTCTTGAAACCACCTATATCCTATAAAAACTAATATTACAGAGAAGTTAGATTGTTTCATAGTAGGAGGTCTTTGCAATTGTTGTTTTACAAAGTATTGGTTCGATTATGAAAATTCAACGCAAAAAATCATTAAATGGAGCCTAAATTATTGTAGACTTGACTATACCTGCGCGCAACTGCACTCGCAGCTTACTTCACACACGCCATTAAATTTGGTACGACCACCACAAAAGCGAAGACACGAGAAAAAGGTATACCTACGATGTTATACAGTACCAAAGAGAATATAATTTCTACAGTACAACGACACTACCACTACCAGGTACTACTACTGAAATTGTATACTATTTGCTACTTCTCCAGTTTACGATACAATCTACAAGTACGTCCATCTGTGCCACATTATTATAATTTGCTTTCAATCCTAAATAAGAAACCGAGCTAAAATCTGATCATCGTTCAGTAAAAGTAAACCAATTGGTTGGCATTATAAGTAGTGGGAGGAAAGGGGTGATAACTCTAGGGTTGGGTTGGGGGCTACCAGGGGCTACCTTTTTGCTTTTTGTAGGAATGGGGACTGACTAATTTCGGAATGAAGTTGCCAAGTTTAAAAATATTCCTCATAAACTGGCAAATCTAATACCTAAAACTTTTTAAATAAGTATACTTGATAAAGCCTGAGTAAAGTACTTTCAACATTTTGTGCAAATAATATATCTATGTTCAACGTAAGTCAGCTACGGCCTACGGAACAGAAACCAGAAATATCCCTAAGCAATCAAGGGCAACCAATATTGGAAATTGTAATGCCCGCAAGTGGCAGCCCTGTTATCAAACGTCACTTTAGAATCAAATTGCGCTGCAATCTCACGTTCTGCTGTTGGATTTCTTTGTTTTTATTTTTATAAATAAATGTAACTCAAATTGTGAAACAATTTTATTTTAATCATGAAAAAAGGATACAAAGTGACGGATGTAAAGAGGGAGAAGAAAATAGGCGTTGCTGCCGAGAATCTGGAAGAGTTGATAGAGAAATCATGCAAAAAGTTAGGCGTAAGTAGAAATTACTTTGTTTATGTGATTAATCGTGTCTGAAATGTAGTTAATTAGTAATTTTAATGAAGTTTGGGGCTAGTTTTAGTCATGATTAGCTGTGTTTATCGTTGTAGGAAATGGGTCAGGGTGAAGCCTTGACCGATATATTCGTGTACCTTGACCTAATTCTGCAACTCTGGATTTCCAGTTCAATGTCAGCTGCGCAGAGTGCCGGCTATGCGTGGCGGAGGACGGGACGCAAGTGGACGACGACGAGTACCTGGCCACGCTGCCCTCGCAAACACTCTTCATATTACTGAAGAATACGGAGGAAATGGTTACTGGTATGCTTTGTTACAGATATTGAAATTATACTGAGTAATATTACGATGTGGGTAGATGAAACTTTGTCTAAAAACCAGGGTGAGATCAACTCAGGGACGACAAAGATTAGCAGTAGACATGATTCAGCTGGATAATGATGATGATGAGATGATCTCTTAAAGGAAACAGTTTTTTGAGATGTTTAAAAATCGAAACCCCAAAATATTTACTGGTTTATCCGAAATATTCCAAACGTCTAACAAAATACTCATTTCTCCAGACTTTGACTATTACTATGATCTGATCCGGTCCCAGAAGAAGGACTACATAGACACTGGTGCTGCAGCTAAGGAGTTCCTCAGCACCAACATCAAGGAGAAGTTCAAGGTGTTCCAGAAGTACATTGCAGCTGCTGATGATGCCAGGACCATGCTCAGTGAGAGAACTCAGGATCCAGTGTGGTTTGAAGGTGAGAATGGTCAAACTACTTCAATTATTTCATTTATTATAATTTTATTGGGTGTTGTTGCATCTTTGGAAATACAGGTGTTATTAGTTTCATAATGTAAAGTTCATCAACAAAAAGAATTTTAACAAAAACAATTCTATAATCATATTCCAGTGAGCCACATACTAAGCTTATCTTCAGGAGACTGAGCAAACTTGGCATTTTGTTATAATATAACAAAATGATTGATTGAAATCTTTAATAAAGACTTTTTTACAAAAAAATAGAACCAACTTCCAAAAAAAACAAGCAGTGCAAAACTAATAAGTAAGTAGTAGTAACTTTAATTACGGAAGTCGGTGTTTCTGGTTTTGTTTCATCGTTTTTGACATTGACTTCCGAAATTAAAGTTATTTTGCACTTTTTGTTTTTTTTGGAAGTCTGTTCTATTTTTTTGTAAAAAAGTTTTTATTTTTCACTTTGCAGGGGCGATTCCCCATTAAATTGTGTTAACACTGCATATCTATGCGATAGCAGCAATCGCGGTGGATTTGCTGTCATTATTTGAAAAGTTCCGTTTTCTGTCTCTGAAACTCATCATCAGATCTGTATGAAATTTAAGTGAGACCATTTCGGAACCAACCCTTTTCGAACAAAAAAAAGAATTTTGGAAATCTGTCTATAACATCCCAAACATAATCCGAATTGATAACCTCCTCCTTTTTGAAGTCGGTTAAAAAAGGGTCAGCTCTAAGGAAACAGAAGATAATAGTAAGTGAGTAATTTATTTCACAAAAAAGATTAGCCTTTATGTAACTTTAGTGTTAAAATTACATGGTAGTGGTTATTTTACATAAATAAGACCCTGCCATGTGGGTATGTGATTTTCCACTATGTGTGCTACAAAATTTAAATTTCATCTGTGTTAAACAAAATTAGGTTATTGAACGCCAAAATAATAATATAAAAAAGAACCTCGGGCGCCAGGCGTCAATAAATAAATTAACACAGTAATTACCTGGATAGAAGACAGCGGCAAAAATGGCTTTTAATCTTAGGGAAGGTGACAACAGAGAGAATTCAAACTACAACATTTTAGATTATTTCTCCTGTATATTCAACAATTATTTAGGTTACTTATTTATAAGTTTGGTCTATTGGTTAGGTTAATAATTTTGTTCAATAATGCACTGTACCACGTTTTCATTGTGAAAAGGAAAAAAAAAGGGTTTTAACTACATACCCTGTTATTGTATGCTAAATTATAATAGGAAAAAATAAACCAAATCTTCCTGTAAGAAACATCCGTCTGGAATTGTCCACTTTCCAATTTAGGGGCGCTTCCAAACTCCAAATTTAAATTTAAATTAACCAAAAAAATAAAAAGCGCTTGGCAGCTGAAAAAAATAAATCTCACGTTAGGGAATGCGAACTTCAGATTTCGAACACTACTGATCTCCTCAATCAAATAACTTACCGCTTTTTAACAAAGGAAAAAAAATGATGTTAGACACATGGCCTATATAATCATTTTATATTTATGATTTCACCGAAATCATTTCTGGAACGCAATGTCCAGGTTAAATTAGGGCTCCAGCCGCCAGGATTATGCGAACTGGGCACCAACAAACGAGGATTTACATCGCTGTAAAAAATATTGCAAAGAAGCGATATGACCTCGAACCCTGCCAGTCGAAAAAGTGAGCTGTCAAACTTTGACGTTTCCTGTCACCACCGATAAAAAATCACAGTGTTGCAACTAAAATAACGTACTAAGACGCAATTTAGGAATTTTGATGTTGCCAGAAGCGAATTTTGACTTCAACTCCAACAAATATGTCCAAAAAATGGCAATAAAACGAAATAAATATCGTACATGTGACGTTTACAAAGGAAATACGTTACATTACATCCCTCCCCGAAAAAATAAAAGAAAGGAACTTTCTTTTATGTTTGAAAGATACTTGAAGAAACATACAAGAGAAACCAACTTAGGTCAAGAAACCATAGGAATCTAAAAAAATCAAAATCAAAAAAGATTTTCAAAATAAATTCGAAAAGAATTTGAGAGATAAACCTCCAAACAACGGTTCAGTTAGAGTACAGTTAGGCACCATAGCCACTGACTAACTAACAAAAGAAACCCAAAACAC
The DNA here is from genome assembly GCA_951329385.1 of Polia nebulosa. Lineage (NCBI taxonomy): Eukaryota > Metazoa > Arthropoda > Insecta > Lepidoptera > Noctuidae > Polia > Polia nebulosa. The sequence continues at coordinate 27,568,298 of OX589591.1, read as the reverse complement.
CTATCCAAATTAGAGTGCAGTTAGGCACCATCGCCACTGACTAGCTGATCAAAATTAATTACTCAGAAGAACACTTAAAACCCATAGAGAGTGCAGTTAGGCGCTATCGCCACTGACTAACAGAGCGTAAGAATTCACACTAAGCAAGTATGCAAAAATCCTAAGTTCGTGTCTGGCACAACAGAACAACGTTTCCAGACGCAAACATAAAAGGCATAACTACGGACGTGGAAAACGACCTAAAGCAAAACAAGCAAATTGTGATCGGCACAACTCCACCGAACTCCCGAACACAATCACTGTCAAAAAGAGTTGCATACTGTGATCGGCTCAACTCCACCGAACTTCCGGGCACAATAGCAAACAAAAAAAATGACCTTCGGGGGAAAACCGAATAATCAAAAAAGTTGCATATTGTGATCGGCTCAACACCACCAATCTTCCGGGCACAATAGCAAAAAATATGATATCGGGGGAAAACCGAACCAAAAGAATAGGAACTCCACGAGGAAAGTCGTAGGAAAGACCTAGCAAAAGCATCCGTCCAAAACTGAAGCGAAACGCAAAAAAAAATGTCAAATCCGAGAATCTTACAAGCTAAGTAGCATTATAATACACTTACTCGAACATTAAAGACTAAAGTAAATAATAATCTTAACTAATATAATAAAGATTAGCTAAAATTAAAAGATATAATAATATAATATCAATATATTATTACAAAAACAATATACAATAAGATCTTTTGATATGGAACAATAAAAAATATGCGTGAAGCTGAAGTTCAATTTTATAAAATCCAAAAATGACCTAAGTTATTTTGAAAAGATTTAGAAATCGATTTATAGAACCTGTCGTGAAGTTAGCTAACATACTATTCTCTTTCAAATCGCCATTCCCTTTCATTCATCATTCAAACATGGCGAACCCTTCAAACAAAGTTATAAAAATCAAGACTAAAGTTTGAGAAACCAATACAGAATATTTTTTTAATATTTAATGATGTCCTTAATGTGGTAACGACCTGTAGTACCTTTGTTAAGGTCCTCCAAAACGTACACATTAGGTGAAACTTTTGAGACTATTTTACATTTAACGAACTTAGGTGCTAACTTAGCAGAAAAGAAAGCCGGAGCCTTAGACTGAACAAAACTTCTTCTCCACACAATATCATCCACATCAAAAGAAATGACTTTCCGACGGCGGTTATAATAATGAGCATTACGTTTATAAGCTCTTAATAAATGAGATTGAACCCTAACAAAAATTTCACTAAGTGAATTTAAAGAAACAGCAAAAGTATTTCTATCACCAACTTCGAGATTATCTAAGTTATCAATAGAACTACTAAAATGATGTAGAGAAGCATCGAAAATGAGCTCTCTTCCGAACATCAAAAAGTTTGGTGTAAAATCTGTAGCTAGATTTACACTATTATTTAAAGCTAAATGAACATGAGGCAAAAATTTTGACCAAGTTCTTTGATCATCTTTAACAAAACACGCTATACAAGTTTCAACCGTCTTGTTGTATCGTTCTACCGGATTATTTTGAGGTGTGTATAAAGTGTTATAAAAAATATTAGTAATATTAAATCCTTTCAAAAATTCTACAAAGTATTTAGAGATGAATTGAGAACCGTTATCGCATACTATTATTTTAGGACAACCAAACTTTAGAAAGATTTCCTTTTCAAAAAGTTTACAAATTATTTTGGAAGTAGCATTAATCATGGGAAATATCCAACAATATTTAGTGAATACATCTACAACTGAAAGAATATAATTATGACCTGAATAAGATTTAGGTAAAGTTCCTATAATATCAACTGAAAGCATAAGCATGGGATGATCAACTTTTTTAGGATTTATCATCATACCAAGCGGTGGTGAAGTATTATGTTTATATGCTTTACAAACATCGCAAGAAGAAATATATTTTTGAACATCACCAAACATTCCTTTCCAAAAATAGTGTTGTTTTAATTTATTTAAGGTTTTATGCATTCCAAGATGGCAAGAATTTAAATTATCATGATTTGAACGAATAGAATCTAAAATATGTTCTTTAGGAATAACAATTTTCCAGTTAAGTTTACTGTTAAGATCAAATTTATTTTTACAATATTTATACAAAGTATTATTTTCAACTCGAAAATTTCTGAATTTACAAGGATACTTTTGACAATTAATAAATGTTTTTCTATACCAAGGGTCATGAATATCTTCATCAGGCAAGATCAAATTATTCTGGGGAACATCAATCGCAGCTATTTCAAGGCGAGATAAAGCATCAGGAACTAAATGTAAAGAACCCTTTTTGTGTATGATATCAAAAGTAAATTGGGAAATTCTAGCGGCCCAACGTGCTAAAAGTCCACTAGGATTACTAAGACCTAAAAGCCATTTCAAACTAGCATGATCTGTGACCACGGTAAACTTCATTCCTTCAATATAAGGTCTGAAATGTTCAATTGAATCCAACATAGCTAATAACTCACGTTCTGTGGTACTATAGTTACGTTCACATTTATTTAAAGATCTAGAATAATATGCAATAGGATGTTGATCGCTATTATCATCTTCCTGACTCAAAACACTACCTATTCCTACAGCACTAGCATCACAATGTAAAAAGAAAGGTTTTTCAAAATTAGGGCACTGTAAAACAGGAGCAGAAATTAAAGTTTCTTTTAATCTAATGAATGCATTCTCAGCATCATCATTCCAAATTAAGGATCTTTTAGAATTCTTACTACCAGCTGTTAATTTAGTTAAAGGAGAAGCTATATCAGCAAATTTACAAATGAATCTACGATAATAAGAACACAAGCCAAGAAAACTTCTAAGTTGTTTAACGGTTTCAGGGTGAGGATAATTTTCAATAATTTCTAATTTAGAAGGATCAGTATGCAAACCATTACTGTCCACAATATAACCAAGATACCGAAGTCTATCTTTACAAAATTGACATTTCTTCAAATTTACAGTTAATCCAGCATCTTTCGGTATTTTATAAATTTTATTTAAGCATTCAATATGTGAATTATAATCGGAAGTTACGCAAATTAGATCATCTAAATAAACGAATACAGCGTTATCAAATTCAGGGCCAAAAAGTTTATCAACTAATCTTTGCAACTCAGCTGGTGCATTGGTGAGACCGAATGGCATTCGAACAAATTCGTAAAGTCCTTTTCCAGGAACTACAAAAGCTGTCTTTTCACGAGAAGACTTTTCCAAAGGAATCTGCAAAAATGCTTTAGAAAGATCTATAGCACTAATAAATTTAGCATCTCTAAGATTATCTAATATTCTAGAAGTATAAGGTAATGGATAAGAATCTTTGACAGTTACTGAATTTAAACGTCTTGAGTCCAAACATAATCTAACTCCTCCATCTTTCTTTTCCACTGCTAAAACAGGGGAACACCAAGGAGATTTCGATGGTTGAATAATACCTTCCTTCAATAAAACTTCTACCTCATCAAAAAGTTCTCTTTGTTTAGCGGGACTCAAAGGCCAATACCGTTGCTTAATAGGATCACTAGTAACATTAATTTTATGTTCCACAAGATGTGTAAAACCTAAACCTTTTTTCTCATAAGAAATATCTTCAAAAAGTGCAATGGTATCAATTAATTTTTGTTTTTCAGAAGAGGAAAGTTCACTAACAGATGTAACTGAACAAACTCTAGGATCACGTGTCTTCACCAGAGTTATATTTTTCCATAAATCCTTACACAGTTCGAATTCTAAACAAAAATCAAAACCTAAAATTATATCAGGTTTAAAAGAAGGTATAATTAAAAAAGTTATATTTTTAGTTAAATTATCACAAGTGACTGGCAATGTCATAGTACCTATAATCTGTTGAGCTGACCCATCGACTGTAAAAGCTGAACTTACATTAGAAACAGTATTAATTTTATAACCTAAATTCAAAAAATGTTTATGTTTATTAGAACCTAAAACACAACTACTGGAACCGGTATCTAACAAACCCGAATATTTAATTTTGTTAACTAAGAATTCCAAATATGGTCTACTATCATTACGTTTAACAAATAATATTGGAGCAGAACTATAAATTTTAAAGAATGTTTTTAAATAACCTAACCAGTCTGAAAATTCTTTTTTCTGAGTATCACCATCAGGTTTAAGACCTTTTGAGATCGATTCACGCTCAGTTATCTCAGAAACTGGGAATCGATGGGACCTAATTAGTTTTTTTGGAGTTGCCAAACAGACATCATAATTCTTGGTGACAACACCTGGTTTCAAACACTTAAAGCAAACTACTCCAGAAATTGTAGGGCAATTTTTATAAGTATGACCATCTTTTTTACACTTTAAACAAACTAAATTAGTAGAAACTGCATTAGATTTAACAGAAGGTTTTTCTGATTTTACCTTGGGTTTCCTATCAACAAGAACCTCCAGTTCTCTAGATAAATCCAAAAATTGTTCAACAGAATCAATACGTTTTCCAAATAAGAAAGGTGAGTAAAGTGGTAGCATGTTATGTTTGATAATATTAATCAAAACTGGGTCGAACAACGGTAAAGAAAGTCTACTAGCCATGTCCAAAATTTCAGTGATATAATCTGGAAGAGTTTCAGAAGATTGTTGCTTCCTAGTCCGCAACTCATATTCCAAAAAGTAATCATAATCCGGTTTATCAAAACGCTTTAATAATGCAAGTTTAAGTTCACGCCAAGAGTTAATGCGAATTCTAACTGTGCGAAACCATTTAGTCGCAATGCCACTAAGCAAATCCGAAAAAGAACCAACCAGTACATATTCATCAAAATTCTTATACAAAAAGTATTCCTCAACTTGAGTTATGAATTCACGCACACATGTTTTTCCATCAAAATTAATTTTACCCCTCTTCAAGTCAGGTAACTTAGTTGAAGACGGTATATTCTTCTTAATATGTTCATAAACATCAGCATTCAAAGAATTAAAAGAAGGCAAAGCATTAACCGCAAAAGCAGAGGAAGAATGAGCAATTCTATCATTATGTTCAAATGGATTTTGAACTTCTGTCAAATTAACAATCTCAGGTGCCGCAGGATTTTCAACAACCGGTGTAACATCATGACTGTCCTTCAACGCAGGAAGTGGAGGAAACTGAACTGCTTTATCCATTGCAAAGGCAATATTTTAAATTTATAGAGTAATAAAGTTAAGTAATTATTATTGTGAACTAATGAAGATTTTTAAAGTTAATTTCACTTATTGAAACACTAGTAGGTGCAGTATTGACTCACAAAGAAATCTTACTTACTTAAAACAGCTATTTAGTTATTTTAATTTACTTAATTAAAACATTAAAAGTATTTATTTACTATTTAACTTTAACTATTATCAAATTTTAGGTTAACTAAGATAACAATGACGGTTTACACAATGTAATAGTTGATTTTGGAAGATTTAAACAATGCTGAAACAGACACATAGAAAAATAACAGTACAATACAGTGTTAATACTGTTTACAACTAAATATATAAGTTATACATAAGTTGTAGTTCAAAGGTTAGGGTTACAATTCAAAAAGTATGTTTGAAAACTGTACTACAATAATAAACAGTGCATTAATTAACCAATAATAAAATGACCAAGAAAACCTAATAAAAATTGTTTCAAGTCCCTGTTCATCGGGGCCAATTGCCATGTGGGTATGTGATTTTCCACTATGTGTGCTACAAAATTTAAATTTCATCTGTGTTAAACAAAATTAGGTTATTGAACGCCAAAATAATAATATAAAAAAGAACCTCGGGCGCCAGGCGTCAATAAATAAATTAACACAGTAATTACCTGGATAGAAGACAGCGGCAAAAATGGCTTTTAATCTTAGGGAAGGTGACAACAGAGAGAATTCAAACTACAACATTTTAGATTATTTCTCCTGTATATTCAACAATTATTTAGGTTACTTATTTATAAGTTTGGTCTATTGGTTAGGTTAATAATTTAGTTCAATAATTTTGTTCAATAATGCACTGTACCACGTTTTCATTGTGAAAAGGAAAAAAAAAGGGTTTTAACTACATACCCTGTTATTGTATGCTAAATTATAATAGGAAAAAATAAACCAAATCTTCCTGTAAGAAACATCCGTCTGGAATTGTCCACTTTCCAATTTAGGGGCGCTTCCAAACTCCAAATTTAAATTTAAATTAACCAAAAAAATAAAAAGCGCTTGGCAGCTGAAAAAAATAAATCTCACGTTAGGGAATGCGAACTTCAGATTTCGAACACTACTGATCTCCTCAATCAAATAACTTACCGCTTTTTAACAAAGGAAAAAAAATGATGTTAGACACATGGCCTATATAATCATTTTATATTTATGATTTCACCGAAATCATTTCTGGAACGCAATGTCCAGGTTAAATTAGGGCTCCAGCCGCCAGGATTATGCGAACTGGGCACCAACAAACGAGGATTTACATCGCTGTAAAAAATATTGCAAAGAAGCGATATGACCTCGAACCCTGCCAGTCGAAAAAGTGAGCTGTCAAACTTTGACGTTTCCTGTCACCACCGATAAAAAATCACAGTGTTGCAACTAAAATAACGTACTAAGACGCAATTTAGGAATTTTGATGTTGCCAGAAGCGAATTTTGACTTCAACTCCAACAAATATGTCCAAAAAATGGCAATAAAACGAAATAAATATCGTACATGTGACGTTTACAAAGGAAATACGTTACAACCCTTGTCCTTCAAACTAGGATATTATCCTGTATGTATCTTGAAGAACAGTGTAGGTGCTTAGGGTTGATACAGATCCTTGAGAATGTAGAGGTTTATAGTGAGTAGTGTTTATGAAAGTGTGTTGTATGGGGTTAGTCTGAGAGAGTGGTTGTGTGTGAGTCTGTAATTGTTTGGAAAACCAGACAAACAAGTGAAAGTTTTTATTTTAGAGTTTAACTCTTTTTATTATTATCATTTCTCTTATTATCGTTTGCTAACTCAGATATCATTTAGTATGAATTGAATAATATAATTTAATAATCATTAAATTACAATAATTTAATTATTTAGTGATTTGATTTTATACTTTATTTTAATTCATTACTAAGATTTGATAATAATTTAATTTTTTATTTTAATTAATTAATTTGATTTAATAATTTAATTTGATATTTTAATTAAGTAATTGTATCTAATAATTTAGTTTAATATACAAAATTTAATATATTAAATTGTATTTGTTTATATAAAAATTTAATAAATTAAATTATATTTGATATTTTTACTAAGTAATTTGATTTAATTATATTATTGTTGTTTTTAATTTGGTTAAGTATTTAAATAACTTAATTTAATAGATCAATTTAATTTAGTGAAACCAAAGTCAATATTCATTTTTATAATGTGTTTGGAATTGATAATCACTGGTCAACAAAATTTTGTAACAAGAAGTTTTGAATTACCTACCTACCCTCATTTAAACACCATTTTTTTTTTGATCAGGTCTCATCTTTGAGTTACAGCAACTACCCTCAAAATTAAAGATTAACTATTTTTAAAGTTTCATTTCACATTCAGAGTATTTATTCTTCAAAGGTTGTAGTTATTTTTCTGTTTTCCGAGTTAAGTGATTCTTAAATAATGTCATGAAATATAAAAAATATGGTGACAAGTTTGATGACATTATTGGTGACATAACTTTTAAAGCTCAGCGAAGAAATTGGACGTCATTCGTAACTATTTGATGGCTTTGCCATCGGACAACAAGACAAAGCGTGGGTCCCAAGAAATCTTTTGTGTTACATGTGTGGGTCACCTAACTGGATGGCCGAAAGGATCCCGATCTATGCCTTTTACAATTGCTATGCTATATTGTTGGACGGAACCAACGTACCACACATCTGAATGCACTCTGGTCAGCAAAATGTTGTAACATGAATGTGCATACTAATTTTGAAATACTTATCCTACCCTCATTCCAAAACCGTATTTATTTTGTTTTGCTGATCAAAAGTCTAGTTTTTTTGTTATAGCTACTACCATTAACATCAGTTTCTCTTTACATTGTTTATTAAGGTTGTTTTTTTTTTTAATAAAGTGGCTGTGTTTTCAATTCTTCGAGTTAATTCTTAAATAACTTCCAAAAAGTGATCAAATGATTCTGACAAGTATTATTACGTTTTTGGTGGAATTACTTTATAAATTCAAAAAATGTATTTTACACCATCAGTTAAAAAAGATTTGATATGTACTTTATTTTAGTATTTTTAATTTAATCTAAAATGAGAGTTAAGTATCCTAACTTGCCTTCTGCTAAAAAACCGATCCTTTACATTGATAGTATGCCTATTCTGTAACCACCTGAAAACTCAGCCTCATTGCTCCACTTCAAAATCATATTACAATAAAACGGTTCATATCTGAACAATTCTAAAATCAATTCTATGATAGTGAACCTTTCAGTTAAAAAAATTAATGTTACACACAAAATGTGTTTTTTTTTGTAACTAACAACTCTAGACTAACTATTTGGTCTAGTAGGATTATAAAATTATAATGGATTTGTAGGTTTTTTTTTTATTGTTGATAGGCACGCGTTTGACCACCATCTCACGTAATGGTAAGCGATGATGTGGTGAATAGGTGAATGAAATTTGTTGTATTTGGCCAATTACCTGTACCTATGTCATAATACGATAATACTCGTATAATAACAGATGAGATGATGAATAATACTTTAGAAAGATACAGTTTATGCTATTCAATTTAAAAAACTGACCAACAACAGTCAAAGCTACATACATTCTACAGTGGCTTAGAGATTCAAAGAGGTTTTACTATACCTCTTTGAATCTCTAAGCCACTGTAGAATGTATTTAGAACGAAATTATATTCTCTTTGTTTAGAACCAACTAAGGGGCTGCACCTCTCTAAGTTAAAGAAAAGTTTGAGTATCAGTGTAACAACAATTACTAGCATTCACATATTCTTCTTATGCTTACAGGATTAGAACCATCAGAAAGGACAAAAGAGCAGTCAATGTCCAAACGCGTGAAAGATCGGATGCGTGGATACTACTACAAAACAAAGTCGGCTCTCCAGTCATCCGACGTCTACATACACTCGAAGAACGGGCGAGGTAAGAAACTCATTGACCAGTTCTTGACAGACCTACGAAACATACTCGAATCTTACAAACACAACCAAACTTACTTCAACCGCAAAGCGAACAAGAGCGCTCGCATTTGCGACGAGAGCGGTCTGTTCCAATGTGGGGGCCTGTGGAGCAGCGACAAGTGTCTGTACGAGGGTGAGCACGTCATCAACCCTTACCGCAGCCGCGAAGAACGCATCATATTCCAAACCTGGAATCTCGACCATAAGATTGAGCTGTCAAGGTCTATCATCCCCAAAATTCTACAAGCTATCGATGGGTTGTACAACGGTGATATTAAATGTATGTTATGTGATAAAGATTCGAAGGTGGGTGGCATTGAAGCCGACAGGTATTACTTGCAAATATTCACGCGGGAGAATCTAAAGTTGGTGCACATTGTGTGCCATTACAAAGGTAAACATGACGCCGAGTCGGGCGTGTACACTCTCTGCAAGAAATGTTATGGTGGCCAGAGTATTGAGTATAAGTAACAACGTTATAAATTATACGTGTTCAGCACAGATTCAGAATTCTAGGGTATTTATAATCGATGTTGCCATTGTCAATGATGCCACTCGATATAGCATGCTTTGGAAATCGCCTGGTGTGTGTTTAAATACTAACAGACATAATTTGACTCCTTGACACCCATTTATTTGCTTCTACACTGATTAAATTTCTAACGAAGTTGAATTCCTTAGGATACTGAATCTGGTTTTTTAATGTAACTGCAATATATTAGCAAACAAAGTATATTTCTATACAAATAATTATAAGTTATATTTTCTGCTATATTTATCCTAAGCTATATTTTAACGACTTGTGATAGATGGTACATGAATGGATATTGTTACGTTGTCATATATTTTATTAATGACAGAGAATGAAATATGGGAGATATAAATATTATTTTTAAGTTTAGTTAAGCACTGTTTTACAAGTCGAGTTATTTTTAACAAATTAAGTACTTACCAAACAATATCAGATGGATGATATTTATATTAAAGAACATCGCAAAATTCTCACAGGGAATGGACTGGGAATGGACATGCCAAAAATATTTTTCTACATTAATAAAAATATAATCATATTGTTGCATAATTATTGAGTCTTTTTTTTGTTTGCAAACATGTATATTTTATTATTATTTATTTATTTTAGACATTAGCATGTTAAATATTAACAAACTAAACCAAATACAATGGGTGGCCTTCTAAAATATTATATAACGACGTCGTCGTCGTGTCCGTTCGATCTTATAATGCAGTAGGTACTGTATCAAATCTGAAAAGCAATTTAAACTTAACATTGGAAATTTGTATTCCAATACAGCACCGCAATATTCCCTGGCTTAAACTTCGGGCTTCATTAGCATACCAAAATTGATCTACTTCGCTAAATTATCTTGGACTTGCAAAACAGATGCTTTACACTTTGTGAGATTTTTTACTCAAGTTTCATGAAATAATTTTCTTAAATATATTTTTATTTGCGATCTTTATTCAGCAATGAAACGGCTATGTTCACTAGAGATCATGTAGGCTTTATACATAGTAGTTGTTCGTTTTATAACAATTTAAGACTTTTTATTGATAATATTTGCCCATAGAAGGCATTTCTATTCCCTAAATTGATCTCCTTACCCTTCAAGACATAGTATAAGAGTCATACCTGTTTAATATACTTATTTTTATTGTAAGTGTTAGTAGTACCCTACCCTCATATAATTGAATGGATTGTTGTTGAGACTACGGGACAGATGTTTCTACTGTATATGAACTATGCGTTGTACCTACGGGTATGAAATTGTTGAAGATAACCTAATTAGCACATTGAAAAGATAAACCGCCGTAGTTTGGTTTAATTTAATTATATTATAATAAATACAATGTAATATTGTGGGAGGCCTCCCACAAGGTGGACCTATGACCTGTGAGGGTCGTGGGTAGCCGATGGATGCTAGACGCACGATGCGGCGATACTTGGGGGAGGCCTATGCCCAGCATAACTTCCCATGCAAAAGATTAATATTAGTTTTATTAAAAAATATATGATTTTCCTTCTAATATCTAAAGCTGTCCTCGTATAGAGATTTTTATTCGTTGTAATATTGTTTAATACAGGATTTAGATATGAAACCTCATTAATGATACAGGGTTGATAGATAGCCATAAACAATATATTTGTGTAACGAAATAAAAAATACAGATCAATGACACATTGAGACCTTAATTAAGAGCGTTAATCACGCGCGGGCTGACAACGTCGCATTTCTAGAGGTTTATTCTGATTATTTTATTAAATTTAAATGAAAGTACTATTTTTTCTCTGTCAATTATTATTTTTATTTTATTTTCTGGGACAAGCCCGCCACACTATTCCCAAACCACTGTAACTTCTGTAAACCAGAATCAACGATTAAACTGTCTTGGGTCCCACAACGAAATTAATCAGAAAAGACAGCGGAGGAGTAAGAAAAACATAATTTCCACTTCCCTCCTAATCAAGCGGGTGACAGAACAAAACTAGGCCATTAGGCACAAAGGGGGTTTTTACAACTGGGGTAAGCCCAGTTGCCAAGCACCACTGGTTAAAAACACTAATATTAATTGGTCCTAAAATTGTGAGCTGTTACACTTGATTCCAATACTAGGTATGGCAAAAACGCTTGAACGCACGGAAATTCGTTCTAGTTTCCACAAGGTCCGTGTAATAGACAACTCCAGACGTAGGCTGAATACTATCCAACATAATATTGCGCTCAGCCTGCCAAAGAGTACACTCCCACAGGATATGATGTGCGGATTGTTCGTATTCGCAATCAGGAGTAGAACATTGACATAAAGGTGAGGCAACAAGCTTGAAGGAAAATAGTTTACTTTTAAAGTTGCCATGACCTGTGAGAAATTGGCAACACAGTGATCCACCTCCAGCCATGTCCTATCCAGCCGTTCGCGAACCGATGGGAAGAACTGGTGGAGGTGTGTGCCTTTGATGGAGCTTTCCCACCTACATTGCCATTCGGATAAAAGGTCCTCCCAAACTTCAGTTTGAGGTTTAAGTAATCTAATCTCAGTCAATTAACTAGATCGTTATATTTTATCATTATTTTTAACATTTACTCTAAAATAGTTAGATAGATACGTAGTAATACAGCAAAAAGTACCACCGAAACGAATAGAAGAAGAATACTGCAAAAACAAAATAATTGATTGTAATGTAATTTTTCATGCTTATAAATACCAACGATCTAGTTAATTGATTGAGAAAAAAATAATACCTACTTTCATTTAAATTTATTAAAATAATCACAAAAAACCTCTAGAAATGCGACGTTGCCAGCCCGCCCGCGATGAACGCTCTTAAAATTAAATTAATAATATTTGGAATATAAAATCTTTGGCTTGAGCATAACTTATAATGATGAAATAAGGTTCTATCACACAAACATTTTGCTTGCAGTTGTCTTTAAGGCTCTGGCTTTTTTTCTACGATGCAAAGTAGATCGTGGCTTTCGGAGTAAGCTCAGCAAACGACTAAAACACAACCATAATGTGCAAGTCTACAAAACGTTTGTGTGATAATGCCCTTCAAATTTAAATCTTCCCAATTTTAAACTTCTTTCTTAAAATGGTAAGTCCAAGCAGTTTGAAAAGAAAGATTCCATAAATTAATCTATGAAAAATATAAAGTTGTTTATTTATTTAACTAAGGCAAAGCGCAATTAGTTTTTAAAACGGCAAATGTTATCTAGATCAGTTTCCTATCAAGATCGAACAATTAGGATGAATGGATCCTTTGTGTTCATAGACTTTAGGAAGGACAAACTGGTCTAGACTTAAGATACCTGTTACAGTCAACAAATGGTGCTAAATGAGAATTGACCGTTGCTTCGTGACTAGCCAAATTATTTTTACTTAATTAATTTATTTATTTATTTATTGACTGATTAGGTACCTGCTACCAAACTATCGAATTTTTTAGAACATTTTTGTATTTCATAAATAATTACATTGAACGATTCTCATTTGTGAGTTTTGTATGATTTAGATTTCAATATAATTGTAATCTTAGATAGGATTTATGAAATGGAACGAGGGGCTTTTCCACAGGCTTATGAAGTTATAATAAACGACATAATAATAATAAAACTTTATTTTCAGGCTACTTTGGCCCATAGATAGAGACCTTACAGAATAAAATTTATATTATAATACAGTTTGTGCCTATGTTAGTAATCACTTCACTTAGCACTACGTTATTGTGCGTTATTGTGTTGTGTGTGTGAGTTATGTATGACACAACCGATTATTTATTAACAGTAGGTACTAACAAAAAATATGTGTAAGTATTATAATAATTGAAACTGACAAAACAATAAAATTATTATTTAACAACAACGATTTTTTTGGTTAGATACAAACTTCGAAACGTCAAGATCCACAGACTGCACTGAACTTTTGAGTATGGATGAGGAGCATCAGGCAGGGAGCCCTGGTATGCGATCCAGGACCAGCACATCAGTTACAGACGATGAACTTCCTCCATACAAGTCCCTTCTAACGAATAGGTCGACCAGAAGGCTGTCAATCGATTCTGATGACCTAGAGCCAGCTAAAAAGAAGCCTAAACTCACAAAAACTGGGGATGAAGATTACAGGGCCGAGTTAGAAAAGATACACGAGACCCAATCTTCAATGTTGAAGCTGATCAGAGATTTAAAATATAAACAAGACTGTGAGAAGACGCTACACGAGACCCAATCTTCAATGTTGAAGCTGATCAGAGATTTATATGATAAACAAGACTGTATGAAAACGCTAAACGAGACCCAAACTTCAATGTTCAAGCTGATCAGAGATTTAAATGATAGACAAGACTGTGTGCAGACACTACACGAGACCCAATCATCAATTTTGAAGCTGATCAAAGATTTAAATGATAAACAAGACTGTGTGCAGACACCACACGAGACCCAATCTTCAATGTTGAAGCTGATCAAAGATTTAAATGATAAACAAGACTGTGTGCAGACACTACACGAGACCCAATCTTCAATGTTGAAGCTGATCAAAGATTTAAATGATAAACAAGACTGGGTGCAGACACTACACGAGACCCAATCTTCAATGTTGAAGCTGATCAAAGATTTAAATGATAAACAAGACTGTGTGCAGACACTACACGAGACCCTAACTTCAATGGTGACGCTGATTAGAGATTTAAATGATAAACAAGACTGTGTAAAGACGCTACACGAAACCCAAACTTCAATGGTGACGCAGATCAGAGATTTAAATAATAAACAAGACAGTGTGAAGACGCTGGTTAACATGTTAAATAAGAAACAAGACGATGTGATGAAGCTGGTTGCCACGCTAAATAATAAACAAGACAGTCTGAAGACGCTGTTTGCCACGAAGATGGTTGATCTGGAAACGAAGATATCCACAATAAACGAGAGTAGATGAGAGAGGATCTTCAGACGGCAAAACAGCCTTGGTGGTTGGTGCCCTCTGGCCGCATGGCCGCAATGTCAAATATTGACCGTTTAAACAACTATAACAGAAAATAAGAGGTTTAATTTCATGTACTTAAGCGTAATGTGGAAAAGGCTCTCAAGGTTGTGTAAAGAATACTGTGTCGAATTTTCATATTAATTTATTATAAGTACTGTCTTCTTTATTATTGAGACAGCTCTTTTACCTTTCTTATTCTTACATTAAGCTAAAAGTATTTTTCATTAACTACTCTAATGCTAAAATGGTCTGCCACACAATCGTCAAATAAGTTTGTAAGTACATAAAAGTTATTTGAAAATTCTTTTTACCCGACTGCGGGAGGCCAAAAGGAGGGTACTGTTTTCTTTGGTGATTGTGTTGCGGACCGATGTATAATTAAGTATATAATAATATCAGAAATCCTATTTTGTGACAATCGTTTACCAACTTGTTTAGATATTAGTGGATAGCGATGAATAGCAATATTAATGTGTAAGTAAGATAGCAGGAGCGCGTTGATTTGAGGTAGATAGGTAGAAATAGTCTAAGAAAATAAAAGCAAGTAAAAATACATTTAATATAAAACTCGCTAATTTTTTTACATGGAAATAATAGCATTAGAAATAAAAAACACTGCAGCAAAAATCGTTTTTGTTGTAGTGTTTACTTACCGATTCCCAGTATAGAGTAGAAAATACATAATTTTGCAGTCTTGATAACAACTGCGTAATGTATGCTTGGCACTGAAAAAACATGAGTCCTTATCTGTTTGCGAAAGAGAGAAACTGGTTTGTGCATGAATGTATCATGCTAATCACTGAAAATAGATAAATGCATATTGCATGTTAGAGGACCCAAGTACGTTTGATTTTCTTGATAAGAAGCTTATTAAGGCCCTATACCGGCCAAGTGACGCCCTCATTGAATAAAAAATCGTTGCATAGCATATAAAATAAATATTAAAGAATCCTACGTCACGTTTGTTACAAAGAGGATAAAGTGTTTGTACGTTGTTAAAACAGGACTCAAAATGTTTCGTAACCAAAGTAGTAAGCAAAAGTGTCAAAAACGGCACTGAAAAAACATGAGTCCCTATCTGTTTGCGAAAGAGAGAAACTGGTTTGTGCATGAATGTATCATGCTAATCAAAAGCGGCCGTTTTTGGTACTTTTGCTTACTACTTTGGATACGAAACATTTTGAGTCCTGTTTTAACAACGTAAAAATACTTTATCCTCTTTGTAACAAACGTGACGTATATTTATTTTCCATGCTATGCTACGATTTTTTATTCAAGAGGGAGCCACTTGGCGGGTAGTAGACCCTTAAGGCGCGGTATTACCTCAATAGGAACAAAAAATGGTTTCTTTGAAAGTCGAGTACGACGTAATGCAATGAAAATATCCTTTGCAAAAAATACAGTGGACAGAGAAGGGTTTAAAGAAAAAATGTAACCGAATAGAATAGTTAAAAATAGTTTGATATTCTCAATAAAAAATTTGGAAATTGCTCCACAAAAATAAACTGGCGTCGAACATCTCTATATTTTCAGCGATAACAACAATATTTTTTTTAAGAATTGAATAGAATTAGCATTTTATTAAAACTTTGACCGCACAATTACTTAATTTATTGTGTATATTCTGAATAATCTAAAGAAACCCCGTAAAATAAATGCCTATTTGCATCGTCAACACAATTATTATGTTCAATTCTCAACCTTATTTGAAGGTATCTCAAATCGTAGTCAGTCCGCGCCTTAAGCGCTGTTTGCATGGGTACTGCGTGGATATCCTAAACATAAGTATATTTTGATAAACCTGTTTGTTTTACACGACGATTGTCATGATGGAAGGAGGGAACGAGTGTGGAACTTATTCAGCAAAACGTTCGTCAAGTTTCACGTATATTGGCGAAATATTCGCGTTACTTGGGCGATACAAAATATATTATTAAAATAAACTTACACCAAATAACTCGAATATTTGCGCAGATACGCTAAGTGTAGTTCCAGCATCAGAAGACGTATGCGATTCTTGGGACTACTGGGACTAATGTATATTGTAAATTCTCATTTTTTTTTCGACGTATCGTGCTTCTACTCGCCCGTGCTCTAACGCAACATATAGATAACGCATACGAAAGCGCGTCATGTGACTTTTATGCCTTTATAATAAGGTTTAAATTGGGATTATTGACGCGCGTTCATGAAATGCAATATCTGTCGTTTAGAACCAATAAATCAATATCGATAAAAAAAATGTCTAGTTTTATATGTACGGCGTACGGCAGTTTATATATTTATAAGTCTAACATTACGCTGCTATTTTCATGTGAGCATTGCAAAAAAATCTTAAGAAAATAGCTTCAAATCTGTTCTCCGAAAGTATTTTAAAATATCAAGACTATTTACTATTCCGCTTCAAATCAACGTGGTTAATAGATGTCAATAATAGAAAAAAAAAATAGAAACAGTCTTAATCTTACTCCATACAGTAAGTGGGTCAAAACAAGCGTTTTCGCTGAAGAATCTCGCTGGGCTTGCAGTCTGGTAACCTTTGGTGTCCCGAGCTGCCTTATTGCAACTAGGAACCTAACAAACGATGGCACCTTTCATAGGCCGTATTATGAAACGTGAAAAAGGGATACCATATGGTACGGTATAGCTCTCTTTCTCTCACACTTAAGGGGGAAGCGCCAGCTTAAGGGTTTTTTTTGCAATTTGCAGGACTGTATCAGGTTGTATGTTGATCAAAACAAAATATGATTCGCGGTCGTAGCAAATACGTAATTACAGAACTGTAATAATTAAAATCACCAATACAACCTTCTAAGTTCATATTGATGTATGTAATGACTATTTTCATGACATTTGACATCAATTCTAACAGAGTTGTATTAATGATTATCATTCTATAAATACATACTTGCTCCGGCCGCGAATCATATTTTGTCCAACATACAACCTGACACTGACCGGCAAATTGCAAAAAACGTGAGAAAATTTGAATTTCGCGGGCTACCCTGTACATTTCACCAACAAACACGGTCATTAGGCGTTCATTACACGCTCATGCAAGCGTCAGTCAATTCCAAAAGTCATTACTCATGGTTGAATGATGCAATAATCTAAGTATGGAGGTTTCTTCATTCAACCAACAGACGGCGTACTAGACTATCAGTTAGTGTCGCCACACACCTAACGTCCGGGCCTGCGGACGGCGAGTAGTGGGTAACTCGGGCCCGATCAGCATCAGGCCCGAGAGTCGACGGCGCGTAGTGTTCCACGCGCGCCTCAAAGAGTTGTCAGCAAACACGACGGGGCCCGTCGTGGCCGATGCCTGCCCGGGGGTGGAGGATAAATTTGAAAGAGTTACCTCGCCCCTGGGCATTCAGGGCAGGGAGGAACAGGGGTGGGTTTTAGTTAGCGGAAGAAGTCATAGGATGATTTCCCACCCACCAAAAAAAAAATCACCTAACGTTTTGGCTAAGGGGTCCTTTAGACAAAATACTTTTCTGTTAACGTTAACGCTTCGTGCAAAACGCAAAGACATTACTGGGCGTGAGTCACGTGACAATTCTCTGTCTAACGCTTCGTGCAAAATGTCGTGGCCATACATTTTGCACGAAGCGTTAGCGTTAACAGAAAAGTATTTTGTCTAACCCCCCAGAAAAGAATGAAAGCGGAAGGCAAGAATGCAATACAAAATGTACCAATCGTCACACACCGGTAAGAAAGCTATCGGCCGACGTCGAAGAAAGAGGCGTGGCTTGCGTACTAGCTCCGTATATCGTCACACACTGCCCGTTTTCAACCCCGTGCCGGTGATTTTGCCTCAGTACGCCTGCAGCTGCGCGCCTGAGTACATCTCCTGATTATTGTTTCCCGACTGCCCTAGAAGGAGGGTAATGTTTTTCGAGAATATACAGGGTGTAAAAAGACACATCACAGAGCCGTTAACTACGCATACTGTACATCTAACAAAGTAGTTTTGCGCAAAAATTATTGCTGGGAAACTACTTTTAATTTTAGGTATGAAAATAAAACTATTTTTTATCCCGCACAATGTAACGCGAACACAGGTAAGTGAAGTTAAACCCCGCCCCTTCGCTCTAAGCCACGTAGGTACTTGTCGGATACGTTTGATATTCATTGCGTTTTTGTAACTGCAAATTCGGTTTTTTTAAAAAAAAATCGAAAACAGGTAATGTTTGTTTGGAAAAAAGTTTAGTAATAACACTTAGAATTCATTTTCGTAAAACAAAAAAAAATTGCGACTGGCCTTCAATATCTCCAGAACCAGTGGTTTCCCAGGTATAGTCTAGTGGAAAAAAATGATCCAAATAATGGTTAGAATATGTTGCTTTCGGCTTCGGAAACTGTCTTTTTACGCCCGATATACAGGCTGTAACGGAAAGGTGTGGTCATATTTTAAGAACTGCATCTACCCATCAATGTAAACAACTTTATACAAGAAAACAAGAGGAAATTTACAAAAAAAAAAATTATCTCCCATACAAATATTGATCAGCTGATGATAACTTTGTATGGAAAGTTCATTAATTTTTTGGAAATTTTATATTTTTTCTTAGAGAAAGCTGTTTTCATGGGCATGTTGAGTTTCATGGACAGAACCGGTTCTTAAAATATGACCACACCTTTCCGTTACACCCTGTATGTATGTTTTTTTATTTTTTGTATGTCTATTTCTTTGGCACGCGGTGCAGCCTAAACGGCTTGATAGATTTAAAAAAATGAGGTATAATTAGATTGATCTTTACCGCCGAATTAACATAGGCTTTAGGAATTTTGAATAAAGAAAATGGCGGCCGCAATTAGTGATAGATATAGATATGAATCACGTGTGTTCGATATAAATAAATATTATTATTATTATTCCATTTATTAAACTTTATGTACATACTATTTACATTTTTAAATATTCAAATATAAAAATATAAAAAATAGTAGCCCACCGGCATCGGGATAGGGTCCAAGCTACCGGTGGTCAGGGCTCCTGAGAAAGGAATCTCCTAACAATACGCGCCGTGTCCAGGAGTACCGTTTTCTGTATCAAGCCCTTGATCCAGCCGCCTAACGAGAGCCTCCTTAGGTGTTCGTCGAGGCTCTTGGCTATTAAACCATTGGCCGTCACGACTATCGGCACAATGACTGCTGTATCTACCTCCCACATGTCGACAACCTCGCGAGCCAGATCAAGATACTTTGTTTGTTTATCTTTTTCAGCTTTCACGAGGTTCTCGTCATGAGGGACAGCTATATCAACAATCATTGTGCGACGCTCTAATCGATCTATCACCACTATGTCAGGCTTATTATTATTATATTAGGTTAGTGTAGTCGTATTGTTTTTGACCTAGTAGTCATGTGGGGTATCAAAATAACGAGCTTGAGGAGACGATTCCAAAAGTATAACTCACTAAAATATAGGAAATAAAAAAAAAAAATTCAAAAAGCAGACTGTAAAAAGAACTAAAAAGTTCCAAACAAGTCACTTTTCAAGCAGTCTGATGCAGTTGGTGGCATAAATTAAATAATTGAACTAAAATAACTGCCACCCTGCTTGAAAAGTGACTTCTTTGGAACTTTTTAGTTGTTTTTTAATTTTTTTTTTTTTGGAGTTGTTGCGACGTAAAAATGGCGGAATCGACAGTCTTATTTAACTGGTTCCAAAATTCCCGTGTTTGTGTGACATGCAATCAAAAGCATATCACAACAGACATATTAAAAATCTTGCTTAGAAACAAGCAGTAATGCACGCAAAGTTATAATGGTAGGTCTCTCGACATCCGCTAGATCACGACTGAGCGCAAATCAAGAAAGCCCGGTGACCGGTGTGTGTGTGACGATCCCCCGTTTTAAATTCTTTTCTGATCTGTTCTAGGTAGAAAAGAAAAAAAACGGTAGGTGTGTGGCCATGCTTATCCGTCAGTCACAATCTTGACTGTGGTAAAACTGACCAGCAAGACTTAACGTGTAATGGACGCCTAACGATTTATGAGCTTATAAATTTGTACAACAATGACCCTGTATTATTACTATATGGACTAAGAATAAACTGTGGTAGAAGCTTCCAAGTAGCTTTTAGTAAAGTTGTTTGCGTAGCGTAGCATGTTGTGTAGACTTCTCGATATACAGTATTAATCAATATACCTTCTCCTTTGCCTAATAGATGTGTAAACGTAGAAATAAGGAAGATATCATTATATTTAAACACGTAGCACACTGGTACAAAAATGTAGGAACTATTATACTGCACATGTTGGATTTAGGTGTATTAGATTACCGTCAATAGAAGTTTTTTGATTTCTGTATTTGTCTAAGTGCCCGTCAGGACCCGGAATAGCAGACACAATTAAAAACCTACTATTTTATATATGCTAAGTTTCGATATTTCACAGTGATTTTCTCATAACTGTTTACCAAAGTCTATGAATATTTGTAACTGTTTTTTCGCATTCACATGTGCAGTTTATTAATATGTTGGTTGTCTAAAACACATGACTAACTTTGAGGTTTATATGAATTGTAAAAAATATTAGTCCATGATAAAAATTTTGCTGACGGAAATAAAATAATTTAAAAGGTTTGAAATGTCTTTATTACACCCCTTAGATTACAGTATTTAAACATTTTAATAAAAAAAAAATTACTTGAAAAAGTAGAGTAACAATGTACCGCATGTGCTTTTTCAACAGAGGGTTTTTTAATTTATACATATTATTAAGAAGACTTGTTCCGTATGGTGTCGGACGTAAAAGAATAGCACCATCTCATCACTTCCCGTGGGTGTCGTAAGAGGCGACTAAGGGACTCACCGGACAATGGGCAGCACCATTATCCGTGCATTATAAGAACTACATTGCGATCGCCAACCCGCCTGCCAAGCGTGGCGATTACGGTAAACCTCCCCAATGAAACGTACACCAAAAAGATGGCCCCTAGTGCCCGGCAGCCTGCCTACCCTTGACTCCGGTAGCGGTCAAGGCCATGG
The DNA here is from genome assembly GCA_951329385.1 of Polia nebulosa. NCBI lineage: Eukaryota > Metazoa > Arthropoda > Insecta > Lepidoptera > Noctuidae > Polia > Polia nebulosa. Next base: position 27,546,636 of record OX589591.1, on the reverse strand, counting down.
CGAGTCAAGAGGTGCGAAGAATCTCCGGAGTGAATCTGGCTACCCCAACAAACACCGACGACTGGACCTGGTAACATTTAACTCAAGAACACTTCGGACTGACGAGAAGATCACCGAACTTGAGGAAGAATTGAGCAGGTTGCGATGGAGTATTTTAGGATTATCTTGAAGTCCGAAGAGAGGGGGAGGACTCGATAATCCTTGAATGCGGTAACCTGCTCTATTTCCGGGAGGGCGACCAGCAGTCCCAGGGTGGTGTCGGGTTTATCGTCCACAGGTCCCTCGTGAACAATGTGGTGAAGATCGAGAGTGTGTCGACCAGGGTGGCGTACCTTATACTCAGAATATCGTACAGGTTTACGCCCCGACTTCGACACACCCCGACGACGAAGTTGAGGCCATGTATGAGGATATATGCCATGCATGGTTAGAAAACTACCTACTGAAATGGAATGTCTATTCAATAGCTTATACAAGTTGTAATTACTGGAAGAGCGGAACTTCCTAACACAAGTATACTTCTTACTTAAATGGAAATTCCCTGAAGACCAAATGTAAACGTATTCTTAAGTTAAAGAAATAAACATTTATTATTATTTTTATTAAAACTCACTTCACCGTGGTCATGGGGGACTTCAACGCGAAACTGGGCAAACGAGACGGTATCGAACTGCGAGTGGGGCAATTTGGATTTGAACGTCGGAACCACCGGGGACACATACTGGCCAGTTTTATGGAGAAGGAGGGCCTCTATATGATGAACTCCTTCTTCAGAAAGCGTGAACACAGGAAGTGGACCTGGCAGAGCCCCGACGGTGTAACTAAAAATGAGATTGACTTCATCATTCAAGCAGATATCCAACGATGTCTCTGTGATCAACGCGGTGAAAACTGGAAGTGATCACCGCATGGTAAGAGGCACATTGAATCTAAATATCAAGCTGGAAAGATCTCGACTGATGAAGTCTACGCTCCGTCCAGCACAGATCCAAAACCTCGAAAGATTTCAGCTCGAACTTCAAAATCGTTTCGAGTGCCTAGTGAGCTCCGTGGACAAATACAATGATGGGTTCGTGGAAACTGTCCATACGGTCGGGTCTAAGTTCTTTAAGACTAGACGTACCGATAAGAACAGGAAGCTCTCTGATCCTTATATTCTCAAGCTCATGAAGGAGAGGCGGGAGATGATTCTGCAATCTTCAGACGATGCGTGTAAATACCGGCAGCTCAATAGTCCTTAAAAAGCGACTTCCGCCGCTTTAATACCGAAAAGATTAAAGACGCGATAGAGCGGAATAAAGGCTCCAAGGTTTTTGCAAGAGATCTGTCTATTGGGCAAAGCCAGCTCACGAAACTGAAGACCAACGATGGCAGAACCATATCCGCCAAATCGGAGCTTCTGAGAGAAATCGAGACGTTCTACAATACACGTCAACGACTATAACCAGCTGCGAATCTAGCTAACGACCCAAGAGCTAGATTGACCCGACACTACCGAAGACATCCCGGACGTCAGCCTGTATGAGATTAGGATGGCTCTGAAGCAGCTTAAGAACAACAAGGCGTCGGGTGATGACGGAATCAAGGCCGAACTTCTGAAGGCAGGTGGAAAACTGGTCCTTAAGGTCCTTCAGAAACTGTTCGATTCCGTCATACTCGAGGGGAAAACGCCACAGGTTTGGGGCAGGGGTGTGGTGGTACTTTTCTTTAAGAAGGGCGACAATGCCATGCTTAAGAATTACAGGCCCATCTCACTTATGAGCCATGTCTACAAGCTGTTCTCCAGAGTCATCCACGAACCGTCTCACGCGCAGGTTTGACGACTTCCAGCCTTCCGAGCAAGCCGGATTCCGAAAAGGCTTCAGCACCGTAGACCACATACATACGCTGCGGCAGGTTATACAGAAGACCGAAGAGTATAATCTGCCCCTCTGCTTAGCGTTTGTGGACTACGAGACAGCCTTCGATTCGATTGAGACTTGGGCTGTGCTGCATTCTCTCCAAAGGTGCCAGATTAACTATCGTTATATTGAGGTGTTGAAGTGTTTGTACGAAAACGCCACCATGTCAGTCCGACTTCGGGACCGGACCTCGAAACCTATCCTCCTACAGCACGGTGTGAGGCAGGGAGACGTCATTTCTCCGAAACTATTCACGGCCGCAATGGAGGATGTCTTCAAAGTTCTGGACTGGAGAGGGCTAGGCATTAATATCAATGGCGAGTACATCACTCATCTTCGATTTGTCGACGATATAGTCATCATGGCTGAGACTATGGAGGACCTGAGTACAATGCTCGATGACCTCAGTAGAGCTTCCGAAAGAGTGGGTCTTAAAATGACTGGAAGACGCAGCGTTGGAAGGCCTCCCACAAGGTGGACCGATGACCTAGTGAGGGTCGCGGGTAGCCGATGGATGCGAGACGCACAGGACCGATCATTGTGGTGACACTTGGGGGAGGCCTATGTCCAGCAGTGGACGTCTTTCGGCTGAAATGATGATGATGATTAAGAAGACTTACTAAAGAGACATTTTATTTTAAGACCTATCCATCACAATAGTCCATATTCTTGAGCTGCGTATACATTATGCGCTCCTGGCGTGCGTGCTATGAACACCCGCGCCAAGAGTGCGTTCCGCGGAACGCGCTCCAAATATTCAAATGATATCAACTAAGCGCACATGGCGCGCATGGCAACTTCCAGTGTTCGGTCGTTCAACATGCAGGCCAGTCGTGCACGAGCAGCAGCAGCGTTTATAGTGATTCACAGTATTATACCGAAGAAAAAAATGTACGTGACTACCGCAGGACCACCATCGCCAATCGCCTCCATATTTGGTAAATAATTAGTACTCAATTGGTACTAATTAGTACTCGAACAACAGAATTGGTACCTTAGCAGTTTTCGATAAAATCGACTTTGAAGGTGGTCCGGTCGTAGTCACGCTCCGTTCAGCAGGACCACCATGAGCGCCGAAAAAGGGGGCATGCTACGGCTATTCTAAGTATACAAATAATTAGTACCCTTTTATATGATTCATAACGTAAAAAAAATCAGAACTGAAACATTTGTATTTACCGAGAAATCAACGATGATTACTTACGCGCGCTCGTTCAGCAGGACCACGACTTTCAATGTTGATTAAAAGTTTGAGGAGCTTGTCGCTTTTCTCAAACCTACATAGAAGATTAGTACCCTGCAAACATTTAAGCTTTAAGTTTACGAGATATACCATGCCATTGGTGGGGCGGCGGTAGTCACGGTGTTAATTTTCATTTCAAGATTTCCCTATTCAAAACTCCGTGATTTTTTCCCAAATTTATACAAAAATTAGTACCCATAAAGAAGTTATAGTGACCGAAAATTCAGATTGCTAAGTGTTGTATTTTAAGAGAAATTAGCTTTCATTAATTTTCCATACAAAATCTCCGCGTATAACCCGACCAAATTAAGTTGTCAATGGTTTTGGAACTGTTTAATAGATGATTGGATACTTGTGCACATAAATTTATGAATGTCGGAATAGCAACAACCAGTTCAATATCTATAACTTTTATACGAACTGTGTACATAAGTACATATTAAGAAAAAAAATAACCTATCATTACCCACGGAATGTGACACCTTTGTTAATGACTTAGTTAAGTAGCTTAACTCGAATAATTATTTTTCTGTATTTTAAGTACCTACCTTCTGTGTTGTTATATGGATATCATTAAAAAGCGATAGTATTTCTTATTTATTTCTTTCCTACTAATTTACCGTTGTGCTGCAAGCAGTCCCAAAGAATTAAAAACCTAATTTACTGCAGTAACAATGTGTTGCTAATAACGTAAGTATAGAAGGGTTACATAACTAATAGTGCAGTGCAAAGGGCAAAACACGTATAGTTTAGGAAATATTTGTTTCATATCAATTTGTATTAGTGATTATGTTCGACCAGCACACAATATATTTAAAATAACTAAATCAACCTATAATAGGTAACGTTAACATTGAAATGTTGCTATAACTTTCGATTGCTAATTAGCCCTAAAAGAAAGTCATATAAAAAAAATATTATCTAAGCTACTTGGAAATAATTATTGGTTTTTTCGTTTTCTGAAACCTTTAAATATTGAGACATGTGACCTTTCTGAAATTGCAAATTTATTTATTTCTTTGTCTAAAAAAAATCTTGAAACCATAAACGAATAAAAAAAGAACTCGATATTCCACGACAGCACGCTTCGCGAACATTCTACTTCGGTAAATAACCTGCGCGACATGCCACAAAAAATATACCTAGGTATAAAAAATATAGATATTGAACTGTTTGTTACTATTCCGACATCCAATAAATTTATGTGCACGAGTGTACATCCACTTAACAGTTCAATACCATTGACAACTTAATTTCGTCGGGTTATACGCGGAGATTTAGTATGGAAAAGTAATGAAAGCTAATTTCTCTTATAATTCAACACTTAGGAATCTGAATATTCGGTCACTATAGCTTCTTTAAGTTTTGAACTTAAACTTTATCTTGCAGGGTACTAATTTTCTATGTAGGTTTGAGGAAAGCAAAAAGCTCCTCAAACTTGGAATCAACATTGAAAGTCGTGGTCCTGCTGAACGAGCGCGCGAAAGTAATCATCCTTGATTTCTCGGTAAATACAAATGTTTCAGTTCTGATTTTTTTTATGTAATTTTGAATTTGAGGTACTAATTTTCTATGTAGGTTTGAGGAAAGCGACAAGCTCCTCAAACTTGGAATCAACATTGAAGGTCCGGTCCTGTTGAACGAGCGTGCGAAAGTAGTAATGATCGTTGATTTCTCGGTAAATAAAAATGTTTCAGTTCTGATTTTTTTTTACTTATTTGTATACTTAGAATAGCTGTAGCATGCCCCCTTTTTCGGCGCTCATGGTGGTCCTGCTGAACGGAGCGTGACCACCTTCAAAGTGTATTTTCTCGAAAACTGCTAAGGTACCAATTCTGTTATTCGAGTACTAATTAGTACCAATTGAGTAGGTACTAATTATTTACCAAATATGGAGGCGATTGGCGATGGTGGTCCTGCGGTAGTCACGTGCATAAGAAAAAAACATAAACGTAAAGTGGGTTGGTGGATGAAAGAGTTGTACCGAAATACACCATGGTACAATACAGAAAAATAGTTATTCGAGTTAACCTACTTAACCACGTCATTAACAAAGGTGTCACATTCCGTGGGTAATGATAGGTTATTTTTTTCTTAATATGTACTTATGTACACAGTTTGTATAAATGTTATAGATATTGAACTGTTTGTTACTATTCCGACATCCATAAATTTATTTGCACGAGTATCCAATCATCCACTAAACAGTTCAAAACCATTGACAACTTAATTTGATCGGGTTATACGCGGAGATTTTGTATGGAAAAGTAATGAAAGCTAATTTCTCTTATAAAATACAACACCTGGGAATCTGAATTTTCGGTCACTATAACTTCTTTATGGGTACTAATTTTTGTATAAATTTAGGAAAAAATCACGGAGTTTATAATAGGGAAATCTTGAAATGAAAATTTAACACCGTGGCTACCGCCGCCCCACCAACGGCATGGTATATCTCGTAAACTTAAAGCTTAAACTTTGCAGGGTACTAATCTTCTATGTAGGTTTGAGAAAAGCGACAAGCTCCTGAAACTTTTAATCAACATTGAAAGTCGTGGTCCTGCTGAACGAGCGCGCGTAAGTAATCACCGTTGATTTCTCGGTAAATACAAATGTTTCAGTTCTGATTTTTTATGATATGAATCATATAAAAGGGTACTAATTATTTGTATACTTAGAATAGCTGTAGTATGCCCCCTTTTTCGGCGCTCATGGTGGTCGTGCTGAACGGAGCGTGACTACCGTCGGATCACCTTCAAAGTCGATTTTCTCGAAAACTGCTAAGGTACCAATTCTGTTCGAGTACTAATTAATACCAATTGAGTACTAATTATTTACCAAATATGGAAGCGATTGGCGATGGTGGTCCTGCGGTAGTCACGTACATAAATACACCACAACTTATTTCTCTCCAAGCGTCTTCTCTGAGCGATTTATTATGATAAAAAGAACTTTTCAGTTCTTAACAGTTCTTTTGTACCATAAAATTGAATTAATTTACGACAACTCTGATTATCCATCGCTCGGAACGCAACGAACACACAAAATAATATCACGTCCGTCTCAACTGGCGCGCGCGCCACAGTGAGCTTCCTTTGATGCGCGGTAAAAAACCGACTCTAGATGGAACGGGCCGGTCTAAGTTCGAGCATTCCAAAAAACACATTGGCGCGCGTTCCAAAATGGTATCCATTTCGCGCGCCAATGTTCGTCCTCTTGGAGCGAGAAGTCGATACGCGGCTTTGGAACTGCTTGTTCAAACCATTATCAATATAAATAAATAAAATTGAAGTGTCTGTTTGTAATGTCAAAATAATAGTTTTTTTTTTAAGCTCATACTTATTCCAATAATTTTTTTTTTTTTAATTTTTGTCTGTTTGTTCCGGTTAATCTTCGAAAAGGCTGGACTAATTCTGATAAGCCTTTACTGGCAGGTAGCTGACTATATAGGAAGTATTTTGACGGAAATAAAATAATTTAAAAGGTTTGCAATGTTTTTATTACACCCCGTAGATTACAGTATTTAAACATTTTATTCAAAATAATTTTACATGAAAAAGCAGAGTAACAATGTACCGCATCTGCTTTTTCAACAGAGGTTTTATGAATTTATACATATTATTAAGAAGACTTACTAAAGAGACATTTTTTATTAAGACCTATCTATCACACTAGTCCATATTCTTAGAACTTCTTGTTCAAACCATTATCAATGCAAATAAATAATGTGTGTGTGAACTGAGGGACCACACTGGTATTTCGCAAAAGAAAATCGTTGGATTTAATAGTAGACTGAAAACAATTGTAAAACAAATCTGGGAATTTGTAGTCAAACATTAAAAACTACAGCCCCTAAAGTGCGGTCCCTCAGTCCTCACAGACAATCACCCAGATCTCGGAAAGTATCTGAAAAATTATGGTATTGCGACTACAGTTTACTAAAAACAGACCACAAAGCATCAAAGATAAAAAAATATATAACGACTAAACTGTGGCCCCTCATTCCACACAAGAAAGATAACTCCCAGATTTGTTCTACAATTATTGTTTTTAGTCTACCACTAAATCCTACGATTTTTATTTTGCGAAATACCAGTGTGATCCCTCAGTTCACACACACATAATAAATAAAATTGAAGTGTCTGTTTGTAAAGTCAAAATAATAGTTTTTTTTTTTAAGCTCATACAGTTATTTCCACGATACCTATGCCTAAAAATTTATTTAAAAAAATTTTGTCTGAACGTTCCGGCTAATCTTCGAAACGGCTGGACCAATTCTGATCTTTTACTGGCAGGTAGCTGACTATATAAGGAGTAACTTATGCTAATAAATATCCACGCGGGCGAAGCCGCTGGCAGAAGCTAGTTTGTAAATAAAATAGGCTTAAAAAGAAAATGCTCTTCCCGGAAAATAACAGAGAACGGAAGTTATTAATAGACATTAATACTTGCAAGAATGTATATTTGAGCTTAAAATTACCTCTTCAAATATTGAAAGATTACAAGTCTATTTTTGTAGTAAAACATCTTATCTTCTCTTTCTGCCGACTGCCTTTTTACCAGGATTTCTCTGTCCTTTGCCTGCTTTAGGTTTCTTAGCTGTGAAATTGGTGGGGTTGCTACCCTTCGTCTTGGTTTTGAAGTTACGCTTGCCTTTAGCTGGCTTTGTGTTTTGCTTTTCTTCTGAACGGCTGCAAAGAAAAAAATATAAATTAAGGTTATTGGGAAACTGCCGGTATCTGGATAAACGCTGGGACCTGAGGCGCCAAAGGAGCGTTAGGTTCTATCTTGTTGTCCTCCAATGATAGTTTTCAAGAAAATTTACGACACTAGTTGACGAAACTTAGGCGAGAGGTTTTTTAACACGGTTTTATTAGCTTGGTATGTATCTATGTAGCGGAATCTTTGATTATGATTTTCACCCACTTCAAAAGGATTGAATTGAAATATCGCATACTTGGGTAAGTTTCCAATAAAACGGAGCTGGGCGGAAACGTACAGCAATCGTCCAATCTCAGAGCTCCGCTTCAATGGAAACGCACCCTTATCAAGAACCGATTACAACGCACGGTTAGCTAAGTGACGTCATTCTTATTCAAATATGGCGGAATAGTTATTTTTTATGAATTTCCATGTTATAGGTATCAAATGAAAGAGTTTGGTAAGAAGAATACGAAACATAAAAAACAAAGCGTGTTTTTGGATTTTTATACTAGAAAATGATTACTTTGAAAACGTAACTTATGATGTAAACATGACATTTTGTTAATTTTTGCCAGGGGCCTGGACTTGACACCGCAGTGCTGCCACCTGTTGTAAGTCAGTTCAGAAAACTCTCATTTATTCGAAACACTATAGGATAATATTTTAAGACATGCTACTCATAAGTCATCTACTATGCCTATGAGGTTGAGCTTACCATTCTCTACTACAGAATAGTCTTAGGGCGCTTTTATATATGAATTTGTTCACGTCCCCAAAGCAGCAGGTGCAGTCTTCATGGTTGCGACTTCACGACTGCGCGTTTGTATGATTCCGCCGAAGCGAACGAGTGGGAAATCATCCAATGACTTCTCCCGCTCTGGGTGGAGCGGAAGGGCGTGTCAGACTCTTACTGACTAAAACCCACCCGTTCCTTCCGTGCCCTAAGTGTCCAGGGGCGCGGTATGTATGTATGTATATCGGGCTGGTTTCCGCAAGTCCACGCCCAAGGCGCGTATTTTGCGTACAGCAGGGGCGCGGTAACTCTGTTTCGAATTTATCCACAACCCCTGGGCAGTATTCTTCTAGGTCATCTGTAATTTTAATTTGCTAGAAAAGAATATTAGCAATACTTACTTCACTTGCTCATCATTTATGTGCTTCGCTACTGCCTTATCCATATCAATCTTAGGCCTCTTGTTCAGAATGTTATCAAGCATACTCAAATTATTTTCTCTCTCTTGAGCGGGTGTTGGTATTGGTAGTTTGCGTTTCCTTTCTTTGCCTGGGATGAGCTCATGAATGCCTTTGCCTCTGGCTTCCTTCTCTTTGGGCAATTTGTCTTGGAACTTGCCGAGCGACGCTGTTGAAGCCTTGGCTACTGTTGCTGCAGTGTCTAACTGCAAATTAAAAAGTTATACAGGTAAAACAACTGAATGTTATTTGCTTTACAAAGACTTTCAGAGTAAATATTTTTTATAATTTCTTTCTAACAAAATGATAATTCGACTCTTTTGTATATACTGAATCACATAATTATGGATACGCCCTTTGCCCAGCAGTGAGCTAACGCCCCTATATCAATATAGGGTGTTAAAAGACAGTTTCCGGGCGTATTTGTTCAAGTTTTCACTTCTGTCGGCACTCCCGGATTGCCTCATTTTTTGTGTTAAGTGTTATTACTAAACTTTTTTCCAAACCAAAATCTGAATTTTCGATAATTTTTTTCGAAATTAATCCAAAGTAGGGACCTACTGTACCTGTGTAGCTGAAGCTTTATCAGAAGTGACAGGTAGTCCAACCCTGGGTATCTTGACCTTCCTGGCCCGAGCAATATTCTTGAGCCTCTGCAACTCATTCTTGGCCACTTTCTCTGATTTCTCACTGGCTTTCTTCTCAAACATGTCTGTCATAGGATTCAAGTTTTGTGGCACCTCTATCAACCAATTTTTCTCTTTCTCTGCAGCTGCTTTCTTGAACCTAGAATGTTGTAAAACAAATGTTATTTAGGTGAACGCTCCAGGGTAGCCTGCAAAATTCAAATTGCCTTACATTTTTTGCAATTTGCTGGTCTGTATCAGTTTGTATGCTGGTCAAAATATGATTCGCGACTGTAGCAGGTACGTATTTACAGAACTGTAATCATTAAAATCATCAATACAACTCTCTCAGTTGAATTGATGCCAAATTTCATGATTTCATGACATTCTTACATTTGACATCAATTCTAACTGAAAGAGTTGTATTGATGATTTTAATGATTATAATTCTATAAATACATACATACTTGCTAAGGCCACTAAGGCTTCCACCTTAAATCAAAACTAACCAAATGAGATTAAGAAATCAAAATTATGGAGTGCTCATGTTACACTGGTCCAAATTAAACTGGTGCATTTCTGCCCGTAGGTACATAATATCATGGTTGTTACATTACAGAGGAGATGATTCAATGGATTTTAAATAGATAAGTTTCGAAATAAGCTTACCCATACAAAGGCACCCATTTTTGCAGTTGTTCATCCCACTGTAATTTATCCTTCTTCTTCTTAGTGATACCCTTAGCTTTAGCAAACTCTTGCCATTTGGTGAGAGCCTTCGGCTTGGGACAGGGCTTGGCCCTTGGGATCACTGTCTTGGGTTCCGGCAATCTGACAACGATTGCCTCATCAACCCGCTCTGTAGGAAGCTCCCATATTTTGTTTAGGAGCAACTGTGTGTTGTCACGAGTTAAAGACGTTAAATAATCATCTTTGCTGGCCCTAGAAAATAAAGTGAAGTTAGTGCTCTGACGCACTTAATTTACAGCGATTTATTTTATCTTCAAGACATGTTTTATAAATTTTATGCAAAAACACAACGGAAATAGTGAAGAATTCATAATAAAACAGTAAAAATCAACTCACTGTAACAATTTTGTGTCCAAGTCGTTGGTGTCCGATGCAAGTAAAGAGCCTATATCAAGATCTACATCTAAATGCTTTTCTACTGTGATAGGTTTATACTTCTCAGATTTTTTCTGTTCTTTTCCTAGTATTTCATTAACGATATCCATATTTATTTAATTTTATAAAATAACACATTCCCTTGCACGCAAGAATAACCTCAAACTTATTTTGACGTTTGGTTTCACTCATTGGTGCAATCCACGTGCAACAAAGTATGTCTTCGACTCTTCGTAAACTTTTTCATGCATGCGAGATTTAATTAGTGTCCTAAATGCAGACATATTAAAAAAAATATTTTCCCGAAAGAATCACAACTTAAATAGTGTTTTTAGATTTTAATTAAAATATACAATTTTACAACTCCAATTTAATTCTTCTGTTTGCATATTTCTATCTTCACAAACTGAACTGTTTTTTTTTTTTTGGCGGGATTTTGTCGAGTGAAGTTCAGTGGCTGTTTTAATTATTCGTTTATTGATTCCTAGTGGATATTGTGATGTAAAATTGGTGTAGTTTTGTGTCTCAAGTGTCAACGCAAATGGACAATATGTGGAATCATTGAAACAGGCGCGATCTCGGTAAAATGGAGCTGAGAATTTTATTGTAGTATTGACTACCTACCTCAACGAAGTTTGCCGAGAAGGCTGACTCGACACATTTGTGGCCAAATAAAAAAGTAAAAATACACTATGTAAGACTAGGCAATATGGTTTAAAGACTATAGCCTTCCCTTCGGGGTAAATAAAAAAAAATACGCTTATAAATAAAATCAAAGAGAATGCAATTCCATATCTTTTCATAATTTATTTGTAGTTTTAAGTTGAAGGTATTTATTGAATAGCTTTGAGATTTATAGAGGATAATCGTGGCGTTATGACTGGTGATTCGGAGAAAACATATTGTTTCAAAAATGAAAACAAATTCGTCGTCAAAAGTGGATGTAAAAAACGTATGTGGAGATCTCTGAAGCAAATATTAACGGCTGAAAGAGCTTTACCATGGCACAACGAAGCTGTTTTATGTAAGAGTTAATTCCATAATTTGAGATTTATACCAAAGTGCAATGTTTATTTTATAATAACCTCACTTTTTTACTTCAGATTACTCCATTAACGCTCCGCCAACTTTTAAACCAACCAAGAAGTATTCGGATATATCTGGCCTCCCTGCTCCGTACATAGATCGTCACTCCAAGCTATTTTACAGCAATGCAGAAGAGTTTGCTACTGTCAGAAGTTTACCAATGGACATCACCGCAGGATACCTACAACTGAGAGGCGCTAATACAATAGTAGGGTGAAAGATATAATCTTGCTTGACTATAAATATTGCTAAATGATCAACAATTTGTAATTTCTGTTACATACCTGTTCAAATTGGAATGGTGAATCGGGCTAGAGCTGGTTATTGAACTTGTTGTGAAATAAAAAGAATATGAGAAAGATATTCATGACATAAATCATAAAAGTAATCATTTCAGAGTTTTACTAATATGTTTAAACTCATCCGTCGTAAGCATTATCTAATACCTTTCAACTAGCAATTATTCTTGTATAAATGTATATATCTGTGGCCTGGTGCTAAAAGGGCCAAAGTACATTTTTGTATGAAATGAGATTGTAATGCCAGTTTGATGAAAAAGTGTGATATTTTTTGTGCTAAAAGGGCGTTATTTTATCAACAATCTATCAAAAGTTAGTATGTTAAAAAGGCCAATGTAGTGTGTGCTTTCATACTGATAAGCAAAAAAAATATATGATGAAAGGGCTTACTGGTTCATTCTTCTAATGCTCATTACTGAAAATAGTGATTATTGATAATGGCCCTTTTAGTATCAGGCCACAGATATATAATCTGGGATGAGCCGGTTTCGACTATTCTGCCAGTGTCACGTTGGGACGACTGCGCAGAGGCAGGTCATCTCGTCAAACTTATCGTGTATTCCCGTTCGTCCCACCGACCTCGTTCCACTGGTGGGACGAACGGGAATTTACAATAAATTAAGGCGCTATTAGCTGCCACCTACCTTGAGTGGTTAGCTTGCGTGTTCTGCGCTGAGCTCACGCAGCGCGTCGTATATCCACCCAGTAATAGGACTCGCCCATCAAGGAGCGCTGTCCGAAATTAGACGCATTATTAATTTATTACACATAAAACAACAAGTAAACTAAAACACTGAGACTAAATTATAAATAATTAAATGATCTTTAAAACAGTGAAGGTTTCATAAAAATACGCTTAATAGTTTTTGCGTGATTATCCATTTTTTATCCGCGTTAGACATAACTTTATAAATTAATTACACTATGTTTTAAAAATATTATTTCAAATGTTCTCAGATCAAATTACGACGGAAATAGTCTAGAGTAACATATTTTTTTCAAAGAAATAAGACTAGTCGTTTAGACGTGATGTTCAATTAAAAACCTTTAAAAGTCGTATAACTACGCGTACGCCTTAAATTTGTTCCCGATCGTCCCACTCGGTATTTTAGTGGGACGAATGGGAATATGTTCTTAGATTAGTGCCATTCGTCCCACTAAATAATATAGTGTAAGTATAAAATATTATTATTAATTTAATTAATTGTGTCGACTGCTGCTGCCGACAACATTTCTGTGACTACTGCCGGACCACCAACGCCGATCGCTTCCATATTTGGTAAATAATTAGTACTCAATTGGTACCTACTAATTAGTACGACTTCCACTTTTAGAGCTCAATTATGTCTCAAGAAGCGGAACCTGGTCCAGCTAGTAATACAGGAAGTTTTTTACAATATGTATGTACAAAGAAAGGGTGGAATCGTCCTTCCGCATGCTGGATATCAATTTTTGAGGAAAAGGGAATATAAAAGCGGAGCTGTTAAATATATGGCAATGCCATCTTAGAAGGAAAAATAAGTGCAGTGGGACCTTAACTATAAAAGCAGTTTTTTTTTAGTTTTTTTTTTCATGCAAAATCAGACAAAGGTAAATAAACTATGCACGTTTATTGCAAGATGATCAAATTTTGAAGGAAATCACACACACATCCTGTACACCGGACTTCAACCAATATGTAATAGACGTACATATAGCGTTGCCTTCCAAGGCAAGTTGCCCTGCGTTCCAAGCACCTTTAATTCAACAATTTCGATAATGTTGGACGAAGGACTTGATAAGGTAACTTTATCCAAAAGATATTCCCAAGTTCGCAAACATTAAAAGCTCTTTGTATCGCCATCGAAATAGCACTAATAATATTAGTAAAATCACTTTTAAGACGTTGAAATTTTTGTTAGCAGACTACTGTTACTATAACACACGACTATGTGCTCATTTTTTGGTCCCAAGAAGCTAAAGAAAAATTGATAATTTAAAAATATATATTTGGTGGTTCTCAGCTCACTCACACAACAACAACTCATACAATAAGTATACTATAGATGTTTGACCGTGTCCCGGCCGGGGCACGTCCGGGCCCGGTGCACACGTTCATGTTACACCGGGCCGTGCCCCGGCTGGGAAACAATGGCCACCGACATATCGACGCCGTGCCCAGGCCGGGACACGGTCTAGCATTCATGCTAGCACTTCATACAAAATGTATACTACAATCTTTGACCGTGCCCCGGCCGGGGCACGGCCCAGTGGCGACACGGTGTAACGTGAATCATCTTTTACACGGTTCATGGTGATTTAGGGAGTGACAGTCAAAGCACAGCGATGACGCCATTATTTTACGCTTTAAAGCTCAATTACACCTTTCGATTTCAAGGGACCCAATTTAGGAACAAACTAAGTAGGAAGCGAGCGATTACACTATCCTAAATTGAACTCCTAAGTCGGCAGTGTTGCCAACTCTTACAAATTCGAGTCCCTAGACAGAATATCAAAAGTCGCTATAAAGTCTCTTAAAAACTGATTCTACCAGGAGCGGACTAAAAAATAAAAAGAGCGGACTCAGATTTTTTTTCTGGGAAAGGGACTGGGAAGTTTAATTTAATTTTAAACACATACAAAAATACTAATAGCCCATTTGTAGCGAGAAAGTCGCTAAATTGGCAACACTTAGCTCTAAATCGGAGTGATGGGATTACACTATCCTAAATGGTACACAATTTAGGAAGTCAAATCGGGACCTTTCAATCTCACTAAATCGGACACTAACTGCTCTAACTGCTATTACACCTTCCTGTTTCCTAAATTGGGTCCCTTGAAATCGGAAGGTGTAAATTGAGCCATTAATGTCAAACCGTAAAAATGAAACATACGAGATACTTTTTTATCTAAGTAGGTACATAAAGTTGATTATGTGATTATAACTGTGATTTTTTTGTTCTTTATTAAATGACTGATTTTTATTTTTATATTTTTTTTTCATCATTACAACCAACCAGTACGAAATTAAATATTTAAAATATAAAAAATAGTATCCCACCGGTATCGGGAACAGGGTCCAAGCTACCGGCAGTCAGGACTCCAGAGAGAGGAACCGCCTGACGATGCGAGCCGTGTCCAGAAGTACTGCTTTCTGAATCAAGCCCTTGATCCAGCCGGTTAACGAGAGCCTCCTGAGGTGTTGGTCGAGGCTCGTGGCTATTAAACCATTGGCTGACATGACTATCCGTACAATGATCGCTGAGTCCACATCCCACATGTCGACAACCTCGCGAGCCAAGTCAATATACTTGATTTGTTTATCTTTCTCGGCTTTCACGAGGTTCTCGTCATGTGGGACGGTAATGTCAACAATCATTGCACGCCTCTCGATTCGGTCCACCACCACTATATCAGGCTTATTGGCTACAATAGTCCTGTCAGTGATGCTGGACCGATCCCAGTACAATGAGATATGACCATTATCGAGAACTGGGTCGGGCGCATATCTGTAGTACGGCACTTCCGATTCCACAAGAGAGTATTTCAGAGCAAGTTGCTGATGGATAATCCTGGCTACAAGGTTGTGCCTATGCAAGTACTCACCGTTAGCTAGACGAGAACAACCAGAGATTATGTGGCGGATTGATTCTCCCGGACGATGATATGCCCGACAGATGTCAACCGTACCGTCCTTCACAATAAATCTCCGGTAGTTTTTCGTCATAATAACTTCGTCCATAATTGCACAGACAAAACCTTCGGTTTCCCAAAAGAGATCACTGACACGCAGCCAGGTTACGGACGCTCGTTGGTCTACATCGAGCCCATGTAGGGCCCGAAAAAAGCGTCCGTGAAGTTCCTTACTCTGCCATACTTCTCTGCGATCGTTAGTGTCAAGCACTATAGGTTTGCGCCAGTTCTCGTTAGACAAGGAGAGTGGGGTAAGGCCCTTGTGCACCGCCACAACATCTCGATGCATACCCACGTCAGCAGCTAGGAAATATTCCCTTAGACTGCTTACCTCGCGGTTGTGCAGGGTCTTAGCATTTAAAAAGCCTCGGCCTCCACACTTCCGCGGGATATACAGTCTCATCACTGACGAACGTGGGTGATGCATTCGAAATGCAGTCAGCAGTGTACGGACACGCCTAACCAGGGCGTCCACTTCTGTTTGAGTCCATTTGAGTACGCCGAAAGAGTACATCAATACCGGCATGACCCAACCGTTGAAGGCGCGCACCTTGTTCCCGATTATAATCATTAAAATCATCAATACAACTCTTTCAGTTAGAATTTATTTCAAATGTAAGTATTTAAACCATTCATACTATAAAGGCTCAATTACATCATCCGATTTCAAGGGAGCCAATTTAGGAACAATCTAACTAGGAAGTTGGAAGCTAGCGATCACACTACACTAAATTAGACTTAGGAGTCTCGGTTGCCAACTTCTACAAATTAGGAGTTTGATATTCTTATCAAAAGTCGTTAGAAAGTCGCTAAAACTGATTATACCAAGGAGCGGATCAAAAAAAAAAACCGGACTTGGACTTTTTTTTTCTGGGAAAGGGACGTTGGGAAAATTCTTATTAAAAACGTAAAAATATAATCCATTTTTAGCGACAGAGTCTCTAAATTGGCAACACTTAGGTCTAAATCGTAGTGATGCGATTACACTATCCTAAATCGTACACGATTTAGGAAGTCAAATCGGGACCTTCCAATTTGACTAAATCGGACTCTAACTGCTATTACACCTTCCGATTTCCAAAATTAGCTCCCATGAAATCGGATGATGTATTGGAGCCCTATTTCACATTCTAAGTTTTTCTGCGTAAGGGTGGTGTTACACTTGTCCAAGATTTTACGTTTGTAGTCTGAGAAAATAGAGGAACGTGGAAAACCTTTTTACTACTATTATCATTAGATTATTAGAAAAAATAAAACAAGAAAAAGCTTTGGGTGAAGTCATCGATCGAAAGGCGAAGAAAAAAAAACATTCAAGTTTTAACTAATTACTTACAAGTCGAGGACAAATATTGCGTTTTTTACGTATAGATGATTCAACATATTACATTGATACGAAAATATTAGATAAGTGTTTTGTGGTAAAACAATTATCTCTAACCTAACGTAGCGAGAGCCCTTGGTTTTGATTTTGACTCCCCGAGTCAACCCCCGTTAGGATTTCTGAACAGATCAATTTTGACAGACCACCAGCTCTATTTTTAATTTAGCTATCAGCACTGCTGTCAGTGTCAAATCGATAAGACCACGGCCAACGTGCATCGCATGCCTTTCATGAACTTATTTTACAGTTTTGATCAGATTTTGTGATAAATCAAGTGTTTTATTTGAAAGAATGTCTTCGTCGTTCTTTTTAAAAGGAAAGTCTAGGCAAGTACAAAAAAGAAAAGGTGAGAAAGTAAAGAAAAAGAATCCTAAAAAACAGAACGCGCCTAACCTAGAAAATGGACAGGAATCGTCGGATAGTGAACTAGATTTACGAAAGTTTTCTGATGCGGAGGAGTCGGAAAGTGACTATGAAACGGCTGAGCAGAAGAAGTTACGTCTAGCTAAGAAATATCTAGAAGAAATCGAGAAAGAGGAGGCGAAGCGAGCAGAGCTCAAAGAAGTCGATGATGCCATTGAAAGTCGTTTGAAGAAAGACTATTTGGAACAGAAAGGTAAATTAAAGATTGAAGTTGCCGAAAAGTACGTAGAACCAAGTGAAACTGACCCGAGACTCATTCGTGCTAAGGAACACCGTCTAACGCTAACATGTGTGTGTATCAGCAGTGATAACAACTTCGCGTTTACTGGCAGCAAATGTGGATCAATAATCAAATGGGGCATTAAAGAGAAAAGAAAACTTGGTAGTTTAACATATAAAACTCATTCCAATTTCATAAAAGGTGATGTAAAATCTCTTGCAATATCTACAGATGGTAAATATTTAGTGTCATCTGATGACTCGCCACATATTGTAGTGTGGGATCCAGACACACTCAAACACATTCATACATTGAAAGGCCATAAAGATGTTGTAACAGGGCTTGTTTTCAGAAAAAATACTCATGATTTGTACTCGGCAAGTAAAGACAGATCAGTGAAAATATGGTCATTAGATGAGATGGCTTATGTTGAAACTTTGTTTGGACACCAGTCACCCATCACGTCCATTGATGCGTTAACAAGAGAAAGAGCACTAACAGCTGGAGGAAGGGACACTACAGTGAGGATTTGGAAAATAGCAGAAGAATCACAGTTGATATACAATGGACCTGTAGGAAGTCTGGATGAGGTTAAGCTTTTAGATGAAGAGCACTTTGTATCCGGCAGTGACAATGGCTCATTATGCGTATGGAGTGTGATGAAAAAGAAGCCTCTGTGTGTAGTTACAGAAGCCCATGGCTCTGAAAATGAAGTACCAAGGTGGATTACTAGTCTGGCAACTTTATTGAACTCTGATGTTTTTGCATCAGGTTCCTATGACCTTAATATTAAGCTATGGAGAGTCTGTGACCAATATAGGAAAGTTTTACCTATGTTTAGTGTACAAGTGTGTGGATTCGCAAACTCAATGCAGTTTACAAGTGATGGTAAACAGTTGTATGTAGCTGTCGGCCAAGAACACAAGGCTGGCAGGTGGTTCAAGTTAGGAGGTGCCAAAAATGGACTTTTAGTTGTTAATTTTACTATTAAGACGTAATATATTGTATTAAACAAATAAAATTTTATTTTGTTGTTTCATTCTCATGTTCTTTATGTTAGTAGGTAAAAGGTCCAATAAATAATTTTCAATCTAGATGAATCAATGAGTGTTCAATGTGTGCGTAGTTGCAGCGGAAAAATGTTGAATTTCGTAATTTCAGTTTAGCAGATATTTAGTGTATGACGTCGTGTAAATGTGTATGGTAAGTACAAATTTGTGCATCCAACTAGGCATGGGCAAAGTGTATCATTTTTGCGATTGGAACATTTGCATCTGGATCACTGATATGTTTCATTTAGATCATTTGGATCATCGGCTCAAATGATGTGAAATACAAAATCAAAATCAAAAATCAAAATCAAAAGTCATTTATTCAAACTAGGCTGAGAACCAGCACTTTTTGAACGTCAAAGTTCTACATAAAGACAGTCCCCCAAAAAACGCCCGCCCGTCACCACTTCCTAGTGTTTTAGCTGTGAAGAAGAAGTGGCCAACAAACTCCCCAGCAACACATCTGTCTGTTAAGTTTTAAGAACTTGAATCTATATAATTTTATGCAACAATCTTAACATTATGTAAAACAGAAAAATAAATATATGTCGTCTAAAATATAATCATAAAATTAAATAATCCGCCACTTGCCAGCTAGCACACTCAATCATGCCATTAAAAACAAACTCTAGCATAAACACTAAACCAAATTAAAGAAGCCTCCATACATAACTGGTGTGCCTGCTTACAAGAACAAAGATAGAAACTATCAACGGGCTGTGATTCGAAGCCACAAGTGATGAACTAGGGCCATCACACTAAAATTGGTAGACAATTATTATATGAACTCATATAATCTGTCATAACCATAAGCTAAATATGGAGAAAGAACATCAAGTGTAACATTGTCTTGCGTTCAACACAGCGACCAACTATTATTATCTTCTAAGTAGTCGTTGATGGAATAGTATGCCTTCGAACAGAGACTAGATTTAACTTTAGTTTTAAATGCATTAAAAGGCAAGTCAAGAAAAGAACGGGGTAGCTTATTGTAAAATTCGATACCGAGACCCTCAAACGAACCATGAACCCTACGAACACGGTGGGCAGGAACATGAAGTTTATACTTATTTCTGGTGTTAAAATTGTGGATATCACTGGTCTTTTTGTATAAATGTATATTTTGTCTAATGTATAATATGTTTGCAAAAATGAATTGAGATGCCACCGTGAGAATTCCAATCTCTTTGAAAATTTCTCGTAAAGAAACTCTTGACCCTAACCTGTATATTGCTCGTACAGCACGTTTTTGTAAAACAAATATATTTTGTATGTCCGCAGCTTTACCCCACAAAAGAATACCATAAGACATAACACTATGGAAATAACTAAAATAGACTAACCGTGCTGTGTCAACGTCAGTATATTGTCTAACTTTTCTGACGGCGTAGGCGGCAGAGCTGAGCCTTCCTGATAGGCCTGATATATGTGAGCCCCATTGAAGTTTGGAATCAACAGTTATACCCAAAAAAACTGCCGAGTCCACAGTTTCAAGCACTTCATTATTTAAGATGACATTAGGTCCTAGATTTATAACATTAGGTAAGGCAAACTTTATACATTTAGTTTTCTTAGCATTAAGAACTAAGTTATTTGTCGTAAACCAATCCGTAACCATTGAGAGAGCGCTATCTACGTTATCAAAATCATTTCTATTCCTATCTACTTTAAAGATAAGAGAGGTATCATCTGCAAACAGTACTACGTCACAGATACCCTTTAAAAAATATGGTAAATCATTAATATACACCAAAAACAAGAATGGTCCCAATATCGAGCCTTGAGGCACACCTAAATGAATTGGTAGCCCGGAAGACTTAACACCATTGATATCTACACATTGGAACCTATTACATAAATATGAATCAATTACATTTAGAGCTTCGTTTTGGAGACCATAATGACGCAGTTTACGCAAAAGCGTGTCATGGTGTACGCAATCAAAAGCTTTGGAGAGGTCACAGAAAACTCCGATTGCATTTTGCGAGTTCTCCCATGCGTTGAATATGTGTTTTAGGAGAGCAACACCCGCATCTGTAGTCGATCGACCTTTTGTAAAGCCATATTGATCATTATGAAGGAGGCTATTTACATTAAAATATGTTAGCAACTGCTTCAGTATTAACTTTTCAAAAATTTTGCTAAATGCAGGCAGGATGGAAATAGGCCTGAAGTTGCCTATATCATTTTTATTGCCTGATTTAAATAGAGGTATGACTTTACTACACTTCATGAGATCAGGAAAAGTTCCTGAGTCCACGCATTTATTAAAAGTTACAGCAAGATAAGGCGCTACGATGCCTATTATATCACTCAAAAGTTTGATTGAGATGCCCCAGTAATCACCTGTGTTTTTTGATTTTAAAGAGTTAAAAACGTTAACTACGTCAAGTGGTGTTACATGCTCAAAACTAAATGATTGATTGCACTTAGGTACACTACCGTTCAAAAGACTTTCAGCTTTAGACGGGGATGAATTTAAGAAGCGAGTTGTAGTTATAGGTATGTGGGCAAAAAACTCATTAAATGCCTGAGCTACGTCAGCTGGTTTACTAACTAATTTGTTTTCGAATAGAATCTCTAGCTGATTTACTTTACAGAATGTTACGTAGGTATACATTTAGGTACGTTGCGTCGCGGGCGTTTACTACTGAGTCAGAATTATATGTAAACAATGCTCAATGTTATTTTGTATTTTTTTTTAGTGTACAAAATGTATAAGTAGGTATGTAAGAGTTAAGATTATAAATAAAATCGATCTTCCTTCATACTTTATCCAGGCTTAGGACTGGCGGCTATTCGATAATTATTTATGGCCAGCTGGTTATAACGCTTGTTAGTGTAAACAATAAAATTATGCAAATAACAATCATAAAGTACTTGTTAGGTAAGCGCCATAATGGCTCAATTACACCTTCCGATTTCAAGGGACCCAATTTAGGAAACAGGAAGGTGTAATAGCAGTTGTGCACGGCCGCTTTTTTGTAACCATTCAATGGTTACAAAAAAGCGGCCGTGCAGTATATGGAGCTAACGTTCTAAAATTTCCAGTGTAGTATCGATATACTGTTTAATACTTTCGTACACGCGCGTACACAATACTTTAATAGAAAATAAAACAACTGCATTTACTTTGTACTAAGTGTTTATTAGTGAATGACTAATTAAATAAAAAACAACATTAATAGCAAAGTACTATTAACATTGATTTATAATCAGATTTTTTTATTAAACGTATACAACAAATATATTGCCTACTGTAAAAGCCCATGTAGATATACGTAAATCTTAGGCGTTCATCGTCCTAATAGAACGCGACCATCGCGCGAATAATATTGCTACTGGCTCATTAAGCATGTCACAGTCACTTACACTATATATCCGAGTCCATTAGGTACATAATAATTATTACGTTGGTGGCAAAATAAACAGCGCCTACGCACAGTGTCCTTGGCTGCACATTTGTGACTGATAAACAAAAGAGAACAGGAAGCGCACGCTAAAAAGATATCTACCTATACCGTTAAGTTTTTAAATTCGTCTTTTGAATTATCTACTGGTGTTAATTTTTTTTTTTTCTAATTAGTATTTCTATTTAATCAAATTGTACGGTGTAACATCGAAATATTTGTACGCTGGATGCAGCAGTATATACCACCTACTGTCTGTCTGTCTTATGTGTTACCTACTGTAACAACTTTTTGTAATGTTCCGGCAAATAAATGCATTTGTTACTAAAGATGCAATTATTATTGTAATAATTTCGAAAGTTTAAGATAAAAACAAGTAACCTACTATTTTATAACAAAAGTTATTACTTGTTTAAGAATTGTGTGCCCACCTGTACCAATCCAATAATGGTACAACACTGGAAATTTTAAAACGTTAGCTCCATATACTGCACGGCCGCTTTTTTGTAGCCATTCAAACCAAAGAGAATATAATTTCATTCAAACTTGGTCGGTTTATCCATCTATTGAGGTTGTTTTGGTATTTTTATTATATCTCTTTAATTATTGAGTGTAATGAGCTGAAATTTTACATTTGAATAGTTGCATTAACACACTAAATATCTGAATATGTTTTATTATGATTTTTCTTTAAAAAGTCCTTCAATCGGATGTCATAAAATATAGTGGTCCAGTCGTAGTAAAATATGCCCTTGCTCATTAATTACTAAGAGCACATAAATGATACTTGGCAAGACATTGTAGACCCTCAAAAGACACAAATAAATGTGATAAGTTAGGCTCCAGAGTTCCTATTTTAAGTTCTAGGACCTAATAACCTTATTTTACTTTTATGTGTATATCTTTTGAACGGTATGTTTTTTCAAAATCTGTTTTCACAAACATTACACACAAATTCAAAGCAACGAGCGAAAAAAATTACAACTCTGCACTAAGCCGTTTTATATGATTTTCATCAAATAGCCAAACGTCAGCGCAGCGGAAACTTGAATATCTTCGTTGTTTTATGACACACAAATTTCATTTAAACATACACATTTACCTCTCATTACACACTAATTATTGACAGTATTTTTTTTCTTGTGCGTCCCTAAGAAAAAAAAAGTACCGCTAGGATGACGTAGTTCCAGCGGAAACAGTTTTTGTTGAATACCTCCCCAATAGTTGGATGCACAAATTTGTATTTACCATACACATTTACACGACGTCATACACTAAATATCTGCTTAACTGAAATGAAGAAATTCGACATTTTTCCGCTGCGACTACGCACATCGGTATTTAAAGATGGTCATCCTTTTTTTTTTTTTATGTTTGGTAGGCTCGCGTTTGACCACTATCTCACCTGATGGTAAGCGATGATGTGGTCGAAGATGGAGCACGCTTGCCTAGAAGTAACCTATTCACTCTTGACTTAAAGACTCCCAGGTTGTATCTTACAGGAAACACAGACTCCGGTAGAGAATTCCACTCTCTAGCTGTACGTGCAATGAATGTTTTCTCAAAACGCTTTGTGCGTATGGATGGGATGTCCACCATGAACCGGTGGCACTTCGCCGTATGTCTTGTGGTCCTTAGATGAAACGGGCTTGGCGGAATCAAATCATGCAATTCCGTCGCACACTCCCCAAAATGTAATCGATAGAAAACCGACAGGCTAGCAACTCGGCGTCTATGTTCAAGACTTTGTAGTTTTGACTCAACGAGTCTATCATTGCCGATGATCCTCTTGGCTCGTTTCTCAATCGACTCAAGGGCATCAAGCTGGTATCTTGCAGATCCGTCCCAAAGATAAGAGCAGTACTCCATACACGATCGGACTTGCGCTTGGTAGAGTTGGAGCAGCTGTTCCGGCGTGAAGTATCGTCTCACCTTTGCGAGGACCCCCAACTTTTTGGCAGCCACTTGAGCCTTAGCCTCTCTGAAGGGACCAAAATTGAGGGTAGATGTTAAAGTAACACCAAGAAGATCAAGTCGGTCGGTTATCGGCACGGTTACACCTCGGAAAGATGGAGTCGGGTGAAATTGGCTCCTTTTAGCAGAAAAAAGACACGCCTGGGTCTTAGCAGCATTGAACTTAACCAGATTGGCATCGCCCCATTCTGAGACAGCCTGCAAGGACAAGTTCAAGCGCCCAACCATAGCCTCTCGGAGAGACCGGACCTGAGACCCACTAACTCGTGCGTCTGGCACGTATCTCTCGGCAACAGTGCTGTCGTCTGCATACCCAAAGGTACCGGGTTTTAGCAGATCGTTAATATGCAGCAAAAACAATGTTGCCGAGAGCACCGACCCCTGAGGAACACCGGCATTAATAGCCAGCAGTCCGGACGAGCAGCCATCTATGACTACTCGAATAGACCGATCCCTCAGGAAATTGCTATCCAATCACACAATCCAGCGGGCAGACCGAAGGAAGGAAGCTTGCCAATTAAGCTGTCGTGCCAGACCCGGTCGAAGGCCTTCGAGATATCAAGGGAGACCGCAAGGGCTTCCCCTTGTTTGTCGATGGCCTCGCTCCAGATGTGAATGGCATACGCTAGAAGATCTCCCGTTGACCGATTTCGGCGGAAGCCGTATTGTCGGTCACTTAGGATATCGTTAGCTTCTAGGTATGCTAGGAGCTTACCATTCAGTATACGTTCCATACTCTTACAGAGAACGGAAGTTACCGAGATGGGCCCATAATTTGCTGGGTCAGCTCGACTACCCTTCTTGTAACCCGTACCGGGTTGCACGCTTAGCTTGCCTCCAAGCCATCGGCACTTTTCCAGTCTCAAACGAAAGGCGATATAGGCGTGTCAAGATCGGAGACAACTCAGGCGCACAAGTCCTCAGTACAATTGCCGGTATCCCGTCGGGACCACTAGCCTTGTTCACGTCCAGGTTACGCAGTACCCTCCGGACATCCTTCTGATGAATGCGAATGTCTGACATAATCGACTCACATCCACCAAGAGTACCAAGGGGCCTCGCGCCACCAGGATCTAGACGCGAAGATTCCGCAAACAGAGAGGCAAACAAGCTTGCTTTCTCCTCAGCGGAGTGGGCCAGCGACCCGTCGGGTTTCAGCAGTGGAGGTAGTGAGGGGCGGCAGAAGTTCGATTCAACCGACTTAGCCAGGGACCAAAACGCCTTACTACCAGCTGGGTAAGTAGCAAGTTTGTTCCCAATTCGGCCAATGTGGTCAAACCGAGCCTTCCGCAACACCTTCTTGCAGAACTTGGCAGCCCTGTTGAAGGCTCTCTTCTTCTGACTCACGTCACTCGCTTTACGCGTCCGAGCGTCGACCCATGCCAGGTAGGCCGCGTGTTTAAGCGCATCAGCGCGATTGCACTCGGCACCAAACCATGGTTGAGCCCCGCCAGACATTGTTACGTCAGAGAATGGAATGTAGTACTCCATTCCCCGCCGCAACACATCCGTCACGGCGTCCGCGCACGACGAAACATCAGTCGAAGGAAAGCAAGTGGGCCGCCAAGGATAACATGCGAAGAAAGATCGCATGCCATCCCAATCTGCTGACCTGTATCGCCAAACCCGCCTGGTGCCTCTAGGGCTAGGATCGGGCGGGGAGTAGACGGATACAGATTTCACCAGACAGTGGTCGGAAGTACCTAATGGTGAAGAAATCGACACTGAGTAACGGTCTGGATCTGTTGTCAGCAGAAGGTCCAAGCAATTGGCTGTGTGCGAATCAACATCCGGCACCCTCGTTGCCCCCTGGACCAGCTGGGTGAGATTTAACGCCAGCGCTAGCTTATACGTCTCTTGTCCAGCATGGTCTGTGCACTGGTATGGGAAGAGCCACTCCTGATGGTGGGCGTTGAAGTCCCCCAGTAACACCAATTGGGCAGAAGGGTACCGTTGCTGAGCCACATCCGCCGCTTTACTCAGGTGTTGTGTGAGCCCAGTTGTCTCCAGATCACCGCTGTGCGAACGGTAGACACAGGCGTAGACAATTTTATCTAGGCCTGTGTCCACTAGGACCCAAAGAGTTGAGAACCTGGAGTCCTCAAGGTTACGGAGACGCCGATAGCAGATGTCGTCCCGGGCGTACATGCACCAGCGCGTGGCTTAAAATTGTGCTCCAGGGTAAACCCTGGGTAAGATAGGTACGCCACGTCAGACGGACATCCGATCTGCGTCTCCGAAAGGAATAAGAGAGCTGGTTTCTCAGTCTCGAGGTGGTGGTGGACTGCGGCGAGATTTGAGTGCAGACCTCGAATGTTAGATAGGTGCACTTTGTGTGAGAGGGAGTGCTGCCGCTGTACAGCTTTTTTCTTTTTATTTCCTTTGTTCATGATTGTGAAGAGTGAAGGGAGGAGAGGAGAAGGAAGTGAAATGAGGTTCCATGCTGGCTACCTTCAGGCACGCACTGACAGGACGGTATCATTGAGGGACTAGTCTGGAGACTGCGGGGACGCCCGAGCCCCCCCGGGAACTTCCATCGGGCCCTCTCGTCTGGTCGCCAACCAGCACGATGATGCATTCCGGGATTTTTCGTCAGTTGGCGGGGCAGCCTTTCGTGTGTGGCTAGTACACTACTTGGGCCCCCAACTAACTGCGGTCGGCCAGCGGCGCACCGTGCCTCGGATCCCGCTACCCTCCGCGACTAGTCTCCCGATACATTCATATCAGCGCGAGCCCGGTTGGTCTGCCTGCAATGGAACAACTATTTCGACCCAACTCCTCTGGATTGGCTACACTGAGCATCGTACCGGAACACGGCCAGGCCGCTTGGCGGTACGTCTTTGCCCAGTGGGTGGTCGCAAGCCATCGGTCGAAACCTACCACCAGTTTGTGTCACCTGATTAGCACCACCCGGGGACGTGTAGGGACTCATGGGTATACTCCTACGGACGCGGGTGACTCTGCCCCCAAAAATCCATGGATCAACCCCGGCAAGCGTAGCTTAACCTGATAGATCGACCCGTGCGGCTGTTATTACTTTAGCCACGATCTCCTCAGCAGGTCTACTGTTTTATAAATCTTCCCCGTTGTAAAGTTTTGGTGGCAGCTATATTAGTACTGGGCACTTTGATCGCTGCTAGTATGCCATAAATATTGGCATAGGTAGGATTATTTTATCACATGAGGAAGCTGGAGTTATACACATCTCATTAAGAGGCCGATGTGCGTCAGGATTGCTCCGCCAAGTTATCAAATCAGAAAATGGTTTCAGCCAAAAATTTGTCGATATTTGTCAAAATCGAAAGAAACAAACCCCGTATTTGTCAAAGCAGAAATAAAGAAGTTATAAGCGTTTTAAGTTGGCCGCGCAATCCTGACGTCAAGGACTGCGCGGCCACGGAGATCTCAGCAACTACTTGGGATAGAGAAATAATTCCTTTTGTCAACTCAAGTCTGTATTTGTCAAGATTTGTCGAAAAATGAATCAAAGCTCTATATCAATATTATAATTAAATATTCGCCTTGAAAGTCATGGCCGCGCAGTCCTTGATTTGCTATTTTGTTTTTAGTATTTTTTTTTATTAAAATTGAAGACTTCATATAGTATAAGAGTTAAAAGGAGAAAGGTCTTAATTTGTCGAAACTGACAAAAGCTTTAAAATACGACTAAAGTGTAATTAAACAGACGAAATCAATTTAAAACACAAAACTCGTGGCCGCGCAGTCCTGACGTTACTTTAAACCATGATATCTCAATAACTATAGTAGCTAGGATTTTGCTGTAGACGTCCATATAATCCTCATATTAACCCCATTAAAATGACATATCCTTTTACCCTCAACACTGTTTGGGACGCGAGTAATCTCAAGAATTATGTTACCCCATACAATGTTCTAGTAGAGTGACCATAATTTCGATTTGTTTTTAATCTTTGTCAAACTGGCTATGACAGCACAGTTCAAGGGCATTCTGTTCTGTTAGTCAAAAACTTAAATAAAATACTAAATAAGACGAAATAAAAAACTTGTTTAATATTTGAATATTTTTATTCATTGCACAAATATAAAGATTTCAAAAATCAACAAAATCATTATTCTTCAACTTTAAATGTTTTTCATCGGCTCTTACACCTCTACTAAAACATAAGTTAAAAAATGGATATATACAGAATCGTTTGTACTCTCTTCTAATTTACTCTTGTTATCGTCGTAACAAAGCATTCCGCTATTTCTTATAATATGACACTTATAATGCCCTATTGTTCCAAGTATTGGAGGAACATATTCTACGGCACCTAATAATTTATAAATGTTTTGTTTAATTATTATACTTTTAGGTACCTCATGTAAAAACACCATTTGCGTGCCATTTAAATCGAATGTAACAATTTTTGACAAGGTATAATGAAATAGAACTACTTCATTGCATTTTCTGCATTGCTTGTTTTCCCAATCATGAATAATAATAGAATCTTCCAAGTTACTGATGGTGAAAATATTAATTATATCTAAATTTAACGGTATAAACACATGTTTTCTTCTTGATGGGGTAGAATTTATGCATGCACTATTTGAACAGTTACTTACAGAAGAAGCACTAAAAATAATATCATTTAAAACGTGCTCATAAATAAATGCAGCGTTACATTCACAATCATAATGATTGTTTTTGAAATGTATCGAAGCAATTCTTATTCTTAATTTGTTTGCTTCTTCACTGTTATTATCAGAGTTACAGAGGATTTGTAAAAACGCTGTTATATCCCTATTTCTGCAATTATTGTCAAATAAATCGCGTATGCATGAATACTCTTTAAATCCGTGGGCCAATAAAAAAAAATACGGAATCAAATGCACAAGTGTTTTTTAATTTAATATTTTTTTCAGATATATCTTGTACAGTAAAATTACTATTTTTTAAAAACATTATATTTACAGGTTTATTTGCAGAATCATCTTTAGGAACACCTTCGCCTCTCCAGTTTTCAACATACGTAGGAATTACTGAGAATACCGAATCATTTAAAAACGTTTTGGTTACACTAGGTTTTTCTTTTTTGCAGCATTTGTTTTCAAATGGTAACATTTTTCGCTTCCTAGTCTTACCTCGTTTTCTTTTAATGTTTTTCTCCTTTTTGTCTACAATGTCGGCGAAATTATTTAAACAATTTAAAGCAATTTTTATTTCACCTAATAAATAATCATAATGCATATTTAAATATTCATCAATGTTATATTTCTTCGACCTTGTTGTGAATAACAAATTTTTCATAGTTTTAAAATAGTAATTTTACTGATTTATCTGTAAAAAATATTAAATTTACTCGTGCATTTGATTCAGTGTTTTTTTTTACTGACCCTGGGAATAAAGAGTATTTATGTATACTCAATTTATTTGACAATAATCACAGAAATAACGATATAACAGCGTTATATTAACAGTGAAGAATCAAACAGATTAAGAATAAGAATTGCTTCGATATATTTTAAAATATATCATTATAATTGTGAATGTAACGCTGCATTTATTCTTGAGCACGTCTTAAATGATATTTTTTTTTAGTGCTTCTACTGTAAGTAATTGTTAAAATAGTGTATATCTATTTATAACGTTATTTTAGATATAATTAACATTTCCACGAGCAGTAACTTGCAAGATTCTATTAATATAATTCTGTACATTTTGTTTATAATGTATAAGAATATCTAAATATTAAAAAAGTTTTTTATCAGTTAACAATAGAAACCAGAACAGAAATGCGCTTAGACTGTATTGTCTTGAACTTATGGTCTTGAAATTATGGTCACTCTACTAGAACATTGTATGGGGTAACATAATTCTTGAGATTACTCGCGTCCCAAACAGTGTTGAGGGTAAAAGGATATGTCATTTTAATGGGGTTAATATGAGGATTATATGGACGTCTACAGCAAAATCCTAGCTACTATAGTTATTGAGATATCATGGTTTAAAGTAACGTCAGGACTGCGCGGCCACGAGTTTTGTGTTTTAAATTGATTTCGTCTGTTTAATTACACTTTAGTCGTATTTTAAAGCTTTTGTCAGTTTCGACAAATTAAGACCTTTCTCCTTTTAACTCTTATACTATATGAAGTCTTCAATTTTAATAAAAAAAATACTAAAAACAAAATAGCAAATCAAGGACTGCGCGGCCATGACTTTCAAGGCGAATATTTAATTATAATATTGATATAGAGCTTTGATTCATTTTTCGACAAATCTTGACAAATACAGACTTGAGTTGACAAAAGGAATTATTTCTCTATCCCAAGTAGTTGCTGAGATCTCCGTGGCCGCGCAGTCCTTGACGTCAGGATTGCGCGGCCAACTTAAAACGCTTATAACTTCTTTTTTTTTTTTTTTTTTTTCTTCTTTGTCAACTGAGCCGATGTCGACTATTCTGCCAGCGTCATGTGGTGACGGCAGCAATGTGAGGTGAACCGTCGAACTTTGCACTTTGTGGTAGATCTACTCTGTTAGTTGCTGTGAGGACAATACATTCTTTGTTAGTAAACATAGTTTTTTTTTTTTTTTTTCTTTAAGTACAAATAACTATCTAGACACTACAAGTGATTATGGTGCCCAGACAATCACTCGCTCGGACACATACTTGGACATAACAAATAAAAATAAATAACACACACTGCTACATATTGATGTCGTTGTCGTTTAAAAATTTTGATAGAAGTTGAATAAGTTTAGGAGAGAAATTAGTCAGAAGAGAATGGAAGTTAATAGGAAAGGGGATTTTGATTTTAGAAAGCATGTGATACAAGTCGAAGGATTGGGAATTCGAAGGACAAGAAAAGAAGATATGGTCCAATGTACCATCCTCGAGGCCGCACTCACACAAAGAATTGTCACGAACATGAATTTTATGCAAGAATACAGGACTACAGCAGTGGCCGAGTCTCAGTCTGCACAAGGACGAAACAGTTCTTTTTGACATCTTTGGACATTTGAAAAACCAAGGTTTCCGCTGGATGTCAGGTTGAATACTGGCGTAGTACGCCCCCTTCAGTTTTGAGCTTATCTGCCATGTAGCTGACCACGAGTTGTGAAGTTTGATTTTGGTGTCCGAGCGTAAGTCGTAACTATGCAGCATGAAGTGCTTTCGATCCACGGGGTTGGAGGTAGCGTATTTTGCCAACAAGTCGGCGCATTCGTTACCCCTTAAACCCGAATGACTGGGAACCCAAACTATTTCAATATTTAGGCTATTTTTAAAACAAATAAAAAGTAAATTACGAATATCCATGATAATTTTGCTGTGAATTTTAGATTTAAGTTGATTTTGACTTAAAGCCTGTACGCTACTGCGAGAATCTGAAAAAATTACCGAATTTTGGATATTGTGTGCTAATATGAAGTTAATGGCTTCTAGGATACCGATGCATTCCCCTGTAAATACTGAGGCCTCTGGGGGGCATTGGAAAAGGAGGGCTATTTTCGAGTTCTGGAAATAAGTCGAGACACCCGTACAACCCGTCGACGATAATTTAGATGCGTCCGTGTAAAACAGGCTCCAACCCTTCCAATATCTCTTGATAGCCCGATCAAAGTCACCTTTTGCGTCCTCGGAGTTTTTGGAGATACCAAGTCCCAAAACGACTTTTGGCTCAAAATGGACCACCTCATAGTCAGAAGAAAACACAGGTAGGGTGGGATATTGACACACAGGTGAGGAGAGGTTTTTAAGCTCTCCATACCTATTCATCAATGGTGGAATGGATTTGTGTTTCCAATAAGGGGATACCTCCAAAGAGGTGTGAATTTGCTCTAAAATGGGAAGCAATGGATGTGACGAAAGAGCGAAGACTTTTGAAAGGAATCGATCTGCTAAGTATTGTCTACGAAGGGTAAGGGGAGGATCTGCACATTCAACCTGGAGAGCATTTATGGGGGAGGATTTCATAGCACCAATTATAATTCTAAGACATTTGGTCTGGACAGAATCTAGTTTACGCAGAGCTTCTTTGTTGCATGGCTCAATTAGGTAGGAACAGTAATCAAGGACGCTTCTGACCAGCGCATTATAGACCAGTTTTAAGGTGGTTGGGTGAGCACCCCACCAGACCCCTGCCAAAGCCTTGAGAATTGAAATCGAGCGTTCACATTTTTTTATCGTGTTGTTAATGTGATCGACTCCCGACAATTTGTAATCCAGGGTAACCCCCAGGAACTTGACCTTTTTCTCAATTGGGATAGCCTGGCCGTCAATACTGATATCCACCTGAGGGATAAGACGTCTGCGAGTAAAGATAACGGCTGTACTCTTTGGAGCGCTAAGAGACAGCCCACGTTCAAATAACCATTGGTTTAATGAGGACAAAGATATGTTCATGGATCGGGCTGCATCCTCGATCGATTTGTTACAGACCAACAATGCAATATCGTCAGCATACTGAAGGGATCTACAGTTAAAATTTAGACAAGGGAGATCTGAAGTGTAAATATTAAATAAAGGGGGACTAAGAACGGATCCCTGGGGTAGACCTCTCCAAGTTAACCTTGGATCAGGGTCCCCCCCAGGAATCCTTAGTTTAATACTACGTTCTGAGAAGATACTGGTTATGATCTGACATATCCTAGCCGGGATTCTCAGCTCTTGCATTTTCTGCCTGAGAACTGGGAGAAGGACAGAATCATAGGCAGCAGAAATGTCAAGGAAGACGACTACCACAGACTCATCTCGACTGAGGGCCAGCCGAATCCCTGATGTGAGGGTACCCACACTATCAGTTGTACCCAAGCCATTCCTAAAGCCAAACTGAGTCGTTGGCAGCAGTTTCCTGCTCTCCACGAACCATTCCAGACGATTTTTAATGAGGTTTTCCAGGAGTTTAATAAGTACGGACGATAGAGCAATGGGTCTGAAAGAAGACTGATCACTGGGATCTTTTCCAGGTTTTAAAATTGGTATGACGACTTGAACCTTCCAATCGGGAGGAATATACCCAGATGAGAAACAATAATTGGCCAAGTCCAAGTAATACTGGTGAGTCTTAACTCCTGCTTTGGATATGAAAGAGTAAGGGAATCCATCCACTCCAGGAGCAGAATCTCTTACATGAGCGAGGACCGACTTCAGCTCCCCCAAAGTGAACGGTCTATCTAGAGGATCATCTGATGCCATCTGGGGAACCGTAGAGGCACATTCATCTTTATCCGGAGCATAGGCCGGGGCTAGTTTAGAGAAGAACTGTTGACCCAATTCTTTACACATTAAGTGACCAGAGGGTGGCCCAAAGCTATTCCTAAAGGATTTTAATCTTCGCCACACCACTGAAGCTGGAGTGGATGGACTCAGCGAACCACAGTATTTCCGCCAACCTTCTCTTTTCTTTTTCTTGAGTAATTTTCTGGACTTAGCCAGTATATGTTTAAAAGTAATGATATTATCCAGATTCATATCAGCGTTGAGATTCCTTTCAGCCTCATTCCTGGCTCTGATCGCATCAGAGCATTCCCTATCCCACCACGGCGGAGATGGAATTTTGCCAGTTGGCGGTTTTTTGACAGGGAAGCAGTCGTCCGCTGTAGCAGTTAAAGTATTTGAGAATGACAAAAAGCACTGCTGAGCGTTTGTCTCATTAACGGAAGGAAGGGAGCTGACCCGCAAGTCCAAAAGTTTGGAATACAGGTCCCAATCCACTGAGTTTAATTGGTATTTTAATAGGGGAGGGGAGAAATTGTCTGATATGGTTCTTGAAGGGATTTCCACCATGATGGGATAGTGATCACTCCCATAAGTCATATCCAAGCGTCTCCAATTAAAAAGGCTGGCCATGTTAGATGAACAGAATGTTAAGTCAACACAACTGTTGTTTTGTCCTGGTGAAGTCCGACGTGTGGCACTGCCATCATTGATCACACATAGGTCAAGTTCATCTAATACATCTACTAGGCCTATGCCAAAGTTGTCGCAGGTTTCCGATCCCCACCTATAATGATGGCAATTAAAATCACCCATAACAAGCAATGGGCCTTGAACATTACTCAGCAAATTTTTTATGGATTCAAGATCATCAATTTGTGGGTGTGGAATATAAAAACTAAAAATATTTATATCCTCAGCCTTAACAGCAACAACATTGATGTTATCACCTACAAAGGATAGAGGAATCTGGGAGTATGTGACTTTGTTATTGATGAACAAAGCACATCCCCCATATCTATCTGATCTGTCATGTCGAACACTACTGAAACAAGGAATCCTGAAATTGCTATCAGGACGAAGCCATGTCTCAACGATACTGCAGATCGATGGTTTGTACTTATTTATTAAAAAGAGGAGGTCAGTCTTCTTGGGAGAAATACTCCTGGTGTTCCATTGAAGGAATGTCTGGGGATGGGACATTATGAATGTATCGGACTATAGATGACAATTTGTTGGCAACGTGGTCAGGTAGGGATTGAGAAGGATTGGCTAATACTGTCATTAGCATACTGGAAATTATATTTAGGATGTTTTCCGAGCTGGGAGGACTGCTTGCACCTTCCCTAGGGATAGCACAGCCATTTTGGGATGGGGAAAAGGAGTAGTCTTGGGTGAGGGCTTGATGAGCCTGCTTATCATAACTAGGTGAGAGGGGTGTGTGGGACTTGGGTTTCAGGAAGATAGTTTTTTGGTAAGAGTTGGATTTTTGGGAATTTTGACTGGGATATTGGGGTGAGTTAGTGGGATTAGGTTTAGGAGATGCTCTTGACACCTCAGCGTAGGATCTTGAGACTCGAGGGAAGGCCTGACTTGCTTCCGCATAAGAGACAGATTTCTCTGCCATTATTCCTTTCTGGCGACCCAATTCAGGGCAACCTTTATCATTGGCATAATGATTGCCAGTACAAGAAATACAGACAGCATAATTGGTGGTGACTTGGCATCCATCACCCGGGTGGTCTTGACTACATTTGTAGCAGCGTGGCTTAGAACGGCATACAGTACGAGTATGCCCAAAACGACAACAGTTGAAGCATTGTATAGTCGTGTACATGTATTTTTCTACTGAGAGAGCGGAATAAAAACAATAAGACTCGCCTAGGCAAAACTTGCCCATCAAAAGTGAGAATCACGGTTTGAGTGGGTTTCCACTCAGTGACACCCAGAGAGCTTACCTTCCGATTCATTCTTCTTGCTTTTATTACCGGGCCACATCCAGCAGGAACCTTGATATTCTGGATAATTTCATTCTCACTCCATTCAGTGGGAACATCTCTGACAAGTCCCATACGAGTGATATTGAACTGAGGAATTGTAGCGATGAAATTATGTTTCTCCAACAATCGGCTAATCAAAAAGCTGTTTGCATCCTGGTGGGACTGAAACTCCACTGAAACACGGTTCCTCCCTAGCTGTTTGACACTACCTAGGACTACATTGCTAAAATTCTTTTCATGTAAAAACATTCCGAATTTAACTTTATGCAAAACGGTACCTGAGGTCTGGCCATCTTTCAAAGAGACATGCACAACGAATGGTGGATTGTCCCTAGTCGTATAGGTTTGTCTACCGAATTCTTTTTTGAGGAGTTTTGGAGGATTTGTTACAGTAGTTGGGGGAGAAGTAGCCAATCTTTTTCTACTTGAAGGCTCAGATTCCATTTCCTCTTGTACATTGTCGTTGGGGAGGGAGACTGTCAGCACCGGAGTGAATTCTTAACAAAAAATTAACTTAAATCGAAAAAATTCGTAACACAAACAAAAGCACGTGATAAACCTTCACCACTACCAACGAAAGTCAAATAACTTCTTTATTTCTGCTTTGACAAATACGGGGTTTGTTTCTTTCGATTTTGACAAATATCGACAAATTTTTGGCTGAAACCATTTTCTGATTTGATAACTTGGCGGAGCAATCCTGACGCACATAGAGGCCGTACACGAAATTTTGGCCGATTTCACTAATTTACGTTATTTTACAGTTAAAATAATGCATTTCTATAAGATTAATACACAACATGTAAAACTAGCTCATACATTAGATCATAATTGAAATGATCTTTCATCTTGTACATTAAAACTTTTAGAAATACATTATTTTAAACTGTAAAATCACGTAAATGAGCGAAATCGGCAAAATTTCGGGTACGGCCTCTTAAGGAGGCAGGTATGCATGTCAATTTCGTAAACAGACAAGTAGGTAGTTACTAATATTAAAGGGTGTTGATAAATAAAAAACTAAAATATATTCTTAATTTATTTCCGACAAAACCTACTTAAAATCCCAGGTGTCTTCATCTCTGACGATCTTCACCAATCTTCCAGTTTTTAAAGGTACAATCAACTATTCCTTCATCAATCAAGAAACGAGTGATCCTATTGCTAAATAAAGTAAAAAAATATTAAGCCGCGTCATGTACTTAGATCGCTCGTTAGTCGGAGAGGCAGGGAGGGCGTTCCATTTTACCAATAAACCTAGCCGCATGCGAATCTGCAAATCAGCACAGGATACTGCCACAGCAAACAGGCCAGCGTGCAGCACCGGCCTGCCAAACAAACGAGTATATTAGTTCGCAGTCTGCTGGTCTGCCGGCCGCCACCTACGACTCGCGCTCACATGTTAATACTTGGTGGTCGTTTGCGATGCCACTACGCCGATACCCCTGACCCTTGATACCTTGAGGAGATATTGTATAGAGTGGTGTACTTTTAAACGGCATCAAGATCTTGTGGACAGTGGAATTAAGTTTTAATGATGATGTGCCGGGGTTTATATGCAATTACAACAATATCTAGTGTTGCGAAAAGACATCGAGTTTACCTACTATATGCGTGTCTCGGTTTGTCAATAAATATAAAAGTTTACTCATAACTTATGTACGGCAACAACAGCAATTCAGCAGTTGTCAGCAAACAGCAAACCCCCCCTCCCCGCATACAGCCTCGCTCCCCGCGTACTCCACGCCCTGAGCATACCAACATTTCGATTAATATTACAGAATCAGTTATAGCTAAAATATTTGCAACAAATGCTGTACTTAAAGTAAATGTCGTAAGTAATAGGCCGCATGCTCTACTATCGTTGGTTATTATCATGTCTCTAATTAAGTCACCTTAACCTTTCCATCACTAAAGCAGGGTCCAGAGAATGCAATTCAGACAGTGAAGAAAGCTACCAGACAAGACATGGTGATTTAAAGGTTCAGGTTTAAGCACAGGCCTACTACTTAAGATAATATTGACAATGTTATACATAAAAGTTTTAAAGAAACTAAAGAGTCCAGGCATCACATTCTTATGAGTTATTTACCAAGAATCATGAATGATGATGTCCCACATTAATGCCCAATTTAGCCCAATAATCACTTGTGGTGGTAGGTACATGATCTTCCAGTTATTTTGTTATATTAAACCTGAAATAATATCTAAGACCACATTGGTCTTACACCTAATGCTGATTAATTACATACATTAATTAATCTAGTACATTATGAACATGAAGACTCAAATACAAGTGACTGAATAGTCTGTTAAAGAAATCCCTAAATTAAATAAAAAAAGATAGTAACTAAACCAAAAGTATTTCAGCAAATGAAATAAACTCAATTCAATATATTGTATTCAGTAATTCATATTATAAGATATGTTTGAGAATTTCATGAAAGTTCTATATAAACAAAAAATAAAGTATGAAAATCTCTAGAGATACAATTCTTACATGATGCAGTTAGCCTATGTTAAAGTTAGGGGAACTTAAAATATAATTTGTTACGTTGCGTGTTTTGCCACTATGTTGATCATAGTTAGGTCTGTGGATGGCTTATAAGTAACTGATGAGTTTTAGTACCTTGGCTGAAGGCTGCTCAGAGACATGCAGTACTGTAGTACATACAGCACTTCAGCTCACAGTTGGTACTCTCAACCTGCATGAGAAAAAACAATATTAGTTTATTATCCTATTTTCTTGCATACTGAGGAATAGAAGCATCAGCATTATTTTGCTGATATGGTCAAGTTCTCATATGGTCCAACATCCCAAGAGACTTCAAGAAAGTCCAATTGCCTGATGCGACAACCCAAGACAGTTTGTCTTGGCGCAGGAAATTGAAGAGACCCAACCCCAAATAACGGGACCAGGGATGGAAGAAGAAAGAGGTCAAGTTCTCATATATTAATATTTTTTTCAAATATACTAAATGTTTTTTAGCTGGACTTCATAGAATAAAAGGATATAGATAAGCAAGTTATCAATCATTCACAGCCACTATATGTGGCTATAATTCTTTTTTTTAGATATAAAATATGGCTCCATGTAAGGCAATGACAAAAAAGTACTTATAAAGAAAATGGTGTTTTAAAGAACAGTTTCAGTAAACACTGTTTGCCTGTCTCTTATTTCTAGGGGCATAAATAAAATTTAAAACAAACAATGGAATGGTGTTTTAAAGAACAGTTTCAGCAAACACTAGTTGGTTTGCCTTCATCTCTTTGTTCTACAGGCAAAACTAATATTTAAAACAAATAATGTGTACTTACTCAGCACTTCAATGCCTGGAGCGAGATCGTGAGCGGGAACGGCTGCGGGTGCGCCCCCTGGAGCTCTTGGAGTCGGAGCGGCTGCGTGAGCGGGATCGGCTCCGGCTGTACGAGCGTGATCGCCTTCGGGAACGAGACCTGGATCGACGACGTGAACGAGACCGTGAACGCGAGTTGCTAAAAGAATAACCACCACACAACACATATGAATACATCCTCTGCTCAAGCCAGTGACGCAAGCGCCCCGTCCTGATGTATTAAAGGCAACTGGAGACTTTGGAGCTACACAATTGCAACATGTACCACCTCCGTCTGTGCGAGCTGAACAGTACAAATGGCATGACAAGTTTAGATTACTAGCTGACCACAACACACTTTCAAAACCAAACTAAAAACAATTGAGATATTGCTCGTGTTAATTAGTAATTATCTCGGAGGGGATTTATTTTAAAATAAAGAATTTAAAATGATAACAAAAAAAGACCGCATGCTAGTGACAAGTCCTTCAATTGAAATTATGATCAATTTAGAACAAGTTTTTTATCAGCTGCATGATAAATAATTTTTGTCAGTAGAGAATTTTGCTATAAAGCTAGTAGACAGCTAGCACTGCGGAATGCGTCCCGACGAAAGAAGACAATGCATCTATGTTACCTGCGGCGACGGTCGTAACGGCTTCTGTACGGAGACGAGGGACGCCCGTAGCGCGCCATCTGCACACGGAGCTCCCTGCCATCCAGCATCCGACCGTCCAGCGAGTCTAAAGCCTCCTCTGCATCGCGACGATCGTAGAATCTATAATTGTAGAAATGACGGAATGATATTACCTACCTATTCAAAAAGCTAATGGCAATCAATTTACGATTACAAATATATCATTGGGAAACGACGCATTGATCTTCATATAACTTCATGATTATTAGAGCACACGTTTTAAATGGGACATAGAAATAATGCCGTACTCGGGCAGGGCATGTGGTATTTTACCGGTAGATGGCATATGACGTCACTGAAGAAGATAAGTAGCTAATGAAAGTAAGTTTAAATTACCTGACGAAAGCAAATCCTCTGCTTTCTCTGGTGTACCGGTCTCGGGGTATATAAATATCACCTACTTCACCACATCTTTCGAACACACGACGCAAATCTTCAGGCGTTGTACGGTATGTTAGGTTGTCCACTTTCAACGACACCATGCCGTCGATACGCGGCGGTGGCCTTCCGTAACTCATCTTGTGTTATATTTCCGACAACCACACCGTATAAAATGAATATCAATTTCACCGTTGGGTCACAACAATTTTAATAAAATGGCGTCACAAAACTTATTGTGCCGCGGGCGCGTCCTCAGCGTGCAAGCGCAAAACTTAACATGGCTACCGGATGACGAAAAACTTTTTACAGGAGCACAGCCAGTGTTGCCAACAGTTTATCTAGCTTTCTACTAAACTACCAAATTCAACCTCATAACACTACCAAAGAGAACCACTAACAAACAACCGGCAACGTCCGTGTCGGACTTCGCACATTTAGGGTTCCGTACCAAATGAGGGAATTATCTATGAAAAAATCTGATTTATTATGTGACTGGCTGGCTGGACAAATTTTCAAAATAGCTCGCATTTAACTTTATGTGACGTGTAAATTATTTTAGAATTTGTGACGCTACAAAATCTTAGATAATCGATCGAAAACGTGTCCAGCCAGCTTGAAAAACTACTTTTTGCTGGTCTCTCAATCTCGGTAACGGAAGTGATTTTGACGACTTTTTGCCTACTATCGGGGGTGGGGGTGGATCTCCTCAAGAAAATATTCTTGAAGAAAAAAAAACATTTTTGTTAAACATGTGGAGCAGCTCCTATTTTATGTTAGATTTATAGTTATGATATGACA
Source organism: Polia nebulosa (assembly GCA_951329385.1). NCBI lineage: Eukaryota > Metazoa > Arthropoda > Insecta > Lepidoptera > Noctuidae > Polia > Polia nebulosa. The sequence goes on along the minus strand of OX589591.1, from coordinate 27,505,939 downwards.
TGTGTGTGACAAATATATATTATGATATGTATGTGATAAAATATATGATAAGATATGATATGTGTAAAGGCAGTGTAAAAAATGTAGTATCTCTAAAGATATAAAATTTGGTGTTGCTGTGCGATTCACACACGATAGAAGTGAAACTTCAGTAAATCGACAAAAGAATGAGATGAATATAGATAACAAGGGTAGGATAATTACAAAGTTTAATTGTTTAAAAATGAAAGTATTTTGATTAATTATAGAAGATATTTTATATATGACGACTTGTGAGAAAAATGAATTTGTTGCAGAATATGTATTCTTAAGGACCAGAAGCGGTTATTATTTAAATGAAAATAAATGACTCATCAACCAAGAAAGTTTTATTGCTTAAAAACGTTTTACAATAACAAGTACGTTCCTACTTCTACAACATTATAAACACGATCTTTGAATAACATTATTAACGACTCTAAAATACGTCAGTCGCGTCCGGAGCCAAACGAAGAAGAGCCCGTTGACAGCGCGCCATGCATTTTTATACACTTCCACTCGTTGCGGGTAGGTTGGAAGGGGAATATCTAACAGAGTGTATCATCTATGTCTAACAGTATAATAACGGAGATTTGCTGACAGTGATGTATCCTGGGAGATTTAACTGTTACTACAGCTATTATGCATTATTTTATGATATTTTTACAAGATGGTTAATAAGAAATGAAAATAAAAAATATAGATGTCACTTTGATTTTATTTGAAAGATTTACGGCTCGTTATCGATTGGGTTGGCTCCGAGTTACCTTATTTTAGTTTAGTCCTGTATCTTAAGGTGGAAGCGCCAGGGTAGCCCGCGAAATTCAAATTTTCTTACGTTTTTTTGCAATTTGCAGGTCAGTGTCAACTTGTCAATGATTATAATTCTATAAATACATACTTGCTACGCCCGCGAATCAAATTTTGACTTAGATACAACCTGACACTTACCTGCAAACTCCAAAAAACGTAAGAAATTTTGAATTTCGCGGGCTACGTTGGAGCTTTCACCTTGCGCCAGTGTAGCCCGCGAAATTCAAATTTTGATTCGCGAGCGTAGCAAGTATGTATTTATAGAATAATAATAATTAAAATCATTAATACATCTCTTTCAGTTAGAATTGATGCCAAATGTATGTATTTCATGAAATCATGACATTTGGCAACAATTATAGGGGAGACAGTTGTATTGATGATTTTAATGATTACAGTTCTTTAAATACGTACTTAATACGGCCGCGAATCAAATCACAGATGAGTATAATAGTATCAAGCTAAATCAAATTTTGACCAAGATACAACCTGACACTGACTGGCAAATTGCAAAAAACGTAAGAAAATTTGAATTTCGCGCGCTACTCTGGAGCATTCACCATAAGACTATGGAGACTATGACTTAATTTAGTTGTTGATCTCCTGTCCGTTTTTTTTCAGAGATAAGAAAGTGACAGGCCCTAAACTAAAATTGTATGTTACCTAAGTCGGTGCAAAACCGAGCTGACACTTATCAATAAAAAAACAAACATAGGGCCTACCTCCCCATAAATTACTACTATTACACCAATAAAAATTCGTATCTTAGCCTAAAAAATAAAGATTAAAGAATCCTATGTTGCGTTTGTTACAAGTAGGATAAGGTATTTTTACGTTGTTAAAACAGGACTTCAAATATTTTGTATCCAAATTAGTAGGCAAAAGTATCAAAAAAGGCCGTTTTTGGTACTTTTGCTTACTACTTTATGAAGTGGAGCATTCAAAACAACATTTTTTTCTCAAAATTATCCTTGTTTCAAATTGGTCCTTGAAGAGTTTAATGTTATCACTTTATCAGGAACCAAGTTACTTTTTAGTATTATGTCTTTTTCTTCTACTTTTTTTACAATAACATTGAGCTGTTCATTTTCGATACGTCCCCTGATCAGATCATAGAATTGGTGAAATGTTCCCACGTCGTCACCGTAGAGAACCATTTGATCCGCTGTTCTTTTCAATGTTACTCCAACACCATCTGGGGCACCCTTTCCATGGCCCAATTCCGAATTTCCGAGTAGTTCCACGTAATTTTACTCCGGGAAATCTTTATAAATTTGGAAGGGAGGCTCCTTCCTCCCTCCAACGTAAGATTATTAACAGATTTTGAAGCAATATCTGAATCAATATGAACGGCCGTCAAAATACAAGATTACATTAATAGAACAGCTGAATTTCTTTTTTGCGATATCATCTTTTCATCATATCGCATGGCTGGTATTTGACAATGTTCAAAACGATCTCTAAAACTTAGTTTTAAAATTTGGCTGGTCATTGAATACTAACCCTATTTATCCTATCAACCTACCTACCTTTTGGCAACTGCATTTTTTTACCCAACTGCATGGTTACCGCAAAGATTCCTAAATTATGGAGGAAGACCAAAATATTTACACTGTCAAAACCTGGTAAACCCTCCGACGATCCTAAAAGCTACCGGCCTATATCTTTGCTTTGTCACACATATAGCTTTTTGAGCGATTGCTGTTAAACCGCCGTATAGCAGAAATTGACGACGCACTCATTCCTGAACAAGCTGGCTTTAGACCTGGCAATCTTGCTCTAGCCAGATCCTCTGATCGACAGAGTATATAGAGGACGGGTTTGAGGCTTGAGGCTAATAAAATCTCTGGTGTCGTGTTTGTTGACTTCTCCGCAGCTTATGACACCAAAAAGACTACTTGGCAAAATTAGCACCCTTACAAAGGATCAGGGTTTTGTGCGCATATTGAGCAAACTCCTGGTTGTGTAGGAGTTAGCTCTTCTCTCTATACACATTATCATTATTAGAAACAGGTGTCATTGTAGTCTTTTTTTATTTATTTTTTTGGGCGGTGGGAAATCATCCTATGACTTCTTCCGCTCTAGGGTGGAGCGGAAGGGCGTGTCAGACTCTTACTGACTAAAACCCACCCCTGTTCCTCCCTGCCTTGAGTGCCCAGGGGCGAGGTAACTCTTTCGAATTTATCCTCAACCCCCGGGCAGGCATCGGCCATGATGGGCCCCGTCCCTATTACTGACAACTCTTTGAGGCGCGCGTGGAACACTACGCGCCGTCGACTCTCGGGTCATTGTAGTCTTCTGCAATGTTGCTGACAATGATGTTGCCAACAATGACGAATTCCGGAAAGTTCAACGCCTAGAATCATGTAAAGCAGGTAGATAGCAAATGAAAAATGCAGTAGTAGTAGTACTAGTTTTATGATTACTTCCTCATGAAGGCATAAAAATAATTGAGATACAGTTAAAAATAAAATGACGATCGAGATGACAAATTATGGAGAATCAAATTCAACTACTTACTGCTCGAAATTTTTTTTTTTTTGTTGGACATCTCGCAGGTCAGCCTCTGAGGCTGTCGTCTGCTCAACCGGACTTGCCTGTGTAGGCTTTAATTTATTAAAGCTTCCAGCCAGGACTTATTTTAAACTTACAAGCTAATTGACAACGTTAAGGGCACCCCCTGCGGGGTACGGGCCTCGGCTTAGGGCGTCACTGGGGGGGGCAGCAAGGGAAGCCTGGATCGAGTTTCCATTAATTGGGGAATTTACTGGCTCAGCGGCACGTACTGGCTCTAGCGAGAGACGGGGAGGACGTTGACGTGGACTTCGCAACGGGGCTTGACGGCGAGGGCGGAAGATCGTCGGTCTGTGGTGTCTTCGTAAGGTGCTAGTTTCCCTACAGCTCTCTTGGAGCAGGGTGGTAGCATCGTCTGGGACTAGGAGGGTATGCCGGGGGCGGCGGGTCCTGGAAATTTGTGAGGGGGTATATCGGGTAGCCGATTCAATAAGGGGGTTGCGGTGCTTGGCAGCAGTTTCAATGAAGCGCTTAGTGGAACGTTTCATGAACTGCCGCAAGGTGGGGATTTTGAGGTCGACATGCAGGTCCTCATTCTTCACAAAGTAGGGGGCTCCCACTACTTTGCGGAGAAAGCGGTTCTGCAATGTCTCCATCTTATGGAGGTGACGAGGCTTGGCGTGTGCGAATACTGGGCAAGCATAGGTCATGATTGGGCGGATGACCGAGGTGTAGGTCCGCAATTTGCACTTGAGTGACAATTTGCTACGGGCGTTCAAGAGGAAGTGGAGTCTACTTTGAGCAAAAGCGGCGCGCGAGCGAGCCTGCCTTATGTGCTCAGCGAAGGTGAGGTGCTGGTTGAGGATCACGCCTAAGTACTTGGCCGTTGACTGAGGAGCGGAAGGAGGCGTCGCTTAAACGTCAAATGACACTTCGAATGCGTTTCTTTTTACCAAAATTAAAAAAAAACCAACACTGTTGCCGCTAATGATGGAATTTTTTTGAACATTGTTTGACACAGATTTCGACTAACTTCCAATTAAGTAATATAATATTTTTTAGTGGAAGACATAGTTAATTGTTTTATAGGCAATATTTATCGTCATAATCCAACAAATCCTTGATAGCGAATTTTTTATACCAAGAAATACCAACAAACATGCCAACGGGACATTCCAAAAAATGCGATTTTTAATAGTATTTTTTTATTATATTTTTTTAACGTGATTCATTCTCAAAACGAGCTCGATTGCTTCTTCTTTTTTAATTTAGAGAGTAGAATCAAGATGTTTGGTTCAGAAATTCTTTGCAATTTAGGAGTATTTTGGTAAGACATAAATTGTGGGTTTCTGAAATATTTGCCGCGTCATTCTAGCGGAAAATAACAGTTTGGGAACAATGGCAACATCTAGTCAAATATTGTTTTTTTAGATTGTATGTAATGTAGGTACCTACGTGACGTTGCGTGGTTGCCAAAGACTACAAACAAACTACAATAATGTAAATAGGGTAGTGGTTGCCATGGAAATATTTTGAATAATGTCAAAAAATCCACTGTCTTGCTAAACTAGACAAAATTTTTTAGAAATTAGTTTTTCGTTTTGGATTTAATCAAAACTCCGCAGTGTTGCATATCACCACATTTATAAAAAATGCATGGGGTCAAACAAGTTAGAAATAAAACTCTTCTTCCTGATCTGAGGAAGGAGGGCGAACTTAGTAAAGATATTTTACTCGCAACTCAAAATAAACATGTTGGATCTACTGGGTCTAGGCTGTACTCGCATCATACACTTGCAAGTGTAAGGAAGCTAAGTTTTTATCATCCTTTCTAGTAAGTACATGTCATAATTAAGGTGAAAAGTTATTTTTAGTTATCTAACATTCCACACACACACTATACCACCCACCTCACTCCACAACCTCACCCCACAACCTCACGTTCAAACGCGTGCCTATAGATGATAAAAAAACCGGCCAAGTGCGAGTTGGACTCGCGCACCGAGGGTTCCGTACAAACTAGTAGAACCTAGGTTAAAGGACAAATTCGTTTGATCCCTGGACACGGTTACTGCACCAACCGCAAATAATAAGTTTGAAATAGTAAATTCGCTCCTGAGCGGGTATCTTTTGGTTGCGTTGACTTACAAGTTTGATTTTTTCACAGCTGAAAGAGACCGTAGACCCGTGAATTTGATATAAATTTCAACTTGATACCTTCTCGCAATCTTGAGAAAAAGGGTCTTGACAGACACACAGATGGACAACAAAGTGATCCTATAAGGGTCCCCTTTTCCTTTTGAGGTACGGAACCCTAAAAACAAGCAGGCAGCCCACCTGATGTTAAGTGGTCAATGCTGCAGGATATCTGTAATTCTGTAGTGCTATTCTGAAAAATCTCACTATCAATCACACACACGAAAACTTAGGTGAAGTGAACGTGAAGTGGGCTGTCAATCCATACAATCAAGGTGGAATGACAGTTCACTTCACGCTCACGCCACCTCACAGTGAGCAGCCTTTAGACAAAATACTTTTCTGTTAACGTTAACGCTAACGCTTCGTGCAAAATATATGGCAAAGACATTACTGGGCGTGAGTCACGTGACAGTTCTCTGTCTAACGCTTCATGCAAAACGTCGTTACCATACATATTGCACGAAGCGTTAGCGTGAACGATAACAGAAAAGTATTTTGGCTAAGGGGGCTGTTAACAGAATCGACCGGCTGTAATAGCTACCAGGTGAGGGGTATCGTATCTGCCCCCTTAGCCAAAATACATTTCTGTTAACGTTAACGCTAACGCTTCGTGCAAAATGTAAGGCAACGACGTTTTGCACGAAGCGTTAGACAGAGAACTGTCACGTGACTCACGCCCAGTAATGTCTTTGCTATACATTTTGCACGAAGCGTTAGCGTTAACGTTAACAGAAAAGTATTTTGTCTAAAAGCTCAGTCCCCTTAGCCAAAATACGTTTCTGTTAACGTTAACGCTAACGCTTCGTGCAAAATATATGACAAGGACGTTTTGCACGAAGCGTTAGACAGAGAACTGTCATGTGACTCACGCCCAGTAATGTCTTTGCCATACATTTTGCACGGAGCGTTAGCGTTAACGTTAACAGAAAAGTATTTTGTCTAAAGGTTCTGGGCAACAGCAACCCCAAATTTCTTCCAGCTATTGTCGCATATAGCCACCGGGACGGCCGGCCTCGGTGGCGCCGTTCAACCTGTGGTGGGTTTGGCATACAATACAGCTGTCGTTACTCGTAACTCGCCCAATCCTATTTTAGAGTTGAATTTACGAATTACTAGGTATACGTCTGTCCTGTCCTCACCCTAACACATAAAAAGTCTTTGGTATGTTTCTTCATTATTCAATTCATCATTTTAGCTTGCCGAAAGATAGTCTGGATTTAGTCCTAACTACAACCTACAATCAGTCTTCAGAGACGTTTGCGGATAAAGAGGACATATATTTACAAGCTGAAACTATTGGTTGTGATACTTGGCGGCGACTTCGGAACACCTTCGACAAAAAACCACCTACTTATATACCCATGGTAAGTTACCCAGAAAACATTTGGCCCTTCCCCTGGCATGAGTATCATGGTCCACTGTATTGCGTTAGGTGGTTATATAGGGTGACTGGTAATTAGTGACCGATAATTAAACACGTGATTGTACTCATGATAACAAACAACTTTCCCAAAGAAACATAATGAGACAGGACGGCGCACGGGGCTAACAGCTGATAGCCCCGCGCGCGCGAATTTCATACGGCTGTTGTGTTATTGTGATAAAAGTGAATGAGTATAAATAAAATGTTTCTTTGGGAAAAGTGTTTGTTATCATGAGTACAATCACGTGTTTAAGTATCGGTCACTAATTACCAGTCACCCTATATGCACCGCCACGGTTGGCTACTCAAAAATCTTTATCATATTGTTTCGTCGACTGTATTACTCTGGAACGTTCGAGAATGTAGTAGAAGTTTCCAGAAGTTTCCACTAGGTTCGAGAACATTCCATTGTGGTACTGTGTAGAAGTTCATAGATGTTTCTAGAATATTCCACTATAGGATAGTTCGACAATGTTCTGGAAACTTCCATGACTGTATAAATAGGCCGGACGGCGGGCGAGTGAGTCAGTCTGTTTTCGACTACGGATGCGAACGGAAGCGAATACAAGCGATTACGAAGAGAATAGTGATTATAAGCGATTCAGTGTTTGTGTAAATAAGTTGTTGAGTTAATAAAGGATATTTAGTTAATTAATTGGTGTAAAATAATTTATCCCATACGCAGGTCGTAACAATATTTTGTAAATAACATTACCTGTTTATATTTCAGGGGCATCCAATGAAACGCGGTGGAATCAAGGAACGCAAATCTCCGTTCAGTGTCAAGCTCATGAACTCTGGAGTCCATTCTTCGCAGACCAACCCTGGCTACAGTCGGCAGCCGGCTGGTGGCGCCATTTTCTTCTATTAGTGTTGTATCGACAACCCTAGTTACTCGATTACATTAGAACCTACACCTACCAATATAATTTTGTCTACTGGCAACACTGTAATGTTTCTCCTTCAACCCATAGTTGGAGAAGATACTCTTTCATGGGACTACCGTAAATTATCCAACTTGGACGAAAAAACACGCTACTTAACAGAACGTGATTGACGACATGATATATTGTTGATATAGCATTGAGGTCGTCGCGTTACTGGTCTATTATGTCCTTCATTTTTCAAAGGCCTGCCTTGCCGCTGCACACGACGAAGTCTTCTCGGGGGCTGATTTTGTGCCTGTTTCTCCTAATCCGAGAGGTCTATTTAACATCATTCCATGCGTTTATTCTGAACACAAGCGCTCGCCCACTAAAGTACGTATATTATATTGATTCCATGCTGGCAGGTCTAGTTAGTCTCGTTCTCATCCATCATGGCGTCTTTACCCGACTGTCCCCACAAAGAATGATTTTTATTTCTGTATCAAAAGTGTAGTGATTTATGAAATTGCCACGTTTTTAACGTTGACTAGAATTAGCAAACCATTCAATTATTGATGTATGTACGTAATTAAATTAAGATAATCTTGGACCTTTTTGGGCCGGTGGTAATTTAAATTACCAACCTTTTTTAACCGACTTCAAAAAAGAGGAGGTTCTCAATTCGTCTGTATGTTTTTTTTTAAAATTGTAATTACAATGTCTACCCGGTTGCTCGTCAAGTTTTAGAAAAAGGTCGATTAAGTGTCACAATCTCTTACTAAAACCATACCAGACATTTTTTTTTGCGTTTTAATATATTTTTTTTAGGGCAGTTTTACCAATTCGCCAAAACATTTTGTCCATTTTACGAAATGTGCGAAACTGCATGTACAAAAATGATTAAGGGTGCCCTAAGTCGGTCAGTGCTCCAGACACATATAGTATGGCGATTACTTCACTGTTTCACGGCGTAATTTCGAAACAAAAAAATATTTCAATTTGTTTCACCGTTACATAAACATAGCTAGCTTTTTATGGAAACAAAACAGTAAATAAAAATGATATAGATTTTGATGATATCATCAAACTTCCATATTTCGACCCTAATTTGCGCATCTTTTGGCGTAAATAAAATGTTAAAATGCCACAGGGATAGATTTTGTTCAAAAATCGATGTACCTAAGTTTATTTTGAACGGATAAATTCAGCAATTTTTTCATAATATCTGTGAAAGTCCAAAGGTCTGTCCATAAAACTTGACGCGCTCTTTTTTATAATAAATCATCGTATATGTTATGGGAGTGTATAATTGTGTGTGCACTAGTTTCTTATTGCTAATCCTCGCAGCGTTTTAATTCACATTGATATTGAAGGAGATGGCATGCATTTTAACCTCGGCCAGTAATGAGTTCGAGACATCGACAAGTGCACCCTTGATGTGTCGTTTTTACAAGAGCAAATATTTTTTATTAAAATCAATGTTTGAATGACTATGTTAATTTTATTGTGGTTTCTTGTTTTACTGTCGTGTGGCCTATTAAATATTTTCGTTTACATTTAAGTTTTTGATTGTATTGTATTGATAGACACCTACTTCTTACTTACCCATGACTCATGGGCATGGCTTTGTTTAGGTACGTTTCGAATACGATACCTACAGCTGTTCGTAGCCACTGAGCCGTGACGTCCCAGCAACCTAGCTGGTGCAAAAAATTGTTGTCTAGCACGCCACGGCCAACACGTTGGCTCGCGCGGTTTGTTCGCTTAAATATTTATTTTTTCTGTGGTTGGCAACTTCGTCGTCGTACAACGCCGTACCTACCATATATTATTGCAGTCTTTGGTCGTACCTACTCAATAGAAAGAGAAAAGAAATGAGTGAAGCGGTACTTCACGCCTGGACAGCTTTTAACCCTTTACAAAGCACAAGTCCGATCCTGCATGGAGTATTGCAGCCACCTCTGGGATGGTTCAGCTAAATACCAACTTGTTGCGCTTGACTCAGTGGAACGCAGAGCTAAGAGCCTCATTAGCGACGTTAACTGTTGGATGCCAACCTTCACAGCTTGGCTCATCGCCGCAAGGTTGCCTCCTTGTCGGTCTTCTACAAAATTTAGGCACTTCGGAGTGTGCCCAAGAACTCCACGACCTTATCCCACCGGCCCCCTTCTACCATCGGACATCTAGACGCTCTGCAAGTTACCATCCCTACCTTGTTGCTATTCCACGAATTCGCACTAAGCGTTTCCAAAGTCTTTCATAATGCGCACAGCAAAGGACTGGAACTCTCTATCTGCGTCTGTGTTTCCGAATGCCTACAACCCTAATCTCTTCAAAGTTAGAGTGAACAGGTTTCTTCTGGGTGAGCTCGCTCCATCGTCGACTTTGTCTCTCACCTCCAAAGACTACAATAATATATAGGCTAGTCACCTCTGACCTAGACTAGAGTCAAGAGCAATAAAACCCATTTAAAATAAAAATAAATAGATAGGTGCCATGTGAACTTAGCCTTATTATGGTTGCCGATAATATTCTTTGAAACACCTCATTACTGACCACTAGTCAGTTAGTGGTCGCGCAAGTGCTACTTTTGAGCGTAAGGTCCTGTCGCGGATAAAGAAAGAGAGTTATCGCGGCCCTAATGATGGCGGATGATTACTCACCCAAAAAAAAGGTCCTTCTTATGTTTTGATCTTCGATCAAGTTTCGATGCTCGAACAGTGTTGTTGGGTTTTTAAATAAAGAACTTCTCAGTGGCATGGCAGCCTCGGCGTGTGGATTTGTGCTGCCATAGCCTTGCTAACTGGTCTTACTCATATCTAGATATGCAGTGCGGGAAAGTTGGAAGGTATTGAGACTGGTCTAAATCATAGTTTCTTCTAAATAAAAGCGAACCATCGACTTGATAACTGACTTCGAAAAAGGAGGAGGTTCTATGTTCGACTGTATGTTTTTATTTTTATTAATATGTATGTCCACGGATTTCTCTGTCAGTTGTGGACCGATTTTCAAAATTCTTTTGATATTCGAAAGAATATACCTACTCCCGAGGTGGTCCCATATAAATTTTATCGAAATTGCTTCAGCGATTTTTGAAAAACTGAACAAAAACGAAAAATACGTACCTATACATAGATATGCTAGTATTATATTATCTGTGACTTAGATGACGTTTTGGTTTTCTCCAATTAGGTACGAGTACTTATGTTTAAATTCCACGGGGTTTTTGGCGGGATTTTCCTAGTGGATATTGTCATGTAAAATTGGTGTAGTTTTGTGTCTCAAGTGTCTACGCAACTGGACAATATGTGGAATCATTGAAACAGGCGCGATATCGGTAAAATGGACAGACAATTTTATTTTAGTATTGTCTACCTCAGCGAAGTATGCTTAGAAGGCTGACTCGAAACATTTGCTGCCAAATACTGCAGAAAACATTAGAATGTGTTACGTCTGCTTTGGAAAAAGTAAAAATACACTACGTAAGACTAGGCAATATGGTCAAAAGACTATATAGTACCCGGCGCCTCCACCACTTGTAGGACCCCAAGGCACCAGTACGGCCTGCAGAGATCCTGGGACGTTCTAGTAGTTTCAGGGTAGAGGTCTCACTCGATGGCAACGCGAGAGGGCGGTGTATAAAAGGGTAACTGGCTACAGGTGGATAAGAAAAGATATGAGGGCGCGATAGACTCTATATTGATTTCTATAAGAATTACATGCGTGCCCACTTGCAAGGGCAAAACTCAAGTCAAACCTCAAACATATGCTTTTAATATATAATCGAACGACTCCTCAATATTCTTAACTGCCAGCTAAAGGCCGGTGCAGATCCGCTGAGTTTAGCCTGTGTATACAATCGCCAGAGTACACAAAATATTGTGTCCGTGCTGTTGAGCATTGAAGAGTTCCTTTATCTGGAGCTATGGAGGATGCGGATTCCGGTCATGCTTACCATAAAAATGCATTGATAACGGACCTGAACCACCACCTAAAAATTCAACTCCGTAAGTTAAGAGGAAGTGGTTGGATTTAGCTTGCAAGATTTGACCCGAACATTGCAAAATAATAAAAAGCTTGTATTAGTGGTGTATCGGTCTGGTTTGCGTAACATGTGACCTTCGAATGAGTAGAAAAAAAAAGTCAGTTACCTCAAACCAGATACTGTCTAGGTATCAATTTTTCCTCCGAATTATTCATGACAGGGTGCCTTTTTTTTTGTGGATTGGGAAATCATCCAATGACTTCTTCCGCTCTGGGTGGAGTGGGAGGGCGTGTCAGACTCTTACTGACTAAAACCCACCCCTGTTCCTTCCTGCCCTGAGTGCCCAGGGGCGAGGTAACTCTGTTTCGAATTTATCCTCAACCCCCGGGCAGGCATCGGCCATGACGGGCCCCGTCTCTATTGCTGACAACTCTTTGAGGCGCGCGTGGAACACTACGCGCCGTCGACTCTCGGGCCTGGTGCTGATCGGACGGCGAGCTACCCATTACTCGCCGTCCGCAGGTCCGGGTCTACGGTGGCCGAAGATCGTCTCGCGGCGCCGGAAGTCCCAGGCGTCTCCTGAGGCGGCTGCTGCTGAGAGCGTGAGGGCGACTCCGTTGTTAAGTCTCCCTCACGCGTCCCGCCTCCGCCTTCGCGAGCATTACTGCTTCGCAGAAGGAGGAGACGGCTTCCCATTCTCTCTCGCTCCGTACCATGGCCTGAACCAGGGCAGGGCGCGAGAGGTCGCTGCCGCCTATCGCATCCACGAGGACACGGCGGGGCTCCGCCCAAGCGGGGCAGACCTCCACCGTATGCTCCACCGTGTCTTCGGGACGATCCGCGCAGTGGAAACATCCGGGCGTTTCCTCCCGTCCTATCCGACACAGGAACCTCCCGAAACAACCGTGTCCGGTGAGGACCTGCGTCTGGCGGAAGGTGAGGGCGCCGTGGGGCCTCTCCAGCCACTCCTCAAAGAGTGCCCCTCTTTGAGGAGTGGCTGGAGAGGCCTACCGCCGCGATGGTAGCGTGCCAAGCGCTGGGTTGCGACAGTCGCTCTCTCCATGTCTTCTGGAGCTCCGTCCGCCGAGCCGCGAGTTGTCGCGGCAGCGGAGTTTCGCCCCCTCGCGCTCCTCATAGAGGTTCGCGAGGATTTTTGCCTCCAGATCCCATGGCGACAATCCGGCAAGGAGGCTCGCCGCCTCGCAGGAGATCGTACGGTATCCTCGGATCATTCTGATCGCCATGACCCTTTGGGACGCGTTCAGCTGGCGAGTTGGTCGCTGCCTCAGAGAACGCGCCCACACCGGTGCCCTGTAAAGCGCCATGGACCGCACATGACAGGGTGCCTAGATGGGAATTTCCGTGGGCATGATAAATAAATTCAAGCGTGCCGAGATGGAAATATACCTACCGAAAAAACTTGGTGTCAACTCATTATAGTCATCACTTATTTGTAACTGGCAGCTGACTGTTCGAATTCTTTTTATTGCTAGTACCTATGTATTGTCTGTATGTCAAAAACATTTAAACAAGATTTGGTAACTTCTGGTCTGGCAGGAAAAGCACTGAAAACCCAATTACGATATACATTTAGACATTGAAAATTTTATTAAAATTTGCTTGAACTATGTAAACCTTATATTTAAGCGTCAGTCTAAAAAAAACTATCTATCGTGTTATGGAGTTTTTGGATTCCCTTGGTAAGTGTTGCGTGATTTTTCTAGTGCTAGATTGTCATTTTTTGAAATAACGAATTGAGCGTGGGGCCTAATTTTATGTACCTATCTAATTATCTTTTAGATCTGGATACAATAGATAAAAAGTCGCACCGGGTGCGGTCTTGGTATTTATATGAGCAGTTTAAATCCCTCGAAAGAAGCCAGTTGAATGCTGCCCAGAAACTGAAAGATCGCTCCTATCAGGAAAAAATTTTGCGCCAAGAATTGTCAGAAAGACGAGCTAGGCGCAAACTGTACGATCAATTCGGACTTTGTCAAAGCGAATCCAGATTAAAACGAGATGAAAGCAAAAGTAACTACAGGTCTACTGCTAGTACGAGCGACGACGACTTCTTTGAAAGCTTGTACCTGATGCACGAGGAGGAGCGCGTCACGCAGGTCACCAGCGGCGACGAGTTCCGTGGCGACGGCGAGGGCGACACGTTCAGCCAGGGCGGCTTGTCGGTGAGCCAATGCTGCATACCGAACTATGCAAGTGTTGAAGAACATAAAGAGGACAACGGCAGTTATGCGGGCAGCGTCACTAGCGTAGTGGAGAATTTAAAACCACCTAATGACGAGTTTTTACCATCCATGGAAATGGGATTTACGCTAAATTCTATAGGCGACGATTTAAAAAACTCTATAGCCGATGATATCAACATGCAGCTCGACTCTGTCAAAGAGGATATTGAGTGCTTGGAAAAGATAGCTAAACTTGAAGATGTTGATAAAATTTCTGAAGAGGATAAACTCTCAGATAGCTTCAATAAAGCCGCCCAGCAAGAACTGAGGCATGAGAAGGTTTGCAAAAAAGGTGACCAGGAATGTAATGCAATATGGTCCCGCCTAGTCTCATTCGCATATCAAGTCGTGCAACTGAACCATGGTGATTATTTTAATCATTTTACTAACATTTGGAGTAGCTGCTATAGTTAGATTCAAAGTTAATGACGTGTGTGAAGTTCGCGTTTCGCTGCACAGTAATATCCCCCCCGCTCAACCCCGCTGTCACGTGAATTTGCTACTGCACAGCGACCCGCGGAGTGTTCCGTTCCGCCATAAGCTTTAATTCTACTTGTAACTGAAACTGCAATGTATGAAATGTGTGTTGCAGGCAACTGTTACTGTGACTACAGCTCACAGTTTCTGACAGCGGTGCTCGCGTGTGACGTACTACGCAGAGGCGTCAACCGAATGTGTGAGTAATATCGTTCTAACGCTGCCGGGTCAAGTCGAGAAGGTCATTGATATTGTTTTTTTTCAGTTTTTGAAACTTTTCTATGGGTACCTACTTAATGAAGCCACCGATATTCTTTAATCGATAGGTTGGTTGATTGCTTAGTCATTTTGTACCAGATTCGATGGAGGAGCACCGTACGTGTGTACTAATTTGGAGGAGTTTTAATTTTAGGTCATATTTTGCAGCCTTACGTCTCTCCAATAGAGTTTGCTAGAGACGAATCAGACATGTCCGACTCTAGTCCCAATCTAAATGATAAACAGAAAAAATTGGTACAATTTAAAAAATGCAGGAAAATATGTGAAATAAAGGTATTTTTTCCGTTACAATTCAACCTATCACAGTATCTATCAGATATATAATTATAATTCTAAAAAGTTAATATTTTACAGCCATTGTCACACACGAAAGCAAAAAATTTGGTCAAAAGGAGACGTTCGGCGGAAAGAAAATGTACAGGTAGACACTGTTCACAAAATCATTGGAAGTCCTTTTATACGGAATCGCCCGCCAGTGGGACTAACACTGCTCGGAGACATCACCGCGCGATCGAAACACGACGCCGCTCTGCCAAGATATATCATTTCAGAGAAAAAAATAGCTCGAGGTCTTCCTCAAGTGGCACTATTTTGTCAGACCTTATGAATGAAAAGCCGAAGGTTTCTAGACGTCGATGTTATTTTTATACGTATCAGAATAGGGCCTTGGATCCGATGTTGAAAATAGCTCATTGCATTGATAGCATATTGAAGGACATCGATGACTCGAAGCAGGATATGTAGGTAAAATTGTTGTTGCACATTAAAGAATAATCAAAACAAAACTTTTTTTTTATTATTACGGTTAACTATTCGGGTGCCTGATTTTATAACATAACATAACCATACCAAGTCATCTTCTTACTAAAGCGAAAGTTTGGATGGATGTTTGTCACTCATCGCGCCAGAACGGCTGAACGGATCATGATGAAATTTGGCATAGAGATAGATTATAGTCTGGAAACATAATGGTAATTTTTTATGTCCGTATGGATTGAGCCACGGAATAAAAAGCCAGAGACACTAACCTTTAGTATACAAATAGTTAGTACCCTTTTATGTGATTAATTTCGTAAAAAAAATCAGAACGGAAAGATTAGTATTTACCGAGAAATCAACGATGATTACTTACACGCGCTCGTTCAGCAGGACCACGACTTTCAATGTTGATTAAAAGTTTGAAGAGCTTGTCGCTTTCCTCAAACCTACATAGAAAATTAGTACCCTGCAAGATAAAATTATTACCGAAAATTCAAAACTATAAATAGTAGGTACTCCAGTAGTTTACGAGATATGCCATCCATGGATTAGAGAAATATAGATATTGGACTGTTTGTTACCATTCCGACATCCATAAATGTATGTGCACGAGTGTACATCTACTCAACAGTTCAATACCATTGACAACTTAATTTGGTCGGGTTATACGCGGAGATTTAGTATGGAAAGTAATTTAAGCTAATTACTCTTAAAATACAATACTTAGGAATCTGAATTTTCGGTCACTATAACTTCTTTACAGGTATTAATTTTTGTACACATTTGGGAAAAGATCACGAAGTTTTTAATAGGGAAATCTTGAAATGAAAATTTAACACCGTGACTACCGCCACCCCACCAATGGCATGATATATCTCGTAAACTATTGGACTACTAATTTTGAATTTTAGGTACTAATTTTCTATGTAGGTTTGAGGAAAGCGACAAGCTCCTCAAACTTGGAATCAACATTGAAGGTCCGGAACGAGCGTGCGAAAGTAATAATCATCGTTGATTTGTCGGTAAATACAAATGTTTCAGTTCTGATTTTTTTTTTACGAAATGAATCACATAAAAGCGTACTAATTATTTGTATACTTACAACAGTTGTAGCATGCCCCCTTTTTCGGCGCTCATGGTGGTCCAGCTGAACGGAGCGTGACCACCTTCAACGTCGATTTTCTCGAAAACTATTAAGGTACTAAGTTTCACGAGGATATCTTGGAAGTTAAATTTGACCACTTTCCTGTTTCCGGTTGAGCTGAAATTTTGCATACATGTTTAGTTTGGATGACAATGCATAGTTAGCCAAGTGACGTCATTCTAAATACAATATGGCGGACTCCCAATGATGGTGGTCTAGTTATGTGTATGCATTCCCATGATATGGGTGTCAAGGGTTTGCCGAGAAGAAAACGAAGAAGCCAGTTTGTTTTTGTACCCGACTGCGCGACGCAGGGAGGGTAATGTAGTTTGTCAGCCTATATATATATATGTATGTTTGTTTGTTCCTTTGTGGCACTATAGAGACTAAACGCATAACGATAATTCTTACGTCAATTGATTTGTCTTAACCTTGCGAGTGCTACTAAAGACATGACAGAAATCAAAATACATTTTTTTTTATTCTTGATAGGTACGCGTTTGACCACTATCTCATCTGATGGTAAGCAATGACGTGGTCGAAGATGGAGCACGCTTGCCTAGAAGTAACCTATTCACTCTTGACTTAAAGACTCCAAGGTTGTAACTATCAGGAAACAGACTCCGGCAGGGAATTTCACTCCCTAGCTGTACGCACAATTAATGTGTTCCTAAAACCTTTTGTGCGTGTGGATGGGATGTTCGCTATGTACCGGTGGCACATCGCCGTACGTCTTGTGGTCCGAAGATGGAACGGGCTTGGCGGAATCAAACTATGCAATTCCGTCGCACACTTCCCCATAATGTAACCGATAGAAAACTGACAGGCTAGCAACTCCGCGTGTATGCTCAAGCATCTTCGCAATTGTTTCAAATCTGCAGGCCATATTGTGAAAAATAATAAAATAAAAGTCGACGAACTATATTAAGTGGGTACCAAATAAAGGGTTCGAGGAGGCGATTTCATAAATATAACCACGGGGTCTCATCTCGAACAAAGAAAATTTAGTTCAAACAAACAAACAATAGATGGCGTAATATGCATCGATTTCGTATTGAAGTTTAGGTAACATTAATATTTTGAAATAAAATATGGTTATAACTGTATTTTCTTATTAAATAAACTACCCTAAGCATAAAATTGTTGAATAATTGGCTCCTAATTAAACTTTAGATGTTTATTGGAACGATTCGTTAGGCATTTATATTTCTTATACCAATAGATGGCGCTGTTTGAAGTTTTAGTATTTATCCATTCGCCTCTTTAAAATTTGTATAGTGAAAAATTTTGAAACAGTAAAACTATTATGAAGTGCCAAAAATACTATATAGTAATTCCTCAATGTGTGAGAAAATATTGATAAGACTATGTCAATTCATTCAACTTGCAAGCCGTCGCTGCTAACACCATCTAGCGAGGTGTAGAGGACGGGCCCGAACGAAGAACAAAAGTTGCCATAGCAAGTCGTAAACACGTAGTTACGGCGGTACCGTTTCTTTGTATGGGATGAGGCATCTGTACGCTAGTATTATTTATTATCTGTGATATAACTCACTAAAATGTAGAAAACTAAAAAAGAAAGAATATTTTCAAAAAACCATACTAAAAAATAACTAAAAAGTTCCAAACAAGTCACTTGTCAAACAGTCTGATGCAGTTGGTGGCATGAAATCAATAATTGAACTAAAATAATAGCCAACTGCATCAGACTGCTTGAAAAGTGACTTGTTTGGAACTTTTTAGTTATTTTTTAGTCGGGTTTTTTGAAAATATTCATTTTTTTTTAAACTATAATATTGGTATATCGACAGAAATGTGTGCATGACGGTGTAATATGCCAGCTGCTGTAAAACGGGGTGAATGGAAACAAAACTTTGAAGTAGATTTTCACGTGGTTTATTTTTTGTTAGAAATATTTCGCCGGTTTTTTAGAAACCAATAATGTGGAATAAAAAAACTCCCAATAAAAATTTTGTATCGATTCACCCCGCTTTAACCGGTTTGTAAATTTTTAGATTTTCCCTTCGACTCTGCGTCAAGTGCCTTGGATAGGAAATTGTCGAGAATTCGGTGACGAGTTTGGCACTCACAGTAGCGTTCCCGTTAACGTGTAGGCAACAGGACTCGCAGGACGCTATTAAGTGTCCCATCGACAATAAGAGATAATTCGCAAATAGACTAAAAAAAAAACTATGGTCCGTCAGTAAGATTACCAAAAAACATTGGACACGTTTTTATTCTTTTCTCACGTATATAAAAAATGAGAACGATACAGTGCGTTGAAAATACGGGTGAAGTCACACCGGTGTCAAAAATGTGCATCTCGTAACGCACGTAGTGACGTAACCAGCCCCCATTTTGATGCATTTTATCTTTGTCATTGTTTATGATTTGGTAAAGCAAAAAAACTTGTCTATTTTTGTATCCACGAAACATCTCTATTCTATTGGTAGTTCGCCTATAAAATGTGGAAGTAAAATTAAAACAGATATAACAAATATGTAACACTTTAATACACTTGTCGCCTGTACAACAGCGAATTTAAGTTAGTTACAATATTTTTTTTATCGTTTCTACATAGAAGTTACATCGAAAATGTTTCATAAGAACGCATCCCCCTTCACCTTTTAATTCGTATCAAAATCAAGCCAGTTTCACAGAAAATGTATTACTAGAACAAAATAATAACAGCATTTTTATAATACTGACGTTTCCAATATTTTTTTTTCGTTTTACATATTCAATCTGCTGAAAATTATGACATGGGAGTTCGTCTTAGCAAATAAAAAAAGAAGCCATAAAAAATATAATTCATCCGTGGCTTCATGCCAGTACCAATAACAGAAACCTTAAAAAAATCTTCTAGGGTAAATTATTTTCACAATCAAATAATTTGAATACTAGTACCGCCGCTATGTTTAAATAAGTAGAAAAATATGGTCAAACTAAAGTGATATAAAAATAAATCGTAACTGGTAACACTGGTTTCTGAGCCTTCCCTATAAACAGTATAAAATTAACAATTATCTTATTTTTGTTTGTATACTTGCATACATTTTGTTTGCTTCAGAATATCTTCAGGCTTGAAACATTTTTATAAGGAAGGTAACATAACAATTTGATAACAAATCTTTTAATAATGTAAGCTTGCTATAACAACATTTACGGTAATATTTAATCAATTAACTGGTAAATTGGTGTTTTATAAATATTTGATTACATTTTGTATTGTACAACATCCAGAGTAAAAATTGTTTTTTTTTCTTGTTGCGAATATTGGCGCACAGAGTTTATCTCTAGGGCAGCGCTGCTTGCTCCTCAATAACTTAAACATTTTCATACACTGGGTGCCATATATAAAAGGCATTTATTAGGCACTTATACCCGACTATAGATCAACTATTGTTTTCGGACACGAACAGGATGCCCTGTTCATAAGCAGACCAAGCATTAAGAGGGAACAGGGCCTGCGAGGAATTTACAAAATAGGTTTTTGAAGAAACTATTGCTGTCGTGCTGCCTCCGTAGAGTGCGATACAGCTGCAACTCAGACCGATTTTATCACAAAATTTTTTACAAGATCGACGTTACGTATTCCCCTTTTTTCTCCACGAAAACTGAGCCAATTCAATTATTTTTGGCAGCAAATTTTTAAGAAAGAGTATGTGTAGGTCCCTATTAAATGTTTTATGTTAAAACTTTTCGAATTTGTCTGGTAGTCCTCTAATGACGGCGGTAAAAATAGGGCCATATTTTGAGGGTCATATTTTCTTTACTTATTAGTTGTTGAAAAAAAAAGGAAATGACAAGGACGTGTCTACAGCAGACTTTGCCTTTATGAAAAAAATAAGATTGCTCTCGAGGCATTATTCAGGAAGAAAAAAGGGGAATACATTTGTATGGAGAATCGCAGCCCCTGTTACCTCTTAAGGTTGTGTTAAAGCTGTATTGACCTCAATAGTACAGTTCAGTTTTAAAGCTTTTTTTTCGGGCTTTTTAAGGGCATTCTCGAAATTGAGACTAAAAATTAAAAAAACATATACATATACCTATAACAGTACAAAGAAATAAATCTGATAATGTCATATGAAACTAATAATTTTATTAGCTCAAATCAACTCTTTCCAGGTAACTTCTACTTCTTATCATATTCTTATACCGTCAAAGGGGGTGAATAGAGATACAGGGGCGAATAGAAACAAAACTTTGAAGGGTATTTTCAAGTTATTTAAATATTATTTGCAGCATTCAACTACTTCAATTAATAAGACAAATGTAATAAAAAATCAAAATGATGCTTTGTTAGAAAACAATAATATGGAATTAAAGCGAAAAACATACTCAAAATTTTGTTAAAAAAAAAAAAACAGTTTCACCATAGTCGGGTAAAAGAAAGTTCTGTATTACAATAAATCTATACGATTATTACTTTGTAAACATTTATATAAATATATTGTTACATGTTTCGTGTGACGGTAATGTAAGGCGTGCTTCACTATTGTTCGCAGATTGCGTGTACTCACTCAAATGTTTCGTAAAATATCTACTGGGTGTAACGAAAAGGTGTGGTCATATATTATGAACTGTTTCTGCCCATCGATATGAACAATTTTCTTCAAGGAAGTCAGAGGCAATTCTCAAAAATAAAGTTTTACCTCCCATACAAATTTTGATCAGAATCAGAATTCCTATTTCAGAAGAGTTACTTAAAGAAAGTTTGTTATTTTCTATGGGGAGAAGTAATTATTAAAGTATGATCACAGCTTTCCGTTACACCTTGTATTTAATAAAGCGCGATAACTTATGATGGGTAAAAGGGGCTAGCTATAATATTAGGTGCTTCACATTTGTGCTAGATTTTTTTTTAACTCCTTTATACAATGACACAATTTTTTTTTAATTATTGCGCTTGAGCACCATCTCACCTGATGGTAAGCGATGATGTTGTCGACGATGGAGCACGCTTGCCTAGAAGTAACCTATTCACTATTGACTTAAATACCCCCAGGTTGTAGCAATCAGGAAACCCAGACACCGTGGTATATATTAAACTTTCAAGTGTTTAAGTAAGATTACTATCATCGAAACTATCATGATCTAAATATCACGATTCTGCCAGTATTCTCCATTGTATAAAGGAGCTATTAAAATTTGGAGATTATTCATATATTTTAAATTTAATTATGCAATAGGCAGACTACTCCGCCGTGCAATAATTGTTACATTACGCCGAATATACTTGCCCCCCCATTAGAAAACTATTACATAAACTATTTGATATTTTGATTTAGTGTACAATACGTTTCAATAAGAATAGTAAACAATTATAAAATTGACTATTGTCTGTTGATTTACACTCAGTGCATTCAAAAAGAAAAAGAAGAAAAAAAAATAAAAACAATATATTTTGTTGAAATCAATAACTGGGAGATAAAAAAACGATAAACTTCAACTAATATTAAGTTGTATTGTTTCCACATTAATTCTCATCCAAAAATTATATTTCATTGCAAAACTAAATTTCTTAAATTGATACGATAAATTGATTGATACAAATCAAAATCAAATGTAAACATTTTATCTTCAAATTTATCAAAAATTACTGGGTAAATCGAAGTCCAGTCTTATCTCACCTTTAACTAATTTCATTTCTTGCAACGTCGAAACTTCCATAACATGCTCATGATAAAAAAAAAACTGCCCATTCCTTACTACCAAAGGGCCTAGTGCGAGATTTTTAAAGTACTCTCGCGTTAAGAGAGAATAGGGCCTGCGAGGAATTTACAAAATAGGTATTTAAAGTAACTATTGCCGTCGTGCTGCCTCAAGCCTGCCTCCATAGAGTGCGATAGGGACAGCTGCAGCTCAGACCGATTTTATCACAAAATTTTTGGCGAGATGGACGTTTCATATTCCCCTTTTTTCTCTTCGAATTCAATTATTTTTGGCACCAAAATTTTTAAGAAAATATGTCTAGGTCCCTATTAAATGTTTTATGTTAAAACTTTTCGAATTTGTCTGAAAATGGCCCTATTTTTACCGCCGTTATTAGAGGACTAGGGCCATTTTTTGTCATTTTTGGAGGGTCATATTTTCTTTATTTATTGATTGCTGAAGAAAAGGAAATGACAGGGACGTGTCTACAACAGATCTTGACTTTATGAAAAATGTTTGCTCTAGAGGCATTATTCAGGAAGAAAAAAGGGGAATACATTTGTATGGAGAATCGCAGCCCCTGTTCCCTCTTAACGTTCACGTATGACAAATGGCGCTTTACTTTGTGAAAGTTATTTCATCACCACTGCTCTCAATATGGTGAAAGAAAACATCGTGAGGAAACCGGCATGTCCTAGAACCAAAAATTCGAAGACATGTGACATGCACCAACCCGCATTGGGCCCGCGTGGTGGATTACGGCCCACACCCTCTCACAGAGAGGAGGCCTGTGCCCCAGCAGTGGGGATATTAAAAAGGCTGATGATGATGATGGATGTCAAATCGTACAGAAGAAAAGAGGTTTTCTGTTATTGTAACCAGACGGCACTTATACAGTTTTAGTACAAATTTACGTTTACTTTAACGCGCGTAAGATAAAAATCAAACCCTCGCAATAAAGCCCTCTAGTGTTAATAGATGGACAGTTTTTAAAAAATCATATACATAACATATCATCCCACAATAATTGGGTCCCATAATAATCTATTCCCCTTCCAAAACTTAAGAATTGCGCGTACGCAATCTAACGTCACATTCTCAAATCAAAATGGCGCGAGGCCAGAATAAATCTAAGTATAAATAATGGTTACTACATAATATATTATGCACTGAGTGTACGCACCTACGCTACAATTTGAGCTAGTCGCCTAGTTGTCGGGCGGGTTGTCGAAATAGTCGATTTTCTCAGCCGGTGGTGGTTGCTGCTGCGGCTGCGCAGGCTTCGGCTGGCTGCGCGCGGCCCACGCGTTCGTTGAGGTGAGGGTTGCCCAGCCGGATCTGTGGAGGAACGATGGGTCACAATAGAGGGTGTGTGTTGATGACTCAATTTCGACGAAGGGTATAACCAGATTTTGTCAAAAGAGAGATTTAAATGAGCAGCCTAAAGGCGTATTACACAATTGAATGTAACCAAATCATTTATTTTGTCGTTTCAACAGTATTTATTGCGTGTTTTACGCTGTCGAGCAGATGTCTTAAGAGCATTCATCGCGGGCGGGCTGGCAACGTTACATTTATAGAGGTGTTTTGTAGTTATTTTATTTAATTTAAATGAAAGTACTATTTTTTTCTCAGTCAATTAACTAGATCGTTGGTATTTATAAGCATGAAAAATTACATTAAATCAATTATTTTCTTTTTGCAGTCTCCTTCTTCTTTTCGTTTCGGTGGTACTTTTTGCTATATTCCCACGTATTACGATTAAATACTCGTATTTTAGAGAAATTTTTAAAACTAATGATAAAATATAACGATCTAGTTAACTGACTGAGAAAAAATAGTACTTTCATTTAAATTTAATAAAATAATCACAAAAAACCTCTAGAAATGCGACTTTGCCAGACATACATACATAGGTACTCTCTTGCCGGGGTTGGTCCATGGATGGGTGACCATCTTTACATACCGAGACTCCTTCGTGCCTTGGAAAGCACGTGAAGCAAACGGGACTTTCTTTCGATTTTGAAAGAATATACAGGAACGTGGGGACTGACACAAGAACAGAGAGGCTCATGGCCAGCAGCATGAGGTCTCATAGATTGCGTAATATGCATCAATTTCTTATTGAAGTTTAAGTAATATTATATTAATATTTTGAAAATAAATATGGTAAAAACTGTATTTTCTTATTTAATAAACTGCCCTAAGCATAAAGTTGTGGAATAATTAATAGATGAGAAACGTACAGACGATTATTGGAACGAATCCTTAGACATCTATATTTCTTGTACCAATAATGCCGCTGTTTGAAGTTTTAGAGTTTATCCATTCGCTTCTTTAAAATTTGAATAGTGACACATTTTGATACAGTAAAACTGCTATGAAGAGCCAAAGTAAATTCATTCAGCTTGCAAGCCGTCGCTGCTAACACCATCTAGCGAGGTGTAGAGGACGAGCCCGAACGAAGAACAAAAGTTGCTTGTGCCAGACGAAAACCCGTAGTTACGGCGGTACCGTTTCTTTGTATGGGATGAGGCATCTGTACGTTAGAATTATATTATCTGTGCCAGCAGTGGGCGTAGTCTCAGTGTGGATGACGATGTGTGTACGTACTTGTTGTTGTTGGAGCTGGCGGCCGGCTGCACGTTGTTGCTGTTGATGAGCGTGGAGCCACCCGCGGCGTGAGGAGCGGGGCGTGCGGGGGCGGGCGCCCGCAGCACGGGGCCCGGCACGCGACGCTTGCCCGCCTCGCGCGCCAGCACCTCCAGCACGCTCATCGCCGGCAACCACGACTGTGGGAGATGTGTCAGTTATACTCTAAGCTTTTAATCAGTCAAAACCTCTTTTGAATACAAAATTCTGCCGAAAATTACCTTTGACCGGTTAAAACTATTGTTACGAGCTGGGTATTGGATAAATTACTTTACAAAGATTAATTAACCAAATATACTTTATTAAGTTGAACAATTAATTTACACAAACACTAATTTGCTAATAATCACTATTCTCTTCGTAATCGCTTCCGTTCGCATCCGTAGTCGAAAACAGACGGACTCACTCGCCGCCCGCCCAGCCTATTTATACATCATAGAAGTTTCCACAACATTGTCGAACTATCCTTTAATGGAATATTCTAGAAACATCTATGAACTTCTACACAGTACCACAATGGAATGTTCTTAAACGTAGTAGGAACTTCGACTACATTCTCGAACGTTCCAGTGTAATACAGTCGACGTAACACTATTAAACAAAAAATATATATACGGTCGAATTGAGAACCTCCTCCTTTTTTTCGTCGGTTAAAAAAAAAAAAACTAACAATTTTACTTGTCTATCTATTAGGTTGGTCATCGGTCCACCTTGTTGGAGACCTTCCAACGCTGCGTCTTCCGGTACGCGGTCGCTACTCCAGAACCTTTCGGCTCTACCGACCGTCCGTTCTGCGGGCAATGTGCCCAGTACACTGCCACTTCAGTTTGGCAATTCTTCGGGCTAAGTCGGTAACCTTGGTTCTCTTGCGGATATCATCATTCCTGATTCGATCACGCAAGGAAACTCCGAGCATAGCCTTCTCCATTGCCCTTTGGGTGACTTTAAGCCTTCTGATGAGGCCCATTGTGAGCGACCACGTTTCGGTTCTATATGTCATCACTGGCAACACGCACTGGTCATAGACTTTCGTCTTGAATTCTTTTCGAATCGAACGTGTACGCAGCGTAAAAGTACCGCAAACACGGCTTAAACGTCTTGTCAACACAACGTATTTGCGATGTGATTTGTACGAAACGCAACACAAGTGTATTTTTCGTGATGAAAAAGTATACATCGAACATAAACACTTTTACTATACATTTTTTTTGTTGATGATTTATTTTAGTAACACACATTTTGCTTACGAAAATTGTCTAGCAAATTGATTCGTGTTATTACAAATGCCATTTTGAATAATCAAACATGCGAACTAAAATGAGATAAGAGCCCATATTGATTGAAATCGAGTGGATAATCGAATAAACTGAGTTAAACAGTAAATAATCACCTTTTCTTTGTCAGCGGTGGCCACAACGTTCCGGTTGGGCTCGGCGTCGTAGGCGACGCTCTCGCAGCCAAAGTGCTCGCACAACTCGTGGATGAACTGACGCTTCTGCCAGTTCATTGACGGGAACGAGTGTGCACGAGTCTTCTGTTTTGACTGGAAAAGAAAAAGGAATCATTATGGGTTTTTTAACACTTAAAAAACCGACTTGAGGAATTCGTCAGGTCATTCAGCTGTAATAATAAAGATACTGTTATTTTTTCGTGATTGCTTAGGGCGTGTTTAGTGTCATGCGGATTTGCTCAAGTACGCGGGTTTGAACCGCATGCGTGGCACTTGTGTTGTGTTTCTTATGATATGAGACGTGGGAAGATGTAATTTGATGTAGCACCCGCCTCTGATCAACAGGTGCTAACGCATGCTAGACAAGTCCGCTCGTTAATCCGCATGACACTAAAACGACCTTAGTGCCTCCATAGACGGAATGCTTGGAGCAGCCAGTGCCGACAGATTTAAGCGGTCGCTGTTGGGCGATCTGCAGTTTCAATACAAAATTGACATTCACCATACACGGACCGCTTAAGCGGTTCATTTGCAGTCACAGCTAAAAATGCAGTCAGCTGTGCTGCCGGTAGCAAAGAGCTGCGCGACCTGCCATACACGGCACACTGCGACTGCTCGCCGCTTCCTTTCTCCGCGCCACGCCCGGTCCTGTTATTTTATATCTATCCAGAGACGGACTGATAGGAGCAGTTGCGGTCGGGGCCTCCATAAACGCAGTCGTCTCGAACCGCAACACGACTGCTCTCTTTGCAGCTGGTCTCGTCTGCTCTAAGCAGTCCGTTTATGGAGGGCCTTAGTTGTCTTTTTTAGAGTCTTGTCAGTTGGCATGGGGATAAGAGGGGAAATATGTATAGGCTCACACTCGGTGAGCTTGTCGTGTATCTGGTGCGCGAAGGAGGGCTCGCGCGCGGCCGTGGCGCGCACGTGCTCGCTGTAGCGCGGCGCCAGCTTGTATAATAGTTACCTTCTTAGCAAGCTGCACGAGCTCGGTGAGCTTGTCGTGTATCTGGTGCGCGAAGGAGGGCTCGCGCGCGGCCGTGGCGCGCACGTGCTCGCTGTAGCGCGGCGCCAGCTTGTATAATAGTTACCTTCTTAGCAAGCTGCACGAGCTCGGTGAGCTTGTCGTGTATCTGGTGCGCGAAGGAGGGCTCGCGCGCGGCCGTGGCGCGCACGTGCTCGCTGTAGCGCGGCGCCAGCTTGTATAATAGTTACCTTCTTAGCAAGCTGCACGAGCTCGGTGAGCTTGTCGTGTATCTGGTGCGCGAAGGAGGGCTCGCGCGCGGCCGTGGCGCGCACGTGCTCGC
The DNA here is from genome assembly GCA_951329385.1 of Polia nebulosa. Classification (NCBI taxonomy): domain Eukaryota; kingdom Metazoa; phylum Arthropoda; class Insecta; order Lepidoptera; family Noctuidae; genus Polia; species Polia nebulosa. The sequence goes on along the minus strand of OX589591.1, from coordinate 27,478,158 downwards.
TGTAGCGCGGCGCCAGCTTGTATAATAGTTACCTTCTTAGCAAGCTGCACGAGCTCGGTGAGCTTGTCGTGTATCTGGTGCGCGAAGGAGGGCTCGCGCGCGGCCGTGGCGCGCACGTGCTCGCTGTAGCGCGGCGCCAGCTTGTATAATAGTTACCTTCTTAGCAAGCTGCACGAGCTCGGTGAGCTTGTCGTGTATCTGGTGCGCGAAGGAGGGCTCGCGCGCGGCCGTGGCGCGCACGTGCTCGCTGTAGCGCGGCGCCAGCTTGTATAATAGTTACCTTCTTAGCAAGCTGCACGAGCTCGGTGAGCTTGTCGTGTATCTGGTGCGCGAAGGAGGGCTCGCGCGCGGCCGTGGCGCGCACGTGCTCGCTGTAGCGCGGCGCCAGCTTGTATAATAGTTACCTTCTTAGCAAGCTGCACGAGCTCGGTGAGCTTGTCGTGTATCTGGTGCGCGAAGGAGGGCTCGCGCGCGGCCGTGGCGCGCACGTGCTCGCTGTAGCGCGGCGCCAGCTTGTATAATAGTTACCTTCTTAGCAAGCTGCACGAGCTCGGTGAGCTTGTCGTGTATCTGGTGCGCGAAGGAGGGCTCGCGCGCGGCCGTGGCGCGCACGTGCTCGCTGTAGCGCGGCGCCAGCTTGTATAATAGTTACCTTCTTAGCAAGCTGCACGAGCTCGGTGAGCTTGTCGTGTATCTGGTGCGCGAAGGAGGGCTCGCGCGCGGCCGTGGCGCGCACGTGCTCGCTGTAGCGCGGCGCCAGCTTGTATAATAGTTACCTTCTTAGCAAGCTGCACGAGCTCGGTGAGCTTGTCGTGTATCTGGTGCGCGAAGGAGGGCTCGCGCGCGGCCGTGGCGCGCACGTGCTCGCTGTAGCGCGGCGCCAGCTTGTATAATAGTTACCTTCTTAGCAAGCTGCACGAGCTCGGTGAGCTTGTCGTGTATCTGGTGCGCGAAGGAGGGCTCGCGCGCGGCCGTGGCGCGCACGTGCTCGCTGTAGCGCGGCGCCAGCTTGTATAATAGTTACCTTCTTAGCAAGCTGCACGAGCTCGGTGAGCTTGTCGTGTATCTGGTGCGCGAAGGAGGGCTCGCGCGCGGCCGTGGCGCGCACGTGCTCGCTGTAGCGCGGCGCCAGCTTGTATAATAGTTACCTTCTTAGCAAGCTGCACGAGCTCGGTGAGCTTGTCGTGTATCTGGTGCGCGAAGGAGGGCTCGCGCGCGGCCGTGGCGCGCACGTGCTCGCTGTAGCGCGGCGCCAGCTTGTATAATAGTTACCTTCTTAGCAAGCTGCACGAGCTCGGTGAGCTTGTCGTGTATCTGGTGCGCGAAGGAGGGCTCGCGCGCGGCCGTGGCGCGCACGTGCTCGCTGTAGCGCGGCGCCAGCTTGGCGGACACGTCGGGGTTGCGGATCTGCAGCGCCAGCGCCAGCTGCCGCGTGCGGGCCTCCACACGGCACTCGTCATCGCATTCGAGTCTGGGCAACGAATAAAACATAATAGGACTAGGTTGCAGTGTCAAACGACAAGTCAATAACAAAACTTGCAACGTTAGCGAGTTCTGCGTTTTGAATTTTTGTGAAAGATTTTGTAGTATTATGATATAGTAACGGTAAATAATCATACTGAGAAAAACTTACGTTTTGAGCATACATCCGGGGCGCTGTACATCAGACAGGTCTACAGAGCCACCTTCTGACATCTTAGTAGCGGCTAGAGCGCTCATCATTCTGTTCACAAACATTTAGAATTTTAGTCAAATGTTTTTAATAATACGACGAGATTAGGTGAACACTTACAGCTTTATGGATTAAAGTCACTTTTCGAGCAGTCTGATGCAGTTGGTGGCTGCAGTGGCAGTTATTTTAGTTACATTACAGATTTTATGCCACCAACTGCATCAGACTGCTTGAAAAGTAGTCACTTTTCAAGCAGTCTGATGCAGTTGTTGATGTTTGGAACTTTTTAGTAGTTTTTTATCGGTCGGGTTTTTTGATACTTTCAATTTTTTTATTTCCTAAATTTTAGTGAGTTATATTTTTAGAGTCGTCTCCTCGAGCTCTTTATTTTGATACCCCACATGACCAGGTCACAATAAAATACAACTACACTTAGGTACCTACCTAATGGCAGTCGCCATTTTGTTTTTTTTTTTCGAAATCATATAGCCTATTTCACTTCGGCGGTCAAGACCAATCTAATAATACCTCATTTAATAAAATCCATCCAGTCGTTTAGGCTACAGCGCGTGTCAAAGAAATAGACATACAAACACTTAGATACATACATACTCTCGAAAAACATTACCCTCCTTCTGAGGCAATTGAGTAAAAATAGCATGCGTTTTGGGCAAAGGTCTCTTGGCTTACAGCTTCGATACAGAGCTTATGTGGACCACTAGACGTCGAGTGTCTTTTATTTATTAAAACAGAATGACAGGATAACAAAGAAGAAAGATTTTTTTCTGTGTCATGTTTTATAGGGCTAAAATATTGATCCCATAATTGTTCTATGATATTGGTCATAGTAAATCTGCCTAGCCTTACGCAAAGGTCAGTTTCCAGTCAGCTCAATCTCCTCCTTTTCCTGTTATTTTGTAGAACTAAAACATTTTTTTTTTTGGGGGGTGGGAAATCATCCTATGACTTCTTCCGCTCTAGGGTGGAGCGGAATTGCGTGTCAGACTCTTACTGACTAAAACCCACCCCTGTTCCTCCCTGCCCTGAGTGCCCAGGGGCGAGGTAACTCTTTCAAATTTATCCTCAACCCCCGGGCAGGCATTGGCCGTGGCAGGCCCCGTCCTTTGCTGACAACTCTTTGAGGCGTGCGTGGAACACTACGCGCCGTCGACTCTCGGGCCTGGTGCTGATCGGGCGGCGAGTTACCCACTACTCGCCGTCCGCAGGCCCGGGTCTACGGTGGCCGGAGATCGTCTCGCGGCCCCTGGCATCTCCAGCGGCGGCTGCGGCTGGGGGCGCTAGGGCGACTCGGCTGTTGTCGAGTCTCCCTAACGTATGCCGCCTCCCTCTTCGCGAGCATTACTGCTTTGCAGAAGGAGGAGACGGCTTCCCATTCCCTCTCGCTCCGTACCATGGCCTGAACCAGGGCACGGCGCGAGAGGTCGCTGCCGCCTATCGCATCCACGAGGACACGGCGGTGCTCTGCCCAAGCGGGGCAAACCTCCACCGTAAGCTTCACCGTGTCCTCTGGGCGATCCTCGCAGTGAGAACTAAAACATTGATTGGAAAAATGTTCCTATAATATACATATACTAATATTATAAAGAGGTAAAGTTTGTGAGTTTGTAGGAGGTAATCTCTGGATCTACTGAACCGATTTTGAAAATTCTTTTACCAATAGAAAGCCACGTTATTTGTGAGTGTCATAGGCTAAAGTTTTGAAATCCACGCGGACGAAGTGCTAGTACGTGATAAGTTCATAACATCGTATATGTAACTTTTTTTTAACTTTTGTTTTTGCAGTTTGTGCCTAGCTTTTTCCCAACTATCTTGGGGTAGGCTTCCAGTCTAAACAGATGCAGCTGAATACCAGTATTTTACATAGAGCGACTGCCTATCTGACCTCCACAACCCAGTTACTGGGTAATACGATACTCCTTGCTGAGACTGGTTGTCAGACTTTCGGGCTTCTGACGACCCATAACGACTGTCAAAGATCCACGATTGACAGCCGGGACCAACGGCTTAACGTGCTTTCCGAGGCACGGAGGCGTCTCGGTATGTAAAGATGGTCACCCATCCATGAACCAACCCCGGCAATCGTAGCTTAACCTGATGGATCGACCCGTGCGACTGTTATTACTTTAGCCACGAGCTCCTCAGCCAGTGTCAAGTTTATAAAGTATTAAATTTTTAGGTACTTACAAGACAATGTAATGTTTTTGCAAATAAATAAAACAGTCACTGAACATCACTAGTATTCACTAGAAAAAATCCCACTAAAAAACCTCGTTATAACAACATTCTTCAAAATTTATTGTTAATGTTAGTTCTTATTCCGCTAAGAGCGATGTGTGGTGTTACGCGCATGGATAGAATTAGGAATGAGTATATAAGAGGAAGTTTGAAAGTGGCACCGCTGACTGAAAAGTTGTGTGGAAATCGGTTGTCGTGGTATGGGCATGTGATGAATGAAGAAAATGTCGTGAGGAAAGTATTGTGTATGGATGTGGATGGCTATAAGAGTAGGGGAAGGCCAAAGAAACGATGGTTCGACTGTGCGAAAGAGGATATGGGTAAAAAGGGGGTGACTACAGAGATGACGACTAATAGAGGAGTATGGAAGAAAAAGACATGTTGCGCCGACCCCAAATAAATTGGGATAAGGGCAGGAAAATGATGATGTTAGTTCTTATTTTTTTGTAGTTTTTAGTTTTTTTTTGTAATTTTATTGTAGTTTATTTCTTATGTTTGGCGGTGCCGATTTGGCGATTGATGCTTTTCTTTTCTTGATATCTTGTCGTGTATAAGATCTCTTGTTGTATTACTGTATAGCTAGCCGTGAAAACCTATAATTGGTTTAATGTCTCTTATTCTAGTGTACTTATTGCATTTATGTAAAGTTGTTGGTTTTCCATGTGATAAATAAAAAAGTTACTTGGCATAATCCCTGGCGTTATCACAGCAAGGGCGGTCGGCGTGTCGGCGGCCGCACGGGCACGTGGCGCGCACGGCGCGGCGGCACGGCGCGCTGCTGGGGCACGCCGTGCCGGCGCCCACGTGGCACGCCGCCGCGCACAGGTGCCCGCACGACGGACGCTTCTCTGTGCACGGCTGGGTGCACCTGCGTGACCAATTGGAAAGGTTACACATAATTGGGTGAACCTGAGTGTCGATTTCGAAAGGCTAGACATAATTGGGTGCACCTGGGTGACGATTTGGAAAGGTTAGACATAATTGGGTGTACCTGGGTGACGAATTAGAAAGGTTAGACAAAAATTGGGTGCACCTGGGTGATGATTTGGAAAGGTTAGACATAATTATTTATTTATTTATAAGAGGTACAGTTCAACAGAGTAGAGATAGAAGAACTCTTTGAATTAAAAAAGCAAACAAAAATTTCTGGAACGGCCACTCACAGTGAAAGTTAGTTTCGTTACCCAGTAGTCAGTTATAATACAGAAAATAGACTGGCACGTTAAAATATACAACCATTTTTTAGTACTTACTTGCCAGTGTCACAGGGTCCCTTGTGGCAGGTCTTAATACAGGTATGCTTGCCGCAAGGCAGCGGCTTTCCGCACGGAAGACCGCACGAGAACTCCTCTTGAGAACACGGTATGGTTTTTCGTTCCTGATAAACAATTTTGAAGTGAAACTTCTAATGCAACTTCCAAAAAGGTTGTGTTTAACGTTTAACGCTACCATGGAGGGGGTATGAAAGCACTGTTACGTTAAACGTTCAACGCTCCTGGGGAGGGGGAATAGAAAGAGACAGAGCAAGAGTGAATCCTTGGCACTCAAACGCATGCGCGTAGTATACCTGTTACAGGCCAGCGCGAGCGTTAGCAACGAGTAGCGTCCAATATTCCAACGCAAGAAGGAGAGAGAAAGAAAGATACACAAAGGTAGAAAATAGGAGAGAGAAAGAGAGTGAGTCAGTAGATCCCAAACACATGCGCGTGGTATTCTTGCTATGCAGCGAAGTAAACAGTGTGAGCGTCGTGAAATTAGCTGAAATACGTACTTGTTGTTCTATTTTAATTTACAATATTCATTATTTCATTTACTTGTTTTTTTAGTTTGATTAAATTTCTACCTCTTCCTATTTTCAATTCCACATTACGAAGTTTCACTTCTTCCGCGCGGAGAGACTCCACGCACATTTTTTTTTTTAACTCCTTCATTATTTTATTTTATGTTGTCAGAGTTCTCTGTTGGATAAAGGCCCATTTCCCAGAACAAATATAATATTTAAGAGACAGAGTAGCATAGGAGGCAGGATCCCTTACCTCGTGGTCACCATGACAACGCTTGGTAGTCAGCACTACACAGGGCGGACAGTCTCCAGAGTGACAGGAGTGGTGCGGGGGGTGCTTGCAGGCTCTCTCTCTGATGCAGGGCGCACTGCAGGCTGGAGGCCGGGCCCCACAGCGGACGGGAGGCAGGATCACTTCGGCCCCACATTCACAGGTCAGCTCGTCGAAACCTGGGAAAAAAAATAGTTTGTAAGAGTGCATTGGAACTTGGAACGCGTGAATACACGTGGCAGTATTTATTTTAGCGACACCTGAGATTTGACACAAAGCTGCTGTTATCTAAATTAAAATATTACCAAAATCCAATATTTTTTTTTTATTTGAAACGACTTGATCTCCATTTCAAGATTTTTAAAGGTGTCGATTTTGAAAATGATGTCGAAACAGAAATCCAGGCAGTAAACAGAATTTTCGTCATGGGCTTTCAAAGTTTCAGGGTGCGCTGATACCGAAAATGTGATCAATTTCGTAATAGATCAGCTGGTCGATTCTGTTCACAGATCACCGTGAAAACTTAGGTGGAGTGAGCGTGAAGTGAGCTGTCATTTCACCTAGATTGTATGGATTGACAGTCCACTTCACCTAAGCTCCTGCGTGGAGTAGCACATAACCCGGGTGTGCTGCGTCACCTGAAGCTATGCGTGCCAGACAAGTACGTGTGGAGGCGGCGGAAACCGCCACTGCTGGCCGTGCCTGATTCCAGGACCAAACTGATGTCTAGAACACCCCTCTCCCGCACAATATGTGTACTAAATGAAGTGCATGAGAGGATTGACTTATTTTCATGCAATATGAGTGAATTTGCAAGAGTTTTGTTGAATTTTGTTAGTTATATTTAAATATTAATATCCTGTGTTAGGTCTGATTTTTTATATGTAATATTTTAGGTTAAGATTTTAAAACATTAAAAAGGTTTAGTTTGACATTTATTTTATAATTATAAAGTATTTGTGCAGATCAGATGATTAGTTGTTTTATAAATTTTTAAGTATTAGTTTTAAGTTGATTTTTCTGTTTATTGGTTGGGTGTTTGGAAACCACTATTGTATTGGGGTCATCCTGTAAAGATAGTGTTTTTAAGTTTAATAATAAATAATAAGTTGTCACGGTGAGATTTCACAGAATAGCAGTACAGTTGTGTACTCACTGACACGCGGGCAGGGCGCGCAGTGGCCGGTATGACAGAACTCCTCGCAGCGGTGCGTCTGGCACGACAGCGTGCGGCCGCAGATCACGGCGCAGCGGTGCGACGTGGCCGCGCAGCACACGGTGCGGCAGCGGTGACGGCCGCACGATAGTTTCTGGGAGAAAAGCAAGGACTTTTGATTTAATGAACTAAACTACACGGTTACATTTTTTTTTTTTTGTGGGTTGGGAAGTCATCCAATGACATCTCCCGCTCTAGGGTGGAGCGGAAGGGCGTGTCACTCTTACTGACTAAAACCCACCATTGTTCCTTCCCTGCCCTGAGTGCCCAGGGGCGAGGTAACTCTGTTTCGAATTTATTCTCAACCCCTGGGCAGCATCGGCCATGGCGGGCCCCGTTATTAATGCTGACAACTCTTACTACACGGTTACATAACAGGCCAGTTGAGAACTAGAAGGTGTAGACATAACCACTACTGAGTTAACTGAGTTCACAAGCAAGCGAAGTTTAGACCGCGTCCAAACCAAATCGTGTCGTCGGCCACTGATACTTCCATTTTGCTCTCAGTTTTTCTTGCTCTTTCTCTCTCTCGCTCACTCACAACTTGGTTTAAGTCGCGAGTTATGGCCGACTATAACAAGCGGTTCTACTTATTTGTTTTGTTGCTAGGATATTAAAAAAAAGTAATATTTTTGTTGTTTGATTGCTATGGTGTATTAAATACCTGTAGCACAGGGTCTCATCTCGAAGAAAGAAAATTTAGTTCAAATAAATCTCAATAGATGGCGTAATATGCATCGATTTCTTATTGAAGTTTAAGTAACGCGTCAGGCCCCGCGCGTCGACATAACAATAGGTTTTTAATTGTGTCTGCTAATGAGGGACTTGACGCGTATTATTAATATTTTGAAAATAAATATGGTAAAAACTGTATTTTCTTATTTAATAAACTGCTGTAAGCATACAATTGTGGAATAATTGGCTTGTAATTCAAATTTAGACGATTATTGGAACGAATCCATCTATATTTCTCGTACCATTAGATGGCGCTGTTTGAAGTTTTAGATTTTATCCATTCGCCTCTTTAAAAATTTTAAGTGACACATTTTGATATATTAAAACTGCTATGAAGTGCCAAAATACTATAAAATAATTCCTCAATGTGTGAGAAAATATTGGTAAGACTTGTAAATTCATTCAGCTTGCAAGCCGTCGCTGCTAACACCATCTAAGCGAGGTGTAGAGGACGAGCCCGAACGAAGAACAAAAGTTACTTGTGCCTGACGAAAACCCGTAGTTACGGCGGTACCGTTTCTTTGTATGGGATGAGGCATCTGTACGCTAGTATTATATTATCTGTGCCTGTAGTGTGACTTGGAAATAATAGATACTTCAGACTGCCAATTATTTGAATAAGGAAGCCGCTAGAAATGGAGCCAGTGTAGTAATATTGTGTTCACACATACCTTATTGCACTTCTTTTGGCACAGCACATTGTTGTACATCTCGGGCAGGTCGGCGCAGGGTACCTCGCGGCTGGAGTGACCGCAGCGACATTGCAGAACCGTTTTGTCAGGACATTCGGGACACGGACCTGGTTAGTCAAATATATTAAATCATGTTAATGTATGATCATTATATAATTATCATTTAACCCGTTATTGCTAAATTTACTGTTTTAAACAGGAGTCAATGGTTTAAGCTGAAAACCAGCGCTTAGCAATCCACTAGGGGACCTAAGCATAATTCTGACGCTTGAAGCTTTTGCTTCCGATATTATAGTTTTGGGTAAGTACCAATACATTAGTCTGCCCGGGGGTTGAGGATAAATTCGAAAGAGTTACCTCGCCCCCGGGCACGTAGGGCAGGGAGGAACAGGGGTGGGTTTTAGTCAGTAAGAGTCTGACACGCCCTTCCGCTCCACCCCAGAGCGGAAGAAGTCATAAGATGATTTCCCACCCCCCCAAAAAAAAAAAAACTGCAGAAGTGCTATTGTCTACAGCCGTTTTATATTTTTCACAACTAATTGTACACTTTTTGGGGTTCCGTATCCGAAGGATCCAAACGGAGCCCTATTGCTGTCACTCACGTGTCCCTCGGTCTGTCGCACAGGTTTTACAGCCAAACGGTGGAGCTACAGTCTTCAAATTTTCACAGTATAAGCATCTTGTTGACCCAAAGCCATACAAATAGTCAAGAATACATTTGGTACGGAACCCTAAATGTGCGAAGTCCGAAACGAACTTGGCCGGTTTTTGTTTCATTATTGAAGCTTTTGTGTGGGTTGTTTTTATTTGATACTTTATTGCTTGAATCTTGTATCTGTCACCGGATTATTTTAAACACCGTTTGTTTATAAAAAAAACACGTAAAATAGTAAATTATTTATTTTCAATAAGACTCGCATACATTCATTGCAAATCATCAAAAGACGAGATTGATTAAGTCTTAGTAGATTGTTCATAATAAATATAGAGTTTACACTCTCGCAAGATTTATAATAATCTTATGGTGTGTACAATTATGTGGTATCTAGGTACAAAAAAAACCCGGCCAATTGCGTGTCATTGTTGTGTCATATTTTAGAGTTGTGTACCAAATGTATTTTTGACTATTCGTATGGCTTTGTTATTGTTGATAGGCACGCGTTTGACCACTATCTCACCTGATGGTAAGCGATGATGTGGTCGAAGATGGAGCACGCTTGCCTAGAAGTAATCTATTCACTCTTGACTTAAAGACTCCCAGGTTGTAGCTATCAGGAAACACAGACTCCGGTAGGGAATTCCACTCCCTAGCTGTACCTACGCACAATGAATGTGTTCTCAAAACGCTTTGTGCGTATGGATGGGATGTCCACCATGAACCGGTGGCACTTCGCCGTACGTCTTGTGGTCCGTTGATGAAACGGGCTTGGCGGAATCAAATTATGCAATTCCGTCGCACACTCCCCAAAATGTAACCGATAGAAAACCGACAGGCTAGCTCCCTAGCAGCCTAACTCGGCGTCTATGTTCAAGACTTTGGAGTTTCGACTCAACGAGCCTATCATTGCCGATGATCCTCTTTGCTCGTTTCTCAATTGACTCAAGGGCATCAAGCTGGTATCTGGCAGATCCGTCCCAAAGATAAGAGCAGTACTCCATACACGATCGAACTTGCTCTTGATAGAGTTGGAGCAGCTGTTCAGGCGTTCCTCGCCTCGCTGTACCGGTGGTGCGAGGAGGTGCGGACACGGAGCGGTGAACCGATGCAGCGCGAGATCGAGTTGCGTCGGTCACAGCTCCGCGAGGTCATGGTGGCGGAATGGCGGGACAGGCTTTCGCGCCCTACCGCCGGCCTCGCTACCGTCAACGCGATCCGATCAGTGCTCGACGAATGACTCGGGAGGAAGCACGGCTCCCTGTCGTTTCAGGCGACGCAGGTGCCCTCGGGGCATGGCTGCATTGGGAAGTACCTGTGTCGCATAAACAGGGAGCCGGACGCTCGGTGCCATCACTGCACCGACTGTCGGGAGGACACGGCGCAGCATACACTGGTGGAATGTGCAGCATGGGAGTAGCAGCGCTGTGCCCTCTTATCCGAAGTGGGACCCGACCTGTCGCTGCCGGCCATCCCTCGTTCGATGGTCGGGAGTGCCGAGTCATGGGATACGGTGATCTCCTTCTGTGAAGCAGTAATTTCGCAGAAGGAGGCTGCGGAGAGAGAGGGAGGGCGTGGCCACTCTCCCGATCCGCAGCAGGCGTACCGGGCGTCGGCAGAGGGCGGACAACGGCCTCTTCCAGCCCCCCTACGGCGGACTCGGGGTCGTCCGCCGCCCCCCATCCAGCAGGACCCGAGGCAGCGGCGCGTAGTGTTCCACGCGCACCCCTATTAGACGTCGCGGGGAGAGGACACCTCACACTCCCCGCGAGCCAGAGGTGACCCGCATAGACGGGCCGGCACTAGCCAGGGAACCTTGGAAGTCTTATTAGCTCTCACGATCCCCGGTCCAAGTGTGGGACGGAACACCGGGGTGGTTTTTAGTCAGTAAGAGTCTGACAGACCCCTTCAACTGCCCCGGGCGAAGGACATCCATGAGGATTTTCCACCCCGGCAACAAAAAAAGGAAAAAAAAATAAAAACAAAGCTGTTCCGGTGTGAAGTACCGTCTCACCTTTGCGAGAATCCCCAACTTTTTGCCAGCCACTTGAGCCTTTGCCTCTATGAAGGGACCAAAATTGAGGGTAGATGTTAAAGTAACACCAAGAAGATCAAGTTGGTCGCTTATAGGCACGGTTACACCTCGGAAAGATGGAGCCGGGTGAAATTGGCTCCTCTTAGCGGAAAAAAGACACACCTGGGTCTTAGCAGCATTGAACTTGACTTGATTGGCATCGCTCCATTATGAGACAGCCTGTAAGGACAAGTTCCAGCACCCAACCATAGCCTCTCGGAGAGACCGGACCTGAGAGTCACTAGCTCGTGCGTCGGGCACGTATCTCTCGGCAACAGTGCTGTCGTCTGCATACCCAAAGGTACCACCGGGTTTTAGCAGATCGTTAATATGCAGCAAAAACAATGTTGCCGAGAGCAGCGACCCCTGAGGAACACCGGCATTATTAGCCAGCAGTCCGGACAAGCAGCCATCTATGACTACTCGGATAGACCGATCCCTCAGGAAATCTGCAATCCAATCACACAAACCAGCGGGCAGACCGAAGGAAGGAAGCTTGCCAATTAGGCTGTCGTGCCAGACCCGGTCGAAGGCCTTCGAGATGTCAAGGGAGACCGCAAGGGCTTCCCCTTCCTTCTCGATGGCCTCACTCCAGATGTGAATGGCATACGCTATTAGACGTCCTCAGACGTCCCCAGTTGACGGATTTCGGCGGAAGCCGTATTGTCGGTCACTGAGGATATCGTTAGCTTCTAGGTATGCCAGGAGCTTGCCATTCAGTATACGTTCCATACTCTTACAGAGTACGGAAGTTACCGAGATGGGCCTATAATTTGCTGGGTCAGCTCGACTACCCTTCTTGGGTACGGGTTGCACGTTAGCTTGCTTCCAAGCCATCGGCACTTTTCCAGTCTCAAACGAAAGGCGAAATAGGCGTGTCAAGATTGGAGACAACTCAGGCGCACAAGTCCTCAGTACAATTGCCGCTATCCCGTCGGGGCCACTAGCCTTGTGCACATCCAGGTTACGCAGTACCCTTCGGACATCCTTCTGATGAATGCGAATGTCTGACATAATCGACTCGCATCCGGCAAAAGTACCAGGGCCACGCGCCAGCATGCCTCGCGACACCATGATCTAGACCCGAAGATTCCGCAAACAGAGAGGCAAACAAGTTTGCTTTCTCCTCAGCGGAGTGGGCCAGCGACCCGTCGGGTTTCAGCAGTGGAGGTAGTGAGTGTCGGCAGAAGTTCGATTCAACCGACTTAGCCAGGGACCAAAACGCCTTACTGGCGCAGCTGGGTAAGAAGCAAGTTTGTTCCCGATTCGGCTAATGTGGTCAAACCGAGCCCTCCGCAACACAATCTTGCAGGACTTGGCAGCCCTGTTGAAGGCTCTCTTCTTCTAACTCACGTCAACCCATGCCAGGTAGGCTGCGTGTTTAAGCGCATCAGCGCGATTGCACTCGGCACCAAACCATGGTCGAGCTTCGCCAGACATTGTTACGTCAGAGAATGGAATGTAGTACTCTATTCCCTGCCGCATCAGATCCGTCCGCCGATCCGGCGTCCGCACACGACGAAACATCAGTCGAAGAAAAGCAAGTAGGCTGCCAAGGATAACATGCGAAGAAAGATCGCATGCCATCCCGATCTGCTGACCTGTATCGCCAAACCCGCCTGGTGCCTCTAGGGCTAGGATCGGGCGGGGAGTAGACGGATATAGACTTCACCAGACAGTGGTCGGAAGTACCTAATGGTGAAGAAATCGACACCGAGTAACGGTCTGGATCTGTTGTCAGCAGAAGGTCCAAGCAACTGGCCGTGTGCGAATCAACATCCGGTACCCTCGTTGCCCCCTGGACCAGCTGGGTGAGATTTAACGCTAGCGCTAGCTTACGTGTCTCTTGTCCAGCATGGTCTGTGCACTGGTATGGGAAGAGCCACTCCTGATGGTGGGCCTTGAAGTCCCCCAGTAACACCAATTGGGCAGAAGGGTACCGCTGCTGAGCCACATCCGCCGCCTCACTGAGGTGTTGCTTGACCCTAGTTGTCTCCAAATCACCGCTGTGCGAACGGTAGACACAGGCATAGACAATTTTATCTAGGCCTGTGTCCACTAGGACCCAAAGAGTTGAGAACCTGGAGTCCTCAAGGTTACGGAGACGCCGATAGCAGATGTCGTCCCGGGCGTACATGCATATACCAGCGCGTGGCTTTAAGTTGTAAACCCTGGGTGTGGGTAAACCCTGGGTAAGATAGGTACGCCACGTCAGACGGACATCCGATCTGCGTCTCCGAAAGGAATAAGAGAGCTGGTTTCTCAGTCTCTAGGTGGTGGTGGACTGCGGCGAGATTTGAGTGCAGACCTCGTATGTTGTTGAGTTGCACTTTGTGGAAGAGGGAGTGCTGCCGCTGTTCAGCTTTTTCTTTTTTGTTCCTTTTTGCATAGTGTAAGAGCGAAGGAGGTAGAGGAGAACGAAGTGAAATGAGGTTCCACGCTGCTAACCTTCAGGCACGCTCTGACAGGACGACATCATTGCGGGACTAGTCCGGAGACTGCGGCGACGAACGAGCCCCGCCGGGAATGTCCATCGGGCCCTCTCGTCTGGTCGCCAACCAGCACGATGGTGCATTCCGGGATTTTTCGACAGTTGGCGGGGCAGCCTTTCATGTGTGGCTAGCACACTACTTGGGCCCCCAACTACCTGCGGTCGGCCAACGGCGCACCGTGCCTCGGATCCCGCTACCCTCCGCGACTAGTCTCCCGATACATCAATATCAGCGCGAGCCTAGTTGGTCTGCCTGCAATGGAACAACTATTTCGACCCAACTCCTCTGGATTGGCTATACTGAGCATCATACCGGAACATGGCCAGGCCACTTGGCGGTACGTCTTTGCCCAGTGGGTGGTCGCAAGCCATCGGTCGATACTTACCACCAGTTAGTGTCACCTGATTAGCACCATCCGGGGACCACGTGTAGGGACTCAATGGGTATACTCCTACGGAGGCGGGTGACTCGGCCCCCAGAAGTACACACAATACACACACAATATACACATAATTGGTAACCTTACCTTCATGACAGTTAAGTTTGCAGAAGTGTTTGTCACCGGCAGGCCCGCACGCCAGCGGCTTGGCACAGATGTTGTCGCACAAAGGGATCGGGTCCGTGCACGTCTTGCGCGAATCTTTCGCCAACCTGAAGAAATTTACTATGAGAATATTTTGTAGTAGCTCTATAGTGCTACAAAGACACTATCAGACCCCCAAGTTTGCCAACAATGCCCTCATTGTTGGCAAACTTTTTATGAAATTGAGAGACTGAGAGTAGGGTAGAGCATAGTAGTGCTTGTATAAAAATACGGCAGCCTTGTAGGAGGGGACATGCGCCGCCTCTCGTAGTCTGTCGCCTCGGTCCACGGTTTTCCTAGTCTAAGGGTAAATACGCTACTGGTTACACAGCTAGCACTCACCGCGTGTTCCCACAAGGACAGCTCTGCACATACTGCGGCAGCAGCTGGCAGGGCTGGCAGGGCGGCGCGTGGCAGTGCGCGCGGCACACGTGCGCGCCGCACGCCAGTACGCGGCCGCACGTGTCGCCGCACGACCAGCTCGTGCACGTGCCCGTCTCCGACGTGCACGCTACTGAGCGCGACTTGGCGGCAGGGCAGTGGCATACTGGACAAGGAAATACAGGTTGTAAAAAGACATCACAACGCTCATTAGTCTAGGTATTCTCTAAATCAAACTAAAAAATAATTGAGAGAAAAAGAAATATTTATTTGACGACAATCAACAGGTTCATACAAGAGATTTTTTTTACAAAAGATAGAACCATCTTCTAAAAAAAAAAAAATTGTGCATAAAAACTTTAATTTCGGAAGTTGGTGTTTCTGGTTTTGTTTCTTCGTTTTTTCACACCGACTTCTTTGTCACTTTTGCACTTTTTTGTCTTAAAGTTTTTTAGTTTTCACTTTTTAGTTGGGATCCCCCATTGAATTGTGTTAACAATGCATATTTATGCGATAGTCGCAATCGCGGTTGATTTGCTGTCATTATTGAAGAGTTCCGTTGTCTGTCTCCGACACTCATGGTCAGATTTATATGAAATTAAAATGGGACCATTTCGGAATAAACCCCTTTCATACAAAAAAAGAATTTTGCATTTCCGTCTATTATGACGAACATACATAAAAAAACAAACGACTTCCAAAAAAAAAATACACTAAAAATTTAAAAATAACTTTAATTTCGGAAGTCGGTGTTTCTATTTTATTTCTACGATATTTGACACCGACTTCCGAAATTAAAGTTATTTTTAAATTTTTAGTGTATTTTTTTTTTGGAAGTCGGTTGTTTTTTTTTGTAAAAAAGTTTTTATTTTTCGCTTTTTAGTTGTTATACCCCAGAACTAAAAACCCCAATAACATGGAACGTGGAATTTAAACATTTGGAGAACACAAAAACGTCATCAAGATATGCGTATTTTTCGTTTTTGTTCAGTTTCTCAAAAAGCGCTAAAGCGACTTCGATAAAATTTATATGGGAACACCTCGGGAGTATATTCTTTCGGATAAAAAAAGAATTTTGAAAATCGGTCCACAACTGACGGAGAAATGCGCGGACATACATAAAAAAAAAACATACATACAGTCGAACACAGAACCTCCTCCTTTTTCGAAAGTCGGTTAAAAAATATTTAAACATCCAAATTGATAACCATTTTTTTTAGTTTTTTTTGTTGTTGATAGGCACGCGTTTGACCACTATCTCACCTGATCGTAAGCGATGATGTGGTCGAAGATGGAGCACGCTTGCCTAGAAGTAACCTATTCACTCTTGACTTAAAGAGTCCCAGTTTGTAGTTATCAGGAAACACAGACTCCGGTAGGGAATTCCACTCTCTAGCTGTACGCACAATGAATGTTTTCTCAAAACGCTTTGTGCGTATGGATGGGATGTCCACCATGAACCGGTGGCACTTCGCCGTACGTCTTGTGGTCCGTTGATGAAATGGGCTTGGCGGAATCAAATTATGAAATTCCGTCGCACACTCCCCAAAATGTAACCGATAGAAAACCGACAGGCTAGCAACTCGGCGTCATGTTCTAGACTTTGGAGTTTCGACTTAACGAGCCAATCATTGCCAATAATCCTCTACCTCCCCTCTAAAATCCAAGATGGCCGCCCAATCAATTGGTAATTTTATTGTCACGATTTTCATTTCAGAATATAAGTTAGCACCCACAAGAAACACACTTTCAATCCTGAAATCTCTATACAGCTGGGACCTAAGGACTGTCTGAACAGAGTAACGTCTTTACCTTGTTCGACGGTCTCAGCGCAAATGTCACAGGGTCCCTCATGGCAGTCCTTGGCACAGTTGTGCACGCCGCACAGTAACGTGTGTCCACAGACGCGACCACACACTTGCGGTAGCTTGCTGCTGCACAGAATTGAGCGGGTTTCTGCGCCGCAACCACACGGTCTGTAATGAAAGACTTCGGGATGAATTTGGATCTAGTTGTAAGGAAGTAGGAAAACTGCTAGGTTGATGGAGTTGTGAATGATAAGTGAGGGTATAGATAGATTTTCTTATGTCTACATATTTATTAAAGTTGGTTATATCCACCATACGTACTTGACAACAGTAGCCTGGCACGGTGGGCAGGGTCCAGGATGGCACAGCAGCGTGCAGGGGTGTGGGCACGCCCTCGGTCGGCGACAGGCGCGCCCACATGTATGTGCGCCCGTGGAGCCGCGCTGGTACTCTGGTGAGCGCACTGCTCCGCACATGCAGCGGTATTCAGTAGGGATGGCTTCATTCGTGTTCTGGCAAGCTGGGCAGCGCCATTTGCCCTCTGAAGACAATGTTCATTTTGTAAATTGATTAAAAATAACTCTTTTATCTACATAAAAGAGTAAATTTGACAAAAAACATTGATATTTACCTATGTAAACATCAATGTTTTTTGTCATATTGAACTAGATGAGGCTGGTGTTTCCTAGCTGATTATGAATAAAATAGAAGGACTTAAATATCTATTTTTTCCATTACTTTTATCTGCAATAAGTTTCTATTATTGGGGAATTATTTTATTTGACCAAGAGGCCAGGCGTGTGATTGTTCATCAAACAACCGAATTTAGTATCTATATAAAAATCTCGTGTCACTTTGTTTGTGGTTGGACTCCTCCGAAACGGCTCGACCGATTTTAATGATTTTTTTTGTATATTTGGTAGGTATGAGAATAGGTCGTAAAGTATTTTTCACCCTCCTACCTCCTACCCACCCCTATTTTTTTAATCGCAAAACACATTTGCCTGGTCAGCTAGTCTGTATATATAAAATTCCAAGTCCTGACCGACTGATATAACGCACAGCCTAAACAGCTGGTCCTAAAGACATGAAATTTGGAGGGTATGTTCTTTGTGAAGAGTAGGTATCCACTAAGAAAGGGTTTGTAACAAGGCAGTGTTAAAGCCTTGTTTATTTTTTGACCTCTATTCTAAAATTACGTTCTTTGCTACCTTTTTTTAATTTCAAATTCAAAATTACTTAGTTTTCTCTGTCAAGTCTCTGTTTTGATATTAAAAGCAGTTCTAATTCTGGAGCCGAGCTAGTAAAGCTCCTCATTATTTTCCGACTCTTCAAGTGTCAGTTACCAGTTTCCTAGAATTGTGCATTAATACAATTTATTTACGTAACTAGTCACAGTGTATGTGTTCGTAATATTATAATAAAGCCCACTGTTGTAAATAACAAATATAATGTGTTAACTCGTCGTGTGTTATTATTCATTGAACTCCTCATCTACGGTCCTCCTACTCTACGGACCTCCTCTACGTGTCACCAATACCTCTGCACCGTGACAGGTTTTTCGAAATTCAACCCTTAAGGGGACGAAAAAGGGGTTGAAAGTTTATAACGAAAGAAGTACTAATTACACGCGGGCGAAGCCGCTGGCAGAAGTTAGCGGGGGATAAAATGCAAGATGGATAACCGAAATATCGAACCAAAATTTTGGACTTTAATTATAAAAAAATAATGATTAGTTTAAACACTGATTAGCGGGTTCTTATTTCAATTTTTCTATGGAGATTTTAAACTGAGGTAGGTATACAGTGTGTCTTTATAATGTGCACATATCGAAATGAGGGAATCTATGCTTAATTTTACCGACGGAAATAATATAAAAAAACCAATTTTTTTTATATTAAAAAAAAAACGAAAAAAATACAGTGTAATTTTTAAATTAAATTTTCTATCGCGATGAAACAAATTCCATTATGATTGGAAGTAATTAGGCGACCTCATAAAATGAAAACTGTGGAAAAAAACTACCCTCAATTGAAAATAAACATGTTTTTTTTTAGCAAAAATCTGTATTTCTTTCATCAATTTAAAAAAATATAAATATATTTCATTATTTTTTTATATTTTTTCCGTCGATAAAATTAAGCATAGATTCCCTTATTTCGATATGTGCACATTATAAAGACTCACACTGACATAAATAAGCTTTCATAAATAAGGCTGTTCATGTTGCTATTAAGACTTGACTGTCGCTATAAATGAGTCTAAATGGGACTGTTCTTGACTTAGATCTCGCCTGATAGAAAGTGATTTTAAATAGTGTTTTATGGTGAATGATTTGTAACATTTCGAAACATTAAAATTTCCAAGTAAATATGGAGGTTTATGATCCGAAAAGAAAGAGACTATTACAGACTTATAGACAGCATGTTATTTTCTAAATAAATAGAATAGTAAACAATACTCATTCATGATGAAATTAAAACAATTACCAAATGTCTGAGTCAGATTACACAATATTATTTATGTCAATTCATCATCTGCCTAGCCTTTTTCCAAGCAGCTGAATACCAGTATTTTACATGGAGCGACTGCCTATCTGACCTCCACAACCCAGTTACTGGGTAATACGATACCCCTTGGTAAGACTGGTTGTCAGACTTTCGGGCTTCTGACGACCCGTAACGACAGTCAAAGATCCACGATTGACAGCCGGGACCAACGGCTTAACGTGCTTTCCGAGGCATGGAGGAGTCTCGGTATGTAAAGATGGTCTCCCATCCATGGACCAACCCCGGCCAGCGTAGCTTAACCTGATGGATCGACCCGTGCGGCTGTTATTACCTTAGCCACGAGCTCCTCACAATGTTTATGTCAATTGCTCAGCAAATATTTTTCTAGGATCTCATACATAAGGAATTTTTTTTAATAAAATAAAAATAAATTATATTAATAAATGTTCAAATTGTAGAAACCTAAAATCAAGTTAACTTTTCTTATAAAAGTATTTTTTTTTCTAAAATATTTACTCATCCTAAAGCCTTGGCTTCCTAAGCCAGTTTTCCCTATGTACTCACCAACCATACTGCTCATAGCCCACTTCCGGATGCACCTCAGGTGCAGCACATGGTAGCAGTTGCAGCATGACCAGACCTGGTCAAATTGTTTGACTCTGTCACAGCACACAAGGCATTCCAGTGTGCCTTTGTCTAGTTGGTCAGTAAGACGCTCACGCTGGGTCATTTCTTTGTTCACTGAAATTGTATAACATTTATTTACAACAAGAGTAAGTAAATGTAAATAAAAGATAACATTCTTGTGTTCGTGACTATACTGTAGATCCTGTAGAGCAGTCTTTCCCAACCCTTTTTAACTGCATACCCTTAGGTAGATTAACAACCACCATCACTTGACATACTTGAAAAAATAAACCAGAAATATTAAGATTTTCATAGAAAAGACTAATGCAAACAATGCCTAGGGGTAGCAGATAAATTCTCAACATGAGTTACCGCACCCCAGGGCACTCAGGCAGGGAAGGAACAGGGGTGGGTTTTAGTCAGTAAGAGTCTGATACGCCCTCCCGCTCCACCCAGAGTGGGAGAAGTCATTGGATGATTTCCCAACCCACAAAAAAAAAAAAAGGGAAAAAGGGTATTACCCTTGTTTGCATTAGTCTTGATTATTAATAAAATTAATATGATCAATGAATTATTGTAAATCAATAAAATATATCTAGAAGCTAGCTAGTATCAATTACATTAAATATGAGGATATTATTTTTTCCAAAGTGGGTGCTATGCTATGCTTCCTACAGCTATGAATATCGAAGTCAATAAGAACTGAAGTAATTGGATTTAGATTGAATTGTCAAATAAAAAGCATTAAATTTTTCCTAATTATGGTCACAACACAATCAGCAGGTATAAATTTGTTTGGTGTATGGTGTGAGTTCAAATGTTTGTGAACGCACCCACGAAACAATAGTGATTCTTAATGCGGAGCAAAGTATTAAAAAAAAACCGGCCAAGTGTGTATCGGACTTCGCACATTTAGGGTTCCGTACCAATTGAGGGTATTTAAAAAAAAATCTGATTTATCAATATATTAGTATTTGTTAGTAAAATATACGTAAAAATAAACATTATCACCAAATTTCAAGTTCATAGGTCAATGGGGAGTTAATAAAAAATTTCATAATTTGGAAATTTCAAAATTTTTACGTATTATATCAATGCAAATGGAAATCTGACTTGTATATATAAATGAATCCCTAATTCTCTTGGTCACGACATCACGCGTGAACGGTTGGACTGATTTCGCTAATTCTTTTTTGTTGTGTTTGTTATTGTCAGAAGGTTCTTATGAAAAAAAAAATTAAAAAAAGCTGTGGGGAAAATTAAAAAAAAATCAGAAAGTTTAGCAACTATTTAAACTTCGCGCGTTTGACAGTTCATAGCTAAGACAGGACAACGTATGTCGGGTCACCTAATTTATTATAAAAAGTTGTACAAACCTTGATCATTGCCATATTTAGTTTTAGTTCGAGCAGGACTGGGAACATTCTCAGACTTAATTGCTCTCTCCCTCTCTTTAGTATCCCTATCCCTTTCTCGAATATCACGATTACCTCTGTCCCTTTCACGATAATCTCGGTTATCTTCACGAACATCGCGGTAATCTCTATCCATCTCACGGATATCTCTGTCCCTCTCACGGATATCTCGGTAATCTCTATCCCTTTCGCGAATATCTCTAGTATCCCTATCCCTTTCACGGACATCACGATAATCTCTTCCTCTGTCCCGGAAATCTCTATCCTTCTCACGGATGTCTCGGTTACCCCTGTCTCTCTCACGAATATCTCTGTTATCTCTATCTGTCTCACGGACATCTCGGTAATCTCTTTCCCTTTCATAAGTATCTCGGCTATCCCTGTGTTTGTCACGGTTATCCCTCCCCCTATCTGTGTCCCTCTCTCGGTTTTCAGTGTCCCTGTGTTTGTCACGGATATCCCTCCCCCTATCGGTGTCCCTCTCTCGGTTTTCAGTGTCCCTGTCCCTGTTATCTCTTTCTATCCTCTCTTCTCTGCCTTGTAAATATGTATTGGCATATTGTTCATCTTCTGTGCTGTTGCGATCCATTGCTCTAAGCCGTGGTGTTCCTACCCAATTCTTTCCACGCCCTGAGGCTTCTCCTCTTCCGTTCCTCACATCCTGACTGTCTTTACTAATTGCACTATTGTAGAAGGTACGGGCATCATCTTTATTCTTTGACTTGTAATTTCCTTTTCCTTGGCCTCTTTTGTTACTTGAATCATAGTTACGGTTATTAGATTCATAGTTCCGACTGCTAGAATCCTGTTGGCGACTACTTGATTCATATTGTCTACTATCTGGTTCTTGATTACGATTATTTGATTCCTGACTACGATTGTTTGATTCCTGATTACGACTGTTTGATTCCTGATTACGATTGCTAGCATCCTGATTGCGGTTATTTGAATCATGATGGCGCCCATTAGAGTCATTATTGCGATAATTATTATCACGGTGTCGACCATTGGATTCTTGTTTTTTAGGGTGCTCTGGGGGTTGTTGGTATGATTCAGTATTCTGGCTTGTTTCAGTACTTTGTTGTGAGCTCTGTGATCTTTCTCTCCAGTTTGTGTCTGATGCACTACCACTAGTATTTCTTGGTTCATTTGTACTAGGATAGTCATTTCGTGAATCATTCATATTACTATAATGGTTCCTAGGTTCATTTACATTACTATAATTATTTCCAGATTCACTATCATCATGCACAGCACTAGATTCAGGAATGTTCTGAGTGCTAGTTGAAGGTGTCGTCATAGAACCTTTTGGCACAAATTCAGTAGCTGTTGGAGTGAGATTAGATTTGAGTATCATTGCATTTGTATAAGCATTGGGATTGGTTGCCACTGGGTTGTATTGACTTTGAACATTAATTGGGTATGCTTCAGTGCCACTGGTCACATTACCTGTGGTTGCTGCATATCCATAACTGTCTAACTGGGGGTTTTGAGCAGTGGAAGGTAAATTCTGGAAATTATATTGCCTTGCAGGATAGTTTTCATATTGTACATTGCTATAGTTGCTAGCATTGGGCGCACTACTGTTTTGCATTTGAGAAAGAAACTCATTAAAGCTCACATACTGATTAGCTTGCTCTGGTCTGTTGGGATAGTAGGTTTGGTTCACATATTGGACGTTAGGGTCGGCGTTCCAAGCCTGGTACTGGTTGTTGTAAGAGTATGTGTTGTTCCACTGAGACATGATAACAAAATATATTGCGAAATATTTGTGTCTAACTGGAGGAAGTATGGCAAAAAAATTTGCGGATTATGCGAGTTTTTTTGTGGTTACGGTGATGTTATGACCGCAGGCCGAAGCCTGAGGTCTCGAGTTAACCGTGTAACTCTACCTGAAATTAATAAAATGGATAATTTGTTATCAAATTCGCGAGCAACCGACATGTGCAACTTTCTAAAATATATGATAAATACTGTTGACTCACCACTTGTTTGTTTTGTCTACCGACACTTTTTTGTTAAAAATAACTTTATAGTAACGAAAAATAAACTAAAATAATTTAATAATTTACAAAATTACAATAAATATGACGATATGACAAGGATGATTCGGATTCGGAAGAAGGGTGAAGGGGGAGGTCGTCGACGTTGACAATTTGACAGTAGGATTTTTCGTTGCAACTTTCTGAACACGAGAAAAATATGCAGATTAATGTGAAAAAAAAAACAACTATGTTCATAAATCAAGTACGCTAGGTACCACAGAATACGTAAACTCCTAACGAAGCTAGGTACATATAATTAATAGCAAATAAATAATCTTTTATTAAATTATTCGGCGATGATACTCTCGATATGCTTACAGAAACCAATAAATATGCGTCAGGTGTCAATCAAGTAAAGAGCGGGTATTTTGCCACTTTAAATATATGATAAATACTGTTGACTCACCACTTGTTAGTTTTGACTACCGACACGTTTTTGTTAAAAATAACTTTTAACGAAAAATAAACTAAAACATTAAGATGATGATTCGGATTCGGATTCGGAAGAAGGGTGAAGGATGGGTGAAGGGGGAGGTCGTCGACATTGACAATTTGACAGTAAGGTTTTTCGTTGCAACTTTCTGAACACGAGAAAAA
Organism: Polia nebulosa; assembly: GCA_951329385.1. Lineage (NCBI taxonomy): Eukaryota > Metazoa > Arthropoda > Insecta > Lepidoptera > Noctuidae > Polia > Polia nebulosa. The sequence goes on along the minus strand of OX589591.1, from coordinate 27,454,346 downwards.
TATGAAAAAAAAAACAACTGTTCTTTTTTTTATTGTCCCTGAAGGGAAGGCGAAAGTCTTTTGACCATATTGCCTAGTCTTACGTAGTTATTTATACTTTTTTTTCCATTAGAATGCAGATGTAACACATTCTAATGTTTTTTGCAGTATTTTGCAACAAATGTGTCGAGTCAGCCTTCTCGGCAAACTTCGCTGAGGTAGTCAATACTACAATAAAATTCTCAGCTCCATTTTCCCGAGATCGCGCCTGTTTCAATGATTCCACATATTGACCATTTGCGTTGACACATGAGACACAAAACTACACCAATTTTACATCACAATATCCACTAGGAATCAATAAACGAATAATTAAAACAACCACTGAACTTAACTTGACAAAATCCCGCCAAAAACCTCACAACTATGTTCATATCAAGACGTATGCTAGGTATCACAGAATACATATACTCCTATCGGAGCTAGGTACCAATAATTCATATCAAATAAAATTATTTTTTTAAATTATTCACGCGATGATACTCTCGATATGCTTACAGAAACCAATAAATATGTGTCAAGGTGTCAAGTAAAGAGCGGGAATTTTTGATTTTTTCGGTATTGCACAAACTTTTCTTATCCATTAGACTTGAATATGCGATAATAATATTGTGCAATATGACGTGTTTAACGAAAGGTTAGTCATGAAGATCGTTTTGGTAGTAACTAAATTGCATAATATTATTTAAGGTTTAGCGCACGCTTTATCAAAGTATTATTCATGGTTAATTTCCAAATACTGCTAGCCTGGAATCTGGATATTATCGCAGTTTATTGCACTTTGGAGTTTTGAACTTAAAAAAACCGGCAAAGTGCGAGTCGGACTTGCGCGCAAAGGGTTCCAAACGAATCAATAGTTTTATAAACTTTTTTATAAGTAAAGTAAATACTAATTAAAACTTAGATACCTAAGCGTACAACATATTTTAGGATTATCCTTAAAACAGTGTAAGAGACGTTCACGCCTCAAGCTTCAAAGAAAATATTACAGTTACAACTACTTAGAACATTTTTTTTGTACAGGATGTAACGGAAAAGTGTGGTCATATTTTAAGAACCGGTTTTGCCCATGGAAATGAACAAGTTTCTAAAAAATAAAACAACTCACAAAAAAAATTGGACTTTCAATACAAAGTTGACCGACCCTGAGATACTCAAAACTTTTGCTGCAATTAAGTCAAAGGCTGTCGGCTGTGATGGAGTCAGCAGAACTATGGTGTCTCTCATCATCAAAAGCATCCTTCCTAATGTCACACAGATCATAAATTCCTCCTTGCACACTGGGGTGTTTCCTACAATCTGGCGTAAAGCATTCATTATTCCTGTTCCTAAAATTTCCAGCCCCACTTTATCTAATCACTATAGACTAATCTCTATTCTCCATTTCCTTTCTAAAATCCTGGAAGCAGTTATTCTTAAAAAAATATCTAACTTTGTGTTTGGGAATAATATGTTATCCCCTTTCCAATCAGGTTTTCGGCCTGGCCACAATACAGCCACATCTTTGCTTAAAGTTACTGAAGATGTTAGGAACGGCCTGGAGAGTTCGAGGTTAACGGTGTTAGTTTTAATAGATTTCTCCAATGCTTTTAATACCGTTGATCACGATGTTCTCCTGGCTATCCTGTCTCAAATTGGGGTTTCTTCGTTGGCATGGGACTGGTTTGCATCATATCTTCGTGGTCGCCAGCAGGCGGTACGTGCTGAACAGAAATCTTCTGACTGGTGCGCTCTGGGATCTGGCGTTCCACAAGGCGATATACTCTCTCCACTCTTATTTGCTTTATTCATTAACTCTATTACTACTATCCTCAAGTGCTCTTACCATCTATGTATGCGGATGACCTGCAGATCTACGCTCAATCTGACATTGACAACCTGGATAACTGCATCTCGTTGCTGAATGCTCATGTCTTAGCTATCGAAGATTGGTCAAGCAGATTTGGAGTTACTGTCATTGTCAGTAAATGTCAGGCTATACTTATTGGTAGTTCATATTTTTTACGACAATTGGACTCCAGTAAACTGCAGCCGCTTGTTTTCGGCAATACTGTCATCCCTCTCTCACCACACGTCAAGGACTTAGGCCTATACATTGACGACAGGATAGATTGGAATAAGCAGATTGCTCAGGTAAGCCAGAGAGTCACATTCACACTGCGATCTCTCTATAGATTCAGGCACTTCCTTCCATCAAGCACTAAAACCACTTTGGTCCAATCGCTAGTGCTGCCTATAATTGACTATGCTGATGTTTGTTACTCTGATCTATCCCAAGAACTTCTAAACCTCTGACCTACCTAGATTAGAGTCAAGGGCAAACCCATCTTTATTAAAATAAAATAAAAATTATATCTTCCTAATACTAGTTTAGATAAACAAAATCAATACAAAAGCAACTGTTCAGGATAATCACATTTGAATCAGCAAGTGTAAAGTATCTAATCGTTTTCGATGACTCAGCGCTGCGTATCGTAGTTTCGCTATCATGTGTGTGAGACCTCCGTTTATGGTGCAACTCATGCTAGGTTAATGTTATGTGGTGATACCGTGATCGTGACTAATTATGTTACGTTCACGTACGAAGAAATGTGGTTTGTTTATTATTATGCCATTTTCTATTTTGGTGTTTTTTTTCCCTATCTATATACAGTGTGTAACGGAAAGGTGTGCTCATATTTTAAGAACTGCATCTGCCCATCGATATGAACAATTTTCTTCAAGAAAACCTGTAGAAATTAAAAAAAAAATACTAAAAATATCTACCAGTTTAAAAAACAAGTCAAAGAGCATTACCTCTCCACCATCCCGTAAAATAATTATACTAATTGATATTTATTTTATATTTAATTATGTGCATTTGTTTATTGTAAAATTAGGTATATTTAATGTACGAATTACTTATATATTCTAGTCTATTTTAAGTTTCCATATCTATTTACTTCACCTACATTTCTCATTTAACTTTCAGTCACAGGTCTGCTGGAAGAAATATGTTTTGAAATAAGCAGCACCTTTGTGCTCTTCTTTATGTACCTATTTGTTCTAAATAAATAAAATTATTGATGAGCTGATGATTTTGTATGGAATATTTTCTTTGAGAAAGTTGTTCATTTCCAAGGGCAGAACCCGTTCTTAAAATATGGCTACGCCTTTCCTTTACACCCTGTATATAAAATTCAAAGTCCTGACTGAATGACAGACTGATTGACAGTGTGACTGACAGATATATCAACGCACAGCCTAAACTGCTGGTCCTAGATACGAGTACATAAAATATGGAGGGTGTGTTCTTTGTGAAGATACCTACGTATCCACTAAGAAAGGGTTTTTTGAAATTGAACCCCTTTTTTTGTGTTGGTGGGAAATCATCCAATGAATTCTCCCGCTCTGGGTGGAGCGGGAGGGCCTGTTAGACTTTAGCTGACTAAAACCCACCCCTGTTCCTTCAGTTGCCTGCCAAGGCCCTCGGTAACTCTATTTCGAATTTATCCTCGACCCCAGGCAGGCATCAGCCCTGACGGGCCCCGACAACTCTTTGAGGCACGCGTGGAACACTACGAGCCGTCGACTCTCGGGCCCGGTCCTGATTGGACGGCGAGCTACCCACTACTCGCCGTCCGCAGGCCCATGCCTACGGTAGCTAGAGATCGGCTCGTGTATGTATTCTGTAACTGTACCTCTTATAAATAAATATGTGTATGAAAGTGTGCGTGTGTGTGGGTTAGGTCGAAATTTGTGGGATTTATATAAGGTAGGTAAGTAAGAAGGTCTTTTTTCTTTTTTGGGTGTGGGAAATCATCCAATGACGTCTCTCGCTCCGGGTGGAGCGGGAGGGCGTGTCAGACTCTTACTGACCCACCCCTGAGTGCCCAGGGGCGCGGTAGCGCTGTAAGTAAGAAGGTCTTCGGTCGTTTGGTAATCAAGTTGTTGAAGCCAATCAGTAACTTTCAGTTTAACTTCACGTCTACTTATTGAAACTATTTAATTTCTTATTATGAAAAATTTTTTATATATATATTTTTTTTTAATATTCGTTTTTGACATGAATACTTGTATAGTATTGTATTATATTTTTTATTTTATTTTTTTATTGACATTTTATAATTATTATTTTTTTTGACTTGAATACTTTGTTAAGTATTATATTTATTTTTATTTTTTGATTGACATATTATGATTACTATTTTGTTTGACACAAATATTTACTTTGTAAAGTATTATATTTTTTTTTTTTTTTTTTGATTACTTAATTATTGTAAATGTGAGGACTATGTGGGTTATTATTATTATTTTCTCCTCCTTTTTACAGTAATTTTCAACGTTGTCTGACAGTTTGAGTATTTTTGCGGCCTACCCAAATGTCTTTTCTTTGGTATTGTTCGTCATGTCATTGAGCTCCTTAGTGGTTTTTAAGTTGAGCTATTCGACTATTGACAAATGCTTGCACTGACTGGACAGGTCCACTCAAATATGTTTGGTTCTTTCTTCAAAAGACCACTACAGACACTAAGCTGCATGGTCCTCATATAGAATAATGTGAATGCGAGAACTATGTATGTCGTTATATTCATGTAGATTTTATGATTGTCTGGCAGTTTGAGTATTTTTTGCGGCCTACTCAAATGTCCTTACTTTGGTATTGTTCGTCGGTTCGTTGAGCACCTCAGAGTTCTGAGTTGAGCTTCGCGATGACTGACAAATGCTTGCACTGTCTGGACAGGTCCACTCGAATTCGTGTGTTGCTTTCTTCATAAAGCTCATCCCAGACATAAACGTACATGGTTCTCATAGGATCTAACCAGTCCACATTGTATGGATTTGAACACTAAAAGAGACTTTGACCTCTGAGTTTGTTTCGGTGTTTCTTCTCAGGGTAGTCAGCTAGGAAACTCCGGCCTCATCTAGCTTAAACTGACAAAAAAACATTGACGTGTAAAAGTGTTCCTTGTAACCTATTTACTGAATAAACATCATTTATCATTTATCATTTATTCAAATCGTAGTAAATTTTAGCGCTTCTTCTTGCGAAAGAGATTCTACAGGCCAGACGAGCGCATACAGATAATAAGCTGTGTTTATTTGGGTTTGGGTTTGGGTGGAGCACATCTCGATGTTTTCTGAGGACAGCTTCTGAGCAGATCTAAGATAGTATTGAATTATTTTTAGTTTAGAAAATGATCTTTCGCTGTATGCTACTGTGACTGGCAATGTGAGGTACCTAAATCTAAGGGCTGTGAACAGATTTGGGAACAATGAAATTAATTTATTCGTTTACAAATAATTTAAAATGCCACCAAAAACATTTTCATGTTAAATGTTGCTAAGTAGAGACCATATGGCTCGCACTGTCAAAAAGTTATCAGATCTCATGTAGAGCCAAGCTTCCAACTCTACACGCTTAGTCAAGGGCTTGGCCGTTTCGTAACTACAAGAACTATTGTATAAATTACAGAAAGTAATGAACAGTGAATAACGCAACAGTGCTTTTATACCCCCTCCATGGTAGCGTTAAAAGTTTAACGCAACCTTGTTGAAGTTTCACTTCAATAAATTTTTCACCTTACGCCCATGTGACGGTAGCGACTGACTTTTTTAGTACTACTTATTTATTAGATGAGATAGGTAGTGTTCAAACGTAAGCCTAACAATAATAATAAAAACCGGCCAAGTGCGAGTCGGACTGGCGCATGAAGGGTTCCGTACCAAAAATTTTATTTTATTATATTTATTTCTAACGAATATAACAATACAAACTCTGTGAGCATTTCAAGCGTCTACTTGGTGCCATTATTAAGATCGAGCAAAAAACACGTTTCTACTAGAAATGTGTTTTTTTTGAGCTGCCTTTAATTTTATTTTTATTATTTGTTGTTATATCGGCAACAGAAATACACATTCTGTGATATCAACTGTCTACTTATTACGGATCATGAGATACAGCCCGCTGACAGACAGACGGACAGCGGTGGCTTAGTGGTTCCCGTTGGTTACCCTTCAGGTACGGAACCTTAATAAAACATGCATAACAAGGAGCACATACGTAGATATGTATACTTAACAGTAGGTACTTAAATAACATTACAAAACGATGGGAACGTCCGACGGCATGCCCGTATGCCGTTCCAGATTACGCGGCTTAAACCTCTATTATTAAATAACTAAAGATCTTATATCCTGTGGCATGGTTCACATGCATTCTTAGATAGTTATTACATAGTGTTAGAAGAAAACGCAACACAAAACGCAACGCAAACGCAAAAACGCAATTTTAAAAAGCCGTTATGTTGTTTTGATTTCGTAATTTGAAGTTTGAGTGTGAATAATAGGAAAATATGATATCGGACTCTACAACTCCAACACAACAACTCTATTACTTGTCTATTCATAGTGCAACATGCAAAATTTCATGTAAATTGATACAGTGGTTTTAACAACTACCCACACACACACACACACACTATTCCCGACAAATCGTTGATAACAGAATTTGAATAAAATTCAACTCTTGAATTACAAGTATTGTTTACATGTTATTCTAAGGTCTGTTTATTCAACAACCCAAAAAAGTTTACTTTAAGTGCCTCGCTCCAATAGAAACCTCAGCAAGTTGTTTTTTATGAGCCCGGTCGTAAATATGTCAAACTGCGATAAGAGGCGCGGCAGTTGAGGAGTTCCAATAGAAGTTTTTGATCAAACAGAATCGATTGGCATCAAAAAAGTGTTTTGTGTACAATGCCCATTTTCTTGCTAACTGTACCTACTTTTTTTTAAATCTCAGATTGGGGATTAAAATTTCACGTAAAATTATGAATAGGCTTCTAAGACCCTTTTCTTGTTGAGAAAAAAAATATAGCTGTACAAGGAATGTACTTTAGAAGTAGCATCATTTTCATGGGAAACACCTGGCACTCCGGGAGTACCGTCAGAAGTGAAAACAAAAAACTTGACCAAAATGCTCAACGCGTCTCGCGATCTGATATGATACGCGTCGTAGCCGCGTGCGTAGTAGCACTCTCGTAGCTAATCGCGTAGCGGTGGCGGTAGCGCGCGAGTTCAATTGTTTTTGCCCATTTCAAAACTGTCCAACGCGCCAAAAGAAATTTCACTTAAAAAAAAACATTAGCAATTAACATTTTAATACCTATAAGAAATTTAAAAAATACAGAAGCATCTAAAGCCATTTATTATAGCTGGGTTCCGAGGTAAACCTGATTGTACTGGACTAATGAGGGATATTAAACATTTCTTATGTACCCATTTATATGTATTATTTTTTACACTTATATATAAAAAAAAAAAAATTTTTTCGGTTGTCAATAGATGAATAGATCATCTGAGAAAAATTCAACCTATTATGGTTTATAAATTCAACAGTCTACCTATTACGGTTTATGAGATACAGATCGCTGACAGACAGACTGACGGACGGATTCCGTTGCTTACCTTTGGGGTACGGCATCCTAATCCGTGTGAAAAAAAAGGGAAGGGTTCCGAACAAATCATGTTTTTTTTAAAACTATAGGTATACTTCTTACAGGTTTTCCTGTAATCTTTAAGTAAAGAACTAAGATTTGTATTTTTTTTTTAATTTTAGGCTCACTGGTTTCGGAGATAAGGAGGGGGGGGGGAATGGTCATTTCTCGTATATTTTCTTAATGGGTCACAGATATTCATGTGCTTACCAAATTTCAGCTTAATCAGTCCAGTAGATTCGGAGCGAATCGGAACCCTAACATATAGGGAAAATATTCGCTAGGCACCTACCGCCTTCAAATTTTCATACATCCACATAATTATTTAAAAAGCCCTTATCATGTTCGGTACCGTGCTGCGAGCGCTCTATTGTCACTGAATGATCCCTTTGAAACCCCAAAGAATATATATTATTGGCCAATTCGTTGTAGCAACCTTGGCCCGTTTACCCCCCCATTATTTGGTTTTGGTATGTAGAACCGTTCAAGACATTTGCAAAGCAGTTTGGTTAGTTATGGTGCACGCTGCGGGCATGGGGTGCATGGCGAGTTCCCAGAAAATTAGCGTTACAGCTGTGAGTGATGATTATTTTAAAGTGATACCTATTACTATTAATTAAAATAATAGTACCTAATACGTAGATATTATGTTTTATTATTTTATCTAGATGTAAAAATCTGCTTATTTGAAAATCCATGGGCTAAAATCAGTGTAGAATTAGATAATCAATCAAAATTATACCAAATAGTTAAGTCCTATTAGAAGCCCTTCCCTAGCCGTAGCTGGCTTCATATTGTGCAATTTTGCATTACCACAGTCGGAATACAATAATCCGAAGAAGTAAAATATGGTTTTTATAAAGGACGTTTATTGTTCGTAAGATATAAAAACTTTTTTACAAAAAAATAGAACCGACTTTAAATAAGTGGAAAATAACTTTAATTTCGGAAGTCGGTGTCAAAAAACGAAGACACAAAACCAGAAACACCAAATGCGTAATTTCGAAAAAAATAGAACCGACTTCGAAAAAAACAAAAAGTGCAAAATAACTTTAATTTCGGAAGTCGGTGTCAAAAAACGAAGAAACAAAACCAGAAACACCGACTTCCGAAATTATAATAATATTTTTTTGTAAAAAACTTTTTATTATTCACTTTTTAGTTGTGGTTCCCCATTAAACTGTGTTAACAATTCATAGATATACGATCGCACTGATCGCAGCAATCGCGGTTGATTTGCTGTCAATTTTTGAAGAATTCCGTTGTTTGTCTCCGAAATCCATCATCAGATTTATATGAAATTTAAATGAGACCATTTCGGAACAAACCCCTTTCGAACAAAAAAATAATTTTGCAAATCCGTCTGTAAATGACGGAGTTATGCCCGAACATACATAAAAATAAAAAAAAATAAAAAATACACCCACCACTACCAACCACTATGTAATATGTGAAATTTTTTAGTGTACAATAAAGAATTAAGAATTGAAACATCCGAATTGATAACCTCCTTCTTTTTGAAGTCGGTTAAAACTATGACAAAGTTAATTAATTGCTTGTAAATCTGTGAATCATTCACGTAATTGTAATTGTATTGTTGTTGTTGTATTGTGGTCAGACCTGCTGTCTTGTATGGTTCAGAATGTTGGGCCACAAAAGGGATGAATGAAAAGCAATTGCATGTAGCTGAGATGAGAATGCTAAGAGCGATGTGTGGTGTTACGCGCATGGATAGAATTAGGAATGAGTATATAAGAGGAAGTCTGAAAGTGGCACCGCTGACTGGAAAGTTCTGTGGAAATCGGTTGTCGTGGTATGGGCATGTGATGCGGAGGAATGAAGAAAATGTCGTGAGGAAAGTCTTGTGTATGGATGTGGATGGCTATAAGAGTAGGGGAAGGCCAAAGAAACGATGGTTGGACTGTGTGAAAGAGGATATGGGTAAAAAAGGGGTGACTACAGAGATGACGACTAATAGAGGAGTATGGAAGAAAAAGACATGTTGCGCCGACCCCAAATAAATTGGGATAAGGGCAGGAGAATGATGATGATGATGATGATGATTCACGTAATTGTAACTCAATTATGCTTCGCGCAGTATTCCGAACCTTTGAAATCTTCACTGAAGTCAACCAAACCAGAGACGGTGCTGGCAGCGCTGACGAGGCTCGATGATGAGATAGCCAAAAGCGAGAGGACTCATCCAGCAGCGAGGCTCGCAGTCGTCGCCATTGAGCTGGAGAGTATACAACAGGTACCAAAGACGTAGCTGGTTAGACGTAGCTTTTGAATATTTATTTAGTTACTAAGATTGCTAGTTAGTGGACCTACTCTGTAGGTACTGGGCTCGCTAAGTTGATGACGGGCCACTTTACTTAGCCTGATCATTAAACGTAGGTTCTCAAAGGTACGTGATGATACTGACGAACTCTGTTGGGACTGCATAGTCACCAGTCAGTATTGGCACTGCCCAATGGCCATGTTTGACTCTGGCCATAATGTCAGAGTTAACTCTGATGCTGTGGGTGAAATTGAATAATTTTATTATCATTTCAACCGAAAGACTTCCACAGCTAGACCTAGGCGGCTTAGGTCCCTCCCAAGCTGCATCAAATTAATTGTTTGATTTATTTGCAATCCCCACTTCCTACTCCAGTCACAAAACTCATTGCGAAGAATTACGATCCTCTTAATTGTTACTTTTTAGGAAATCAAGACATTTGAAGAGATTACTGCTACAGTAACCAAAGACACGTATGCCAAAACTATTCACCAGGTGAGTTAGTTAATGCCGTTATGAATTGTATATCTATCTATCGTTCTGAACTGCAAGTTTTATTAACTGTCTAATGTTTTCGTTTTATTCTAGTTGTTTATAAGCTTAGACCTCTACAGGCGGCCGATGTTAGCGTCAGAAAATGAAGACTTCGTTGCAAATGTTAATAGAAAGGTTCGTTACTGCGTCCTTTTAGAAATTGGGTAGTTTGTAAATAAATTCGATCTGAGGTTAAGCAACTATTGCTGACACTCAAAGGTCCGTCTGTCCGTCGTCTGTCACACAGGGTTTACAGCCAAAACGGTTGGAGATACAGTCTTCAAATTTTTACAGTATAAATTATCTTGTTGTCCCAAATCCATACAAATAGTCAAAAATACATTTAAATGTGCAAAGTCCGATACGCACTTGGCCGGTTTTTCTATAAGTAATAATAACTAAAACAAAAAAAGTAAAAAAAAAAACAGTTATAATACGCACCTCTATCTTTGCCATAGCACCTCGAGCTTAGCCTATCAATCCTTGTTAATCAGAACGCCATCTAATATTCTTAATTGACTGCAAGACTAGATAGAGGATATAAACATCATCTCCCTCGGTCTGCAGGAGATGCGCCGCCTAGAACTCAGCTGGCTGCGCACTCGCTACACGGAGCTGGTGCGCGAGCGCCGCGTGCTGCACGCACAGATCCTGCGCACGCGTTCGCTGTACGCCCAGCTGCAGCACTTGTTGGGTACGTACCTTATTTATATTTATAGACTCTCACATCGAGACGCAACGTCAAGCTACGTTGCGCGCACTTTTTAAGATACAATATTTCAGTATTGTATCTTAAAAAGTTCGCGCGTTTTATTTACTGCACAAGAGAGCGCTAAGCGGCCTAGCTGCGTTCCGGTAAGATGCTCGGCGTAGTCAATTCAGAGGAGTTGGGTCGAAATGGCTGTTCCAATGAAAGCAAAGCAAGACCGGTTGGCTCGCGTTAATATGCACATATCGACTGCCTTTTTTATGACTTGCCCTTGGCACTCAGGCAACTGAAGGAACAGGGTGGAGTTTTAGTCAGTAAAAGTCGGACACGCCCTAGCTCCATCCAGAGCGGGAGAAATCATTGGATGATTTCACACCCCACAAAAAAAAAAGAAAATATGTCATTGGAATCAGGATCCGTGGCATGGTGCGCCGCTGACCGACCACAGGTAGTTGGGGTCTCAAGTAGTATGCCAGCATCACTTGAAAGGCTGCTTTCCAACTGATTGATTATTACTTTCTTGATGAAAGTTGTTCACTTCCATGGGCAGAAGCAGTATTTAAAATATTGTTACGTCGACCGTATGACACTGGAATGTTCGAGAATGTGGTCGAAGTTTCCAGAAGTTTCTACTATATTCGATAACATTTCATTGTGGTACTGTGTAGAAGTTCATAGATGTTTCTAGAATATTCCACTACAGTATAGTTCGACAATGTTCTGGAAACTTCTATAACTGTATAAATAGCCCGGACGGGCGGCGAGTGAGTCAGTCTGATTTCGACTACGGATGCGAACGGATGCGAATACAAGCGATTACGAAGAGAAAAGTGATTATTAGCGAATTAGTGTTTGTGTAAATAAGTTATTGAGTTACTAAAGGATATTTGGTTAATTAATAGGTGTAAAATAATTTATCCCATACCCAGCTCGTAACAAAATGACCACGCATTTCCGTTACACCTTGTATTCTTTCTTTCATATCTATCCTCTTTTTAACAATGTTTAGACTCAATCTGGGGTACGGCCGCTCGTCCCGGCAGTGCTCAAGAGAGCGCCCTCACGAAGGCACTCGGGCTGCGCGACGCACTAGCGGCGGTGTCCTCACGGCTCCGCGCTGCAGCCGAGTATGCGCATGCGGCTGTCCGACTGCTGGACGACGCCATGCCAGCCTGGAAGATGACCACCGTCGGCAAGTCAGTGCTTTTATTTGATGTTACTGGGACTTATTGATTTTTCCCGAGATTATTCTCATATGAATCGTGCTTTAAATCTACGAGTAGGTACTTCCTATATTGTACGGGGAATACTTCTCACGAGCCTGACGAGTGAAGCACGCTTACCCACGGGACTAGCGCTCTTTCGGTATAGCGATTAAGTGAGCCTTGACACAAATAAGCAGAGCGCCGTAAGCGCGCTCTCAAACTATGATCAAGCTAACGTACCTACTTCCAAACGAGTTAAGTAAGTCTAAGAAAGAGACAAGCGAGCGAAGCACGCTTCTTTCTTTGCGCGGCTTAGCAAATTCGAAATCGCGCTTCGTTTTCGCAGCGTAGGTTGGCTCACATCACTCGCTTGTCTTGTGGAAGGGGCTGGCTTCGCTAACTCTTCTCGTATGAAAACGCGTTCAAGTCACTTGCGGGAAAGGAGGGCTCGCTTCACTTGCTCATTTAGAAAGTGGACTTGCTCCACTCGCTTGCCTTGTGGAAGGCTCCGTTACGTTAGCTAGGCGTAGTTAGGGAATCTTATCGTTAAGGCAAGTCAGCTTAGCTTGGCCTGTTACTAAATCTCAATAGTTTGGACAGAACAAGTTAGTCGTGACAGTAGCTGGCAAGCATTGCCTAGATTGATTAGGCAAACTTCTCTCTGCAACAGCACTACTTTTGTTTTTCGTAGGAGCGGCTGGGAGCGCTCGGCAGCCGTGGCGGATGCGTGCGCGCTGCTGGTGGCGGCGCGCTGCGCGGAGCGAGGAGCGCGCCGCGTGCTGGCCGCGCCCGCAGCGCCGCGTGCAGCTCGCGCGCTGCGCCTCGCGCTCGACTACGCCTTCACCGACGCTGTCCACGACCACAAGTAACGCGTACACTTCATCACCATGATTATCATCCACAGCCCAACTTCGCCCACTGCTAAGCCTTATCCAGGTTCTATCCAAGATTGCAATAATTTCGTCTGCCCATCTCACCGAAGGACGATCAACAGTATGTGACTGGAAGATGAATTCAGTCACAAGTGTCGGCTTTCAATAACTGAGAAGGTTCCTGCGTGATGCGGGTGTGGTGTGGTCACTAGTCACGAGAGCTCAATGATGGAGATCACATTGGTCCCAAGGAGGTCACAAATTTTTGAGCTCGCTTGCTACTTTTCCTGCGATCTCATAACTCTCAAGGTTTTCTGCAAAGTCAAACCCATTTTCACCCTCTTAAGGGTTGAATTAAAAAAAATCCTTTCTTACTCCTCGTCTACGTCTTAAAAACAACACCTGTGAAAAAAATCAGCTTTCTAGGTCCAAGAGTTTAGGCTGGGCGTTGATGAGTCAGTGATTTAGGCCTTCTCTTTATATAAACGTAGATGACTTGGAAATGACTCGGAAATGTTTGATGACCTTGCAGTAATTCGGCGTTATTTGGTTGCAAATGACCACCACTAATCCCCTGGCTTATACCGAGACCGACACATTACCAATAACCCTGTAGGTATATAAAACTTTTACTGAACAATTTAGGTACTATTTTTCTTTATATTTTAAGGTAAGAGCAAATTATAGCAAACCGCAACGCAAGGCATTACAAATATCCTCCAATCCATCCCTTTCCTACATCATCATCATCATCAGTCTTTTAATATCCCCACTGCTGGTGCACAGGCCTCCTCTCTGTGAGAGGGTGTGGGCCGTAATCCACCACGCGGGCCTAATGCGGATTGGTGGATGTCACATATCTTCGAATTTTCGGTTCTAGGACATGCCGGTTTCCTCACGATGTTTTCCTTCACCATTTTTTTTTTTTTTTTTAAGATCTGCATAAATTGTCGCGGGAGTGTTTGAAACGAGACGGGTGTTATGTCTGGTCCGGGCAACTGCCCCTTTCCTACATACTAGACAATACTAGTATGAATTACTGCATAGTACCAGGTGGGCAGCATCTTGCAATTTGTATTTGAATGATCTCTTTATTTGCTAGAATGCGATGCGCTGAGGTACAAACAGAGTTACCGCGGCCCTGACACAAGGAACTGAAGGAACAGGGTTGGGCTTTAGTCAGTAAAAGACAGAAGCGGGAGAAGTCATAGGATGACTACCCAGCCAAAAAAAAATATATATATATAGGCACGCCTAAATTTGCGCTAGCTAGTAAAACATCTATGTATACAGAATGCAACGGAAATACGTGGACATACATATTTTAATAATGCTTTTACTATACAAATGGACAACTTTCTTCAAGAAATTAATAGACCATTCCAAAAAAATATACAGTGGCAGTGGCGTCAGAAGTGAAAACTTGAACCATAATGCCCAACGCGCCTCACCGACACCTACGCGTCGTAGCACTACGACGCGAAACTAGTTCTTGCTACGGAAATTTAGCACCGTAGCACGGTGCTACGCTTTCGTAGCGGTCACGACATCTGCTACGACTGCTGTCGGTAACGGTAACAGTGTCTCGAGTTCAATTGATTTTTCCCACCTCAAAAATGCCCAACGCGCAAATCAAAATTCTTATAATAATTTTGACCAGCTGATGATAGCATTGTTTTTTTATCATTGATAGGCTCGCGTTTTTAGTGGAGCTCGTGGCTAAAGTAATAACAGCCGCACGGGGCGATCCATCATGTTAAGCTACGCTTGCCGGGGTTGGTCCATGGATGGGTGACCATCTTTACATACCGAGACTCCTCTGTGCCTCGGAGAGCACATTAAGCCGTTGGTCCCGGCTGTCAATTGGGGGTCTTTGACTGTCGTTACGGGTCGTCAGAAGCCCCAAAGTCTGACAACCAGTCTTACCAAGGGTTATCGTATTACCCAGTAACTGGGTTGTGGAGGTGAGATAGGCAGTCGCTCCATGTAAAATACTGGTATTCAGCTGCATCCGGTTAGACTGGAAGCCGACCCCATGATAGTTAGGAGAAAGGTTAGGCAGATTTGATAGGCTCGCGTTTGACCACTATCTCACCAGATGGTAAGCGATAATGTGGTCAAAGATGAAGCATGCTTGCCTAGAAGTAACCTATTCACTCTCAACTTAAAGACTCCCAGGTTGTAGCTTTCAAGCAACATAGACTCCGGCAGGGAATTCCACTCCTTAGCTGTACGTACAATGAATGTGCACCATGTACCGGTGGCGCGTCGCCGTACGTCTTGTGGTCCAATGATGGAAAGTGCGGCAAGTTACATTTGTTATGGGACTTTACTATGACTTACTCGAAGAAATAAGTTGTTCATTTCCATGGGCTGAAGAAGTATGTATAAAATGACTACGTATTTCCATTTCATAGTGATAAATGATAAATGATGTTTATTCAGTAAATAGGTTACAAGGAACACTTTTACACGTCAATGTTTTTTGTCAGTTTAAGCTAGATGAGGCCGGTGTTTCCTAGCTGACTACCCTGAGAAGAAACACCGAAACAAACTCAGAGGTCAAAGTCTCTTTTAGTGTTCAAATCCATACAGTGTATAATAACTTTATTGTACTGTAGCCTTTGTTTCTCCACAGGTACCAGAGAGCTACAGAAATCTTCTTCCAGTTCAAAGATGCACTTGTGTTGTTGATCGACTCAATTCATCAGGTATGTGGCTTCAAACTATGACTTTTAATGATTTTTAATTGAGGTTCACGTCTAAACGACCAGTTTTATTTTTTTGGAAAACAAAACATGTTACTCTATACAATTTTTTTCGTAATTTGATATGTGAATATTTATATTATAGTTCTAAAAAATTGTGTAATTAATTTGTAAAGTTATGTCTAACGCGGATAAAAACTTGAGAATCATGCAAAAACTATAAAGCGTATTTTATGAAAGTATCACCATTTTAAAGATCATTTAATTATTTATATTTTAGTATACTTGTTTTAGTGTAATACCTGTTGTTTTTTTGTATAATAAGTTTAATAAGTTAATAATGCGTCTAATTTCGGACAGTGCTCCTTGATGGGCGAATCATATTACTGGGTGGACGTACAAAGCGTTACGTGAGCTCAGCACAGAACCCGCAAGCTAATCGCTCAAGGTCGTTGGCAGTTAATAGTGCCTTAAAGGACCGGCCTGTTCCCGATACCGGTGGGATACCTACTATATTTAGGGTTCCGTACGCGAAGGGTAACCAACGGGACCCTATTACTAAGCCTCCGCTGTCCGACAGACCGTCTGTCTGTCAGCGGGCTGTATCTCATGATCCGAGATAGGTAGACAGTTGAAGCTGTCGTTGCGCGGTTGGATCAAGGGCCTGATTCAGAAGGCAGTACTCCTTGATACGGCTCGCATTGTGAGGAGGTTCCTGTCTCTGGAGCCCTAACCACCGGTAGCTTGGACCCTGCTGCTGATACCGGTGGACTACTATTTTTATATTTTAAATGTTTGTTTTTTATATGTTTTCTTTTAAAAATATTTAAAAATGTAAATAATATGTGTAAAAATAAATATACGAAATGATAATGATAATGATTATGATAATTATTATGATAATAATAATAATGATAATAATAATAATTATCTTGTTACGCCAAAGAAGTATAACTTCTTACGTGCGTACATAAGTACACACACACTTTTTTTTTTATGGAATCATTAGCGGTAAAGACTCACAAAGTACCAGGAGACCAGACTCTTGAAGAGGTATTTTCGGGGCTAGAATCCTAAGCGGTATAGCTTCACAAACCACCAGGAACCTAGAATCATGAAGAAGTGTTTCTGGTGCTGGAATCCTGAGCGGTATAGAGTCACAACGTACCAGGCGATCAGAATCACAAAAAGTATTCCGAGGCTGGGATTTTGAGAGGTAGAGATTCACAAATTGCCAGGAGAACAGAATCATGAAAGAGTATTGCCGAACTACCGCGGTTGAAATACCAGAAAAAAAGGCAAAGTATATTATCCTACTAATATTATAAAATGCGAAAGTTTGTATGTTTGTGGACTAAGATGAAATTTTGCACACAGATAGTTTATTAACACAGGCTTCTTTTTATCCCGATAAATAATATGGCTTAGCGGAGACAGAGGTGAAAGTTGAAATTCAAGCGGGCAGAATGAGCGGTAAAGACTCAAAAAGTACCAGGAGACCAGAAACATGAAAAGTTTTTCGAGGACTTAAATCATGAGCGATAAGACTCACAAACTACCAGGAAATCAGGAATCACGAAAAAAAGTAAGTACCAGGAGACCAGAATCATGAAGAAGTATTTCCAGAGCTGAAATCATGACCGGTATAGATTCACGAACTACCAGGAGATCAGAATCCTGAAGAAGAGAAATTTCAGACCTGCACGCGGATGAAGCCACAGGCAAACTACTAGGGTGCCAAAATCATGAAAAAGCTCCTTCTTCTTCTTTATTCGTGTCGATATTGACTCAAATTATGTCCGACCAGTATGTAGCAACCTGGATATCTTTATCATTAAAAAGATAATTTAACATAAACAACAAAACTTCGACGTCAAACGTAGATACAAACGCAGGTAGTCCATAGAACTGCCCAGGGGTTGTGGATAAATTATTACCGCGCCTCTGGGCACTCAGGGCAGGGAAGGAACAGGGGTGGGTTTTAGTCAGTAAGAGTCTGACACGCCCTCCCGCTTCACCCAGAGCGGTAGATGTCAATGGATGTAATCCCACCCCCCCCCAAAAAAAAACCCTGCCAATGTAGAAATTCTAATTTTTCTTGATCCTAGCCCGTACTTTTAAACGTTCACAAATGTTTCATTTTTCTCTGCACCCAATCCCGATGTAGGTCTACGCAAACGTAGTCACGGGCAAGAAGCTAAGAAGTGGTGAAGGGCAGGAGTTTTGGGACTATCTTTATGTAAAACTTTGACGTTCAAAAAGTTCTTCACAGTCTAATTTATATAAATGACTTTGGATTTTGATTTCTACAGTGTTTTTTTAACTCTGGAAATACCATTCAAATGACATGGCCGGAATTTGTAAGGAGCTATGCCCTAACAAAAAATATTCATGTACATTGACAAACAGTATGTCGTATTATAATAATAATAATAAATCATGTATATTGACTTGGCTCGCGAGGTTGTCGACTTGTGGGATGTGGACTCAGCGATCATTGTACCGATAGTCGTGTCAGCCAATGGCTTAATAGCCACGAGCCTCGACCAACACCTCAGGAGGCTCTCGTTAGGCGGCTGGATCAAGGGCTTGATTCAGAAAGCAGTACTTCTGGACACGGCTCGCATTGTCAGGCGGTTCCTCTCTCTGGAGCCCTAACCGCCGGTAGTTTGGACCCTATTCCCGATACCGGTGGGATACTATTTTTTATATTTTTAAATGTTTTTTTTTATCCTTTATATTTAAATATTTAAAAATGTAAATGATATGTCTATAAAAATGAATAAACGGAATAATAAATCATTTTATTTCGGACAACTAAAAGATCCATAAATTGTTAGTAACAGGTTTGCACTTAAACACTATTGTTAGTAACTAAAGACGAATTAATGAGAAGACCACCCATCAACTAAACGAAATACTAGGGTATAAGTCTTCTCACAAATTGCCTTACTATTGTGGAGGAAGTATCGGCCGCCACGGCCTTCAGGATGCTATTGTGACTGCCCCTTATTCTGCTCAAGAGCGAGGCCGTTTTCTTGCGGATGATGGCATGAAACCCATCGGTATGGGTTACCGCGAACATTTCCGAGGCAATCGCAACAGCATCCTAAAAACATTATTATATTGTACGCGCAGAGCATCCAGCGATCTTTTCGAGTAGTTGACCCAAAGATTACCGGTGTAAAAACTCTGACAATAAGCTTGAAAAAGCGTTATCTTTACTTGATCAGTACACCGAGCAAATCTCCGTGCCAACATATTAGCCCTACGCTCCCGTTCAATGTCAACATGGTCACTGAGGTCGTCGGTAAGAAAATGCCCAAGATATTAAAATTTTCTCACTTTACGTATTGACGTACCGTTTATGGCAAGGTCTCACATACACTAAGCAACTCCACAATCGCTCCAGATGGCGGGCAGGGTTATAGCTTACAGCTATGTATTTACAATAGTTTAAGTTTTATGATCATAGAAGAAGCGAGACACTTTATTTATTGGAAAAATAAAATTCGCCTAAACATTTTGAATAGCAATGTTAAAAATTTAAGAGTGTTATTTAAATTTAGATAAGATATACGAGAAATCAATTGATGTAAGAGCCGTTTCTTCACTAGCCGACACGACATTGAAAAACCTTTTTTACAAAAAATAGATCCATTTTTGTAAAAAAGTTTTTTATTTTTCACTTTTTAGTTGTGGTTCCCCATTAAATTGTGTTAAAAATTCATAGATATTAAGATCGCAGCAATCGCGGTTCATTTATGTCAATTTTTGAAGAGCCATCCCAACCCATCATCAGATCTATATGAAATTTAAATGGGACTATTTCGGAACATTCCCCTTTCCAACAAAAAAAAAATTAACAAATCCGTCAATATATGACGTAGTTATGCCCGAACATACATAAAAAAGAAAAAAAAAATTACAAATCCGTCAATATATGACGTAGTTATGCCCGAACATACATAAAAAAGAAAAAAAAATATTTTACAAATCCGTCAATATATGACGTAGTTATGCCCGAACATACATATAAAAGAAAAAAAAAAATTAACAAATCCGTCAATATATGACGTAGTTATGCCCGAACATACATGAAAAAGAAAGAAAAAAATATTTTACAAATCCGTCAATATATGACGTAGTTATGCCCGAACATACATAAAAAAGAAAAAAAAAAATTTACAAATCCGTCAATATATGACGTAGTTATGCCCGAACATACATAAAAAAGAAAAAAAAATATTTTACAAATCCGTCAATATATGACGTAGTTATGCCCGAACATACATAAAAAAGAAAAAAAAAAAGTTTTTTTTTTACCTCCTCCTTTTGGAAGTCGGTTAATTAATGTTTAACTCCCGAATTCTCTAACGACACTTAGCTTTAAGACGGAGCTCGTGACTCGTGGCTAAGTAATAACAGCCGCATGGGTCGATCCATCAGCTTAAGCTACGCTTGCCAGGGTTGCTCCATGGATGGGTGACCATCTTTACATACCGAGTTTCCTCCGTGCCTCGGAAAGCACGTTAAGCCGTTGGTCCCGACTGTCAATCGTGGATCTTTGACAATCGTTACGGGTCGTCAGAAGCCCGAAAGTCTGAAAACCTGTCTTACCAAGGGGTATCGTATTACCCAGTAACCGAGTTATGGAGGTAAGATAGGCAGTCGATCCATGTAAAATACTGGTATTCAGCTGCACCCGGTTAGACTGGCAGCCGACTCCAACGTAATTGGAAAATGGCTAGGCATGAGATTGACCTAACTTTAAGACGCGTAGCAATGGCACGGCAATGGCATAGGCGTGCATCCAAACGCAAATGTGATTGTATTGCATTTCTTAGAATAATGACAAAACTAGCTGCGCCCCGCGGTTTCACCCGCGTAGACCGGGATAAAAGTAGCCTATGTGTTATTCCCGGTAATAAGCTATCTACATACCAAATTTCATCAAAATCGGTCCAGCCGTTTGAGCGTGAAGAAGTAACAAACATACACACTCACTAACTTTCACATTTATAATATTAGTAGGATTAAAAACCCAACCAAACCAACGCACATATTTTTTTTGCCTTTTTTTTCGCCTGTTCTATAGAAATGTAATTGTTCCGATTAATTTTAGTTTATTTAATAAGTAATTTTCACATGTAAATAATTCCTGTACTTTCATGTTGTTTCCGAGGGCAGGATCCGGCCATGTCATTTATAATTACACTTTTCACGCGGGCGAAGCCGCGGGCAAAAGCTAGTGAAAAAAAAATGTACATAATTATAAACTTTGTCATATTCAAATAACAGATGAGGTTATATATTTCTGTTATCGTATCCTAGATCAAAAAGCAACAGTGTAGATATAAAGTGTCCTGTAGACGTTCAAATTTGTTTGACAAATTTGTTGGTCAAACTTCACGTTTTCGTCAAAGATTGTTTGACAAACGTATCAAACAAAGCTGCACACTATCAAATAATTTGACAAACACGTAAAGTTTGACAAACAATTTGATCGTTTATAGAGCACTTAAGCATTTTCCTCTGCATAAAAACCTCAATGGATTGTGAACCTTTTGCACAATTAAAGCAATAAATAAAACATATACATGACATTAATCAATTTATAAGCTGACACAGTAATACTGAAAGGAAATGTTCAAAGCTCTTCCAATTTCTAGCACATTATTAAAATGCCAAAACTTACGTCGGATCGTGCTAACGAGACATACTTCTCAAAATATAGAGGTTTTCATAAATGGCGTATCCGTGAAAGTTCCTTCTTATTTTACGATTATGCAAGCTCTACGTAGAGAAAAGGTGACCATCCCATCATTCTGCTACCACGAACGATTATCGATAGCTGGTAACTGTCGAATGTGCCTGATTGAGGTAGAGGGCTGGAACAAACCACAAGTGGCTTGCGCTGTCCCCGTGAGCAAAGGCATGAAGATCCGCACCAATTCACCTATGGTCAGTAGAGCCCAAGCATCCATTTTAGAATTTATATTTGTCGACCACCCGTTAGATTGCCCAATATGTGACCAGGGAGGCGAGTGTGATCTTCAAGACCTTTCTATAAGATTTGGTAACGATCGTTCACGATTCACAGACATACATTTCGAGGGCAAAAGAACCGTGGAAGGTAAACAATTAAGTCCTGTCATTCATGGGTGTATGAATCACTGCATCCATTGTACCAGATGCATTCGCTTCTCATCTCAAGTATGCGGCCTGGAAATCTTAGGATCAACGGGCCGCGGCCACGACATGCTCGTTGGAACTTTTGTTTCCAAATGGTTTTTATCAGAACTATCAGGGAATGTTATAGATTTATGTCCAGTGGGAGCATTGATCAGCATCCCCTTCAAGTTCAAAGCTAGACCTTGGGAATTAAAGAAAGCCAACTCTATTGATGTGACAGACGCTACCGGCACGAATATAATATTAAATTATGTGTTCGACCGAGTGGTTCGTGTTCTGCCTCGTGAACACGATGAAATAAATCAAGAGTATGTCTCTGATAAAGGCAGATGGGCGATAGACTCGCTCGAGATGCAAAGATTAGTGACACCTATGAAAAGAGTTGGTGATTGTTGTTGTCCAGTCGAATGGGATGCCGCCCTAGAGATGGCTTGTGAAATGCTTAGAGCAGCTACCCCCGGTGACGTAATGGCGATAGCTGGCCCATATACCAACGTCGAGACTTTAGTAACTTGCAAAGACGTCCTTAACATGTTTGGATGCGAAAACACTTACATGGAACGAACTATGAGTTACTCGAGCTCTGGGGCTGATATTAGAGCTTCATATTGTTTTAGTGTACCTATGAAAGACATCGCAAAAGCTGATAAAATTTTGTTAGTCGGTACTAATCCTCGATTTGAAGCACCAATTTTAAACATGTGGATTCGAGAAGCTTATAGAAATAACGAAGCGGATATATTCGTGGTTGGTCAAGAGTGTGATTATAACTACCATGTTAAATACCTAGGAGACAATATTAGCTGTTTATCAGACGCCGGACAGGCTATATCGGGAGCCAAGAACCCACTCATTTTCGTTGGAATTTCGCAGTTAGAAGGTGAAACGGGTGTTGCGGTTATGAGTGCTTTACATAAAATGGCAAACAAAATTAATAAGAAAAATAATGACCTAATTAACATTGTTACTAGAGAGGCGAGTTGTAGCGGTGCCTTAGAGGCAGGATGGAAACCTGGAGCATTGTGTGCATTGCAGGAAAAATGTCCAAAGGTAGTAATTTCTTTAGGAGCAGACAAGATATTCTATGACTGGGACGTGCCCTCGACGTGTAAAATAATTTACGTAGGTTTTCAAGGTGATAAAGGCTCGGAACTTGCTTCTTTGATTTTACCAGGAAGTGCATACTCAGAGTCGGGTGGGCTTTACTTGAACATGGAGGGTAGATCGCAGTTCGCATACCCTGCCGTCACTCCTCCAGGGAAAGCTAGACATGACTGGAAAATATTTCGTGCCCTAGCTGAATACCTTAACCTTTGTCTATTTTACAGTGATCATAGATCTCTTTGCTCTCGAATGGCGCAAATTAGTCCTAATTTCACGTGCTTGGGTATGTTTCAACCGAAAGTATTTGGAAGCTTGGTCGGAGAATTAATAGAAAGTAAAACTGGAGGTAATAAACAGTTGTGTATAGACATGGCAGAAATTAAAGAATATTATTGTTCAGATGTCTTCACTTATAACTCACCCACTATGGTAAAAATGCAGAAAACGGCGGTAGAATTCGAAAAATCAGCTTATTTTCGTGAGTAGGTTTATTTTAGAATGCATTTTTTACTTACGTGTATTTCGATTTTAATAAACGTTCTAACTAACTTTTTAGCGGTTTTATTCGTGTATACTTTATACTCTGACGACCTCATTTGCAAGTCACCAGATTTTAAATTAACCAGATTCGCAACTCACCAGTTCCGCAACTCATCAGATAATGTAGTATCCAACACATAAATTATATAATTTTATTTATTTATTTATTTACACTTCATGCAAAAAAAGTGCAAAGGCGGACTTAATACCTTCGGCATTCTCTACCAGTCGACCAAGGGTGGTGGAGAGATAAAATGGCAGGTGCATAAAAAAAAAACAAAGAAAGCAATAAACAAGTAGAAATAATAAAAAAAAGTGAACGAAAATATTTATATTAATATTAAACATACATATATATTTAATATAATAACTACCAATAAATATTTATTTATATCTATACATATAAAATGCTTTGTCCTGAATGACTGACTGACGGAACAAGGCACAGCCTAAACCGCTGATCGTAGAGACCTGAAACTAGGAGGGTGTGTTCTTTGTATGACGTAGGCATCCGATAAGAAAGGATTTTCTGAAATTCTATCCCTAAAGGGGTGAAAAAGGAGGGCAAAGTTTGTATGGGACAACGTGATTCCTTGGTCCAATCTACTTCAAATTTTGCATAAACAGTTTTTAACAGAATTGATGGAAGACGTGTTTCGTATTTTATTGAAATTCATGGGTTAAAAAGGGGTAGAAAGTTATTTTGGCGCTGATGTGCTTCGAAGTTGATATCAATACTCCTTAGTGCTTTTGATTTAAATTACATTTTATTTTGACACATGTTTGAAAACTCAATCCGATTTTATTCAAAAAAGGTTGAATTTAATGAGTATTTATTCCCATTTTTTTTAAATCCGTCTGTCTATTTTTTAAAATGGGAACAGAGTTGGTTAACATCAATGGGATATTAATAAACTTTACTATTGTACCAATAGTGGGGGATGGCACCTGCACATGCACACAAGAATTCTCAATGGATATTCGTAAAGAAATTGTGTGTCATGTGACGAACTTTATCATTCTCCTGCCCTTACCCCAATTTATTTGGGGTTGGCGCAACGTCTTTTTCTTCCATACTCCTCTATTAGTCGTCATCTCTGTAGTCACCCCCTTTTTACCCATATCCTCTTTCACACAGTCTAACCATCGTTTCTTTGGCCTTCCCCTATTCTTATAGCCATCCACATCCATACACATACTTTCCTCACGACATTTTCTTCATTCCTCCACATCACATGCCCATACCACGACAACCGATTTCCACCAAACTTTTCAGTCAGCGGTGCCACTTTCAGACTTCCTCTTATATACTCATTTCTAATTCTAGCCATACGCGTAACACCACATAGTGCTCTTAGCATTCTCATCTCAGCCGCATGCAATTGCTTTTCATTCATCCCTTTTGTGGCCCAACATTCTGAACCATAGAAGACAGCAGGTCTGACAATTGTTTTATAAATCTTACCCTTAAGTTTAAGGGGAATGCGGGAGTCGCAGATAATCCCGGTGACCTGCCGCCATTTCATCCATCCACTGTTAATTCTGTGCTTAACAGTCTGATCATCTAGATCGGACTGTCATGTGTCGAACAATTAGGATGAATTTGCTGTTATGTCTCATGACCGTCATAGCAACAATCATGGGACAAAAGAAGAGTAGGTACGACTTTACTTAATCTGCCGTGGAATTAAGGGATGAAATTTGGGGGTAGGAGGGGGTGTAGAACTCCCCCCTATGAAGGAAAATCCCCCTTTTCGTAAATAACTTTAAAATCGGATTTTGAGGTTATTTTTACGTAATTTTTGTGTCGATTTAAAAGGAGGAAGGGAGAGGGGGGAAAGTGTAAACCCCTCCCCATGTAGAAAAAGTTCCGGAAATCCCCCTTTTTTAATCTTTTTTAAAATACATATTTTATTTTCATGTTTATACTAAAATAAAGATTGTTACATTGTGTAAGTATTCAAACATTTGAACATAATAATTTATATGTTATAACAAAATTAAAAATCTAAAAAACCAAATAAAAGTTCTATTGGAACCATTTTCGACTTCTACGCGGACGAAGTCGCGGGCAAAAGCTAGTATACATATAAAATGCTTTGTCCTGAATGACTGACTGACGGATCAACGCACAGCCTAAACCGCTGATTGTAGAGACCTGAAACTTGGAGGGTGTGTTCTTTGTATGACGTAGGCATCCGATAAGAAAGGAATTTCTGAAATTCTACCCCTGAGGGGGTGAAAAAGGGAGGTAAAGTTTGTATGGGACAACGTGATTCCTTGGTCCAATCTACTTCAAATTTTGCATAATCTCTTTTTAACAGAATTGATGGAAGACGTGTTTCGTATTTTATTGAAATTCATCCCCTAAACGGGGTTAAAAAGGGGTAGAAAGTTATTTTGGCGGTGATTTGCTTCGAAGTTGATATCAATACTCCTTAGTGCTTTTGATTAAAAAATTACATGTTATTTTGACACATGTTTTAAAACTCAATCCGATTTTATTCAAAAAAGGTTGAATTTAATGTGTATTGTTGTTCGCAATCACCATCATCTGCCTAGCCTTTGCTCAACTATCTTGGGGTCGGCTTCGGGCGGTCTGATATTGTTTTTCGCAATATTTTTACATTTATAAATTTTTCTGTGTCTATTTTTAAAAATGGGAGCAGAGTTGGTTAACATCAATGGGAAATTAATAAACTTTACTATTGTACCAATAGTGGGGGATGGCGCATGCCTTTTCCGTTTGCTTACTTATTTGTTGTACGGCACACAAGAACGCTCTATGGATATTTGTAAAGAAATTGTGTGACATATTACGAACAATTGAGATGAATTTGCTGTTGTGTCTCATAACCGTCATGGCAACAATCATATGACAAAAGAAGAGTATACATTAGATATGTTACAACACTCTACGTATGGCGGATTCTGCGAGTTAGTTGCAGCCGGTCAAAATATCTATTTGTATTTGAAGTGTGAATTCGGTACAGAAGACTAACCTTAAGTAAATAAGCAGACTGCAAGTAAATATTGGCGGAAACACCTTGAATTGTACAGAGTATCACAATAACGATATGAACGAAATCATGAAGGACAGTGAGTTGAAAGACGTCTAGGACTTTGGAATTCTAAAGCCTTTTCTGGACTGAGCCTTTTATGATAGTAACATAGCGTACCATAGTGATAATACTGTTGTTTTGGGACCGATGAACATCGAATGCAAGTGGTGTAAAACTCTCAAGTACAAAGATGAGTCTGTGGGAATGTGCTGCGATTCAGGAAAGGTTCAGCTCGAACCTTTGCTAAAGCTTCCAGATCTTCTTTACTGCTTGATAAAAAACCCTGAGCATGATCACTTTATGGCTGGCATACGGCGTTATAACAGTTGTTTTCAAATGACCTCATTTGGAGCTAAAAATGAATGGTTTTATGCCTACATTCAAAGTGCAGGGCCAGGTGTATCATTTAGTAAGAAGTTTGTTTTTGCCACCCCAGAATGAACCACAGTTCTTACACATATATTTCGTTGGTGAGGACGATAGAGAAGTTCAATTGAGATGCAATAACTTTCTCTATGTAAAACCTGGCTTGGTAAGGCAATGGACAAGAAATACTAGATACTCATAACGTATACGTAAGAGAGTTAAAGCTAGGACCTGGACCCTGGACAAAGTATTTGCTACGCCAAATACATTTAAAGTTGTTATAAATACTGAAAAAAAGTCTACAAATAGCCATAGTGGACGGTATAATCAACCCACAACAAATGAAGTTGCTGTAGTTATTATTGGACAGCAATTTTATAAGCGGGATATTGTAGTTGAGAGCCATGATAACACATTGCATCTAATAAGTGAAATCCATCGCTCATACGATGCATTACAGTATAAACTATTGTTTTTGCTACGACGGGGATGGACACTCCATTTCTATACCAAATAAAAATCCTATTAGAACGATTTTCGACTTCTACGCGGACGAAGTCTCGGGCAAAAGCTTATCACTAAATTTTCACATTATCACTAAATAAAACAGTTGATTATAAACATGTGGTTTTTAATTCTCTGTAAAAAACATGCAAACAAGCATACACCATGCATGCAGCAAGCATGCAGCATGCAAACAAGCATACACCATGCATGCAGCTATCATGAAATATGCAAGCAAGCATATACCGTGCATGCAGCAAGCATGCAGCACGCATGCATCAAGCATGCAACATGCATGCAGAAAGCAGGCAGCAAGCATGCAGCAAGCATGCAACATGCAGCAGGCATGGTTTTTTTTTTCGTTTATTTTCAATACAGTAAATTACACTACATAAAAATACAAACTTATCACTTGTCTAAAACCTAAAAGGTTTATGTGACAAAGTGGAGGAAGCAAGCTCGCTCACAACATGTCACTTAAAATATAGGTAGGTAGGTAGTGTGACGACCTTATGTTGGCAACCTTATGGTGGAGACTGGCACGTTGGAAGTTTGGAACATTCTAGAAACTCTTGGAACGCCGATTGAAAATTAAGAAGAATAAGGAAGACTTTTGTTTTAATGGGACTTCTCCTAGCCCGCTCGAAGAGGGCACTTGTATTAATTTTATTATTCAATATAACGTAATAGTGTGCCATCTCTCTTTTCTTTATAACACAACACACATAAGCAGTCACTCTTGTACATCACACTCTCGCACCGCCAGCGAGTAAGACAAACCCCCAGGAACGTGAAAGGAACCTCCAGGGACCTAGCACTAAGAGTAGCTGCTCCAGGTCCCTATAGTAGGTAGGCTTCGACGCTGCGGGGCTCTGACGGTCCCAAGCGAGGCCACCGGCCGCCTCGCCCCTACGCGCCTACGCGGGCTTAAATTACACTAGGGGTAGGGCAGACAAGACTACGTGGAGTCGGTTTTACAGCGATTCGTTTCTGTAACTAACTTTTGCATCACAACATATTGACTTTTTAAGACAATATTTTAATTTAAATTTAAGGTTAGGTAAGCTTGAGATTTGCATGCCTCAAGGCGTAATATGGTTGGACTATGCTCTTTTTTTAACAACTTTATGTAATTACCCATATTAGCAAATAAATGATTTTGAATTTGAATTTGAATTTGAAAATTTGAATTTGGTTAAAAATACTATTTTATAGAAATGTCAATATGCCTACTAAAATTATTATAAATGAAATTCTGCCATAGTGTCCAAGTGAAATTGTTCCAAATAATTGTCGCTCTAAATAAACGTTATGCTTAAAAATTATGCGGAACTTTAACTTTGCCAAATGCCAAATAAAATTCTGCCATCTTAAAAGTATGCCATTGTAAATTCGGACATAAACACATTCGGCCAGACAATAATCATATTTAATCATTTTTATGCCTCAAAAATATTCTTTTAAAGAAGATTACGCCGTGTGTTATGCCAAACAAATTTCGGAGCAACAAGATTCTGCCAGATAGAGAGAACCCCTTGGGGGCTGATGATATTGCCCTCATTTCTGATATTGAATCGCACGCACGCTCAACATCCCGAATCCAATCGCCCTCGGTATGACAGACAGGCACCGACTAGATCCAGTTGTGTAGCTCTGTCATTAGAAAATTTGACGTGAGCTACACGATATGCCGCTACAGCCGCGCAGTACTGCCGGTCGATTCTGTTAGCAGCTCACCGTGAAAACTTAGGTGGAGTGAGCGTGAAGTGAACTGTCATTCCGCCTTGATTGTATGGACTGACAGCCCACTTCACGTTCACTTCACCTAAGTTATCACGGTGAGATTTTACAGAATAGCACTACAGTATCGAGTGTGTATCGATGAGGTCTTCGCAGTCATCAAAATAATTTGACAACTGCGAATCCAGAGCAGCCACCAGCGCCCTATTCTTGTTATGCATGGGCAAACGAGGTAAGCGTGGCTTAAGTTCGAGCGGCATGCTGCGATATTCCCGAATAGCACACTTCAAAGCACTCCTCAATTCGTTATTGCACTGGGTACTTAAAGTTTGTAACCATGTCATTACACTCCTCGTCAGCGTGGCTGGAGATATGGTTGGACGGTGGTACCAACACTGGTACCACAGTCTGCGACGGAGGGGCAATGATATGGCTACCCATTTCAGTTCGGAGGTGATCAAGTACAGTATCATCCAACATATGATTACGCTGGATGACCCGCACCTGATCCGAAAGTCGTTGGGCCGAAACGTTGAAGGCTGGCAACCATCTCAAACAATCAAGCACCTGAAACAAAGAGAGCATCCGAACACGGTACGCGGTCAGGTTGTTACCTCCCTCTGTAGCCCCAAAGTATGAGCGCATGACATTTTCGTTTATGGATTGCGTCCATCGCATGCACTGCACACTTCCTCCGGCAGTGGGGACCCCATCAGAGGCCGGTGGGCCTCGAGGTTCTAAGCTGGCCGGAGGTCGGCCTCTTCCCCGTCGATGCGCAGGTGGTGGTGTCATCGGCGGCGAGAAGTATTCGTCGCTCGAGGTAGACGCAAGTGCAGCGGCCGGAATCACTATACTCACGGCAGGCGCAGGTTCCGGCGGCTGCGAGGCGGTCCGGCGGGTGCTGAGCGACAAACCCGAACATGATGGTTGTGCTTTTTGGCAACGTGCCCGGCTTCTTGTCAGCATTTTTTGTTCGGTCCATTATATTATCGCCATGTTGTTGTTTGTAATTTTTTTCTGGTTCGTTTTTGTTGTTTGGACATTATTTTTGGTTTATTTTTACGAAAATTAAATAAAAATATCGGCGAGAATTTTTTTTCCGTCAGTCAACTTGACAGCCGGGCCACAGATTATTATTATTATTAAAATTAGCCCAGCCGTTCTTGAGTTATAAATGGTGCAATGGTTAGTCCATTATATTTTGACAATGCTCGGCAGTCTCTACTATGTGGCATATTACATTTAAAGAATTGTCAATATTATCCAAATAATCTGTGGTAGTCATTACTATGTGATATGTTAAATTTCCACCCCTCTTAGGCACCGCGGGCAACCCGGGTTGTCGAATTGAAATTACCACGAAGCCGGGTTGTCAGCCGATTCACGCGTTTTAAAACTCTATTATTAATATAACGCAAGGTATTTTATCCTGTGGCAAGGTTCAATCACTCGGGGCATGACATAGTCTGTAGTTACCAAAAATTTTCCACCAAAAATATAGATTGAAAGTATTTAAAAAAAAAGTTTTAATAGACGTATTTTCCTCGATGGTCGACTTGTCAAATGACAGTCGAAACTTTGTGAATATTATGATAATATAAGAGCTCTGTGTTTTGTAATTAGTGGGAAAAGTTATGATATTCATCTATAAGTAGTTCTTACATCGTTCTAGATAAAGATTTGTAAGAAATAAACATCGTAAATATTGTTTATTTTCACATGACGTCAAGGTCATGTGAAAATGTAAAAGTTTGTGTTCAAGTGTTATAAAAAGCTGTTTTTGTAAATATTTTTACTTGTTTATTATTATTATGTAGTTATTACATAGTATTAGACAATATTCTAAGGAACAACCATTATAATTTATACTTATTCGGCGAGAAAGGCGACGACAATAATAGGTATTTTGTTGGTTATTGTAATACGAAGTTTGAGTATAATTAGGATGAAAATTTTGTATGGGAAACTCAAAAAAAAATACTGTTGTTAGATTTCTTGTTTATGCATAGTGTAATGTGCAAAATTTCGTGTAAATTGATTAATTAGTTTTATCAGAAATTGACAAATTACGGTAACAAACACACTATTCCAGCTAATTCTTTGAAAACATCATTTGTTTATAATACAAGTCTCGTAATACGAGTACTGTTTACATTTTAGATTACGCTCAGTTTATTCAACAACACAAAAAAAGTTTACAGTAAGTGGCTAGAGCCCATAGAAGCATCAATAAACCGTTTTTTGTGAACAGCGTCGTAAGCAGTTCGCGCCGGCAAAGTGTGGGCGGGGCTTGCCCGATGTTTACATTTCGACGCACGGGGTCTTTCAAAGGTTTGGTGTGTATATTTTTTTTTTTTGCCACGTAAAGAAAGCTTTTTTTTTTTGTGGGGTGGGAAATCATCCAATGACTTCTCCCGCTCTGGGCGGAGCGGGAGGGCGTGTCAGACTCTTACTGACTAAAACTCACCCCTGTTCCTTCCCTGCCTGAGTGCCTAGGGGTGCGGTAACTCATTTTCAGAATTTATCCGCTACCCCTAGGCATGCAGGCACCCGCCACGATGAGCCCCGTCAGTGGTGGCTGACTATAACTCTTTGAGGCGCGCGTGGAACACTACGCGCCGTCGACTCACGGGCATGGTGCTGATCGGACGGCGAGCTACCCACTGCTCGCCGTCCGCAGGCCCGGGTCTACGGTGGCCGTAATCGTCTCGCGACGTCCTACGCCCAGTACGCCCAGTACCTCTCCTGCGGTGGTAGCGGCCGGGGCCGTGAGGGCCACTCCGTTGAGCTTCCCTCACGCGTCCCGCTTCCGCCTTCACGAGCATTACTGCTTCGCAGAAGGCGGAGACTGCCTCCCATTCCCTCTCGTTCCGTACCATGGCCTGAACCAGAGCAGGGCGCGAGAGGTCACCGCACGTAAAGAAAGCTGGATGTAATTTTAAATAGCCAAGATTTTCATTATAAATTGAATAGTTGAAATTGCATTTAAAGGATGATGACAAAAAAGATGGATGGATTGTGTGAGAAGTGATATGAAAGAAAATGGAGTTACTCGTAGTGATAGCGTGACGAATGACAGGACAGAATTGTAGAAAAAAACGTATTGCACCGGCCGCAAGTAACATGGGCAGGAAGACGATGATGGCTTGTGAATGATGGAAGGATCTTGTTTTCTTAATTAGAGCGAATAGGAGTACCAAACGACAGATCATGCTGATTGGCGGAAAAGGTACTTCCGCCATCTGCCGGGCCAATAAGTTGCCACTTAACTTTATTTTGTTAGATTCGTTTAAGTAGACTCGCCTCAGTTTTATGCGTAAGGTATGCGAAGCTAAAAACTCGATAGAAATACGTGCATTACGTTGTTGAAACCTATTTCAACCACGTAATGCACGTATTTCTATCGAGTTTTTACCTACGTAGCATATTGACCCCTAGGTCAATATGCTACGTAGGTATATTTTATATTGACGTCTTGCGATTCGACTCTGCATCAGAGCGCGTAATAGCAAGTCACCAGATTCGCAACTACAATTCGCAATTACATTAAATGTACAATGAAACACAAAGTCACGAAAAAGTACCAAAATAACTGTTATATTTATCCCGAACTTTACCTAGTCATTCTATACAATGCCAAATGTTCAGCCGTTTGCTCGATTTGCTCGCTCACAGTAGCCCCCGTCATCCCCTTCGAACCTAACCTGCCCGTGTCGGGGTTCCCGAGCTCGCTTTGCTAGCTCTTGGACAACCTTTCATTCAGATTCTCATCAGTTTATGTCATGAGGTTGTATCAGTAAAATAGTAGTTAATTTATTTGAAAGTTCGTCTTCGGTGTTCGTATCATCTTTACGCCGATGATCTTCAATTGCACATAGCTGCGCGGGTGGAAGGTTTGTCAGACGGTGTGGAGGATGTAAACCAGGATTTGGATGCAATTCGTGATTGGTCTGGCAGATTTGGGGTGTCTGTAAACCCCTCAAAATGTCAGGCCATAGTTATTGGAAGCTCGCGCATGATGGGTAGAGTGGTGGTTAGCTCTCTTCCTCCTAATATTTTCAATGGTGCCGTTATCCCCATCAGCCCTAGCGTAAAAGATCTCAGTTTGCGTCTTGACTCGACGCTTGGCTGGCAAAGTCAGGTTTCAAGTGTCAGTCAAAGAGTCAACGGAACTTTGTGGTGTCTGTACCGTCTGAGGGACTTTTTGCCCGCGAAGATAAAGACTATGCTTGTGCAGACTTTAGTCTTCCCTATAATCGACTATGGTGGCGTGTGCTACTTTGACCTGAACGTGGTGTTACTGGATTAACTTGATAGGCTCCTCAACAACTGCATCCGGTTCGTATTTAATTTGAGGCAATATGACCATGTCTCGAACCATAGATCTGAGCTCAAATGGATGCCCATTCGACAGAGAAGAAGTTTCCGGGCTCTGACTACACTTTTCTCTCTGCTGAACTCTCCCACTCCTCCTTCTTAACTTATATCTCACTTTCAATTTCTATGTTCTTATTACGCTAGGAATCTGCGTTCTTCTAATCTAGATTATGAAAAGAAATCAGAAGTATGAAC
The DNA here is from genome assembly GCA_951329385.1 of Polia nebulosa. Classification (NCBI taxonomy): domain Eukaryota; kingdom Metazoa; phylum Arthropoda; class Insecta; order Lepidoptera; family Noctuidae; genus Polia; species Polia nebulosa. Next base: position 27,420,440 of record OX589591.1, on the reverse strand, counting down.
TTCTGATTTTGTTCATTCTTCCTTTCATATTCAGTCCATCCTTCTGTGGAATGCGCTTCCTCTCGATATCAGGACGGCCACCAGTCATTTAAGCGGAAGTTGCGGAATTATTTTCTACACAAGGAGTAGAGTCGCCTCAAAAACCTTTTTTATTACTATATATATATATATATATATACTAGCTTTTGCCCGCGATTTCGTCCGCGTAGAAGTCGAAAATCGTTCTAATAGGATTTTTATTTGGTATAGAAATGGAGTGTCCATCCCCGCCGTAGCAAAAACAATAGTTGATACTGTAATGCATCGTATAAGCGATGGATTTCACTTATTAGATGCAATGTTCCTTTCTTATCGGATGCCTACGTCATACAAAGAACACACCCTCCAAGTTTTAGGTCTCTACGATCAGCGGTTTAGGCTGTGCGTTGATACGTCAGTCAGTCATTCAGGACAAAGCATTTTATATGTATACTAGCTTTTGCCCGCGACTTCGTCCGCGTAGAAGTCGGAAATGATTCCAATAGAACTTTAATTTGGTTTTTTAGATTAATTTTGTTATAACATTTAAATTATTATGTTCAAATGTTTGAATACTTACACAATATAACAATCTTTAAAAAAAGATTAAAAAAGGGAGATTTCCGGAACTTTTTCTACATGGGCAGGGGTTTACACTTTCCCCCCTCTCCCTTCCTCCCTTTAAATCGACACAAAAATTACGTAAAAATAACCTCAAAATCCGATTTTTTAAAGTTATTTACAAAAAGGGGGATTTTCCTTCATAGGGGGGAGTTCTACACCCCCTCCTACCCCCAAATTTCATCCCTTAATTCCACGGCAGATTAAGTAAAGTCGTACCTACTCTTCTTTTGCCACATGATTGTTGCCATGACGGTCATGAGACATAACACCAAATTCATCCTAATTGTTCGACACATGACAGTCCGTCCTAGATGATCAGACTGTTAAGCACAGAATTAACAGTGGATGGATGAAATGGCGGCAGGTCACCGGGATTATCTGCGACTCCCGCATTCCCCTTAAACTTAAGGGTAAGATTTATAAAACAATTGTCAGACCTGCTGTCTTCTATGATTCAGAATGTTGGGCCACAAAAGGGATGAATGAAAAGCAATTGCATGCGGCTGAGATGAGAATGCTAAGAGCACTGTGTGGTGTTACGCGTATGGTTAGAATTAGAAATGAGTATATAAGAGGAAGTCTGAAAGTGGCACCGCTGACTGAAAAGTTGTATGGAAATCGGTTGTCGTGGTATGGGCATGTGATGTGGAGGAATGAAGAAAATGTCGTGAGGAAAGTCTTGTGTATGGATGTGGATGGCTATAAGAGTAGGGGAAGGCCAAAGAAACGATGGTTAGACTGTGTGAAAGAGGATATGGGTAAAAAGGGGGTGACTACAGAGATGACGACTAATAGAGGAGTATGGAAAAAAAAGACGTTGCGCCAACCCCAAATAAATTGGGATAAGGGCAGGAGAATGATAATGTTCGTCACATGACACACAATTTCTTTACGAATATCTATTGAGAATTCTTGTGTGCATGTGCATGTGCCATCCCCCACTATTGGTAAAATAGTAAAGTTTATTAATATCCCATTGATGCCCATTAAAAAAATAGACAGACGGATTTAAAAAAAATGGGAATAAATACTCATTAAATTCAACCTTTTTTGAATAAAATCGGATTGAGTTTTCAAACATGTGTCAAAATAAAATGTAATTTAAATCAAAAGCACTAAGGAGTATTGATGTCAACTTCGAAGCACATCAGCGCCAAAATAACTTTCTACCCCTTTTTAACCCATGAATTTCAATAAAATACGAAACACGTCTTCCATCAATTCTGTTAAAAACCGTTTATGCATAATTTGAAGTAGATTGGACCAAGGAATCACGTTGTCCCATACAAACTTTGCCCTCCTTTTTCACCCCTTTAGGGATAGAATTTCAGAAAATCCTTTCTTATCGGATGCTTACGTCATACAAAGAACACACCCTCCAAGTTTCAGGTCTCTACGATCAGCGGTTTAGGCTGTGCGTTGATCCGTCAGTCAGTCATTCAGAACAAAGCATTTTATATGTATAGATATAGATAAATGCAGAAAAATAATTAAAAAAAATACATAGACAATTTACGTTAAATCAATTTTATTATATAGTGTGGTAAGAAATAAAAAAATATTCTAATGTGATAGATGAGTCTTGCAATTATTATGGACTAGCTGTGCCCGCGACTTCGTTCGCGTGGTTGTCGAGAACAAAACAACGTCGTTTAGATAAGAGTATATCACCTTTTTGATGATTTAGATAAGAGTCCTGACTTTGGTATAGTTGATTACGTTAATGCTTCTCTATATACTATGTTAGCGGTGGAATTACCCGGAGCATATACAAAAAGGTTGTTTGGGTTGCTAACACGTGATAGAGAAACATAGAGTTGGCCGTGTGAAAAACAATCAAAAGTAAGGTCTACACCCGCAACGGATAACGTCTGGCCTTGGGCTTTATTAATAGTCATAGCGTAACAGAGGCTTACAGGAAATTGCACACGTTTGAAAGTAAACGGAAAATTATTGGGGATAATGGGTATCCTGGGAATGAAAACAACATCACCGGAGCCGCAACCTGTTAAGATTTCGGCTTCGATGACATTTCGTTGGAGATTTGTTACTCTCAACCGAGTTCCATTGCATAGTTTTGGTGGGCTTAAATTTCTGAGTAGAATGATTGGTACTCCGACTTTTAAATAAATTTTGTGTGCTGGAAGACCTGGTGTATTTAGAGAGTCTAAAAACTCTACTGGATAGTGGGTGGCATCTCCTTCTTCTAAAACCGTGTTAATAGATAAATATTCCCTACTTTCTCCAGAAACATGTACCAATATTTGAGAATTTATTGCTGCTGCTTGGTCGTTGCGAGGTGCCAAAATAGCTCGTTGGCATAGCCAAGCAGCGTCATGGTTCGAGATCTCTGATGGATCTCCGTATACAGAGGAAATGAGTTCCTGCTGTGAGGCAACAGAAGAACACAGGCTTTCGACTAAAGTTACTTTACCTCCTTCTTGAGTCGGGTATGTGCCGTTACCAATTTGAAGTAGTAAATTTGAGAAAACCTGCGCGTTTGCGTCACCTCCCAAATATGCTCGCATATTAAAGCTCAAATTAGTTAATATGACACTACGCCATAAAATAGAGCTCTTTAAACAGGCACCTATTTCATCGGCCCTCGTTCCTCTGGGTATTATAGGGAGTGTCTGCCTGAAGTCTCCACAGAATAGCACCGTTAAGCCTCCCATCGGTCGGTCATTTTGTCTTATATCTCGCAACGTTCTATCTACAGCTTCCACAGCTTTACGATTTGCCATCGTACACTCGTCCCAAACGATAAGGGCGCAATCGCGTAAAACCCTTGCTTTATCACTATTGCGAGACACGTTGCAAACAGGGTTTTCTGTGCGGTCCAAGTCGATTGGTATTTTAAATGTTGTATGTGCAGTTTTTCCTCCTGGTAATAAAGTGGCAGCTATTCCTGAGGAAGCGACGGCAAGGGCAATTTTGTTTTGGCTCCTTATTTGAGCCAAGATAACTTTAGTGAGGAAAGTTTTACCTGTTCCACCAGGTGCATCTAAAAACAGCATTTCTCCTAATGAATGTTCTACACTACAGCATACTCTATCAAAGATTTGACGTTGTTCTGTCGTCAAATTTGAACAGCCATTTCGCAATATTTCTGCTAACTCTTCGGGGTTGTAATTTATTTCAGATGTATACTCCCTATTAATTCGTTCCCCACCAACTGTCGGTGTCGGCAAGCCGTATTGACTGAGGGGGTTCCCTCCTATACTTGTAACTATATCTTGTATAGCCAGCAAAGCCCTATTATGGCAGCTTTCACGTACTTGGTCAGAAGTTTCACTATTTATATTTTGCTGTCTCAAAAAATCTTCGGCAAACGCGTCTTTATATTTTTGCCACAACTGCCCAGCGTCCGATAGGCCACAAAATGTCAACAAAATGGCAAATAAATGGCGCAAACGATGTGGACTATCACTGACGCATGCTTCGGCTAAAGCATCATCCCAATGCTGATCGCCATCTAATAAATGCCGTGCGCGGCAAGCAGCTTGAAATGTGGGATATTCTATATCGTCCACTTTGCGGAGCTCAGCAAAAGAAGTAGGTCCTCGCACTGTGTGAAGAAGAAGGCGTAAATAATAACACTCTGCATTATTTGGGTGCACCGTGTATACTCTTCCAATCACGTGTTCTTTAAAAATGCCGGACTCGCCTTCTACAGCAGTTCCACGTCTCCTGCGATTAAAAACACCTTGCTGCTTGTTATAAGTATAATAATGTGGCACTTCATTGTACAACAGAGACTTAGCGAAATTGTCTCTTTCGCAAAGGCGAAAGAATGCGAGCAAGGTGGTTTGTCTTGGGTTGTTCATTCTTTCTGCCACATTTTCTGGCTGAAAGTAAACTCGCTGCCCGCCTTCCAGGTGCACGTCAAGATGGATGACTGGCGGATACCTTTCATGAATAGGGAAACTCAAAATGCGCCAAACTGCCTCCGAAGAGCTTATGTATCGGCCAGATTGATACCTTGTCACTTCATCAAATTGGTTGTTATTTCTTAGTGCTATCATGGCTTGATCACTACCTTTATTAACATATTTACATATATATTTTATAGATTCGACGCTATTACAAATTTCAACATTAATGTGTGCTTGAAAAGCGTTTGACAAAACTGGAGAATACGGTACCACCCAACTATTATTTAGAATTATTTCTTGTCCACGGAATCTGACAGTAGCTGTGAAACCACCTTGTGACGGTGATCTTCGCCGGTATTGCGGATACCCATTTTCCCCAGCCATAGTTAGTTCTTTCAGTGCTCTGGGGTATTTTTTTGAGCATTGACCATCTTTCATGCACGGTGATTCCCTGTTTAAGAGGCCACATGGCCCGTGAACCATATGTGTTTTTACTATGTCATGCAAAATCGGATCTGCATTATAGTCCGGAAATTCTGCACTTATGACACTGTCTATAGCATCGGGACGAATTTTTTCTTCCAGCCACAGAAGAATGTGCGCGTGGGGTAAACCACGCTTTTGCCACTCGACGCTATACATAAAACAAAGAGTTGAACCGAAAACTTTCTCCTTTGTAAGTAGATTAATCAAGACTTTGAGTTTTAAATGAAAAATCCTAGCAATAATGTCATGTCTGTCGTATGACGCCTGTCCTGTGAGAAGTGCCTGGCAAATCTCCGTCCACTTTGGATTTGTTGTAAATGTTATAAAAAGGTCCGGCCGGCCGTATTTACGGACGTAACAAAAAGCATCTTGCGTTCGTTCGTGCATATACCGCGGACCGCCTGTGAAACTGGATGGCAAAATAACCAATCGACCCAAGTTTTCGACGTTATTATCTGATTGCATGGCGTCCCGCAAGTGCACGTATTCTTCAGCGCGTAACCGTCGCTGGTTAGTGCGAATATACACTAAACGTTCAGTTTCTATTTTTGCGTACATGTCCACAATAAATTGGCTGAACAAACCACGAAATCGTTGCAAATATACGAAACTGTTTTGCCTTATTTGTAAAAGGTAGGAATAGTATTGTTGAGCAGATATTTTTTTTTGATAATTAGTGACTCTCGTAGTAGGGTTCACTTGGTACAGCCCAAAATTGTACCCATCTTCACCATGACAATAAATTAGTGGATATTGCAGGGCGTCGTAAGCTCGGTGGGTTTCCAAAATGCGTTGAAGGCGATCGTCGCGTGTACGCAACACGATATCACGTCTCTCACACTCCTGGTCGACTAAAACAACTGCAACTTCATCTGCGACGGGTGCATTGTGTCTTCCACGGTGTTCACCCACAGGACGTCTATCGGCACTTATAACAATTTTGAAATCATTGCTGCCTTGTGGAATTGACTCCAATGCAGCTTTGAATTCACGAACGTACTGGTTAACGTGATGCAGCAATTCTTGAAGTTGACCCAAAAGCTCAGCATTGAGCTGGGGAAAATTGTGATTTCTAACATTGAGCTGTTGCGTGTAATCGGATACAAAATAAATTTGGAGAAATTTGGGTTCATTTTCTGGCAGCAAAGATCCAATAAGGTGATAAACTTGACCTTGTACTTTGAAGGTTGGCATGAACGGTCCTTCCGTTATTTGTTTTGCCCCAAAGGAAGTCATTTGGAAAGCACTGTTATATAAACGAATATTATCCAAAAAACGGTTCGACTGGGGATGATCGCCATTCAGGAGACTTTTAAGTAAGTGTGGTGGATCTTGGAAATTTGGAAGAACAATTTTTCCATTTGAGCAGCACATTCCATCTGTCTCTTTCCTCCATTTCAAAGCATGACAAAAATTACAAATTTCTCTCATGTCACCCACGAAAGTAAAGCCAGCATAATTAATTCTAGACGAATATGTGAACCCTGATTTTTCCCTATTGTCCCAAGGTAATAAAATATTTGCATCGTCATTTTCCATGGACTCATCAGCTCCGCTATTTGTTTCTCTATTCATATGGTATCGAGCTCGTTCTATTTCTAGGCGAGATTGACGTTGTTCTGCTGTTTCTGCTCGTCTTAGTTCATCTATTCTTTCCCTTTCAGATGCAAGATAACTTTCATTGTTTCTTTGTACACCTACATAGTTATGTCTAGCTATTTGTAATCGTTCTTCTCTTTGGGAGAGAGATTCAGACTCGCGCGAGAGAGCGTGTCGCTCTCGGTCAGATGACAGACGTGCTTGGCGTTCCTCGATACTCTCTTGAGAACGCAAAGTCGCGGTCCGAGTTCTTTGCGAACTTAAGCGCGACTCCCTTTCTGTGAAAGTCTCTGACTCGCGTGAGAGAGACTGGCGCTCCCGATCAGCAGACAGCCGAACTTCGCGTTCCTGGATATTCTCTTGAGAACGCAAAGTCGCGGTCCGAGTTCTTTGCGAACTTAAGCGCGACTCCCTTTCTGTGAAAGTCTCTGACTCGCGTGAGAGAGACTGGCGCTCCCGATCAGCAGACAGCCGAACTTCGCGTTCCTGGATATTCTCTTGAGAACGCAAAGTCGCGGTCCGAGTTCTTTGCGAACTTAAGCGCGACTCCCTTTCTGTGAATGTCTCTGACTCACGTGAGAGAGAGTGGCGCTCCCGATCAGCAGACAGCCGGTCTTCGCGTTCCTGGATACTCTCTTGAGACCGCAAAGTCGCGGTCCGTGTTCTTTGTGAACTTAAACGTGACTCCCTTTCGGTGAACGTTTCCGATTCACGTGAAAGAGCGATGTGCTCTCGGTTAGCAGATAACCGTGCTTCACGATCTTCTTCCGATTCCTGAGACCTACAAAGTCTCATCCTTTTCGCATTTCGGCTACGCAGCGAAAGGTTAGTTTTTTTTCTTTGAGGCATTTTCAAGGAAAATTAAAGCAATAAACAAAACTAACAACACTTATGACTGAATAGCCTACAAACTTAAAAGATCGGTGCGTCGAACAGTCTAGTGTGACAACGTATCGTCTGTTCGTGGTCGTGACTCAACGAATTGGCAACACTAACTTACTGTATAACGATTGGCACTATTGGATTCAAACTACGAAGTAAATCAAATACAATCTTTACTTCGTACTTCAAACCAATGACCAAAGTTGACCAAACGAAACCAATAAGATAAGCAAATACTTTTTTTTCGACCAATTTAGAAAATCGATAAACCAAGCAACCAAAGAACTTTTACGACACACGCAAGAACTTTTAAGACACCTAACGAAACCCAATTTGCCTAGTAAACACGGTGGACGTCATCCTCGCGCGGAAAATCTTAACACCGCGATTCAGAAAATGACGTCATTTGCACAACGCCATCTATCGGATTTAGATTTCAACTATCAACATTAGTTCTATTTTTAGTCTTAAGATGTCGTTGCAAGTACTATACTTAATTGCGTAACGTAATATTTTACTTCTTGAACTCACTAAATTAATCATATCTTTTGATAGAGTGAACCGATTTCGATGAAACAAAAACTAAGTTAATCCTCAAGTTGCGTATAATTTTTGTATATAAACATTGTCAGCATTGAATTCGTAGATTTTACGTGATGTGCGCACAAACAAACCGACAAACAGACAAACAGACAAACAGACAAAAATTTCAAAAATGATGGAAATGGGTTCTGTTACTTATCTTTTCACACGCTGGCTATTTTTTGTTTCAATTTCTTCAATGTACAAAAATGACTTTTCTACAGATTTATTATATGTATAGATATGAAATGTATGCCAAAAGATGATTCTAACTATAAACTTTCTGAGATATGATGGTTCTACTTTTTAATTATTAGAAATACGAAGAAATTAAATGGGGTTCACTAGAAGAAATGGCATTCGTTAACTGAGTCCGACTTAATAAGTAGTATTTCAGCAAGATTACACAATTGGAAATCCCCGGGAATTGATAAAGTACATAATTTTTGGTATAAAAAGTTAGCGTCATTACACAAAATTTTAGCTAAAAATCTAACAGAAATTATCTTAGGGAAACAAAACATTCCTGAATTTATTGCTACAGGAAAAACCTACATGTTACCGAAAACCCAATACTCACCACAACCTTCTCAATACAGACCAATTACATGCCTACCCACGATATACAAGATCCTAACATCAGCAATTACATCTAAAATTAATAAACATATAGCACATCACAATATTATAGCTGAGGAACAAAAAGGATGTAGAACCCCATGGAATGTAAGGAGCAACTAGTCATAGATTCAATAATACACAAACATGCCGCCACTAAAAATAGAAACTTACATTGCACATACATAAATTATAAAAAAGCATACGATAGTATACCACACTCCTGGTTGATTAAAATATTACAGAGTTAAAAAATTATAGACCTTTTACAGTATATTATGTCTCGTTGGCAAACCACTCCTTAATTAAATTGCCGACACAACGTTATCACAACTCGGCAGATATCCATAAAGAAGGGTATTTATCAGGGAGATTCTCTGAGTCCTTTATGGTTTTGTCTCGCCCTAAACCCTCTGTCCCACCTACTACACTGCTGTCAAGCTGGATATTCGCATAAACATACCACAGAAGAAACTATCATCTCTCATCTTATTTATATGAACGACATTAAACTGTACGCAAAGTCTGAAAAAGATATGAAAAAATTAATAAACATCACGACAGGATTTAGTAAACATATCAACATGCAATTTGGTTTAGATAAATGCAAAACACTTCATATAATAAAAGGCAAAATAAAACCGGGCGACTAACCTATTAACAATACAGATACAATCAGCTATGGAACCAACAGAGTTATATAAATATTTAGGGTACAGGCAACTTAAAGGAATAGATCATTCAGCAATTAAAAATACATTAAACACAGAATATAAGAGGAGAGTGATCGCAATATGTAAAACTCAATTCTCCGGAAAACATTTAATAAAGGCACTGAACACCTACGCGATTCCAATATTGACATACTCTTTTGGAGTGATTAAATGGTCTAAAACTGACATCCAGCAGATAGAGAGGACAACACGCACCGCACTCACTAAACACAATAACTTACACCCTAAATCTGCAATAGAAAGACTCACCATCAAAAGACAAAACGGAGGGAGAGGCCTAATAGACGTCCATCAACTTTGGCAGAAACAATTGATCAAACTAAGGACGTTCTTTCACTCTAAATTAAAAACAAGTAACATCCATAAAGCCGTAGTATTGAACGATACTAACTACACCCCCCTTGACCTACATGAACTTAATATAACCTAAGATATTTACATTGACTCAAAAACAAATGCTAGAAAAAGAAAAAAAAGAAAGTGCTGCATGGACGGCATCCCCATGATCTAGAACATTCTCACATAGATACGATAGCTTCTAATAAATGGCTTATAGATAGGAAATCTATTCCCAGAAACCGAGGGATTTATTATTGCAATACAGGATCAGATCATAAACACCAAAAAACTACAGAAAATTCATTAAAAATTCAACCGACGAAAAAGAACTAAAAAGCAAAAAATAAATAAATCTTTTAAGACTCAAAATTAGTATAAAATTTGATATTTTATGTAGGTAAATAAGCTCAATACTCAAGACTTAAAAGGTTTATTTATTTTTTGCTTTTTAGTTCTTTTTCGTCGGTTGAATTTTTTGTTAAAAAGTGTTTTATTTTATAATTTGTTGTGACTCGCATCATCTTTTAATACTCTGAGGCTAAATTCTAATCCTTCATTATTCCTCTTGGCACTGAGCTGATGATGTAACCATCCTTCCATGAGGTTCCCAGGATATTGAACCTCATGAAAAGTTTAAATTTATTTACTTCAGGTAAACCATATCAGAAAAAAAAAATACACAATATGTCGTCACGAGATTACATACATACAATACATTATCAAAAATTAATTAGCATAAATTCATCACATTCAATTCATTAAATTTAATTACAGTAGTCTCTTATATGCGACACTACATGTAACTTGACCAACCTATTTGCTATCATTTTCAGAACGGTATTGGTGCTGGCCCGCACTCTGCGCACAAGAGATGCGCATCGCTTCCGCATGGTCGCATGGAAACAGTCCGTGCGAGTGCGTGCCAATGCGAACATACCTGATGCGCTACAGTAGCGGGGCAGACCCAAAACCGCCCTGAAAGCGTTATTGAATTGTACACGAAGGGTGCTGTAGTTTTTCTGCGTGTAATTAACCCACAGGCTGCAAGTGTACATAGACGTGCAATATGCTCGGAAAAGAGTTATTTTTACGTCATCCGAACACCGCGCGAACCTGCCAGCATATTAGCTCTCTTAGATACAGCCCTTCGTTCCCGTTCCAAATCAGCATGATCCCTGAGGTCAGCCGTGACTATATGCCCTAGATATTTAAAATGATTTACCCTGTCTAAGGGTATATTATTCAGACATACATGTGGCAAATTGTCTGGGCATCTAGCACCACCGGCCTCAAAGACCATGATATTGATACTGACTTTTCTTAATATTATAAACAAGTTCATGTTTAACCGCATAATCCTCACATGTCGCCATCAATCTCCTCAGGCCACAGATCGATGCGCTCAGCAGTGCCATGTCATCCGCGTAGCTTTAATTATTTACACAGACGTCATCTATATGACAGCCGACATGCTGACTGCTCACGACGATCAGCGCGTCCATGTAGAGGTTAAATAGCGTGGGTGAGGTCAGTCCGCCCTGTCTCACACCGCGTTCCATACGATATGGCTCCGACATTGCCCCCGCCCATCTGACGCTGTTGACTTGGTTCGTATACCCATAGATGATACACTTTATATACCAATATTTAAGGATGGTAACAAGTTCTCGTGGTAGGTCGGTACGCTCAAGTTTTTCCCACAAGAGATCATACGCCACCAAATCAAAAGCCCTGGAAAAGTCGAGAAAGCATGCATATACCGGGGTTTTACGGTCATTGTAGTATCTGACGGTATGCTTAAGACACAGTATGGCACTTTCCGTTGATAATTGCGGTCTAAATCCAAACTGGTTATCGTGCAGAGCTATATATTTACTTAAATGTGTATTAAGAAAACCGTCAAACACCTTCGCTATAACTGTAGCCAGAGAAATGGGCCTGTAGTTGCTTTTATCAGCAATATCCCCGTTTTATCTTTAACTACTGGCACAACCACAATTTTCATAAGATCCGGTGGAAGATAAGAGTAGCTCACGCACAGCGAGTAGAACATTGCTAATACTCTGTTTATATGTGGGCCAGCGTGACACAGGTGCTTCAAGGATAAAGAATCATGACCTGGACTCTTGCCTTTCGTCATATTCCTAATGGTTACGGCCACATCTTTGGCCGTAAACCTCACCCCTACTTTCCGTTCAGGTATCTCTCCATTGAACACCTCGCACGACGAACCCAAAGGTGACGGTACACAAAACTGACGCTTAAAGGGTTCAGCAATGCCCTTACAGTCACTCACCCCCTCGACGCTCACCGGAAGACCAGATCTTGCATTAACTTTGTTAGTGTTTTTCCAAAAGTATTCTCTCAATTTTATCAGGATTCCATTATCAGATCCTGATTTCCTTGACATGGGACCACCCTTGAGGTATACCCTACCTAACAAAAAATAATCATCAAGATTTGTTCATAAATGACGGAGTGAGGGCTGAACATACACAAAAAAAAAAATATATATATACGGTCGAATTGAGAACCTCCTCCTTTTTTTTTCGTCGGTTAATAAAATACCCCACCATGACAAATGCCGCAAATGTCACAGTCAGCCAGAGACCATTCAACACATCACAGGGGCATGCACAACACTCACACAAACAGATTACACTCACAGACATAATCAAATACCAAATGTTATTCATCAGAACTTAGCCTTAAATATAAACTCATACAAGATACAAACACCCCCTATTATAAGTATGTACCACAAACTGTTCTTGAAAATAACACCCACAAACTTTTTACGACCGCGCCATACTAACCGACAGGACCGTTCACTACAATAGACACGATATCACTCTTCAAGATTAAGTCAATAAAGTCACTTACCTGATAGATATAGCAGTTCCTAACACACATAACTTACAAAAAACAATAAGTGAGATAATCAGTAAATACGCTGAACTTAAAGAAGAGGTAACAAGAATTTGGAGACAAGAAAAAGTATTCTTAGTACCCATTGTTATCTCCACTACAGGTGTTATACCCAATCATCTCCACAGTAGCCTCAAACAAATAGACCTTAATGACTCAATTTACGTTACACTTCAGAAAGCAGCAATTTTGAACACCTGCAGAATAGTGAGGAAGTTCATGCAGATAGAAGAAAATTAAATTTTTCCTCATAACATCAATCCTACACCTTAGATTGTACTCAACTCACGCTACATTGGCTTGGCTTGGCCCGTTAATGTAGCTTAAAACTAGCCTAGAGCTAAGAAAAACTACACGTTTTCCCATAAATAATAATATTTCTTTTTTTATTGCCTAAAAAACAGACAACCATACAAGAGATACTTACAATTTGTAGGCTTTGATATTATTATGATACAATCGGTAATATGTAGCAGGTACATTATTTTTAAAGTAGGTAGTTAAAAGTTAACAATGTAGATGGTTTGCGCGGCTTTGCGAATCAATCCACTGCAGATGAAGAAAAAATCGCTCGAGAAGCGCACCGCGTTTGTATGGCCTGACATCGTGCTTCACAAACAAACAAAGAGTACGTAGTAGGCAGTACGTGCAATGTCTCAATTTGCAATAAGAAATCGTCGAGCTTTTCGTATGGATCAACAGCGTGATAATCTTTGACGCGCAAAAAGAAATGCTTCAAGTGTTGATTTGAATCAAGTAGCATTTCAATACGATTGCACAATTGACTACAGCTCGCATCTTTTCGTTCTAATTAGCCTAATGGAGGTTGTATTGCGGTGCTTTGAAGTTCGCTGGAGAAACGACTGGATTGTGCTGTCTCGTGGCAAGATGATTATTGCCTCCGCCATCTCAGCCTTTGCAGTCATTGCTACCTGGTGTAACACCACAATCACGACCATCACGACATTTTTTATCGAACACTCAAAGATATAACTGATGTTTCCAAATGACTTCATTTGGAGCAGACATTATTGAAGAACGCGGATTAAAATTCAAGGCAATCTTTTGGTGATCATAAATCAGTAATTCTGACTTCGCCTCCGATTTTACAACCAAAAACTATGTAACGGAACGCGTTTGGTGGTGAGAAAATTCATGAGCAATGTGATTCTCGCGACGATACTCAAAGGAAAATTCGAAGGTGAGGAAGTTCTCATTCCGAGAATTCTGATGAGCCTAACCGATATGCCCTTCGAGTTTAAGCGAATATAATTTCCGATACATCTTGCATTCGCCATGACGATCAATAAATCGCAAGGCCAATCGTTGAGTGTCTGGCCTGAATTTTGAAAATGAATGTTTTTCTCACGTCTTTGTACGCAGCATGTTCACGTGTAGGCTAAGCATCCGCATTGTTCATCCTCCACCTGACAATAAAACGAAAAATGTCGTATATCACAACGTCCTTCAATGAAGAGTATCGATCCGAGTGCGAGTGTGTAAATATTAAACAAAAAGTAGTGTTATAATGTTACGCGAATCATTTCGATTCTGCCATGTGAATTACATTCATTTCAATGTAATTAACTCAGCTAATAGTACTAAATAAGTTAAAAATAATTTATTGATTCTCAGGTGGTACGAAGTTCGCCGGGTCAGTTTAAAGAGATTAAGAAATATTGAAAATATTATCACAATAAGAAACACCGAAAGAGAAACCATAGAATGGTTTACAGCCGATTACAACGGGCTTAGAACGGTCATCATACGCGGTTGCTCACCGTTTCGGCAAGATTCCATCACTGACCAATACCGTCGCGCGCCATGCACGGCCGGTGCCGATACGCTCCGTGCATGGTACGCGACGGTGTTGGTCGGTGACGGAAAACTAAACCGTTTCGTGGCTCACTTACCGGGCATAGTCTTATACTTTTCAATGTAAATAAAAAAAATTGCGTCATAGTATGGTCATGGTATAGTACGATGTAGTTGGCAGACTCCTTAACTCCCGAGTGGATTGTCGGGATGAGGGAGTTAATATTAGAGTCCTGAATGCAACGAGGGTTTCATCCAAAGCAACGAAAAACTTATCCCTGAAAAAAAAAAACTCTACTTTTTACGCCTATGCGAGATAATGAAGAGCAAGCCAAGAGGAGTGGTAGCTGGCCACCGCCAAGGCCGTGAATGGTGCTGAACATACGGAACCCTCGATGGTACCTACCTCACAATCTGCGTTTAGCAAAAAAAAGAAAAGATTTAATTGGCCCGCCTTATACCCATAAAACATAAATATGCGACAGCCCTATACCTATCTTTTTCTGTATCAAGTATGAGTCAGTATGTTGATTAGTCCTTAACTAGCGAATTGTTACGCGAGTTCTTCTCATCTGAACACTAGAAAGTGGTGGCGAGCGGGCGTTTTTGGGGACTGTCTTTTCTAAATTTTGACTTAACTCAATTTGTTTAGTTTAATAACATCCCGTTAAGCGATGCGCAGTTCGGTTTTCGACAGCACAAATGTCAACCGACTTAGCAATATATGCTCTTAAAAATACTGTTCATAAATATATATCACGAAAAACAATTCAGTGTTTTCGTGTTTTTTTGGATATAAGTCGAGCCTTCGATTCTTTTAATTATGATATATTATGGGACAAAATGCGCAATACTAAAGCCGGGATATTGTAAATGTACTGGAATATTGGTACGACAATCAAGTGAACCAAGTTAGATGGGGCAGTGCTTATTCTAGACCATATAGACTTACCTGTGGTGTGAGACAGGGGGGGTAGCATCTCCAGTTTTATTTAATTTGTATGTCAACGAGTTGATCGAGGAGCTGAGCCGCTCCAGAGTCGGATGCAATGTTGCCGGCATAAGCGTAAAAAACTTGAGCTATGCAGACGATATGGTGCTGCTCAGCCCCTCGGCCAATGGTCTAAGACTACTCGTGGGGATTTGTGAGCGATATGCAGCTGCTCACCAGCTGATGTACAATATTCAGAAAACTGAAGTTTTGATTTTTAAATATGGAAAGGGTCCTGAGACTATTTTACCAATAACTTTAAATAATTCTACATTAAGAATTGTGAACACCTTTAAGTATCTTGGACATGAATGAAAAGTTAACGGATAATGATGATTTGGAGCGGCAAAGAAGGGGAATTGCTTGTAGAAGCAACATGCTAGCAAGACGATTTGGCGTCACGGCGTCCTCACCTTCCGCCTGACTCAGGTCCTCACCGGACACGGTTGTTTCGGGAGGTTCCTGCATCAGATCGGGCGGGAGGAAACGCTCGGGTGTTACCATTGCGCGGATCGCCCAGAGGACACGGTGAAGCATACGGTGGAGGTCTGCCCCGTTTGGGCGGAACACCGCCGTGTCCTCGTGGATACGATAGGTTGCGGCGACCTCTCGCGCCCGGCCCTGGTTCAGGCCATGGTACCGAGCGAGAGGGAATGGGAGGCAGTCTCCGCCTTCTGTGAAGCAGTAATGCTCGTGAAGGCAGAGGCGGGACACGTGAGGGAAGCTCAACGGAGTGGCCCTCGCGGCCCCGCCGCTACCACCGCAGGAGAGGTACTGGGCGTACTAGGCGTAGGACGTCGCGAGACGATTTCCGGCCACCGTAGACCCGGGCCTGCGGACGGCGAGCAGTAGGTAGCTCGCCGTCCGATCAGCACCAGGCCTGTGAGTCGACAGCGCGTAGTGTTCCACGCGCGCCTCAAAGAGATGTAGTCAGCCACCACTGACGGGGCCCATCGTGGCCGGTGCCTGCATGCCTAGGGGTAGCGGATAAATTCTGAAAATGAGTTACCGCACCCCTGGGTACTCAGGCAGGGAAGGAACAGGGGTGGATTTTATTCAGTAAGAGTCTGACACGCCCTCCCGCTCCACCCAGAGCGGGAGAAGTCATTGGATGATTTCCCACCCCACAAAAAAAAAGCAAGACGATTTGCACATTGTTCCAAGCAAGTGAAAGCAACACTTTTTGAGGCCTACTGCCGGGCGTTCTACACCAGCCAACTTTGGTACCAGTACACGAGGAGAGCTTACAACTCACATCGTGTACAGTACAACAACGCATTTCGGGCCATATTTAACCTGCATTGGCGGTGTAGCGCGTCTGGTATGTTCTTTGAAAACAGAGTGGGTGACTTCTTTTCCGTTCTAAGAAGGACGAGAGCATCATTTCGAATACGATTGTTAAACTCGAGAAATAATATTGCAGCTACTGTATTCCGCACAATTTTCGTGACAAGAACTAAATTTTTCAATCTTAACATTGACTGTGATGTAATCAAATAATAATGACGAATGACGAATTAATTTAATAAATAGTAATTTTGTAACATTATGTATAATTGCATAATGTATTTATTAATTTTATATGTAAAACTATAATTTGTAATAACTAAGTACTTAGTACTTATTTCATTTATTTATACTATGGGTGAAATGTATGTGTATGTACAGTGCCTGAAATAAAATGATTTATTATTGTTATTAATCACAGATTGGATGCTGCCAACTAGTAACTGGGTTGTAGAGGTCAGATAGGCAGTCGCTCTATGTAAAATACTGGTATTCAGCTGCATCCGGTTAGACTGGACGCCGACCCCAAGATAGTTGGGAAAAGGCTAGGCAGAGGATGATGGATGCTGCCAACTGCATCAGACTGCTTGAAAAGTGGCTTGTTCGGAACAATTTGGTTACTTTTTGCAGTCGGGATTTGTTGGTTTTGTTCCTACACTTTTAAGAGTTACATTTTTGAAATCGTCTTCTCGAGCCAGAGATTATGATAAACCAGAAGATATAACAGGCCCAAAAAACGTGTACACTTTCCTAATGGCGGCAGTCACCTGTTTTTATATTTATGTAAATGTCCCTCATTACCTCAAGACGAATGTAATAATACCTCATTTGTTTAAATCCCTCCAGCCGTTTTGACAGGGCGTGCCACATCCTCCCGTCCCCTCCTCAGCCTCTCCTTCTGAGATAGTCGGGTGACAAGGTGCTACTTCTTATCCTAATTCTAATATACGTTTTTTTTTAGATTTTGTTCTTTATTTAATTTTCATGTCAGGTTCTTCTCAACAACCTGGAGAACTTATCGGAGGCTGAGAAGGATGTCGCTAGTTGCAGGAAGGAGCTGCGAGCGGCCAGGGTCAACGATATTGTGAAGAAAGGGCTGGCCGAACTCAAATACGAGCCCAAAGCTCTGACCAACTTGAATGTTGCCATGAAATGACTGATGATGCTGAGAGGGTTTTTGTAGGAAAATAAATGAAGAATTTGACACAAGTCTTTGTTTTTATAAAATGCCCCTTTTATATTTTTCAGGATGGGTAATCATCAAATAAATTTATTCGCTCTGGATGGAGCGAACGCCGTGTCAGACTCTTACTACTGACTAAAACGCACTCGTGTTCCTTCACTTGATCTTGCGTTTCAGGGCTGCGGTGACTCTTTCAAACACTCCCACGAGCCTGGTAATTAAATGACCAGAGCTTCATTTGTTCGATTGAATTTCGTTATTCAACTATAACTAGCTCAACTTAATACCTACTCGGATAACATTTTCGGAGTACCTACCAGAAATACTACATAATAAGTTGTGTGTATTAAATAAGTAGGGAAGCTACGGAGCTTCGACTCCGTTTTCGATAAGTCGGAACTTCCGATTGATATTACAGCTTCGGTTCCGGCTCCGAGTTTCGGAGTTGAATTTTTCCGTGGTGATTTAGTTCCGATGACAATGCATTTAATAGTAAGCATGAACAGAATCGACATCTAGGATTAGCTCCAGATAAAGGAACCCTTCAATGCTGAACAGACACGAAATTTTGTGTAAACATCTAATTGTTATAGCCGGTATAAAAGCTTGTTTAAAAAATGTTTTTTAACTATTAACTTATTATATATCGCATGGGAACCTTTCAACTGTTTAGGGATGAAAAGTAAAATAAAAGTCAGATGTATAAAAACACAATCAAATTTTATTAAATATCAAATATTGTATTGTCTAACACGATTCCTTAACTATCATGTTTCACATCAATATCTCGTAATGGCATAATAATACGGTTACAAATACATTGGGTCAATAAAGTACTGACAGATCAAAAGATATTAGTAATAGGACAGAATCGAAAGTACAGAGAAGAGGTCGCGATAGTAGACAGTTATAGGATACGATATAAATAACATTTATCAGTATTGTCATGAAGGAACAAGAAGTAGCCAAGGATAATAATTATATTATACTCGTGCATGAAAACTTAACAATACTATACAAAGACACAAACAATCTAATAATTTTAAGTCAGAAATAATAAATAATTAGTAGAAGCTAAATTAAGTTTATGAAACACTAAAGTTTATTGATATTCTACAAGTTCCAGAGATACATGACACTGGAAACAATGGAAAGTCGGAGAAAGAATACGACGAGACTTAGAACACACTCACATTATAAATACTTGTACACAATACATGGGCTTAAATGCAAAATCTACAAAAAAGTGTTATACACGATTATTATCTCAAAACGGTATGATCAGTTAATAATAGGTCTTATACACTATTCATATAAGGTAGTTTTTTGTGCGCCAAAGCTCTACTTGGATGATATAAAGCGTTATATAAAAAGTCTTCCGCACATGACTAGTATATTGGCGCGTAAGATATTAAAATCTTCTGAATTCGCGATGTTTTTGCTGATAAATGTTAAAACGGTTTGTTTGTATTCATACGCAGAAGATATTTTATAGTTATTACGACGATTCTTTTAAATTTAACACTGATATGTGGCATGATGTGTCACGTCTCACTTGGTCAACACAAGTCTTCCGTCAATACTCGCAGTCATCTCGACATCTACTAATCTTATTGTATCGTTAAAATGCTTATCATAAGTACTGTAAAATAACTAAGCATTGAAATTCCACTTAAAATTATGTTAGTATTTGTGCGAAAAAAGATTACTGTAAAAGTTTTGTTTTATAAAAATAGTAGTCACTGAGAGTCATGAAAATAGATCTGCTGCATTTTGCGTATATTGCAATCGTAAAGAAATTAGCTGAATATTATTAAAGTATTGTTCAATAAACACTGCGATTAGTGTTAAATATTTGAATTTCATAGTCAACTTATGTATGTCGTCATCATTTCAAGTATCGCTTATCAAAATGATCGGCTCTGTGTTAGTCACATTGCCTCAGTTTCAGACGGTTGGAATGTTATGGGAATCCTAAAAAGGGCTACTCCTTAATAACTCGAATAGAAGGCGTCCAACATGTCTACCGAGACCGCTACGGGCGACGCCGACGGGCGCAGCTAGTATTACAGCTAACGAGTATATTGTCAATCAAAAAGCCCGACCAACGCTTCGGCTAATCGTTTAGCGTGGAGTTATAAAAACCGTCTAAAGCATTATTTTTATATACGTAGTAAAAACATGGAAGCACTCCTGCGGACAGACTCTGCTGGCTATCATTGTAATATTACTAATGTGTACAAACTGCCAGTAGTTGATGCGGGTACAGTTGTAGATATAACTATTGTGGTAATGATTAACATTTTACAATTCGCAAACAATCGACGCGAATTAAATGAGCAAACTTATGTGATAACATCAACATAGGTAATAGTAAAACTCAACAATAGACTTGCGAAACAGTAGAACAACGCAATGGAGATCACAAAACAGACAGACAACAGAACGAACGATGTCCATGTGAACGTGAAGGGCCGGGACGGTGACGTCACCGGCGAACGAGTTGTCACAAATGTTACCTGCTCCTGGTTTACACTTTGGTGATGGTCTTCAGTTTTCTACTCCTCAAGCATCTGGAATGATAAAGGGATCTTTGGAAATACTGATATGATTTTCCATACGCTGCATCAGAGATGGAATCGTGTTATGGATCTCTAATACTGTCGTCCTCTAATTTGTTTATACCAAAAACGAATATTATAAAGAGGTTATTTCTGAAAGCACTGATTCGATTAATATAAACTTAGTTGATAAAAAGCTACACTATAGCTCAGTATCCTATGCTTCTATTCATCCCGGAAGAATGCACGGTACCTGTGAGATAGGCCATTGAAATAAAGCAGCGAGAAAAAGCTAGTTCTAAGGAAAAGTTGAGCTTATCTATTTTATTCCATTTTTTTGAGGAAAATAATATTATAATTTAGTAAAACTTAAAATCACGCGTTTGAGTGAAATTATGTTGTATTTCGTATTCTTATTAGAAAACACTTTCATTTGATATACCTACCCATATCCTAGGAATGCATAAAAAGTAACTAGTCGGCCATCTTTGAGAGTCTACCATATTGGATTTAGAATAACGTCACTTAGCTAACCATTCATTATCACTCAAATTAAAGATGTATGCAAAATTTCAGCTCAATGGGAAACCGGGAAGTGGGTCAAATATAACTTCAAATTTTTTTTTACATAGTAACACGTGAATCTAATAAAAGCGTGTTAAAAAGAAATCTTTGAAAGGTTCAATCAATAAAATATTTACTTTAAACGACTTCTACTGATTTTAAATTAAATAATACGTCTAAACGACTAGTCTTATTTCTTTGAAAAAAATATGTTACTTTAGACAATTTTCTTCGTAATTTAATATGTGAATTTTAAAAATTATATTTTTAACATAGTGTAATTAATTTGTAAAGGTATGTCTAACGCGGATAAAAAAATGAGAATCACGCAAAATCTATTAAGCGTATTTTTATGAAACTTTCACCATTTTAATATCGGGTTTAAAAGACAGTTTCCGAAGCCGAAAGCCACATATTCTACAAATTATTTGAATAATTTTTTTCCACTAGACCATACCTGGGAATCCACTACTTCTGGAGATATTGAATCAAAGTTGCAATTTTTTTCTTTTTTACCAAAATTAATTCTAAGTGTTATTACTAAACTTTTTTCCATACAAACATTACCTGAATTTTCGATTATTTTTTCGAAATTTCGAACATTACGAATTTGCAGTTACGAAATCGCAATGAATATCAAACGTATCCGACAAGCACCTACGTGGCTTAGAGCGAAGGGGCGGGGTTTACCTCCACTTGCCTGTGTTCGCGTTACATTGCGCGGAATAAAAAGTAGTTTTATTTTTCATACCTAAAAATAAAACTACTTTGTTAGACGTACAGTATGCGTAGTTAACGGCTTTGTGATGTGTCTTTTTACACCCTGTATAAATTAATTATTTCTCTTTTGGTCTATGTGTTTTAGAATAATACCTGTTTTAACTATAATAAATGAATAATGCGTCTAATTTACGACAGCGCTCCTTGATGGGCGAGTCCTATTTACTGGGTGGACGTACGACGCGTTGCGTGAGCTCAGGACCGAACACGCAAGCTAACCACTCAAGGCCGTTGGCATATAACTACGCCTTAAAGCTATTGAATGATTGCATTTCGAGCATTGGCTCAATAGGTACCTGATGAAGCCGCGGTGCAACATGAAGGCTCCGTACACACTGAGCACGATGGTTGCGGTCCACACCACCGCCAGCACGGAACTGCTGCCCTCTAGAACCAATGATGACGCAATATGAATTTTATGGTATGAGCACGAAGAGCGATGAACTAGTCAAGAACATGGTACCAGCTTGAGGCGGACAGCGTAGGACTGCTCGTTGTAATATTAATTTATTTATCTCTACATGGTGTAACGGAAAGGTGTGGTCATATTTTAAGAACTGCATCTACCCATCGATATGAATAACTTTCTTCAAGAAAACCTGAGGAAATTATCAATAAATTTTTAATTTTAAGATTATACGCATCTACTTGTTGCCATTATTAAGATCGAGCAAAAAAAGCAAAAAAAGATCCGTTTCTAGTAGGGGAGCCCCCTTTAATTTTTAATTTATTTTTGTATTTGTTGTTATAGCGGCAACAGAAATGCACATTCTGTGAAAATTTCAACTGTCTACCTATTACGGATTACGAGATACACCCCGCTGACAGACAGACGGAGGGACGGACAGCGGAGGCTTATTAATAGGGTCCTGTCGGTTACCATTCGGGTACGGAACCCTTAAAACGGATATTCAGTTGCAGTTCCTTTAGACTAGATGGCGTCCCCAACATAGCTGGCGAGGCAGGGGATGATGTAGTTAAGTTACCGATATATCCGTCGTGGTAGATGTCCTGGTGGCGGCGCTTGTCCTCGTGTGGCTCCACGGCCAGCAGGTCGGGGATCTCGTCCAGCTCTCCGGTGCAGTTTGCCCATTCAATCGTTACGTATCTGAAGTTATAAACGGGAGGATTAGGTTGGAAGTTTTCATGAGTCTCCAAAATCGAATGTGACCTATAGGTATGTGTGGAGGGTGTTGTAAAAGAATCTTTTTCAAGTGGAAGCCGACCCCAAGATATTTTGGGGGGTGGGAAATCATCTTATGACTTCTTCCGCTCTAGGGTGGAGCGGAAGGGCGTGTCAGACTCTTACTGACTAAAACCCACCCCTGTTCCTCCCTGCCCTACGTGCCCGGGGGCGAGGTAACTCTTTCGAATTTATCCTCCACCCCCGGGCAGGCACTGGCCGTGGCAGGCCCCGTCCTTTGCTGACAACTCTTTGAGGCGCGCGTGGAACACTACGCGCCGTCGACTCTCGGGCCTGGTGCTGATCGGACGGCGAGTTACCCACTACTCGCCGTACCCCAAGATAGTTGGGAAAAGGCTAGGCAGATGATGATGATGATTAAAGCAAAAATAATCTCTGTATGGCACCATTGAGGTAATATCTACTACGCACTAGAGAGTACATATTACTTCAATGTATGGCTCCATATTTGACAAAATAATTCGTGATGATTTGAATTCATCGCCATCATCTCAAGAATCGACTTTAGCATCGTGTATTTTAAGTTGACTATTAGGTGACCATTCCTATTAAAAAAACCTTAGAAAGAGTATGGGTTGCAATGACATTTGAAATTTGTTTTCTACGACAGTTAGTTGATCCAAAATTTGAAAATAATCTCGATTTATATTCAAACTACCTGCCCCCAGTGGTTTTACCCGTGTGTTTGGTTACTGTTCTGCTCCCGTGGGTCGCAGCGTAATGCTAGAGCCTTATAGCCTTCCTCATGAATGTGGCTATCATATACTAAACATATTTTTTTAAATACGACTGATAGTTCCAGAGATTAGTGCGTTCAAACAAACAAACAAACTCTTCTGCTGTATTATATCAGTATAGATAATATATGTATATGTATTGCAAAATCATGTGCACAAAAAAGTTATGGATTGCGCCTCCCGTGCCAGATGGGCACGGAAGAAAGAGGCCTAGCTGATCAGAATTTGACTGATAAATGGTAAGTACCTGGAAGGAGTGCTGCAAGCTCGTCGTGCTGGCACGAGTAGCTGTCGGGTGCGTGAGCGGGCCCCCCCACGGCACGGGCCCCAGGAACCCCAGGGGCCCGGCTGACCTGACTCTGATTGTTTGCATCCACACTCGACCTCGCATACTTCGTCCTCCTGAAAGTAGACGCCGGGTTGATACACTCGGGTGATATTTACTATATCTTTATACATATTTTACTAGAGAAACTGATTTGATCATTTTATTGAATAACGCCCGCGTATCAGAAGGTAGACCAAAGACTTTGTGTGTTTGTCGGGAGTCCACTGGATGTGTGTAGCGCAGAATCGGTCGTTATAATGATGTTTGAGGGAGATTAATATTCAGCAACGGACCTTTTTTTTTTGGGAGTGGGATATCATCCTATGACTTCTAGAACTTTTTCGAAGGGCGTGTCAGACTCTTACTGACTAAAGCCCACCCCTGTTCCTTGTCTGTCCTGAGTGCCCAGGGGCGCGGTAACTCTGTTTCGAATTTATCAATGACCCCTGGGCAGATGCAGCAACGGACCTAGATGAATGTTTCGGTCGAGATAATGATTATTAAGTATTTACTAACAACCAGTGTTAGCTAGCAAAGGGTATTATCGTGTTGCCCATAAACTGATTTGTGTAGGTTAGATAGGCAGCCGCTCCATGAAAAAGAAAGTTCAGCCGCGAGCAACTGATTAGACTGCATTCCGACCCCAAGTTAGTTGGAAATAGTCTGATCAGATGACATCAGACCTGGTAGTGCATTGGCGGTGCGACGATTCTGCCAGGAAGCACGGTGGCGCAGCGCCACGGCTGCAGGAACAGTTCGGTGGAGTCGTCAGCACTCGTGAGCTCGCAGCGCGCGTGGGACACCTTCACCCCCCAGCCGCAAGCGCCTGCTGCTTCCGAACCCGTTGATGTCTAAGGAGAAACGAAAAAGTTAGAAGATTCTGAATATTGTGAAAAAGTTCAAATCCAGGAGTTAAAAACGTGGCTCTACTCTTGTTACCTTTGCAACAGAATACTTACTGACATCTGACTAAAAGGATAAAATTAATGCAACTTTTTTTAAGCCCTCTGACTTTGAACACAAAGTTAGAGGGCTAAAAAACCTTGCTAAAAACCTTGTTTGAGTCGTCATAAATTATATACTAACAACAATAAATTTATGACGACTCAAACAAGGTTTTTTCAAACACATTTGTGTGGATATTGTTTGTGAGTCAGCTGACTTTTAGAAAAAGACACAAGGACCAGTATTTTAAAGGAGGTTTATGGCAAAATATACTAGCCAAGACAAGTAACAATAGTAGCAATACTCGTAGTAGTAGTTGTAGTAGCAATTATGTATTTTTCACCTTGTGGTTTGCTGTAAGAAAACCCAAACGCTGGGTTAAGCTCGCCTGTGTAATTAACTGTCCCATTGTGTTTTTCTGTATATGTTTTATGTGTACCATAACACACACGTGTTAGACTCAGCGATCATTGTACCGATAGTCGTGTCAGCCAATGGCTTAATAGCCACGAGCCTCGACCAACACCTCAGGAGGCTCTCGTTAGGCGGCTGGATCAAGGGCTTGATTCAGAAAGCAGTACTTCTGGACACGGCTCGCATTGTCAGGCGGTTTCTCTCTCTGGAGTCCTGACCGCCGGTAGCTTGGACCCTGTTCCCGATACCGGTAGGATACTATTTTTTATATTTTTAATTTTTTTTTTTATCCTTTACATTTAAATATTTAAAAATGTAAATAATATGTCTATAAAAATAAATAAACGGAATAATAATAATAAAGATGTAAATTACCTCATTGACCACCTGTATGTGGCATCCGAGCGAGGGCCTGGCGACGAGCTTGAGGCACGGCTCGCGAGGACACGGCGCGCGCTGCTCGGAGGGAGGGCACGCGCGGCCCGGCCACACGGCGGCCGTCAGGTGCTGTCTGGAGAAACAAAGACGCGACGCGTGTGGTAGCTAAGTGGGTTGGAGCTCATTGACAAAACGAAGCGTCTTGCTAATGAAACAAAGACGCGACGCGTGTGGTAGCTAAGTGGGTTGGAGCTCATTGACAAAACGAAGCGTCTTGCTAATGAAACAAAGACGCGACGCGTGTGGTAGCTAAGTGGGTTGGAGCTCATTGACAAAACGAAGCGTCTTGCTAATGAAACAAAGACGCGACGCGTGTGGTAGCTAAGTGGGTTGGAGCTCATTGACAAAACGAAGCGTCTTGATAATGAAACAAAGACGCGACGCGTGTGGTAGCTAAGTGGGTTGGAGCTCATTGACAAAACGGAGCGTCTTGCTAATGAAACAAATACGTAACGCGTGTGGTAGCTAAGTGGGTTGGAGCTTATTGACAAAACGGAGCATCTTGCAATTGAAACAAAGACGCGACGCGTGTGGTAGCTAAGTGGGTTGGAGCTCATTGACAAAACGGAGTGTCTTGCTAATGAAACAAAGACGTGACGCGTGTGGTAGCTAAGTGGGTTGGAGCTCATTGACAAAACGGAGCGTCTTGCAATTGAAACAAAGACGCGACGCGTGTGGTAGCTAAGTGGGTTGGAGCTCATTGACAAAACGGAGTGTCTTGCTAATGAAACAAAGACGTGACGCGTGTGGTAGCTAAGTGGGTTGGAGCTCATTGACAAAACGGAGCGTCTTGCTAATGAAACATAGACGCGACGCGTGTGGTAGCTAAGTGAGTTGGAGCTCATTAACAAAACGGAGCGTCTTGCTAATGAAATATAGACGCGACGCGTGTGGTAGCTAAGTGGGTTGGAGCTCATTGGAAAAACGGAGCGTCTTGATAATCAAACAAATACGTAACGCGTGTGGTAGCTAAGTGGGTTGGAGCTTATTGACAAAACGGAGCATCTTGATAATGAAACAAATACGTAACGCGTGTGGTAGCTAAGTGGGTTGGAGCTTTTTGACAAAACGGAGCATCTTGCAATTGAAACAAAGACGCGACGCGTGTGGTAGCTAAGTGGGTTGGAGCTCATTGACAAAACGGAGTGTCTTGCTAATGAAACAAAGACGTGACGCGTGTGGTAGTTAAGTGGGTTGGAGCTCATTGACAAAACGGAGCGTCTTGCTAATGAAACATAGACGCGACGCGTGTGGTAGCTAAGTGAGTTGGAGCTCATTAACAAAACGGAGCGTCTTGCTAATGAAACATAGACGCGACGTGGTAGCTAAGTGAGTTGGAGCTCATTAACAAAACGGAGTGTCTTGCTAATGAAACATAGACGCGACGCGTGTGGTAGCTAAGTGAGTTGGAGCTCATTAACAAAACGGAGCGTCTTGCTAATGAAACATAGACGCGACGCGTGTGGTAGCTAAGTGAGTTGGAGCTCATTAACAAAACGGAGCGTCTTGCTAATGAAACATAGATGCGACGTGGTAGCTAAGTGAGTTGAAGCTCATTAACAAAACGGAGCGTCTTGCTAATGAAACATAGACGCGACGCGTGTGGTAGCTAAGTGAGTTGGAGCTCATTAACAAAACGGAGCGTCTTGCTAATGAAACATAGACGCGACGCATGTGGTAGCTAAGTGAGTTGGAGCTCATTAACAAAACAGAGCGTCTTGCTAATGAAACATAGACGCGACGCGAGTGGTAGCTAAGTGGGTTGGAGCTTATTGACAAAACGGAGCATCTTGATAATGAAACAAATACGTAACGCGTGTGGTAGCTAAGTGGGTTGGAGCTTATTGACAAAACGGAGCATCTTGATAATGAAACAAATACGTAACGCGTGTGGTAGCTAAGTGGGTTGGAGCTTTTTGACAAAACGGAGCATCTTGCAATTGAAACATAGACGCGACGCGTGTGGTAGCTAAGTGGGTAGGAGCTCATTGACAAAACGGAGTGTCTTGCTAATGAAACAAAGACGTGACGCGTGTGGTAGTTAAGTGGGTTGGAGCTCATTGACAAAACGGAGCGTCTTGCTAATGAAACATAGACGCGACGTGTTAGCTAAGTGAGTTGGAGCTCATTAACAAAACGGAGCGTCTTGCTAATGAAACATAGACGCGACGCGTGTGGTAGCTAAGTGAGTTGGAGCTCATTAACAAAACGGAGCGTCTTGCTAATGAAACATAGACGCGACGCGTGTGGTAGCTATGTGAGTTGGAGCTCATTAACAAAACGGAGCGTCTTGCTAATGAAACATAGACGCGACGCGTGTGGTAGCTAAGTGAGTTGGAGCTCATTAACAAAACGGAGCGTCTTGCTAATGAAACATAGACGCGACGCGTGTGGTAGCTAAGTGAGTTGGAGCTCATTAACAAAACGGAGCGTCTTGCTAATGAAACATAGACGTGACGCGTGTGGTAGTTAAGTGGGTTGGAGCTCATTGACAAAACGGAGCGTTTTGCTAATGAAACAAATACGTAAAATGTGTGGTAGCTAAGTGGGTTAGAGCTCGACTAGCGAAATGGATACAATAGTATAACGCGTGATTACTGAGGGAGGACTTAAAAATATCAAGAGGCATAGGTTTGCTTAGTGGAGAAAAATTGTCTGTTGACTGCTCTTTCTCGGGTCGCTGCCGACTTCATTCTTTTGGGATAAGTCTATGTGCAGTGGTGATCTGTAAAGTCATTTAAAGTCAGCTAAATACCTGGTGCGTCGCATGTGGCTGGCAGTGTTGGCGTCGCCGCAGGAGCAGGCGGACGCGTCCCAGGCGCCCCACTCGCTCAGCTCGCAGTCCACGCCGCACGGCACGTAGCACCACGACTCCTTGGCTTCAGTAGCGGTTGTGTTCTGTAACGCAAAAATAATTGAGCATAATAAGTTCACAAGAATTTGGAAAAGTTCTGTATTTAACAATTATAATTTTTGATTTCGTGTGTGGCGCCTTCAGGCACCGATCCGCTGAGCCGGGGCAATGTAACGCACTAAGCTAACATTGAAAACCTTTTCGAGCATATCCTACGTAGCAGCGCGCTCGACTTAGCGTTGGATCTTACAGGGTGTAAAAAGACACATCACAAAGCCGTGAACTACGCATACTGTAAATCTAACAAAGTAGCTTTGTGCAAAAATTATTGCTGAGAAACGATTTTTATTTTTAGGTATTAAAAACCGAACAAGTGCAAGTCGGATTCGCGCACGAAGAATTTCTTACCATTCTCTTCATCTACCTATAAAAACGGCAAAAAAATTATGTCTGTTGTATGCCCTTAAATATTTTTTATTCTGTTTTTTAGTATTTGTTGTTATAGCGGCAACAGAAATACATCATCTGTGAAAATTTCAACTGTCTAACTATTACGGTTCATGAGATACAGCCTGGTGATAGACGGACAGACGGACGGACAGCGGAGTCTTAGTAATAGGGTCTCGTTTTACCCTTTGGGTACGGGATCCCAAAAAAAGCTATTTTTAATTGCGCGCAATGTAACGCGAATCTAGGCAAGCGGAATTAAGCACCGCCCCTTCGCTCTAAACCACGTAGGTACTTGTCGGATACTTTTGATATTCATTGCGTTTTTGTAACTTCAAATGCGTAATTTGTTAAGAAAAATCGAAAATTCAGGTAATATTTGTTTGGAAAAAAGTTTAGTAATAATACTTGGATTTCAGTTTCGTAAAAAAGTAAAAAAAAAATACGTCTTTGACCTTCAGTATCTCCAGAACCAGTGGATTCCCAGATATGGTCTAGCGGAAAAAAATGATTCAAATAATGGGTACAATATGTGGCTTTCAGCTTCGGAAACTGTCTTTTTTCACCCGATATGTGGGCATGCAGTTTTATCACCATTACAAAAGAACACAAGTCTAATGAGCTAATCTGCTGGATAATTAACTTACAGGGCAGTACGAGTCGTTGACAAAGATGCCGTCGCTCCGAAGACATCTGACAGCTCTCTTCTTGGTGCCTTCACCGCAGGGTGAACCACCTGAAAACAAATGCTTTACTATCGTAGACTAAATGAGACAACGGTAATAACCAAAGTAGACCCATGAAAAACACATTGGCGCGGCCGTGAGGCACACTCTGTGTTATACTCGTAAATATTTTCTCTTTTTTTTAGTTATTTTTAGTTTTGTGTATATCGTGTGTTTGTGATGGACTTCTACTCACCTAAGGGTTGGCAATCATCCCAGGGCGCAACATGCCAGGAGTACGCGTGCGGTGAGCAGGGCTCTGCCCCAACTAGGTGCGGGCAGGGGGAGCCACCGTCGTCAGCAGGGCGGAGCACCACGCGAGTGCGGTCACGACGACCACCCCACTTCGTCTGTGAGCAATAGGGTATTTTAGTCTATATGAGATAAAAACTAAAAATATATTATTGAGATAGCTTAGGCAAAAAGCAGTCGGTAAATGTTAGTTTTAGTTCATAAAATAACAAAATAAATTTTAAAATTCAATTCAAAGTGTTCAGTTTTTTTAATCTGTTTTTTAACACCATGGAATAGTAGCCGCCATGTTATACGTCATACGGCTGTGTAAACTATGAAGTGTCAACTGATCAGCTCATCTATGCTTTGTACTTATTATTTACATAGCCAACCGACGTCATGACCACAGAGCAATATGGCGTCCACTGCCTCCAGCGTTTTCGTCAAATTACGCGCTAAAGAAAATGTAAAATTTAAATGCATTTAGTGTTGCCCAAAATCGGTCTTGGTCTTGCAGTCTTGGTCTTGTTCTTGCATTTTCGCAAGACCAAGACCAAGACCAAGACCGCCTTATTGTAGCAAGACCAAGACCAAGACTGAACCCTGCAAGACTTGAGCAAGACAAGACTTAAGCCTGCAAGACTCTTGCGTCTTGCAGTTAAGACAAACTGAGATTTGGGCGTTATTAAGTAGGTATTTGGTTTCAATCCCGATTTTGAGAGACGTTCCCCAGTATCAAAACGGTAGGTATCGTCATAACACTAAACTAAGGGCTGCAGTTGTATCTACAGTTGGCAACGTGCCGTTCGTCTGAAAGAACCCGAAAAGGTATTGTATTGATTAGGTAGGTAAGTACTTATTATATTTCAACAATTTATTGAGTAGGTAGCGTGTTAATACTCACAAATCTGTTCCCATCATCCCATGTGACAAAATTTACCTAGAATAACTTTCTAGCAAAGTTCATACCTTGTAGGTATCTACCTATAATAATATATTATGCTTGTTTATGTCTAATGTGCAGATCTAACGTTAGTACTCGTAGATTGGTATGTGCTCAAAATTATAGCCAACAAAATTATATAAACATTATGTAGGTACCTACTTATGTTTCAAAGTTTATATTATTCTTCTATTCAGCAAAATTTAAAACGAACAGCGAGTCGAGTAGGTCTAGTAACAGTTTCTATGGCAGCCGTTGTTGTGGTACAGACGCCAGCACATCAAGCTACTACAATCTGTCAAATTTCTTTAACAGATTTTCAACTTTACCGCTAAAGAATTAAGGTTCAAGGTTGATTGGGAAAATGTGACGTTCTGCGAATAAACTGTTGGTCGGTCGGTGTATTATATACCTACTTATTTGATAATTTACCGACAAAGACGCCGCGGTTTGCAACAAGTGTATCACAGCATTTGACACTGTTGGAGCGCCGCATTCGCCGACAAAGAGTACGGACAGAGGCACACAAAATTGTTACCTATTTTGGTAGGGTTGGTACAGGAGGATAAAACTAAATGACCTTGAAGATGTCTCAGCAGTAAGGTATAAATTGAATGCTCTGAGTTTTTTGTATAAATACATTCACACACTGGCTCGAATTCGAACACTACAGCGTTTAAAACTGTCGGGCGAGATGATAATTAATAATTAAGTAGGTATTGCATCTATTGAATTGCGAATATTTTGATTTCGAAATAATCATTGTTAATATCGGTAAATGATAGATAGTGAGTGATATACCTAGGTACTGTGACAACCTTATGTTGGCAACCTTATGGTGGAGCCTGGCACGTTGGAAGTTTGGAACATTCTAGAAACTCTTGGAACGCCGATTGAAAATTTAGAAAAGAGAAGACTTTTGTTTTTGGGTTGACTTCTAGTAGCCCTCTCGAAGAGGGCACATGTATTAATTTTATTATTCAACTAGCTGTGCCCGCGACTTCGTTCGCGTGGTTGTCGAGAACAAAACAACGTCGTTTAGATAAGAGTATATCACCTTTTTGATGATTTAGATAAGAGTCCTGACTTTGGTATAGTTGATTACGTTAATGCTTCTCTATATACTATGTTAGCGGTGGAATTACCCGGAGCATATACAAAAAGGTTGTTTGGGTTGCTAACACGTGATAGAGAAACATAGAGTTGGCCGTGTGAAAAACAATCAAAAGTAAGGTCTACACCCGCAACGGATAACGTCTGGCCTTGGGCTTTATTAATAGTCATAGCGTAACAGAGGCTTACAGGAAATTGCACACGTTTGAAAGTAAACGGAAAATTATTGGGGATAATGGGTATCCTGGGAATGAAAACAACATCACCGGAGCCGCAACCTGTTAAGATTTCGGCTTCGATGACATTTCGTTGGAGATTTGTTACTCTCAACCGAGTTCCATTGCATAGTTTTGGTGGGCTTAAATTTCTGAGTAGAATGATTGGTACTCCGACTTTTAAATAAATTTTGTGTGCTGGAAGACCTGGTGTATTTAGAGAGTCTAAAAACTCTACTGGATAGTGGGTGGCATCTCCTTCTTCTAAAACCGTGTTAATAGATAAATATTCCCTACTTTCTCCAGAAACATGTACCAATATTTGAGAATTTATTGCTGCTGCTTGGTCGTTGCGAGGTGCCAAAATAGCTCGTTGGCATAGCCAAGCAGCGTCATGGTTCGAGATCTCTGATGGATCTCCGTATACAGAGGAAATGAGTTCCTGCTGTGAGGCAACAGAAGAACACAGGCTTTCGACTAAAGTTACTTTACCTCCTTCTTGAGTCGGGTATGTGCCGTTACCAATTTGAAGTAGTAAATTTGAGAAAACCTGCGCGTTTGCGTCACCTCCCAAATATGCTCGCAAATTAAAGCTCAAATTAGTTAATATGACACTACGCCATAAAATAGAGCTCTTTAAACAGGCACCTATTTCATCGGCCCTCGTTCCTCTGGGTATTATAGGGAGTGTCTGCCTGAAGTCTCCACAGAATAGCACCGTTAAGCCTCCCATCGGTCGGTCATTTTGTCTTATATCTCGCAACGTTCTATCTACAGCTTCCACAGCTTTACGATTTGCCATCGTACACTCGTCCCAAACGATAAGGGCGCAATCGCGTAAAACCCTTGCTTTATCACTATTGCGAGACACGTTGCAAACAGGGTTTTCTGTGCGGTCCAAGTCGATTGGTATTTTAAATGTTGTATGTGCAGTTTTTCCTCCTGGTAATAAAGTGGCAGCTATT
This sequence comes from Polia nebulosa, assembly GCA_951329385.1. Taxonomy (NCBI): domain Eukaryota; kingdom Metazoa; phylum Arthropoda; class Insecta; order Lepidoptera; family Noctuidae; genus Polia; species Polia nebulosa. The sequence goes on along the minus strand of OX589591.1, from coordinate 27,387,012 downwards.
CCTGAGGAAGCGACGGCAAGGGCAATTTTGTTTTGGCTCCTTATTTGAGCCAAGATAACTTTAGTGAGGAAAGTTTTACCTGTTCCACCAGGTGCATCTAAAAACAGCATTTCTCCTAATGAATGTTCTACACTACAGCATACTCTATCAAAGATTTGACGTTGTTCTGTCGTCAAATTTGAACAGCCATTTCGCAATATTTCTGCTAACTCTTCGGGGTTGTAATTTATTTCAGATGTATACTCCCTATTAATTCGTTCCCCACCAACTGTCGGTGTCGGCAAGCCGTATTGACTGAGGGGGTTCCCTCCTATACTTGTAACTATATCTTGTATAGCCAGCAAAGCCCTATTATGGCAGCTTTCACGTACTTGGTCAGAAGTTTCACTATTTATATTTTGCTGTCTCAAAAAATCTTCGGCAAACGCGTCTTTATATTTTTGCCACAACTGCCCAGCGTCCGATAGGCCACAAAATGTCAACAAAATGGCAAATAAATGGCGCAAACGATGTGGACTATCACTGACGCATGCTTCGGCTAAAGCATCATCCCAATGCTGATCGCCATCTAATAAATGCCGTGCGCGGCAAGCAGCTTGAAATGTGGGATATTCTATATCGTCCACTTTGCGGAGCTCAGCAAAAGAAGTAGGTCCTCGCACTGTGTGAAGAAGAAGGCGTAAATAATAACACTCTGCATTATTTGGGTGCACCGTGTATACTCTTCCAATCACGTGTTCTTTAAAAATGCCGGACTCGCCTTCTACAGCAGTTCCACGTCTCCTGCGATTAAAAACACCTTGCTGCTTGTTATAAGTATAATAATGTGGCACTTCATTGTACAACAGAGACTTAGCGAAATTGTCTCTTTCGCAAAGGCGAAAGAATGCGAGCAAGGTGGTTTGTCTTGGGTTGTTCATTCTTTCTGCCACATTTTCTGGCTGAAAGTAAACTCGCTGCCCGCCTTCCAGGTGCACGTCAAGATGGATGACTGGCGGATACCTTTCATGAATAGGGAAACTCAAAATGCGCCAAACTGCCTCCGAAGAGCTTATGTATCGGCCAGATTGATACCTTGTCACTTCATCAAATTGGTTGTTATTTCTTAGTGCTATCATGGCTTGATCACTACCTTTATTAACATATTTACATATATATTTTATAGATTCGACGCTATTACAAATTTCAACATTAATGTGTGCTTGAAAAGCGTTTGACAAAACTGGAGAATACGGTACCACCCAACTATTATTTAGAATTATTTCTTGTCCACGGAATCTGACAGTAGCTGTGAAACCACCTTGTGACGGTGATCTTCGCCGGTATTGCGGATACCCATTTTCCCCAGCCATAGTTAGTTCTTTCAGTGCTCTGGGGTATTTTTTTGAGCATTGACCATCTTTCATGCACGGTGATTCCCTGTTTAAGAGGCCACATGGCCCGTGAACCATATGTGTTTTTACTATGTCATGCAAAATCGGATCTGCATTATAGTCCGGAAATTCTGCACTTATGACACTGTCTATAGCATCGGGACGAATTTTTTCTTCCAGCCACAGAAGAATGTGCGCGTGGGGTAAACCACGCTTTTGCCACTCGACGCTATACATAAAACAAAGAGTTGAACCGAAAACTTTCTCCTTTGTAAGTAGATTAATCAAGACTTTGAGTTTTAAATGAAAAATCCTAGCAATAATGTCATGTCTGTCGTATGACGCCTGTCCTGTGAGAAGTGCCTGGCAAATCTCCGTCCACTTTGGATTTGTTGTAAATGTTATAAAAAGGTCCGGCCGGCCGTATTTACGGACGTAACAAAAAGCATCTTGCGTTCGTTCGTGCATATACCGCGGACCGCCTGTGAAACTGGATGGCAAAATAACCAATCGACCCAAGTTTTCGACGTTATTATCTGATTGCATGGCGTCCCGCAAGTGCACGTATTCTTCAGCGCGTAACCGTCGCTGGTTAGTGCGAATATACACTAAACGTTCAGTTTCTATTTTTGCGTACATGTCCACAATAAATTGGCTGAACAAACCACGAAATCGTTGCAAATATACGAAACTGTTTTGCCTTATTTGTAAAAGGTAGGAATAGTATTGTTGAGCAGATATTTTTTTTTGATAATTAGTGACTCTCGTAGTAGGGTTCACTTGGTACAGCCCAAAATTGTACCCATCTTCACCATGACAATAAATTAGTGGATATTGCAGGGCGTCGTAAGCTCGGTGGGTTTCCAAAATGCGTTGAAGGCGATCGTCGCGTGTACGCAACACGATATCACGTCTCTCACACTCCTGGTCGACTAAAACAACTGCAACTTCATCTGCGACGGGTGCATTGTGTCTTCCACGGTGTTCACCCACAGGACGTCTATCGGCACTTATAACAATTTTGAAATCATTGCTGCCTTGTGGAATTGACTCCAATGCAGCTTTGAATTCACGAACGTACTGGTTAACGTGATGCAGCAATTCTTGAAGTTGACCCAAAAGCTCAGCATTGAGCTGGGGAAAATTGTGATTTCTAACATTGAGCTGTTGCGTGTAATCGGATACAAAATAAATTTGGAGAAATTTGGGTTCATTTTCTGGCAGCAAAGATCCAATAAGGTGATAAACTTGACCTTGTACTTTGAAGGTTGGCATGAACGGTCCTTCCGTTATTTGTTTTGCCCCAAAGGAAGTCATTTGGAAAGCACTGTTATATAAACGAATATTATCCAAAAAACGGTTCGACTGGGGATGATCGCCATTCAGGAGACTTTTAAGTAAGTGTGGTGGATCTTGGAAATTTGGAAGAACAATTTTTCCATTTGAGCAGCACATTCCATCTGTCTCTTTCCTCCATTTCAAAGCATGACAAAAATTACAAATTTCTCTCATGTCACCCACGAAAGTAAAGCCAGCATAATTAATTCTAGGCGAATATGTGAACCCTGATTTTTCCCTATTGTCCCAAGGTAATAAAATATTTGCATCGTCATTTTCCATGGACTCATCAGCTCCGCTATTTGTTTCTCTATTCATATGGTATCGAGCTCGTTCTATTTCTAGGCGAGATTGACGTTGTTCTGCTGTTTCTGCTCGTCTTAGTTCATCTATTCTTTCCCTTTCAGATGCAAGATAACTTTCATTGTTTCTTTGTACACCTACATAGTTATGTCTAGCTATTTGTAATCGTTCTTCTCTTTGGGAGAGAGATTCAGACTCGCGCGAGAGAGCGTGTCGCTCTCGGTCAGATGACAGACGTGCTTGGCGTTCCTCGATACTCTCTTGAGAACGCAAAGTCGCGGTCCGAGTTCTTTGCGAACTTAAGCGCGACTCCCTTTCTGTGAAAGTCTCTGACTCGCGTGAGAGAGACTGGCGCTCCCGATCAGCAGACAGCCGAACTTCGCGTTCCTGGATATTCTCTTGAGAACGCAAAGTCGCGGTCCGAGTTCTTTGCGAACTTAAGCGCGACTCCCTTTCTGTGAAAGTCTCTGACTCGCGTGAGAGAGACTGGCGCTCCCGATCAGCAGACAGCCGAACTTCGCGTTCCTGGATATTCTCTTGAGAACGCAAAGTCGCGGTCCGAGTTCTTTGCGAACTTAAGCGCGACTCCCTTTCTGTGAATGTCTCTGACTCACGTGAGAGAGAGTGGCGCTCCCGATCAGCAGACAGCCGGTCTTCGCGTTCCTGGATACTCTCTTGAGACCGCAAAGTCGCGGTCCGTGTTCTTTGTGAACTTAAACGTGACTCCCTTTCGGTGAACGTTTCCGATTCACGTGAAAGAGCGATGTGCTCTCGGTTAGCAGATAACCGTGCTTCACGATCTTCTTCCGATTCCTGAGACCTACAAAGTCTCATCCTTTTCGCATTTCGGCTACGCAGCGAAAGGTTAGTTTTTTTTCTTTGAGGCATTTTCAAGGAAAATTAAAGCAATAAACAAAACTAACAACACTTATGACTGAATAGCCTACAAACTTAAAAGATCGGTGCGTCGAACAGTCTAGTGTGACAACGTATCGTCTGTTCGTGGTCGTGACTCAACGAATTGGCAACACTAACTTACTGTATAACGATTGGCACTATTGGATTCAAACTACGAAGTAAATCAAATACAATCTTTACTTCGTACTTCAAACCAATGACCAAAGTTGACCAAACGAAACCAATAAGATAAGCAAATACTTTTTTTTCGACCAATTTAGAAAATCGATAAACCAAGCAACCAAAGAACTTTTACGACACACGCAAGAACTTTTAAGACACCTAACGAAACCCAATTTGCCTAGTAAACACGGTGGACGTCATCCTCGCGCGGAAAATCTTAACACCGCGATTCAGAAAATGACGTCATTTGCACAACGCCATCTATCGGATTTAGATTTCAACTATCAACATTAGTTCTATTTTTAGTCTTAAGATGTCGTTGCAAGTACTATACTTAATTGCGTAACGTAATATTTTACTTCTTGAACTCACTAAATTAATCATATCTTTTGATAGAGTGAACCGATTTCGATGAAACAAAAACTAAGTTAATCCTCAAGTTGCGTATAATTTTTGTATATAAACATTGTCAGCATTGAATTCGTAGATTTTACGTGATGTGCGCACAAACAAACAGACAAACAGACAAACAGACAAACAGACAAAAATTTCAAAAATGATGGAAATGGGTTCTGTTACTTATCTTTTCACACGCTGGCTATTTTTTGTTTCAATTTCTTCAATGTACAAAAATGACTTTTCTACAGATTTATTATATGTATAGATATAACGTATTAGTGTGCCATCCCTCTTTCTTTTATAAGTATAATGCAGTCATTGATTTTGCTCAATATTGAATATCTTTCAATATTTCATACAATAAACATCTGATACGGTTGAGGAAAGCAAACCTTACCTTAAAACCAAGTAAGTGTAGTTTTGGTTATAATAAGATTTCAGTGTTAGGCCACGAGATCTCGGACGTGACTGAAGACCGATGGGAGATGTTTATTGTATGAAATATTGTATAGGGACCTGGAGCAGCTTCTCTTAGTGCTAGGTCCCTGGAGATTCCTTTCACGTTCCTGGGGGTTTGTCTTACTCGCTGGCGGTGCGAGAGTGTGGTGTACAAGAGTGACTGCTTATGTGTGTTGTGTTATAAAAGAAAGAGGGATGGCACACTAATACGTTATATTGAATAATAAAATTAATACATGTGCCCTCTTCGAGCGGGCTACTAGAAGTCAACCCAAAAACAAAAGTCTTCTCTTTTCTAAATTTTCAATCGGCGTTCCAAGAGTTTCTAGAATGTTCCAAACTTCCAACGTGCCAGGCTCCACCATAAGGTTGCCAACATAAGGTTGTCACATGTGCCTCACTGAAGCCATGTGCATTGCCAGGATATGTGGTGTGCCGAATGGCTCAAATTAATAAAAAGAAAGTTGACCACATCACTCGGGGTGCAGTATGGCTATCCATAGATGGACTTCTGCATCTCCATAACTCCTCACACAGGCAGGGAAAAACTGGATAGGGTTAGGTAGGTCTCAATCGGCTTTTCAAATATTTAATTGAATAGAAGACTTACTAGCGTTTGCGCTTCTATTCGTAGGGGCGTAGCTCATGTGACAACCTCATGTTGGCAACCTTATGGTGGAGCCTGGCACGTTGGAAGTTTGGAACATTCTAGAAACTCTTGGAACGCCGATTGAAAATTTAGAAAAGAGAAGACTTTTGTTTTTGGGTTGACTTCTAGTAGCCCGCTCGAAGAGGGCACATGTATTAATTTTATTATTCAATATAACGTATTAGTGTGCCATCCCTCTTTCTTTTATAACACAACACACATAAGCAGTCACTCTTGTACACCACACTCTCGCACCGCCAGCGAGTAAGACAAACCCCCAGGAACGTGAAAGGAATCTCCAGGGACCTAGCACTAAGAGAAGCTGCTCCAGGTCCCTATAGTACTAAAATGTGAGCAGCAAGATTGAAAATTGATATTCAAAGGTCGAGGAATGAGTTTGACCTTGAAAAAGTCTTTTTTTTTAATAATTCCTCGACCTTTATGAACTTGGAGGGTTGTATTGATGATTTTGATGATTATAATAACTAACGTGTTCAATAAATAGCAATAGGCTAATAGGTATTTGCAAGACTTGCAAGACTTGCGAGACTCTTGCTGCAAGACCAAGACCAAGATCAAGACTGAGAGCGCAATACCAAGACCAAGACCAAGACCAGGTGTATTGACGCAAGACCAAGACCAAGACTGGCCTAAGTCTCGTCTTGGTCTTGCATTTGGGCAACACTAAATGCATTTTTAAGGCACTTAGTGATTAAATAAAAATTTTGTGTTTTTTTTTATTGGTTTCTTAGCACTGTAGAATCTAATTGAGACACTTTTCAAAAATGGGTATAATACCCTATTGAGACCGATTCAAAGAAATCGAACAAGAAGCAGATGGTAAATTTATTAAAAGAGTAGAAAATAGAAGGACTTATAAGCACTAAGAAATTATTTAGGCATAGTACCGAGACTGGATCTCATAAAGTTCAGACTCCTCGCGACACTCTCGCTACATTTCAAGTCATGGAAAAAATGGACCAACAACCGATGGTAGAAAACATTTGTCTCGGGACGACTGTCTCTTAGTAGGCACTTGCTCGCTGAAAAAAGTTGGCTGAAAGGACAATGATGCAAATTCCCTGGCACTCATAGGCACCCAGTATTTGTGCTCAAGGGCGGATCAAGGATTTATTTCTAGGAGGGTTACATAAGCCAAACATGTAAGAAGTGGCTCCCATAATACACGATGCTGTCTTTGGGATTGATTATTTTATTCATAACCTAGTCTTTATTTAAATAAAACTTGGAGTGGGGAGTGCCCCTGTACTCTCTTGGACATACCCTTGTCTATGCCGGACAAGACCACAAAGATTGAATGTGGAAACTGGTATAGAAACCTATACTAGGTACTATAAAATTCTAGATAATTTCAAAACATCACCATTAATTCAAGTATCGACTTTGGTTTTGTGTATTTTAAGTTGATTTTTATGTGAGCACTTGTATTAAAAAGGCTATAAAAACCATGGATTACAATGGTATTTGAACTCTGTTCTGTGTGACATAGAGTTAGTTGTTCCAAAATTCGATAATTATCTCCTACTAGCTTCTGCCACTGCCACGGTTTCGCCCGCATGGAATTAGTGCTTCCTCCATTATAAATAATTAAAATGCTATATCCATCCATTCATCTATTTATTTATTTATTTTACACTTAATGTACACACTTACAAAAAAACAGACAAGAAGGAGGAAACAGAAAAATATGTACAAAGGTTATGCTTATTTCTAAAGAAATCTCTTACAGCATACCTGCGAAAGGAGAGATAGAAAAAAAGAGAAGTATCTATCTGTAGCGACGACGATGCGATTTGCTGAATAGGGAATATGCATGAAAAAAATATTTGTTATCTAATCGGTTTATCCATGAATATACTTAAATAGAGTACGAACAGTGAAAGCAGAATCAAAATTGATCGAAAATTAAACGAGATATAACAATTTTAAATAAATATATCTGTCCCTCTCTCGAAAACGCTGTTTCCTATGGCAGATGTATGGGCGTCATGTCCATTTGACGTCAAAGAACACGTCGGACTTCTCTTTCTAATTATCAACATTAAAGCTTTATAACTTCGTCGCTGATAATGATATTTTGAAAATTCCTTGTCACTGTAGTTTATAAGTCTTCAATTCAACAAATAAAAAAATATCATGCATATTTCCCTAGAGCGTTTTTGAAATTTTTACGGAACACGAAGCGACGGTTCGCTATACAGGGTGTAACGGCAAGGTGTTGTCATATTTTAAGAACCAGTTCTGCCCATAGAAATGAACAACTTTCTCAAAGAGAAAATAGAATATTCAAAAAAAAATAATTGGGCTTTCCAAACAAAGTTATCATCAACTGATTAATATTTGTATTGGAGGTAGAATTTTTTTTTGAGAATTTCCTCAGGTTTTCTTGAATAAAGTTGTTCATATCGATGGGCAGATGCAGTTCTTGAAATATGACCACACCTTTCCGTTACGCCCTGTATAGTCGCTTACATACCTTCGCCCTGTCAAATTATACCTACTGTATTAAGTAATACAGTGGGTATAATGTGTAAACACATTATTGTGGAACACTTCAGGGTGTGACTGTACATGAAAATATACGACAAGTTAAAGGACCTACTCGGACATACCAGCCTAACAGTCCCTAGGACCCTAAGACCTATAAGCCCTACAGCCCTAACCTATCATACACCTAGTATTTGATAAATAAATAAATAAATAAATAAGTTCAGGATGTCTGCACCATGCGACCTAAGGTTACACACGGATAGTGGGCAGGAATTCCGGGTTCGGGAAGGGTACACTCACTGCCAGTCCCGCAGACTCACGAGACTGATAGGTGATGGCTAAAGGAATCTTGGCCACAGTGAGGGATAATGAGCAGAGGTCGGAATTAGGTAGAGTTATTTATGTACTTGCATCGAAATGTTGATATTAATAAGGATCTTCCCGGGATTTCTAATGGACAATCCCGTGTGGCCAACAATATTACATATAAATAATAATAAAAACCTGTATTGTTTTCTTTTGTTCTCAGAAGTTATGTTGTGTGAACTACAAATGTGGCAACATCGCGCGTGTGCGCATTGGAATTTTGCAACTTCGGACATCCGATGTCGTTGATGTAAGTTTGGCAACGTCGCGCGTTAAATTGTGTAAAAGTAAAAAACAGCTTTTTTTATTCAATAAATCACGGGATTTTTCTTTCGTGATTTGAGGCATATCCACTTTATTCTTTCGCTGTATGAAATCAGTGTAAGACATAATATACCTAATGCCAACCCCTGGTAATGAGACAAGAACATAAAATTCAAATCTGATTTATTTACAATATGTTACAGCTTATATACTACTTTTTGTTAACCCACACTATTATACAAATTTTTTGTGTCATATGCGAGTGAAATGCAACCAAATCATTATTTTAACTGAGCCGCGCGTCAGCCGGGCCGAGTGCTGATTCAATGTCCAAAGGTAACATTGAACAACTAGGATTCTGTATTCAAATATAGGTTAACATTGTATTATGATTACCTGTTCGCAGGGGCTCCACTCGGACCAGGACGAGACGACACAGTCGTTGGGGCAGGGCGCGCGGCAGGTGGCGTCACGCGAGGGCGCGGGCCCGGCGCCGGCCGCCTCGCACGTCGCGGGCTCCAGCACTTGACCCTCTGCGTCTACGCAGCTGTGGGGGAGCAAATGAGTCAGTAGGACATAGAATGCAGAGTGACCACTACGTTAATGAACTTCTCAAATGATATTGCTCCAAAAACATAACCAAGATGATTTTTACGGAACTTAAAATTCTTACCGTGGGATAGGATCAGAGTAATAGAAAGCTGCAAGAAACTACACCTCAACAGCGAGTTCAATCAATCTGCCCGCGCTTTTTCCCAACTATCTTGGGGTCGGCTTCCAGTCTAACCGGATGCAGCTGAATACCAGTATTTTACAAAGAGCGACTGTCTATCTGACCTCCACACCCCAGTAACTGGGTAATACGATACCCCTTGGAAAGACTGGTTGTCAGACTTTCGGGCTTCTGACGACTCGTAACGACCCCAACAGCGAGTTCACTCTAGAGATCTCTTGTGGTAAAATAAAATCAAGGGTTTTTTTTTTAAGTTATAATTTATATAAGTTATAGTAAGATGAGTGTTAGTGTGAGGTGCTGTGTGGATACTAACGTGACAGTCCTGTTGATGATGGCTCGCCCGCACAGCGAGCGCGGCGGCGCGCACACGCTCCACTCGCCGAGCGCCCAGCGCGGCTCCGACACGGCGCAAGTTGCGCGCTGAAGCGTTGCACCGCATTCGCGACCACCTCCTGATCCTTCCTCGATCACCTCTCTGGGGATTACAATATAATTTGTAGTGGGATGCTACTGCAGCATAATTAGAGGCTCGGTGACATTTTCAAAAGCGTTTGTTTTTTTGTGCTGTAATCTCTGGTTGGAGCGGGAAGGCGTGTCAGACTTTTACTGACTAAAAACCCACCTCTGTTCCTTCAGTTGCTTGTGCCAGAGCCGCGGTAACTCTCTTTCGAATTCATCCGCTACCCAGACAGGCATGGGTCCTAACGGACCCCGTCAGTTTTCGCTGACATCTCTTTGAGGCGCGCGTGGAACACTACGCGATGACGACTCGGGTCTGGTCCTTATCGGACGGCGAGCTACCCATTACTCGCCGTCCGCAAACCCGCGCCTACGGTGGCCGGGAATCGGCTTCCAACTGCCGACACCCAGGGCGTCTCCTGTGGCAGCTTGGGGCCAGAGAGCTACCTGGAGGGGGGTGAGGGCGTCTCCGTTGCGTCTCTCTCATGCGTCGCCTCCTTCTTCGCGAGTATTACTGCTTCGCAGAAATAGGTGACCGCATCCCATTCCCTCTCGCTCCGTACCATGGCCTGGACCAGGGACGGAGGCGAGAGGTCGCTACCACTGTAGGGACTACAGGCAGCAATGTGCTAACGCTGCAAATGGTAATATTCCCCCGCGCATATGGTTTAGCCGGCAGTCGTTTGCGCCGCGCTGAAACGGTAACTTGTGTACACTGTATTATCCCTGTCAACGTGAATATCGAATAGACTGGTTTTACGGACTTGTGCATTTTATTTACTCTCCTCACCACAACCACCTAGCGACCTCAACATTGGTGACCCCGACGTGATATTATTAGCAACGTGGTTGTGTAGGATAAATTCGGACAGTGCGTTAGTGTAAACGAACAGTAAGCAGCAAGTGTATAAGTAGTGCGGAAACAGGCGCGGCGAACGACCTCCCGCGGACTTGGGACCTATCTACGGGAATTTCAAGGGTCCCACGATGCAGACACCGCCACCAGCAGCAGGCCAAGTGGCCAGCATAAACGTCACAGACCGCATTCCTATGTTTTGGACCGACATGCCGCGGATGTGGTTCGCACAGTTCGAGTCCGCCATGGAACCACAAAAGCAGGGGGACGCAGCGAAATTCCACATGGTAATAGCAAGGCTGACCAGGGATGCACTACAACAGGTTAGCGATTTGATTTATAAACCCCCTACCGAGAACAAATATGGCACACTGAAGCACAGACTGCTGACGGCCTACGAAGAAAGTGCCGAAAGACAATTTCAAAAATTAGTCGGAGAAATGGACCTGGGCACTCAACGCCCTTCACACCTGTTGCGGCGGATGTCAGAGCTGGCACAAAACACCGAAATATCTCCAGAGGCCTTACAGCGCTTATGGATTGCGCGCCTACCGGGATCATTGAAGGCCGTTCTTTCGGTATGTCAAGACCAAAAATTAGACAAGCTGGCCGAAATGGCAGATAAAATCGTGGAGAATTTAAATAACGGAGAGGTAGCCACCATCTCTGCGACAACATCATCTTCAGCAGCGACTGACGTAGCATCGTTGATCAGCGAAATGACCACCGAAATGAAGGAGCTACGAAGAGAGGTAAACGAAATACGTGGACGCAGTAGGGGACGAGGAAACCGGCGCAGAACGCAGTCTAGATCAAGAGGGCCACGCCGCACCCCAGAGAGTCCAGATTGGTTGTGCAGCTACCACTACATGTACGGGAAGCAGGCAAGGAGGTGCACGGAACCGTGCAATTGGAAAGAAGGCTCCACGGCGGGAAACTGAGGTCGGTGCTGTCCTGTTCGGTGGGAGACAGCGGGGCCGCAACACAGAACCATCGTTTATGCGTAACGGACCGGAAATCGAGAATCAGTTTTTTAGTGGACACAGGTGCGAACGTCTCAGTTTTACCAGTGCATAGTGTTAAAAAATGTGTGCGTTCTGAAAGCGGTTATAAGCTGTACGCTGCAAATAACACGGAGATTAAAACATACGGTATAAAGGTACTAGAACTTAATTTAGGCTTACGCAGAGCTTTTAAATGGCCGTTCATTGTAAGCGATGTCAAACAAGCAATTTTAGGTGCAGATTTTTTAGAGTCGCATAAATTAGTGATAGATTTATATAATAAGAGGCTTATAGATAGCTTGACTAATTCAAGGGCAAATGGGTCAGTCATACGGTACGACGAAGCGTCGGTTAAGAGTATACAAGATAATAATCCCTATCGGGATTTGTTAGAAGATCCGATCGCCACCAAGATGCCACGGCAGTGCTCCGCCCAAGCGGGGCTGACCTCCAGCGTATGTCCTACCGTGTCCTCTAGGTGATCCACATAATGGTGACACCTGGGCGTTTCCTCCCGCCATATCCTGATCAGGAACTTCGCGAAGCAGCTGTGTCCGGTGAGGACTTGCGTTAAGCGCAAAGTGAGGACGCTGTGGCGCCTCTCCAGCCACTCCTCAAAGAAGGGACTTATCGCCTCAATTGTGGCGTGCCCAGCGCTGGGTTGCGACAGTCGCTCTCTCCATGTCGCCATGAGATTCAGCCGCAGTTCTGTCCGCCGAGCCACGATGTGTAGCGGCAGTGGAGTTATGTCCCGACGTTTGCCTCCTCGCACCACTTATAGGTGCGCGAGGACTTTTGCCTCTAGATCCCATGGCGACAGTCCGGCAAGGAGGCTCGCTGCCTCACCGGAGACCGTTCGGTATCCCCGGACCAGGCGGATCGCCATGACCCTTTACGGGCCGCGTTCAACCAGCGGGCTGGTCGCTGCTTCATAGAACGCGCCCACACCGGTGCTTCGTATAGGGCAATGGACCGCACGACCCCCGCGTAGAGCCTCCGAGCAGGAGCCGCTTAATTGAAAGCAGCCCCGGGCCGCTTCAGTCTGGGAGCCAAACGTCGGAAATGCTCCACAAAATTTCATCGGCTGTCGAGGACGAGTATCAGATACTTCTGGCAGAAGGCCCAGGTGTATTATTTTACCTGGCCTTGGATGACGTCACTTCGACGTTTCGTTGTCGAGTCGTCAGCGTTGCTTTCGTGCTATACTTTCTACTGCTGAATACTTTCAGAAAGGCCTACTTAGAAAAAAGTTGATGACGTTTTAAAATGGATCCCACTAAGATAAAAACCTTTTGAGAAACTTTGATCTGGAATATTCGTTGCAGCAGTTCAAGAAACTGTGAAGGAAATTGGTATTTGCCTACCTTGTCCGGAAGCGGAAAGCCGCCCTAGAGCCAGGCTCCGAGGCACACGGGCCCCACTCTCCCCACTCGCCGACGGCACAGTCTCGTGCGCACCTCACACTGCACGCACCGCGCAGTAGAGAGGAGAACTCGATGTCGTACGAGTAGCCGTCTGTTGAAGCTTCACGGACTCGACTAGGACCTGGAGAGTGGACATCATTAGTTTATACTAGCGACTACCAGCTTCAGAGCGGTACAAATTCAATAAAACAGGTTTCATACCAGTAAGTGGATGATATTTCTTGCACACGTCCATAGGCACATCTCGTCCGCCCACCATGCACCTGGCAGCGCGGAGAGATCTGCCTTCTCCGCACTCCATCCTGAAACCAAACTCTTTGATGACATTCAAAGCAGAATATTGAGCCAGAATGATCTTAAAAAAAAATTGTTGGCTTTGTACTTTTAAATTGTTTCAAAATCAAAAGTCATTTATTCAAACTAGGCTGAGAGCCAGCACTTTTAGAACGTCAAAGTTCTACATAGAGACAGTCCCCCAAAAACGCCCGCCCGTCACCACTTTCTAGTTTTAGCTGTGAAGAAGAAATGGCGCAACAAACTCCCCAGCAAAACATCTGTCGGTTAAGTTTGAAGGACTTGAATTTATATAATTGTGTGTAGCAACTAACATAACTTATATATGTAATATTTTACATATATAAGTTATGTTAGTTAACACAGAAAAAAAAAAAAAATATCGACCAAACTTTTGTCACAAAATTAAATTTTCTGCCATTTGTTAGCTAGCACACTCCATTATGCCAACAGATTCATCCAAGGCTTGGTGTTTTCCTGTAAAATATATTATTGAAAGAAATGATTTCATACCCGGATGGAAGAATGCAGTCAGAGTCAGTAGGCAACAGCTCCAAGGATACGTTCTTACAAACGCAGTTTGGAACATCAGGATCCGAAGCGTCTAGGAATCTGGAAACAAAATATATATCGGAGATTAGGAAACAAATAAGTATTTATATCTAGTTTATAGGTTGGCAAACAAGCAGGTGGCGCATTTGCCGTGTTATCCCTTAGAGCGGTTGCGCACTACGTCCGATACTTATCCGTGAAAATACGGTCCGTCGTGGTCGTACGACCTTGTATGGTACGAATTTGTATGGTAGGTTACGCACTACCGATCCGAGTTCGGTCCGAGTTTTCTATAGATCTGCATTTTGACGGATAAGTATCGGACGTAGTGCTCAACCGCTCTTAGAGAGATAGAGAAGGCTGAAATATCAGCCCCCTTAGCCAAAATACATTTCTGATAACGTTAACGCTAACGCTTCATGCAAAATGTATGGCAACGACATTACCGGGCGTGAGTCACGTGACGGTTCTCAAAGCAGGTAATGTCTTTGCCATACATTTTGCATGAAGCGTTAGCGTTAACGTTAGTAGAAATGTATTTTGTCTAAAGGCTCTGGTGTGGTTGTTTCCAAACTAATGCAGCTGCTTGGTTAAAGTAATAAATATGCTCCATTGTAGGTATGACGGTAGAGTTAGAGTTACTTTCCTAGATGATCAGCTCAAAGTTCTTTATGAAGTTCTCAAAGAACTTTTCTTATTTTTTCGAATCGATGGTTCCCTAAATTTTTAAATACTTTGAGCCCAGAAACTGGCCACATTAATTGTAGTGTCAGTAGCGTTCATCAGGCCCTTCATAGTGCAGGTGTATGGGCACTTGAGGCAGCCAGCATGTGAGTCATGTTCTGGAAGGGGGCACCGCACTCACATTGAGTATCAGACAAGTCTATAAAACTTCATTTTGCCATGTTGTATTTGCAATATTTCTACTACTATAAAGTGATGCTATTTATTTGATTGCTCAAGGAAGTCGATAAAGACCATACTCTTTTACAATACTCACTTGAGAGGGTCGCTGCATATGACGTCACAAGTAAGAGGCGTGATGTGTTCGCAGGTGACGCGGCAGGCGGCCACGCCCCGGGGGATCAGCTGACCGGCGCACGCGCCTGCTTCCACGCGGTGCGACTCAGATCCGCACCATATACCTGGAACACCACTAAGTGTGTGAGCAAACCATATAACATGGATCTTGTTTGATGACGATGAAATCATAAATTGTATTGAAAGAAACCGTAGACGCTCAGCCTTACAGGATGTCCACGGTTGCGGGAGTGTACCACGATCGTGAGTGTGTTTTAAATAGTCGCCACGGCCTTGGTACAGGCAACTGAAGGTATACAGGTGGGTTTTAGTCAGTAAGAGTCTGACACGCTCCCGTTTTACTCAGTGTGGGAGAAGTCATATGATGATTTCACACCCTTAAATAAAAAGGTGCCTAGGATAGAATTAGGAATGAGTATATAAGAGGAAGTCTGAAAGTGGCACCGCTGACTGAAAAGTTGTGTGGAAATCGGTTGTCGTGAAATGAAGAAAATGTCGTGAGGAAAGTCTTGTGTATGGATGTGGATGGCTACAAGAGTAGGGGAAGGCCAAAGAAACGATGGATGGACTGTGTGAAAGAGAATATGGATAAAAAGCGCCGCGATTGCGCCGACCCCAAATAAATTGGGATAAGGGCAGGCGAATGATGAAATAAAAAGGCGCTCAGCTTTGCCCCTAACTTATTGATTATCCACTGTTAGTTGCATCCGGTTAGACTAGAAGTCGACTATACTTGGGAAAAGTCTATGTAGATAGTGCGCCGACTGAGGTTAGGTATCTAGGGTAATGGTGCCGTCAACTTACCAAGCAAACACAGACAAACATTACACAAACACACATACTTGACAAATATTTATATGACACAGAGATAGTTGTTCCGGGTCTGGGTGTCTTGTGTATGTGAGTATACATGTTTGTGAACGTACCCACGATAAAGGAGTAATTCCTAGTGTGGGGCAACATTTTTTAAAGAAAAAAGAAGAAGAAGTTCTAATAGATCTACATTCTCTTGCCCTTATCCCAATTTATTTTGGGTCGGCGCAATATGTCTTCTTCTTACATGCTTCTTTATTAGTCTAAAAAAAATAACACGTTTTTATTAGCTTCACCTGTAACTAAGTCATCATCATCATCATTCTCCTGCCCTTATCCCAATTTATTTGGGGTCATATATATATATACTCACCTGTAACTAAGTGTGTAACAAAATCTCAGAAGTTAAATTTAACCCACTTCTCGTTTTCCGATTAAGTGACGTAATTGTAAATCCAATATGGCGGACGCTCAAAGATGGCGGACTAGTTATTTTTTATGCATTCCCAGTGAAAGGGTTTGCTGAGAAGAATACGAAAAACTGACTAAGTGCGTGTCGGACTTCGCACATTTATGGTTCCGTACCAATTGAGGGAACTTCAAAGAAAAAAATTGATTTATGAATATACTGATAATTTAAAAAAAAATACATTTGGTAGGCATGCGTTTGACCACTATCTCACCTGATGGTAAGCGATGATGTGGTCGAAGATGGAGCACACTTGCCTAGAAGTAATCTATTCACTCTTGACTTAAAGACTCCCAGGTTGTAGCTATCAGGAAACACAGACTCCGGCAGGGAATGCCACTCCCTAATGAATGTGTTCTCAAAACGATTTGTGCGTGTGGTGGGATGTACAATTGTTAGTAAAATATACGTAATAATAAACATTATCACCTTTCAAGTTCATAGGTCAATGGGCAGTTAAAAAATTCTTCGGAACAAAATTTTGTGACAGACGACGGACAGACCGACAAGTGAGCGACAGCAATAGTTCTTCGTTTGGACCTTTCGGGTACGGAACCCTAAAAACCTGTTTTTTAGTTTTTAACCACAATATTGTGCTACTCACTTCTAACTCTGTAGCCGACGCCGCAGCGCTGCATGGGCGGCAGGCGACACGTGCTCCAGTCGCCCGCCACCCAGGCGGCGTCGCGCGCGCGACACGTGCGCGACACGGGGCAGTCGCGCGTCTCCATGCGCGAGCCGCAGCTCGGGCCGCCGTGCACCACGCGCACACGGACCTGCTTGCCGGGTTCTGTGGGATAGAGAACGATATTCATATTGGTCATCAGGAGCAAATTAGAGAAGTGGACAAAAAGTCGTCGCTGAATGGTACCTGAGAGAGGATGAGGAAAAATGGAAGACCAGCGCGTAGGTGGGAGGATGATCTGAGATCGACAGCAGGCGCGACATGGAGGAGAAATATCAAGATCGTGAACTTTTGAGGGGTGGGGGGAGGCCTATGCTGGAAAGCAAAAGTCTCTACTGATATCAAAAGTTCAACATATTTACTGTAAAATAGTTTAAAGTTCCTGAATAAAGGCTATTTGAATTCATGTCGGTGAGAACTAAGACGGAAAATCTTTACATGTTCAGGAATCTGTGCTCACGAATGCTTGGTCTCATATAGCGCAGGCGAAATTTCTAGTGTGGTTTCTTTTCCAAAAAATTGGGAAAATGGTTCAGGATTCGGAATACAAACAATACATTCACCAGAAGAATAAGGCACTTACCACAAGTATTAGGGCAGGGGGACCAGGGCATCCAAGCTTCGACCCTGCAGCCACGACGACAACGCACCGTGCACGCACGACGAGACGCTGGACGTCTTAGAGGAGCACATCTGAAAAGGAAAAGGTTTCAAAATCGCTTAGCAAGTGTGATTTCTCTAAAGGAAGACCAAACCTGTGATGATCAGGCAACAACACGTTTATGAGGGGCCTGGGGGCGGCGAACTTGAGGCTGAGTTGTCTTTTGACTAGTTAGTCCTAAAGAGACGGCGTGTAGTGTTCCATGTGAGCCTTTGTGGGAGTATGTGCGGTCGTTGGATCGGTCTCACTAGGTGATGGGGCCCGCTAGCGATGGCGGGCTGATACCAGTCGAGGGTGCGCGTGAATCTAATTGTATCCCGGGCCCCTGACTCACTTGTAGCGGTAGGAGTCCGACATAACTCACCGTTCTCCTAAGAAGAAGAGTATACTTAAGAATTTCCCCACATAAAAAAAGGCTACAACATGTTTGATATTAAAGCAACTGTAGGTAACTATGTTTGATATTTAATAATAATTTATTTACTTAATTAAAAAAAAGGGTGGTACAGTCTGTTACAATAAATATAATTTTACAATTTAGGGACAAATACTTATAGAGAGTAAAAATACAGAATTAAACCTGGCGTCCTAGATAGGTTCCTTAGAAACCTGTATTAAGGTTCGCCAGTCCATTTCAGGTTCCCACAGAAGGGTACATGAATTGAAATAGAGACTGCTTAGGATCATAAGGTGCATAATTGGCTTATAAAAAATGCTTATAAACGTAATGATAACAACCATGTGTGTGTTTTGTGGAGTAGGTGTGGTGTGCGTGTGTTTTGTCAGGTAGGTGTGCTGTTGTGTTTTTTTTTTTTTTTTTTTTTTTTTTTTTTTTTTTTTTTTTTTTTTTTTTTTTTTTGGAGCGGGAGGGCGTGTCAGACTCTTACTGACTAAAACCCACCCCTGTTCCTTCCTGCCTTTGAGTGCCCAGGGGCGAGGTAACTCTGTTTCGAATTTATCCTCAACCCCCGGGCAGGTGCTGTTGTGTGGTGGTGTGGTTGGTGTGTAATATTAAGGCTTATTGCCTAGTTTAGGAGTCAGACGTTCGACTCCTCATACGTACTCATACGACACTATTATGTACTTTTTATCTGTCTTTGTACAAAAATAAATAATAATAATAATTATTATTAGAACGATAAGAGACTGCATGCTACATTAGGTCGACCAGTTTTAAGCGACCAAAATTTCGTAGTCAGTTTATAATTTATACTTACAAAGCCTCTCGGACTACATCAGCGTTGTTCTGGACACACATCACGTCTCGCACCATTTCTCCTTCTTCAATGCACGGCTCTTCTTCGTCGCTCTCATTGTAAGTGTCTCCATCCTGTAATTAATTTTAATACTTCAATATTTTATTCAGTAAAATACTGCTCTAGCTGTTTCAGTGAATCATTATTCCTTGAAGAACCTGGAGAAAAAGTAGTGACGGTAGTTGACGTAAACGTAACTTTAGCGATAGAATTAACTGCTGAGAAAAAGTCAAAAAATTAACGGTAATGATGAAAGAAGAAAGGAAAACTATTTATTTGTGCCTCACACAACTTAATAAAACTAAAAATAATTATGAAAAAAAAAACTATGCGAGGCAAAAAAGGCGTCTTACTAGTGCTGCGATATTTAAAAACATCAAATAACGCAGCGCTGGTATTCTGCTAGGGCCCACTGTGATGCCACGGACACACTCACGGAACGTGGTATACAGACTAAAATAAAATAAAAAATAGATAAAAGAAACTAAAGTAGACTAAACACAAATCGCGTGAACTTATGTAAAAATGTATGAAATAAGTATAAAAACCGGCCAAGTGCGAGTCGGACTCGCGTATGAAGGGTTCCGTACCATCATACAAGACTATACGCGTCTCTGTTGCCATTATTAAGATCGAGCAAAAAAAGCCAAAAAAAAACATGTTCTGAGTGGGCAGCCCCCTTTAATTTATTAAATTTTTATTATTTGCTGTTATAGCGGCAACCATGCTAACCAAGATGCCGATGCCGAGATGCTAGCTGAGATGAGAATGCTAAGAGCGATGTGTGGTGTTACGCGCATGGATAGAATGAGGAATGAGTATATAAGAGGAAGTCTGAAAGTGGCACCGCTGACTGAAAAGTTGTATGGAAATCGGCTGTCGTGGTATGGGCATGTGATGCGGAGGAATGATGAAAATGTCGTGAGGAAAGTCTTGTGTATGGATGTGGATGGCTATAAGAGTAAGGGAAGGCGAAAGAAACGATGGTTGGACTGTGTGAAAGAGGATATGGGTAAAAAGGGGGTGACTACAGGGATGACGACTAATAGAGGAGTATGGAAGAAAAAGACATGTTGCGCCGACCCCAAATACATTGGAATAAGGGCAGGAGAATGATGGTGTTATAGCGGCAACAGAAATACACATTCTGTGAAAATTTCAGCTGTCTTATGTTACGTATCATGAGATGCAGCCCGCTGATAGACAGACGGACAGCGGAGTCTTAGTAATAGGGTCCCGTTGGTTACCCTTCGGGCACGGAACCCTAAAAATGAATAAACGAAATAATAAATCATAGACAGATGGCCAACGCTCCAAAATTATTTGTCGATGTCATTCGTTCATCATTTGATGATGGGAAACATAAATAAATGTTCAACTTACAAGCAAGTCAGTGTAGTTAGTAACAGGCATATAGTCCTGTCGTCTGCTATCACATATAAATAAATGTTCAACTTACAAGCAACCTAGTGTAGTAAGTAACAGGCATATAGTCCTGTCGTCTCCTATCACACATAAATAAATGTTCAACTTACACGCAAGTCAGTGTAGTTAGTAACAGGCATATAGTCCTGTCGTCTTCTATCACACATAAATAAATGTTCAACTTACAAGCAAGCCAGTGTAGTTAGTAACAGGCATATAGTCTTGTCGTCTCCTATCACACATAAATAAATGTTCAACTTACATGCAAGTCAGTGTAGCTAGTAACAGGCATATAGTCGTGTCATGTCCTATCACACATAAATAAATGTTTAACTTACAAGCAAGTCAGTGTAGTTAGTAACAGGCATATAGTCCTGTCATCTCTTATTATCAAAAATAAATAAATGTTCAACTTACATGCAAGTCAGTGTAGTTAGTAACAGGCATATAGTCCTGTCATGTCCTATCACACATAAATAAATGTTTAACTTACAAGCAAGTCAGTGTAGTTAGTAACAGGCATATAGTCCTGTCGTCTCCTATCATACATAAATAAATGTTAAATTTACAAGCAAGTCAGTATAGTTAGTAACAGGCATATAGTCCTGTCATCTCTTATTATCAAAAATAAATAAATGTTCAACTTACAAGCAAGTCAGTGTAGTTAGTAACAGGCATATAGTCCTGTCGCCTCCTATCACAGGGTCCCCACGGCGTGGCGAGCCAGGAGTAGGTGGCGCAAGCATGAGTGTTGCAGGTCTCGTTCTGGAGGAGTTGGTCTTCGGGTGGGCAGGGCCAGCCGTCTGAAAATTTATGGTTAGTTATCGGTTATTACCCGCCTGCTCCAAAGGAGGGTAAGGTTTTTAGAGAGTTTGTATATCTATGTATGTCAATTATTTCTTTGGCACGCCTAAAAGCCTGTATAGACTTTAACACCTGAGGTGTAATTAGATTTGTCTCCAGTGCTGAAGTGAAATAGGCTATATAAACCGCCATTTTGAAAAACAAAATGGTGGCCGCCTTTATGCAAGTGAAGTTGTATTTTTTCGTGACTAAGTCATGTGGAGTGTCAAAATAAAAGGCTTGAGGAAACGATTCCAAAAATGTAACTTACTATAATACAGAAAAAAAAAAATTGTCAGTTGGTGGCGTTAAATCTGTAATTGAACTAAAATAAATGCCACAAGCTGCATCAGACTGCTTGAAAAGTGACTTGTTTCACAGTTTTTAGTCGTTTTCTGAGGTCGGATTATTTACTCTTCTGCTTTAAGGTTCTGTTACCACCTTATTTTTTTGTCTAGGTTAACATTCAAGTTATATTTATGATAGATGGTTTCAGTGATAGACATCAAGTTTATCTAAAAGGTAGACTAAATTAGTAAGAGCAGCGTTAACCCTTAAAAAAAAACCTATGTTGTACTGATGGTGCAAAAGTCCTTAAGTGTAATTTTGATAGCATATCTTTAATTTAAGGTTGTTTCTGACAGCCTAAACCGCCATCAAGTCGTATTCTGAAAACACAAAAGTGCAACTATTTTTGATAAAGTAGTCTACTTACTGGGTGCAGAATGAGCCAGTATATGCCGTCGCCTGGTTCTGGAAGGTCGTGGATGAGCAGCAGCGGCACAAGGAGCCGAGCAGTGGCTCCAAGACGCCCAGGACGACACGACACAGTCCCCAGCGCAGGCGATGCGGCACCTCTCACTGCGAGGAGGAGCTCCTGTGCCACTGCACCACGCGCGTTGAGCTTCTTTCTGTGAGGTGATGGTGGGGATGCACTGGTTAGAAAATCAGTAGAGAAGACAATAATTAATGGCGTTTTAGTGTAACCTTAAAATAAAACTAGAGGTAGAATGTATCGTGGATCCTCTGCTGATGGAGTTAGTTTATTTTTCTTACAGCTTCTAGCTAGAAAAAAACGATGCAAGGAAAACAATTTTTTTTTTTTGGGGGTTGGGAAATCATCCTATGACTTCTTCCGCTCTAGGGTGGAGCGGAAGAGCGTGTCAGACTCTTACTGACTAAAACCCACCCCTATTCCTCCCTGCCCTGAATGCCCAGGGGCGAGGAACTCTTTCGATTTATCCTCAACCCGGGGGCCTAGGAATACCATAACGGTAAAAGTTTTATTCATGTATTCAGTTTTATTTCTAGTTTAGACAACATTGATTGTAAAGCACATAACTTTCTTCTTCTTCTTCAAATTACGATGCCGCTTTCTATAAAGGGTGGTCTTGTATAAGAAAAGAAACTATTCTTAAATCTACGCGTTATAGGTACTTTAGATTGAAAGAAAGAAAAGAAAGGAAACCGGCTAAGTACATGTCGGACATTTAGGGTTCCGTACCAAATGTATTTTTGACTATTTGTATGGCTTTGGGATAACAAGATGCTTATACTGTAAAATTTTGAAGACTTTGGCTAACCGTTTAGCTGTAAAACCTGTGTGACAGACAGACGCACAGACGGACACGTGAGTGACAGTAATAGGGCTCCGTTTGGACCCTTGGGGTACGGAACCCTAATAAACTATCAATCGGCACAGGCCCGCGTGTTGGATTACAGCTCTGTGAGAGAAGCCCGTGTTCCAGCATGATAACATTATAACCGGATTGTGAAATTGATTTTACGTTCAGGTACATACATTTTAATTAAGATACCATAAATATTTTTGTGTAATTGAAAAAAATAACCGTTAATTTACCAAAGGTCCGAACATCCGAAAAATATATGATGAAAAGCGAATTCATTAAATAAATGCGAGAAAAAACTGTTTATTCACGTGAAAGCGACGAACACACTTTTTTTTATTCTTGATAGGCACGCGTTTGATACTTACATAAATTAGTTACATAAAAAAAAAACCCAACCCAACATCTGCACTCTATGGTAAAATATACATAAAAGCATTCAGATCGTGACAATACTGTGCTGAACTTAAGATGAAGACAATAGTTACTTGTTCAACGTATTTTTTTCTTACCCCATCATGTCCAACACATCTCAGCTCCCGACTCCTCTTGCCCGGCCCGCAGGTGGTGTGAGGCTGGTTCAGCACGCAGGGTCCCCAGGGAAGCGCCTTCCAGGAGGCACAGCGAGGAGTGCTGCAGGTTCTCTTCTCTTCTAGAGGGGGGCAGGGCGCTCCGCCCCCTGAGGCTGCGGAGATTACTCGGCGGCGGCGCACGCTGTATCCTGGAGATGAGTAGGAACATGAATTAAGACCTTCAGGGCTATTCCGGGACTTACAGATGAACGAAAACATAGTAAGCCATGTCTGACTTGTAAAATTTTCTTTAAGAGACATGGATATGCTATCTATTTCTTAATTTAAACAGCTGCTAACCAGTTCAGTTTTTCTTTGAAAAAGTGATGAAGGGAGATTTTTTTATTACTAAGCTGATGCACTCAAAATTCTTCCTCTCTCTCTCTCTCTCTTTCAACTATATAACCATAGCAAGTCACCGCTGAAAGAGACCCAATTTATGGACGAGCAACAAAAGATTAAAAGCGTTTGTGTTTAGTTGATTTCCTGGATAACGTACAATATCAAATCATCAGCTGAAATTAAGAAGATTGATGTTTTTCTTACTTTAATAAAAAGCAAGTTTATTTGAAGATTACAATGTATGTAAAGTTACCAGTGGTAGTTAGTTGTTGTACAGGGAACAGCGGGCATCCGTCAGTTGGCTGGCACGCTCCCCATTCACCCCACTCGCCGACTTCACAGTCACGAGGGCAGGGCACCTGTAACAAACGTAAAACTCATTATAAATCTTATTCAAAAGAAAAATAATCCAAATGATATAGTTAAGTTATAAATATTATAATACCTACAAGCTTTTAAACTACCCACCCTTCAAAACAGGACAATTCGTAATATTAAAAAGACTAATTCGCATGTCATTCTAATTTATCTACTCGGAGATTATTATTGTGAGTCATTCCAAATAGTCATGGTTATTTTCTGTGAACTACAAAGCCATATTTTATTTTAATCCAATCTTTAAATTATTGGATTAGAAGAAAATAAGGCTGAAAGTGAGTCATGAATCATGAGTCATTTCATTGAAGCTTTAACATCCTAACCGGGTAGAATATTTTAGCCATAAGAAATCCTTACTATACTGACCCATGTCTACTTCCAGTTGACTAGATTGTTTTTTTTTTTGGGTGGTTGGGTAATCATCCAATGACTTCTCCCGCTCTGCGTGGAGCGGGAGGGCGTGTCAGACTCTTACTGACTAAAACTTACCCCTGTTCCTACCCTGCCTGAGTGCCCAGCGGTGTGGTAACTCATTTTCAGAATTTATTTGCTACCCCTAGGCATACGCCCTAGGCATAGGGGAAGAGATAAATTGCGGCCATCGGCCATCGGCACGATGGGCCCTGTCAGTGGTGGTTGATACTAATCTCTTTGAGGCGCGCGTGGAACACTACGCGCCGTCGACTCAGCAGGTCCGCAGGCCCGGGTCTACGGTGGTCGGAGATCGTCTCGCGACGTCCTACGCCCAGTACGCCCAGTACCTCTCCTGCGGTGGTAGCGGCCGGGGCCGTGAGGGCCACTCCGTTGAGCTTCCCTCACGCGTCCCGCCTCCGCCTTCGCGAGCATTACTGCTTCGTAGGAGGGGGAGTCTGCCTCCCATTTCCTCTTGCTCCGTACCATGGCCTGAACCAGGGCCGGTGACTAGATTGATGACTTGCAAACCGATATAGAGTGAATTTTTCAAGTGGGCGATGATGGCCAAATTCGAAACTATGAGGAATAGCGAAAGATACTAAAAAGTCTCGGGCTCCACTTTGATGAAAACTAAAATACGTCATTGGATGAAAAAAAAACAATATTCCTAGCCAGAAATCGAACCAAAATTTGCTCTTCACAGTGTGCCCATGTAGGCGCATTGCATGGGCACACTGCACACGATGCAACGCCCGTCCATCAGAGCGCTCGCAGGTTGCGTCTCGTCTGTACCCCTTCCGGGTACAGACGAATCAGTCCACGTCCCCGGCAGCTTTCCCTTTGTATTCTCCATCATCATCATAGTAGATGGTGTCATTACAGTCACTGTCATTGCCGTTGCCTGTATTGACTGACAATAATGAGTAATCTCACTTCATAAGGCTGCACAAGTGCGATAAAGCTCTCTGACATCAGTGCGCACGCAGGTCACGTCTCTCTACTGCACCCCCACCACGCAGCCCGCGTCTCAAGGTGCTTTCCCTTCACAATCTCCAGCATTATCGTAGATCGCGTCATTATCACCAGCATCAACGCCTGTGTTGACTGAACAGTTAAAATAATAGATAATCTCACCTCACAAGGCTGCACAAGAGTCGGCATTGGAGCGTGGGCGCACTGCGCGGGATGTAGCGCCCTGCCATCAGCGCGCACGCAGGTCGCGTCTCTCCGCTGCACCCCTCCTCCGCAGCCCGCGTCCCTCGCTGCTTTCCCCTCGTCTTCTCCATCATCATCGTCATCGTCGTCATCGTAGATCGCGTCATTGTCGTCTGCATCATCGTCGTCGTCTGTGTTCACTGGAAAAATAGTTTTTATGATTAAGTTTTCATAGCTGTTATTATTTATTATGAGGCTGTACTGACCAACTGCAGGGCAAATGCACAGGCTTTTTTGGGCCAGTTCTTTGAAAAGGAGTCTACTTCATATCGCTATATGTTTCTGGGTGTTACCTACTCAAAAAACTTAGAAATGATACTAGGAAAATTTCTTGTGTCAAAAATTCAAAAACACTCTAGAACACAGAAAAAGGGGTCTTCATCATCAGCCTATAGCAGTCCACTGCTAGGCATAGGCAATTGCACGCCATTCAGCTCGGTTCTCGGCAACTCTCATCCAGCTGCTACCAGCCACCCTGCGAAGCGGGCCTGCCGGACGGCGAGTAGTGAGTAGCTCGCCGTCCGATAAGCACCAGGCCCGAGAGTCGACGGCGCGTGGTGTTCCACGCGCGCCCCAAAGATATGTCAACAACAAATGACGGGGCCCGTCATGGCAGATGCATGCATGCCAAAAAAATGGGGTCGCGGATAAATTCGAAACAGAGTTACCGCGCCCCTGGGCACTCAGGCAAGGAAGGAACAGTGGTGGGATTTAGTCAGTAAAAGTCTTACACGCCCTCCCACTCCACCCAGAGCGGGAGAAGTCATTGAATGATTTCCCAACCCGCAAAAAAAAAAAATGCCACCATGCGAAGATAATCGCTCCACCTAGCCTGAGGGCGTCCTATCTTACGTTTGTCGATTCGCCGTCTCTGGTCAAGAATACGTCTACCCTCACGATCATCGGTTCTACGGGTAATATGGCCGGCCCATTGCCACTTCGGCTTGTTTATTCTGTGAGCTATGTCGACAACGTTGGTTTTCTGCCGGATCATATCGTCTCGTATTCGATCCCTCAAAGAGACTCCAAGCATAGTACTCCAAGCCCGTTCCATAGCTCGCTGAACGACCTTGAGTTTATGAACCAGCCGTACCGGGAGTGTCCACGTTTCGGATCCGTAAGTCATAACAGGCAAGACGCACTGATTGAAGACCTTAGTCTTTAGGCTCTGTGGAATACGCCACGAGAAGATTCGACGAAGCTTCCCAAACGCTGCCCAACCCAGCTGAATCCTTCTGTTAGCCTCCTTCTCAAAGTTGTTTTTACCAAACTGCAGAGTTTGCCCGACGTAAACATATTCTTGAACAACCTTGAGAGCACCGCCATTGACCGCAATCGGTCCCGGAGTGACGTGTTCGTTGAACATAACCTGGGTTTTGTTCAAGTTCATTCGGAGACCAATGCGTCCAGAAGAATCAAGTAGGCCGTCCAACATCTGCTGCAGGTCATGCAGCGATTCTGCCAGTATGACGATGTCATCTGCAAATCTCAAGTGTGAGATGCACTCGCCGTTGATGTTAATGCCGCGTTCCTCCCAGTTCAGCGTCTTAAACACATCCTCCAACGCGTTAGAGAACAATTTCAGGGAAATTACGTCCCCTTGTCCCACTCCTCGACGCAGGGGGATTTATTCAATCCTGAATTTGGACGGTCATTGTCACGTTTTCATATAGACCAGACCAGGCCAGATCTCGATAGAGTCAAATGCCTTCTCATAGTCCACAAACGCAAGACACAGGGGCCGATTATACTCTTCTAACTTCTATATAATTTGCCGCACTGTGTGGATGTGGTCCATGGTGCTGTATCTTCCTCGAAACCCGGTCTGCTCCGGTGGCTAATACTCGTCGAGTCTTCGTGCTAGACGATTCGTAACAACTCTTGAAAACAACTAAAATACGTGGCTAAGGAGCGAAATGGGTCTGTAATTCTTTAAAAGGGTCATATCACCCTTTTTTATAGAAGAGAACGACCCTGTTCCTTTTCCACGCTTCTGGAGTTCTCCCAGAGAACAAGATAGAGTTGAAGAGCTCCTCTTTCAGCACAGGGCTTCCTCCCATGTTCAGGAGCTCGGTCGTAATCCCGTCCTCACCAGGGGCTTTTTCATTTTTAAGCTGTTTAAGGGCCACTTCGATTTCGTCTTGGCTGACTTCTGGTGGGTCTTTTGTGAAGTGGTGGGTTATATAAGTTGGCTCTGGAATCCTCATTTTCGGGATCAGGTCGCGATGCGTGCGATGGATATAATTGACCGTAGAAGTTTTCGACTTCTGAAAGGATCTCCGGCTTCGAAGCGACGATATCGCCACTTGATTTGGTCAACTTCGTCAGGTGGCTCCTCCTTAGTGACTGGAGGAACACTTTCAAAAAGGGGTCTTATTTAACGCTAAATATGCTGGTGATGGTAAGCGATGATGTGGTTGACGATCGAACACGCTTGCCTAGAAGTAACCTATTCACTCTTTAGGCCAATTTAGCGAAAACAGTCTAACGCAGGATGAGTGACTTTTAAAAAAACCTGCTCAGTTTTCAGAACTAACTTAATTTACCCGCATCCTTCCATCCGCTCAAGTTTTCATACAAATTCCATGAATATGTAACGGGAGCTAAGTGATCAACGATGCAGTTTTAATACATGGCTCGAGTCCAAACGCCATATTCATCACGTCAGCGAACACTTTACGGTATCAACATGACATTAATGTTCAACTTAGATTCTTCATCGCTGTTACTCTGCTCTACTAGATAATAATTTTTGTCCTAGAACTAAAAATTCGAAGACATGTGACATCCCAATCTCATCCCAGTTATATAAAGCGGCCCAACCTGCATTGGGCCCGCGTGGTGGATTACGGCCAGCACCCTCTCGCAGAGAGGACGTCTGTGCCCCAGCAGTAGGGACATTAAAGACAAAAAAGATGATTATGATTTTTTTATTTTCTTTTCTTTAAAAAACGTTGCCCCACACTAGGACTTACTCCTGTATCGTAGGTGCGTTCACAAACATGTAAACTCACATACAAAAGACGCCCAGACCTGGAACAACTATCTGTAGTTCATACAAATATTTGTTCCGTGCAGGGATCGAACCCGCGACACGCAGCGCAGCAGCCGAACGCTCAACCAGTGCGCCAACCGTGTCGTCAATTTTTTTTATTTTCATAAGCGCATTATGGGCATCATAATAATAATCAGTCTACAGGGTGTAACGGAAATGGGTGGTCATATTAAATACTGCTCCTGTTCATGGAAATTAACAACTCTCTTCAAGGAAGTCGTAATAAATTCCCCAAAAAAAAAAAAATTGGTGTTTCCGCACAAAATTTACCATCAGCTGATCAAAACCAGTATAGGAGATCCAATTTCTTATTTTCGGAAATGTCTATTCGACTTTTTTGCAGATTTTTTTTCATTTCAATGCAGAAGCAGTTTTTTTTATATATTTTTCCCCAATACTGGGACAGGTCCACGATATGGTTAAGGGTAAGGCAGTTAAGGACTCACTTCCTCACAGAGACTGCTTAGGAGTATAGGCTCGTATCTACATGGTTCCGCGTATCGGGTCTAAATTAATTGAACCCCCTTTGCTTATTAAAAATTGCGAGCCGTTTAACAAAGATATCAAAATCAAAAATATCCTACGTAATTTGTAGCATATTTATTGATATTATCAATCGGAAACGCGTCCATGAATAGCTAATGTACTGCTTATATTATGCAAATGCTCGTTACTTCCAGGTTATCAAACCCTATCTTCCTGATCACAAATTCATGCAACAATTCGCAGCCAGTTCCGGCATGATTATCGTAACAAATCATGTCAGTTTATCAATTAATCTCGTTAGAACAAAGGGTCAGTGGAAGCGATGGTCCATTACTCATCAAAATTAACCTGATTATCATCCTCTCGCATTTCCCTAACACAGCCATTACGATTCATCGAACAAAGGAATGATAATGACAGCGGATGTTACAGAAAATGAGACATTGTGTAGTACGTAAATTAATTAGAGAGTAATCAATATGAATGATTTAATTTGTTGCGAGTATTAGGTAGGAATTTAATTAATGCCGTTTAAAGAGAAAACTGCAGATCCTTTTGATAACCTGGACTAATTTGACTTTAACATATTTTTTTTACCGCAGTTTCCATTATGAGAAAAAAATGTTCCAGAGAAAAGGGCCTGTATTATTTTTTGTCAGAAGCTTTTTTTTTTTTATTAGCTAAAACAGACGAACTGTAAACCGACAAAAGCATTGTTCGATTTGAATACAATTTCTTTGTCAGAAGAAGCCACACTTTCTTTTGAAATAGTAACTGGTCAGGGAACCAACCTGGTAAAGCAGTAGAGTGTCCAATCTCGATAGCTACGCGGCACTGCCCCCAGGGTCCTGGTGTCCAGTGTGCACTAGCTTCCAAGGCAGCAGGCCTGACTTCTTCCACCACTTCACATTCCCTGCCTCCACCTGGGTACATAAAAACATGTTAGATATATTCATTTAAATTATTGGATCATGATTCTGCGCAAGTGGACAGAGCCCACTGGAAATATTAAAAGTTTGTCCGTCGTATTTTGGGCATTTAGACATGCTGTCAACTTGCTCGGGTATTTGACTACTATCAAAATGTATGCCGAAGAATTAATTAAATATGCAAAGTAATCGATAAAAAACCGGCCAAGTGCGTGTCAGACTACGCACATTTAGGGTTCCGTATCAAATGTATTTTTGACTATTTGTATGGCTTTGGGTCAACAAGGTGCTTATACTGTGAAAATTTGAAGACTGTAGAACCGTTTGGCTGTAAAACATGTGTGACAGACGACCGACAGACAGACAGACGGATAGACGAACACGTGAGTGACAGAAATAGGGCTCCGTTTGGACCCTTCTGGTACAGAACCATAAAAAAATACAAAAATGAAAAATATGTAAAATCGGTAGAAAAATGGAGTACAGAAGTTGTTGTGTGGTTGAATTTACACGCTTTTGAGTTATTTTCTATCCTTGTCACACAAAATGTAGTTTGTAGCAAATGGTGCGAAGTTACTGTTTTGTGACGTCAGATGATAGTAGTGAAACTTTCAAACTAGCCTTTTTTCTAGATATTGGGTAATCTAACAAAACAAAAGCACAGTGTAGAAAAGTTACAACAGATACTTGTTTCTTTATGAAGAACGCAAACAGTGTTATATAAGACCATTCTGTACAAACTACAAACCTTGCGGCAATCGTTTCAGTCTCCGTGTCCTCACCAGCGCACCATCTGGTCGTGGTCGCCACGGCAACCACTCAGCCAATACGCAGTCTTCTCGGATCACACACACGCGAGCTGTTCCTATCTGTGCCAGTGTAGGACCGCAATACCTGGGAAAAAATTTGATTTTTCATATGACTTCCAATATCTCCAAAAGCAGAAGGTGACCTTAATGACGGGAAAAACAAAGACGAGTGTATGATCAAAAATCAATAATTCCATTTTCTAAAAAAAAATACTTTTTGTTCTGACTGTGACGAAAAAAACTAAATACTTCATTCGGTTTATTACAAAAACTAATATTTAAATTATAAATAGCCTCATCAAAAATCTAATTTGGATCAAAAGCCAATAATTTCCTTTGAAATACTGGTTATTGTATAAAGTATTTTTTGGTTTTTCTGTAAAACAATAGTACTCGTATTCTTAATAAAGAATAGAAATTTTGGTTTTTGATCACACTCCTTAATTTCTGTTGACTTCGAGAAGCGTCTTTTTACACTAGTTATTTCAAGTGAATTAACTAAGTTCTAGGAAAAAACGTTGAAGATAATCAAGCGAGTAAAAGTGCGTTGTATATCTCAGATAAGGTCATATTTTTCGAAAAGAAAGACGCGACGCGATGGATTATATCATTTTAATGAGCAAGACGGATCTTTTTCAGCCACAATACCATTTAAAGCCGAAAATACTGATGTAGCATTTATTATGTTCCACATCGAATTCGATGAACACGTCCTCAAGATAAATCAGCATTTCTAAAACGCTACACCACCATTTATTCACGACATCGCTCGAAAGCATTCGTGAAACAAGTGTCAGCATAAATTCAAATAATGATCGATAAAAACTCTTTGCTTGGCACGTGATGAGAGATGAAAAATGGCATTTCTCCTCCATAACTTTAGCACATAAAGTTTTTATATGAGCAAGTGGCTTTAGATCAATAAGTGAGCGAATTGACCCAGTTTCCAAGTGTCGTAAGAATGCAAGCCTTGAGCCACAACACCAGATAACTTTGACGATATGAAATTTCTTTCACAACATGTGAATAATGAAACGTGTTTTGTCAGTAAAGTATGTAAAAGTCGCTATTTAACTGAGAATAAGGAATTCGTTATTAGCTTACACTTCCCTATGAATTTATATTAGCTTGTTTACACTTCTTGCAAGATTCTTACAATTTTTGTTTCATTTTACAATTAATTTATTTACGTTTTTTCGATTGAAAAACGCTTGCGCCCTTGCCGGGGTTGGTCCATGGATGGGTGACCATCTTTACATACCGAGACTCCTCCGTGCCTCGGCAAGCACGTTAAGCCCTTGGTCCCGGCTGTCAATCGTGGATCTTTGACAGTCGTTACGGGTCGTCAGAAGCCCGAAAGTCTGACAAGCAGTCTTACCAAGGGGTATCGTATTACCCAATAACTGGGTTGTGGAGGTCACATAGGCAGTCGCTCCATGTAAAATACTGGTATTCAGCTGCATCTGGCATATGTGTTTAAGATGAGCATAGTATTTTGTATGTGTCAATGTGACTATTTTAGCTGAGGTAAGGATTGTGAAGAGAAAGTGAAGTGAAGTTTGCATAAACAAAAGGAGATTATTTTACTGTAGAGAAAAACTTACATGGCTTCAACGAACTGTCCGCCCTTCTTGCGACATTGCACCTGCCGGCGCTGCAGACCAAGTCGGGGTGTGTGCACTAGCGAGTCGGTCTCCGTTCGCATGTACCTACAGAAATAAAAATCAGGTAAGCACATTATAAATATCACATAACAAGACGTTCATATATGTTTTTTTTCTCTGGAATTTTGCTCGTCCAAACTTTGTATGCTTTTTGTTCTGGCATTTTGCTTGTGCGGAAAAATTCTGAGCGGAAGAATGGAGACAAAAGATACAAGAAAGGTCCGAATAACAGGAAGGCCGAGAATACTTGTAATGTTATATGAAAAGAAGTAATTTTATCTTCGCTTCCTTCAATCTCGATTTCAGGCGAGATTGGAAATGCTTTTGTGAATGCCCCTCTTTAGCATCATCGATGGTATTTCGATGCGAGATAAAAAGTTATCTAAAAAAGAAAACATGTACTTATTTACAAAAGTAGAAAGCTATTCAGCCTTCTGATAATCCTACACTTCCTACTAATCCTATCTTACTAATATTAAAATGTGAAAGTTAAGATTTTTAACCAACTTCAAAAAGAAGGAGGTTATCAATTCGGATGTTTGTATTTTTTAACACACTTTTATTAGCTTGTAACCAGCTATGTAAACAAATCTTAGAAGTTAAATTTGACCCACTTCCCGGTTTCCGATTAAGCTACAATTGCGCGTACATGTTTAGTTTTGAATTTGCAATTTTTTTTTTTGTTAGGAGTTTGTTCTGAAATAGTCCCATTTAAATTTCATATAGATCTGATGATGAAAGTTTTTGGCGGGGTTTTATCGAGTGAAGTTCAGTGGCTGTTATAATTATTCGTTTATTGATTCCTAGTGGATATTGTGATGTAAAATTGGTGTAGTTTTGTGTCTCAAGTGTCAACGCAAATGGATTAGAGAATTTTATTGTAGTATTGACTACCTCAGCGAAGTTTGCCGAGAAGGCTGACTCGACACATTTGTTGCCAAATACTGCAAAAAACATTAGAATGTGTTACATCTGCATTCTAATGGGAAAAAGTGACAGTATTCTGTATCTAAAACTAAATACTTTCTTAACTTGACACTGGCTAAATGCACAAACCGTGCGAAGCCAAAATTAAAGAAAAAAAAAAAAAAGATCTGATGATGGGTTTCGGAGACAGACAACAGAACTCTTCAAAAATTGACAGCAAATCAACCGCGAGTGCTGTGATCGTATGTCTATGAATTGTTAACACAGTTTAATGGGGAACCTCAACTAAAAAGTAAAAAATAAAAAAAACTTTTACAAAAAAATAGAACCGACTTCTAAAAAAAGTCAAATTAACTTCAATTTCGGAAGTCGGTGTCAAATAACGAAGACACAAAACCAGGAACACCGACTTCCGAAATTGAAGTTATTTTGACTTTTTTTGGAAGTCGGTTCTTTTTTTTTGTAAAAAAGTTTGTTTTGAATATTTGTAACTCTTTCACGCAAAAATTACTGAACGGATTTTGATTAGACTTTACAATAATACTTCAGAATAACAAAAAAGCTTTAATTTACGAGTATAATGGGGCCGGTACCAACTCCACGCGGGCAAAGCCGCGGGCAGGAGCTAGTTATACTATAAACGTGCAAGTCTGTAGGTATGTATGAAAATCAATCACGCTTGAACTGCTGAAGGGATTATGAAATTATATGAAACTTTTGTAGTCAAAGGTTGCCTAGCAAAAGCTAGTGAAAGAAAAGTAAGAAAGAAAAAAAATATTATCACTACATATTATAAAACAAAGTCCCGCGTCTGTCTGTCTGTTTGTTCGCAATACACTCAAAAACTATTGAAAGGGGTTTCATGTGGTTTTCACCAATTGACAGAGGGATTCATGAGTTAGGTTTATTAGGTGTATAATTTGTACCCGTGCGAAGCTGGAGCGGGTCGCTACTATTATTATAATTGGCGACAGTCAAACATCACCCGACACCAACCACCTGGTGACTGTCGCCAAATAAATATATTTTTCTCATTCATTGTTTTACATCATTTGTCTGAACCTTCACACAAATGAAATAAAAGAGTGACAATCTATATATATCTATATTATATATATATGAATGCCTATTTCCTTGGTCAAGGCATCACGCGCAAACGGTTGGACCGATTTCGCTAATTCTTTCGATGTAACCTAGGTTGTATCCAGGATATTTAGTTTGGTTCTGATAACTATACAACAGCGCCGAGAACCACGAGCTAACACTATCTCTTCCTGCAAGGAAGTGGCAATGAGTGATCAAGTATGCAAACTGGTCAGACAACCGCACCACATGAAGATTCCCATAACACACTGCTTTACACCCGAAGAAAACGTACTCTTGTCTGAATCTGGGGCTGAAGGATATGGTGTTAACTATCTTGGAGAGAGCAACCTTAGCTGCATATATGTTTCGTAGCAATGGGGTGGGTACAGGCTTCTCGAGTGTAGGTCTGACCCCGATATAATTCTCGTGTCCGAGTGTGGTGGCATCCGTTGCGACCCGAAGATGGTACGCCAATCTTCTCGATGCCTTTTCTGAACCGGGAAAGGCCGATGCATGCAAAAGAGCCCAGTGGATGTACTGAGAGGACGGCAAGAAGGTTGTGCCTTTCGTCTCCCTTATCAGCATGTGGTGTTCGCGTTTCAATCCAGCGGGGTTATTCCAGTTCTCAAACAGGTATCTAATTTCTCCATATGTGAGAGCTGATGCGAGATGTCTGTCCTTTCTGAAGATAGGGTTAAATCTGAGAACGCTTTTTTGTTGTGTTTGTTTTTGCCAGGAGAAGGTTTTTATGAAAGAAAAAAATTAAGAAAGTTGCGCGGAAAATTAGAAAATTTCAGAAACCTTAACGACTGCATAATCTTCGCGCGTTTGACAGTTCATAGCTAAGACAGGACAACGCAAAGAGTATAATGGGACAACGTCTGTCGGGTCAGCTAGTCATTTAAAAAAACAACAAAGTGTGTGCCTCACGCCGGCTGCGCCAAAAAGGTTCACAAATGCAAAATAAATTAGGTAGCAAAGACGTTGTCACATACAAGTAGATAGTTATCCAGGTGTCTAATGATAAATAGTCTATAGCAGTGTAATAAAATTAATGAGATCTAGAAAACTTTAATGGGTGTCCAGCTATAATAAAAAGTATTGAATCTCGTCTACGAAGATTAATGGTGTTTTTGAAAGCGAATTACTTATTTGTCAAAAAGGTTAAGAGGATTGTGAAGCTGTACATTTCCTTATAAAAAGCCATAACCTTTTCCCCCCAGTAAACATAGTCTTAATTTCATAATTTTTGGAAATGTAGCTAAAATAACAAAAAATCCGTCAGTTTTTATTTTACAGAAATATTACGTTCGATGTAAGTTACTAGCAATAAACATCTATATTTTTGACTTAAAAACTTCCTCCAGCGTTTTTAATTTTTTTTTAATTACAACTAAGTACAACTGAATTACTAAAAAAGAAAAACGTTGACACCTAGACTAGGGTACCTATACTGAATCTAATGAGACCAACATTGTCTCATTTCGTAAAGGTTTAGGGGGAAAAAACGTTATCGCCCGAAACAATATTTCAAAAAGGAAATCTAGGTACTTGCAAGACTTGCAACTCTCTCTATCGCACGATACGGGTCGCAGAGCGAGCGGTATGAAACACATAGCATTTTTGAAAATACCTACTCGAGCGTACGTAGTACATATTATCTCAATGCTCGAGCCGCTTATCGGCGCTTCACAATCCTCTTAAAGAGTTTTTTCTTTAACTATCTAGCGACCCGCTCCGGCTTCGCACGGGTGCAATATATTTTGTTTTAAATTTTCCAACCTTTTCTATCATACATTTTCCGTTCTACAGCTAGGCGCTTACATTATTTATATAGATTATGAAGTTAATAATAATACAGGTTTTTTTGGCCTTGGATTTTGGACATGTATCAGTTCCAAAGTAGAAATAATTGGTTTTGAAAAAGGGAATTATTAGTTAGTTTAAACATTGCTACTGGGCTAATGACTCCATGAATAGCAAACCAATCCAAGAAGTTTTTAAAACCAGCTCTGTGCAAAACTAACATTAGTTAAAACAAAAAAATAAAATAAACAACTGTAAGCCAGAAACGATCAAACACATGATGCACATAAGCTAAAACCAAAAATACCAGCGCGCCGAAACATGAAATACTTTTACTGAATGTTACAACTGGTCGTTGTCAAAGTTTAAAGCGTCAGGCCCCTGCGTCGCCACCAACAATAGGTTTTTAATTGTGTCTGCTAATGAGGGACTTGACGCGTTAAAAGTGGAATGCAATATAATGGTATCCTTGTTTTTTTTTTTATTATATTATTATAATGTCATGGTACCTTTCTATTTTTTTATTGTTGATAGGCACGCGTTTGATCACTATCTCACCTGATGGTAAGCGATTCTATGCCTAGGGGTAGCGAATAATTTCTTAACAGAGTTACCGCACCCCTGGGCACTCAGGCAGGGAAGGAACAGGAGTGGGTTTTAGTCAGGAAGAGTCTGACACACCCTCCCGCTCCACCCAGAGCGGGAGATGTCATTGGATGAATTTCCATCCCACCAAAAAAAAAAAAAAAAATGGTACCTTTCTATGGTGCGTGCAGCGTGTTCTCCGGCACCCAGGGGGTTGCATTCAGTCCATTTGCCAACGTAGATGGAGTATTCCGAGTCATTTGTTGATGGTTCTGTAACAAACAAAATAAGAATATGAAATTTATTTCGGATAACTCGACAAAATCGTCCAAAAAGTTGAATTAAACGGTGGTTGTCAAATATTCTGAAAGAGAGATCTTTAAAAACGGCTGCCTTGTTTTATTTCCATACCTCTATTGTACCTGCCAGGGTCGCGGGTCAGTGATCGAAGGAGCGAAGGGGTCACCGCGGCCCTGGCACAGGCAACTGTAGGAACACGAGTGGGTTTTAGTCAGTAA
This sequence comes from Polia nebulosa, assembly GCA_951329385.1. Lineage (NCBI taxonomy): Eukaryota > Metazoa > Arthropoda > Insecta > Lepidoptera > Noctuidae > Polia > Polia nebulosa. The sequence continues at coordinate 27,349,338 of OX589591.1, read as the reverse complement.
GAGTCTGACACGCCCTCCCGCTCCACACAGAGTGTAAGGCTGTGTACGCACCGCTATATTTCACAGCGCGATTTTTTTCTCGCTTTTCTGTAACACATTGAACCTTGAATTGAAATTGAATCTTGAATCGCACCGCATTGCGTCCCTATATGATTCAATGTGTTACAGAATTGCGAGAAAAAATCGCGCGGTGAAATATCCCGGTGCGGACAGGGCCTAAGATGTTATTCGATGATTTCCCACCCAATAATAAAAATAAAAAATTACTCTATTATATTTTTGCGTTTAATTACTGTGTAAATAACGCACACTAAATAACTGAATGAATTTAAAGAAAATGAAAATAAAAACAATTTTGGGTTGTTTTTTTATTTACCCCGAAGGGAAGGTCTTTTGACCATATTGCCTAGTCTTACGTAGTCATCAGTAGTGTATTTTATTTTATTTTTTTATTAGAATGCAGATGTAAGACCTTCTAATGTTTTTTGGAGTATTTGGCAACAATGTGTCGAGTCAGCCTTCTCGGCAAACTTCGCTGAGGTAGTCAATACTATAATAAAATTCTCACCGAGATCGTGCCTGCCTGTTTCAATGATTCCAGTTATTGTACAGTTTTTTTTTTTTGGGGGGGGCGGGAAATAGACATATCTTACTGACTGAAACCCACCCCTGTTCCTTCCTGCCCTGAATGCCCAGGGGCGAGGTAACTCTTTCGAATTTATCCTCCACCCCCGGGCAGACTTTTTGTACAGTTGCGTAGACACTTGAGCCACAAAACTACAACCATTTTACATCACAATAACCACTAAAAATCAATAAACGTATAATTAAAACAGCCACTGAACTTCACTCGAGAAAATCCCGCCAGAAACTGCAATTCTGTTTTGTTTTAAATATGGCTTTCAAGCGTAGCGGCCAGCATTTTTGTTAATTGAGCGTTCAATACAATAAAACCTTTCGAACAAAGATTTGAAAGAAATTATTCATAATGTTCTGAAAGGAGGTTAATTCATGAACAACCTTTTTCGTATACAACTTTAATAAGTCGACAATTTAACTGTTACGTTACTAAAATCTAGTGAAATTCGAAGCTACACACCCGGCCAAAATAGTTGGGTGCAGTGACTTAATTTTCCGAAATTTAAATTTTATGCAAAGCTGGAAATGGAACAGTGTGAAATTGAATGTATGAGACAGCTGGTGGACGCGCTTTGTGAGCCACTAGCTAGGATTTGGATTGACACAGTGTCAACATCACAGACGTGTAATTTTGTTCACACGGACTTTGTGCCGTTTTTAGTGAGTTATAAGGTATTTTATTGTTAACTATATAGGATTTGAAATGCATTTTTCGTTTGAATTTTCTGATTTTAATTTTTATGATGTTTTCTTCTTTTTTTGTCAGTGTTTGTATTATTCGGTCTACTCGACTTTTTTGTGTTTATCAACTTAAAATTAGTGGCCTCGGCGCTTTGTAGGTATTTTTCGAAACAGCCGTTTCTTTTATTTTCCTACCAGAGTCTGTGTTTCCTGATAGATATAACCTGGGGAGGTTAATTCTAGGCAAGCATCTAAACATCAGGTTAGATTGTGGTCAAGCAATAATAAGAAAAGTTAATTAAAAAAAAAAGTCGAGCTTTTCCATTTTTAATTTATTTCACACTCTTCCACTGCAGCGTAGCGTCTCACCAACATTTCACAGTTTAGCTTAATTCCCACCCGTTACAGAAACCACTTGACGTAACAGCTCACTACACAATGAAGCTGGCAGCACATTAATCATGAGCGACGCGGTAAGCTTGCTTTCATAATACACGAGCCTAAACGTAACGCTATTACCAAGCGCGGAATAGCCGCGGAAAATGCTCTAGCTGGTAAGTAAACTGCTGGGTAGTTATTTATGAACGGACTTGTAAGGCGCTTGGGGCTTTTGATGAAAAAAATGGCTATATACGTTTGTAACTTATGAACCTTTCTTGCTGTCTAGAAATAAGTTTTGCGAGATTTTCTAATAAGAAGAAAATGAGTTTCGGACTTTTTTTGTGTAAAAAACTAACTTAGTACTTATACCTTAATTTGTCTCGGGAAAAAAAAATATTGAAGACTGAAAATTTTGCTCATTTAATCCCAATTTCATCCCCTATTTTGTGAAAATGAAATCTAATCAAAAATCCAGATTGAAAAAAAGCTAAGCAGCAGACAACGAGCTAGAAATCCTCAGCTGACAACAGACTAATGAAAAACCTATACAATTACTGCAGGCGTTGAAGGACCTTTTTTGAAATCTCACTGTAATCTCATAAAACGGTGGAGGCACAGAACAGATGAGTACAAAAGGACAATGTAGGCCTGCTAGGGGGGCGGGCTAAGCTCGCCGTCCGATTAGGACCAGGCCCGAGAGTCGACGGCACGTAGTGTTCCACGCGCGCCTCAAAGAGATGTCAGCAATACTTGACGGAGCCCGCCATGGCTGATGCTTGCCCAGGGCTCGCGGCTAAATTGGAAAAAGAGTTACCGCGCCCCTGGGCACTCAGGCAACTGAAGGAACATGGGTGGGTTTTAGTCAGTAAGAGTCAAACACTCCCACTCCACCCAGAGCGGGAGAAGTCATTGAATGATTTCACACCCCACAAAAAAAAGGGGCGGGGCTCCTATTTCTGGCGGGGCTCCTATTTCTGTCTGCAGGGTTGAAAGGAACCGAACAAGAAGGAGATGACGGGGGCTTTTTTGCTCATTCACTCTAGCCCCCGTCATCTCCTTCGAAGCTAACCTGTTCGTGGTTTTTTTCGTAGTATTGTTACTCATTCAATGAATGGCCTGAGTTTTAACCAGCCAGTTCATTAAATGTTGTAGGTATTCAATTCAATTCAATTCAATTAATTTATTTCAGAGGTTTTACTAGGCTGAATATCGTTCAGGACGCTAGTTGAACGGCGCCGTTTAGTAAATAGGCTAGGCTGTTAACTGGAATGGCTGATTAAGCTAGTCGGCTGTGACACCTCCACTGCATGAATAGATACCACTATCCTTGTTGTGTGAGGAGTCATTAAATATGCGCCATATAAAATAAGGTCTCTTCGGAAAAGGATAACAAAAAGTTTTTACAAAAAAAATACAACCGACTTCCATAAATAATACTAAAAAATGCAAAATAACTTTAATTTCGGAAGTCGGTGTTTCCAGTTTGGTTTCTTCGTTATTTGACACCGACTTCCAAAGTTAAAGTTGTTTTGCATTTTTTAGTATTATTTATGGAAGTCGGTCGTATTTTTTTTGTAAAAAGTTTTTTATTTTTCACTTTTTAGTCGTTGTACCCCATTCTAAAACTAAATTAATAGTAAAGTTATTCCCGAATTGATAGCCCCAAAAATAGGGAATTTGAACATATCAGGGTGAACTGTACAAATTCGAAGTCATTTATTGAAGAGTTCCATTGTGTACTCGTATCTCCGAAGTTCTTCATCAGATCTTCACCAAATTAAAATTGGACCACATGTAAAGCAACAGCTTTCAAACAAAAACAAATCTTCAAAATCGGTTCACGTAGTAAGAAGTTATGAGGTAAAACGCATAAAAAAAAAACAAAAAAAAATACAGTCGAATTGAGAACCTCCTCCTTTTTTTGAGGTCGGTTAAAAAGCGTACTCTATCGTCGACCACATCATCCCTTACCATCAGGTGAGATATTGGTCAAGCGCGAGCCTATAAAAGTTAAAAAAAACCGGCCAACAGCGAGTCAGACTTGCTTGCAAAGGGTTCCGAACCAATCATATTTTAACCAGGTTTCTTTTTTTAAACTAAGTGTTAGGAAAACTTATATGGAGGAGGTCCTTATAGGTTTTCTTAGCTACTTTCTGTATATTTTTCAAAATTTTATACCCAGTGGTTTTGGAGACAAGGGGGAGGGGGGGGGGGGAATAAGGAATCGTCATTTTTCATCCATTTTCTTAAATAACTTTAAAATTATATATTTTACAACTGTGAAAAAAATTCGAGAACCTCACAATGTGCCCTTTCATTTGATATGTCGCACGGCACAGTTCGTAAAATATTGTGTTTTAATTTTCCGATTTTCACCCCAAAAGTGACCCCCATATTCCAAATTAACTTATTTAGGGCACACGTTCGTGTTTAGGTCACAGATATTCATAGCTGTACCTTTCAACTCTATCAGTCCAGAAGATTCGGAGCAAATTGGCAGTGACAGATAAACAGACGGACAGACAGACACACGAGTTATCCTATAAGGGTTCTGTTTTTTATTCGGACTGGGAACCCCTAATAAAACTAAATAAAAAGTTATAACCGAATGAATAACCCCAATAACATGGAATTTGAAAATAATTGGAGAGAACCAAAACGTCATCACTGTATACATATTTTTTGTTTAAGTTGATGTTTTCAAAAAGTGCTGAATTAATTTCGATAAATTCATATGGGACTACCTCTGAAGAATGGCCTACCGAACAAAAAAGGAATCATCTAAATCTATTCTCAAGTGGTGGAGAAATCGCGTAACAAATATACAAAAAAAAAAACGTGTAGACGAATTGAGAACCTCCTCCTTTTGGAAGTGAGTTAAAAAGACATACGGTATGCATAATGCTATTGGAATACGAGAAAACTGATTCCCCATCCTGTTTTTTTAATCAAAACCATTTTAAGAAACGGGAATAAGTTTTTTTCCGACCACCAACCAAAAAAAACATCTAACTTCTGTCTAATTTTGCTAGAGTCTTGTCCCGAGTGATAATTCTGTCTTTCCTACCATATGACGGAGGGAGCGAGTAGTTCCCAGAGGTGGTAGTTTTCACTCTGATTAATTAAGTGTACGATATCGAATTAGCGTGGGGAGAACGATTTGTTTGCCTCCTAACCTTTAATGGAAGTGCTTTAGTGTTCGAGTGGAAGCCTCGTGTCGCATTTTGTAGCAAGAATGATATGAATTGGCTTGCGTTTTAGTTTCTTGTTTAATAAGGCTGTTGTTACACATTTGATTTTAGAGGGGATGTGTTATCATTAACAATGAGGGTTTCTGATTCCTGCACTGTAGGTATTAAGTACGCCGTTGCTAGGTTGGTACGACGGTGACGTAAGCAATACTACGCGTCCTACTCCATCGAACTACCATTTTAGCCAACACAATATTTTTAAGGATGTTACACATGTTTGAGGATCTTCCTTAAAAACACATCATCATATTGTGCACATTTTACAAGGAAGAAATTTTTACTTTTTCTACAAACAGTAAATTTTGCTTTGTTGATATAATTGTTGTATGGCGTTCAACCTGCTGGTAAAACAATGACTAAATAATTAAATTTATATTACAAATATTATTGACGCGTGTTTGAAACGGTCCTTGCCATAAAATTAGAAAGCCAGGAGTGCCAGACCTGTAATTTAATTAAAGAGGATCTTCTCATCTTCCCTTCCCATAAAAAAGTGAAGAAATGGTCCTCAGCATAATAAGCGTGAACCAACAAACCAGCCGGTATGTTCTCTATTCTGCCATGATCAAAAACATTTTAGTGACCTACTTTTTCGCAATATTTATTTTCTGTGGCCCGAGGGGCGATAGCATCTATTTATGCAGCCTTGTTATCTTTATCGTTGTTACATTGACACAAGAGTGGCTGTGTTGCCAGGGGCTTGTTATTTTTTATTTTATTTTTTATCCCAGGCAACATATGTGATTGAGTCTGTGTTTATTGTTGGTAACACTTAACCCTGTTTTATATAGTCCATGTGTTAATTTTCTGGCGTCTTCTGTTATTTTTATTAAGTTTTTAGTAGTTATAAAAGGCTCGTTCTTGTTGTTGAACTGGTCGATGAAGATTGATCTGAGATCCAGAGCAGATTGGAGAAATGACAACAGAAACTGGAGAAAGTTGGCTTGAAAATCAGCAGAACCAAGACTGAATACATGTTCTGCGATTTCGGAGGTCTCTCCAGTTCTGAAGCTAGATGGCGCGCTTGGCCCAGTCTGCTCCGATTTTCGGTATCTCAGTTCACTCGTGCAAAGCGATGGCGAAATAGATCGGACTTTAACACTGGGTGGATGAAATGGCGACTCAGTCGCTCCATGTAAAATAATGGTATTCAGCTGCATCCGGTTAGACTGGAAGCCGACCCCAAGATAGTTGGGAAAAGGCTAGGCAGATTGATTGCATGAAACGACGGCAGGTCACCGGGACTATCTGCAACTCCCGCATTTGCATTAAACTTAAGGGGAAGATTTATAAAACAATGGTCAAACCTGCTGTCTTGTATGGTTCAGAATGTTGGGCCACAAAAGAGATGAATGAAAAGCAATTGCATGCAGCTGAGATGAGAATGCTAAGAGCGATGTGTGGTGTGACGCGCATGGATAGAATTAGGAATGAGTAGTCTATAGTCTGAAAGTGGCCCCGCTGACTGAAAAGTTTTGTGGAAATCGGTTGTCGCGGTGCCTATGGGCAGGTGATGCGGAGGAATGAAGAAAATGTCGTGAGGAAAGTCTTGTGTATGGATGTGGATGGCTATAAGAGTAGAGGATGGCCAAAAAACGATGGTTGGAATGTGTGAAAGAGGATATGGGTAAAAATGGGGTGACTACAGAGATGACGACTAATAGAAGAGTATGGAAGTAAAATACATGTTGCGCCGACCCCAAATAAATTGGGATAAGGGCAGGAGAATGAATGAATGATGAAAGGCTTGAGTGCTTTACATCTATAGCTGGTTTTAGGTAGGTACTTTAGGAAAGTTATGTTCAGTTTATATGTGTGGCGTTGTTTCCTAACATAACTAAGCTATGCTACGAAGGCAGTATTATTAAAAAACTGGTAGCAAGTAGGTAAACAAAAATAAACGTAAACGACCTAACTTGATAAAAAAAACTACCAATTTGGTAGATTTCTTTTTCATTGTAAACCTGTCTCGCCAAGCTCGCCACGTAAATAATTGGCTTTGTGTTGTTATAAATTCTATTTAGACAACTCGTTCGCAACTTTTTTGTTCAACAATTAAGTTTGTATCGTGAGAAATTAAATTATTCCTAACTTTGCTAACTGATTGTAATTTATATTGTCAGTAGGGCTACTCAGCTTCTGTTGGATTGGAATAATCTTCCAAAATTGCTTTAATACGCTTAACTTTGCTTTAGTTTAGAATTCTGTGAGGATTCTTGATTATAAACTTTGTATCTTGCAAACTGAAATATGAAATAAATTAATCAAATGTGACCTATGGGAGAATGGGGTAAGTGAGAACGGCGGGTAATTAGGAACAGTGAAATGAAAAACCTTTTGATTGTCATTGTCTTTGCTACAAAACATAAATTTCAGGTTTTTATACTAAAACGTAACCCACTTTTCGGCAAATTCACAATACATGATTTTGAGCCAATTTTTATAATAATCCGATGAATTATTAAATCAGTTACTACAATTTTTTAAATAATTATTTCAAGTCCTTAGAAGTTTGTAATTAACAGCATTCTGCTACACAAAATGGTGCAGTTAACTTGAAATGGCATCATTTTAATGGATTTTTGTCTCAAATCTTGGTGCTTATTATGTTTTCGGGTAATTTGGAACGCTGCATTTCTCATATGAATCAATAAGGGGTAATTAGGACCATAATTATAGATTTTACATCTTTTTCAAAAAGGCTATATTTTTTTAATATGTTTTCGCTGTATTTTAGATATCTATGTAATAATGTAATTAATCGGAATTTAACCGTCTGCTTTTAATTACCCTAGCAGGTGCAGGGTAAATAGGAACTTCAAGGGTTTGTTTTCCCTTAAAATTATTGATCCATGTGATTTTTATGTAATTTGATAAAGTTAATTTCTTAACAAAAGGTCAAAGTTTAGTTTTGAATAAAAATTGACAACAATTAACATGGCTTTGCTCCTATTACTCTTCATTTCCTTTAGGTGTTCCCAATAACCCCACTTTTCCCTACTCAGTATGCAGTACCTAGCAAGGCAGTACATAGTGAAACTATATATTCTTTATAGCACCTTGTGATGTAACTTAATATGTAACATTATATCGATGTGTAAGATTTAATAAAAAACTGGCCAAGTGCGTGTCGGACTTCGCACATTTAGGGTTCCGTAAGAAATGTATTTTTGATTATTTATATGGCTTTGGGTCAACAAGGTGCTTATACTGTGAAAATTTGAAGATTGTAGCTCCAACCGTTTGGCTGTAAAACCTGTGTGACAGACGACGGCCAGATAGACAGACGAACAGACGGACAGACGGACACGCGAGTGTCAGCAATAGGGATCCATTTGAACCCTTCAGGTACAGAACCCTAATAAACTATCAATCGGCACAGGCCCGCGTGTTGGATTACAGTCCATAAGCGGATTGTGAAATTGATTTTATGTTATGGTACGTACATTTTTATTAAGCATGATACCATAAATATTTTTATGTAATTGAAAAAATAAACGTTAATTTACCAAAGGGCCGAAAATCCGAAAAATATGATGAAAGCGTCCGCGGGGTGGTTCTAAGGAAATTAACGAGTAAAGTCATTTGCCGAGTTCCGTTTGGGTTTCATCAAATTAATGCGAGTACCGCGCCGCTGTCAATAAAGTAATTTATTATAAGTGCTTGTAGATTGAAAACACTCATTTTCGAATATATTTGATTAAGTTTAATGTTTAATTTAATTAAACTGGGGCACTGTTTACTTTGGGTCTTGTATGTGTTGGAAAGTAATAATGAAGTCATCATCATCATCATCATCATCAGCCTTTTAATGTCCCCACTGCTGGGGCACAGGCCTCCTCTCTGTGAGAGGGTGAGGGCCATAATCCACCACGCGGGCCCAATGCAGATTAGTGGATGTCGCATGTCTTCGAATTTTTGGTTCTAGGACATGCCGGTTTCCTCACGATATTTTCCTTCACCGTTTTGAGAGCAGTGGTGATGAATTAATTTACACAAAGTAAAGCGCCTGCCTGGGTTTGAACTCACGACCTACAACTTGTGAGTCGCGGTCAATACCGCTGGGCCACCACTGCTCTATAATGGACTAGTGTATTCTATTCAATATAATTTTTATATAACTTTGGTGCTAGACGAATGGTCTCGGTGCCAAGGTCTACTAAGAACAGTCTACAATAAGTGTGTAAGTGTGTACATGTACATATCAGGTGTAAAAAGACAGTTTCCGAAGCCCAAAGTCATATAATATTCTACCCTTTTTTGGGTTTTTTTCCCACTAGACCGTACCTGGGAATCCACTGGTTCTGGAGATATTGAAGGTCAAAGTCGCAATATTTTTTTTAAACTTTTTTACGAAAACGAAATCCAAGTGTTATTACTAAACTTTTTTCCATACAAACATACGAGTAACCTAAATTTTCGATTTTCGAAATTACGCATTTGCAGTTAAGTAACAAAAACGAAATTTTATTTATTTAAGGATTACCGACGAGTACACATTACAATTTCTTCAGCTGATAAACTAGACAGCACATATTATCGTGTGATGCATACTCAATTTTATGTAAAATGAATATCAAAACGTATCCGACAAGTACCTACGCGGCTTAGAGCGAAGTCGCGGGGCTTAACTCCACTTGCCTCGATTCGCGTTATACTGCGCGCAATAAAAAATAGTTTTTTTTTCATACCTAAAAATAAAAGTCGTTTCCCAGCAATAATTTTTGCGCAAAGCTACTTTGTTAGATGTACAGTATGCGTAGTTGACGGCTATGTGATGTGTCTTTTTACACCCTGTATTTATAATCTCTCCACCACCCTTGGTTGACATCAGTCAATGACTTCTCCCGCTCTAGGGGAAGCGGGAGGGCGTGTCCGACTTTTACTGACTAAAACCCACCCCTGTTCCCTGTTAACCCCTGTTCCTTCAGTTGCCTTAGTGCCAGAGGCCGCGGGAACTCTATTTCGAATTTATCCACGACCTGGTACTGGTAGAGAATGCCTAAGGTGGTCTTAATAAGTCCGCCTTTGTACTTTAGTTGCAATAAAGTTTTAATAGATAAATAAATAAATGTAGATAAAATACTGGCAGTTTAAGACAGCAATTTCACAATCCTCTAACCACCGAGATAAAACTAGCCAACTCAGAAACCACTCTCCCTAAAATAATACAGCCTAATTCTTTCGTCCAGCCGATAATAGAACCGTCTGCAAAAAAAAAAAGAAATTCGAGACGGAAAAGTTAACTTTGATCAAGTTGACATTTCGCTACCTAAGCCTTCAAGACATTGATAGACCTCGCTCCATCCAAGTTAGGTCCTAGACATATAGCCCGGAGACATAGCAATATGTTGGTGGATCTTATAATCCCTGGTTTCGTGCGGGGGCCACCATGAGACACCATTTGCATACAGATGGTGTGTTCAATCCGAGCTCGGTGATGTAATTTCTCCTCTAGACAACGTTTTGAATATTCCTGCAATGTGTAAGTTACATTTTCCTTGTGAGAATATGATTTTAGAATGTATGGTGTTGTTAGTTATAATGTGATTTAAAGCTAAGCTTTAGTGGTATTATTTTGATTTAGTAATGTGAGTGTTAATTTCAGTTTTAAAGATGCTATTATGTTAATAGTTACATTTTATGCATTAGTCAAGACTTATCTTCTATCTAATATTATAAAGAGCTCAAACTGCTGGTTTGTTTGAATGTTTTTAAAAGGTTACTTCTAAAATGACTGACTGGATTTAATTAAGATAATTCTTTTACTGATGTAAAGCTACACTACCACTGAGCTTATTACTTTAACTATAACTTTTAGTTCAAGTTAATTCACGTTTTCGATGGGAAAGTCACGGGAAAATGCTACTCATAAACGTTTATTTTCATTATACCTTATAATATCTGTGATTATACATAGATGCATTATGGTTTCTGTTATAAAGAAAAAAAACTGGCCCAGTAAGTGTCGGGCCACGCGCAGTGTAGGGTTCCGTAGTCACCCGTTATAACATGCGGATTTAGAAGAGGGCTTTATGTTTATCATTATGAACATATTAATTGAGTTAACGTTCAAATTAAAAACGAAAAAAATACGTTATATTGTTCCAAAATTTTACAAGTTTATTACCCGTTTAAAATATTAAATGAGTAACAACTTCACCTAAGTATTTTTTTTCCAGGATTTTGTTTCATACGAAATTTTCCAAATTAGGGAATTATTACTCTTAAACTAACGAAGCTAACTTAGCCGTGATAGAATAGAATACTCTTTATTATATTCTTTATTTTTTGATAGTTTTCCTTCAAAATTCGTTATATATAGGATGACTGGTAATTAGTGACCGATACTTAAACACGTGATTGTACTCATGATAACATACAACCTTTACTATAGGACCAAACCTGAAATCGCGAAAAAGATCTGGTGTTCAGTACATTTATGTTCGCCTACTGACTGGTCAAAATGTATTGTACTGCCTATTTTTTTTCGCAATTTCGGGTTTGGTCCCATAGTAAAAGTTGTTTATTAGCATGAGTACAATCACGTGTTAAAGTACGATCACGATCCTATATACTACGATCACGATTTTTTTAATGATTTTTCAAGCCAATATTTCGCAAACAAATCACTGAATCGAAAAATAGTCATGAGAGAACCCAGCAATGATTTTGAAAGGCCTATCCAACGATACCTCATACTATAGGATAGGCGAGAAAAAAATAAATCAAATCCACTTTACAAGAAAAAATAATCTTTTTCAAGATTTTATTATTTGGCTTTCTAGGCCTGATTAATATAATACCCATTTTGTAAACCCATGCAAAATTGCAAATTTTAGTAGTTTAGTAGTACTAACATTGTCTACGCTATGCCTCGGACGGACAGACGGACATCCTTCCTTGTCCATGTTAGGACTACGGAACACTAGAAACGACGAAATAAGGTGTCTACAATGATGGAGGTAAATTGAGCATAAGGCTCCGATGCATTAACGTCAACCGGACATCATAACGGGTCGGAGACCCAAAGACCCTCGAATTAGGATAAGTACAATAATATCCTGCGGTATATAACCTTCAACATTGTGTTATCCCCACGGGAGAAGGAATGGGTTTATGTGTGTAATGCTCATCTATCACTTTGTATGGTGTGTATTGGATATTATGAGCGATGGAGCTGTAACGCCAGTAAGGTGACGATTCATAAATCGATCTCGAAAAAGGAGGAGGTTCTATGTTCGACTGTATGTATTTTTTTTTTACGTATGTCCACTGATTTTTGTCAGTTGTGGACCGATTTTCAAAATTCTTTTTTTATCCGAAAGAATACACTCTCGAGGTGGTCTTTATTAAATTCATATTTTGTGCGAATATAATATGATAAAATTTTATTGTAAAGTCCATCCGTGAGATTTGTGTATGTATGTACCGTTTTTTTTTTTTTAAATTCAACTCCTGTGAAGTGCTCGAAATCCATGACCGAACGATTAAATTTTATTTTTTTGTTGCTTGAATTGCGTGTGATAGACATTTAAATATTTTTTCGTACATTTATAATTTTATACGAATTGATTTCTAACGATTCAGTTGCTTTGCAGAGTTATTTTATTGTACTAAGTGATTTCCATTTTATTGATCAGTGAAAACCCGTTTGGTCATCAAATTGCCAAAATATGACGAAGTTAGTATTGAGATTATATTATTTTACATTGTGACTTAAACATCGTGAGGAAACCGAAATGTCCTAGAACCCAAAATTCGAAGACATGTGACATATACCAACCCGCATTGGGCCCGCGTGGTGGATTACGGCCCACACCCTCTCACAGAGAGGAGGCCTGTGCCCCAGCAGTGGTGACATTAAAAGGCTGATGATGATGATTGTAAAGTCGTGAGCTAGTAGCAAGAAACTGGCGACTGGCGAAAGCGGTACGACATCTGACAGCATCACAGACAGGAAACCCTTTGCGTCTTAACAGGATTCCTAGATCTAATGGCATCATGGTCTGCCTACGATTAAACTTTGTACACCTATGGTACCTTAGAGTGTTATCAAGCTAATAGATAATTTATTTGTAATACAGACAACCTCATAATACTTAGCATCTTTTACACGCTCTCCAAGGTTTTTTTTTACGTGCCTTAATATAAATTTTCCGACTGTAAAAATTCTATAGTAGGTAAATTACTCCAAGAGTGCTCCAATAAGAAGGACGTCTCAAAATAGAACAAGCACAAGGTAAACATGTTTTCTTCAAATTTTACAGAATGCTTTACATGTTTATCATACAAACAGGGACATTTGGGAGACATGTCTGCATACAACTTGAATTTTTACGTGCTGTTCCACCGTGGGATGCTGTATTTGTTTCAAGTGCTCTTTACAAAATATAATAGTCGTAATATGAGTTTGTGGAGAGCAGCAGTGGCCTGGTGGTAATAGCCGTGACTTACGAGTTGTAGGTAGTGGGATCGAACCTAGTCAGGAGCTTTACTTTGTGTAAACTGATGATGAAATATCATCATCATTGCTCTCAAAACGGTGAAGGAATACATCGCAATCCGCACTGGGCCCGCGTAGTGGATTACAGCCCAATGGCTCTCGTAGAGATGTGGCCTGTGTCCCAACAGTTGGAATATTAAAAGGCTTGATATGCTTATGCTTATATGAGTTAGTGACCTTTTAAGATATACTCCTTTCAAAACAGTACTATAAGTGTCGAATTTAATTAAATTAAAAAAAAAAAACTTGTAGACCGTATTACCATTTTTTTTGTGGGGTAGGAAATCATCCAATGACATCTCCCGCTCTAGGGTAGAGCGAGAAGGCATGTTAGACTCTTACTGACTAAAACCCACCCCTGTTCCTGCCCTGCCCTGAATGCCCAGGGGCGCGGTAACTCTGTTTCCGAATTCATGGACAACCGCTGGGCAGGCATCGGCCATGACAGGCCCCGTCATGTTTTGCTGACAACTCTTCAAAACGTGTAGTGTTCCACGTGGGCCTCAAGCACGTGGAACACTACGCGCCGTCGACTCTCGGGCCTGGTGCTGATCGGACGGCGAGTTACCCACTACTCGCCGTTCGCAGGCCCGGGTAGACCATATTACCTAACTTTGCATTTCCTGCGGCTTCGATTTCGTAAGCCTATCCCTCAGGCACTGTGCATTTTTTTCAGAGTTAAAAGTCGCAAATTGAACTCAGTGATAGCTTTTTATCATTGAAAGATTTTTTGTAATCGGATCAGAACTTCCAGAAAAATTACCTTTTAACGTTTTGGGAGCACATTCATTGTGCATACAGTGGAATTCCTTGCCGGAATCTGTGTTTCCTGATAGCTGATTGTAGCTTTAAGTAAATAGTGAAAAAGTTACTTTTAGGCAAGCGTGCTCCATCGTCGAAAACAAATCATCGCTTATCATAAGGCGAGATAGTGGCCAAACTTAAAACTATCACAAAAAAAAAAATTGAAGGTTCTGGCCCTGTGAATTCAGTTTTCAGGTAGAAGGGCATTTACACCCTGTATATCTTTGCATTTAAATCAATTTTTATCGCCCTGTATTTTTTTTATTTATGTGACCTACCACTATTTGTCTCTGCATCACCCAAAGATTGACACTGGTAGAAAATGCCTGAGGCATTAAGTCCGCCTCTGTACTTGTATGTGCATAAAGTGTTAAATAAATAAGGGCACACGAAACTTCAAAGTTAGGTAATTTTTCAGATCATGACTCAACTAGCTTCTGCCAGCGGCTTCGCCCGTGTGAAATAAGTACTTTCCCCCATTATAAATTATAGCCTATATGTTATTTTGATGTATCGACTACATTATTGTAAAGTTTCATCCAAATCTGTCCAGTAGTTTTTGCGTGAAAGAGTAACAAATAACCTCACTAACTTTTACATTTATAATATTAGAAGGATAGTTGAGTTTCGAATATGATGAAAGGTTATTTTAGAAATTTGTTCTAATCGTATATTTTATTGACATCTGAGCTCCTTACTGCTATTATTTTCGCATCAAGCCAAGCAATTCTACATGAAAACGATCTGTATCACTGCCACCCGACAGACAATAATGGTGTATGTAGCAGACTATTTAAACAAGCTGTCATATTTGCTGAAAGCCTGCCGATACAATATCGATCATTATAACAAGGGCTATTGTCGTCTGACACGCACACTGCACATACTCGCCCCTACCACTACTTCCACCTACGTAATTTATGTAAAATCGCCGCACGATGCAATTTACATGTAAAAGCTTTGAGATTGAAGTATTGTGTGCATGAAGTATGAATTTTTAGTTTGTTTTGTAGACTGTTGACCCGTTACTAATGGTTAAATTCAAACTTTTTGATTTATTGAGCGTGAATTTCTGCTGCATTTTATTGCAGTACAATTGCTTGTGGCAGTAGTTTTCTGTTTATTTTATATATTTAAGGAAAAACCAACTGTAGCACAATATGAAATAGTCTATCCTAAATATTACATTTTAAAACAATTATGCTGTTTAAAACTGAATGAGAAGTAATAGTACCTAGGATGGTTTTAATATTAGTACCTAAGTAATTTGATGATGATAATCTTGATCAATTTCAAGATTTAAGTTATTTTATTGTGATTCTTTTTAATTTTACTGCGATTTTTTTTTTAAATTACCGAATTTTAGTGTAATGTAATTTTTTTTCTATTTTAATTAATTTTATTTTATTGACAACGAACTGGATGAATTTTTTGATGACCAATAAGTGGTTTTAAACGCGTTTGTGCATATTATTATTGTCAGTTTATATATATATCTATTAAGTTATTTGTTAGTATTTTTCAGTTTACATAACAGCTTTTCTAAAAAAAATGTCTAATGAAATTTTATTCTAGTTATAAGTTTTCTTTGAAGCGCGTAATTAGTATACAGGGGAATGCCAAAGAAATGCCTGAAATAGACAGAAACTACTAATAGTCCTTAATTTCTATTTAGAATAAAATATGTATAGTGAAATTATTCACAAGTTTATTTAACTAGGGTAAAAATATAAAGATCACTAAAATGTTTAACTTGATATCCGCCATAGAACGCAAACCCATGAAGAGCGGGAGGGCGTGTCAAACTTTTACTGACTAAAACCCACCCCTATTCCTTACTTGCTTAAGTGCCCAGGGGCGCGGTAACTCTGTTACGAATTTATCCGTATCCGCGACTGATTCATACAGCCTACGATACATTTTCTTAAAAAAAAAATTATTTGAATGCATAAATATTATTTTAATTAGATTTAGTACATATAGGTCGAATGAATGATAACTGTGCAATAATTCTAAAAAATAGTACTGACAGTTTGACATTATTGCATTTCATTTCATGATTTTGTGTTCCATGGCGGATTTCGAGTTAAATATTTTAGTTATCGTTATATTTTTTGCCTTAATTAAACAAACTTGAGAATTATTTCATTATACACATTTTATTCTAAATAAAATTAAGAACTATTGCAGTTTCTGTCCATTTCAGGATTTTTTTTTGTATGGGTGATCGGCATTCCCCTTTTCCTGTTTAATGTAAATAATGCTGTTGATTACATGATTGTTAATTTTAAATTTCATTGTTGTGTTCATAATACTTATGTAATTATTTGTTGTTCCAGATAAATAAAATTAAAATTATGATTTTAATGAACAAAACTTTTGTATTGTGGCTCACACAGATGAACTATAGTGCTAAAGTGCTAGCTTGTTTGCAATTTATTTATTTATAAGGCGGTAAGCCTTAAAATATTTCACTTAAAATGGTCTAGTGCTACAATAAAATTAAAAAATCTCCAAAAAACAGTCCAGTCCTGAACCTTATAAAGCTACTTTTACAATGTTCGTCGAACCATACAAGTTCTCAAGCTACCGTAATTTCAATTCCAATTAAACCATTACGTGTTACAGAACCTTTCTGCAAATAAATGAACTTAACAGTACACGCGTCTTCATTTATAATGTACCTAATTGACAATACACGAGCGTAGGTAGTTGAGAATACACGTGCCAAATGCCCCAAACGAAGTTTAAACACTTTCTGGCTTTATTTGTTTTCTATGAAAACGGCAGCCATATAACTTTCCATTCCAGTTTTCAGAAACGAGCATTTAATTTTTCATCCTTTGTTTACGCGTTCTGACGGTTTTTATGTCTAAAAATAAGCCCACGATTATCCCGACTTATAAAAAAGAAAACAAGAGCTTGGATACCCAACAAATTCTTCATTGTGTTTGTTTATTAGCAAAGTATTTTTAAATTGTTGAAGCAAATTGGATCAATATCTGAGTAGCCGTAGTTTTTTTTTTTCAGAAAAGATCTACTTTCCTCATAAATATGTTTAATCCCCGGCCCTTAGAATAGAAATAGGTGATTTAGTTACATAGACATAGCCATTGCCCATAAAACAGTTATATATACTTAATGTTTATTAATTTCACTAACATATTATGAAACAAAGTCCGCAATAAACTCAAAACAACACTGAATGGATTTTCATGCGGTTTTCAACAATAGACAAACTGATTATGAGTACCCGTATGAAGCTGGGGCGGTTTGCTAGTTAAATATATAATGGCTTTTTATAGCCACCAATATCTTAGCAGTATTACTCAATGTTTTCACTAAACGAAAATCCACTTTCAGAAAAAACTAACCATGAAAAAGGTAATTTAAAAAATCCATCATAATTATTAGCTTTTCAAAACTCAACTCATTGGCTAAGATTTACAGCATTATTCGGAATATTCATTGGACATCCAATAAGGCTGATAGGATCGACCTCTTAGTTCATTGAACCGGTGTATATTAAGACAATTGAAGGCCTAATGGGGCAAAGAGGGATTATTGGGGTACAACTGGCCCTGTGGGTACGTTAGGACCCCGCAAAGCCTCGGCTTAGCATCTGGTTCGGGAACCATTAATGTTATGCCGATGAGATGTTTAAATTATGTTGTTTAGGTTCGCAGCTGTGCGCTAAGGTTAACTTAAAGCTAACTTTCCTATGTACCTATGGTAGCTATGGTTTGTGTGCCTGATTAAAGCAATTCGATTTGAATTTAAATGTGCCGTGGACAGTTGGACACGTCTGCGTACATTGCTTACTATACGCACGACACGTCGGATTCTCGTCCCATCGGCATCTGAGAGTACGGGAGAGTGCACCTGTGTTTGAGTACACACTTGTGCACTATGATATCTTCGCTTAGATTGGTCGCCATGGTCGAAATTCGTTCTGAAACCAGACCAGCCAGTGTGGAAATAATATGTGGAAAGTATTTGGTCGCCAAGGCCTTATAACCTAGCTAGGGCGTCTAGCTAATGACGGTTAGGACACGACAAGGTTAGTATTTTTCCATTACAAAACAAAAAAAACGTTTATCTCGAAAAGTGTGTGCGGAGGCGTAGTCTATGACCGACTTTAGGACATGGGTATCCGAAAATAGACTGTAACTATGCCTCATAACAAACTGGAATCGAGAACCTTCGTCAAACTGTCGGTTTTTTTACGTTCTGATTCAAAAAAGTCTATTAAATTTTGTAATCTATATTTATAAAAATGAACCCCTATTTGCTTGGTCACGGCATCACGCGTGAACGATTGGATCGATTTCGCTAATTCTTTTTTTGTTGTGTGCGTTATTGTCAGGAGAAGGTTCATATGAAAGAAAAAAATAAGAAAGTTGCGCGGAAAATCAGAAAATTTCAGAAAACTTCGCGCGTTAGACAGTTCCTAACTAAGACAGGACAATGTCTGTCCAGTCAGCTAGTGAGAAATAATTCTAAAAATATCGTTTTCAAAAACCACAACCTATTTGAAATGCTAAAGTATTTTCTTGAAAAATTTAGAATGCACTACACCTCTCCCCTAATAAGAGCTCCGTGGCTGTGTGGAATACGGAAAGCGTTGAGAGCGCTGGGAGCGGTCGGAGCGGTGAGGGGTGGGAGCAGACTGACCGACGCTAATACAATCGCGGGCTCCACACCTGACGGGCATTTGGTTACCAACGTGTGCAATACTGTTGAGCGGTGAGATAGATGGGAATATTATTTTGAATGGGTTTAGGGCAGTTTGTTGCACGGCTTCTTGTGCGTCGTTATAATAGAGGGAAGTGTGAGCCCTCTACAATTGTTCTGAGAGTTTTGGTTATGCATACAATGCGTGATTTAGTTTTAGTGAAACGTTATCTGAAGTAACAAGCACATCATAGACAATGCAGTCTCCACTGCTGGGTCTTTTTTTTAATTTTTTTTTTTTTGTGGGGTGGGAAATCATCCTATGACTTCTCCCGCTCTGGGCGGAGCGGGAGGGCGTGGCAGACTCTTACTGACTAAAACCCACCCCTGTTCCTTCCTGCCTTTGAGTGCCCAGGGGCGAGGTAACTCTGTTTCGAATTTATCCTCAACCCCCGGGCAGAATACTTACTTCCTTATCAAATCTCTGAAAGCTCTTAATAAATCGTTAAATTACAAAACAAAACTTTGTTCTCAATAATAATTGTAGGCCTATTACTGTCTTTGAATGCGAATAAAGATGATTGCCACAAGTTATACTAATCACTGAGGGGATTAAATTAAATTGAAAACGGAAAGAAAGGGCATTATCTTCCATTTTCCAATAAAGGTGAAACTGGAAGCCCGTTACTTTAAGTTCACTGGGCTTAACTGGAGAGTGGATATTGTGATTTGTGAACGAAATAACGGATTTTATTAGGTCTTCTAAGATATTAAATTTAATGATGTTTGAAACGGAGACATTGCTATAATAACATTTAAAAAAAATTAGTCAAGTGCGTGTTGGATTTCTCACATTAAGGGTTCCGTACCAAATAATGGTATTTGTTAGTAAAATATACATAATATTAAACATTATCACCAAATTTGAATTTCCTATGTCAATCGGCAGTTAAAAAATTCTTCGTAACAAAATTTTGTGACAGACAGACAGACGGACACGTGAGTGACAACAATAGGGCTCCGTTTGGACTCTTCGGGTACGGAACCCCAAAAACTGGCCAAGTGCGTGTCGGATTTCGCACATTAAGGGTTCCGTACCGTATATTGGTATTTCTTACTAAAATATACATAAAAACATTATCACCAAATTTCAAGTTCATAGGTGAATGGGAAGTTAAAAATTTCTTCGTAACAAAATTTTGTGACAGACGACCGACGGACAGACAGACAGACGGACACGTGAGTGACAACAATAGGGCTCCACTAGGGCCCGTCGGGTACGGAACCCTAAAGCAGTTTAATGGGAAAAATTATCAAAGGTCAAAACGTAGATTGGAAATTAATATTCAAGACATCATAACTGAATTATTCAAAACGAAACCATAGATTTTAATTAATTAAGGTTGTTTTTCAAAGTATTCCGTGTACCTACTTATATAATTCTATAGAATGTACAAAACGTTTGATGGTTTCCAAGCAACTAGATTCTTTTGAAAAGTCTGAATCCTCATTGTTGGTCGTCGAGCCACCAGTCACCAAGACGACTCCCTTTTTTTTCTCCCTTGGCAACTTATTTATAACACCACATTACCACAAAATGGGAACTTGTGAATTAAAATTCAAAAGTAAATACAGCTACCTGCTTTCTAGGATTCTGTACCCGAAGGGTCCAAACAGAGCCCTATTGCTGTCACTCACGTGCCCGTCTGTCTATAACAAAATTTTGTTAACTTCCCATTGTTCCCATTGACCTATGAACGTGACATTTGGTGATAATGTTTATTATTACGTTTTTTACAAACAAATACTAATATATTGATTAATCAGATTTTTAACCGACGACAAAAAAAGGAGGAGGTTCTCAATTCGACCGTATGTATATATATATTTTTTATGTATGTTCAGCCCTCACTCCGTCATTTATGAACCGACCTTGATGATTATTTTTTTGTTAGATAGGGTATACCTCAAGGGTGGTCCCATGTCAAGGAAATCAGGATCTGATTATGGAATCCTGATAAAATTGAGAGAAAACCTCGAAAATTGGGCACGAATATTGTTTCTGTTTACTTTTCATAACTTAATCAGGTATTTGCATTTAGGAATCATCACATCATGAAACTGAGCTGATGATGAAAACCATACCTTTCCTAAAAAATAGAAGTTAGATATAAAAATCTGGCTTTAGTGACAGATACCACTTAATATGCTTTGAAGAAAAGGCATCTTTAAAATATTGGAGGTAACCTCAACTGGTCAATATCCTGGGAACCTCATGGAAGGTTGGTTACATCATCAGCTCAGTGCCAAGAGGAATGATGAAGGATTAGAAATTAGCCTCAGAGTGTTAAAAGATGATGCGAGTCACAAAAAACATAAAATAAAAAACTTTTTAACAAAAAATTCAACCGACGAAAAAGAACTATAAAACAAAAAATAAATAAACCTTTAAAGTCTTAAGTATTGAGCTTATTTTATTTACCTACATAAAATATCAAATTTTATAAAAACTAATTTTGAGTCGGCGCCAAATAATAAATATACGAGTATGATTAATTACCTACATCTAGCCTTCTTCATTTCTACGTACATATAAAATTTAGATATTTAATAATCAGATTGTTGTTTGGCGCCGACTCAAAATTAGTTTTTATAAAATTTGATATTTTATATAGGTAAATAAGCTCGATACTTAAGACTTAAAAGGTTTATTTATTTTTTGCTTTTTAGTTCTTTTTCGTCGGTTGAATTTTTTGTTAAAAAGTTTATTTTTATTTTATAATTCCCTCATTTGGTACGGAACCCTAAAAGTGCGAAGTCCGACACGCACTTGGCCGGTTTTTTTCCTTTTCTTACCATAATATATTTAAAAGCAATGCTCACAAAACTCCAAGTTATACGATCTTTAGGTGTTTATTGCGAATCCATTAAAACTTTTGC
Source organism: Polia nebulosa (assembly GCA_951329385.1). NCBI lineage: Eukaryota > Metazoa > Arthropoda > Insecta > Lepidoptera > Noctuidae > Polia > Polia nebulosa. The sequence continues at coordinate 27,327,462 of OX589591.1, read as the reverse complement.
AGCATCTCTATGATTTCTCACGAGAGAGCGTTTACTAGAGCAAAGTTTTCCAATTTAGGTTAGGCTACCCCCAATTCCCCAATACCAGCTACCCGGGGTCAGTGACTTTTGTCAAAAGAGGATTTATTTATAAAGAACTGATGACGGGGCGGAATGTTTATCTTCATGGTCTCTGTCCCAGATATGTACCAATGTTGGATGTTTGGAAATGAGATAAAGGATTATTTAAATTTGCCTTTGAAGTTGGGATGATGTAAAATCTTTTTGACGAAGTTTCCGTTATGAAGGGTAATTTATTTAGCACTGGCGGCTGGAGCGATTTAATCTTTAACCCTGGCGGGTTTTGGTGTTTATAATGAAAATTAATGGACAATTTACTGGTTATATATTTAGTTTTTAGGGTTCCGTACCCGTAGGGTCCAAACGGAGCCCTATTATTGTCACTCACGTGTCCGTCGTCTGTCATACAGGTTTAACAGCCAAACGGTTGCAGCTACAGTCTTCAAATTTTCACAGTCAATCAATCAACCAACTCAGCCTATCGCAGTCCTCTACTGGACATAGGCCTCTCCCAGGCTGCGCCACAATACCCTGTCCTCCGCCTTCCGCATCCAGTTTATTCCAGCCACCTTCTTAAGGTCGTCGGTCCATCTAGCTGGTGGGCGTCCCACACTACGCTTGCCGATACGCGTTCTCCACTCCAGGACTCGTCTGCTCCATCGGAATCTTTTAAGCATCTTTTTGACCCAAAGCCATACAAATGATGAATGCAATACATTTGGTAGGGAACCTTAAATGTGCGATGTCCGACACGCACTTGGCTGGTTTTTGTAGAATTTTCCTTTTTTTTTTTTCGGGGTGGTGGGAAATCATCCAATGACATCTTCCGCTCTGGGTGGAGCGGGAGGGCGTGTCAGACTCTCACTGACTAAAACCCACCCCTGTTCCTTCCCTGCCCTGAATACCCAGGGGCGCGGTAACTCTGTTTCGAATTTATCCACAACCCCTGGGCAGGCATCGGCCGCCATGACGGGCCCCTTCATGTTTTGCTGACAAATCCTTGACGCGCGTGGAACACTACGTGCCATCGACTCTCTGGCCTGGTGATGATCGGATGGCGAGTTACCCACTACTCGCCGTCCGCAGGCCCGGGTTTGACGTTAGATATGATAATATATTTAGAAGTTTAGAAGACATAAGTACCTATCTCTCCAAAGTTTGGCCCATATTTGGCACAAGTTCCCGCCGAACATTATCGTACAAAACACACACGTAGATAACAGGTCATTAAACCCTGATGGCAGTGAAATAAAACCGGGGCAGACTGTATTCGCACAGTTTGGTAAAAAATGGCCTCGGCACGCACCAGATTTATTGTACCGACGCCATTTTAGTTTTCAGTGTAACGTGAAAGAGAAAAATCGAGTGTGAAGGGTGCTTTATTTTCAGACGGGCATTTTCAACGTTTTCTAGACACAGATTGTTATTTACATATTTGTTTCATTACGTACGTTCCTGTTTTAGTTCTGTTGTAGGTTTAAAATAAATCTATTTAAGTAGCACCACTTTCTGGTAACTTATCGCAATTTTGTAGTTTATCGTAATCCAGGCTGACTTACTCATCCGGGCCTGCGGACGGCGAGCAGTGGGTAGCTCGCCGTCCGATCAGCACCAGGCCCATGAGTCGACGGCGCGTAGTGTTCCACGCGCGCCTCAAAGAGGTGATTGTCAGCCACCACTGACGGGCCCCATCGTGGCCGGTGCCTGCATACCTAGGGGTAGCGGACAAATTCTGAAAATGAGTTATCGCACCCCTGGACACTAAGGCAGGGAAGGAACAGGGGTGGGTTTTAGTCAGTAAGAGTCTGACACGCGTGAATCGGATGATTTCCCACCCCACAAAAAAAAACTAAGGCTGACCTTACTCATAGGCTGTTTTCACTGTTCGGTAATTAATACTGTATTATAATAATTAAGAGATGATTTATGTTTTCTCTTGTTCTTTTTTTTTTTTTTTTTTTTTTTTTTTTTTTTTTTTTTTTTTTTTTTTGTGGGGTGGGAAATCATCCTATGACTTCTCCCGCTCTGGGCGGAGCGGGAGGGCGTGTCAGACTCTTACTGACTAAAACCCACCCCTGTTCCTTCCTGCCTTTGAGTGCCCAGGGGCGAGGTAACTCTGTTTCGAATTTATCCTCAACCCCCGGGCAGACCTCAACCCCCGGGCAGTTTCTCTTGTTCTTTGGGTCGCTGGGACTACAGTATATCAAATGAAGCCCAAAACTTCGCCACTTCTACGGCGTCGTGTCGTCGGAGACAGGTGAAAGCCGACGGCTGGATGAATTGATAACACAGTTTAATGGGGAACCACAACTAAAAAGTGAAAGAAAATAAAAAAAACTTTTTACAAAAAATCAGAACCGATTTTCAAAATAAGTGCACAATAACTTTAATTTCGGAAGTCGGTGTTCCTGGTTTTGAGTCTTCCTTTTTTGACATCGACTTCCGAAATTAAAGTTATTGTCACTTTTTTGGAAGTCGGTTCTATTTTTTTGTAAAAAGATTTTTTATTTTTTACTTTTTAGTTGTGGTTCCCCATTAAACTGTGTTGTCCGTGATAGTAGCATTCGCGGTTGATTTGCTGTCAATTTTTGAAGAGTTCCGTTGTCTGTCTCCGAGACCCATCATCAGATCTATATGAAATTTAAATTGTACCATTTCGGATCAAACCCCTTTTGAACAAAAAAAGAATTTTGCAATTTCGTCAATATATGACGGAGTTAACAGAACATACATAAAAAAAAAAATGTGAGCCGTCACGGGACGCCTGGCAGATGTGAAACATCGACATTATTTTGTAAAAGTAATATGCAGAACAGAATGAAGAAAAAAAAAATTAAAAAAATTAAAAAATTAAAAATTAAAAAATTAAAAATTTAAACATGTAGTATGGCGATTACTTTACTATTTGATGGTGTAACAACAAAACAAAAAAACATCGTATAGCGTGGCGACGCGTCGCCACGGCATGCGTCGCCACGCCAGAAATCGGTTTTACGTGCGGCTATAGATGTTTCACATCAAAAATACAAACATCCGAATTGATGATAACCTCCTTCTTTTTGAAATCGGTTAAAAATATGAATTCCTAACAAATTGGGGTAGGTGTTTTCATTTATATACCTAACTACGTGTGTGCATTTATCCACAAAATGGTTAACTAACGAACAATTAACAAAAAATACCTTTATAAAATATTTCCAATCAGATCAGCCAACATGGCGAAAACTCGCATTGTTCACCAGATATTTTTGCAAACATTCATTTAGCTTTGATTGGACGTGATGAACGAATGGCGGACGATATTGTGAATAACTAAATAACCAATCAAATTAGTTCGGTTCCCAGCTATATTGAAATTTGTTCGCAGTTTGATTAAATGGATTTTCAATACAGAATTCAAAATACGGAGTTACAAATATTTTGATTAACAAAATACACTTCTGGACACATCTTTTGGCCCACCTTAGAGTTTAGGTTTCGATGGCCCCTACCGAAATATGATTGCTAGATTGAACAAAAACTGTTGATGCAGTTTTAAACCTGATACATTTTACCATCTTTTTCGATCGTATTGTTTTAAATTTGAATTCAGAATACCATACGACATTGAGCTACGCCTAACAAGTCGGATATGCGCCTTGTTAAAGGCAATTGATTTTTGAATAAAAAACATGTTTTATCAAATAAAGGTTTAATTTAATAACGCGTGTTGCCTCCATGGGCATCTACCACAGCTCTCATACGATTAGGCATAGAGTTTATCAACCGCTCTATGAAATTTTGAGGGATCATCTCCCATTCCTCTTCTATGGCAGTTTTCAACTCCTGCATCGTCTGGGCAACTGGCTGACGAGCCCTAACACGTCATTTTAGCTCGTCCCACATGTGCTCAATGGGGTTCATGTCTGGGCTTCTGGCTGGCCAGTCCATAACTGTGATGTTCACATCCCGAAGATATTCCCTAACGATGCCGGCCGCATGGGTTCTTGCATTATCATGCATAAAAAGGAAATTTGGGCCCACATAGTCCGCGTATGGTATCACGTGAGGTTCTAAGCACTTACGAATGTACCTTTCAGCATTTAATGTTGGCAGCCGTGGTCCTGTAACAATCTCAAGTTGAGTTTTGCCGCTCACGGATATACCGCCCCAGACAGTCCATGAGCCACCGCCATAAGCAACCCTCTCTTCAAAGCAGCATTGTGCGAAACGCTCTCCCTTACGTCGGTAGACCTTCTTCCTTCCATCATTGCCATGTAACACAATTTTAGACTCATCAGAAAAGAGTACACGGCTCCAATCTTGCTGTGTCCAATTTAAATGACTGCGTGCGAAATGAAGGCGCGCTGTTCGGTGGGCTCGCGTTAGTTTGGGCCCATTAGCTGGCTTGTGTGGTACCATATCGCGTTCTTTTAACCTTCTCCGAACAGTTCGAGCGCTCACAGATACTCCGTGGAAGTCGCGAAGTTGTTTTTGTATCTCAATGGACGTTTGGTGACGATTTCTCAAGCTGGTCGTCACGATGAATCGATCCTGCCTTTCAGTTGTGAACCGAGATCGTGGCCTTCCTTGGCGACGAACAAAGCCGCCAGTCTCTAGGTACCTCCGATAAACAGTTCGGACCGCAGATCGACTTAAATTAAGTTGAGCACTCACATTTCTTTGGCTGTGTCCGGCCTGAATAAGTGCCACAGCTTGGGCGGTGACTTCAGGTGAAGTATCCATAGATTATTGATAGAACCTCACCTTAATGTTAAGAATAAGTAATGTTTGTTGCAAAACCAAAGATATCAATCACTTTTTCAAGAATTAAATCCAAGTAAACCAATAAAACCAAGTTTTCTTAGTATTCGATTGTTTGATATCAACAAACAGGCTCCAAATTGTCTTTTGTTTCTTTAAATTCTGTGTTCGAAATTCAAAAAAAGACTATTGAATGAAATTGTGAATGTGCCAGGTTCAAAACTGCATAAAAACTTTTTGCTCGACCTAATATAAAATTTTAGCTAGGACCAAACGAAACTGAAAATACAAGGTGGGCCAATAGATGTGTCCAGAAGTGTATGTTTGGTATTTAGTAGGTTACTTTTATTGGATGAGGGATGCACGTACCATCCACCATAACCCAGCAGTAAATAGTGTTACGTCGACCGTATTACACTGGAACGTTCGAGAATGTGGTCGAAGTTTCCAGAAGTTTCCACTAGGTTCGAGAACATTCCATTGTGGTACTGTGTAGAAGTTCATAGATGTTTCTAGAATATTCCACTATAGGATAGTTCAACAATGTTCTGGAAACTTCCAGGACCGTATAAATAGGCCGGACGGCGGGCAAGTGAGTCAGTCTGATTTCGACTACGGATGCGAACGGATGCGAATACAAGCGATTACGAAGAGAATAGTGATTATTAGCGAATTAGTGTTTGTGTTTATAAGTTGTTGAGTTAATAAAGGATATTTAGTTAATTAATTGTTGTAAAATAATTTATCCCATACCCAGCTCGTAACAATAGGTAGGTCATTTCAGGCTGCAATGATGATAGACCTTCTTGGAAAGCCTGGATTATTTATTTTACCATATGATTGGAGATAGAAAAGTTGAAAGGGAACCGCTTATCTTGGTATGGTCATGTGAAGAGGAGAGATGAAACACATGTAACTACTTTTAGTTACATGTGTTTCATCCATCCCAACTCTTTAGTTATGAATATAAATGTGAATGGATGGAGAGGGAGAGGGAGACCAAAGAAAAGATGGATTGATTGTGTGAGGAGTGATATGAAAGAAAAGGGAGTTAGTGATAGCGTGACGGCTGACAGGACTGAATGGAAGAAAAAAAAGGGTTGCGCTGACCCCAAGTAACATGGGATAAGGGCAGGAAGATGATGATGATGAAGATTGCATATAGAAGATTGCAGTGAATATATACAGATGATCACAGACGTTTTAATAAAAGACTTGAGCACTTACTGTAGTCAATTACCGTCTATTTTAGGCTTGACTTAACAACAAAGTAAGTAACTTCCACAAGGACACAGTAAGCACACATTACCATTATAACCCCATACAAAAAGAATTGGACCACAAATGTCTCTCTGCCGTGTTTTACCGCCAACGATTCGGCATGATTTATTCATTTGTCCATAAATTCGGTCATAAGCCGGACATATTTATTTTGTATGAAATATCGGTTTTACCCTTGGTCGGTAATGTGATATTTTCTCCCATTGTTATCCTCGCTTTCGGGTTTGACCCTTGATACTTTGGATATTATATTCCGGCGTTTTTTTGCTGGCGCTACGTTTTATGGCCTCACTTGAAGTTACAAACATGGCGTACGTATGCGGAAATCTGTTGAGTGCTTCTCCTATTTTCCTTCAATCGTATAAATAGAGCAAAGAGCTTTTTGTTAAGAAGCCTATTCAATGTTTTTAATCTTTATTTCTGAATAAAAATACGTTACATGTTATGTAAGGTTGCTGATTGAATTTCGGAAGCGAGATCATATTTTCTTTTTCATTTGAAGATGTTACCGACATAATTAAAATGTATCTTTTATCTATCTGGAAATATGGCTTCCGCACCCAGTCTTGGAGGATCATTGTATGTGACAAAAAATGTATGCTTGCTAAGAGATTTACCTATTGAGATTTGTTTTATATGTAACTTACTTACCAAATAAAGGTCCAAATTTGAGAGTGTTTAGGATACTAACCTCTGATCTCTGCTTATATTCTTGGCATACCTACTCTACATCTGTTTAACACTTCAGAGGAATAGTGAATTTACAAGTAGGTACTATTGTGCTCACGAACTGGAATGAAGTGCACTCGGTTATAGCCGGACTACAAGAGACAGACACTAAAGTGCATTCACTTACTTCGAACCCGTAAAACTTCGCGGATCTGATACTCAAAACACTGCGGAATTAACAATAAAATGTTTACGGAATTGGTGGAGTAATCATGCAGGGCGAATCGTAAAAGTCGAGTAGTCTAGAGGTTACCCAAGACAATTGGAGTATTTTTTGCAAAAATCAAGCTTATAGATAGATCTAACTTCTAAACTTTCGTACTTATAATATTAGTAAGATACTACTTGTGAAATTTTATGAGAATGTTTTTGACTTTTGACGACTTTTGATTTTTGACGGCACGGTTGGCACAGTGATTGAGCGTTCGGCTGCTACGCTGCGTGTCGTGGGTTCGATTCCCGCGCGGAACAAATATTTGTATGGCCTACAGATAGTTGTTCCGGGTCTGAGTGTCTTGTGTATGTGAATTATACATGTTTTTGAACGCGCCCACGATACAGGAGTAATTCCCAGTGTGGGGTAAAGTTTAAAAAAAAATTTTGTTACTCTTTCATGCAAAAACTACTGAACGGATTTTGATGAAACTTTACAGTAATATAGCTTTTACATCAGAATAACACATAAGATATAATTAACAGTAGGAGAAGTACTAATTCCATGCGAGAGAAGCCGTTGGCAGAAGCTTGTAGTTTATAAATGTGTAAGTTTGGATAGATGTTTTAGATGTTTGTTACTCAATCACACCAGAAAGCTGAACGGATCTGGATAAAATTTGCCACAAAGGTAGATTATAGTCTGGAATAGCACATAGGCTATTTATAATGGGAGAAGTACTCATTCCATGCGGGCGAGGCCGCTGACAGAAGTATTTAATAATTGATTCTTTAGTTTTTCAGGAATTCAAACATAAAGGCACTTTCTATATGTGGTAAATAATGTTCTTTGAAAGAATGAGAGATACAATTAAACTCTTTTAGGTGGTTGTACCTCGTTGTTATTGTTGCATTATGAACTCATTAAAGGCTCCGCGGTTCTAGAGCCTTTAACAGCTTAAAATAACAACTCTTAACGTCAACAATTCGTTATATTTCAAGAATAAGGCGCTTACTTGTATAGCTCTGACAATTGCGCGTTTCCTTAAAAGCAGAAACAGCATTTTATACTGTTTGACTTTCAAAATAGAGTTGAAAATTGCCTGAGCAAAAATGTTTTCAGTCGATATATATTTTCAATTGTACTAAGTGAATGGTCCCACATAATATCTTTGGCTTGGCAAAGCTTTGCGGTACACGTGTCAGTTGCCATTTAAATTGAAGCTTTATTGTCAATTTACGTCACAGATTACCTAATGTTCGTGCGTATATTAATAACGTTTCACTTAATATCTGCTTTATGATGTGTATGGGAAACATAAATATATTGATGTTATTCGTGCTTTATAAGTGACTAGCATCTGGCCGCAACTTTGTCCGCGTGTTTTAGCATAGAATACGTCCTGTAGCTCGCAAACCGTGCTCCTTTCTAGTAGCACAAGAACTTTTGTAATTGGATCAGGACTTTCAGAAATTACCTTTCAAAGACATTTAACAAACTATTTTATCTCTTTAATATAAATAGATAACATTGAACCTTAAACCTTCGAGGCCTTATTTTTTATTCCTTCTGGGCCTAAAGCAACATTTAGACAATGCAACAACTTGCATGCAAGTTTCACTACATTGCGACATTTGTTTGGTCAACTGAATTCATTGTCCCTCAATAGTCCGCAATGTAACGCAACTCGTATGCAGGTTCTTGCATCGTGTAAATGAGACTTTATTTACATAAAAAAAATGGGCAGTCATGGGGACTATCGACAGAAGTGAAAACTGTGTGCTACGCGTCGTAGCATTCGTAGGGGTGTCGGTGTCGGTGGCGAGTTTTTTCCCATTTCAAAAATGCCCAACGCGCCTAAAGAAGTTTTCACTTCAAAAATTGCCATGTGCTTAGTTGTTAAACACCCATAAGTAGGTTCTTAATTCAAAATTTTCTACGGAGAATTTTAAATTAAGAATCTGCTAATCGGACGGATATTATAAATAAGACCTTTTTCTTTTTTTGTGAGAGACCTAAAAAAAGTTTTGAGTTTTAGAGTTTACTTACCTAGCATAACTTCAGCTTTAGACCCAGAATAGCTGAGAGTTTTCTCTAATGGACTGGTTTCACCGACAAGCAATTTGTTTGAGACTAGTCTTTTTTCTCATAGCGATTTCCTCATGGATGCGCTTTGTCTAAGGAAGTCAGAGTCCAGACTCCTTCCGACTAAATCCTAGTGTTTTAGTAGAGGGGCTTTGGAGTCCAATCAAAGCTAAGAGGACTCTACAACAAGGCAAACTCCTTTAACGTGTCAACAATACACATATCACGCACACAAGGTTCCATTTCCACGGACAATTTTTCAAAATTATCCACAAATAGTTACAAGGAAGAATCTAAGTGGAAAATACGGTATCCCGTCGCCATGGAGATTACCGCTATAAATCAGAGAGTGGAACCGCATTCATGCATATATCAGCACTGGATACGTGCCTCCTGGTGTAATGGCCGTGTTTCGCTGTGTTATAAGTATAGTTGGATATTTTTCCTTCTGACTTTGTGTAGGGAAATCTAATATGGGGGAAGTTTGAGGTAGTTTTTGTAGAGATTCTTAAGAATTATGGGCTATTTGCTTACACTGTATTGTGTGGGCTATTTGCTATTTGTTTTGACTGGCCTGTTGGTCTAGTGGTTAGTGACCCTGACTGCTATGCCGGAGGTCGTGGGTTCGATTCCCACCCAGGACAAATGTTTGTGTGTTAGAGCACGATCATTTGTTCTGTGTCTGGGTGTAATTTATCTATAATATTTATGTATTTAGAAATATATAAGTATGTTTATCAGTTGTCTAGTACCCATAACACAAGCTCTGCTTAGCTTGGGACTAGATGGCGTTGTGTGATAGTTGTGGAATATTATATTATATTATTATTACTGTCTGTAACTGACTGATAGCAGTCTATCAGTAACAGACAATATACAGCCTTAAAATATGCTTAAGTAAGAGGAAGACGATGGTAGAAGTGCACTTTAAAATTATTCTTTGATCCGCAACCTCTAAGCACTTTTTACGATGTTTAAAGATCATGCAAATGACTTCGTCGGGTGCAATATTAGCAGCAAAATTAGCAGCAGTAAAATTATAATTATTTGAGAGTGTATGTTAAGGGCCTACCATCCCGTAAGTGGCGCCCTCATTGAATAAAAATTCCTATCTTAGCATAGATAATAAAGATGAAGGAATCCTATGTTGCGTTTGTTACAAAAAGGATAAGGATACGTTTTTATAACAGGACTCAGTGTTTCGTATCCAAAGCAAAAGTGTCAAAAATGGCCGTTTTTGGTACTTTTGCTTACTTCTTTGGATACGAAACATTTTCAGTATTGTTTTAACTACGTAAAAATACCTTATCCTCTTTGTAATAAACGCAACATAGGATTCTTTCATCTTTATTTTCTACGCTTTGCTACGATTTGTGGCGCCACTTGGCGGATATATACGCCTTAAAGAATAGTTCTGTTGGGATGTCAGCTTTTGATGTGAGTGTAGAGGTTGGTGATACTTGAAATGACTTAGGTAGTCCAGACTATTTACGTTGATATTCAGGTTCATTGCAGAACGTCGAGGTTTTTTTTTTTTTTTTTTTTTTTTTTGGGGGGTGGGAAATCATCTAATGACTCTTTCCGCTCTGGGGTGGAGCGGAAGGGCGTGTCAGACTCTTACTGACTAAAACCCACCCCTGTTCCTCCCTGCCCTACGCGCCCGGGGGCGAGGTAACTCTTTCGAATTTATCCTCCACCCCCGGGCAGGCACTGGCCGTGGCAGGCCCCGTCCTTTGCTGACAACTCTTTGAGGCGCGCGTGGAACACTACGCGCCGTCGACTCTCGGGCCTGGTGCTGATCGGACGGCGAGTTACCCGCTACTCGCCGTCCGCAGGCCCGGGTCTACGGTGGCCGGAGATCGTCTCGCAGCCCCCGGCGTCTCCTGCGACGGCTGCTGCTGGGGGCGCTAGGGCGATTCGGTCTCTGTTGAATCTCCCTAACGTGTGCCGCCTCCCTCTTCGCGAGCATTACTGCTTCGCAGAAGTTGGAGACGGCCCCCCATTCCCTCTCACTCCGTACCATGGCCTGAACCAGGGCACGGCGCGAGAGGTCGCTGCCGCCTATCGCATCCACGAGGACACGGCGGTGTTCTGCCCAGGCGGGGCAAACCTCCACCGTATGCTCCACCGTGTCCACGGGGCGATCCTCGCAGAACGTCGAGGTAGCGCAATGAATATTCAAAAATAAATTTAACGTAGATGCGTAGCACGTTGGTGGTTGGTCGACCATCGCGACCGACCTATCGTGGTGGCCGTAATTGACAGCACACGTCCTTAAGGGCCTACTACAGGCCAAGTGGCGCCCTCATTCAGACAGGCAGACGGACGGACGGACAGACAGACAGACTAACAGACGGACAGACGCATAGACGAACAGAAGGACAGATAGACAGACGGACAGACGGTCGACGGACAGATGGACAGACAGACAGACGTACAGCCGGACAAATGTACAGACGGACGACGGACAGATGGACAGATGGACAGACAGACGGATAGACGGATAGACGGACAGACGGACAGTCGCACAGACGGACTGACAGACAGACGGACAGAAAAAAAGGACGAACAGACGAGCATAAGGACAGACGGAATGACGGACAGAACAGTCACAACTTTTTGTCCCGAAGAATTTTTTAACTTCTCATTGACCTATGAACTTGAAATTTGGTGATAATGTTTATTGTTACGTATATTTTACTAAAAATACCAATATATTGATAAATCAGATGTTTTCTTTAATAATTCCCTCATTTGGTAAGTCGCATGGAAAGTTTATACAGTTGAAAAAAATCCATTGCGTGGTTTAGAAGAAGTTAGAGGAGAAACAGACATGTCAACAGACGCGGACAGCGACTTTATTTTATACTTACTACTAGCTTCTGCCAGCGGCTACGCCCGCATGGTAAAAGGTTGCCTATATTATCCAGGTTATAATCTATCTGTGTGCAAAATTTCATTCAAATCCCTTCAGCCGTTTTTGCGTGATTGAAACACAAACATCCAGACTTTCGCATTTATAATATTGTTAGTAGTATTTAGAAATATGAATGAATGAAACAAGTGTCTATTTACCGGCTGCTATCGTGTTGTATCTACCTACTATTAGTATACTACAATGATTTACCAGAATAGAACTATCAACATTTTCTGCAGATGTAGTCGGATCATGGTCTTCGTGTTTCGATTCTGATGATTCTATGATCTAGATTTCCTGGAACCGTTTCGTAATAACTTATTAAAATCAATTGTGAAAAAAAGGAAAAACATTAAAATAAATTAATATTTAAATGTAAGTCGTCGAGATGTGTAACTATTTTGATGTAAAATAAAGTATATTCTTTTCAACATCAGATAATAACAAAAACTAAAGACGTACATACACCCTATTCGCTGAGGAAAAAATCTTTTTGTTAACAAACAAACGTCAGATGGTTATAATCAGACTAATTTTAACACCTTACAACGCAAAATGGTTACTTTTGTAGCTCTTTAATTTGTTATCATAATACCTAGTTATGAACTTTCGAGATGCTTTTGAATGTCGACTATTGGTTTTGGTTTTAATAATACCTTTTTTGTTTAAACATTAAATATATTGATATTATTGTAAAATACAGGAAAATAATAGTTCAAATGTTTGATATATGTGTATTTGGTTGTTCAATGAAATAAACATCTTCTCATGATATTTTACTTTTTATGGTTTGTTTATCTTTCATTTTTTCTCTCAGCGAATAGAGTGGGTATAGATATTATTTAGGTATAATAAGTAGGTAGGTACTAACAAAACCAGATGCATTTTATTAGCCTTTAGAACTGCATTTTTTCTTGATTTAGTTGGTCTTGGCATTATTATTAAATTTATTTACACAATGCACAATATAAGTAAACAAAAGTATTTACAAATTAAAAAAGAAAGTAGTCTACAAATCTAAAGCGTCCACGCGCACGATCACGCTGGGTCCTCTGCGGCGAGCTAGTCTCTGAGCGCACACTAAAACAAAAACTTAGTAAATATTTGCACTAACACATACGTATTCGCTTAGTCGGACGATAACACGGCGGAGCAGCGAGCGACACAGCCATCCCGTCTCAATGTTAGCGCGCGACTGACTCCACCCCCATAGTGAGCCAGAATATATACTTTAAACGGATTAGACCTTACTTTGTAAGACTTTCTTTGAAAAATATTGATTGATTTAGATAAGCTATGTACCATCAAAAGAACATCTAACGATCAATTAGTCTGTGTAAAAATAGTTTTAAATATTGTAGCCGTTTATGAGGAGTAGGCAAAATAGCAAATAGAGTAGCATGTTGTTAAATATTTTTTTAAGCCAAAAATATTAGTTACATTGAAAAACCGTAATGTTACAAATAAAGTACATGAATCAATGCTAAATATATATTTTATTCAAAACCATTACCCTAGCCGTTACCAAGGAGTAGGCTTTAGAAAGTACCCGTTTTATGGCACTTTACTGGAGGTAGGCCCTTAAGGCGAAATCTGAACAAGTGTTGTTAAGCTCTGGATATAGTACAATATTTAAATATCTTCTCCATCTTCGACCACATCATCGCTTACCATCAGGTGAGATAGTGGTCAAACGCGTGCCAATCAACAATAAAAAAAAAAAATCTACGCCTGAACAATCATATTTTTTCTTTTACGCCAAACATTTCATTACTTGTCTTTGACGTTAGTCTTTATCTTTCATCCTATATTTTACTTTATCATTCGTGTGATCTTTTGAATAATGTAAAGAGAGAATGGAATAGTACGACACAATTGTTTGGCGTTCCTTTGTTATAACTCTCCTTTATGCTGATCGAATGGAGATAAGGTTATCTTGCTCCACATAATCGTAAATACAAAACACTTATATACTGACAAGGGCGTAGCTTTCAAATGGGAGGGGGTCCGAAAGATACAAAGATAAGATTTTTCCTGGGTTTCGCGCAATAAAGGAGTTACTTAGCCCCCCTTATGTAGTGGTAGTAGGTGGCCAGTCTTAACGGAGATTAGCCAAGTACACTGGATATTTTATAATGCATAAGCGCGTGCGCAGACATAAGTGCACTCTCTGTTTCTTTACTCTCATAGACAGGTGGGACGGCTATCCGACACGACCCAGAGATAAGGCGGAGGACCAACGGCTTTACGTGCTTGGGTTTCACACCAACAACTTCAAAATGCCGGGCTACTACTGAGTAATTCCTAATGGAAAAACCAATAGAACTTTTTGCCCGAACCGGGATTCGAACCCATGAAATCACGCTCAGCAGTCACGCTTCCGCCTGACGCAGGTCGGACACGGATGTTTCGGGAGGTTCCTGTGCAGGATAAGACGGAAGGAAACGCCCGGATGTCCCCACTGTGAGCATACGGTGGAGATCTGCCCCGCTTGAGTGGAGCCCCGCCGTTTCCTCGTGGAGGCGATCGGCTGCAGCTAACTCTCGCGCCCGGCCCTGGTCCAGGCCATGGTACGGAGCGAGAGGGAATGGGAAGCAGTCTCCTCCTTCTGCGAGGTAGTAATGCTCGCGAAGGAGGAGGCGGAACGGGTGAGGGAGGCTCAACAACAGAGTCGCCCTCACGCCCTCAGCAGCAGCCGCTGCAGGACATGCCCTGGGCATAGGACGTCGCGAGACGATCTCCGGCCACCGAAGACCCGGGGCTGCGGACGGCGAGTAGTGGGTAGCTCGCCGTCCGATCAGCACCAGGCCCGAGAGTCGACGGCGCGTAGTGTTCCACGCACGCCGCAAAGAGTTGTCATCCAACATGATGGGGCCCGTCATGGCCGATGCCTGCCCAGGGGCTGTGGATAAATTCGAAACAGAGTTGCCGCGCCCCTGGGCACTGAGGGCAGGGAAGGAACAGTTTTAGTCAGTAAGAGTCTGACACGGCCTCCCGCACCATCCAGAGCGGGAGATGTCATTGGATGATATCCCACGCCCCAAAACGAAAAAAAAAGCTGTCACGCTTGCGACCACGGAACCAACGAGGCAGTTCGATTCATCTTCAGAGTTGAACTGTAACTTGGATAGCCTACATTCTACATTGTAGGTACGTTGATCAGCATGACAGACCTACAAAATATTTATTAAGGTTCCGAAAGTTCGAATGAAAAACGGAACCTTATACGATCACGTGTGTCTGTCTGTCTGTCCGTCTATCACAGCCAATTGCTCCTAATTAACTTGACCGATTCAGTTGTAATTTGGCACACACATGAATATCTGTGACCCAAACGCGGACATGCAACGTAAATAAATTAATTTGGAATGTGGGGGTCACTTTTGGGGTGCAAATCAGAAAAAAAAATTAAAAAAAATTTCAAACTGTACTATGCTACATACCTAATTATCAAATGGAAGGGTTTATTTATTGTAACGATTTTTTTTTTGTTTTATTAATTTTAAATATGTAGTTTTTAAGTTACGAGTATTTAAGAAAATAGATGAAAAATGACCATCCCACCCACTTATCTCCAAAACTACTAGGCCTAAAATTTTGAAAAAAAAAAATACAGAATGTACTACGAGTCCGACTCGCTCTTGACAGGTTTTTTTTAAATCGATTCTAAAACATCCAAACAACAAAACTGAAAAAACTGCGGAACCCAACGTGATGAATATAGATTGTAAGCCTACTTCTTTCAGACAGCGATAAGTGGATCCTCTCGCTTTTATGATGACTCGCATTATTGATGACTTGCTTTTATTATTCAAATGTCGCTTCACGGATTTCTATTCTTGTTCTTCGCAGTTTTTCGGGAATATGGCATCGAATATCGCACCTTTATTCTCCATTGGGAAAGGAATTATAACGAAGTATAAAATACAAAAATAGTATATAGATAGAATAAACTTTATTGCACATCTTTAAATATTATGCGAATATCTTCGCATAATATTTAAAGAAAAAAAATTAACCTTGATAGGCCCGAACTTGACCACTATCTCATCTGATGGTAATTGATGATGTGGTCGAAGATGGAGCACGCTTGTCTAGAAGTAACCTATTCACTCTTGTCTTAAATAATTATTCACTCTTGTCTTAAATAATTATTAGTACATTTTAATTTAATTTTATCAAATTTTAATTTAGAACTTTAGTTTAATTTATATTTTGTTCTTGAAATCTTTAATTATATTTTTAACAGGCTCTGTAAACATTTACACAGACATGGAAGAGTGAGGTCTTCTATTACAGGTATCTCAATACTTAAAAGAAGGCCTCTACATAATACTTATAAACTGTTGATTACGTTAATAAATTATTATTAAAGACTCTCCGGTTGTAGCTATATAGCTAATATTAGTACATAAACTAAAGAACACTTGTAAGTCTTCTCAAGAAACGATTTTCCTAAATCTCCACTTGAGCTCACAACACAATGCGACCTTCTCAGGAAATCCTCGCGAGCTAAGTCTTCGATCCAATGAGGTCAAGGTTGCCGGTGACGGATTCCCTAGCAAATTAACGACGACTTGCCAAGATCCGCCGATATAGCTCCAGATCCCTCACCTGACTACAGATCCGGGACGAGATCCGGCTAATGAATTCCGACGATTTACCTCCGGCCCGCGACGGAATCTCATCTTGAAATCCTATGTTACTGCTCAAGAGTTTTTACTTAGGGATTACGCGTTCTTGAGATGCTGAATAAAATATCAGAGTATTGGATAATAATTATTTGATTACTTTTACAAGGAAAGTAAAAGAACCCAGTTTTCCTTAGGGATTTCAATTGAGGAAATATTAATATACAAGTCTTGAAGTTTTTGCGTTCGGAATCGTAATTTTGATTTTAATGATTCTGGCCACTACACCGTATCTAACATGACCGTGCTAGGAACGTATCAAGCACGGAAAGAAACATGACACGCTGTTGATACATTCTAGTGGGCCCACTAGAACGTATCAACAGCGTATAGTAACGGTTCAGTTTCAGTTTCCGCGTATCATACGAGTATCATCCCCGTATCATCTGCGTGTCTTATCTGTTCACGTTATCTCGGTTGCACCTAGTAGTTCACCTGTGTTTACATGTGAATCAGACGCGTCAGGAAGAGCGAGACAAAATTTTTAATTGGAAAACTATTTCCTATTAATTTTTTTTTTGTAGTTCTAGTTGAGCTCCTTAAAGTTCTGAGTTGAGCTACACGATAACTGACAATGCTACTCGTAACTTTCTGGACAGGTCCACTTAAACCTGCACGGTACTTTCCTCAAAAGCTCATCTCAGATATTAACGTACATGGTTCTCATATGATTTGACCAGTACATATTGTATGGATTAGAACACTTTAAAAGAGACTTTGACCTCTTAGTTTGTTTCGGTGTTCCTTATAATATATTTACTGAATAAATATCATTAACCATTTATTATTTCCATACCTACAACACAACAACAACAACAACAACAACAACAACAACAACAGAACTCTCAGTGCGCAAGTCCGACTCGCACTTGGCCGGTTTTTTATTTGATTCATACGATGTGAGAAAATAAAAGTCTCAAAATATATTTACTGTTTTGTAGCTCATGTATGGTCAATAATCGGACTAAAATTTAGTTAAAGGCTTCCGCTACTCTGTAGTATATACAAGGTGTAACGGAAAGGTGTGGTCATATTTTAAGAACTGGTTCTGCCCATGACAACATTCTCAAAAAAAAAAAAAACAAAAAAAAAATTTGGGCTTTCCACGTAAAGCTATCATCATCTGATCAATAAATATAAATAATAATAATCAATTTATTTCAAGTATTTAAGACTCATATCAATTACAATAAATAATATACACATTAGTCACACACAATTACAATGTCAAAAAATAAACATATCAAACAATTATTATTATAATTTTTTTTAGTTTTCTTGAAGAAAGTAGTTCATATCGATGGGCAGATGCAATTCTTAAAATATGACCACATATTGTGCGCATTTTGAGTGAACTCCTACACAACCGTCGCTTCCAGGTATACTTCCAATCCACCAAGAGCAGATGGCGTCGGCAAAAGAACGGTCTCCCTCAGGGCAGTGTGCTGGCGCCAACGCTTTTTAACATCTACACCAACGACCAGCCTATCACCCAACACACAGAGCGATTCCTTTACGCAGATGACTTGGCCCTAGCGACACAAGCACCGACTTTTAACGACGTGGAGCACGAACTAACAGTGGCACTCGATTTATTGGGGAAGTATTATGAACAAAATGCTCTACGGCCCAACCCGTCCAAAACGCAGTCGTGCGCGTTCCACCTTCGCAACAGGCAAGCGAATAGGGCACTCAACATCACGTGGCAAGGAATTAAGGTCGAACATAGCCCAAACCCAAAATATCTAGGTGTGACGTTAGATAGGGCCTTAACGTTTAAGTCACACTGTTTCAAGACAAAGCAGAAGGTTGGAACACGGAATAACTTGCTTCGACGCCTCATTTCCACCAACTGGGGTGCGGCACCTGATGTTCTCCGCATAACTGGTATGTCTCTATGCCTCTCTGCTGGCGAATTTGCGTGTCCAGTGTGGCACCGATCCGCTCATGCCAAGCATGGACACTGCCTTAAATGAGACTTGTCGAATAATATCGGGCTGCTTAAAACCGACTCCACTCAACAAAATCTACCCGCTAGCAGGTATCGCACCACCTGCCGTACGACCACTCTACATCTACGGGTAGATTAAAAAGTCGCAAAAGTTTTATGAGAACGACACAAGCAATCCAGGACAGCACACCTAAGGAGAGGAGTAAGCGGTGGCAAGAGCAGTGCCCACCACCACGTGACTTTCTTGGGCCCAAGGAGCACCTGCCTCCCGGTCGTGATTTGCAGTGGCCCATTTGGAAAGCGCTGAATCGATTGCGTACCCAAGTAGGCCGTTGCAAGTACAATTTGTCGAAATGGAGGATAATTGATCCCTCAAATACTGAGTGCGAGTGCGGTGCTCCTACTCAGACTATGACACATTTACTGGAGTGCCCAAAATGTCCATTCACCTGTACCCTGGAAGACCTGAGTAAAGCTTCCACTGAAGCAATAAACGTGGCCACCTTCTGGGCACAAACAGTATGATTGTATAAGCACAAACAATGTATCATCGACACGAAAAGAAGAAGAAGAACCACATATTCTTTTACACCCTGTATAGACATAAACTTTTTTCGTTATATTGATTACTTAGCTATTCAGCAAGCAGAATATTTTGAAGAAACCGTGTCTTTTTGCTTCTTTATTATGTAAATAAGCGTGGGTAGATAAGACTTTTGTGTCAGTGAGTTGACCTCTTTACAATTTGGGGTAAAGAGCTTACAAAGGGCAGTCTGATGAAAGACCTGACCTTTCATAGATATAGTTCTTTTAAATATATAATTTTTAAGATATTAAATGGCTGCTCTGACCTTTCGATAGGTAAATCATTTGAATAGTTTGGGAGACTGCTGTATAATATCTCGTATTAATATGATCTTCTTACGATATTTGAAATATGAAAGTCTGTACATATTTTTGTAAATCAATCACACCACAACGGCTGGAAGGATTTGGATGAAACTTTTCAGTAGACACACTTTTTATCCCGGTGGTACTTCTCTGTGGGATAATTTTTGACTAACACACAGGCAGAACCGCTGGCAAAAGGTATTATCTAAATAAGCATTCTTGTTGTCACTTCATGTAGGTAGGTAGTTCCACCTATCTTTATTTTTTTTTACAGAGAAATATACAAATTTAAAAAAAAATTACTAACAATACTACGTATATATGACTTAAAACAAAAACTCCTAACTAAATAAATCGTAAAATATGGCGTCAAAAATTCCTTCGCATCGCTGTCGATAGGGACTGTGTTCAAAAGACTGGCGGCATTGCCACGTTGTATGGCAGTACTTAAACTCTGACCGAGGTAAGAGCCAGCCACAGAATAAAAAAAAAACAAGTGGAAGTGCCCACGCAGCTATAGTAATAGTTAGTTAAATAAAAGGAATGGGGTATTTTACTAAAAAGATCTAATTAGTCCGTCAGTTGAACCATAAAATATTGGACGCGTATTTTTTTCTTTTGTCACGTAAAAAAAAAATGAGGGCGTAAAAAAAGATGCGGCGCGACACGTTTACCACCAAAGTGACGTAACGAGCTCACACTCCTGAACTTTGATGCGTTTTATCTTTGTCATTTTTTATTGGTTTGGTAAAGCAAAAAATACGTCCAATATTTTTTGGTTATTTTACGGCAAACTAATTAGATTTTTTTTGTAAAGTGCCCCATTGTTAATTATTCTTTCAGGGTTTTTATTCACCAGGGCCACGGGAGTTTAGCTTAGAGACATGCAATTTGGAGGGTGTGTTCTTTATGAAGAGTAGGTATCCACTAAGAAAGGGTTTTTTTAAATTCGGTTGTGGATAAATTCGAAACAGAGTTACCGCGCCCTTGGGGACTCAGGGCAGGGAAGGAACAGGGGTAGGTTTTAGTCAGTAAGAGTCTGACACGCCTTGGAGCTCCACCTAGAGCGGGGGAAGTCGTATGATAATTTCCCACCCTCAAAAAGGGTTATTATTTAGCGTGAAATTCATTATTCGCTTTAGTTGCTAGTTATCTAGCTACCTGTCAAGTCGTTGACCTGCGCAAAGTTGAGAAGTTTGCTGGACGTCCAACCTCGTTGAGCCGTCGCCGTCGGTAAGTTTATGAAATATGAAGCGAACAGCAAACTGACGTTAAAACGGTAGTGAAGATGTTAATCCGAGCTTACTCAGGGGAAGAGGCTAGCAACTTAATTTTAGAGTTAGGTAATCTAGATGAACTGAGATAACTAGAATGTATTCTGGGTAAGATGTTATACGTTTCTTGGTCTTCCGACTGCCTGTAAGGATTGGGTATGTACTGTAGGAAATAGGGTCATGTTGAGTTGCTCAGTGGCGTACTTTCTTAAGAGTGTTCTTACGTGAGGAGTGTGATAATGGCAATACGGTAACCCTATACTTAATATGTTTTATTATCAGAAAAATCTCATTCCATTGACACACACTTACCTGACAATACAACAATATTTTAAAGAAATAGTGTTTATATCTTTATTCATAATGTGCTATGGAGTTCTAATCCCTCTAAGAGGTCCTGATGAAGGAGTCTCTACAGGACCTACCTTCACTTGTTTGCCTCAGTGCTCTATTGGTTTAGTGGAGGCAAGTGTAATTGCTGAAGGAACCCGCTGAGGATCAAACTTTGCTTGCAATAATCCGAGTTTTACCAGTAGCCCGAATTTTGCCTGGTTTATGGTAATAAAATAAAATCACAAGTGGTGGAGGCGCCTCGCGTCCACCACTTGCATTATATTTAATTTGTAAAATGTGTGGTATACTAATCTAATGAAATTAAAGTATTTATTTCGTATATGCTGTTAATTGTCGACCATATTATGAGATGATTCGAGAATATGGTCGAAGTTTCCAGACGATTCTACTTCATTCAAGAACGTTCAACTATGGTACTGAGTAGAAGTTCAAGGATGTGTCTAGAACATTCCACTGTAGGCCAGTTCGGTAATGTTCTGGAAACTCCCATAATGACTGGTCGGCGTATAATTAGGCCGGGTGGGCCAAAAAAAAAACGAGTCAGTCTGTGTTTGACTACGGATGCGAACGCAACCGATTACGAAGGGAATATCGTAGTAATCTTTAGGTAATTAGTGTTTGTGTAAATAAATTGTTTGACTTAATAAAGGATATTTATTTCGTTAATCAATCGGCGTAAATTATTTTGTCCCATACCCAGCCCGTAACACTATTATATAGCAGGTACTTTTGAATTGTCACGATCGGTCTGCTAGTTGCAGGTACTTTTGAATTGTCACGATCGGTCTGCTAGTTGCACGTTCTAAAGCATAAAACTCTATGGAGAGTAACGTGCAAGAAACTCTACGGACACTTTTAAATTATATAACACTGGCCACGCGCCCCAGCTTCACACAGGTACAAATTTACACCAAAACTGCATGAAAATACGTTCAGTAGTTTTTGAGTTTATCGCGAACAAACAGACCGACAGACGCGGCGGGCACTTTGTTTTATAATAATTATATAAAGTGATAAATAACAATTTTAGTACCTACCTCTTCGGGGAAACTAGACTTGATATTACTAATCTATATATATAAAAATTAATCCCTATTTCCTTGATCACGGCATCACGCGTGAACGGTTGGACTGATTTCGCTAATTCTTTTTTTGTTGTGTTTGTTATTGTCAGGAGAAGGTTCGTATGAAAGAAAAAATTTAGAAAGTTGCGCGGAAAATTAGAAAATTTCAGAAAACTTAACGACTATTTCAATTTTCGCGCGTTTGACAGTTCATAGCTTTTTTTTTTTGTGTGGTGGGAAATCATCCAATGACTTCTCCCGCTCTAGGTGGAGCGGGAGGGCGTGTCAGACTCTTACTGACTAAAACCCACCACTGTTCCTTCCTGCCCTGAATGCCCAGGGGCGAGGTAAGTCTGTTTCGAATTTATCCTCAACCCCCGGGCAGTGACAGTTCATAGCTAAGAAATAACCAGCTAGTCAGCTAGTTAGAAATAAACTTAAAATAAACAAAGCCCCACTCAAGACCTACACTCAAAATTTCTTTACCAAACAAACTGTTTTTCTACTGACCAAGTAATTCAAAATGGCCGCTTGCTACTGTGTCACGCTGTTGGCGGGTATTGCCTCTTTACGTCTCGATAAATGTCGGCAGGTCGGAAATAGAAATGTGACGAGATCGGTGTAGCTAGAAAATGTCATTGGACGTTAACTTGATGTAGTTTATTTGATAAAAGCGGTGTTTTGCTTGTTACATTGAATTGGGGATGGGTGTGAAGTATTTTTAAATGAGATTTTTCGATCTTGGTCAGTTATGGTTGTGAAATGTTCTTGAAAAGTACCAATATAGTAAAAAGAAACGCTTATGATGCAACTTAGTCTGTCTTTCTGTCCGTCTGTCACAGCTAGATATCTCAAGAACTACTAATGCTATCAATTTGGAATAGTTTTATATGACTTTTGCCCAACTATCTTCGAAGTTTTAATACAAAAAATCTGAAATTATTTTATGGGATAGAAGTTTATGAAAAGATTACAGGAAAAATTAAACGATGTCTCTAAATCGTCAACAATAATTACATGTCCACTATTGGTCAAGAAATGGCGCTGACATAAAACTGCAATATACTACGCGTGCCTATCAAAAGTAAAAAAAAAAATACTACACCGCAGTGTTAAAATTGTCTGAAGAATATAGGCCTCGCCGATGAAAATATAAAAACATTACTCGCAGGATAATACATCCAAAATATTTATATATGTACGGAACTCTCAGTGCGCGAGTCCGAGTCGAGTCATGACCGATTTTATTTAATTACAAAAAATATGCCATAATAACCGCCACGTATTTAAATCAAATGTTTATTTGTGGGTTTTAAAAGCTTCACATCACTACATATTATAAAACAAAGTCCCCCGCTGTATGTACGCGATAAACTCACAACACACCAAAAGACAGAGTGATTCATGAGAAATTTTTAGCTCGCCGTCCGATCAGCACCAGGCCCGTGAGTCGACGGTGCGTAGTGTTCCACGCGCGCCTTCAAGAGATGTTGTCAGCCACCATTGACGGGGCCCATCGTGGCCGGTGCCTGCATGCTTAGGGGTAGCGGATAAATTCTGAAAATGAGTTACCGCACTCCTGGGCACTCAGGCAGGGAAGGAACAGGGGTGGGTTTTAGTCAGTAAGAGTCTGACACGCCCTCCCGCTCCACCCAGAACGGGAGAAGTCATTGGATGATTTCCAACCCCACAAAAAAAAAATGCTGTTTAATTAGTACCCTCGCTCGGGTGAGTCGCTAGTTATGTTATAAAATAATACCTACAATAATTGCTTGTCCATTAAGTGTTAAGATAACGAATCACAAGCGATATATAATAATAATAATATATTCCACAACTATCACACAACGCATACGTAATGTAATATGTAATTATTATTATTAATTACGATATGTAATTCGTTTAAATTGTAATCATAATCAGTGTTACAATAGATAACTACTTAATTTGTTTCACAGAATTCCCAAAGTGTATCCTCGCTTATATTTCTAAGAAGGTTTTACTGCTAAATATGTAGGTTCTAAGAAAACTGTTCAAGTACATATATATACCAAAATAGCGCTTGATTGAGAACATAAGACCCAAAATAAAAATTATAATTAAATACGAAAAAATTATCAGCAACAATGTCGATAAACAAAAAGCTTTCATCGATTCCCTGTATTAATCAATCAGCCTAGCCTTTTCCCAACTATCTTAGGGTCGGCTTCCAGTCTAACCGGATGTAGCTGAATACCAGTATTTTACATGGAGCAACTGCCTATCTGACCTCCACAGCCCAGTTACTAGGTAATACGATACCCCTTGGTAAGACTGGATGTCAGACTTTCGGGCTTCTGACGACCCGAAACGACTGTTAAAGATCTACCATTGATAGATGGGACCAACGTGCTTTCCGAGGCACGGAGGAGTCTCGGTATGTAAAGATGGTCACCCATCCATGGATCGACTCCGTCAAGCGTAGATTAACCTGATGGATCGACCCGTGCGCCTGTTATTACTTTAGCTACGAGCTCCTCAATTGCCTGTATTAATAAGTATCATTAATCACTTTGCCTATAGCCAGAGCATCAATATTCATTATCTGATCAGCCTAATTTGTCCTTACTGAATATTAATCGGTCGGTATAATAATACTACCAATTATTTCGTTTGCTGTAGCGTTTTACAGCTGAAAACTAAAAAAATGCATGTACAAGGTGTTTGTGAAAATCAAGCGTAATAAGTTAATAAATCTGTTTATATGAAATTCAAAGTCCTGACTGACTGATATATCAAAGCACAGCCTAAACCGCTGGTCTCAGAGACATGAAATTTGGAGGGTGTGTTCTTTGTGAAGAGTAGGTATCCACTAACAGAGACACCGCGACTCGAAACAGAGTTACCGCGCCCCTGAGGACTCAGGGCAGGGAAGGAACAGGGGTAGGTTTTAGTCAGTAAGAGTCTGACACGATGAGCGGGAGATGTCATTAAATGATATCCCACCCAAAAAACAAAAGGGTTATAGAGAAACTCTTCAACGTATAACAGTACAACACGTTTGGTGTATGAAATAAAAAAAAAATTGAAATAAATAATTTTCAGTATGACAAGTCCCTAACGTGTCATACTGAAAATTATTTAATTCATCGTTACACTCCCTTCACCCCCACGGCAATTTCAAGGTTGCCTATTCCCTTAAGATTAAAAAAACGTTACCCCACACTAGGAATTACTCCTGTATCATGGGTGCGTTCACAAACATGTAAAGTGTATGTGACGCAAGACACCTCCCGGGCCTGCGGACGGCGAGTAGTGGGTAACTCGCCGCCCGATCAGCACCAGGCCCGAGAGTTGACGGCGCGTAGTGTTCCACGCGCGCCTCAAAGAGTTGTCAGCAAACACGACGGGGCCCGTCGTGGCCGATGCCTGCCCGGGGGTTGAGGATAAATTCGTAAAGAGTAACCTCGCCCCTGGGCACTCAAGGCAGGGAGGAACAGGGGTGGGTTTTAGTCAGTAAGAGTCTGACAGGCCCTTCCGCTCCACCCTAGAGTGGAAGAAGTCATTGGATGATTTCCCACCCCCCCCGAAAAAAAAAAAAAAACGCAAGACACCTAGACCAGGAACAACTCAATTCAATTAAATTTAAATTCTTTATTGCATCCATAATGTACATAGAAATGGTAATTTATTTTGTAAATTTACTGAAACAATTACGGACCCTGTCGGGCACGGTAAAATTTAATAGTAGGAGAGGAAGAACACTTTAATATTATCCTTTTTTATTTATGTCCTAAATTCAATCTGTCTTATTATTATTACTATTTGTTTTACTTATTTTAATTATTATAATGTTATTTTATAAATTATCTATTATTATTTATTTACATATTTTATATTAAATTAAATATTTTTACCTTTGAAGTATCTGTAGACCAAACAAATATTTGTTCAGGGCGGGAATTGAACCCACGACGCGCAGTGCAGCAGCCAATTGATCAACCACTGCGCCAACCATGCCGTCAAAACTATTTATTAGATAAGTTACGAAAGTTGCCAAAAGCTTTAAAGTCCCACGTCAATTTCTCACAACTTTCTGAAAACCATAACCTTCACTTTCCACCGTTCCCACATCATTAATTCTACTCACACAAATCATCATTATCCTATCAACACCCTGTATATACGTCTTCCATCTATATTATACGTTTTAATCGGATTCTGCGTGACACGAACTTGAGACTTGAGTTACTCGCTCCAACTTAAGGTGGATGTACATCAAAGACTTTAACAAATTAAAACCCCGACTTTTACCGAGTCTTTAAAAGTTACGCGAATCTGCAAATAATTTTCTAGACAGAAAGGGTTTCAAATTAAAAATGGCGGAACGTAAAATTGTAAAGTGGAGTACCCCAAATATGTTTAATAAACATTTATTCGTGCCAGCATCTTGCAATAAACAGGAAAGTAGTCAAAATATTTGTTCGGGAAAGTTTTATTTACGTAAGGTAAATATTTCCAGCGTTTTGCATAATTTCAAATTTTTCTGGATTTTCCTATAAAGTTTGTTGTGGGACGTCGGCTTTGAGAGCAAATTTTTAAAATGTTTACATTCTAATTCGTAACACAAGTGAAAATAACTCCAAGGTTGAAAAGTCTAAATCTTTAACTTGAGTAGCCCTTATAAGCCCGATGACAACCCGGGTTGTCATCGGGCTTCTTCGACACCCCGGGTTTGTCCGCGGATCTTAAGAGGTTAACGTTTGCTTGGAAAAAAAAATAACCTCTTAGGATCCGAAACTCAACTGTGAGCTTGAAAACAAAAAAAAAATTAAATAAGTGAAAAAAAAAGCGTGAATCGGCTTACAACCCGGGTTTTTCCGCGGATCCTAAGCGGGTAGTTAGTTATCCCTGTTGAATATATTCACTTTAGAAACCGTCTTTATTTACTTAAACTAAACTCCGTTTTATTTACGAAACACACTTGAAATCATTTCGCATCTACTTTCAAATCACATTTGATCCGTCACACCTCAGTCCCCTGCCAGTTAAACACATTTATTTCAATACAGAGTCGACGTCTCCTTAACACTGTATCCGACGAGAGTCGATCGATTATACGGGGTGATATGGGGGCGAGGGAAATACCCTTAGGGGTTGAAAAGGGGGATGAAAGGGGGTGAATATCTGCTGCTTTACAGGCGCGAGCGTCCACGGTGCGAGCGATAAAACACCGTCTGCCAGCACCAATACGTGGGGATGTCTGCACACAGAGGGTCTGTTGGAAAAGGTTTTATTTCTAGCGATGAAAAGTTTCTTTAGAATTTTGTTTTTAATCGGTGCTCGGTAGGCAAATATTCAGATACGATTCGTATTTCTTTTTGTGCTGTCTTGTGATGTTGCAATTTTATTTTTTATGAAATGTCATTTTTATTAGTTCCAGTAATAACATTTACACTAAGCTTGTATTCCCGGAAGAGTTAGACAAAGGTTTACCTATCTACAGATAATATAAATCTCATCTCATACAAAGAAACGTGACCGTCCTTTTTTTTTTGGGAGTGGAAAGTCATCCCATGACATCTCCCGCTCTGGCTGGAGCGGGAGGACGTGTCAGACTCTTACTGACTAAAACCCACCCCTGTTCTTTCCTTGCCTGAGTGCCCAGGAACTACAGTTTTCAGCAGGCAGTAGGATATTTCTTCCGCGTTTAAGCCCGTCCGGCACACCTCGCGAGATGGTATTAGCAGCGACGGCTTTCATGTTGAATTCATTTACTTACAGTTCTACCAATGTTTTCTCACACATTGCGGAATTGTTTTTGCACTTGATAACAGTTTCATTGCATCAAAATGTGTTACCTACTATACAAATTAAATAAGGTGAAAGGTCTGTTCTCCACCCACATTTTACCAGTTATATTCAAGTCCCGTGTAATAGTGGTAGCGTATTGCCATGGGCACGCCGCAATTGCGGCGGTAGTGCCCCTCTTTCAGGAGTGGGTGAAGAGGCGCCACAGCATCCTGACCTGCCGCCTGACGCAGGTCCTCACCGGACACCAAAGTTTCTGGAGGTTCCTGTATAGGATAAGGCGGAGGGGAGCGCCCGGGTGTCACCACTGTGCGGATCGCTCAGAGGACACGGTGGAGCATACGGTGGAGTTGTGCCCCGCTTGGGTGGAGCCTAGCCGTGTCCTCGTGGAGGCGATTGATGTCAGAGACCTCTCGTGCTCGGCCCTGGTCCAGGCCATGGTACGGAGCGAGAGGGATAGGAAGCAGTCGCCTCCACCTGCGAAGCAGTAATGCTCGCGAAGGAGAAGGTGAAATGGGTGAGGGAGACTCAACAGTTTTGCCCTCATGCCCCCTGCAGTATGGCCGCAGGAGACGCCCTGGGCGTCAGCGGTCACGAGACGATCTCCGGCCATCGTAGACGTGGGCCTGCGGACGGCGAGTAGTGGGTAGCTCGCCGTCCAATCAGGACCAGGCCCGAGAGTCGACGGCGCGTAGTGTTCCACGCGCGCCTCAAAGAGATGTCAGCAATGTTTGACGGGGTCCGTCACAGCCGATGCCTGCCCAGGGGTCGTGGATAAATTAGAAACAGAGTTACCGCGCCCTTGGGCACTCAGGTCAGGGAAGGAACAGGTGTGGGTTTGAGTCAGTAAGAGTCTGACACGCCCTCCCGCTCCACCCAGAGCGGCAGAAGTCATAGGATGACTTCCCACCCCTACAAAAAAAAAGCGTATTGCCATCAACCGGGCACAAGTTTGCAGGACCCAGTTAGTTGTTTTAACACCTAATATATTGAACAATTTTTAAAATTGTACTCCTTTGTGTGTAAAAAAAGGCAGTCATGGAGACTGCCGACAGTAAACTTTGTAATAGTAAACAGGCCGCTGCGCGTCGCCAGTCTGGCGCAACACATCATAAGCATGTCGGTGACGCGAACTCATAAGTTTTGCCCCTACCAAAAATCGCGGTAGCGGTTATAGAAGTTTTCACTTATAAAATAAAGTAAGTACACATGCACGGTAAGCACATTTATTTTGGCTTTACATGAATCCCAGAATTTCCATGCTCTAAATTCGACACAAGAGTATTCAACCATTGAAAAAGGCCAGACATTAAAAGACTGAATGCTAAAACCGGTCTGCAACAATAGGAGTCAGACCGGAACATCCGGTGAGCGCACAACAGCTGGACACATTACTGAAGCCGGTCGGGACCGCGGCGGTAAATACGAGGAACCTTTTCGCTATTTAATTTCATGTCTTTATAAGCGGAAAAATGTTCGCAAATTGGTTAATGGATTTTCGAAATGGGTTTGTAAACAGATTGGCATTATTTTTTTTGTATATGTGCCCTAACACAGGTAACTCAAGGAATACGGGTGGGTGTTAGTCAGTAAGAGTCTGACATGAGAAGTCATCTGGTGAATTCCCAAACTAAAAAAAAAGTTACGTCTATGTGTACTTTAATGAACTTTGTATATGGACAAAGCCACGGGTAACAGCTAGTTTTTCACAAAATGGCCGACAGAATGTCATTTCAAACTGTTTGCAAATATCAAATAAACTTTGAATATTTTCGTCAAAAGGTCGGTTTATGGCAAAGGATTAAAATTAGTGGTCTGCGGGTAATATCAGTTGTGAAAATTAATAAAGTTGCCCGTACTGGTAATATTAAAGCTTTGGCTTTTATTAAAGCATAGTTCACTTTCATTTTACGATGTCCTTTATCTTTAGTAAGGGAAAAGTTTAACGGCTGCTCAGCTGCGGGTGTGGAAGTTCACATTTTGGAATAAAATGACAAATATTTAAGGAAATCATAATTTAGGACGAATTCATCAAATAATTATGTCTATACAGCATGGGGCCTTAACAAAGTGAAATTGTAACAACGACTCGACATTTCAGGAGCGCTTGCCTACAATAGAGATCGCTGACGGAATGTCGCTTTGTGTTTTTGTTTTCTAGGCCGTTATAAAACAATTACGTCGATACATCGTATTGTTATTAAGCTCCATTGTTATCGCTCCAGGTAAAATACTGGCATTCAGCTGCATCCGGTTAGACTGGAAGCCGGCCCCAAGATAGTTGGGAAAAGGCTAGGCAGATTGATTTTGTTATCATATTTTTTTCCTAATAATGAAATTGCATTCTTTAAGTAATCGAATGACTCAGCGTTTGACAAACAAACATGCTGATTTGAACCAATAATGACGCGCAATTTAACACCAAAACGATGCGTATGTCAGTGATATACTCGTACAAAAACGCTACAGCAAAACCGCGTAACTCAGTTTTATTGCCATAGCAACAGAGCGTAAATTAGTTTTTTCGAAAACCTGACTCACTTGCTGCTAACAGTTTATTTGCTCTCGTGAAAGTTAACAATTTTGACGTACCTGGTGTTAGAACTTTAGCAACGACATCATTGTGAAAAGGAGACAAAGTAAGTGAGTTCTTTGCCCAAAGTATTAAGGATAGTTTTGACTCACAAATAAAATATTTTATTCGGCACCTGCACGTTAGATAGGTATCTACATATCTTTCAAAACAAACACGCGTCTACTTCAGAGACAGTTAACAGCAACTTGAGCAAACAAACTATAAACGTGTACCTCTCGTTTCAAACACGCGGCTGTATCAATATTCACATGTATATGCTTTCCATGTGGAAGTGAATATCGTCCGACGTATCCTAGGGATGATTATGCTGGGTGGATGAGCAGGAGCACTGAATTCTGCTTTAAGTTAAACTTATTCATGGGGTTTGTGATTGTATTTCGATTGTGTGTTAAGTAATACGATTAGTTCGGTGAAGGAAATTTCTAATATGGAAGTATATCATAGCTTTGACTCGAAACAATGTGACTATCTATTAGCGATAACGATTGTTGATAAGTCAAATGTTTGGAATAGGGTAGATGACTAAAAAGTATACTTGGTACGTCAGTTAGATTACCAGAAACTCACTCATTGGACATTCTTTTGAACAAAAAAATAAAAAAACTTTTTTTACAAAAAAAAAAAACAACCGACTTCCATAAAAGAAAATACACTAAAAATTTAAAAATAATTTTTATTTCGGCAGTCGGTGTTTGTATTTTATTTCTTCGTTATTTGACACCGACTTTCGAAATTAAAATATTTATTTATTTTTCACTTTTTAGTTGTTCTACCCCAGAACTCAAAACCCCAATAACATGGAACGTGGAATTTGAACATACTCGTCATTGGAGGAAACCAGAACGTCATCGAAGTATCCATATTTTTCGGTTTGGTTCAGTTTTTCAAAAAGCGCTAAAGTAATTTCGATTAAATTTGTATACCTCGGGAGTATATTCTTTCGAATAAAAAAAATAATTTTGAAAATCGGTCCACAACTGACAGAGAAATCGGGGAGATACATTAAAAAAAAACACACAGTCGAACATAGAACCTCCTCCTTTTTCGAAGTCGGTTAAAAAATGACGACGATACAGTGGGTGCAAAGTTCGCGTGACGTCTCATACCTACGTAAAAAATGTACCACTTTTTTACATACAAGTGACATACTCGTAACAATCTCTTAACGATGTGGTAAAGCAATAAATACGTGTCATATATTTTTTGATAATTAAACGCTAAGTATAATATTTATTTTTTACCCCTGAAATCATCCCTTTTAACCACATGACATTTCGGTAACGATTTTAAACAATTACTTTTCAAGAACTTTTGCTTTAACTTTTCAATTGCATGTAGCTGAGATGAGAATGCTAAGAGCGATGTGTGGTGTTACGCGCATGGATAGAATTAGGAATGAGTATATAAGACGAAGTCTGAAAGTGGCACCACTGACTGAAAAGTTGTGTGGAAATCGGTTGTCGTGGTATGGGCATGTGATGCGGAGGAATGAAGAAAATGTCGTGAGGAAAGTCTTGTGTATGGATGTGGATGGCTATAAGAGTAGGGGAAGGTCAAAGAAACGATGGTTGGACTGTGTGAAAGAGGATATGGGTAAAAAGGGGGTGACTACAGAGATGACGACTAATAGAGGAGTATGCAAGAAAAAGACATGTTGCGCCGACCCCAAATAAATTGGGATAAGGGCAGGAGAATGATGACTTTTGATCTTTTTCAAAATAGTTTTTATTGTAGAATTGGGTAGACGAAAATCTAATTATCACTTAGATTACCAAAAAATATTGGACACGTATTTTTTCTTTAGTCACGTAAACAAAAAAAAGTATGTGTGTACCTATGTACGCACGTAAGAAGTTATACTTCTTTGGCGTAACAAGATAAAAAACCAAACTGTCACAAAGTTTAAAAAAGGAAAACAATCATTCTTCATAAACCACAGACCATAGCTAACTTCAGGGTGTCGGTTCTAGCTAACTTCAGGCTGTAGGTTTTTTGTGACGGTGTGCGCGTGCACCGTAAAAATTTACTCTCATTATTTTTCCTAACGCGCCAAAAGAAGTATAACTTCAAAATGAAAACGACACAGAGCGTTGAGATTTCGCATGACATCACTCGTGAGTTAAAATTGTACTACTTTTTACTCAAAAGAGACGTAACAAGCCCCGCACTCCTGAACTTGGATGCGTTTTATCTTTGTAATTTTTTATTAATTTGATGAAGCAAGAATTGAGAACCTCCTCCTTTTTTTTCGTCGGTTAAAAAATAAGTACGTGTCCAATATTTTTTGATAATCTTACTTACGGACTAAATATATATATATATATATATATATATATTTAACCCTGGAATCATCTCTATTTCAACTCGTCTAGAGACTCTCTACGCAAACTGAGACTAAATTTTATCATTTAGCTGTTTAGGTATCTTTGAAATGGTGCGGTTATGGCTGAAATCGGCTAGATGGCATCATTATCATTTAGTAAAATACCCTCACCGCACACATTTTGAAATGAGCATAGCTTTTTATCGGCAATTATGTTGTCAGTAAGTCCTGACCACACGGTCTGATAGGTACTTACAGCCTTGAAAACAATGTGCTTAGAGGAAGATTCAAGATACGACGGAGGAACTATGTGAAAGATAATATCGTCGCTTAAGTTCTAACAATACGAAAGTCTTTGGGAACTTTACAGAAGAGTAAATAAACTGTTAAGCAGCATGTAAATCAGGTTTTTGAAAAAAAAACTGAGTTTCTTGCTGTTGCTACTATCTTCGAGCGTTTGACCACTATCTCACCTGATGGTAAGCGATGATGTGGTCAAAGATGGAGCACGGACTAAGACTAACCTATTTACTTTTGACTTAAAGAGTAGCTATCAGGAAACACAGACTCTGGCAGGGAATTCCACTTCTTTGCTGAACGCACAATAAATGTGTTCCCAAAACGTTTTGTGCGTGTGGGTGGCGATGTCCACTTAAGTAACGACATGTCTAGAAAGGAGGTGACTGCTGATAGAGAAGTATGGAAGAAGATGAAGAAGACATGTTGCGACGGTAACAAATAAATTGGGAAAAGAATGGCGAGATTGATCGGTAAAGGTTTTTGTCATCACAGAAAAATGTTATTAATCAGATTAATGCTTATTGTTTCCAACTACTCAACAATTTGATTATTTTTACTATTAGTGCGTTCATTTGCAGCACACATTGGTATTTAATGTGAGAGAATGATAATTATCTGTTTGTGAATCCATGTAATTATTTAGATTCATTAGTTAGCGCTTGTTTACCCAAAATAGTAGCATACCCAGGCACAAATTAACGTGAATACTTAACCAAATGTAGGTATGTCATTTGGAAATCAAACCACGCTCGAAAACCAATTTCGAAAACAGTCAACAGAATTACGACAATAGTTGAAACCGTACACCGTTTAAGCTTCAAATAATTGCAATTAAAATCGGCTTATACTTCGAATTAATTCGTAACGAAAATAGAATATATTGTTTCCATAACAACAATAAAGATTGAGCTTTATTGAAGTACTTGGGAGTCTGGGTACCGCTGGAGAGCGAGGCAAGTAAGTGCTCGCTCGAGTCGACCACGTTTGCACCGTCATGTAACGATCTTATCTTCTCTCTATTGTCACGACACAGCTCTCTTTGTGAGAAATGTTCGTAGTTTTCTATGGATATACGACTGAATAATACAGATGGTACAGAATAGAAAGATTTGTTTGTTATTTGAATGGAGCTGAATTGATTGTTAAGAAACTTTCATTGACGATAGAATTGTTTAGATTCTCACTATAGAAAACGACAAAGATTGATAACGGTAATGGGTACCACTCTTATCTCTACATAGTATAATTTAAAGTCGCATTCTGATTCTTTTTGCCGTTTTTGTTTATTGAAAAGTATGTTTTTTTTTTTTTGGCGGGTTGGGAAATCATACAAAGACTTCTCCCGTTCTGGGTGGAGCGGGAGGGCGTGTCAGACTCTTACTGACTAAAACCCACCCCTGTTCCTTCCCTGCCTGAGTGCCCAGGGGTGCGGTAACTCATGTTGAGTATTTATCCGCTACCCCTAGGCATATCCGCTACTCCTCATAAGAGCAGTGGTGGCCCAGTGGTCCCGACTTACTCGTACGAGTTCTACGTTGTGGGTTTAAACCTAGGCAGGCGTTTTAGGTACTTTATGTTATTTATTTCATCACCACGGCTCTCAAAACGGTGAAGGAAAACGTCGAGAGGAAACCGGCAAGTACTAGGATAAATAAATTGTTTTTTTTTGTAAAAAAGTTTTTTTATTTTTCACTTTGTAGTTGTTATACCCCACAACTAAAAACCCCAATAACATGGAACGTGGAATTTAAACATTTGGAGTACACCAAAACGTCATCGAGGTAAACGTATTTTTCGTGTTTGTTCAGTTTCTCAAAAAGCGCTTAAGCAATTTCGATAAAATTTATATGGGACCACCTCGGGAGTATACTCTTTCGGATAAAAAAAGAATTTTGAAAATCGGTCCACAACTGACGGAGAAATCGGCGGACATACATAAAACATACATACAGTCGAACATAGAACCTCCTCCTTTTTCGAAAGTCGGTTAAAAAACTTCTCAAATGTAAATTAAATGTAAATTACTGCCAAAAGTAACAGTACTAGGATAAAAAATTGAAGACAAAATGATGTGACATGCACAAATCCGCACTGTGCCCGTGGGGTGGAGTACTGCCCATTCTTTCTCCAAGAGAGGAGGCTTGAGTCCCAGCAGTAGGAATGGGTTATGCTACAGGTGTGCTATATGGTCACATGATGTGGTTATTGGCAAAAGAAAAATGGGCTAACGATTTGACTAAATGGTGTCCAAAACACAATAAAAGAAAGAGACGAAGGGAACGTCTTAAAAAAAAAATAATAATAAAGACGGGAGGACGACATTTGGAGAGTACCTAGCTGGTGTTACTTGGAGAAGGACGACATACAACCGAAAAGAGTGGCAAGCTCTAATCTTTTAAAATTATATTATAATAAATAATAAATAAAATTATAAAATTCTTTTACAAAAAAATGGAACCGACTTCCAAAAAAATTGACAGCAAATCAAGCGTGATTGAGTCGGTGTTTCTGGTTCTGGGTCTTCGTTTTTTGGCACCGACTTCCGGAACTAAAGTTATTTGCACTTTTTTTGGAAATCAGTTCCATGTTTTTGTAAAAATGTTTTTATTTTTCACTTTTTGGTTGTGGTACTCCACTAAATTGTGTTAACAATTCATAGACATACGATCGCAGCAATCGCGCTTGATTTGCTGTCAATTTTTTAAGAGTTCCGTTGTCTGTCTCCGAAACCGATAATCAGATCTATATGAAATTTAATTGGGACCATTTCGGAACAAACTCCTTTCGAACAAAAAAAGAATTTTACAAATCTGTCAATATATGACAGAGTTACGCCCGAACATACATAAAAAAAAAAAAAAAATACAAACATCCAAATTGATATCCTCCTCCTTTTCTAAGATTTCGGTTAAAAATATATATATCTAAAATTATATAGCGTTACCGCAAATACCTCCCTTTTGCGGTAACGCGAGATAATTTTAATACCGGTGTGAGTAATCAATGAATATTAGTAAGTAAGATTGTTAAATGAAGGCTATTTTTTATGCTGTGTATCTTGTTGTATATGAATGTGCCAATTTCAGTTTCCATTGACAAGCACCCTAGCTGATAGCCAAGTTAATAACGAAGTAAGTTGTCAGTGTAGGCGCTTTGTATGCCAGTCGGGAGCCTTCACTCAGCCTGAGTGACTGGCATATCGATGAGCTCGACGGAACCCGGTGACAGTTCGTAGTTCGAGCACACGTGAGTAATAGGGAACATACGCTTTTGTATTTCTTCATTTTCTTTTTTAGAGTTTTCTGATGAAAGAAAAACGTGACTTGCTACCCATGAATAAACGTAGTGTTACATATTCATGAACTGGGTACTAGGAATATCAAATACTGAATAGAGTACAGTTTTAAACAAACACGAGGCTAAGCTACTTTTAACTAAAATTATTGAATCAAATAGAGTATTTTTAAATGCTATAAAATAAGTTTTATATATTGACTGCTTTTGCCCGCGACTTCACACGCGTTAATGTTTGATTTCTCGAGAACTGTATGTTGAATGTGATGGATGAGACGTGTGGTATCTTGAATTTAGAATTCACTAATCAGTATTTAAACTAAACTTATGGTTTACGAATTTTACAAATAAGGCTGTATGTATAGGCTAAATAGATAAAAATATGTCTATATTTTACTAGTAAAACCTTCAGAGACTTGGGTACATAACATGATGGTTGGTTCAGATCGAGGTATTCCATATTGGCACCCGCTTTAACGGCACCTGAGGTATACTACTTATGGCACCTATCGTTATTATTTGCAGGTGCCATTAGTGGATAAATTTATTATTTGAAATTTTATTCCACAAATGGCACCTAAGGGCAAAAAAAAAAGAAAAAAAGGTTATAAAAAGGTTATGAAGGTTATAAAGTACAATACGTATACCTCAATGTTACAACAGCAGATAAGTTGAAATATATTCAATATGTAAATTATGATGAGCCTAATTTTTCTGCACATTATGAAAATTAGATGCTGTTCAGGGTTGTAGCAATTTGGCAGCGAAGTTTACAGTCTGTTGAATTAGTTGAAAATACGTAATTTGTGATAACAATATAAAAAAATGTACTCGAGGTGAAGTCAAGGTACAAATAGGAGTTCGTGGGATTGTCCGCAAGAGTTAGCGCGACCCTGGAATGTAAGGGCAAATGAAGGAGCACGGGTGGGTTTTAGTCAGTAATAGTCTGACGTGCGAGCGTGACATCCTCACGCTCCACACAGAGCGGGAGAAAGATAAGTATATTTTACATAAATGTTTACGGGTTTCTTTCCGAATTTTCCGTCCGTCTTAAAATCAATTTTTAATAGACAATCAATCTGCCTAGCCTTTAGGGGTCGGCTGCCAGTCTAACCTGATGAAGCTGAATACCAGTATTTTACATGGAGCGAATGCCTATCTGACCTCCACAACCCAGTAACTGGGTAATACGATACCCCTTGGTAAGACTGGTTATCAGACTTTCGGGCTTCTGGCGACCCGTAACGACTGTCAAAGATCCACGATTGACAGCCAGGACCAACGGTTTAACGTGCTTTCCGAGGTACGGAGGAGTCTCGGCATGTAAAGATGGTCACCCATCCATGGACCAACCCCGGCAAGCGTAGCTTAACCTGATGGATCGATCCGTGCGGCTGTTATTACTTTAGCTACGTGCTCCTCCCCCATTAAAATCAATTTTCAACAGACCCCAGGAAAATTTGCAAAAGAGATATCCTTGTCTTGGGGAAGTTAACAGGTAACAGATGATACATTATTTCTGTACAACAATGTGATACAACGGTGTGACAAAAAACTGTATTCAATCTACTCTGTTCCGTCCTGTAATACAGCTTATTTAAGTCGCTATTATTTAGCTGTCAGGCGCAGGCAGTAATTCAGTCCGCTGAACACATATAAGTCACATTAAGTTAACCGACGCGACCGAACGTTGTACCAAATGGTACACATTATATCAGGGTTTGTTCGTAATTCACTTCTCTGTGTTGACCTAAATTTAGTTTAGTTTAGCGAGGTAAATATTTGCCAATTTTTGATGAAGGTGAGTAATGGATACTATGTTATACAGGAAATTAGTATTTTAACTATATTTATTAGCATGTTTTGTTGGCTAAAATTTGGTTACATGAATAAAATCTATGATTGTACTACGGCTGTGCTACGAAACCGATTGCGTAGTAGTCGTAGCAGTGCTAAGCTACGGCGTAGCTACAAAGTGGTCGATTGAAGTCTACGAATAGTTCTCTTGTGTATAAATACTTAACAGAAGTAAATTCGTGATAAAAATATCAAAAATATCAGCTTTCCACTATATTTCTGTATGTTCGCATAACTCGAAAGATTTTTGGACAACAACAGTTGAGGAGCAGTTGAGTTACTTCCACAGTAAATGTTGTTCATAGTTGTGAGTATTTTCATCCTCTGAAAGTATTCCTATAAAATTAAAAATATACAAATGAAGACAAAAAGACTCAGTTTTATATATATCCATCCCGAACAACAGCAATTTATTTAACATGGAACTGATCCATTAAATCTTTTATTACACACTCCTTTAACTTTTAGTCCGATGATGGTGAAACAAGATTATCTGGAGCTCCTCGGGAAATCCATTCCTTTTATACAGCGCTCGTGTATAAAAGCCTTATCAGGTAACGAGATTAATGTTCAGTTCCTCTGCTTTTTAAACTGTTTTAAAAAGAACCTCTAGTGATTTAAGTCTTTTTTTCAATGGTTGTACAGTTAGCGACAAAAGTCGATTAAAACTTAGGGTGAATTAGCCAATGAAAACGAACGCGTCGAGCTCACCAAACCTTAGTTTTAATGTTATATTTTTTCAATATATGTATATTATTTTACTTTTTGTAAGTTGTAATTTGTGTATTTATTTTTATGAGGCTTAGTAGCTTGATATAAAAAAAATAAACTTGAGAGGTGTCAAGGGACACCCGGATGGAACGAAGTAGCTTGCACCTACCCACCAAAAATACAAGAAGTTTTTATTAGATTTTTTTTCCAACACAATCTTTTTGGATGGACAGCCTCATTAGTGTCGTGACAACTTTTCGTAAGAATTTCTTTTATTAGATTGTTTTTCCAACACAATCTTTTTGGATG
Organism: Polia nebulosa; assembly: GCA_951329385.1. Classification (NCBI taxonomy): domain Eukaryota; kingdom Metazoa; phylum Arthropoda; class Insecta; order Lepidoptera; family Noctuidae; genus Polia; species Polia nebulosa. Next base: position 27,288,088 of record OX589591.1, on the reverse strand, counting down.
GACAGCCTCTTTGATGTCGTGACCACTTTTCGTAAGAATTTTTTCCCCCCTTTCACAACGCGCGGTAAGGAACTTCGTTCCAAAAATTAAACCAGTTTCAAAAGCTGTCAGTGTCAATATTCCCAAGCAATGATAATAATGAAAAAAACCGGCCAAGGGCGAGTCGGACTCGCGCACAAAGGGCTCCGTACCATTATCTATAAAAGGCAAAAAAATCACGTTTGTTGTATGTGTTTTTTAGTATTTGTTGTTATAGCGGCAACAGAAATACATCATCTGTGAAAATATCAGCTGTCTAACTATCACGGTTCATAAGATACAGACTGGTGACAAACGGACAGACAGACAGACAGACGGTACATCATCTATGAAAATATCAACTGTCTAACTATCACGGTTCATGAGATACAGACTGGTGATAGACGGTCAGACAGACAGACAGACGGACGGATAGTGGAGTCTTAGTAATAGGGTCCCGTTTTACCCTTTCGGTACGGACTCCCTTACTAGTATTAGATTATAGATCTAATGAGCTAAAACTAGGGAAAATTAAATAAAAAAAGCAGACCGTGGTTACAATGACGGACTTGTATTTTAGAGAGAGCAGAAAGTATAGAATGACATCTTCGGATGTTTATAGAATTTTTAGGTGCGTTCGTAAAGTGCATGGACTGCGTTTATATTTAAATAGATAACGCAGACTCTTGAACGCGGTGCAGGTGTTCTGATCGTACATTTGAGGTGTTCATCATCATCATTATCATCATTTCAGCCGAAAGACGTCCACTGCTGGACATAGGCCTCTCTCAAGTGTCGCCACAACAACTGGTCCTGAGCGTCTCGCACCTGTCACAGGTCCACCTTGTGGGAGGACTCACAATGTGGGTTTGCGTCTTCATTTAAGGTATTAAAATATCATCAACAACAAGTTTTTTTTTTAAAGATAACCCTAAATTAATGGTATTAAAAAAAGGCTGATCAAACTCTTAGGCATTAGATAAACGAATGTGCAAACGGCAAAAATAAAATAATTTAAAAAAGCCACGTAACAAATAATTACGTGACAATTGAATTAGACGATACATCTGTCGTTAATCCAATTTTGTCGCCGACTGTCCCTCCTATATGACCTTTTCTGACCGAGGTCTCCTCTACTAGTATAAATAATGTCTATTTTTGGAGCTGAAGAACGAATGGTCGTCGATCGTAATTTAGTTAAGAAAATAAAATTAGCATTTGCTCGCTGAATGTGTTTGATTAGATCGTATGATAATAGTCTGAAGTATTAGGGCCGATTTCACCAATGAAACTAATCGTGATTAGTTAAACTAAACTCAGTTTATGCGTTTAATCGAGATAAGCTTCATTTTGTGTTTCACCACTAAAAACTAAACTATAATAATAATATAATAATATTCCACAACTATCACACAACGCCATCTAGTCCCAAGTTAAGCAGAGCTTGTGTTATGGGTACTAGACAACTGATAAACATACTTATATATTTCTAAATACATACATATTATAGATAAATTACACCCAGACACAGAACAAATGATCGTGCTCATTACACAAACATTTGTCCTGGGTGGGAATCGAACCCACGACCTCCGGCATAGCAGTCAGGGTCACTAACCACTAGACCAACAGGCCAGTCAAAACTAGTTTAAGCTTAACTTAGTTTAAATTCTAAACGCCCAGTTTTCGGTGAAACGCAAAATGAAGTTCTAATCTCGATTAAATGCATGAACTGAGTTTAGTTTAAACTAATCGCGATTAGTTTCATTGGTGAAGTCGGCCTTTAGTGGTAGGTGTTATGTAAGAAGGGTCGTGGGATTGTTTGAAAGAGACACCGCGACCCCTGGCACAGGCAACTGAAGGAAAACGGGTGGGTTTTAGTCAGTAAGAGTCTGACACCTCAGTCAACCACCCTCCCACTCCACCCAGAGCGGGATTTCACATCCTCAAAAAAAAAAAAGATTTGTGTATAAAACACAAGTGATTATGAGCCTGCCCAGTCCATCGTATCATACCATGGTCGTGCTAGGAACGTATCAAGCCTGGAAAGAAACACGACACGCCCTTTTATGCCCAATAGAACGTATAAACAGCGTATTATGCCAGTGCATAAAGGTCATCATACGCGGTTATAACTTGTATGTTCACCGTTTTGGCATGCGTGCTGATTTTGTCGATGGTACGCTTCGTGCGTAACACGCTACGTGTAGATCGGTGACGCAACGCTATAGTCTCATACTTTTCTCAACAACGAATATTTTTTTGCCTGACATGTTCCTAGCAAGGTCATGGTATAATATTTTTTTTTATCGGGGTGGGAAATCATCCAGCAGATGGTATAGTACGAGTACCTACGATGTAATGCGCTTTCCTGTAATCTAAAATAATATTATAGAGACAAATTAAATAATTTTATTAAGCTCAGTTTTAGTAATATCTGGAAGTACTGATTCGAAAACGACACTACAATTTCATCGCGCGAACGCGAACTTAAGTAAATCGCGCACGCGGTACAAAACTGCTAATTCAACGTAAAAAGATATGAATTGTACGGGTGGACCGTACAATCAGCCTTTAATGTCCCCACTGCTGGGGCACAGGTCTCCTGTCTGTGGGCCCGCGTGGTGGATTACAGCCCACACCCTCTGTGGGCTGTAATCCACCACGCGGGCCCACTGCGGGTTGATGGATGTCACATGTCTTCGATTTTTTAAACAATTTAGTGTTAACTCATTGGTTACTTTATGAATGATTCAGTAGCAGTCCGGAGTTTAGAACTTGATGATGGTGTGACATCCCTGCGCATCATCTCTCCCCGGTCGTGACGAACTGCTGTCCCATCAGACTATGAGCGTAAAGGAACAGAGAGCGCACCTGTATTAGCGCACTTGCTTGTGTACTATTCAATCTCCTACGTACTTAGTTAATCACCGTGAACATCGGAGGGATATTGTATTGAGATTGGTTTACTATTTGCGAGGATTGCTTCTCTGAGTTAGACATTTTTTCTTGCTAATACCTATATCCTTAATTTTTCTCGTTTATAATATTCACTTTGTCATACATGAAAAGAGAAGTAAAGACTTAACAGTTTTTTTTTCGGTCAGTAAGCAGTAGCATCGCAATAGCGATAATAAACGGAAGATGGAAACGGTGAGCATTACCACAGGTACCTATCGGTAACTTGACTCAAGTGACTTGCTTTTTACTCTTTAGTTGTTTTTTTACAGTTGGGTTTTTTGAAAATATTTTTATTTTTTTATTTTCTACATATTAGTGAGTTATATTTTTGGAATCACCTCCTCGAACCCTTTATTTTGATACCCCACTTAATTATAGCTGTTCGACTTTCATTTTTTCTTTTTCACAATATGGCGTCTGGTGGTCGCCATATTTTATTCTGATTACTATCATGTCTTTAGTAGCACTCGCAAGATTAAGACGAATCAATTGACGACAAAATTAGCCCACGCGTTTGGTCACTAAAGTGCTACAAAGGAACAAACATACATACATACATATGCTGATAAACGCATTACCCTGTCTTGCATCGCGCAGTCTGGTAAAAATAAACTAGATAACACGCTTTCGTCATTTCCGTATTCTTTTCAGCAAACTATTTAATTTGATACCCATAGTTCCCATGACGTCGGACTGGACTGGACCAACTGGTCCACCATCTTTGGGAGTCCGCCATATTGTATTTAGAATGACGTCACTTAGCTAACCATGCATTGTCATCCAAACTAAACATGTATGGACAATTTCAATCTCAATCGGAAACCGCAAAGTAGGTCAAATTTAATTTCTAAGTTTTTTAACACAGATACTGGTGAGGCTTCTAAAAGTGTGTTAAAACATATTGAGTTCTTCTTCTTTTGAGTCGATGGGTTCCTAACTTTGCGAATAATTTGGGCCCAGAAGCTCTGGTCACATTATTTGCAGCGTCCGTAGCGTTCATCAGGTCTTCCATAGTGCAGGTATAAGACTTAAGCACTTGGGGCATTCCAGTATGTGACTCGTGTTCTGGACAGGGGCACCGCACTCACATTGGGTATCAGATGAGTTTATAAAACCCCAATTTTTAAGTTTTATTTGCAAAAAAATTAGTTGATGTGTCGTTTTATAAATCTTAACAAATATAGTTTTTTTTTATTGTTGATAGGCACGCGTTAAATCACTATCTCACCTGATGGTAAGCGATGATGTGATCGAAGATGGAGCACGCTTGCCTAGATGTAACCTCTTCACTCTTGACTTAAAGACTCCCAGGTTGTAGCTATCAGAAAACACAGACTCCGGCAGGGAATTCAACTCCCTAGCTGAACGCACAATGAGTGTGTTCTCAAAACGATTTATATCCTAATATCAGTCTTTCATAAACATGCTGATACATAGTGCGTAGTATAGCAACCTTTAGTATCTCTTCACTAGTCTATTTTAAACTGACCTATAGAGTGAACTCCAGGTCGTGTCGACCGTACCTTTCATATCACTGACTATGTAAGCTTATATTATACCTTATATCCATTGAAAGAGAGTTCAGCTTCAAACGAAGCCTGTTTAACTTTGTTCAGGCGTTGTTTACTGTATTTTGTTTGAGTTTTATTTAAATAAAATATTCGTTTTAGATAGCTTAGTTGTTAGGCTTACTGGAATAAGTTTTAATCTATTATAGATGGGTTCTTTGTTGTGGGCTTAGTAAGTACTAGCTTTATCCAGCGGCTTGGTCTGTGTTATAACCTACTGCCTAGCCTTTTCCCAAATATGTTGTGGTTGATTTTCAGTCTAGCTGGATGCAGGTGAGTACCAGCATCTCACGGTAGTGAGCAGAAGAGTCAACGAGGTCCTGGCACAGGCAATTGAAGGAACACGGTTGAATTTTACCCGACTTCGCAAAAAGGAGGAGGTTTTATGTTCGACTGTATGTTTTTGGAACGAAGTTCCTAATCGCGCGTTGTGAAAGGGGGCTAGACGGAAAAAATTCTTACGAAAAGTTGTCACGACACTAATGAGGCTGTCCATCCAAAAAGATTGTGTTGGAAAAACAATCTAATAAAAACTTCTTGTATTTTTGGTGGGTAGGTACAAAGTTTGCAAGCAGAAGCTGAGCTTAGCTGAGCTGAGCTGAGCTGAGCTGAGCTGAGCTGAGCTGAGCTGAGCTGAGCTTAGCTGATCTGAGCTGAGCTGAGCTGAGCTGAGCTGAGCTGCGATGAGATGAGATGAGATGATGAAGTATAACTTCTTACGTGCGTGCGTGTGTGCGTAGTTAATAATAAAAAAAATATTATAAATTAAAAAAAATAAAATTATATTACAATTCCTTCACTAATTAATCGAAAGGAACTTCATTCCATCCGGGTGTCCCTTGACACCTCTCAAGTTTTTTTTTTTTTATGTAGGTATGTCCACGATTTCTCTGTCAGTTGTGGACCGATTTTCCAAAATTGTCTATCTGTCTATTCTCTGTCTTCTCTTTTTTATCCGAAAGAGTATACTCCAGAGGTGGTCCCATATAAATTTTATCGAAATTGCTGTAGCGCTTTTTGAAAAAATCAACAAAACCAAAAAATGTGTAAATGTAGATGACGTTTTGGTCTCCTCCAATTACGAGTATGTTCAAATTCCATGTTTCATGTTATTGGGGTTATCAATTCGGACGTAACTTCCGAAATTAAAGTTATTTTTCAATTTTAAGTGTATTTCCTTTTATGGAAGTCGGTTGTATTTTTTGTAAAAATATTTTAGTCAGTAAGAGTCTGACACGCCCTCCCTCTCCATCCAGACCGGCAGAAGTTATTTTATAATTTCCCACCCTATAAAAAAGTCATTTTATATGGAGAGAATTTTATATGACCTTCACAACCCAGCAACTGGGTAACACGATACCTCTTGTCAAGACTGGTGCCAGGTTTTCTAACTTCTGATTATCTGTAAAGACACTCAAAGATCATCAAAAGTCAACCGGGACCAACGGCTAAACGTACTTTCCGAGGCACGGGATAAGTCTCGGTATCTAATGGATGCTCACCCATCCAACGGTCGACCTCGGCAAGTGTTGATGAATCTTGAAGATCAACTCGTGCGGTTGTTATTACTGAGCCACGAGCTGGTCCTCACACTCACATGATTTTATACATCCAAAAGAGTCCAACAAGCACATGATACATGTACTCATGCCACTGCGCGTCGCAGTCTCCATAAGTGCCCCCTTCGAAAAATGGCTCAACGCGGCTTAAGAATTTTTCACTGCAAAAACTTTGTCCTAGTACAGATCCAGGCCATAATCGACCTGTTCGAATCCAACTAGCCGCTGTGGCGGTATTGATAAACAGACATTCAAACACACAGACTGTCACATTTAAAACTGCAGTGGGATTTCGGTTTGAGGTTTAATTTCCGATTCACAAATTTTACAAAACAATTCTGCTTATTTCGTCAAAATAATATTGCTAATGAAAATATTTTATGCCGAATTCGTAGAACACAGACCAAATAAAGCTTTTCCGTGTTCCATTAAATATTTCATGAGAATCTCTAGTTATAATTCGATTCTCGAAACAAATTGCACGATATTGTCTACACAAACTGAAATGTCCAGTATTCTAACAAGGACTGACATGAACATTGTTAGTCTAGGCTTACTAGTGAGTGATAAATGCATTGTAGCAATAATTTTTACATAATGTCGCTGCGTTGCACGTCGCAGGTTTGATTCCCGCACGAAACAAAGATTTGTATGGCCTACAGATAGTTGTTCCGGATCTGGATGTTAGTGTAAGTGAGATTATTTTTTTTGTAAACGCACCCATCACGACACAGGAGAGGTTCCTAGTGAGGGGAAAAGTAAAAAAAAAAAAATTGAAACTGACAAATTTTTTTTACAGACCGCGGTGCTCTAAGTAGCGCTGGGCCCTTAGGCAGTTGCCTACATTGTCTTAGTGGATAATCCGAAATTGGTTAGATTTCATATGATAACACAACACACAATTACAAATACAACAACCCAACACCACCACCCCAACAACAAAACAACAACAACAACAATTTTGAATTCTAATATTAAAATCAATGTTTCACAACTGCCGGGCGTCCTGTGACGGCCAACTTTTTTTCTTATTTGTAAGATGGTTTTCATTGCTCAGCGTAAAGACCTCCAGATAATGAGCCCGTTTTAAATGAAAATACGTGGTAGAAAGAATCGTTTAGATTAAAAAGGTAATTGAATATTCCAACAATTACAACCAATGCTTTGCTCAGAAATTGTCAAAGCTTCTCTATCCTGACGTTATTAGCTACATTTTCCCAGAGATCGTCTCATCACGATTACAAAACTAAGTATATAGGATACGTAACGGGTTTAGCCGAGATTTTCCCTATTATTTCGGGTGAAATGACGTCCGGAATTTCGGGGAGAAATTTCGAAATTGCATTTTGTAGTGACAGGTTTCCGGTTCAATGCTTATCGGAGCGTGATTCAGTCAATTATTTCGTGTGATGAAATTTTCCCTGGGCGTGATGCTATGTTGATACAGGCGATAATTTAGCGTGCTTTGTAAACAGCTTGCTACAGGTATTCCAAGCTTGGCCAAGAAAGGGATGGCGGCCAGCAAATGCTGAGTTATGTTCAGCAGCCTTCTTTTATTATATTCTTTAGGTAGAGGTAACATAGAACCAAGAAAATTGGAAGGAATGGATGCCTTTGCCCAGCAGTGGGACTGTACAGGCTAGATATGATTATCCTACTACTATTATTAGTGGAGTGCTAGTGATGTGTTACTAACATAGGTTTAAGCTTTATTTACTAACACTTTCTGTTATATGTTTACTTAGGTTAAGGTATTTATCTATGGGTCTATGCAATCCGAAATAAATGAATTTTTCAAATATATACGAGTATGTGAAAGTTTGTGAGGATGTATGTTTGTTACTTTTCACACAAAAACTACTGAACGGATTTTGATGAAACTTTACAGTAATATTGCTTATACATCAGGATAACATGGCTATAATTTATAATGGGGAGAAGTACTAAAACCACGCGGGCGAAGCCGCTGGCAGAAGCTAGTCATATAGTAATAATTAGGTGATATTCTTCTCTTTTGCTTTGTCATTGTTACTGTTTGTGTTGTGTCTGAGTTCAATAATTGTTTTCGATTTACAACTAACTACTAGCTACTACTATACTAACTAACTCTACTAACTACTACTAAAAATACAGGTCCCTATTTAAAATATGTTTTTGAGATTTAAATGAAATAAAGAGGCTTTTATTAATTTTTAATTTCTTGATCTCACACTTAGCGCAGAACATCATAGTATTTACGGAACGATTATTTTATCTAATATGTTTGTGATGTGGCTCTTAATACTTACAATTTAAGTACTTTGGAGACATATCATGACGGCCAAGTACATGACAGCCGCCATGAGACTAAGTTCGTTAAATTATTAAAATAGCTTGACATAGAGTAAGGAGACGAGTAGTCGTTAAGTATCTTAACAATTTAATGCATTGGATAGTCCGAACAAATTACATGCCAAGGTTGTTAAAAATTGACACATTGAATCTTAATCTGGATTTTATTTTTAATTATTTATTCAAGATATTCAATTCAAACATACTCGTTTAACGTTAAAACAAAAATTTTCTGAACAACTGCAGTACAGTTAGTCAGCATTGTTCTTGTGGATACTTTCTTCTACTCTAATGTAACCTAAAAGTAACAACGTAGTAAAATAGTAATTAAGAGGATACGAAGTTTTCCCGATTTCGCTGATTTTGCAGTTAAAATAATGTATTTCTATAAGTTTTATTGCACAACATGAAAGAACATTTCAATTATGATATAATAAATGAGCTAGATTTGGGTCGTTTTATAAGACTTTTTATTGCCAATTTTTTGTAATTATTACATTATTTTCTCAAGAAATGAACTGAAGATTAATTTTTGCTGTTTTAATTTTATGAACAAGAGTTCTAAACGGAATTCAAAAGCAATTATTTGCCCATTTTCTCTAAAATTTGACGAAGTTAAATATTTTTTTACCCAAAAATTTTACATTAAAGTGGTAAAAAGTGATGCATACATTGTATCGGACATTGTCAGACTTTCACGACAATACACACGTGTCGTCAGCAATCACGTCTGTTTAATCACGTAAATCAGCGAAATCGGCAAAAATTTTGTATAAGGCCTCTTAACTTATAAATAATTAAATCGCCGCAGGGACAAAAGAGGTAGGTAGGTAAGTACATAACCTATATATTAATACGTGAAGGAAAAACTTTCGACCCCTTTTTACGAAAATTACGAGGATGAAGGAGAACTAAATTTGGCGCAGTTAATGTTTTTATAGTGAAGGAGTGCAGAAATCTATTATTTTTATAAAATATGCATTAGGAATAAAATAAATTAAAAAATAATAATACATACACTACTATGCCTTTGCCACGTATGTATATAGGTACTCTTTTGTTTATGGTTCCCAGTTATGTCATGCCATGTCATGTTTATGGTCTTTGACATTAAAATCTTAATGGTCGAATTTCGATCACCGGGCGACCATTTGTAATTACAAACACAGGAACAACATAAGGGTGCAGTGATGGATACTCGTCTGCCAGGCTAGCATGAGCAGCACGAGCCTGCGGACGGCAGGCCCGAGAGTCGACGGATGTCAGCAATACATGAAGGGACCCGTCATGGCCGATGCCTGCCCAGGGGTCGTGGATAAATTCGAAACAGAGTTACCTAGCGCCCCTGGGCACTTAGGCAACTGAAGGAACAGGGGTAGGTTTTAGTCAGTAAAGATCTGACACGCCCTCCCGCTCCACCCAGAGCGGGATTCATTGGAAGATTTCCCACACCTATAAAAAAAAGGCTAGCATGAGCAGCGCACGAACTATTCAAAATAGTTTCAAATAAACATCCAATATGCTTCACCATCGCTTCACCACGACTAACATGAACAACAGACTATACGTTCCTGTCCGAGCAGTCAATAAAAAGATCTAAGGTACAGAGTTCAAAGTAAGATTCCTGCACAAACACTTAGTTCGCCACCTTATCGTCCCGATCAACATGCTTACGTTATCTCCCTCAGGCCGGCCCCTTGCAAGATTCGACTGATATTTATTTTTATTTTAGATTTATTGCAAACTTTCGCTTTTGTACATCGTATCAGATATTGAGGACTATGATAGTGTGACAAAGGGAGAAGAAGGCATTTTCTCAGCTGTGCGTCTACAGGCTAAATCAATCTAAATCAATTTTAATCAGCTTCTAATTGCCAGTAAAATACAACATACCTATATGGTGAAGATAGCTTGTAGATCATGGAACTGGGGATATGATTGTTCGGAAGTATGAACTTCTATTGAGTAATATTATAGTTAAAAAAACTAAAAAACACGCATTTTTAGAATTCTTCTAACCAAACCATTTCATTTGGTACCCTTATCATGGGAATACATAAAAAATAACTAGTTCGCCATCTTTGGGAGTCCCATATTGGATTTAGAATGATGTCACTACGCTAACCAAGTGGGTCAAATTTAATTTCTAAGATTTTTTTGCATAGTTATTTACAGGTAAAGCTAATAAAGGCGTGTTAATAAAAAAAAGTGTGTGTACTTATGTACGCACGTAAGAAGTATACTTCTTTGGCGTCATCATTCTCCTGCCCTTATCCCAATTTATTTGGGGTCGGCGCAACATGTCTTTTTCTTCCATACTCCTCTATTAGTCGTCATCTCTGTAGTCACCCCCTTTTTACCCATATCCTCTTTCACACAGTCCAACCATCGTTTCTTTGGCCTTCCCCTACTCTTATAGCCATCCACATACATACACAAGACTTTCCTCACGACATTTTCTTCATTCCTCCGCATCACATGTCCATACCACGACAACCGATTTCCACACAATTTTTCAGTCAGCGGTGCCACTTTCAGACTTCCTCTTATATACTCATTCCTAATTTCTATCCATGCGCGTAACACCACACATCGCTCTTAGCATTCTCATCTCAGCTACATGCAATTGCTTTTCATTCATCCCTTTTGTGGCCCAACATTCTGAACCATACAAGACAGCAGGTCTGACCATTGTTTTATAAATCTTTCCCTTAAGTTTTAGGGGAATGCGGGAGTCACAGATAGTCCCGGTGACCTGCCGCCATTTCATCCATCCAGTGTTAATTCTGTGCTTAACAGTCCGATCTATTTCGCCATCGCTTTGCACGAGTGAACCGAGATACCGAAAATCGGAGCAGACTGGGAGAAGCGCGCCATCTAACAAGATAAAAACCACAGACTATAGCTAACTTCAGGGTGTCGGTTTTTTTGTGACGGTGTGCGCGCGCATCGTAAAAATGTACTCTCATCATTTTTCCCTAACGCGGCAAAAGAAGTATAACTTCAATAATAAAAGGGATGATCCTCCGACCAGACGGGTTTTGTTTCTGGTGGTCAACTGCCCAGTGAATGTTGCCGGGCTATTGTATTCGTATATGTTCAAGTCGCGAAAAGAACTACGATTGCGCGATATAGGATTCATGTGACGTCAGGTCTTTTCGTATTTCGTATGTGGCAGCAAAAGATTCCGCTACAATAGGGTAGTTTAGGTCCACAACTGACGGAGAAATTGGTAGACATACTTACATAAAAAATACATACAGTCGAACATAGAACCTCCTCCTTTTTCGAAGTCGGTTAAAAATCGAATTAGTCCGTCAGTTAAATAACCAAAAAATGGACACGTATTTTTTCTTCTGTCACGTAAACAAAAACTTATGGCGATACAGTGCGTTGAAATTTCGCGTGACGTCACGCTGCGCGACACTTTTTAATACCAAAGTGACGTAACGACCCCCCACTCCTGAGATTTGAAAGAAGAAAAAAAGAAAGAAACGAAAGAAAAACTGTTTATTCACGTGAAAGCGACGCACATACATTTTGATACATAAACAATTAATACAAAATATATTCTAGACGGATATATGCGCCACTACCTACCACGCGAAACGGCTAACGCCGATGATGATTTGATGCGTTTTATCTTTGTCATTTATTATTGGTTTGGTAAATCAACAAATAAGTGTTCAATATTTTTTGGTTATCTAACTGACGGACTTAATAGATTTTTTTAGTAAACCACCGTATGTAATTGCAGATATTGTGACGTCATAATACCCGTCATATCTGCGAAGTTTCGCAAGTAAATTTAGTTTTTCGCTGAATATAGAAATAGCGCAGTGATTTAAGTATTAACTAGCCAGAAGGGTAGTAATGGGAATGTTAGATCAGAGTGCACTCGACGACCGACGTATAAAAGTCGCCTCTCCGCAACTATTTCGGACAGACTTGAGTTACGTTACCGCCGTTTTTGCACCATAAATTCTAAGTAACAGCAAGAATAAACACAGAAAACAATATCCTAAGTAAATAAATAACTATATACGCATATTATCCCCTGCGTCTATTCTCCTGGCTGAACAATATAATCAGCATAACTCATGTGTTCCCTGGGAGGCAGACCACCGCGAACTAATTCGCAATGAGAATCTGAGCTCGCTGACATTTACACGCGCATGAACTTATTTACGTGGTGCGAGGGATTCTCAACCCCATCATATTATGTAATAAGATTAATTTTATAACCGGGTATATCTACATGGGGGAAATATCTAAATACCGCAAAACCATCTTAGTGAGTACGTTGTAAATTCATGTGTTTTTATTTTGTACCCGACTACGAAAATGGGGTTATGAAGGTATCTGTGTCTATGTACATATGTATGTATTGTAGTGTTAGCAGTTTTATAGGGTCCCGTACCCGAATGGTCCAAATGGAGCAATAAGTTGCTGTCACTCACGTGTCCGTCTGTCTGTCTGTACGTCGTCTGTCACAAAATTTTGTTCCGTGGAATTTTTTAACTTTCCATTGACCTATGAACTTGAAAGGTGATAATGTTTATTATTAGGTACATATATTTTACTAACAAATACTAATATATTGATAAATCTGATTTTTTCTTTGATAATTCCCTCATTTGGTACGAAACCCTAAATGCGCGAAGTCCGACACGCATGGCTGGTTTTTTATTATATATTGGTTCGCTTTTGACCACTATCTCACCTGATGTTAAGCAATGATTTGTGGTCAATGTTGGACCGAGCTTGCCTACAAGTAACCTATTCACTCTTGACTTAAAGACTCCCCCCAGGTTGTAGCTATCTGGCAACACAGACTCTGGCAGGGAATTGCACTCCTTAACTGTACGCAAAATGAATGTATTCCCTAAACGTTTGTTAGTTACTCGTAGTAAGTAGAATAGATAAATTAATGATTTTTATGACAGAATACAAAAAAAAAACCCTTGATATTATGACTCCCTTTGATTATTTAATTAGGTAAGTAGGTACTTTATTGAAGTATATTTAAAGTAACGGTAAGTAGGTACTTAATCAGTCGAGGCTGCGGACGGCGAGCAGTGGTTAGCTCGTCGTCCGATCAGCACCAGGCCTGTGAGTCCACGGCGCGTAGTGTTCCACGCGCGCCTCAAAGAGATGTTGTCAGCCACCACTGACGGGGCCCATCGTGGCTGATGCCTGCATAACTAGGGGTAGCGGATAAATTCTGAAAATGAGTTACCGCACCCCTGGGCACTCAGGCAGGGAAGGAACAGTGGTGGGTTTTAGTCAGTAAGAGTCTGACACGCGCGATAAAAAATAAAAGTAGGTACTTAATTTAAGTATATTTAAAGTAAGAGACTTTGACCTCTGAGTTTGTTCCGGTGTTTCTTCTCAGGGTAGTCAGCTAGGAAACACCGGCCTCATCTAGCTAAAAAAAAAATGTTGATGTGTAAAAGTATTGTTAAAACCTACTTACAAAAATAAAATCATTTATCATTTAACGCTATTAAAGCAGTTGGTATTACACTTATGGGATATTCAATTTACGCAAGTTTCCTTAAAAACGAGCACCCGTTTTGCAATTAAGTCTATTACCGGCTTCAAACGAGCCTGTATTCGAACAAACATTTGCGCCACACGGGTCTCTCTCGAGCGAAACACTTTCCATAACGTACCCGTCCGCGGTCCCAGTTGGGCCCAGTTGTGCTGGCAGCGCCCCCTAATGCACGCTAATGGAACCAATTTGCCGTGTTTTGCTCAACTACGGAGTGGGGAAGTAACGGGCTTGTGGTTGGAGATGGGAAGAGGAGACACAGTGTGCAATAACGAGCATACGTATTTAAGCATGGAAACTGAAGCAATAATGCCTCTTAGACAAATTAAAAAAAAAAATGACTAGAAATGAGAAGAGGAGACAACGATGTGCCATGTTTACGTTGCTCATTGTACTTTTCTGGTAAACAAAATCAAAAGTCATTTATTAAAACTAGGCTGAGAGCTAGCGCTTCTATAACGTCAAAGTTCTACATAAAGGTAGTCCCCCAAAACGCCCGCCCGTAACACCAGCAGTAAGCACCTATGTGTTCATCTGTCTGTATATAATTTTCTTTTCTTTTTTATGTGCTTTGTGTGTTTGATACCATAATACGAGTATCATGGGATTGGCCATCTTTGGGAGTCAGCCTTTTGGATTAATAATGACGTCACTTAACTAACCATGCATTGGTGCCGATTCTTTTGTTCAATAACTTAACTAAAATTAGAGAATCGCTATCTTTTACTAAAAGGCAGTGCGAGAAAAGGACGGCTATAGCTATGAACTAATTTGGAGATGTCAAACTAGTAAGGCGTAAGCCTTGCGCTTTACCGTGTTTTTAGTCGACATGTTTTTACGTGTACCCTTAATTTGAATGGAAATATTAGTTCAACAAAATTTGACAGTTCTAATTTGTGTCAGTCTCTTTCTTGTTTTATTAGAGAGAAAAAGACAGCAATAGCCTAAATTAAGTTTAGTTTGTGAAAACTAGAATCGACACGAGTCATCCAAACTAAAAAAAGTCAATAGGCAAGATTTCAGCTCAATAGGAAACCAGGAAGTAGGTCAAATTTAACTTCAATTTTTTTTTTACTTAAGTGTAGTTAGTTAATCAGAGGTGAAGCTAATAATAGCGTGTTAAAAAAACACGACATGACAATAATCATCGAAGTAACACGCCGGAAAAACCGCGTTAATTTGTCCCTAGCCTAACGCTAATCTCTCATAAAGCTGCTCAAAAAGCAATCACAAACTCAGATTACCAGTGTACATGGCAATTTGGATTACTAATCGTAGTGCAGTGTTTGGGCCGCAATGATAATTATGTGGGACTAAAACATTAGATACGCATTAGCAATATGAGTTAGTCTTCAGTTAATTTAGAATAGGCTTGCTGGGTATGTCCCACTTGGGCGGAGCACCACCGAATCCTCGTGGAAGCGATCGGCGGTGGTGTCCTCTCGCATCCGGCCCTGCTCCAGGCCTTGGTACGGAGTGAGAGGGCATGGGAATCCGTCACCTCCTGTGAAGCAATGATGCTCGCGAAGTAGGAGGCAGGACACATGACCGCCGCAGACGCCCTGGGCATCGGGAGTCGCAAGCCGATTTCGGGCCACCGTACGCGCGGGCTTGTGGACGGCGAGTAATGGGTAGCTCGCCGTCCGATAAGGACCAGGCCCGAGTCGACGGGGTCCGGCTAAAATTGAAAGAGTCACGCCCAAGCACAGAGAACTAAAGGAACAAGGGTGGATTTTAGTCAGTAAGAGTCTGACAGGCCCTCGTGCTCAACCCAGAGCGGGAGAAGTTATTTAATGATTTGACACCCAAAAAAGAAAAGGATTGCTGTGGAGTTTGTTGCGCCACTTTTCCTTCACAACTGAAAAACTTGCAAGTGGTAACGGGCGGGCGCTTTTGGTTACATATTTTTATATTATTTTATATTTATATTATTTGACACAGACTGCCGAAATTGAAGTTATTTTGCACTTTTTTTGGAAGTCGGTTCTATTTTTTTTTGGAAAAAAAGTTTTTTATTTTTCACTTTTTAGTTGTGGTTTCCCATTAAACTGTGTTAACAATTCATAGACATACGATCGCAGTAATCGCGGTAGATTTGCTGTCATTTTTTGAAGAGTTCTGTTGTCTGTCTCCGAAACCCATCATCAGATCTATATGAAATTCGGATGATTTCGGAACAAACCCCTTTCGAACAAAAAAAGAATTTTGCAAATCGTCAACATATGACGGAGTTATGCCCGAACATACATAAAAAAAAATAATACAAACATCCGAATTGATAACCTCCTTCTTTTTGAAGTCGGTTAAAAAGTGCTGGCTTCCAGCCTAGTTTGTATAAATGACTTTTCATTTTGGTAATGTGTACAGCCTTTGTCACATGCAATATTGCGATCTATTCAATTCCATCAATTTGTGCATCTGTCGTGAGCTAGTCTTCTGACGTTTGGAAAATTGTAGGTTGTAAAAAAACTTTTGCATCTTCATAGTTTCAGGAGGGCAGAAGCAGAGTCAATAAATTGATGTGCAGTATGCAGTAACCAAGTTTACTAAATAAATAACGTCCCATATGATTGGTAAAAGTTCTTTGTTCACGGAAGCAAAACGACGAGAAAAAGCCTAGTCAAAGATATTCCTGCTAACAAATTATGATAGAGAGAAGATATCTCAGTTGTTTATAGCTTTTTAACCAACTTCGAAAGAAGGAGGAGGTTCTATGTTCGACTGTATGTATGCTTTTTTTTATGCGTGTCCACCGATTTCGCTGCCAGTTGTAAACCGATTTTCAAAATTCTTTTTGTATCCAAAAAAGAATACTCCAGAGGTGATCCCAGATATATTATCTAAATTATTTCAGCGCTTTTTGAAAAAAACTAACAAAAACAAAAATAGGTACCTATACATAGATGACGTTTTGGTTGCCTCGAATCACATTAAATTATATAATTAGTTTTGGGGTATAACAATTGCCTGTCTGCCTAGCCTTATCACAACTATCTTTGGGGTCGGCTGCCAGTCTAACCGGATGCAGCTGAATACCAGTATTTTACATGGAGCGACTGCCTATCTGACCTCCACAACCCAGTAACTGGGTAATACGATACGACCCCTTGGTAAGACTGGATGACATGCTTTTCCGAGCTTCTGACGGCCCGTAACGACTGGGGTATAACAACTAAAAAGTGAAAAATAAAAAACTTTTTACAACCGTGACTTCCAAAAAAGAAGACACTAAAAAATTAAATATAATTTTAATTTCAGAAGTCGGTGTCAAATAACGAAGAAATGAAATACAAACACCGACTTCCGAAATTAAAATTATTTTTATTTTTTAGTGTCTTCTTTTTTGGAAGTCGGTTGTATTTTTTGTAAAAAGTTTTTTAGTATACCCTGCAACAGAGTCTGCATAAAGATAAAATAATAATTCAAATCGGAATTGAATTAGGCATATCTTCGGTAGGCATAGGCATTCTTCTTCCATAGGGCGTCACCAGATTGAAATTCTCATTTAACGCGTCAAGTCCCTCATTAGCAGACACAATTAAAAACCTATTGTTATGTCCACGCGCGGGGCCTGATGCGTTAAAAGTACAAAATTACCCATCGCATTGGTTTTCCCCAAAACAAGCCACATAATTTACAGATAACATGATTTATTACACGTTTTGCCCTACATTTACTTATTATGCAACTAGCTTTCGTGGGCTTACTTCACGTGTTGCATAATGCTCTCAAATTGTAATCTAAATGAAAGAAGTCACTGGCTCCTGGAATACAGGTACCTGCCTAACCTAGTTCAGGAGTCCGGGTTTCACTTATTTGTAAACCAGCGTATCACTGATCAATAATTAATCAAGAATAACATGTGTACAATATAATCTTCACACAGTATTGTCATAGCTCTTTCTGGGGGCCTAGCCTTGGTTGGCAGTGGAGTGCGTCCGCTCTGTACCCCAAAGCCGACCCCAAATGACGCGCGGCAACTGTCCGGACGATCCTGAGTTTCACCCCTTCCCTGACGCCCCGCAGGTAACCTATAGATAGTCTAGGGTACAGGCTAGACTATAGATAGTGTGTATAGGCGATGTGTGCTTTAAAGCCGCCGTATTTCGAACGTTATTATTCACAAACACGGCATATCTAATACCTAGGTATTGAAAAGGAAATTGCTGTTATGTTTCTCAGGTCGAATATAGCCGGCAATTGGTAAAATCATAGAGATTACCGTGCAAATATGAATGGAAGTATATGATTCAGTAATTTTTGTGATTGACTAGCTGCGCCGCGCGGTTTCACCCTCGTAGACCGGGATAAGCAAGAAGCTTATGTGTTAATCCAGGGTATAAGCTATCTAAATACCAAATTTCATACAAATCGGTCCAGCCGTTTGAGCGTGAAGAAGTGACAAACATATAAACACACATACTCACAAACTTTTGCCTTTATAAGATTAGTGTAAGGTGTGATATTAGAACCAAGATGGTCTGCACCATATGTAGGTAATTTTCCCTACGAAGAGCGATCAAAGACCTTGGCCTTATCACTATAGAACAACGTTGACAATAAGGTAGATTTATTGAAACTTACAAAATACTCACAGAATACTATGATGTACCCAGCCTTCAAGACACACTGAAAGCCAAACAACATCTATGAGGATATTCTCTCAAACTATGGAAAAATTCATCCAGCAAGAAGGTTTTGAAGGAATTCCTGCCTAACCGAAGTTGTAACAGCATGGAATAAGCTCCCGGAAAATGTTGTGACAGCTCCCACACTGAACTGCTTCAAGAACCGATTGGACAGACTAAAAATATCTCCCAGTTATTTAAAACACACACATCAGCTAATAGCTGCGTGTGTGCGTGCTGTGTGTCTGGCCAAATAATGAGCAAGAAGCTAATTGTGTTAACTAAGATTTGTTTATCAATATCTCATTTGACCCACTTCCCAGTTTCCGATTAAGCTGAAATTTTGCTTACATGTTAAGTTTTGATGACAATGCATAGTTAGCTTTACTATGGGCCGATTTCACAAATTCTAACCGCCCAATTTCGACGTTTAAGCTCGCTTAAACGCGTTTAGTCGCTGTCATAAAGCTGAAGAGTTTGTTTGTTTGTTTGGTTGAACGCGCTAATCTCAGGAACTACTGGATCAAATTGAAAATTTATTTTTTGTGTTGAATAGTTGTTGTAATAGGAAGGCTATAGGCTATATAACATCACGCTGCGACCAACACGAGCGAAGCAACAATGAAAAATGTGGCAAAAACGGGAAAAAAAAAAATTTTGCGAGCTTCAGTTGCGTGCGCTGCGTAAACGGTTAAAGTTACGCAAAAATTACGTATGACGGAATTGTTTTCCATTTAAAGTACTTAAAAAAGTCTACGACAGCATGTCTATCTTGGTTAACTCACTATAATCTTTTTTTATGGTTTTTATTTTTTACGCTAAGCTTAGTTCAGTAAAACTTAGATTTGTTTGATCGGTCCTTTTAGACGTCATTTTAAATCCAATATTGCGGACTAGTTATTTTGTATACATTCCCATAATATAGGTATTAAATGAAAGGGGTTGATACAAAAAAAAAAGTGTGTTTTTAGTTTTTTTAAACTACACAAAATTATTACGTTTTCTCTCACACGGATCTAGCAATTTTTAACAATAAAAATGACGTAGAGTCATCTCCGTTGGTTATAACATTGTTAAAACCAACAGTACCTACATTACATTCATACAAAGTACCTACTTAAATTTTATTATATTAACAAACGTAAACAAGAATTCAACTAAACGCTTTGTATCCTCACAAACAAATTTTTGCAAACACTGCAAAGATAAAACGATCGAACGGTCGTGAAAAGTGATGATAGGAAAATGTCAAAGGGTTAATAGTGGCAGCCTTCGACAGAATATTATAGGAAATGACCTGATTATTATTCTAATGATTATAGGAACAAAGGATAATGATATGGGTTACGTTATTGGTTATTATTGTTAACGATACGATAGTGCATGAAACTGAAACCTGTGAGCACCTGATTGGAAAGTTTCTGGATTAGCATTAAAGTAAGTATTTAGTTTTAAGACTTATTAAACAGACAGTACTGTTCTATACAGCTTCTGCCAGCGGTTTGACCCGAACTTGCCGTCCGATCAGCACCAGGCCCGAGAGTCGACGGCGTGTAGTGTTCCACGCGCGCCTCAAAGAGTTGTCAGCAAAATATGACGGAGCCCGTCATGGCCGATGCCTGCCCAGGGGTTGTGGATAAATTCGAAACAGAGTTACCCTGGGCATTCAGGGCAGGGACAGAACAGGAGTGGGTTTTAGTCAGTAAGAATCTGACACGCCCTCTCGCTCCACCCTACAGCGGGAGATGTCATTGGATGATTTCCCACCCCACAAAAAAAAAAACGGTTTGACCCGCATGTAATTAGTACTTCTCCCATTATAAATTATAGCATAGGTGGCAGTTAAGACTATACTCTATCTCTGTGCTAAATTGCATTCAGATCTATTCTGCAGTTCTGGCGTAATTAATTAACAAATACTCATCCAAATTTTCGCATTTATAATATTATTAGAATGTTGAAGATAGTACTCGTATATATTGGATTTGTTGTTTCTTTAATGAATGTACTTTTTTTCTTTTTTATAAATAACTATTTGGACGTTTACAATGTAAGGGAAGAGCCTGGCTAAATGGAGGCTCCTCGACATGCATTGTAAGCCAAATGAAATTAAAAAAAAAATTTTTTTTTCACCACTTTGGCAAATAATTTTTTTAGCATAGCATAATTGCAAAATCAGCTTATAATGTTCCCACTGCTGGGACATAGGCATTCTCTGTGAGAGGGTGTGGGTCGTAACCCACCACGCGGGCCCAATGCGGGTGGATGTCACACGTCTTCGAAGTTTTGTTTCTAGGACATGCCGATCCTCACGATGTTTTCCTTTACCGTTTTGGGAGCAGTGGTAATGAAAAAAAATACACAAAGTAAAGCGCCTGCCTGGGTTTAAACGGACTACAATTTAACAGGCCGTTATCACTGGGCCACCACTGCTCTTTAAAAAAATATATCTATTTATATTCTGGCTATTAACCTGCTTGAATTTGAAATTCCATTATAGTGCCATGCCAGATTTAAAGTCTCAAAGGTGGTATTGCTCTACGAGCTTATCTACTTAGAACAAAAAAATCATGAGTAGAACTATAAGTAGCCTGCTACGAAACTGGAGATTTCGTAGCACGTAGCGCTACGCCGTCTTCTCGTGGCTACGGCGCGGCGGCGTAGCCACGAGAACCACCTTCTACTGTGTAGTAGATATCTTTAATTGGTTCTTTCACTGACTGACTACGCATAGACAAAACTTTTGGGTCTAAAAGCATGAAAATGAAATGTGCCCAAGAGTACGTTATGTAACGTAAGTGAGCGTTGAATGGATTTTTGAAAATTCACCTCATAATGGTGGAATACGGGATGATAAGCTATAATATGAGAAGCTCGTGGCTAAAGTAATAACAGCCGCACGGGTCGATCCATCAGGTTAAGCTACGCTTGCCGGGGTTGGTCCATGGATGGGTTACCATCTTTACATACCGAGACTCCTCGGTGTCTCGGAAAGCACGTTAAGCCGTTGGTCCCGGCTGTCAATCGTGGATCTTTGACAGTTGTTACGGGTCGTCAGAAGCCCGAAAGTTTGACGACCAGTCTTAACAAGGGTTATTTCATTACCCAGTAACTGGGATGTGGAGGCCAGATAGGCAGTCGCTCCATGTAAAATAGTGGTTAGATGCATCTGGTTAGACTGGAAGTTGACCCAAAGATAGTTGGGAAGAAGGCTAGGCAGATTGATTGAAGCTATATTATTGTAAAGTTTCATACAAATCCGTTCAGTGGTTTTTACGTAAAAGAGTAACCAACATCCATAGATCCTCACAAACTTTAACATTTATAATATTACTAGCTGTGCCTCGCGGTGTCACCCGCGTAGACGGGATAAAAAGTAAACTAACTATGTGTTAATCCAGGGTATAAGCTATCTACATACCAAATTTCATCCAAATCAGTACAGCCGTTTGAGCGTAAAGAAGTAACAAACATACAAACACACACACTCACAAACTTTCGCCTTTATAATATTAGAGCGATAGTAACATAGTAGGATGGAGTGCGAGACGTGATTTATTCAGGAACATATGTAAATGGAAAATAAACAAAGCCGCCAATGCCCTTGTCCCCAATATTTAAACCCGCCAGGATATTGGAAACCTCATCAATATCGTTTAATCCACAACAATGGACTAGGATAACTCGCCCGTATCCGCGTCACGTTGGCTCGAGCGCTCCACCACCAAAATAACTAGAATTGGCAGGTGCTCTGATTAGGGTTGTAACGGAATATCGACTCTATATTTGCTATTGCGGAATTTTCGCAAAAAATCGTACCCCTTTTTTTGTAGGTAGAAAATAAAAAAGAAAAAGAAAGAAAGAAAAATAATTTATTCTGCACAAATATAACGCACATTACAGAAAAATGGAATAACATAAACATACATGAATGCTAAAAGCCTCGTATTCAATCAATGTAAGTCTTCTGTTCATTGCCTAATGTCAGAGTCCGCCAACAACCAAAGACAATACATATATTGTTATTGTTATATTTATTATATTAATCATGAGATAACTTCTCGTACTCGACTCGTACTGACTAAAACTCTGGCGAAATCGTAATCGTTTTAGCGAAGTTTTAACGGAAGCATACCTGCGGACCCTATGTGATTGAGAGGCTGGAGAGACGGCATGGTGCCCTTACTTTCCGGCTGACACAGGCACTGACCGGTCATGGGTGCTTTGGAAAGTACCTGTGTCGAATAGACCGGGAACCGACACCCGGTTGCCACCATTGCAACTGGCTCGACGACACAGCTCAGCACACCGTTGAGGAATGCTCTACTTGGGCAGTGCAGCACCATGACCTCGTCGTGGCGGTTGGTGCTGCGGACACTCTCTCGCTTCCGGACATGGTCAAATCCATGGTCGGAAGTGAAAGCGCGTGGGACGCCTTCACCTACTTCTGTGAGGACGTGATGGTTGCGAAGGAGGCGGCGGAAAGGGAGAGGGAGGATACAACCTCCCTTCCAATCCATAGCAGACGCACCGGACGCCGGAGGGCGCGGAACGATTTCCGGCTGCCTTAGAATGAGGCTTGCAGGCAACAGACTTGCTGAGTTTGTTGCCTGAACTGGGAAAGGCCCGAGACGGTGGCGAACCGTGTTCCGCATCCATTTTTAAATAAACACGCAATATACTCCTACACTTAAGGATCGAAGGATTGCATTGCTACCTTTATTAAGAAGTCTGTGGATTAAAAAAACATGTTAAAAAATATGATTTGTTCTGAACCCTTTGCGCACGAGCCCGACTCGCGCTTGGCCAGTTTTTTTCTTGCTTTTTCCTCCTCCGGCTACGTATCGCCTCAGCTACATCCCTATTCCCTAGTTGTGATGTACTTGGGTATGTGTGATAGTGTGGGTGAATGAAAGTGTGGGCCAATCTGATTAGCGGCTGGGCGTCGATACACGAGGCTGGAGGCTGGTGTTGCTACATAATTAACTTGTTGCTTTTTTATTACTAGACGAAGATTATAAAGGTATTAGATCATATTATTAAATATTGCCATACAATACAATACTGGTATTCAGTTGCATCCGGTTAGACTGGAAGCCGACCCCAAGATAGTTGGGAAAAGGTTAGGCAAATTGATTGATTGATTGCCATACAATACAACTTGGCAATGCGGCCAGTCTTTTGGGCGCACTTCAATTCGACAGCGATACGGAGAATGTGGACAAATATATTAAATATGAATTATAATATTTATTTAGTTATTTTATAAGAATATAAATAGTTTATTACAATTGTTTTACATTAAATAGCAATGGATAAACAAAATGGTATAAAAGTAAAGTTGTTTTTAATTTTTGAAGGATTTTCAAGGTTTCGGCGGCAATTAGTCTTGTTTTCAAAATTGCATAATTGCCGAACTGTTTACTAAAAAAAACTTTTTTACAAAAAAATAGAACCGACTTCCAAAAAAAGTGCAAAATAACTTTCTTTAAAAAATTTCGGAAGTCGGTGTTCCTGTTTTATGTCTTCGTTTTTTGACACCGACTTCCGAAATTAAAGTTATTTTGCACTTTTTTTGGAAGTCGGTTCTATTTTTTTGTAAAAAAGTTTTTTATTTTTCACTTTTTAGTTGTGGTTCCCCATTAAACTGTGTTAACAATTCATAGACATACGATAGCAGCAATCGCGGTTGATTTGCTGTCAATTTTTGAAGAGTTCCGTTGTCTGTCTCCGAAACCCATCATCAGATCTTTTTGAAATTTTAATGGGACCATTTCAAAATAAACCCCTTTCGAACATAAAAAGAATTTTGCAAATCCGTCAATATATGACGGAGTTATGCACGAACATACATAAAAAAAAAAAAAATGCAAACATCCATGCAAACCGCCTCCTTTTTCGAAGTTGGTTAAAAATTAATAATCAACGATATGTCAAAAATCGTACTCAATTTCACTAGCTGTGGCTTCTTAAGTCTTCTCATTGATTAAATTAGATGAGTCAGTAGGAAATATAATGTCGACCCTCGCTTACACAACCACAAAAATTAAAACAAAGCTGCTGAGCTGATTGAAAGTCGGCCAAATGCGTGGACTTCGGAAATTTAAAGTTCCGTACCAGTGAATTATCAAAGAATAAATGATTTATCAATATATTGGTATTTGTTTATAAAATATACGTAATATTAAACGTTATCACTAAATTTCAAGTTCATAGGTCAATGGGAAGTTTAAAAAAATCTCGGAACCAAATATTGTGGCAGACGATGGACAGACAGACGGACAGACGGATACGTGAGTGACAGCAATAGGGCTCCGTTTAGACACTACGGGTACGGGACACTAAAAAACTTTTTTACAAAAAAATAGAACCGACTTCCAAAAAAAGTGCAAAATAACTTTAATTTCGGAAGTCGGTGTTCCTGTTTTGTGTCTTTGTTTTTTGACACCGACTTCCGAAATTAAAGTTATTTTGCACTTTTTTTGGAAGTCGGTTCTATTTTTTTGTAAAAAAGTTTTTTATTTTTCACTTTTTAGTTGTGGCTCCCCATTCAACTGTGTTAACAAATTCATAGACATACGATAGCAGCAATCGCGGTTGATTTGCTGTCAATTTTTGAAGAGTTCCGTTGTCTGTCTCCGAAACCCATCATCAGATCTTTTTGAAATTTAAATGGGACCATTTCGGAATAAACCCCTTTCGAACAAAAAAAGAATTTTGCAAATCCCTCAATATATGACGGAGTTATGCCCGAACATACATAAAAAAAAAAAAAAAAAAAAAATACAAACATCCGAATTGATAACCTCCTCCTTTTTCGAAGTCGGTTAAAAAGTAAGAAGCACTCGTATAAAATTTAAATAATACCCAGCAACATAGTAACACACTTCGCAACAAATGGAAGTTAAACCTCCACGCCCCATAATAACACTGGCAACAAATATTCGTGAAAAGCGGAACTCTGGAAATAGATAAAACCGCACACAGGCTGGCTTTAGTTCATCCTTGTGAACAGCCTCTGTTGCTAGTCGGAAGGTAAAAATATGAATGACGTCAAAAATACGAGGTGAAATGGCGAATGAGGGGTGAGTTGGCTTTGGGGGTGCTATTTTGATGCTCGAAAGGAGGTACTTTAATTGTGACTTGTGACAAGGGAGATGATTTCATACTTTTTACCATTTGCTCTAAAAAAATACCTTTACGATATAGATAGATGTTTAATTGGAATGTTATTTATTATGTATATCATTTAAAACACAGGAAACACTATTTCAGACTCCACTAGCTTCTGCCAGCGGCTTCGTCCGTGTGGAATTATTACCTCCCGCCATTAATTTTCTTTTTTATTATTATTCATAGGCACGCGTTTGACCACCATAACTATAGCCTACTAGGTGCGCCCCGCGGTTTCACCCTCGTAGACCAAGATAAAAAGTAATGTATGTGTTAATCCAGGGTATAAGCTATCTATATACCAAATTTCATCCAAATCGGTCCAGCCGTTTGAGCGCTAAGAAGTAACAAACATACAAATACACACACAAACTTTCGCCTTTATAATATTAGTGTAATGTTCTATTTCATCTGAAATGAACATAGATTACAGAGGTACATAGATTATAATTTTATAATCTATGTACCTCTGTGCCAAATTTTATCTAGATCCGTTCAGCCGTTCTGGCGTAATTGAGTAACAAACATTCATCCAAACTTTCGCATTTATAATATTAATAGGATTTTACTGTTTTTTTTTGAGATTTTACGAGCGGCCTTTTCGCTAAAAGCGATCTTTTAACGACAACCTTTGGATGTTATAAAAAACTTTTTACATATAGTACAACCGGGTTAAAACAAAAAAAGTGTTTTTGACATTGACTTCCGAAATTAAAGTTATTTTGCAGTTTTTTTGTTTAAGTCAGTTCAATTCTTTTTTTTAAGTTTTTTATTTTTCACGTTTTAGTTGTGCTTCCCCATTAAATTGTGTTAACAATACATAGACATAACAATCGAAGCAATCGCGAGTCATTTGCTGTTAGATATTGAAGAGTTCCACTGTATATCGCCGAAGATCTTCATCAGAGCCTAATATACTCTAAAACCTTCCTTGAAAAATATGCATTCAAATAACGTAAACCCCATCCAAATCGCATCAGCAGTTTTCGAGAAAATCGCGAACAAACAAGATACATACACACATAGATATAAGCTGATCTCGATCATTCTTGTGAGCAGCATCTGTTGCTAGTCGGAAGGTGAAAATCTTAATGGCGTCGAAAATACGCGGTGAAATAACGGATGAAGGGCAGACACGGACAGCCTTTTGGAGTAGCTACTATTTTTGATGGAAGTAGCTCGAAGGAAAATGCTGATAATTTGACTCGAGGCAAGGGACACGTGATTTGATACTTTTTTTGACAATAGATGTCAAAAATACTCTTACGAAGTTTGTAGTAGTTATTTGTTTTCGTTTGTTACCAAAATGATAAATAAGAACCTTTTTTTTTCGGGTGTGGGAAATAATCCAATGACTTCTCCCACTCTGGGTGGAGCGGGAGGGCGTGTCAGACTCTTACTGTCTAAAACCCAGCCCTGTTCCTTCCTTGCCTGAGTGCCCAGGAGAGCGGTAACTCTGTTACGAATTTATTCGCTACCCCTTGGCATGCAGGGACCGGTCATGATGGGCCTCGTCAGTGGTGGCTGACATATTCTCTTTGAGGCGCGCGTGGAACCTGACCTGGTGCTGATCGGACGGCGAGCTAAAATAAGATTCCTACGGTGCGATATCGTCGGTCATCTGTCTGTTTATCACAGCTGCTTATTCAAAAATGGTGTCGTAGACTCTGATTCTCAATATTATCTAGATTTAAACAGAAATCTAATGATAACTGGGTGGCTCTGTACGTGAGTTTAGTTTGTGAACGCACTCACGATACAGGAGTAATTCCTAGTGTGGAGCATCGTACATTAAAAAAAATAAGGGTTAAGGAAAAACACTTTACAAATGAAAGACCTCACTAGTTTACCTATCTAATAACAACACCTGTAGAATCAAAATCTAACAATACATAGACACGCTTATTGAAACGAAAGAAATTCATTTCGCTGAGTAACAACTTTTATCGGATAAATTCAAAATGGAGTTCCTGCAGGGTTGTCCAACGAGTCGTAACGATATTAAAATGAACAACGTGTGCGAATTGACCTGAATTTCAGTTATGACCGATTTTTGCGCCTGTCAGTCAGGTAGGGGCGGTTTGTTTTTCTGACAACGGTTCACGCGTCATTTCCTGCAATCTGTGGCTGTTTATTTACACAATTATATTGATGATGTATGCCCAGTACAAGGGAAATTACATTTTTATGGTCCCGTACCCAAATGGTAACCAACGGGACCCTATTACTAAGCCTCTGCTGTCCGTCTGTCGCTCCGTCTGTCCGTCAGCGGGCTGTATCTAATGATCCGTAATAGGTAGACAGTTGAAATTTTCACAGAATGTGTATTTCTGTTGCCTCTATAACAACAAATAATAAAAATAAATTAAAAATTAAAGGTGCTCCCCCTTTAATTTTTTTGCTCGATCTTAATATTGGCAACAAGTAGACGCGTATACTCGTAATATTGTACGATGGTACGGAACCCTTCATGCGCGAGTCGGACTCGTACTTGGCCGGTTTATAGGGTTCCGTACCCGAAGGGTATTCAACGGGACTCTATTACTATGCCTCCGCTGTCCGTCCTGTCAGCGGGCTGTATCTCACGATACGTAATAGCTATACAGTTGAAATTTTTACAGAATGTGTATTTCTGTTGCTGCTATAACAACAAACAATGAAAATAAATTCTAAATTACGTACTTTTAATTAATTTTAATTCAACGTTTAACAACTTGGCGTATTGAAAGTCAGCCCTTTGAAGATGACTGACCAAGACTCGGCCTAGTGATTCAAATTTACTTCAAGTTAAATGAAAAATGATATTGAGTAGTGATTTAATTTATTTAGAAGGCGTAGTCGGAGCCCCGTTTCGCAGGGCTCAATGGTTTATAAACTCGTGTAGGTATGCAGGTAGGCAAGTAACTACAATACCTAAGAGCCCTTCTTTAGATCAAAAAACGACTTTAAATCGCACTTTGAAGATAGAAAATGCTTTCGGAATTCTTAAGCTACATTTAATGAAGAGCTTTCCAAGTTTCTTCGTTATTTACTTCTAAAGTATCCTTTAAAACTACTTGAGGGGAGAATTTAGGCCGTTTACAATGTTAGACAGTAAGTCAGTCAGAGGGGATGCCAGACGTCTATTTGTTCAAGAGACACTTTGTCTACGCTTTTACTTAGACTAGGATATACCTTAATTCATTTCTTAAAAGCGTAGGATATATATAATAAAATTAGGAATAACCACAACATAGGTACCTACTATAATAACTTGAGGTGTAGTCTCAGTGGTGGTAATCCATACGTTTGTTATGTTTCTGGTGTGTATATAATAAAGAAAATCCGGTCCGCAATAATTGATATGTCCTATTATAAATATTGGCCAAGTGCGTGTCGGATTTCGCACATTACGGGTTCCGTACCAAACATTGGTATTTGTTAGCAAAGTATACGTATAATAAACATTATCACCTTTCAAATTCATAGGTCAGCGGGAAGTTAAAAAATTCTTCGTAACAAAATTTTGTGTCTGTCACAAAATTTCGTTGTGACGGACGAACAGATAGACAGACACATGAGTGGCAACAATGGGCTCCGTTTGGAACCTTTGAGTACGGAACCCTAAAAATCAATACTTTACAAATTCAAATTCAAAATCTTTATTTTGAGCGAAGACTAACTGTATTTTTAGGAACAATGTCCTTAAAAACTAAGTGTTAGTGAACAACACGATACGGTGACACCAGTCAGTTGCATGTGTCACCACACATCCACACATGCAACTGACTGGTGCCTCATATACATTCATAATCAGCTAACTGACTTCTGACAGTACAATTATTTTCTTTTTAATTGCAAACCTATTCTAAGCATCACCCTCTAGAAGTAAATATTTTTCCGACCAGCCTGTCTGCTGACAAGGTTGGTATTTTCAAGCGACCTCCTTAGATGTCACAGTACCTAGAAAAAGATTACATGGAAACCTAAAAGCCTAAAATAAATATAATCAACTAAATATATAAATATATTATATAATATATATATAAAATCATTACCTGTACTTTTGACTACAACGTTTTGTCTGTGTTTTATCCTAGCTAGTATGAAAGCAGAAAAAGCTTTTCTCCAATGTTGAAGTCAGCAAAATCTATTACAGATTTTATATCGCGACAATATCTTCGAAAAATTCCATTACCAAATGAAAAACAATTATTTTCAAAGCCTGTCCATGACGTAAGGCCTGCTTGTGACATGTTTAGCCGTTCCTGATGTCAGCAGCATCGCAGTCGATATCCGGCAGGGCCGGTAGGTGTAGCTGCGGTCGCTGGCACGTCTTCATTTCCTCTGTTTCCGGTGCGACCTCCACCGGAAGTGGACGCCTAACCGCGCAACCTAGTTTTTACAAGTACGTGACGTATTTTCGTGAGATATTTTTCTCTAGTTCATGCTAAAAAAGTAGTTAAAGTCTGTATTATAAATACATCTTTTTTATGAGAACTAATTTAAAAAGAATCCCATCATGTTGCTACATCATCCATTGTCACTATCTAAACTTAATTTAGCCTATTGCTATCTTTTTCTCTCTAAAAAAACAAGAAAGAGACGGACGTAAATTAGAGCTTTCAAATTTAGTTGAATTAATATTTCCATACAAATTAAGGGTACACGTAAAAACATCATCATCTTCCTGCCCTTATCCCATGTTACTTGGGGTCGGCGCAACACATTTTTTCTTCCATTCAGTCCTGTCAGCTGTCACGCTATCACTAACTCCCTTTTCTTTCATATCACTCCTCACACAATCCATCCATCTATTCTTGGCGTCCCTCTCCCTCTCCATCCATCCACATTTATATTCATAACTCTTTTAGTTACATGTGTTTCATTCTTCCTCTTCACATGACCATACCAAGATAAGAGGTTCTCTTTCACTTATCTGTGACTGGCGCCACTTTTAAACTACCTCTAATGTACTTATTTCTCACTTTATCCATTCTCGTTACTCCACACATCCATCTCAACATTCAAGGGTACACGTAAAAACATGCCGACTAAAAACACGGTGAAGCGCAAGGCGTAAACTAGTTTGACATCTCTAACTTAGTTCATAGCTATAGCCGTCCTTTTCTCGCACTGCGTTTTAGTAAAAGATAGCGATTCTCTAATTTTAGTTTAGTTATTGAACAAGAGAATCGGCACCAATATCTCGAATGAAAATAAAAAAAATACGAAAATCAATATTTGTCGGTTTGAGGAAGAAACCAACACTAATTTGGAGCTTATATGGCTAAAATATTTATTAAGGAAGAAAAAAACGTACGAAATCACCGACCCCAATTAAATTAGGATTATGATGATTGGGGGAGGTTAAATATCAGTGTAGTAATAAATAAGGTATTATTATTTTACCATGTACATGGGCACTTAGCTCGTACAACACGACATCTGCAAATGTTTGATGGCACGGTTGGTGCAGTTGTTGAGCAATTGATTGCTGCGTTGCGTGTCGCGGGTTGATTCCCGTACGGAACTAATATTTGTATGGCTTAAAGATAGTTTTCCCGGGTCTGGTTGTCTTGTGAATGTGAGACATGTTTGTGAACGCACGCACGATACAGGAGTAATTCCTAGTATAGGGCAACGTTTTCTTTTAATAAAAAAGATACAAAAAAAAAATGTGCCAACTTTTGGAAGCTTATGACCGGGTGTTTGCGGTATAATAAAGGTTACTTTTTTTTGAGTTTGGTAAATCATCCAGTGAATTCTCCCGCTTTGGGAGACTCTTACTGACTCAAACCCACCCCTGTTCCTTCAGTTGCTTGTGTTATTTATCCTGCTGTTGCTTAATTTATCCGCGACCCAGACAGGCATTGGCCATGGTGGATCCCGTCAATTATGCTGCCACCTCTTTAAATATCAAAGAGGGACTTTACCGTCGCAATTGTGGCGTGCCCGTGTAAAGGTTACCAAAGCTTTATTAAGAGGAAGATTTTAACTACTAGAAAAAAGTACTGTAGAGACTTTGAAATTCAAAAATTACATTGGCGAGTAGAATTTGTAATGATGATGTCAGCCCAATCTTAGATGCTCCTCTAGGAGTGGCGCGAGGAGGCGAAACGCTGCTGCCGCGACACCTCGCGGCTTGGCAGTCACAGCTCCGGCAGGATCTCATGGCGACATGGAGAGAGCGACTGTCGCAACCCAGCGCTGGGTACGCCACCATTACGGTGGTAGTGCCCCTCTTTGAGGAGTGGCTGGAGAGGCGCCACGGCGTCCTGGCCTTCCGCCTGACGCAGGTCCTCGTAAGACACGGTTGTTTCAGGAGGTTCCTGTGTGAGATAAGGCGGGACGAAACGCGCCCGGGCGTTTGATGTCACCATTGTGCGGATCCCGCAGAGGACACGGTGGAGCATAAAAGTAAGAAATTGGTGTGAATAACGGGAAGTGGAGGAAAATGTTACTAAACTGAAGTGTTTCCTTCTACACCAAATGTTATCATCATTAGAACAAACATATGGCCAATATTACAAAGAAAGATTATTATTCACCCGTTAAATGGGAGAGCACTGAAGGTGGTTTAAATAGTTTTCACCGACTGCGAAAGTTGCTGCTGAAAGGTCATCTATCTATAAATCTTATTTTAGTTAACACTGGAAGGGTGTGGACATCAGGACTCGTTTTCAGTATTAAACTTGCCAAACATTGGGGTTTGAGGACGAAACGCTCGGGTCATGGCATCCCAGTGCGTGTCTCCTTTTCAAAGATATTTCTCGCCGACTGATCGACACTACGTGACCAGCAGGTGTATTCGCTAACTCTGTGGACATCAATTTGATAGGCACTTTGCAGTACATTGCTCGGTGGACATCGATTATAATATCAATACGATAGTACATTTTTGTTTTCTTATACGTCAAAGCAGCAATGTACTGCATAGTGCCTATCAAATTGATGTTAACTGAGTTAGTTAGAATATACCTGCTGAGGACTGGCTCGTTCTTTGCCAAAAGAATTAGCATTACCATTTAACCTGACAATGCAGCCAGTCTTCTGGGCACGTTTCCGAACGACACCGATGTGGACGACTACTTCGACGCCAGAATGTATTTTGGTTTCATATACATGCGAGTTTACGTAGTCAAGTTAAGATTTTTGAAGTGAAAAATTAACTTACAAATTAACTATCCACCTCTTCATATTGATGAAAAACTTAACCAATCCCTAAATACTCCAAAGCATTCACAGAGGGATTACACTAATTACGTTAATGTTCCTCTCGTCTATCGAGTGAACAGTCCATTATAAGGTCCACAGGCGGCTTATATACTCCGCCATATTGCCAGCCATTGTACTAGGAGCGTAGGAGACAATAGGAGGTAAAGCCGCAATAATAGCGGCAACTTCGTGGAACTGCTCTCGAAACAATCTGATTTGTAGTTCGTATTGGAATAAGATGAAATTAACTTGCTTTGTAGCCGTCTTGTTTTGTTTCATTTGTAGTATTTTTGCTCTCGTTTATTGTATTATGTGTCTATCCTAACATAGTTTATAAGCTAACTTTTCGTGACAAACAATTATGGACTCAGTCTGAATCCCACGAATAATATAAATGTGAAAGTTAGTGGGATGGATGGCTGTTTGATAGTCAATCACGCCAGAACGGCTAACCGGATCTGGATGAAATTTGGCACAGAAATAGATCATCCAAATCCAATATTGTAACATAAAAAAAAGATTAATTTCGTTTAATGGAGCGTCATTTTTGCAAGATGACAGATAGTGGTCTATGACGTATCTTTTTCTAATTTGATCTGGAGCGAGTCTGACTTAATTAACTAAATTTATTCGAAAAGACATTTTATGAGGACTTTACCATGTCTCGAGGAGTTAAAGGGACCAGATTCAAGTTCAAATGCTTTCAGCGTTAGAATGAATGCTGTAAGTACTATTTCGGATTTTTCTATAGAGACTGAGTCTTAAGCGTAGCATTCATGAGATTCACCAAGTTCCTTTCTTGTTGACAAGGTTCCTAGGTTTTACTTAAGATTTTATAGAAAAACTATTAGAAAATAGTCGGATCATAACTAACATTCTTGGAATAATGATTGGAAGAACATTGTGGTCTTAGCAAAGGGTTCTGAACACAGACGTCCACGTGTACAAGGATAATCAGGATTGTATGGCCACAGCTGCGATATTGCTTGTGGAATCTCCTCTCTGGATCTTGATCTTTGATCTTCGAATGATTTGGTGATAATTGTTCACCTTCAATTGTAAGTGCTACATACAATCTATAGGACTATCATGAAACCTAATCTAATGTGACACAGTGTTCTTAATAAATGTGAGAAGTGAAGACCAATTTGATGGACTATTATTTGGTTACAAACATTTCTCATGCAATAAACCTGTAGATTGGTAAGTAGGGTCTTGAGCAGAAAACTATCTATGACGCTAGCCGGTGAGAAGTAAAATTTCTTTACAGTATAGTTTGGAATAGCACATAAGCTATTATTTATAACGGGGGAAGGACTAATTTCACGCAGGCGAAGCTACTGGCAGAAGCCAGTAAATAGATTTTTATTATTATATAACCAGTAGGTATTAGTTACGATTCTTATTACTGTAACCTCACATAACTTCCACAAAGACACTAGAATATACAGCCTTGTTTCCAATTAGTGGTGAGGTCGTTTGAGGTCGACAATATCTATGGACACAATATGGAGCCCGTCTGTTTTCGACACTGTGCGACACAGCTCAACACAGTGTTACGCTGTGTTACTTCAATACAGTGTTTCAGTGTGCAACACAGCCGCGCACAGCACGACACAGTTCGACATAGCTCGACCTCGACTAACTGCGACTCAGTTCAATATAGTGCTTCAGTGTGTGACAGAACCGCGCACAGCACGACACAGTTCAACATAGCTCGACCTCGACTAACTGTGACTCAGTTCAATACAGTGCTTCAGTGTGCGACACAGCCGCGCACAACACTACACAGTTTGTCATAGCTCGACCTCGACTAACTGCGACTCAGTTCAATACAGTGCTTCAGTGTGCAACACAGCCGCGCACAGCACGACACAGTTCGACATACCTCGACCTCGACTAACTGCGACTCAGTTCAATATAGTGCTTCAGTGTGTGACAGAACCGCGCACAGCACGACACAGTTCGACATAGCTCGACCTCGACTAACTGCGACTCAGATCAATACAGTGCTTCAGTGTGCGATACAGCCGCGCTCAGCACGACACAGTTCGACATAGCTCGACCTCGATTAACTGCGACTCAATTCAATAGAGTGATTCAGTGTGCGACACAGCCGCGCACAGCACTACACAGTTCGACAAAGCTCGACCTCGACTAACTGCGACTCAGTTCAATACAGTGCTTCAGTGTGCGATACAGCCGCGCTCAGCACGACGCAGTTCGACATAGCTCGACCTCGATTAACTGCGACTCAATTCAATAGAGTGATTCAGTGTGCGACACAGCCGCGCACAGCACGACACAGTTCGACAAAGCTCGACCTCGACTAACTGCGACTCAGTTCAATACAGTGCTTCAGTGTGCGACACAGCTGCTTATCTGTGGGAGCAGGCATTTTGATAAACATTCGTATACCTACAAATTACGAAGGGAGGCTGTTATTACATGTGTTTATGATATTTGTGAGAGATGTATATTGTATGGGGCTGAGTGCTGAATTATGTCGCAAGCTCTGGGGGATATTTTCAAGCACATTTGTTAGAAGTTATGATTTGAACGTGATTGTGAAGATAGATTTAAATATAAATGATTTTATATAACATTTGATAAGGCTGATAATCGTAGAAATCGTTCCTATGAGTTGATTTTTAATGCACTGTTTGAATGCAGAAAGACAACTAAGAGTTTTTTTTTTTGCTATACTGTTCTTTACCACTTCTGGGCATAGACTTGCCTCAACTCCGGCCATATTTTGCCTTCTAGTTCTAGTAAAAGCTGTCTAGTTTGTCCCGCCATCTCCAACGTGATCTTAAAAACTTTAAAATAAATATATTTTCTGTATATAGGAAGTATCTCAGTTTTCTCTTCCATACATCGGCAGCTGTCAGACTTAGAGTCCACTCCTCGCACATCCGATCCATTTTCCTGTTTGCAGTACAAACATGTCGGTAATGCTCCACAATGTGCCACGTACATTTTTCAGATGTATGGGGCACATTCAGCAATGTACAAATAAATGTAATGCAATGTATTGTGGACGTGTTTTCTGCGGTACTGTCGAGTGCCGTGTGTGGGGTGGAGATTGGTGTTGGTTTTGTTTAGGAATATTGAATGAAACTTTATGGGCTTCATAGATAAGCTACTTTGTACTGCTAATATTATAAAAGCGATAGTTTGGATGTTTGTTACTCAATCACGCCAGCACGGCTGAAGGGGTCTGGATGAAATTGGCACAGAGATAAATTATTATAGTCTGGAATAGCAAATGGGAGAAGTACTAATTCCACGTGGATGAAGCCGCTTGCAGAAACTACTGTTTTTATATTTAAAAAAATCCGGTCGAGTGTGTGTCAGACTTCACACATTTAGGGTCCCGTACCATATATTCCTCTATGGTTTATTTTATTTCAAAGAAAAAGTCTGATTTATAAATATATTGGTATTTGTTAGTAAAATATACGTAATAATAAATGGGTCAAGTAACTTTATTTTCTTTCTTTCTTTCTTTCTTCTTTCATTATCACCAAATTTCAAGTTCATAGGCCAATGGGAAACTAAAAAAAAATTGGGAACAAAATTTTGTAAAAAAAAGCTAACTTTAGTGGCTTCTCATTCGTTTGTTTTACAATAATCTTTAAAGTACAAATACAATGTTTATCTACTCAGCGAGTTCTAAACATCGATACCCCACTCGATGGGGTAGGTCAATTTTTTTTACACGCCCTTTATCTGTATGAGAGCCCCCTTAAAAACATTTAAAAATATTTGTTGACAATTTGTAAGGGTTTGGGTCAACAAGATGCATAAATATGAAGATTGTAGCTCCAACCGTTTGGCTGTAAAACCTGTGTGACAGACGACGGACATACAGACGGACAAACGGACACGTGAGTGACAGCAATAGGGCTCCGTTTGAACCTTTCGGGTACGGAACGCTAAAAAACGAGTAAGTCTGAATTCATTGTACCTTGAAAGATCGAAGACAAAATGAACCAACAAAATGTAACGGTCTAGAGATCCTAAAATTAAAGGACTATTCGAAAAACCTAAGAGTGAATAGGTTACTTCTAGGTAAGCGTGCCTAATTTCGGCCACATCATCGCTTACCATCAGGTGAGATAGTGGTCAAACTTGAGCCAATCAATTGTAAATAAAAAGTAAAGGTACATTGATGATCGCAGTTTGGATTTATTAATAGGCTGACAGACAGAAGTGTGTCCAGAATACTCGCCACACATTTATCTGAAACTAGCGACCCGCCCCAGCTTTGCACGGTGCAAATTATAGGTACACTTAAACCTTCCTCATGTCTATTGGTGAAAATCGCATGGCAGTCTGTTCAGTAATTTTTGAGCTTATTGCGAACAAAAAGACAGACTGACGCGGCAGGGGACTTTGTTTTTAGGATTCCGTACCCGAAAGGTCCAACCGGAGCCCTATTGTTGTCACTCACGTGTCCGTCTGTCCGTCTGTCTGTCTGTCCGTCAGTCGTCTGTCACAAAATTTTGTTACGAAGAATTTATTAACTTCCCATTGACCTATGAACTCGAAATTTGGTGGTAATGTATACTCGTATTATTACATATACTTTACTAACAAATATCAATATATGGTACGGAACCCATATGCAAAATCTGACACGCATTTGGCGAGTTTTAATTATACATATATATATCATCATTCTCCTGCCCTTATGCCAATTTATTTGGGGTCGGCGCAACATGTCTTTTCTTCCATACTCCTCTATTAGTCGTCATCACTGTAGTCACCCCCTTTTTACCCATATCCTCTTTCACACAGTCCAACCATCGTTTCTTTGGCCATCCCCTACTCTTATAGCCATCCACATCCATACACAAGACTTTCCTCACGACATTTTCCTCATTCCTCCGCATGACATGCCCATACCACGACAACCGATTTCCACACAACTATACATTTATATATCTAGTGACAAAAACCTTTGATTCAAAACCAGAACATTTATGAGTAAAGAAAATAATATAAACCTCTCCAATGTTTATTTAGGTCAGAGATCCCGCGCGAATAACTACTCACGTTTAGCTATCGAAGGTTCCCGCCAATTTTTCAGACGCCATTTTGTGAAAATATTATATTTATAGTTATATTCTTTGGGGAAATTCACGCTTTCATCTATCGTTTTTATCATCTTCAGCTTTGCCTTGGGGTGGGATCGTGAAGGAGGAATTAATATTGGAATACACTCCCTATACATTTTCATTCTGTTTTTGTTAAGGATTGTGAAATCTTTTTCGAATCGTCGCGTCGTGCCTCGAAAAATATTTTTGGGAGACGAACACAAGCGGGGGTTTGTGGCGTAATCGTGTTATGCCTTCCTGCTCGTGACATGTGATCCAGTTTTTGGATGAGGAAAAGGCATGCTGCTCTTCCTGATTATATTATGTCACTGGGTATGGCAGTTTCATTCACTTATATATACCTATATATTTTACTAATATATTTATATATTTTTTTGTGACATACCCGCCACACTGTTCCCAAACCACTGTAATTTCTGTAAGCCAGAATCAACAGTGGCGACGACCAGAAAAAAAAAAACGCCGAGGCAATGAAGCTCGACGAGTCCCAGAGAAACGATTAAACTGTCTTGGGCTCCGCAACGAAATTAATCAGAAAAGACAGCGGACTAGTAAGAAAAACATAATTTCTACTTCCCTCCTAATCAAGCGGGAGACAGAACAAAGTAGGCCATTAAGCACAGAGAGGGTATTTACAACTGGGGTAAGCTCAGTTGCCAAGCACCACTGGTTTAAAACACTAATATTAAGGGACCTAAAATTGTGAGCTGTTACATTTGATTCCAATAATAGGTATGACAAAAACGCTTGAACGCACGAAAATTTATTCTAGTTTCCACAAGGTCCGTGTAATAGACAACTCCAGACGTAGGCTGAATACTATTCAACATAATATTGCGTTCAGTTTGCCAAATATTACACTCCCATAGGATATGGTGTGCGAATTGTTCGTATTCGCAATCAGGTGTAGAACATTGACATAAAGGTGAGGCAACAAGCTTGAAGGAAAATAATTTACCCTTAAAGTTGCCATGACCTGTGAGAAATTGGGCAACACAGTGATCCACCTCCAGCCATGTCCTAAACAGCCGCTGGCGAACCAGGAACTGGAGGTGTCGGTCTTTGATGGAACTTTCCTGCATTTTTTTTACTTTGCCATTCGAATAGAAGGTCCTCCCAAACGTCAGTTTGAGATTTAAGTAATCTAGAGATCTTGTCACGATCGCGTTGAGGTAAACCTACTAATATTACATTAAATTAGTTACAATATTTTAAAATAACTCCTAAAAACAGCCATAAAATCTGTAGTACATAAGCACAGAAACACAACTGCCCGAAAAATTTAATATCCCTTACAAGTATTTAAGGAATTTCCTATTAATTTTCATAGCACAACATCAAAACAGATTATTAAACTCTCAAAACCGTACACGAACTAATAACCGAAATCAAACAGCTGAACGTTCCAGAATATCTCGTTGTAATACCAGCCTGCATCGTCGAAATGTGTTAATATTGATTTAACGAAGTTA
The DNA here is from genome assembly GCA_951329385.1 of Polia nebulosa. Classification (NCBI taxonomy): domain Eukaryota; kingdom Metazoa; phylum Arthropoda; class Insecta; order Lepidoptera; family Noctuidae; genus Polia; species Polia nebulosa. Next base: position 27,248,504 of record OX589591.1, on the reverse strand, counting down.
AGCCCATCTGCGGGCACTGCCTATGTATCTGAACTGCGAAACACCGAGTAGATAGTACATGGAGTAATTGGTTTAGTGTATTTACACTGTAACTGCTGAACTGCAGAACATACAAAGCTCTATGCTCTGTGTCTTGAACTTAGACACAATATTTTAGTTTATTAGTTAGTTATTATTCTTTATTGTACACATATAACATATAAATAAAACACAAATTAACAATTAGTTACAAAGGCGGGGTTTAGTTTATAGTTGTAAAGATGTTACTAAATTGCCGATGTCCACAAAGGATTGGTTAGTATAGTATACAATGAACAAGTAAATGATTATATTTCTGTGTATTATCATTTCATAAAATGGGAGTTCCATTACCATAGATGTGTATGTGCAAACGTGTCCCATTTCCTTTTTTTTTTGATATATTCGTTTTTTACTAAATCAACAGGTTGAGAAGGGTAGCGCATTCTTTTTCGGAAACCACATAGAAAATGAGTGTTTACGCACATATGGTTTCTCTCATGGATTCGATAATTTGAGATGGTGGACAAAAACGATGTGTTCAAAAGATTTGTGACATTTAACAAATATTTCCAAATATAGGTAATATCTTCAGTGCCAGTAACTAAGTTGTTAAGATCAGATAAGCTGTCGCTCCATGATAAATGCCACTATTCAGATGCATCCAGTTAGACTGTAAGCTGATCTCAACAAAGGAAAAGGCTAAGCAGGCGATGAACTTTTAAAAAATCTTAGGAAATGAAGTTTTATTTCTTACTCCTTCGCTGTTTTTTTTCTGAATAATTTAATTGCGGAACACAAGACAGTGTAATCATTTCTAAAGATCTCATGGCGACATGGAGACAGCAATTGTCGCAACCCAGCGCTGGGCACGCCACCATTGCGGTGGTAGTGCCCCTCTTTGAGGAGTGGCTGGAGAGGCCCCACGGCGCCCTCACCTTCCGCATGACGCAGGTCCTCAAAAAAAAAGGGACTATTCGACCTTCCTTGCTTCGGCAATTTTCTGGTGGTCGTCTGGAATAGGGTAACAAGCTTATACAAAAAAAAAAGATGATGAACTTTTGTGTCGTTTGCACCTCTGATGTATGGTTACTCCATTTGCTTTGTACTCTGTGGAGCGTCCAAACTACATACGTAAGTCTGTTTGTAATGCTCGGGATCTGTTTACCGGACTGTTTATGTAGCGGCACGCGTGTTTGCTTGTGTACGTACTGGAAAATAGTATGTTGGTTTGTTCATAGTATTACATCATAGGTTGTATTCCTGTAAGCTGTAGTTTAAACTCTGCTTGAGAACTCGTAATAAGGCTGCTATGATAATCTTGTGTTTTTGGTGCTTTTTTTCTTTTTTTTTTGTGTTATCAGAAATGATGCTTGTGCTGCTAGAAAGAAATTTAACAATAAATAATATAAATTGGCCAGACACTTGAAAGATAACTATTGACATAACTTTAACGACGCCATACTTTATAGTATGGAACTTGCTTTAAATTGAGATTACATTTCATGACACAAAAATGGCTGCAACATTTTATCGTCCCTAGAACCAAAAGATAACTGCATATAATATTTTATTACGCGACCCTAAAACTTGCTACATAATACGCGGAGACAGGATTTTATTTTATATAGGTCGTAACATAACATGACGTGTCTGAGGCAAGGGAACGTACGCATTCTGCCTCTATGCCCCGGATCAAGGGAGATTGAATTTACGTGTAGCCTCTTTTGTGTATTACTCGTACTTCCATAGACAATATGTTGCGTAATGTAGATCGTATCGACCTCCTTTTATTGGTGTTTCTGCTACTATTGAGATAAATTGATTTATTTCTTACATTTGTTTGGCTTATGTGATTGTGATTTTCTCATATTGTTTTTAAGAATGGGAACAAGCGAAATGATTGTAAGTAAACGCAGCATGCTTAATTTTTCTTGACAGTTTCACTAAAAGCATTTTTTATTAAATTTATGTCAATTCGTTTACCATTCGTCTAGGTGACTGTGATACTGGAAATTATTCTTCATAGCACTAGTTCTCTTTTTAATAGGTTTTGTATATTAACACACTTATATTAGTTTCACTTGTAACAATATAAACAAATCTTAGAAGTTAAATTTGACCCACTTCCCGGTTTCCGATCAAGCTGAAATTTTACGTACTTACGTTTATTTTGGATGAGAAAATTGCAATGCATGCTTAGCTAAGTGACGTCATTATAAATCAAATATGGCGGACTCTCAAAGATGGTCGACTAGTTACTTGGTATAATCGCCAAATAAATCCATCTAAATGAATTAGAATAAAACTAAAAGTTATTAGATATAAGTATAAATTAAGTTATTAGTAACTAAATTAAAAAATAACAGCAAATTACCAATACTTTCACATAGCTACTTCAATATCAAACTTATGACGGTGTATTTGCACCATAAATACCTAATACCAAGTATTAGACGTGGAAACAAAGTATTATAAGACAAGAATGGAAATATAGCTAATGCGAAGTACAGTAAACAAAAAAAGGGTTCGTGTAATAAATGGCATAAATTAGCATAACCTTATCTACGAGCGTTTATACTTAAATAGTAACACATTTGTATTTCTTTTCTAACATAAAGTAAAAATAATTTTCTATTTACCTTGATGTGCTTAAGTCTTTATTATTCAGTATAATAATTGTATCCTTTATGTTACAGTAATTATCCCAGTCATAAGTTAACTTACTGCGATCTAATCTGGCCAGGGGTTGAGGATAAATTCGAAACAGAGTTACCTCGCCATTTTTTTTTTTCGTGTTACTAAGGGCAGGAAGGAACAGGGGTGGGTTTTAGGCAGTAAGAGTGTAACACGCCCTCCCGCTCCACCCAGAGCGGGAGAAGTCATTGGATGATTTCCCAACCCACAAAAAAATAAAAAACTGCGAAATAACAGGGTCATGTACTAGTAATTAACTAATTAGTTAAGCCTAGTTTTTGGTCTGTAAGTATGCTTTTAACAGGGTGTAACGGAAATGGGTGGTCATATCTCAGATACCTACTGCTTTTGTCCAATGAACAACGCTCTTCAAGGAAGCCATAGACAATTCCCAAATGAAAAATTGAAGTTATCGTCTAGCTGATCAAAATTAGTATGGGAGGTCCAAAATTAGTATAGGCGGTCCAAAATTAGTATGGGAGGTCCAAAATTAGTATAGGCGGTCCAAAATTAGTATGGGAGGTCCAAAATTAATGTAGGAGGTTCAAAATTAGTATGGGAGGTTCAAAATTAGTGTGGGAGGTTCAAAATTAGTATGGGAGGTTCAAAATTAGTGTGGGAGGTCCAAAATTAGCATGGGAGGTCCAAAATTAGTGTGGGAGGTCCAAAATTAGTATAGGAGGTTCAAAATTAGTTTGGGAGGTCCAAAATTAGTATGGGAGGTCCAAAATTAGTGTGGACGGACGGTGTTACGGACGCAAAATAGGGGTTAGAAGTGCAGTAAAACTCTCCATAAGATAATGTGTCTAAAATGTGTTTATAGAAGGTACATGATACTCGTAAGTTTCATCTTTACAAAACATTCTATATTTTAGATTAAATCAGTCATATAACTACCAGCATTGGGTCCGTGAAATGGTTTACGGACCACACACTCTCACAGATAGGAAGCCTGAGTCCCAGCAGTGGGAACTTTAAATAGCTGATTGTGTGGTGATTGATGACCAACATGGCCAACCATCACCCTTCCGATTTACTTTAGTTTGAACATAGAATATCTACAGAAATTCTTTCGAAAACTTGAGTGGTGTCATTATACAAATTTTTATTTTAATGTCTCGAGACGTTAAACTAAGTTTCTATTAAAAACTTCTAAGTGCTGATTTCACCAATTCTAAACGCCCAGTTTTCGACGTTTAAGCTCGCTTAAACGCATTTAGCCGCTTTCATAAAGATAAAAAGTTTGTTTGTTTGTTTGGTTGAACGCGCTAATCTCAGGAACTACTGGATCTAATTGAAAAAATATTTTGTGTTGAATAGTCCATTTATCGAGAAAGCACGCTGCGACCAACAGGAGCGAAGCATCAATGAAAAATGTGGCAAAAACAGGAAAAAAAATCCTTTTGAGAGCTTCAGTTGCGTGCGCTGCGTAAACGGTTAAATTTAAAGCATATGTCTATCTTTTAAGGTTAACTCACTATAATCTTTTTTATGGTTTTTATTTTTTACGCTAAGCTTAGTTCAGTAAAACTTTGTTTATAGAGCGAATGATGAAATCGGCCCTAAGGAATATTACATAGAATAGAAAATATTTATTCGACAGAGACACAACAAAATAGCAACAAGCAAAAGGTAAAGAAAATAATAGTACTCAAAGATACAATAAAATTGCACTAAACGTGCCCATACCGAAAGGGTTACCATCTCAGCATTTGCTGAATGTCGGACACCCAGCGCTGATTTTGGCAGTCGCAGTGACGCTAGGACGTGTGTTTATACAAAGTACAGATACTCGTAAATACTTATCAGACCAATACTCTGATAGCCTCGAAGTACTCAGAGCTAAACGATATGTGCAGACGTCATAAAATGAGAGTATCAAACATTGCTACTTTTACTACTGCTTTTATGGCATCCAGATACTAAGTACTCGTAATAAGAATAATATGGATATTGGAGTGAAGAAACTATTAAAATGAGGGTCAATATATACTGACCCTCATTTTAATAGTTTAGACTTACCTACCTACTTTTACTCCCGGAAAGAGTGGAATTTTAATTCATTCTCACTCTTTGTGTGTGTTTAGTGTGTCTTTGTGTAGTGGTTTTTCCGTCGTGGTGTGAATGCATGACAATTTGTTAAAAAACAACCGACTTCCAAAAAAACAAATACACTAAAAGTTTATAAATAACTTTAATTTCGGAAGTCGGTGTTAGTATTTTTACTTCTTCGTTATTTGACACCGACTTCCGAAATAAAAGTTATTTATAAATTTTTAGTGTATTTTTTTTTTGGAAGTCGGTTGTTTTTTTTGTAAAAAAGTTTTTTATTTTTCACTTTTTAGTTGTTATACCCCAGAACTAAAAAACCCCAATATAATGGAACGTAGAATTTAAACATTTGGAGAACACCAAAACGTCATCGAGGTACACGTATTTTCCGTTTTTGTTCAGTTTCTCAAAAAGCGCTGAAGCAATTTCGATAAAATTGATATGGGACCACCTCGGGAGTATATTCTTTCAGATGAAAAAAGAATTTTGAAAATTAGTTCACAACTGACGGAGAAATCGGGTAACATACATACAAAAAAAAACATACAGACGAATTGAGAACCTCCTCTTTTTGGAAGTCGGTTAAAAAAAGGAGTTGGCTCTCAAGTGTCTGCACAATTCTAATTGTGCAGACACTTGAAGGATATCGAATTAATCTTAACAGAATAGCACTATGAAGGGCTTTACAAGTTGTTAACGAAAGTCATCTTTACCCTATAATTTCAAGCAAAATTGTGTTTTAATATTGTAAAATATAAAGCAACTTCCCTTTAGAACTTCCACCATTCATCCTACACTCTTCCCTCATCCTCAACAAGAAACCTCTTAAACTTTAATAAATTCACAACAAAATTAATCTAAATCTAGCAAGAATGTTTACGTAGAATTACTTGAGAAAATTGTCAAGTGGAGAGAGTTTTTCACGGAGAATATTAAACAGTTTGTTAATTAAAAATAGTTTATCGCGACCGGACGACGCGATCCGGTCCGGCACGCCGGTATCGCGCGGTACGGTCCGGCACGCCGGCATCCGGTGGCTCGCTGAAGAAAGTTATGAATTTTACGAAAAAAAGTGAGCGGTACGAAATATGTTATTATGAGTTTGACATGCGCTGTATGTGAGTAGAATAATATTACTCGTATAGTGAATGTGTTATGAATATTCATAGTCTGGAGCTGTATATGTCAGTCGTTTTATTTTGTAACTAGCAACCCGCCTCAGCTTCACACGGGTACAAATTAGAAACCGAAACCTTTTTCATGAATCAATCTGTATATTGGTGAAAATCGCATGAAAACCCGTTCCGTAGTTTTCCGTCGGAGAAGACGCGGTAGTTATAATAATATGTAGTGATTGTTTTTACTTAGAATATCACTGGAAAGTGTCCTTTAGAGCATAAATACAATTTATTTCTTATTGTAAATCGAACGGGTATCTTAGTATTTACCTCTTAAATGGATCGCCGAGAAGCAATCACAAAATCTTCAATCCTACTGTTATAAATGCAAAAGTTTGGATGGAAACATCCATCATGTTAGTCAAGCACGCCAGCAAGGCTGTACGGACCTGGATAAAATTTGGCACAGAGATAGATCATAGTCTGGAATATCACATAGGCCATTTATACTGGGGCACAGATAATATAATACGAGCGTACAGATGCATCATCCCATACAAAGAAACGGTACCGCCGTAACTACGGGTTCTTGACTTGCACAAGCAACTTTTGTTCTTCGTTCGGGCCCGTACTCTACAACTCGCTAGATGGTGTTAGCAGCGTTGGTTTTTTTTTTTTTTTGGTGTGGGAAATCATCCAATGACTTCTCCCGCTCTGGGTGGAGCGGGAGGGCGTGTCAGACTCTTACTGACTAAAACCCACCCCTGTTCCTCCCTGCCCTGAATGCCCAAGGGCGAGGTAACTCTTTCGAATTAACGCAGTGATGGCTTGCAATTTGAATTAATTTACATAAAGTCTGACCAATATTTTCTCACACATTGAGGCATTACTATATAGTATTTTAGGCACTTCATAACAGTTTTACTGTTTCAAAATGTTTCACAATACAAATTTTAAAGAGGCGAATGGATAAACTCTTAAACTTCAAACAGCGCCATCTATTGGTACAAGAAATATAAATGCTTGGATTCGTTCCAATAAACATCTAAATTTGAATTAGGAGCCAATTGTTCCACAATTTTACGCTTAGGGGAATTTTTTTAAATTAGAAAATACATATTTACTATATTTTTTTTCAAAATATTAAAATACTTATACTTCCATAAGAAATCGATGCATATTAAGCCATCCATTGTTTGTTTGTTTAAACTAAATTTTCTTTGTTCGAGATGAGACCCCGTGACTGGGGGAAGTATTAATTCCACGCGGGCGAAGACGCTGGCAGAAGCTAGTATATATTATATAAGACGGTTGACATTCATAGAGGGTGTGAAGACGTCCATAGATTGTTTTGCCTGCTAGTTTTCTAGTTTCCCATATTCCATTATCACCATACTTAGCAAATATAAGGGCAACTGCAATGTATTATATTATCATGCTAGCACTTCCCGCGGGAACTGTTACTTTTCCCGGGATAAAAACTAGCCTATGTTACTTGCTGATAATTTAGCTTTCTATTCGTGAAAAAAATGATTAAAATCGGTCCAGTAGTTTCGGAGATTATTCGGTAACAAACAAACAAACGAAAAAAAAATCCTCTTTATAATATTAAGTATAGATTGAGAGTTTAAGACTGATAAAACTCCGCCTATCCCCTCTACAAAAATCCATAAACACCCCATTCATTATACCAACACGAGTAAACCGATATAAAAAGTTATTTACATTAAGATTAAACGCCTTATCTCGTTACCCACTTTTATATATTTTTTAAAGATGGCCGTCTTCTGTCAGATTAACTGCGTTATCATGGAACGTAATAAACGGCAGAGTAATGGGAATGGCTATTCTATTTTATGAAGGCGGGTTGGTATTGGTTGTGTGTGTTTACGTGCACATTGTTTCTGTATGCGTAAAGTATTCTATATTATGACACCGAGAGCTAAGAGCTTACGCAGACAGAAAAATCGGCCAAATGCGTGTCGGGCTTCGCACATTTAGGGTTCCGTACCAAATGAGGGACATATCAAAGGAAAAATCTGATTTGTCAAGTTCATAGATCAATGGGAAGTTATAAAATTCTTCGGAACAAAATTTTGTAACAGACGACGGACACGTGAGTGACAGCAATAGGGCTCCGTTTGGACCCTGTGGGTACGGAACCCTAAACAAGTATACGTGAACCACGCATTCACACCAACCCGCTGGTGAGATAAAACAACTATACTTGAAAAATTATGAGCTACGCCGTGCTACGCTGCTACGAGTTCTCGTAAAGGGTGCTACGCCGTAGCAATTAAGCCCGCTTTTATTGAGGAAGTAATCTTAGGGTAGCATTTACTTGTGTTCCTTTTCTCATTTATCATTAGTTTTGGACGTGTTTTCGTATCTTTTTAATGGTGCAGTTTGCAGTTGATTTTAGAAGGATAAATGATGTAAATGACAATAGCCAATCAATCTGCCTAGCCTTTTCCCAACTATCTTAGGGTCGGCTTCCAGTCTAACCGGATGCAGCTGAATACCAGTATTTTACATGGAGCGACTGCCTATCTGACCTCCACAACCCAGTAACTGGGTAATACGATGCCTCTTGGTAAGACTTGTTGTCAGACTTTCAAGCTTCTGACGACCCGTAACGACTGTCAAAGATCCACGATTGACAGCCGGGACCAACGGCTTAACGTGGTTTCTGAGGCACGGAGGAGTCTCGGTATGTAAAGATGGTCACCCATCCATGGACCAACCCTGGTAAGCGTAGCTTAACCTGGTGGATCGCCCCGTGTGGCTGTTATTACTTTATAACATTAGCTAATGTTTTCATCTAAAGAATTATACTTAATTTTTTGTTGCTTGATAAACTCACTCTGTCGACTTACTTTAGAAAAATGTTAACTTTTTTTCATTGTTTTGATGAATAATACCTAAATTATATTTTTTTGTCAATTGGTTAACAATAACACTTTTACATGTAAATCTTTTCTGACAATTTAACTAAGACGAAGCCGTAGTTTATTAGCTGACTATTCTGAGAAGAAAGACACCGAAACATTTACACAGAGATTTAATTAGTTAGTCTATCTATTTAAAGGTTTTCACGACAATTTTTCAATATTTAAAATGCAACAACGCGTCACAAGCTATGTTTCACTTACCAGCAACTGGCTCCAGCAGCCCCTCAGGGTCGGAGGCCTCGTCAGCGGCAGCGGCGGCCAGCACCGCGGCCACCATCAGCCACCACCCGCGACACATTGTACCTGCAACGAGGAAACTACTATTAGAACCAATTAATGTCAGTATCATACCATAACATCATCAGCATTTCAGCTAAAAGACGTCGACTGCTGGACATAGGCCTCCTCCAAGTGTTGCCACAACAACTGGTCCTCATCTCGCATCCATCGGATTCCCACGAACTTCATCAGGTTTTCGGCCACCTCGTGGGAGGCCTTTTAACGTTGCGTACGGTCCGGTACGTGGTCGCTACTTCAGAACCATTCGGCCCCATCGGCCATCGGTTCTCAAGCAATATGCCCTCTAACCACTGTCAATTAAGTCCGATTTGCACTGTAATCTTTTACGACCCTGATACAAAGTATTTCTTTAATAAAATACATTAAATAGAGACTTCTATGTGTATAATAACTGCTGCTACTGGACCAGCATTTCTACTAAGTCAGGATCATCCATTCCATATCATTGTCTGAAAAGATCGCTCTTAGTGATATGCGATTTAAATGAATGAATGGAATTACTATACTTGATGATGTAATTAATATGATTCAAGATAATTACAATTCATAGCGATCAACTCAAGTAGCAACTTTAGCATCCAGTATTTTCTTTTTTAAATTATAGGCCCAGTGGTTTCGGAGATAAGTGGTCATTTCTCATGTATTTACTTAAATAACTTTAAAACTATATATTTTAAAATTATGAAAAAAATACATTTAAGACGTTCATAGTGTGTCCTTTCATTTGATATGTCACTTTTTCGATTTTCAATCCTAAAGGTGACCCCCATAGTCTAAATTTATTTATTTAGGGTACACGTTCGTGTTTGAGTCACAGATATTCGTTTGTGTACCAAATTTCAACACTATTGGTCTAGCAGATTCGGTATAGATAGATAGACAGATATTATATTCAGTACGTACGTTAATTTTCCTACTTTATAACAGACTTTCAAAAGGAGGAGGTTCTCAATTCATCTATTTTTTTTTGTATGTTTGTTACGCGATTTCTCCGCCACTTTTGAATAGATTTTGATTATTCTTTTTTTTTTTGAAGGCTTTTTGAAAAAATCAACATTACCTAAAAATATGTATACACAGACGACGTTTTGGCTGTCTCCAATTTATGCTCAAATTCCATGGGCTTTCCATTTGGGCATAACATTATTATTTAGTTTTAATTCTGGGGTACAACAACTAAAAAGTGAAAAATAAAAAATAAACTTTTTACAAAAAATACTACCTAAAAATTGCAAAATAACTTTAATTTCGGAAGTCGGTGTCAAATAACGACGAAACAAAATACAAACACTGACTGCCGAAATTAAAGTTATTTTGTAATTTTTAGAAGGCGGTTGTAAGTAGTGATGGGCGTTTGGACGACGAACCGTTGTCAAAGACCGATTTATGTTCTGCGACGGTGAAATCGTTTTTACGTCGTGGGTCCAAACAGTCTTCGTTGCACAAACCAGTCTTCGAATTACTTGATGCGGTTTTTTATTTTACGTCTAAGAAAATACAGTTGAGAACCCATTGATTCAACTATCATACTCGTCGCGTCGTCGTTTTTATCGTTTCGCACAAACAGTTCTTCCAATGAAAAGTGATCATTTTGTCCATGAAATACAGTCGATATTTTATTACCACTCGTCAGTGCTGTCGTTCGTGACACGACGGTCACGTTTCATTTTTTTTTTTTTTTTTATGTTTGATTGGTTCGCGTTTGACCACTATCTCACCTGATGGCAAGCGATGATGTGGTCGAAGATGGAGCACGCTTGCCTAGAAGTAACCTATTCACTCTCGACTTAAAGACTCCCAGGTTATAGCTATCAGGAAACACAGACTCCGGCAGGGAATTCCACTCTCCAGCTGTACGTAATTTACAACATACATTTGCAACTTGAAACAGTTATTAGTTATATGAAACTGCAACTAATTCACTCGACGATAGTTTCGTCTTTTAAGCCGTCTTTAAACCAGTTGCGGCGACGACCGTTTTCTGCAACCGTTTTCGTCGTCAGAAAGACGGTTGCGTTTTGTCCCCTATTTTGATTAAGAAGTCGCTGGCATAAGCTAGCAACTAACAAGAAAGAGCACTATTAATACTCCAAAAGATGCTAATGACTAATGAACTCATACTGCCTGTATATACCTTTCCCCTCAGAGGTACTCAATCAGTCATAAGACTTATTTCCACGCCAAAAAGCGGTTTCAAATATCACTTCGTCATTGACTCTAACTCTCCCCATGTCAAGTATCGGTGACGCGGTGTATGTGAGGAAGAGTGATGGCATTCCTATGTGACCCGGGTGAAACGCTCAATGAAGAGTTTTCGAAAGCCTGTTCTCTAGGAATTTGAAAACAACGTTTAACTTATGATACTTACTTATTTACTTACTAATTTTACTTTTATATTAATATAATAAAGCTGAAGAGTTTGTTTGTTTGTTTGAACGCGCTAATCTCTGGAACAGGTGGTTGGATTTGAAAAATTGTTTCTGTATAATTATGATAGCTACATTCATGAGGAAAGCTAAAGCTATCTAGCATTACGCTGCGACTTACGGGAGCGGAACAGTACAGCTAGTTAGTTATAACATCGAGTTCGCCACTGCTTAGATATTAACATAAATGTTTCACTCAATGCATATAGAAATTATGTAAATCGCTATTTTTACAAGCTTCTATTTAACTTGCAATACAGTATGTATGTATATAACTAACTATGTTTGTTAGGGTGGAATCTTGTAACTCAAATTAGACCCACTTCCCGATATCCGATTGGACTCTTCTTTCCGGTGTATATATGTATCTTCGGTGACAATACAATGATATGGTACTGCGGCGATTGTAGACACAGCATATTTTCAGCGGGTCTGCACCGGCCTTTAACTGGCTGTTAAGAATATTGGAGAGTCGATGGAATTATGTTTAGAGATTAAGTTTCACATTTGTTTGATGAGAGAGAGAGAGGTTTGCCCTTGTAAGTGGGCACATGTATAATTTTACTTTGATAATATAATAATTATTTAAAGTGCCCTCAGCTCTTTTCTTTTCCGCCCGTAGCCAGTTACCCTTTATATACCGTACCCTCGCAATAAACCAGCGAGTCGCTAAGCTACGAGACATCCCCCGAACTTCGAAGAATGTTCCAGGATCCCTGCAGGCCTTACTGGTGCCTTGGGGTCCTACAGTACCATGAAGCTGGTCTGATGGTGGAGATGGAAGACAGCCATAGGAACTTCTGAACTAAACAAGATAAACCCATCTAGTCTGGGCTCGATTGATTTGTCTTGAGAAGCATTTTACGCCTAAACAATATCCAGGGTCTTATGATGAAGCTGGAAGGTGGCCACGGCATCTCTGTGATAAAACAACATAAATAATAAATTAAATTTACTTGGTGGGGACCAAGCAAATTTAATTTGAGATAGCCGCATATAAGCTTGATGAAAAAAATGTTTTTTATTTTACCAATTATATTAAAAATTTAAAAACCCCCAACGCAAAAAAGAAAAACGAACATATAAAAAACACAAAAGAGCTAATAACCTTGAAACGGGTGAACCGATTTTGATGAAATATCTACCAAAACCATCGCCACAAAACCTGCTTTCAAATAAAAAAAACTGCATTCAAGTCGGTTCACCCGTTTAAGAGCTACGGTGCCACAGACAGACACACAGATACAAACCGGTCAAACTTATAAACACCTCTCTTTTTGCGTCGGGGGTTAAAAAAATGGAGTTCTTGAATGCACTGAATGAGTTAACATTTTTATACATGAAGGTATTTTTTTGTATATTATTGTTCTCCTTCATTTTTTTTTGCCGCACTTAGTTCTCATCTTTATCATACATATACCATATGTATTATGTGTGTATCAATTTGCCTAACCTTTTCACAACTATCTTGGGGTCGGCTTCCAGTCCAACCGGATGCAGCTGAATACCAGTATTTTACATGGAGCGACTATCTATCTGACCTCCACAACCCAGTTACTGGGTAATACGATACCCGTTGGTAAGTCTGGTTGTCAGACTTTCGGGCTTCTGACGACCCGTAACGACTGTCAGAGATCCACGATTGACAGCCGGGACCAACGGCTTAGCGTGCTTTCTGAGGCATGAAGGAGTCTCGGTATGTAAAGATGGTCACCCATCCATGGACCAACCCCGGCTAGCGTAGCTTAACCTGATGGATCGACCCGTGCGGCTGTTATTACTTTAGCCACGAGCTCTTCATATACATATTATTTGTGTTCTAAGTCATATAACGGGGGTATATTTGAACGTCTCAAAAGAATATGTCAGATGTATGTATAATGTTTGTGTTACAGATTAGACGAGCAACTTTTCCCTCTCGCTGAACAGGGATTTGTAGAAAATTAAACTCAAGTCAGCGAGATTTAAACCTGCGATGGTTCTTATTTTATCATTTAAATATTATATAATGTGTTTTGAAATGACATTTGCATCTGCTTTGCTTTTACTTCTCATGTAGGGATTTGTTGTTTTGTTTATTTTCCAGCTAGTATTTTATGTGACTAATACTGATACTCGTATTTGTGTTAGAGAACAGTCATCCTAGTAATATTATAAATGCAAAAGTATGATTGAAAAAAATTCGACGACACGGTTGGCGCAGTGGGTGAGCGTTCGGCTGCTGCACTGCGTGTCGCGGGTTCGATTCCCGCACGGAACAAATATTTGTATGATCTGCAAATAGTTGTTCCGGGTCTGGGTGTCTTGTGTATGTGAGTATACATGTTTGTGAACGCACCCAAGATACAGGAATAATTCCTAGTGTGGGGCAACGTTCTGTTTAAAAGAAAAAAACAAAAAATGGATGGATGGGAAGTATGTTACTCAATCACGCCGGAACGGCTGAACGGATCTGGGTGAAATTTAACTCAGAGATAGGGGATGATTTTTAATTTTCACGCAGGCTAAGCCGCTGGCAGAAGCTAGTTATATTATATACTAGCAACCCGTTCCAGCTTCGCACGGGTACAAAATATACCAAAACCTTTCTCATGAGTCACATTGTCTATTGGTAAAAATCCATTCAGTAGTTTTTGAGTTTATTGCCAACACACAGCCAGACAGACGCGGTGGGAAAGGGGCTTTGTTTTATAATGTGTAGTGATTAATAGGACAAGTTTCCAGAATATTCTGTCTATGACATAATTCTTCAGGATTCCGTAGCTTTGTTTTAGGTATCTGACTGTTACGAGTCGTCTTTACTGTTTATTTCAACATTATAAAGAAATAATTTATTTAATAACACAATACAATAGCTTTATATTCCATTTGAAATCATCGCTGTAAATAATAAGCAATTCTGAATGAAACAACCCGTAAAATTGCGTATTTTCCTTCATCAGAAATTGTAATTTTACGCTCAAAAGTTTTACATGTACGAGTATTTGGTCGGCCCGTCACAGATGGTTTTAAATACAATTATTAACACATTAAGGCTGACTGTCTCCTGGAACTGCGAGGAGAGGAGCAGAGCGGAGCTGTGCCAATGTTAACCAATGGAATCGCATAAAATATCCCTCTCTATCTCCGTTTCAGTGAACAGGGATTTTGAACTAGTTTAAAAATTCATACAAAACCGGGAAGTCGAGCGGCGAAGCGGAAAAAACCAGCAGAACTGAACTGATCTCCAGCCACTGCCGTCAGCTCAAATACTCATCAGGTGAACTCGGCCTATCTCCGCATTGTCCGTAACAGCCTCCGCACTACCTCGCTCCGCATGACTGGACAGACAGTCCACGACTCCGCTCCGCATTACTCCCTCGCTCCGCGTTAATGAACAGGCAGGCTTACAGAGAAACTCCAAAATAACTTAATCAAACGTTATTAGAACTTCACCGAGGGTGTGAAGTTATGTGCAGTGACAACCACGGGCGCCATTTTGGTTGACATTAGGGTTGACCTTTCCGTAAATCTTGTGAAACCTAATTAAATAAGGAAAACTTTAATTGTTTTAATGTACACCAAAATAAGCTTTTTAAAGTTAACAATAGAACAGTATTTTGTTAGCTTGTTGTTGTGTTGTTCTGGTTAGGGTCTTCAATTTAAAAAAAAAAATAAGCTTTTAAAACTATTGATAAGTTTTTAACCGACTTCAAAAAAGATGGAGGTTCTCAATTCGGTTGTAGTTTATTGACAATTAGATATCTCGATTAAGATGGCTGAGCGACTATGACAAAGCAAATTGAAATAAATGATTCCAATGAAAATGGTACCATCAAACGGATCTGGTAATGAAGAAGGAAGGCTCGGGAACTCCGTAATAAAACAATGTATCCTTGGTGTGTTTTAGCTTAATGAAATTGTCATGATATGGACACTGGCTTTATATGGTTTAAGTGGTATTCTATAGATTATATTACTCTTTGTTCTATATTTAGCTTACTATAGAACTGGTACAATATTAAGATTCAGCTGTGGGGTACCACAGGTAAAAAGAGTAAAAGCGTAAAATTATTCGACATTGACTTCCGAAATTATAGTTATTTTTAACCGACTTCCAAAAGGAGGAGGTTCTCAATTCATCTGTATGACTCTTTTTTTTGTATGTATGTTACGTGATTTCTCTGCCACTCGTGAATAGATTTTGATGATTCTTTTTTTGTTTGGTGGGCCATACTTCAGAGGTGGACTAAGTCTGAAGTATGGTCTACCAAACATACCAAATGGTCTACCCACTACGACGCTACGCACGACGTAGCACTCGTAGTGGGTCGATGTCGCGCGAGTTCAATAGGTTTTGACCATCTCAAAAATACCCAACGCGCCTAAAGAAGTTTTCACTTCAATAATACTTAACACACAATCTACTAACAGCTAACATTGGGCATGTTTCAAACTAAAGTCTGAAACAATCTCTAAAAGGATTCTATTAAGAATTATGATACTTTACCCTCAACACTCATAGATCGACGACTTAGGTACTCAGTAAAAAAAAGTATCTTGAATAAAAAAATATCTTGAATATTGCCTCCATTTATCTGCAAGATGAAAAAAAAAGATGTCTGTAGCAACTGTCCGAAGCAAACTAATACAAAACTAACATAACACTGTTAAAACAATAAAAAAAACTAGGATTCGAAACCTCTGCTATTTGGATTACTTTTTCGCAGCAATAAAATAAATGCAATTCCAGAGCAATCTATTCGCTTTGAACAAACTCACGGTTTTAAAAGTTACAAACATACGTGATAAAAAATAAAAACCTGACTGCAAAAAACAAATAAAAAGTTCCAAGCAAGTCACTTTTCAGGCAGTCTGATGCAGTTGGTGGCAATTGTTAACCGACTTCGAAAACGGAGGAGGTTCTATGTTCGACTGTACACGTATGTTTTTTTTGTTGTATTTTCCCCGATAGCTCTGTCAGTTGTGGACCGATTTTCAAAATTCTTTTTATCCGAAAGAAACTCCCGAGGTGGTTCCATATAAAATTCGTCGAAATTACTTCAGCGCTTTTTGAAAAACTGAACAAAAACGAAAAATATGTTACATACTCGTACATAGAAGACATTTTGGTTGCCTCCAATTACGAGTATGTTTAAATTCCACGTTCCATGTAATTAGGGTTCTTAGTTCTGGCGTCTACCAACTAAAAAGTGAAAAATAAAAATAAAAAATACAAAAAGAAATACAGACTTCCAAAAAAAGAAAATACACTAAAAATTTAAAAATAACTTTAATATTTTGGAAGTCGGTGTCAAATAACGAAGAAATAAAATACAAACACCGACTTCCGAAATTAAATTTATTCTTAATTTTTTAGTGTATTTTCTTTTTTGGAAGTTGGTTGTTTTTTTGTAAAAAAGCTTTTTTAGCTCAATCTTAGATTGTATGCCATTAAAATATTTTTTTTCTACATTTTAGTGAGTTCTAGTTTTCGAATCGCCTCCTCGAGCCCCTTATTTTGATGCACATGATCATGTCCAAAAAAAAAACACGCCGACCTAATGGCACTCACCATTTTGTTTTGTGCCAAAGAAATAGGCATATAAACATACATACATACTCTCGAAAAACTCTACTTCTAGGATAGTCGAGTAAAACACAAAAGAGAATCTTAAGCTTGCAGTTGGCGTGTATGTGAAACATGAAAATGAAAATTTGGCACAGCAGATGTCACGTGTTACAATTCCAGAGTCGACTTACGTAGTTGAATGTACCTAACTCTTTTAACAGTAGCCTACTTTCGAACAACGTGTTTCATTGTGACAGGAGGCCGACGAAAGGGGGTGAGGACTCAAAGGGAGGTCACCTTTTATGTCCCAAGATGAGCCCTTTTCATACGCCCCTTGGTTTTTGTGCAGGACGCTCAAACAAATGTATGTAGGAAGCGTAATCGCTTTAGTTCATACCTATAGTTAATTTAGTTTATTTGTCATGTTTTCATTATATCTTATTATGTTTAGTAATGTCTTGAAATAAGGATAAAAGTATGTTTTAATATCAAAGCTCACTGAGGTAACTTTTTTGTATAGCGCAGGTAGTGCATGCCACAGCGCTAAAATTGACCAATAGTAATAAAGCTCATAGTTAGGAATTTTGGCTAGTCAGTGATTGGTTGTTCCAATTCATGCTTCTCATGGATTGGATACAACAGTGGAAAGTTTTCGAAGTCCACCATGTAAAATTATGTACATTTCGAGATACATATGTAAAATTGCTTTGTTTTTATTGTAGTTTATAGATTTGTGATAATGTAAAAATAGAATATTAAAGTAGAATATAACGTAGAATCAGCTTGCCCATAGAATACATACTTTGTAGTATGTATATATATCAGTTTTGTTGTTATTAAGATCAGTAAATATGTAATAGTAAATATGCAGGTGTTCATTACCTAATAGATTTGTAAAACCCTTCTGATTGGTTATCGTTAGAATGTCGAACTGTTTGTGATTGGTCAAATGTTAATGTCCAAGTTAATTTGTGAAATGCTCAAATTGTATTGGCTGCCCAGGTCTGCATTTGCTACACTACGTGTCCCATGGAATTTGGGTAATAAATATAGGCGTCCCTGGCAGTCAAATTCAGTCACTCAGCGGCAGTTGACTCAGTGAGCTTGAAAGTCCTCTGGCTTTCGCTCTATTGTCTAGTACCACACCTTGTACAGGCACTTGTCTTGTTGGGTTCCACACCTTGAACAGACTAAGTCTCGTTGTGTTCCACACCTTGAACCGACTGAGCATTGTCGTGTACCACACCTTGTACCGACTATATATATATTGTTTGTGTAACATATTCTTTTATGAACCATATTTTGAAATGTAAATAAATAGTCTTCAAGATCTAAGAAGAGTTTAATTGAACCAAGTGACTCCTCCAATCCAGCAACATTATAGTTTGGGTCCCATCCCAAACATTGGTCCTTCGAGCGCCGGATCTGAGGAAAGTCACTATAGAAAAGACTCCATCGAACTTATTGAAGATTATTTGTGAAGATTCATTATTGAGAAGAATTTACAATGCCAGTCACGAGATCTACGGGAAAACGAGGCGGCCAGGCGTCGACTACAGTTACAGAACAGACGGAAACTGCTACGGAAACCGCTACAGAAGCCACGACTGACACAAGCGCTACAGAAGCGACGCGAACAACGGCCAACACTTTGGAAGCCCCAGCCGCCACCGCGTCTACAGTTAAACACGCCGCGCAAGAAGACGTCACAACTGAGAACAAAGAAAGTGGTCGCCGCAGCAAACCTACGTCACAGAAGAGTGATAAAACTTCAAAAGCGCGCCGCGTAGCCAGGGCCAAAGCAGAGCTGGCACAACGATTAGCCAATTTAGCGGCCGCGCGCCTAGCCGAAATCGAAGCTGAGTCAACTGATGAAGACGTATCCTCCGTCGCCTCGGAAGCTGGAAATGATCATCGAGTGACTAATTGGCTCCATTCAAGTCAGCTGCTCGCCATCTCCAACAGACCTTATCAATCTGAGGTAAAGTCGTCGATCGATCCTGCAGTTCCAGTGACGACCGCCGTAGCCTGGGACATCCCGGCGACTTTACCGGCGGGAGTCAGCACCAGGCCCCCGCATCCGAACCCACCGCCAGTGGTCGCTGCCGCCTTCTGGCAGCCGAACCTTGCAACTGAACAGTTGCACACGAACCCGCCGCCAGTGAGTGCCGCTGACTCCTGGCAGCCGAACTTTGCGACTGAACAGCCGCACCCGAACATGCCGCCAGTGAGTGCCGCCGCCTCCTGGCAGCCGAACTTTGCGACTGAACAGCCGCACCCGAACATGCCGCCAGTGAGTGCCGCCGCCTCTTGGCAGCCGAACTTTGCGACTGAACAGCCGCACCCGAACATGCCGCCAGTGAGTGCCGCCGCCTCTTGGCAGCCGAACTTTGCGACTGAACAGCCGCACCCGAACATGCCGCCAGTGAGTGCCGCCGCCTCCTGGCAGCCGAACTTTGCGACTGAACAGCCGCACCCGAACATGCCGCCAGTGAGTGCCGCCGCCTCTTGGCAGCCGAACTTTGCGACCGAACAGTTGCACCCGAACCCGCCGCCAGTGAGTGCCGCCGCCTCCTGGCAGACGAACCCCGCGCCTGCGCAGCCACACTTGAACCCGCCGCCAGTGATCACCGCCGCATCCTGGCAACCGAACTACGTGCCTGCTCAACCGCAACCAATGCCAGCGCCAATAGAACCCGGCGCGCCCTGGCCATCGAACTCTACGCACGTGGCACCGAACACATCATGGCAACCGATCTACACTACGGCGCCGCATCACAGCTACACGTCGAAACCTGCCACTGCAACCTGGGTGCCGCCGTCTACGCCATCAGTCCACGTCGCGCAACAACCTACAGCACTAGTCGTCCCAGATACAAGGACGGACATGAGAGAACTTGCTGCTGCAATTACGCAAGCTGTGCAGACCGCACAGTACCAACAGCCAATGAAGCATTCTGAACTTCCCTGCTTCAATGGAGCTCATCAAGATTGGCTCACGTTCCGCGCCGCCTATTGTGAGACAGCGCATCGATTATCAGCAGTAGAAAATATGTCAAGACTCAGAAGAAGCCTTCGAGGAATAGCAAAAGAAGCTGTACAGGGTCTGTTAATAGTGAACGCTGACCCGTACGAAGTCATGAAGACACTCGAGCTACGCTTCGGTCGGCCAGACTCAATAGCCATGGCCGAGATGGAGCGACTACGAACCTTACCTCGCCTCACTGAATCTCCGCGTGAAGTCTGCACCTTCGCTACCAAAGTAGAAAACATCATTGGTACTCTGCGAGCACTCAACTGCGGGCATTATCTCTTCAATCCAGAAGTCACGAAGGCTATGGTTGAAAAGCTCACACCGACCTTGAAAAGGCAATGGTACCAGTTTTCAGCAGAACAACCCAGAACCGAACCTGATCTGCTGAAGTTTACCCGATTCATCAAGATAGAAGCAGAGATGTGCAGCCCGTATGCACTGCCTGAGAACATCGCTGCAACAACACCAACGCCTCAGAACATGCAGCGACGTCAGCAGCGGGTACATGCCACGCAAGAAGCAAGCAAACCAAATTGTGGCTTATGTGATCGTCAAGGGCACAGCATCGTGGAATGCGACCAATTCAAGAAGGCAACTACTGATGCAAGATGGGACATCGCAAAGAAGCATCGCCTGTGTTTTCGCTGCCTCAGATTTCGAACAAAACAACACAGCTGTAAACCAAAAAGATGCGAGATAGGCAACTGTGTGCACTTACATCACAAGATGCTACACTCCAATGGTGCAGCATCCAAGAAGAAAGAAGAAACCGATAGCTCCAAAAAAGAACAAGAGAAGGTCCATTCAATGTGGACACCGAGAGTATCGTTTCTCAAAATAATACCAGTGCACCTTTCTGGACCGGCGGGAGCTGTCAATACCTACGCGCTCCTTGACGACGGCTCTACCGTAACTCTGATCGATGAGAGCCTAGCCAATCAAATCGGAGCAGAAGGATCCAGTGAACCACTTCGAATAGCATCCTTTGACGGAGAACCCACAGTCGACGTGTCATCTCGAAGAGTGAACTTCGTCATCAAAGGACTTCACACGTCCGAACGCAAGCTACGAGCGAGAACAATCAAGCAGCTAGAGTTGGCCGCACAGAAGATCCCTGGAGAAGCAGTCAGAGACTGTGAACATCTTCATGACATCGCCAGAGAGATAGTAACAGAAGATGCAAGACCTAGACTTCTGATTGGCCAAGACAATTGGGATCTCCTCATCGCAACGGAGGTCAGAACTGGGAAAAAGAACCAACCAGTGGCCTCACTAACACCATTGGGTTGGGTCCTGCATGGCAGTCACACGCGAACACTTGGCCACAGAGTAAACTTCATCAGATACGCCAACACAGACGACGAACTTCATGAACTGGTGAAAGAATACATCACGATAGACAACATACAAGTCAATCCGAAGAAGCCCATCAACGATCCAGAAGAAAAAGCACTCCGAATCCTTCAGAAACATACGACCAGAACTCCAGAAGGAAGATATCAAACTGCACTATTATGGCAAGATGAAAACGTCAAGATGCCAGACAACTATGACAGCGCTCTGAACAGACTCATGAGCGTAGAGAAGAAGCTAGACAAAGAACCTGAACTAAAGAAGAAGTACACTGAACAAATGGAAGCGCTAGTATCAAAAGGGTACGCCGAACCAGCTCCACACTCGACATCGGAACATCGAACATGGTACCTACCTCACTTTGCCGTGTTCAACCCCATGAAACCAGACAAACTTAGGATTGTCTGCGACGCAGCAGCCAAGACTAGAGGAGTCTCATTAAACGACCAACTACTCACTGGCCCAGATCTACTGCAATCGCTACCAGGAGTAATAATGCGCTTCCGTCAGCACTCAATCGCCGTGACCGCTGACATCACCGAAATGTTCCTGCAAATAGAACTACGACCCGAAGACCGGGATGCTCTCCGATACTTATGGCGAGGAGACCGAAGAGACGGCCAGCCGCCGGAACAATACCGCATGAAGTCGCTAATCTTCGGAGCTTCTTGCTCACCAGCGACGGCAATCTACGTGAAAAACACGAACGCCGAGAGATTCCAGCAGGAACATCCAGAAGCAGTCAAAGCTATCAAAAGAAAACATTACATGGATGACTATCTGAATAGTTTTGACACTTTGGAGGAAGCCGTGAGAGTCTCGCAAGCTGTGCGTGACATACATAGAGAAGCGCATTTTGAACTCAAGAAATGGTCATCTAACTCGAGCACCCTTCTAGAAGCGCTAGGGGAAGTCGCCAAGACTGAAGACACAATCAAGCTGGACGACAGCATCAAGACAGAACGAGTTCTCGGTCTAATATGGAAGCCAACGGAAGACTCCCTCACATTCAATTTAAATCTGGCGCGCATACCTCAGAACGTCTTACAGAACGACACGCCAACAAAAAGAGAAGCTCTCAGACTAGTTATGTCTCTGTTTGACCCATTGGGACTCGTTTCACCGGTCACCATCAGAGCCAAGCAAATACTACAAGAAGTTTGGCGTCGTGGAACAGCATGGGACGAAACCCTAGACAGTGACCTGGCTGCCAGCTGGAGAAAATGGCTCACCCACCTCAGGAAGTTGGAACACATGGCCATTCCACGAACTTACCCAGGCTTCAGCGACACAGAATCCCTACAGCTGCACGTGTTCACAGACGCAAGTGAATCTGCATACGCAGCAACCATGTACTGGCGAACAGTCACCAAGGATGGAAGAGTCTACATCTGCCTAATCACAGCCAAAGCCAAGGTGGCGCCACTGAAGCTGATGTCGATTCCGCGATTAGAGCTGCAAGCAGCAGTACTCGGAGCACGTATGGCGTCATCAGTTAAAGAAGAGCACGAGCAAACGCCAGAGTCAACCACGTTCTGGACCGACAGCAGAACTACACTGTCATGGATCAGAACCGGGTCTCGAACCTACAAGCCGTATGTAGCTCATCGCATCGCAGCGATCGAGGAACATAGCTCCACCAACGAATGGCGCTGGCTGCCGACCAAACTGAATCCAGCAGACGACGCTACAAGAGATGTACCAGAAAACTACGGGCAAGATCATCGTTGGTTCAACGGCCCAGAATTCCTTCTCGGTTCCCCAGAAACGTGGCCAGCCGACGAGAAGAACCCTGTCATAATCACAGGGGAAGAGAGAACTTGTGCCTTCACTGACAAGAACGTACAAATCAGTGAAGCAATACCGGACGTCAATAGATTCTCACGCTGGGAGAGATACTTACGATCTACAGCACGAATGCTGCAGTTCCTGCACCTCTGTCGCCAATCAAGACAAAATATCAACTACAAAAGAACTAAAAAGAACGACAGCAACGATCCTGATTGGAAGAAGAACAAACGAACATTACCAGTCAAAGTGGCAGAGAGACGAGAGACCACAAACATTTACTTACCTCTCTCCACTGAATTTCTTCGTAAGGCCGAGAATCTGATCCTGCAAGCTTCACAAGAACAATCCTTCCAGGAAGAAGTAGAAGCTCTGAAGAACAAAAGACCCTTACCACGAAGCAGTCGCCTACACACATTGAGCATAGAACTCATAGATGGAGAGATTCGACTGAAAAGCAGAATAGCCATCATGACAGACATCGCTGAGAATCTGAAGAACCCAATGGTCCTTGATGGAGATCACCGTGCAACACGATTGTGGATCGAACATGTCCACCGCCAGCTGCATCATGCGAGCACCGAGATGACAGTCAACGAATGCCGTCAGCAGCATTGGGTGCTCCGCCTACGACCTACAGCCAAGAACATTATCAGTAAATGTTTACGATGTCGCATGAAGGCAGCCTCTCCACCGCAGCCTATGACAGGGAATCTCCCTTCCTGTCGCCTAGCTCACCACCAGAGGCCATTCACCTTCGCTGGATTGGACTATTTTGGGCCAATGACCATTACAGTGGGACGAAGTCATCAGAAGAGATACGTCGCCCTATTCACCTGTCTCACGACGCGAGCCATTCATCTGGAGCTTGTGGCATCGCTCAACACAGATTCGGCGATCATGGCACTGCGTCGTATGATAGCGCGCCGAGGATGTCCAACACAGTTGTGGTCCGATAATGGGACTAATTTTCACGGCGCTGAGAAGGAACTACGGACTGCCATCTTCGCAGCTACAGCGGAAGAAGCCTCAAAGAAGATGATCGACTGGAGATTCATCCCACCGGGTGCTCCTTTTATGGGAGGCGCATGGGAACGCATGGTGAGATCTGTGAAGACAGCACTTGCCGCCACTTTGAACGAGCGTTTCCCGAGCGAAGAAGTGCTTCACACGTTACTCATTGAAGCCGAACACACAGTGAACAGCCGGCCACTTACCCACGTATCCGTGAACCCCGAAGATCCAGAAGCCCTGACGCCCAATCATTTCATCTTGGGAGGTCCGGGTCGTATCGCAGCACCAGGTGAATTCAACGACAGTGACCTGCATCTACGAGCAAGTTGGCGCGCATCTCAGAGACTCGCCGATATATTCTGGGCCAGATGGCTTAAAGAATATCTCCCAGAGCTACGGAACCGTAGAGAACCGCACACCAAAGGCACGATTCCCAAAGTCGGTGACCTAATACTCATCGCGGACGGCAACCTTCCACGGAACATGTGGATCAGAGGACGCATCTGTGCTACGTTTCCCGGCCCAGATGGAGTGGTACGAACGGTGGACGTGACCACGAAAGGAGGAACCTTACGACGTCCGGTGAAGAAAATAGTCGTCCTGCCGACCGAGACCAGCGATCCTGCACCATCTACAACTGCGACGTCAGCGGCGGGCGTCGCACGGCGGGAGGAATGTGCAGGACGCTCAAACAAATGTATGTAGGAAGCGTAATCGCTTTAGTTCATACCTATAGTTAATTTAGTTTATTTGTCATGTTTTCATTATATCTTATTATGTTTAGTAATGTCTTGAAATAAGGATAAAAGTATGTTTTAATATCAAAGCTCACTGAGGTAACTTTTTTGTATAGCGCAGGTAGTGCATGCCACAGCGCTAAAATTGACCAATAGTAATAAAGCTCATAGTTAGGAATTTTGGCTAGTCAGTGATTGGTTGTTCCAATTCATGCTTCTCATGGATTGGATACAACAGTGGAAAGTTTTCGAAGTCCACCATGTAAAATTATGTACATTTCGAGATACATATGTAAAATTGCTTTGTTTTTATTGTAGTTTATAGATTTGTGATAATGTAAAAATAGAATATTAAAGTAGAATATAACGTAGAATCAGCTTGCCCATAGAATACATACTTTGTAGTATGTATATATATCAGTTTTGTTGTTATTAAGATCAGTAAATATGTAATAGTAAATATGCAGGTGTTCATTACCTAATAGATTTGTAAAACCCTTCTGATTGGTTATCGTTAGAATGTCGAACTGTTTGTGATTGGTCAAATGTTAATGTCCAAGTTAATTTGTGAAATGCTCAAATTGTATTGGCTGCCCAGGTCTGCATTTGCTACACTACGTGTCCCATGGAATTTGGGTAATAAATATAGGCGTCCCTGGCAGTCAAATTCAGTCACTCAGCGGCAGTTGACTCAGTGAGCTTGAAAGTCCTCTGGCTTTCGCTCTATTGTCTAGTACCACACCTTGTACAGACACTTGTCTTGTTGGGTTCCACACCTTGAACAGACTAAGTCTCGTTGTGTTCCACACCTTGAACCGACTGAGCATTGTCGTGTACCACACCTTGTACCGACTATATATATTGTTTGTGTAACATATTCTTTTATGAACCATATTGTGAACTGTAAATAAATAGTCTTCAAGATCTAAGAAGAGTTTAATTGAACCAAGTGACTCCTCCAATCCAGCAACATTATAGTTTGGGTCCCATCCCAAACAGTTTTACACAAAAATGTTTGGATGTAAATACGTAATCGGGGAATTCCTGGAAGATTTTATCCCTAGTGATTCAGTGAGTAAGAAATGTTTTGTGAAATTTTCTCGTAAATTGATATTGTTTCTTGGCAAATATCGGATTTCTTATTGTTTTTTAGCTGCGTATTTTACCATTCAAATCGTTTATTTTAATGCTGTTTCCATTGCTATTTCAACACTGTAAATGTAATAGTATCGCTGCATTAATTTGGTTCCTTAATTAAACAATCGTTCAAGGAACTAGAGCACCTAGCTTGGGTTCTAACTGCCAGCTCATTATTACGAGCGTGGTGCAGCCGCAACTGTGAGCTAAATCGAATTCTGTTCCAGATAAGCGAGCTGCGGTGCTCTGGTATTCACTGCACAGTAATATAGGAAACAGGGGCATAGACTAGCTTCACGACATGTTATGTATTAACAAAGTCCCAGCCGCGTCTGTCTGTGTGTTCGCAATAAACTCAAAAACTACTGAACGGATTTTCGTGCGGTTTTCAGCAATATACAGAGTGATTCATGAGAAAGGTCCCGTATAATTTGTACACGTGCAAATCTAGGGCAGGTTGCTAGTATTTGAATAAACAATGAATATCACAAAGTCGCCTCATTCATCATGTGCTCTAAAATTCACAAAAATGATCCTGTTTAAAATGCACGAAGCGCAAAATTTATAATTTATAACGTAAAAAGCGACGCGCCAGACATCCCCCAGCGACCATAGGAACTCACTGACTCGGCGGAATTTTCAATTCAACAGTTTTTCTACCGTTCATTAACTCGCTCTGATGAATTCATCTTGTACAACCGACTAGTGTTTTGTAGCAAAAAGCATCGAGCGAACCCAGACGAAAAATAAGCCTAGAAATTCTTGCTTTGATTAATTCTTAGTTTCCTTTACTGTTCGCAAGCAGTCAATACAGGTTCTAATGGATGAGAAAACTTATTTACCAGCCATTATTTAAGCTAAAGTAGTAGCTAAATAATCTACGTTGAAAGCTATTTCGTCCCCTTTTGAAAAGTTGAACTTTTAAAGGGACATTATCGTCGCGTATTTTAGGGACTGTTGCTAAGTGAAGTCTTTTCTCCACCAGACCGTTCCATTAAACTTGCAAATGCTTTCCCTACTAAAGGACATCATGAAAGGAGCTAACGGAAATAGGTGACTAAAATGAAAGGGATGGCAGATGGTTCTCTTGCTCTCTTTTCACTCATTTTGGTTCGCTTGTACGACGGGAAATGCATCATTTTTTGCTGCCACGCGAGATTCTCGGACAATTGCTCATATAAATTATGTCCACAGTCTTCTACGTGGTTTTATTACTGTGAAATGTAAATATACTGAGGTTTTTTAAAAAGGTAGGCTTACATTTATATGACGAACAGATGTTCCACAGTCGGAATTATATTTTTAATTGCGATTTAAATATTCAGTTATTTAGAAATTCAATATTTGCTTTAAGAATTCTGATTAAAGGTAAAATAGCAGGTACACGTCGGGAACATATTATTGAAATTTTAGCATAAAATAATACCTACACGCTTGTTACCTACTTTGCGAAATAAATTTCAAACAAGTATTTTAAATTAAAGTTTTACTTTACCATGCACTTATTCATAGTCATTCATTAAAAGCTAAAAACCCAAATAAAAAAGAAAAGAACTCATTATAGAGCTCACCTTTATTTGTTCCCGCAATTATTTTCAATACTACTTACTCAAGAACAATCGAATAAAACTTCCTCCTCAGTGGAAGTTCCGAGGTATTTTAAAATAAAATAAAACCGCAGGGTTGCCAGTAAGAAATTCTCGTTTTTTGCCGGCTCCTTGCAAGTGCAGCGGGACTTACAAAGGCTGTGTAGCAGAGCCAGTCGAGTGTTCCAATGGTTATATAATTTCTACAGGAGCTTTGAGGTGGTTTGGATCACAACGTCATATGTGTAGGGTAATATTAGTAATATTAGATACAAAGATTAATTTGATCGTGTGTGAGACTACGGACTTGACTCTGGGAAATAATGCTGCTACTGCTACCACAGATAAAATATCTTAACTATAAGTGCCCACAGATAGGCGCAACGCAATAATGTGCAACTGAACAAAAACGAAAAATACCTACGTATATCTCGATGACGTTTTGGTGTTCTCCAAATGTTTAAATTCCACATTCCATGTTATTGGAGTTTTTAGTTCTGGGGTATAACAACTAAAAAGTGAAAAATAAAAATCTTTTTTACAAAAAAAAAACAACCGACTTCCAAAAAAAAATACACTAAAAATTTAAAAATTATTTTAATTTCGGAAGTCGGTGTTTGTATTTTACTTCTTCGTTATCTGACACCGACACGAAATTAAAGTTATTTTTTTAATTTTTAGTGTATTTTTTTTTTGGAAGTCGGTTGTTTTTTTTTTTTGTAAGAAGGTTTTAACAACACTTACACGTCAACATTTTATTTTTACTTTTTTATTATTATCTGTGGGTGTCGCATTGTCGTGTCGCGCCTGCTGACGGGAACCTAAAAGCTGCTTTCGATCGATTACTGGTTACTCTAATTCTCAGTTCCACTATTGAAAACGTCAGATAGTCTTTTATTTATTATTATTTTTTTTTTATGAGGATGGGAAATCATCAGATGTCTTCTGCCGCTCTGGCTGGAGTGGGAGGGCGTGTCAGACTCTTACTGACTAAAACCACCCTTTTTCCTTAAGTTGCCTGGGCTTTCTAGAGTCACGGTCTCCTCCGAACACTCCAGTGACAACGTCAGATAAAGTCTCCCCGGACAAATAAAAACTATCTCTGTCTCACAAAGAAGCCTCAAACTGAAGCAACAAATACATAGTTTAATTACATAAAACTTACCTTCTTTCCTTCTCGCTTCATTTATTATTATTAGGTACTATCGAAAAGTTTTATTATTTACGGTGTAAATGGTACATGAGGCGGGTAGCAGGCATCTAGGCAATTATTAACAGTTTGATAAGGGTAGACGTGACCACACTGTCCCAGCTAATGTAGGCGTTGTGATATATCGCCCTCGTCATAATGACTTTCCAATTTGTTTTTTTTACTTTGATATATTGTTTATTGATGTTTGTTTAAACGGTTGTGTTTATTGACCTTGAAAAAGGGACCAAAAGCCTTTTTTTATCGCATATGTGCTTTTAGAGGAGACTCTGTTCGAAATTAATTATGGGCTGTAAAAATGCTACATACATTTTAGTTGTTAAATTAGATCAATCTACTTATATTAGGAATTCGAAGATATGTGACATTCACCAACCCGCATTGGGACCGCGTGGTGGATTACGGCCCACACCCTCTCACACAAAGACCTGTGCCCCAGCAGTGGGGACATTAGAATGCTGATGATGATGATGACATAATATATATTAGGAGGCATATTCGCATTGGCGGCAGAGGTCTTTAAGTTAGGTAAATGTTAGTTATACGTTATATTCACGTAGATTTCATGACTGTCTGGCAGTTTGAGTTCTTTTGCGGCCTACCCAAATGTCTTTACTTTGGTATTGTTCATCGGTTTGTTGAGTTCCTTAAAGTTCTGAGTTGAGCTACATGATAAATGACAAATGCTTGCACTGTCTGGACGGGTCCACTGAAATTTGCGTGGTGCTTTCTTCAAAAGCTCATCTCAGACATTAACGTACATGGTTATCTTAGGATTTGACCGGTACATATTTTATGGATTAGAATACTTTAGAATTGTCTGGCAATTTGAGTTCTTTTACGGCCTACCCAAATATCTTTACTTTGGTATTGTTCGTCGGTTCGTTGAGCTCCTTAAAGTTCTGAGTTGAGCTACACGATAAATGACAAATGCTTGCACTGTCTGGACGGGTCCACTCAAAAGCTCATCTCAGACATTAACGTACTATTGATGACAAAGGTGCATGGAGAGCCTAAGGTCGACTTTTGACTGTGAGGTTTTGCATTACGTATCATGACTTTCATGAGACGACTAGATGGCTCTGTTCAATCATGAAAATAACACTGCAAAGCTTATAAACCTTATTATGCAGAGGCAGATAATAAGGTTTTTAATACCTAAAATAATTACTAAGTAATAATAATATATTTATATTCAAATAAACAAAAATTACTATATTTTCTTATTTCCGAGTACTTAATACAGTGCCATCTAAACCAAACTAAATAAGCCAATTGGTATATCGGTTAATTCGACTACAGATGGCGTCGATCATAAATAATAAAAATCCCTACATTCACAAAGTAGCTCTTATTTTCACGTTCCAGAATAAATAATCAGTAGCTCAGGTGGATAAGCATGGCAGAATAACATAGATCGTTCAACAGGGCACCGGTTCGCAACCCAGCTCTCTGTCGACTTTTTTTAAATTTAATTATTATAATATATAATTTATATTCTATTTTTTGTATTTTTAAACGTTTTTATTTTATTTTTTGTTATAAATAATATAAAAAATATGAGGTATAAGATGTATAAATGAATATAGGGATAATATACAAGTATACATATACTACTATATATAACATTATATAAATATATATTATATAAATTACTTTCATAATTGGTGGTAAGTATTAGTATTATTAGTAAAAAACATTTATGTAAGAAGATTTAGATATATTTTTCTTACAGCTTAAGATTTACTAAGTTTAATTCTCGTAAAGGATAAGAAATGAAACTATTTTATTGATTATAGTTTAAGACATTTAATTCTCAAAAAATATTTAATCAAATTTGAAATATGTAAAATAATAATAATTCATTATACATTTATAAAAACAGTAATGATAATATAAAAATAATGTAAATAATAGCAAAGGATTTAACTAGATAAGTAAGAAATTGAATATTATTGGAATTACTATTTATATGCATGTAAATTAAATGAAA
This sequence comes from Polia nebulosa, assembly GCA_951329385.1. Taxonomy (NCBI): domain Eukaryota; kingdom Metazoa; phylum Arthropoda; class Insecta; order Lepidoptera; family Noctuidae; genus Polia; species Polia nebulosa. The sequence goes on along the minus strand of OX589591.1, from coordinate 27,217,539 downwards.
AGCAATTGAAATTTGTGATTTATTTGAATAAACTGTTGCATATTTTTCAAAAGTAAAAATATAATACAATATACCTAAATAAATATGAAAGATAATTAAAAAAAAACGAAAATAATAGACAAGAAATTAAATATTTAAAAGAGAAATAAATTATTTGTTCGAATACCTAATTATAATTATAAATTGCATCATGTCAATCTAATGAAAAGGAACATAAAATAATTATTTACTTTAAAAATGATTGCATTTATTTTTTTTTTTTCAAAGTAAAAGTACTGTGATTATTGTTGTTATGTTGCATGGAATAAAAGGCTTTTTATTTTTATATTTATTTATTTATTTAATTCTCAAAGAAGAATACAATTTATGTCTTTCTTTCTTATAGAATGTATAACCTAACCTAGCAATTTTACATCCAATTAACAATGATTTAATTCACTTGTTAAGGAGAAATACAAGTAAAATTTATAACTGAATAACTCTATTACAAAAATAGAAGACCTTAACAAAGTAAAACTGTATAATAGATATTATAAGTATTCTAAATCAAAATTGTGTTGTGCTATTCTTCTATTATTTAATTTTATTTACATTATGTTATAATAACTTTCACTATATATGCAACCTTAGTTCTGTAAATATTTTACCTACTCATAAATTATAAAAATTTTACGTTTTGCATAATTATGTTTAGTGGTATTGACTATAATGATTGATTTGTGCATTATGTTATGACTAAGGCTCATAGCTTAAGTATTCGTTCCAGAAGGAGGAAGAAATTGAAGCTAAACCTAAAATCAATAACAATTGTAAGACCGGGTTATAGCTGTCATTTTGGGACCGAGTTGTTTATAATAATAAATAAATAATTTATTATGTTGGAAAGGAATCTATATTTATATGTAATAAGAAATCAAAATCATTAGTGTAATATCATTTTGTTGTTATAAAGTAATGTATAAATTTATCCAACTTACACCAAGTTTGATTACTGTAATTTATCATATAAATTATAGCTACCCCGGTCTTTTCATTTTTACTCAATCATTATTACTCAATTCAATAGTCAACACTTTATATTCTTTAATATTTCGTGTATCCGCCATTTTGATCGATTACAGCTTGCAACCGCGAACCCATGGAGTCTATTAATTTTTCACATAAATTGTGACCCCGTATAGAATCCCATACCTCCATGCAGTGAGTACTCAGTGCTTCCTTAGTCCTTTCGTTCCTATTGTCCCACTTTTGAATCATAACGCCCCATAAATTTTCAATGGGGTTTAAATCTGGCGATCTCGCAGGCCAAGGAATAATTCGTATGTCCGATTGCTGGCTAAACCACTCTTGCACAATTATGGAACGGTGTATAGGACAATTGTCCTGCACGAACGTTATTACTGGCATGTCTTCTACAGGAAAAACATTCCGCACAGTGGGCAACATGACGTCATTCAGCACATCTAAGTAGTTAACACTGTTAGCACGACTGGGTATTACAGTAAGTTCTCCTGGTCCTGCAGCTGTCATCCATCCCCAAATGTTCACTGTTATACGACCGGATTCAGAGTTAGGCACAACGTGATCACTATCATAACGCGTATTATTCCTACGCCACAACCTAACTCGCCCGTGCTGGCTAGACTTGAAAGTCTTTTCATCACTGAAGATAACGTTGCTCCAGTCGAAATGTCTGTATTTCAAAGCGAACTCCAATCGTGCTCTTTTATTAGCTTCGGTTAGCAATGGCTTAATAGCATGTCGACGATAATGCAGACCTTCACTATGAAGAGCACGATACACCGTCCGCAAAGATGTATCAAACAACTCTGCGTAATATCTTGTTGGTGTAAAGCCATTTTCCTCATAACCTTGCACCATAAGTTGACGCTGGTCTGAGTCAATATGGCGTCTTCTGCCAGATCTACTGCGGTGTTCCAACGAACCCTCTTCTTGAAACCGCTATATCCATAAAGTGACAGTCTTTACCTATAAGGGAAATATATTATTTATTATTTTCGTGTATCGATAACCATGGATAATAAAATAAATAACGGACAGTGATTTTAAAACATTACTTACGTTTAAGCCAGTTTCTCTCGAAATTTCAGAATAATTTAGGCCTTTATTATGCAATGCTATTATTTGGGCCCTCGTAGCCATATCAATATTAGAACGCGAACTCATGGTAAAGATAAATATTAAAAAATTGTTAAATGCAATCGTAACTGAACTCACTCAAAGATAGTAAAGAACGTTATGATTGAACAAAAAGATTTAATTTTTATACAGTCAATATTAAACTACCCTCAATTCTTTTGAGATTTATGATACAGGTTAAAGTCGCTAAACAACTTCGATATAATAAAGAGTAGGATAATTTCAACTCATTGCGTAATGACGCAATAGTCCAGTGGCTATGGTATCGGTAAATTTTATGCCACCGAGTTCGAATCCTAGTTATTACGAGCTTTGCTTTATAAGGTTTGTAATGTCGTAGGAGAATTTGTGTTAAAATTAAGTAATATTGTAACTAGCAAAAAACAAGATAATGTTCTTTAACGAGAGATGTATATTTTCCAATCCAACTACTATACTAGCGCCATCTATGTCGTTCAAGACGTATTATTAAGGCGATGAAACCCTGTACAAACGATTTTGGTTTGGAACTCTCCATGCACTTCTGTCTTCATTAGTACATGGTTCTCTTAGGATTTGACCGGTACATATTTTATGAATTAGAACACTTTAAAAAAGACTTTGTCCTCTGAGTTTCTTTCGGTGTTTTTTCTCAGGGTAGTCAGATAGGAAACATCGACCTCATCTAGCTTAAACTGACATAAAGCATTGACGTGTAAAAGTGTTCTTTGTAACCAATTTTTATAATGACTTATTACTTATTCGTAGAATAAACATCATTTATGGAGAAATAAAATCGGCCAAGAACGTGTCGGACTTCGTACATTTAGGGTTCTATACCAAATAAAGGAATAATCAAAGAAAAGATCTGGTTTATCAATATAGTGGTATTTGTTAGAAAAATATACGCAGTAATATTTTTTTTTTGATTTATAAATATACGCAATACATTTGTGAGGAGGAATAAATAAAATATTATTATTATAAAATATTATTATATTATTAATAAACATCATCATCAAATTTCAAGTTCATAGATTAATGGGAAGTTAAAAAAATTTTCGCAACAAAATTTTGTGACAGACGACGGACAGACAGACGGGCAGACGGACAGACGGATACGTGAGTGACAGCAATAGAGCTCCGTTTGGACCCTTAGGGTACAGAACCCTAAAAAATTGTTATACAAGAAGTCACGTAAAACAGGTTACGTATTACAGAGCTCAATTTCGTTGAACCCAAAAAAAAACAAGAATCTGCAATGCATGAATAAACAAAGTAACAAGCTACAGCTGTCAGGAGCTTGTTCATAAGACGATCAGTGTCAATCTCAGAGTAAAGTCGTGTCGTCACGCTAAACTCTTCCAGCCCTTAGGCTGTGTACACACTGTACACACTGAGTGACGTGCTTGTTTGCTTGATGCACACGTGTAACTGTCACTTAAACTGTCAGAAGTCACAGATCAAAACAAGGAAAAACTCTTGCAGCATTTGCAGCCACGTACGCGTTCTGATGGCTCACTGGCTCATGTCTGTATAAATATGCAAAATAACAGCTTTCACATGCATATTTCTATCATGTGTTTTGCACAATTTTGTATAGTAGGTCGACCATATTATTATGTCAAAATTAGACCTCATTGAAATTTTAAGTTGGAACGTTATTAAGGTTCTATTGTCAAAGAATACCCATAAACATTTTTTTGTTGTTTTGTTGTTTGTGGAACAGGATAAGGACAGAGACCTACCTAGTCACCAGTTAATTTCCTCCATTAGAATGCAGATGTAACACATTCTAATGTTTTGGCAGTATTTGGCAGCAAAAGTATCGAGTCAGCCATCTCGGCAAGTTTCATTGAGATAGTCAATACTACAATAAAATCTCAGCTTCAATTTACCGAGATAGCGTCTGTTTCAATGATTCCAAATATTTTCGAGTTGCGTAGACACTTGGGACACAAAACTACACTAATTTTACATCACAATATCCACCAGGAATCAATTTGCGAATAATAAAAACAGCTACTGAACTTCACTCGAAGAAATCTCGCCAAAAACCCTTCATATCTATAAACTAAATAATTATGACATGACTTGACATAACTATGAACCATAATCAAAAGAGTAGGTATAAACGTGTCAAAGGCATGTTAGTGTGTGTAATATTTTTTAGGGTGCCGTACCCGAAGGGTCCAAACGGATCCCTATTGCTGTCACTCACATGTCTGTCTGTTTGTCTGTCCGTCGTCTGTCACACAAGTTTTACAGCCAAAACAGTTGGAGCTACAGTCCTTAAATTGTCACAGTATAAGCATCTTGTTGCCCGAAAGCAAAGCCATACAAATAGTCAAAAATACATTTGGTACGGAACCCTAAATGTGCGAAGTCCGACACGTACTTGGCCGGTTTTTTTATTAATTTATTTTATTTCTAATGCATATTTTATACAAATATTAGCTTTTTGCACTCATTCTTCATATTTAAATCAACTTGAACTGTGCCTTTCATTTAACTCCGTCCGCGTAATTTTCGTAAAAACTGGTACCTACCTACAAAGTTTTTCCTTCACGTATTATAATATAATATAACTACCGACCCGCCCCAGCTTCACTCGGGTACAAATTATACATATAAACCTTCCTCTTCAATCACTCTATCTGTTAAAAAAAACTGCATCAAAATCCGTTGCGTACTTTTAAAGATTTAAGCATACATAGGGATATAGGGACAGAGAAAGCGACTTTGTTTTATACTATGTAGTGATATAGATACTCGTATGTAATTACGTTGCCTTCAAAAGTTAAGTATGTCTATCAAACTAAACTAATATTATTATAAGGAGGTGAAGTTGTTCGTTTAATGTCTGGAAGTACTGATCCGATTACGAATATTCTTTAGACCACTGCGACTGATTTCTACCGCTGAATTTCATAGGCATTTTTAATCCGGAAAATTGCACATTCCCGATGGGATTGGCGTCGGGAGCCGCGGGAAAACACTAGTCCATCGTTATGAGAGATCTTACCGCGCGGTGTTCTTGCTAGACGCGCGGCAACTGGTGGCAACGCACCCATAGATTTAGCCAGGTGCGGATAATGGCAGGGGTGGGGGGGGGGGCACGAATGCAAGTGCTCCGCCCTGGGCTTCAACCAAACTGAGGTTAAACCTCGAAATTAGGCAACCAGACAGCTTTAGCCTGTATTCTACTTTGTTAGATATTAGTAAGATATTGATAAGTGGGCGCCATCGTTGAAAGTTTTTGGAAAATGAGTGCCAGCGGTCAACTAATTGTGTAATTTTTTCCACTCGGGGCGAGTAGTCAGTGGTAAATTTATCCGTTCCTTACACTAAGAGCCAATATATACAAGCCCAGTCCACGAACATACCTCCTCATAACTTAAAACATAAGGGTGATATAATTTCAAGCTCGCCTCTCTCGCTCTTTCATAATTGTTTCTAAGGTTAGAGAATTCTTTGTCATCTTTCGTCAAAAAACCTATTAGGTTTTCTCATTACAAAACTCCAATAAAAGTTTAAATAGCTAATATTTTCAGGTTCACTATGCTCGTTTTCGTATCCGAAATTCGTTCTGAAGTCTGAAGATGTTGATAAAGTAAATCCAATTCTTGCATACAGTAAATAAAAACAATAAAAATAAAGCTATACCTATGAGATCCTAAAATTTTCGAGTTCGATTCGGCTGCTGTGGTCATCTTGCATATAAGTTGTTTTTATAAAAAACCGTTGAACAACTTTGGGTCTAACAGGTTGTAAGAATAAAATTCTACATTATTTGCGATAAAATTGTCAAGCCGCACTTTTTTTTTCTATGAAAAGACACAAGCGTTTACCCGCTGTTCGAAATCCTAGATCCGCACCTGGGTGCAGCGTGACTTATTCAGCGAATTTCGGCCAAGCATCTCTGCCAATTTTTACTACCCTCGACCTATTTGGCTGTGGTTCTTGAAATTACTCTTTGAGTTGTAATATTGGTGCTATAAGAATAACTTTATGAATGAACAACATTGTTTGGCATGCAGTTATTTCGGGTCTAAATATTGGTTCAATTAAGATCAAAGAACCAATCCAAAAGAATCGAACGCAGGACCTCATGCTTTGCAGTAGCGTAAATAAATAAAATAATAAAAAAGCCTTTATTTCCCATTACTCTTTATTATTTTATTTTTTTTCGGGAGGGCGTGTCAGACTCTTACTGACCTAAACCCACCCCTGGAATTAGCATTTTGAATAAATATTTTGTTTCTAATTTGTTATTAATTTTATGTTTCTTATAATCTAAGTTAGTACGACCTCGGAGTCCACGGGTGAAGGCCTCCTCCAGTTTCTTCTATTTATCCCTGTCACTTGCAACATTCTGCCAGCCCACCTTCTCTTCGGTCTACCTATTCTTCTTTTTCCTCCTGGCCCTTTCCACTCTGTAGTTTTAGCTGTCCTCCTACCGTCTTTGTATCACGAAACTGTTTCACTTTTAGGACTTGCGTGTGGCCACACGCAAGTCCTAAGAATTTATTTACAGTTATATTCATTTACAGCTAGATTTAATTCCTTAGCTTTTTAGATGTTGTCTTCTTTGATTTTGTATAGTTCTTGATAAAAAGTGGTTGCCTGGTGTTTAATATTTTGTCTCATATTGGTTTCTTTATATTTACGTTCTAATTTTTGTAGCCATGTTTTACGTAAATACGTAGAATACAATAACAAAATACATACACTTTTTATGTCAATAAAACATGGTAAATGTAAATAATCTGTTTTACCCTCGCAGTCCATAGAATCTCGGAGAGAATCCAATTTATTACTCACATCCTTATTACAAAGCAAAAGCACTTTGCATCTGTTGAAGTAAATCATCTCTATACAATAAGAACCAACGTACTAGCACTCAGCCAGTAAAGATATAGAGAGAGGAAAGCAAACATGTTGGTTTCCACCTCTTCTATGGAGTCAAATCTGTTTTACAAAATGTTTTTTCCAGGTTTTACCTAGTTCATAAGTTAGGGCTTCAAGTATCTGTGGCTCATCTCATCTGTTGTTTTCAATAAAACATTTGCTTTGATTTAAATTTGGTTGCGAAACTAAACCACAGACGTGCTGGGTACTTAGACGTGATGAGAATAAAACAAATTACTTGAAAAAAGTTAAGTTTTTTTTTTGTTTTTGAGGTTCGAAAGTCCGAATGAAAAAAAAAACTTTTTTACCTGCCCAGCAAAAAAATAATTATCAAAATCTATTCACAAGTGGCGGAGTAATCGCGACACAAACACACAAAACCATACAGACGAATTAAGAAATTTTGAAGTCTGTTTAAAACATAACTTATATCAGATCACTCGTGTGTCTGTCTCTACGTCAGTTACAGCCAATTTGCCCCGCATCTTCTGGACCGATTGAGTTGAATTTTTGCACACACACGAATATCTGTGAGGTAACGTGTCATTTAATCTCCCTAGTCTTTTCCCAACTATCTTGGGGTCGGCTTCCAGTCTAACCGGATGCAGCTGAATACCAGTATTTTACATGGAGCGACTGCCTATCTGAACTCCACAACCCAGTTACTTACGACTGTGACGTAACGTGTAACGTAAATAAATGAATTTTGAGTATAGGGGTCACTTAAAATAAAGATTTCCAAACTATACCGTGCGATATATCAAAAAAGAACGTTTGAAGAGAATAAATTAGAAGAGGGAGTTTAAATTTTATCTATGCAAATAAATGAAAAACTACCTAGTCTAAAACTGAAAAAAAAATACAGAAAATAGTTCTTCACTTAAAGTTATGGCACAAGAAAACCTATAAGAAGTTTATTGTTTTAAGAAATAACGTATTAAAATAAACCGGCCCAGTGTGTGTCGGACTTCAAACATTATCACCAAATTCCAAGTTCATAGGTCAATGGGAAGTTTAAAAAATCTTCGGAACAAAATTTTGTGACCGACAACGGACAGACAGACGGACAGACGGACACGTGAGTGACAGCAATAGGGCTCCGTTTGGACCCTTCGGGTACAGAACCCTAAAAATTAAATTCTTTCGAGAGTCGGACTGGCACTTGGCCGATTTTTCTATACCCATCACGTTTCGCTAATTAATTTAACCCTGTGTAGTGCCCTACGAACAGAAATACGAAGAGACAGAAGCAAGGTTAGTCTCAACCTCTCCCGGCGCGGTGTCCCGATAATAATTTGGCACGGTATCAAACCGGCAGAACAACTTTAATTAAACAAGCATTAACAAGTTTCTAGAGATAACTTCGCAGTTTGAACTGACCGCTCTGTTTAAATACCTCTAAAGGTATACTGATAGTAATTAATCATTTTAATGGATCGTCTGGCGACTGATTAAGACTGGAAGGTAAAGTTTTGTTGGAAAATAGTTTCTCCATTTTATTTATTTATTTATTAACACTTTATGCAACAAAAGTACAAAGCGGTTAATGAATATACAAAGGTACGAGTAGTTGTTCTATATATGACTAGGGCGGGTTGGTCTTGTGAGTGTGTAAGTAAGCGTGCACTTTTTCGGGTTCCGAACAATGGAATGCAAAAACTGAACCCTTATAGGGGGAACACTCGTGCGTCTGTCTACCTGTCCGTCCGTTACAGCCAATTCTAGCTCAAGCTCCGAATCTACTCGACCGACTCAGTTGATATTTGGTGCACAAGTTTTTTTTGTACCGAAAGCCCCGTATTGAATAAATGTTCAATACGGGGCTTTTTTTGGGAAAATCTAGAAAATTTTATAATTTTTTCAAACTGTACCGTGCGACATATCAAATGAAAACGACCATTCCCCCCGTCTCCCACCCCTTAGGAAAAGCTATAAGAAGTCTATGGTTTAAACAAAATTTGTTCAAATATATTATTCGTTCGAAACCCTTTGCGCGTGAGTCCGACTCGCACTAGGCCAGTTATTTTCTGAATGCGTAATCTCGAAGCGCTCGGTGTCACAGAAAATAGCTTACTCAAAAAAAAAAAAAACCTTTGCAATTGAACTACATTCACAACCAAGACCAACCCGCCTTTGTGAGATAGGTATTGTGAGGACTATGAAGATTGCATGCCGTAACGAACCTTGCATGATGCAGGATAGCAGAAAATACTTCTGTTATTTGCTGCTGTTGAAGTGACATGAACCGAGTTGACAGGCGACCATAAGCTTACAGGGAAATTATGAAATAATGTAAACGTATTTACAAGAATAAATACTATACTACCGTGAATACGCCTATTTTACTTCAATCCCTCACAGTAGGTCTCCTCACAGTAGCCTCCCACTCCGTCTTTATTTCGCAGATTGTGAAGGTGACAATGGAAATGCGTCAAGGGGATAAGAAGCTGCATCCTCCTTTGTGCTCGTAACAAAGTTTTCCAGGCGTGAATATTGTCAAATATCTCTTTTATTCATTGCTTTGGGTATGGAGTGCACACAGGGTGCTCCAGGTTCAGTGACTTTAGTGCAAGTTTTTAACGTTCTCGATCCATTGATATATATGACTCGATCACGTCAAAGTAAACGTCAATTTGTACTACTCGTAAAACTAGAAAGAAAGAAAGAAAAATAAAGCGCCGTCTGGTGACAATAAAGGAAAGCCTTGTTTTTTCTATACGATTTGACTTAAATGAACGTTTACGTTAACGCGATCGAGTACCTACGTTAGAAAACTCGCTCCAGGCCCTCTGAGATCGATCTGAAGTTCGAGACAAAACGTCAATCTATCAACGATAGCGATTGTCAAAATGCCAAAATGTAAAGGGTTGATCACGTGACATTTCGATAGCGCTTGTCAATGTCACCGTAAAATTGCAAACGCCGCTAGTTTATAAAAAATCACGTAAAATTATAAACTTTTTACTTTCAAAGTATCCGATACAATAGAAATTTTAGGATTTAGATGAGATTTTTTGTTTTTAACCGACTTCGAAAAAGGAGCAGGTTCTATGTTCGACTGTACGTATGTTTTTTTTTATGTTTGTCCACCGATTTCTCTGTCAGTTGTGGACCGATTTTTAAAAATCTTTTTATCCAAAAGAATATACTTCTGAGGTCCCTTAAAAATTTTATCGAAATTGCTTCAGTGCTTAATGAAAAACTGAACAAAAACAAAAAATATGTAGATACATATACGAGTATAGATGACGTTTTGGTTTCCTCCAATTACGAGTATGTTTAAATTCCACGTTCCATGTTATTGGGGTTTTTAGTTCTGGGGTATCTTCATAAGCCTTTTAATGTCCCCACTGCTGGGGCACAGGCCTCCTCTCTGTGAGAGGGTGTGAGCCGTAATCCACCACGCGGGCCCAATGCGGGTTGGTGGATGTCACATGTCTTCGAATTTTGGTTCTAGGACATGCCGGTTTCCTCACGATGTTTTTCTTCACCGTTTTGAGAGCAGTGGTAATAAAATAATTTATACAAAGTAAAGTGCCTGCCTGGGTTTGAACTCGCGACCTACAACTTGTAAGTCGCGGCCGTTTCCACTGGGCCACCACTGCTCAGTTCTGGGGTATAACAACTAAAAAGTGAAAAATAGAAAACATTTTTACAAAAAAAAAAACCGATTTCCAAGTCGGTGTATTTTATTTCTTCGTTATTTGACACCGATTTCCGAAATTAAAGTTATTTTTAATTTTTAGTGTAGATAGCTATTTTATTTTTTGGAAGTCGGTTGTTTTTTTTTAAATTATTTATTAATAATATATCGACAGTTTATACTCCTGCAAGATTTGTTAGAATCTTACGTTGTTAGCAATTATTCGGTGACATCAATATTTTTGACTTTTTGACAATCGCTGTCGCCCATCCAATGTCACTTCTCTAGAGCTACTCTTAAAACGTGGTGTAAGTTAACAAATGCCTTTTAAAAAATCAGAAAATATTTTACAAATAAATAACATACAATGGTCAAAAGCAAGCGAGGAATTCAGAAATAAGAATTCAGTTTCAAAAGCAGGAAAATGGTTACATTTGTAATATATGTGTGTTGCGTGTAAGGTTTAGTGTACGGGATAACACAAGTGAAACGCTCGAGAGTCAGTTACCAACTGTATTCGCAGTTCTACATTGCGCTTATGCAGCTATGTGTCCCCACAGTATTCCCCCTTTTTACAAAATTTTACATTATAAAATTTAAACTACAATAAAATTTGAAATACATGGTTTTACAATATACACGTTGTTTCATTTTATTAATATTCTCTTACATACTAATACATGATACGTCGACATTGTTTATACTTAGTTCTAATTATCACCTGGCGTTGTGTTTCATTAATACAGGCTGTTTTATTTTTAGTGAACACATTTTTGAGTTGACATTATTTATTACATACATACATGCTGTTGTTTTTTAATAACCAATAATTGTATTTTGGTAGTATGCCTCGGTTTTTTTGGGGTACTTATTCTATGTTTTAATATTATTTTACTACACTATGTGAACTTGTTGTGGGTGCGCTGTGGATTGTTGAGGCAACTGTAAATTGCTTGCACTATGCCATACTGTCAATTCTTTCCGTATAATCTTCTGAGCACCTTGTTTACATTTTTTATGCAATACGTACATAAAGTATATACCAATCACTGCTGTTATGACAAGTATCACTATTCCATATTTTTCTGCGGTTCGCTCAAAATGCGAATTGGTTGCGTCGTTCGCTCCATTTTGAGCTATGATCACTTCTTCCGTTTTTTTCTCAACACTATACGTTTTTCCCATTTTGATACAATACTGTATAGTCTACGTAGTTTGTGATCTATAAATGTACTTATTCTGGCGCTAATATTTTATTGTGCCTATTATTTACAAAGTAACACCTTATGATTATTTTGATGGCTCAGCGCACAGTGCGACTGACCTACTTAATTACTTCGTAATAATTATAAGTTGAGTCGACATTTCTTACATACTAGCTATTTAACCATGGTTTGCTTAAACATTTTTTACCATTCTACTTTTATCTTATTTATAAAAATCTAACAGGGGTTTTGATTATTCTGCCTAACCTAGATGTTTTTACATTTGTACTATTGTTTTGTAAGCATTTTTTTATGTTTTTGTTACTCTCTTGTGCACAAGCATTTTCATTTAATATATAGGCAGGTTTAAGTCTATCTATTGATACTGTTGCTTCCCTATCTGTTAATGATATTTTATACAATTTTTCTGATCTTTCTAAGACTTTAAATGGTCCTTCGTAGGGACATACTAATGATTTTTTTATCTTGTCATTTCTTAGGAATACATGTGAACAATCTTTAAGGTCTGAGTGCACAAAAAATGATTTGGAATTGTGAGTCTTGACACTCATAGGCTTATATTGCTTAATCGTATTACTAATATTCTGTACTACTATGTAGGGATCTAAATTATTTCTTACTTCTACGAAAAATTCGCCTGGCAATCGTAGGGATCGCCCGTAAACCATTTGTGCAGCGCTGACGCCTGTTTCTGATTTGATGGCAGCGCGAAGTCCTAACATTACACTAGGTAGTTCGTGTGTCCAATTTTTGTTACCATTTAGCCTTGCCATTAATGACGCTTTTACACACCTGTGCCATCGTTCCACCGCTCCGTTGCTTTGCGGATGGTATGGGGTTGTTCTTATTTTTTGTATACCTAAATAGGACATTAATATTGTGAATAATTTGCTTTCAAATTGCCTACCCTGGTCACTGGTTAGTTTAACAGGGCAGCCAAATCTGCTTATCCATTCCTTATATAATGTTTTTGCTACGTTGTCGGCTGACATGTCCTTTAATGGAAATGCTTCTGGCCAACCAGTATTCCTATCTATAATTGTTAGACAGTATCTGTACTCGTCTGCGGTTGTAGGGAGAGGTCCTATTAAGTCAATGTGTATGTGATCAAATCTATCTACTGGTGGATATTTTCCATAGCTGGATTTTGCATGTCTATTTATTTTTGATTTTTGACAATTGATGCATGTTTTAGTCCATATTCCAATGTCTCGGTTCATGTCTGGCCAGAAAAATTTTTCTTTAATGAGTTGGCGTGACGCGCGCGTGCCGGGATGACTTAGATTATGTATTGCCCGGAATATATCTCTTCTGAAGTTTTCTGTTATATATGGTCTCGCAGTATCATTTGACATCTCGCAGTATACGTATTTGTTGGTATTTGGAATTAATATCTTTTTTATTTGGTATCTAGGATTGTTTAGTAATGTTTTGAGGTCTATGTCTTCGCTTTGTTCTAGTGCTAACTTCTCATAGTCTACTACGCTTGATGTGCATTCTACACTTTCTATACGTGATAATGCGTCTGCAACAACATTATCCTGTCCACTCACATGGCGTATGTCGGTCGTAAATTCGCTGATAAAGAGTAGCTGTCTAATACGTCTTGGACTTTCTTTGTTATTATTTTTACTTAATTTTGTGAACGCAAATGTTAAGGGTTTGTGATCCGTAAAAATGATTATTTCACCTCCTTCGAATAAACATCTGAAGTGTTCTACAGCTAAAAAGATAGCAAGTAGTTCTCTGTCGTATGTACTGTATTTCTTTTGTGTTTCATTCAATTTCCTTGAGAAATAACCTAATGGATACCATTGTCCGTTGACATGTTGTTGCAAAACGGCTCCTACGCAATTATTAGATGCGTCTGCAAAAAGTGCATATGGCACGTTGGTTACTGGAAACGATAACGTGACCGCATTCATGAGACTCGCTTTACATTTTGAGAATGCTTGTTCAGCATCCTGTGACCATTCTATGGGTGTTTTATCGTTCTTTTTAGCCTTGTGAATATATTTATTTAATGTGTCTAAATACTCTATTGCTCTTGGTAGATGATTTCTATAAAAGTTTACCATGCCCAAAAATTTTCTTAGTTGAGATACATTTTGGGGCTTGGGGTATTCTGTGATGGCTTGTATTTTGCTCTCTATTGGCTTAATACCAGTAGTCGTAACTTCGTATCCTAGGAATTCTACTTTAGTGGCTTGGAATGTACATTTTTCTAGGTTTATGGTAATGCCGAATTCGTTTATGCGTTGAAAAACTTGTTCTAAATGCTCACAGTGTTGTGCGGAATTTTCTGAGCTAACTAAGATGTCATCAGAGTAACAGTATAAGAAGTCTAGACCTGATAAGACGGTGTTTGTCATAAACCGTTGAAAGGTTTGTGCTGCATTTCTTAGTCCGAAGGTCATGCGTTCAAATTCGTATAGACCAAACGGTGTTGTTATCGCGGTTTTGCAGATATCTTGTGGGTTTACTAATATGTTATGGTAGGCTTTCTTTATATCAATTTTTGAGAATATTGTCTTTCCAGTTAGTAAATAAGTGAAATCCTGTACGCGAGGTATGGGGTACCTATCCGGTTTAGTAATCGCGTTTAGTGCTCTGTAATCGCCACAAGGACGTACTTGCCCATCTTTTTTTGGGACTAAATGTAAGGGACTTGCCCATTCTGATTTAGACGGCCTACATATACCTATCTCTAGCATGTTTTTAAACTCGTCCTTTGCTAATTTATATCTCTCTGGCGCTAAGGGTCTAGGTTTACAAAATACTGGGGTACCTGTAGTTTCAATATAGTGGTAGACGGTGTGCTTAGGTGCCTCTTTGAACGACATAGGTTTGAGAATATCCGGATATTTTTTTAGAATGTCATGAATTGGATGATCATTTCGTAATGTTGAAATTGCTGGTTCACAATGGTTTACGATCTTTCCGTACGCTGCTAGGTTAGTTATATTGTCTATAAGTCGTTGACCATTAATGTCTATAATTAACTTATGATAATCTAAAAAATCAACTCCTAGTATTGGTTGCTTAACATCGCATACGACAAATGTCCACTTGAAAGGTCTTCTTAACTTTAAATCTAGTGTGATTGATTTGGTTCCGTATGTTTTTATCTCGGATCCATTAGCTGCAAATAGCTTATAGTTACAGTCTGGATTTAATTCAGATTTACTTTTAATTGCGCATTTAGGTAGAACAGATATGCATGCTCCTGAATCTATTAGAAATTTGAGGCGAGATTTTTTGTCACTTACAATTAGGCGGTGATCCTTAACTGCACAGCTCCCCGCCACCTGCTGCAGTTCTCCTAGTTTTCCGACTCTGTAGACGGTTTCTTGATTTTCCAGTTGCAGGGTGCGATGCATTTTCGTGCTCTTCCTCTGAACCTGAGGTGGTACGAGCATAGCCATTTGGGACTATCGGGTGTAATGCGCGGTCTTGAGCTGGAACGTGATCTTGGCTGATACCTGTGTGTGCTCGTTGATCGTCCTCTGCGGTTCTCCATTTCGTTTATTTTCAGGTTAATCTTGGCTATTTCTGCCATTATTGTCGCTATGTCATATCCTGTTATCTGCTCCGGACGGCTTCGAGTTACTTCGCTGACTTGCACGGGTTGGTAAGTATCCATTATTTTATCAGCTACCACTGCTAATTCTTCCAGGTTCTTCGCTGATGTGACGGTGAGTACGGCACGAACTGACGACGGTAAGTGTCCTTGCCATAGTATATTAAGTGTGTCATCTTCTATTTTTCCTCTAGATAGTTCCTTCATGCGGCGCAAAAGTTGACTGGGTTTCTGGTCTCCTAGTTCTACTTCTGACACTAATTTTTGTACTTGTCTCGTTTCTGACTCTTCGTATATTTGTAGCAATCGGTTTTTTAGCGCTTCGTATTTGTTGTTTTCTGGAGGCTTTGCTACAATGTCTGCGACTTGCTGTATGGCTTCTTTCGTGAGTTTTGATACGGCCATGAAGTATTTGTTTGTGTCCGATGTCTTTTGTGGTGTCAAAACGGCTTCCACTTGAATGAACCATAGCCTCGGATTGTCTGTCCAAAATTCTGGTATTCTGCTCGAAACTGATACGGTCGAAACAGTAGAGAAATCGGTCGCAAGTTCTTCTCTTTTTGGTGGTGTGGTCATTTTTGTTACTTGCGCGACGCGTGGTTTGCGATAATCGTAGCGCGTTATCTGTATGCGTCGAATTTCGAGCGTCGAATTTCGAGCGTCGAACGTCGAGCGTCGGGTGTCGAGCGTCGGAGGTCACCACTGTAATATATGTGTGTTGCGTGTAAGGTTTAGTGTACGGGATAACACAAGTGAAACGCTCGAGAGTCAGTTACCAACTGTATTCGCAGTTCTACATTGCGCTTATGCAGCTATGTGTCCCCACACATTTATGACAATAACAGAACTGCACAAGGAGATAGTTTCGAGCTTTTACACGAGCATTTTGAACAAATATTCATATAATTATGTACATTTAACTGAAAAGCGGGGCTATCACAGGTGCAGAGTAAATATTTCATTTATTTGAAGTTCACTGCAACGTTAAAATTAAATTTTCGTCCTTGGAATATTTTAAACATAAGATTAAATTTCGCTTCTTTGTGAAACATAAGTTGCGTTAGCCTTGCAAGATAATTCTTGAATGGTACCTGGTATTACCCTGAAGATAATCGTAATTTCTAATTTAAGAATTAATATAAGTTAACAGCCTCATTAACATGACATAAAACGTAGTAATTACCCTTCGCAAGCATCTCTTGAAGACCTTACACGAATAATTGCGAGAATTTCTCCTTTAAATTGAATCGTTAAAAATGTCTTGCTGGTTTTGTTAGCGATCTTGTGTGAGACAGTCCTTTTGTCCCAGCAATGTTTGCTTTTAATTAAAATCTCTCGTCTGGCCGGGGACACCGTAATTAATGAAACTTCAGATTATGCTGAAAACAGTTGCGTTATGACAACGTATTGTTTGTTTGGGTCGGTTGGCGGTTGGCCATGATTGCTGAAAAGGTTATTCGGAGCTTTGGCTAAATTTAAATAGGTTTGATAAGAATCACACTACAAAATGATAGGAAATAGGTACTGTAACCTTATTGGTTTGGTTTAGGAGGGATTGGGTCGAAACGTTTAGGTCATGGGGTCCGAGTGCACGTCATCTTTTCAAAAATATTTCTCGCCGACTGATGGACACTTTGTGTGACCAGAGGGCAGACTTGTTCGCCCAAAGAATTAGCATGGCCAATAAACGTGGCACTGTTGTCAGTCTTTTGTACGTTTCCGTCTTGTGCAGATGACAGCTATGTGGGGGAATACTTCGACACCTAAGTGTGTTACGTTTTTTTTTGTTATTTCCTTATATAAATAAATAGATAATGAGAGTAATAGATTTAATGCTTCCTAATGAGTAGTGAGGCTGAAGTGGGACTGGGCTGGCCACGTCACACGAGTGCACCCGGAGAGTTGGGCGAAGATCGTCATTCACTGGACGCTGCTGGAGGGAGGACGTTGCCGTCGAAGTAGACCGCGGCGAAGGTGGTGTGAAAATTTGATCAACTTTGCGGGGAAAAATTGACCAGAGATCGCGCAAGATCGAGAGGTTTGGAAAAAGAAAGGTGTGGTCGTTGCCCAGCAGTGGGACACCACCTAAAAATAAGCAGTCATGGATCTTACAAGGCTGTGTACTATAGGGACCTGGAGCAGCTTCTCTTAGTGCTAGGGTCCCTGGAGATTCCTTTCACATTCCTGGGGGTTTGTCTTACTCGCTAGCGGTGCGAGAATGTGGTGTATAAGAGTGACTGCTTATGGGTGTTGTGTTATAAAAGAAAGAGGACTTGCACACTAATACGTTATATTGAATAATAAAATTAAAACAAGTGCCCTCTTCGAGCGGGCTAGGAGAAGTGTCATTCAAACAAAAGTCTTCCTTGTTCTTAATTTTCAATCGGCGTTCCAAACTTCCAACGTGCCAGTCTCCACCATAAGGTCGCCAACATAAGGTCGTCACAGTACCTATTGGCTTTTTTGAATCACGTAAATTGCACCTTTTTGCTGAACACAGATTCGTACTCTACCTGATTGTGCTACAATCAGACAAGTGTTACACAAGCATTGATGGCTGAAAAAAAAATGTGGACAACGTTTTATGACAAACATTAAAAAGCTGAATAAAAGAATAATGACCCTACGTGCTGGTATGGCCTTTTCTTTGTAACACCACGTCCCATTTTTCTTACCCAATTTCCACCCTCCATTGGATATAAAGAAAGGAATTTTCTCGTGTTTAATTAAAAAGACGGTGATTAAGATCCGAGGTCTAACAAAGACAAAAGATAGAATGATGGATAAACGGTCGGAGTTCGGAGGGGCTAGTGAATTGAACAGGATGGAATTATGTTTGTGTAAGGTTGGCTGTCTTGGAAATCTTGATTAATATTGCCTGTGCATTTAAGAAGAAATTGTAGGAAAATTATCTACAGAAAAGCTAGTGATATTACGTCTGCGTTTGAGAAACCCAATCAATTTGACAAACCTTTGCTCAACTGGACATTTCGATAGCGTTTGTCAATGTTACTGCCCCATTTAGGACGACTTGCAGAAAACCAAAACCACAACGAAGTTACAGGGTGTCGAAAATGGCCCGAATGGCTTCTAGAAAAGGATAATACGGCCATATCTTTGTTTTGCTCGATTTGGCGGCGAGATAAATAATATTTTCATTCTACAACTCGTCTCACGTTACTATTTGACTTTTTGACAATTGCTGTCGTTTCTCTGAATCAATCAAAAATCAATTTGACTAACCTTTTCTCAACTGTGTTGGGGTTTTTTTTCTTGGGGGGTGGGAAATCATCCTATGACTTCTTCCGCTCTAGGGTGGAGCGGAGGGGTGTGTCAGACTCTTACTGACTAAAACCCACCCCTGTTCCTCCCTGCCTCGAGTGCCCGGGGGCGAGGTAACTCTTTGGGGTCAGCTTCCAATTTTATTTATTCATATTGCACGTTGTGTGTAATAAGTAAGTAAGCACAGTTACAGATAGCTCATAACTTAGTGAGTACATTTCCCTGTTAGGGTGCTGCAATAAACATATTACTAAGAGCATTAAATTTTACTGTAACTTCAGTAAAAATAATATCATAACATTATTATTGCTAGGAATTGTATATCTAAACCGATGAAGCTAAATATAATTATATAGAGCGACTGCTGATCTGACCTCCAAAATCAAGTGACTGGGTAACCCATCCATTGGCAGAACTGGTGTCAGATTTTCTAACTACCTTCTACGACTGTCCGTTTACGAAAATATTACGAATAAATAACATTTTATGACCGTCCATATTTTTGACTCTTTCACGAACGAAACACAAAATATGATTACTCAGCCAATAAAAACGTCGCTTCTGATAATATAACGACAATACGGCCTAAAAGGAGCCATTATCATAAATCAAGAAGGACCTAAAGACCTTTTGGACGAAAATTAGACCTAGCTACAACTGTTACAAGCGTTCAGAAGGGCCACAAAACTAATTTATAGTTCTTGTTGGGACAGGTTAATAACTTCGTTAGGTTGGTACTGCTGCAGAATTGTTTGTGGAACAAAGTACGGGGAAAAGGTGTACCTACGTGATGTGAACACAGAAAAATAGCGAAAGATTCTTGAAGAGGAATTTAATTTACTTTTTTTTTATTAAGTTTGTGTAAATCTAATATTTATTGGGTCTATGTTTGCTTTTGGTATATAAACGAAATTTAAGTAGATTTATGAATTATTAATTAATTTTACTAAATGTTGGTAAACAAGTTGGTGCTATGGAACAAAGAGACTGGCCACAATGGACCAAGAAAAGATGACTTTGGATGTTCTAAGAATTTGTAAAAAAGTAGTGCAGAATCCAGTACTGGTGGACTGGTAGAGGAAATGGAGTGTCTTGCAGAGAACAGTATGAAAAAGGAACCTTAGATAGTTCAGTTATCATCTTACTAATACAATAAATGCGAAACTTTGGATGGATGGACGTTTGTTTCTCAATCACGGCAGAATGGCTGAAAGGATTTGGATGAAATTTGGCACAGAGATAGATTATAGTCCGGCATAGCACATGATCTAATTTTTACAAGGCGAAGACTTTCACGCGAGCAAAGCCGCTGACAGAAACTACTAAATAAATAAATCAGAGACTTTTCTCTACGATATCAAATGAAAGAAAACTCATATTTTCTTAACACAAAACCGTCTTCAACTCTGCACAGTTGGCGAACCGAATCAAAAATACATGAGTCGGTAAAGCAGGTGAATCAGAGATAGTTTGCTATCTAAATATAAAGTTAAAGTTAGTTGGTAACTTGCCGTAGTCAAGTTGTTCGGTGCTTGCCGCTTCCTTTGGAGACGGGCCGTAATTATCTGATGCTGTGGTGCTAGTTAAGCGTCGGTTCGTTAGTTGAGTAATTGCTTAGTGTGAAGGTAATTTTGTATTGGAATTAGTAGTAGTGTGATTAGAAATTTGACGACTGAGGGCCGATTTCACTATTCGCTCTATAAACTAAGTTTTACTGGACTAAACTTAGCGTAAAAATTAAAACCATAAAAATGATTATAGTGAGTTAACCTTAAAAGATAGACATATGCTGTAGCTGAAGAAGCTCTCAAAAGGTTTTTTTTCCCGTTTTTGTCACATTTTTCTTTAATGCTGCGCTCCTGTTGGTCGCAACGTAATGGTATATAGCCTTCCTCGATAAATGTACTATTGAACACAAAAATAATTTTTCAATTCGATCTAGTAGTTCCTGAGATTAGCGCGTTAAAGTTTTTTCTCTCCCTATACTTGTATACGAGTAATAACAACAAGTCGTCGTCGTCTTCTTCCTCTTCTAACAAAAGATACAGACATGTTGTCTCACAGAACATTCAGAACCAACTGGAATACGACGCTGCCGTCTGCTGCTGCAGGCTGCAGTTGGGTTCGGAATCATGACTGCAGCGACATGACGCCACAACTTGTCGCTGCGACATAACGCGGCGTCACGTCGCCTGCTGCTACTGCCTGCAGTCGGTTATGAACTTCCCCAAAATTTAGCTCTCCAGTGATTTCCAATGAACTTCGCTTGCTTGTAGTATTCAAGTTAGTCTATCATTAAACTACTAAGTCTTATAAACTTGTAACTTGTCCCCACTATGTTAATTTGGCAGCAAAAGCTAAACATTAAGTTTATGAGTCTCCCGACCTGCAGGCTCAGAAGTAAACAAGGCTACTGACTCAGTCGAGTGCTATGAAATTTATAGAAAGACGTAAATTTGTAATAGACATTTTTATAGTGTATTTAAAAGTAGAATTTAAATAGGATTTTATATAAAATTTTAATATAAAGAACTAAAAAAAAAAACAAAAAACACGCTTTTCTTGTTCTTTTCAGCAAACCGATTTTGGATGACGTCACTTAACCAAACTAAAAATGTATGCAAAATTTCAGCTCAATCGGAAACCGGGAAGTGGGTCAAATATAACTTCTAAGATTTTTTAATATAGTTACAGGTGAAGCTTATAAAATTGTGTTAAAATTGTGTTAATAATAAAATCATAAGGCTTCGTGTAAAAATTAATTACTCGACATTTCATACTGAAAATTCTAATTTTTTGATCTATTCATTTCTAATATAATTGAATTTCGTTTTTAAATTTATCTACAGTCAAATTGTAATAACCTTTGTGCATGAATTGGCGTTACACGTTGCAATAGATACTGTAGAGACTCTTTCATAGAGAAATAACAAATAACAACAACAGTAATTATAGTTTTAAAATACAAATGATTGACAGATGTTGGACAGGTGTAGGCCAATAGGCGCGAGTGAATTTTATAACTATGAAAAACCGGCCAAGTACGAGTTGGACTCGCGCACGAAGGGTTCCGTACCATTATCTATAAAAACGGCTAAAAAATCACTTTTTTTGATATGGATAAATACTTATTTTATTCTGCTTTTTAGTGTTTTTTGTTATAGCGGCAACAGAAAAACATCATCTGTGAAAATTTCAACTGTCTTCAATCATAATCATAATCATTTATTTATTTGCACAAACATGAGTACAATACATACTCGTACAACACAAATGTCAGCACACAGTTGTGACAGACGGACGGACTGCAGAGTCTTAGTAATAGGGTCCCATTTTACCCTTTGGGTATGGAACCCTAAAAAGTAATTGAATGGGAATAAATATTAGATCCACTCGCGGTTTTTGGAGCACTTTTATCGAATTAAGTTCAGTCAGTTTCAGTGGCTGTTTTAATTATACACAAAATTAAGGCAAGCGTGCTCCATCTTCGACCACATCATCGCTTACCATCAGGTGAGATAGTGGTCAAACGCGAGCCTATCAAACATAAAAAAAAAAAAAAAAAAATTGATTCCTAGTGAATATTGTCATGTAAAATTAGTGTAGTTTTGTGATTCAAGTGTCTAAGCAACTGGACAATATGTGGAATCATTTTAATAGCCGTGATCTCGGTAAAATAAATCTCAGAATGTGTCGTGGTATTGACTACCTCAACGAAGCTGCTGACTAGACTCATCTGCTGCCAAATATTGCAAAATCATTAGAATGTGTTACATCTGCATTCTAATGGAAAAAAGTGACAGTATTCTGTATCTAAAACTAAAATATACTTTCTTAACTTAACAGTGGTGCCGACTCTCTTGTTCAATAATTTAACTAAAATTAGATAATCGCTATATTTTACTAAAAGGCAGTGCGAGAAAATGACGGCTATAGCTATGACTAAGTTAGAGATGTCAAACTAGTTTAGGCCTTGCGCTTCACCGTGTTTTTAATCTACATGTTTTTACGTGTACCCTTAATTTGTATGGAAATATTAGTTCAACTAAATTTGACAGCTCTAATTTACGTCCGTCTTTTTCTTGTTTTATTAGAGAGAAAAAGATAGGAATAGCCTAAATTAAGTTAAGTTTGTGCAGAACCGAATCCGCACCACTGGCTAAATGCACAAACCGTGCGAAGACAAAGGAAAAAAAAAAGATCCACTCGCAAATAATTCTGTCATTCATGTACCTCGCTCCAGTGTAAATAAAACCTACATACTCGTATATGCCTAGATTAGGTTAGATAGTTGATAGTCATCGTTTCTTCTGCTTAGGTGATCAAAGATACCTGCCTCAAAAAGAAAACCGTTTTAAAGAACTATTTTACAAAAAAAAACAACCGACTTCCAAAAAAGAAAATACAACAAAAAAATAAAAATAACTTTAATTTCGGTAGTCGGTGTTTGTATTTTATTTATTAATTATTTGACACCGAATTCCGAAATTAAAGTTATTTTTGATTTCGGAAATTTTTAGTGTATTTTCTTTTTTGGAAGTCGGTTGTTTTTTTTTTTAAAAAACTTTTTATTTTTTACTTTTTAGTTGTTAAACCCCAGAACTAAAAACCCCAATGACATGGAACGTGGAATTTAAACATAGGTACTCGTAATTGGAGAAAACCAAAACGTCATCTATGTATACATATTTTTCGTTTTTGTTCAGTTTTTCAAAAAGTGCTGAAGCAATTTCGGTAAAATTTATATGGGACCACCTCGGGAGTATATTCTTTCAGAAACCAATACCTACTAGATAAGTGGAAGGTTAGTAATCAATTACTCCTGATCAAACTATGTCCACTCTGCTGAACTGTCCCATTGTGATTAATATATTTTCAAATTCAAAGGGGCTTGCAATATATTATTAAATTCAGAGCAGTACTTAGATGTGCACTCATTTATTTTTAACCGACTTCGAAAAAGGAGGAGGTTCTATGTTCGTCTGTATGTATGTTTCTTTTTTTATGTATGTCCACCGAGTTCTCTGTCAGTTGTGGATCGATTTTCAAAATTCTTTTTTATCCGAAAGAATATACTCCCGAGGGAGTGTATAGAGCGAGGGTCCACCATATAAATTTTATCGAAATTGCTTCAGCACTTTTTGAAAAACTGAACAAAAACGAAAAACATGTATACATAGATGACGTTTTCTTTTTCTCCAATGACGAGTATGTTTAAATTCCACGTTCCATGTCATTGGGGTTTTTAGGTCTGGGGTATAACAACTAAAAAGTAAAAGATTAAAAACCTTTATACAAAAAAAAACAACCGACTTCCAAAAAAGAAAATTACACTAAAAATTGCCGAAATTAAAAATAACTTTAATTTCGGAATTCAGTGTCAAAAAATTAATAAATAAAATACAAACACCGACTACCGAAATTTAAGTTATTTTTATTTTTTTAGTGTATTTTCTTTTGACGTTAATAGCGGAGGCCCTGTTTTCTGAATTGAAACTTAGAGCTAAGATTGTGTGTAACTCTACCTTGTTGCCAAATTTTGGCAGATTTTCGGGTTATTTTTAGAAATTTCGGGTTCGTACCTAACATTCCCTCAAACTTTTCAGCTGTATGTGATGAATAGATAAACAATAGCCTTGCTTTTGCATCTGGGACACATGATTAGCATTTGCCATTTGCCGTGGTACAGCCGCCAACAATCCTGGTACTAACTTTCAAGGTTTTGGCACAATACACACAATATATGGTACGATGCACAAACCAAATCGTTCTGGTACTAATATTTTTATAATGAGCTCTAATATTCTTTGTATTTTGTTATAATTTTAACAGTAGCTGTTCTCGCGTGATTTAGTAACAAGCATCCATTAATACATCTAGCCAAACTTTCATATTTATAATATTAGTAAGATATGATAGTAGAATAAAAACTTGACAATAGCCCAAATAACCCACGATAATATTGAATCAACTAACCTATAATTATAACAAACGTAAATACCGCTACGTTGCGTGTGACATATGAGTATCTTTATCAAAATGCGTATAACCGTCAGTAATGCCTTTAATCGTGGAGTCACCTTCGATATCTATTACGAAGGGAATCGATATCGGCAGCTCACTGGCTTTGGTTCCGTCCTTAGTCGAGGTAGAGGAGTAAATATTTGACAGAGAGCAAAGCTTCGTACAAAAGCGTTGGGTTAATTAATACCATTTTTTTGAGATTCGAAAATCATCAGATGAGTCCTCTCACTCCGGGTGGAGCGGGACTGGAGAAGGTGTGTCAGACTCTTAAAATCTTGTAAATATTATATTTATTACCTACATTTAGAATTAAGTATTTGTATTTATTTCACTCTTGTTTGCTGTACCGGTCGACGTCATCACGTCAGCGCTGGCTGTCGCTGAAAACGCAGCATAATACTGAGCGATGGCCGTCTTGCGTGGATTTGCCGCATGTTTTTCCCCAGCTTTTTTCTTTTTTGTTGTGTATGGTCTTTCTTTAGGTCGTGTTTACCGTAAATAAACGTATTTTCTTTCTTTATTTCTTACTGACTAAAACCCACCTGCGTTCCATCAGTTGCCTGTGCCATTGCCGTTGTCCGAGCGGAGGGACCTGCCCCTGACACAGAGGTGGATGCAGCTTCATGTTAGCGCCTCTCCTCGTATTATTTGATGCGTATTTGTATTGAGTGTGTCTAATTTTGTTATTGATGGTTTTAATGTGTAATATTTTGATTTTTATTTTGAATATGATTTTAATTTTGATTATGATTTTAATTTTGATTATGATTTTAATTTTGACATTGTAATTCTAATGTGTATTTTTAATTTCTGACTGTACGTGTGTGTGTGTATGCTATCTGATTGTAATGTTTTTAATTATGGACTCTGGTCTGAAATAAATTTATTTATTATTATTATTATTGCCGCGGTGACTCATTCGAATATGTCTGCGACTCTTGGGTCTTGGTACCATTTAGGCTGCACTCACTACTATTTAAGCTGGCCGCGTATACACCGCTTTTCATTTCGAATTCCTAATTAATTTTTCAGACGTGTGTAAAGTATGTCAATGTTTCCCAGATTGAAAATAAGATACACCTTATTCAGATAAGTCGTCTTTGGTAAGTTTTTAAGTACCATAAATGCGCTGAAATGAAGGTACTTAAGTAAGCTGCTGCAACCATATTGAAGGGCGTTTTATTCTTAAAACAATATCGCATATGCAAATATCTTTTTTACTTTTTTAAGCACACATGTAGAAAGGAAGGAAATTAATTCGTTTATTTGCATAAAAACTCTTTTAACCTTAGCATAAATGCTAGATGGTAACACATGGTGCAATAATTTAATGCTGATTTTCAGCCAGGAATACCATACGTTTGAAGTTGACGAACATAAAAATTTAGAAGTATCCCAATTTGAACTTTATTAGAGCGGTGGTGCTTGGTGGTAAACGGACCTTTTTTTTGACTTACGAGTTTTGCGTCGTGGGTTCGAGCCCAGACAGGCGCTTTACTTTGTGTAATTAATTTCATCACCACAGCTCTCAAAACGGTGAAGGAAAACATCGTAAGGAAACTGCCATGTCCTAGAACCAAAAATTCGAAGACATCCATATACCTGCACTGGGCCCACGTGGTGAATTACGGCCCATTTTCTTTCCTAGAGAGAAGACCTGAGTCCCAGCAGTCGGAGCTTATGCTATTTGAACTTAATTAAATTGAGCTTAGTCTCTGTTGGATTTCTACTCATGTGCTGTCAGGCCCTGTCACTCAATACAACATTTTAATATTGCTCAATCGATCGCTCACGTCTCGTAAGGGTCGTGATGCCACATTTAAGGGGAGTAATGTATACGCATTTTCCTTTTCCTCTTGCAGTAGGTGTGGGGGAAGTTTTAAGATATTCGATTGATTTGCGAATTCAAATTACGTACCAACATATTGTTGGTAACCTAAAAAGCTGATATTCTTGTCTACTAGCTTATTGCTTGGTAACTTATTAGATTATTTCATTCTTAACATGTTTAATTCACGATTACAAAAATAAATATATTTTTTTTTTTTTTTTTTATAACCGACTTCAAATTCAAATTCAAATTCAAATTCAAAATCATTTATTTGCTAATATGGGTAATTACATAAAGTTGTTAAAAAAAAAGAGCATAGTCCAACCATATTACGCCTTGAGGCATGCAAATCTCAAGCTTTGACTGTATCAAAATTACAACATTATTATACAATTACTTGCAACAATAATTTATATATATATAATGAATAAGCCAATTTTGGTAATATCACCGTGGCAAATAGTAATAGAACATTAGCAAAATAATAATGTCACTTAAATAATTAAAATTTAAAATGTCATGTAATAAATGAGAATGTCAAGATATATTAGTAAATAAATGTCAAAGTAAAAATAATAGATAATTAATTAGTGCATTAGTCACATGTCACAACAATATTTCTAAGAGCAATATGTCCTTACATCCTCAATTAAATAATCCTGAATACTGTAATAACATTTAAAAAGCAAGAATATTTTTAATTTCTTTTTAAATTCATCGATGGATGGAGTTTCTAGTACAGACTTTGGTAAGTGGTTGTATATACGCGGTGCCATACTGAAAATGCTTCCGGTAAATAAGGCAGTATTGTTAGGTTTGCAACAAATTTTATATCTATGCCGCTTACTTCTGTACTTATCAAAAAGATGTCTATTAGATCTTGCGAAGCTAGCAATCTCATAAATGTATACACAGGGCAATGTCAATATATTGTATTTAATAAAATATGGTCTGCAGCTATCAGTCTGGTGGATATTAAACATACCCCTAATACATCGCTTTTGCGCCTTGAATGCAATGTCCTTATTGGTGGAATTACCCCAGAATATAATACCATATTTTATCAAGGATCCCACGTAGCCATGATATGCTGCGAGTACAGCAGAAGTGTCTACCGTTTTTGCCAGCATATGTAGGGCGTATGATTGCTTATTTAATTTTTGTTTTAAAGTATCAACATGTGTCTTCCAATTCAAATTATAATCAATTGACATGCCTAAGAATTTTGTAGATGCTATCTCATTTATTTTGTTTCCTGTATAATCTATATTAAGGTCCGTAAATTGGGCTTTACGATTGCGAAATATCATGATTTTAGTTTTTTCAAAATTCATTTTTAAATTATTATTAGTTAACCATTTTATAATATCACTTACAGTGCGGTTTATATCTTGTTCTAGGGACAACTTGTCCTTACTTGTAAAAACGACTGTACTATCATCAGCAAAAAGTATAGTTGGATGATTAGTTACTTTGGGCAAGTCATTTATATAAAATAGATCCACATTTAGTGTTTCATACAGAAGATGAACTAAAGGCCTGAAATAAACGTGTATATTTTACACCCTGTTAGATTCTAACACTAACGACTCAATAATTAGATAACCCCATCATATAAAAAGTTATTTTAAATAACACATGAGCTTTCAAACAAAATTACCAAGTCAAAGTTTCCTTGTTCTATGTCAAGGCCGTTCTATCAAGCTTATAAATCCACCTGAAGAGCATAAGAGGCTTCTATCCGAGCATTTCCGAGCCTTGAAACTGGGACATATATGAGGTGGAGCTCTATTCGAGCCAGTGACGCTTGGAGAGGGCTCGAGCCACGTATAGGGAGGCAAAATTCCGTATAATGAACGGCGCCGTCGATGACTCTCGATCGAGCCCGATGTTGGCGCAACAATGACGTTTCGACGCCATATTGGAAAATGATAGACTGAGCAAAATGATGCAGATTTTTTAGATTTTTATTATACAAGCGTTTATTTAACTTGCAATGTTCGTCAGTAAGTTATCCGCTTCAAAATTTTGAAACTATTTTTTGACCACTTGTTAGTTCCCGATAAAACTGTTTGGCTATGCAATATTTTGATACCATAATATGCTGCTGATCTGACTGCAACTCCCTGATGGCAAATGGTAGGACAGTTGAATTTATGGCTAGTATGTTTTGTTATCATGAGTACTTCCTATTACACACAATGACGAGAGTCAAAGGTTCGTTGTTTTTTTTTAACTTTAAACTTTAATTTCGAAAGTCGGTGTCAAGAAACGAAAACACAAAACGAAAATCACCGACTTCCGAAATTAAAGTAATTTTGCACTTTGTTTGGAAGTCGGTTCTATTTTTTGTAAAAAAGTTTTATTTTATTTTCTTCATTAAAGTTAACATAAATAAACTGTTTTTACAAAAAAAAAAAACGACCGACTTCCAAAAAAGAAAATACACTAAAAATTTAAAAATAACTTTAATTTCTGAAGTCGGTGTTTGTATTTCATTTCTTCGTTATTTGACACCGACTTCCGATTTTTATTTTTCACTTTTTAGTTGTTATCATGGAACGTGGAATTTAAACATACTCGTAATTAGAGAAAACCAAAACGTCGTTTAGTAAACATATTTTTCGTTTTTGTTCAGTTTTTCAAAAAGCGCAGAAGCAATTTCGATAAAATTTACATGGAATTTGGAAAATCGGTCCACAACTGACAGAGAAATCGGTGGACATACATAAAAAAAAAAACGTACATACAGTACAGAACATAGAACCTCCTCCTTTTTCGAAGTCGGTTAAAAAAGAAATAAGTACTTTAAATTTATTTATAGATGTATTTTTGTTAAATAATTTTGTCTGGGTTTAAATTTTAAATAAGGGCCAGGTAGAAGTTCAAAATACCGAACGGTTATATGGCTGTTGGCAGTTTGAAATGTCCAAAGTTTAATTTGCCGTTTCTTGCTAATATGATACCGAAGTAATACTCAGAATACCTTCCTTCAAAAGTAATATGTACCGAAAGTCCGAAGCTTCTGTATTCAAAATACCTATCTACTTTACTCGAACATAATACGTAAACAAAACATATACCTACATGACATAACGTAACACAGCGTGTACAAAAAATACCAAGTGTTTATATTTACTCAAACAAAGCTCAACATTTCGCATCCCCTAAATACCCACTCGCAGATCTAGTCCTCCCCATTAATTCAACCACATCCTTCCTAGTCACGTTGAGCGGTCCAAAACAAAACAGAGTACAAATACTCCACTGTCGAAAACTGCACAAGGCTGACTGTCAACTGGAGCGGAGAGGAGCGGAGCGGAGTGGAGCTGTGTCAATAATAACCAATAGAATTGCATAAAATCTCCGCTCCGCTTTAGTAGACAGTGATTGGAAAAAAATCATACAAAACCGGGAAGCAGAGCCAAACAGAAAAATCGGCAGCGTAGCGTATAACTGAACTGACACTGTCACCGCCCGTTCAAATTACTCGTCGCGTGAACGTGTCCTGGCTCCGCACAGTCTGCAACTCAACTCCACACTACCTCGCTCCGTATCAATGGACAGACACAATCCGCAACTCCTATCCGCGTTACTCCCTCGCTCCGCTGCCTCGCTCCGCATCAATGGACAGGCAGCCTAACCAGCGCGACAATAATTCTGAGCACTCAGTACTTAATGTGTACGAAATGTAAATGTACCACTAGCGCGCTCGAAACACTAGTTTGAGGTATGTAATAAATTCTTTATCTCTCTAGTGAATAGGGTTGTCAGAAAAAATTATTAACCTGAACGAACTTGGTTACTCGTTAGCTCAGTTAGGTATGAAAATCCATTTTGGGCTCAAAATAGATTTGTGGCATGGAGAAAATTTCAGGCTTCACGTATAAATTAAAGGAGAGGAAAATTAGATATTTTTCAAAACTTATTGATAAATGATGTTTAATTAGTAAATAGGTTACAAAGAACACTTTTACATGTCAATATTTTTGTCAGTTTAAGCTAGATGAGGGCCTGTTTCCTAGCTGACTAGTGACTATCCTGAGAAGAAACACCGAAACAAACTCAGAGTTCAAAGTCTCTTTTAAAGTGTTCTAATCCATACAATACGTACTGGTCAAATCATATGAGAACCACGTACGTTAATGTCTGAGATGAGCTTTTGAGGAAAGCACCACGCCGATTTGAGTGGACCTGTCCGGACAGGGCAAGCATTTGTCAGTTATCGTGTAGCTCAACTCAGAACTTTAAGGAGCTCAACGAACCGACGAACAATACCAAAGTAAGGAGATTTGGGTGGACCGCAAAAGTACTAAAACTGCCAGACAATCCTGAAATGTACGTGAATATAACGACCTACGTATTCTCACATTCACAATATGCTGAGGACCATACAAATTATAGATATAGTCTTTTGAAGAAAGAACAACACATATTTGAGTGGACTTGTCCAATCAGTGCAAGCGTCAATAGTCGAATAGCTCAACTTAGAACTACTAAGGAGCTCATTGACTCGACGAACAATACCAACAGGACATTTGTGTAGACCGCAAAGTACTCAAACTGTCAGACAACGTAAAAAACTACTGGAAAAGGAAAAAAAAATAACACAATAGTCCATAATATACTATTGAACACCAGTTACTACACCTAATACATTTACAAGCTTTTTATTTAACTTGTATTATTTGTTTGTTCAAGTTAAATCTTGCAAGTTGAATTAGAACCACTTACCCATATCCCACAGAGTTGAATTTTGTCGAGTTGGTTCTGTTCAGATGACAATAGATTTTTATTCTAGGCCTGAATTGATAACCAGGATTAGCTTCAGACTAAAGAACGAGCGTTCAACAACACAGACACGAAATTTTGTGTACGCATTATCATTATCTGCCTAGCCTTTTCCCAACTATCTTGGGGTCGGCTTCCAGTCTAACCGGATGCAGCTGAATACCAGTATTTCACATGGAGCGACTGCCTATCTGACCTCCACAACCTAGTAACTGGGAAATACGATACCCCTTGGTAAGACTGAATGTCAGACTTTCGGGCTTCTGACGACCCGTAACGACTGTCAAAGATCCACGATTGACAGCCGAGACCAACGGCTTAACGTGCTTTCCGAGGCACAGAGGAGTCTCGGTATGTAAAGATGGTCACCCATGCATGGACCAACCCCGGCAGGCGTAGCTTAACCTGATGGATCGACCCGTGCGGCTGTTATTACTTTAGTCACGAGCTCCTCATTTTGTGTACGCATTAAAAGCCAGTATTTAAAAAAAAAATTACTATTAACTTATTATTTTAAGTTCGTTCTGTCCATACAAAGCTTGTCTGGTAGATTTTGCTGTCAGTTATAAAACTGCCATTTTACTCATATAATAAAATTAAGAATAATGTGATAAATTTGTTTTACAATTTTGGAGTACAATGAAGCAGTATATATTAACTCACATATCATCATCTTCCTGCCCTTATCCCACGTTACCTGGGGTCGGCGCCACACGTTTTTTTTTCCATTCTGTCCTGTCAACCGTCACGCTATCACTAACTCCCTTTTCTAGCATATCACTCCTCACACAATCCATCCATACTTTCTTTGGCCGCCCTCTCCCTCTCCATCCATCCACATTTATATTCATAACTCTTTTAGTTACATGCGTTTCATTCCTCCTCTTCACATGACCATACCAAGATAAGCGGCTCCCTTTCAACTTTTCGGTGACTGGCGCCACTTTTAAACTACCTCTGATGTACTCATTTCTCACTTTATCCATTCTCGTTACTCCACACATCTATCTCAACATTCTTATCTCCGCCACATGCAATCTTTTTTTATTATTCTTTTTCACAGCCCAACATTCTGACCCATACAGTACGACAGGTCTAATCACGGACTAATAGATATTTAACTCACATCTGTGCGATGGTAAATAAAAAGAATGTTACCCAGGTATCAACTTCCCAAATCATTGTATCACTACATACTCTAAATCAAAGTCACTTTCTGTGTCTGTCTGTTACTCCTCCTAAACGCGGTTTTTACTAATAGAAATAACGATAAACGAGGAAGGTTTTTATGTATATTTTTTAACCGTGTGGAGCCGGGGCGGGTCCCTAGTCAGTATATAAAAGTCTGAACAAAAAGAAACGGAATTTCCTCCTTTTTACTTCATCCGAATCCGACCAAAGATACAAAAGTCCCAAACAAGTCTAGTCGACACGAATTCCGACGTTTAGCAGCCCTAGCACGCCAGTTGAAAATAATTGCCGTTCCAAACAAAGGAATGTAACCGCGGCAAACCACGGAGACTTTTCACTTTGGGCTTTTAGCGATACCCTTTTTTTGTTCCTTTAATTTTTATGCGATAGCTTAACACGCGAATTTCGTGGTTTTATGTGTAGTTTGGAACTTTTAGTTTACCGCGAATACCGTTGGAGGAAACTATTCTTTGTAACTATATAGTTCGTGGATTTTTGTTCTGCGGATAGGAGAAGACTTTCATTCAGTTTGGTCTAATTTGGAGAAAGTTTGCGGCGTTTTATACCAAGAAAATGTAAAGAGAATGAAATTGTACATTGGATCCTATCCTCGATTGTGATCTCTCTCTATCATTGATAAATTATAACACTCACAACCCTAGATTATAGAAAAACATTATTGAAAATTTACCAATTGCTGGGTGGCCATTAGAAATAAATTAAATTAAATAAATCACATAAAGGTTTGCTGGGAGAAACCTCAACTTTGAGTTAAGCTCGCCTCTGTACATGAACTCTATAGTCAGTGTATGTTATAACTTGTTTTGGTGTAAATGAAAGAATAAAGAAACGGGACACTATGTAGTTATTTCTTTCAAATCCACAGAGCTCAGAATCATTCGCACAACGTTCGCTAAGCACTAGTTTCGGCTGTCATACCCACAATCAAATTATGTTTTTCTTACCGCTGTTCTTTTCTGATTAATTTTGTTGTAGGACCCAATACAGTTTTATTATTTCTCCGGGACTCATCGAGTTTCATTGCCTCGGTGTTTTTCTGGTCGTCACCATCAGTCGCCAATGTTGATTCTGGCTTTCAGGAGATGCAGTGGTTGGCAATAGTGTGGCGGGCTTGTCACAATAAAATAGCCGTAATCAGAACTGTCACAGGCCGGCAACTTTTATAATAAGTGATTAATGACATTTACTGACGTGCTTCTGTCGTCATCTGTTGCAGTAACCGGCTCAAGGCGTCTTGGCCTTAGACTATGAAAGGATATAGACGGAACGTCATTGGACATTAAATGAAGGATCGTTAAATTTGTGAGTGACCTTGACGAACGTAACGATGACGTTTCGGCTTCTCATTTTGTCTATGTGAGCTTATTTCGCGTGAACAGATACAAGCCAGCTTCTCATTCTGGTACTTCAGATTGCTGGATTTTAACAATTCGTCTATAACCTTTCATAGTCTAAGGTCTTGCAGGTCTGTGTTTAAATCCGTGTCTATTTTTTTTGTGCACGATTCCTTCCAATCAAAGAATTTAGGTTCAGTTCTAAGTCAATTAAACGTGTTATTGGGAGTTGAGCCGAGTTGATTGTATGAGCCGTTTGGGGTTGAGATATTAAAGCGACGGTGATACGCACACTATTTATTGCCCTAGTGTTTTAACCCTTGTCGGTCGAAGTCTCCGGGATATCAGCAGACAGCTGGTCGACTCTTCACGTGACCAGAGGGCTGGGCTTTTCTTACGAATTAACATTGTTATTCCACGTGGCAATATAACAATCTTTATTTGAAAACACAACTAAAATACACTAAATATTAAAAAATAACTTTAATTTCGGAAGTAGGTTTTTGTATTTTATTTCTTCGTTATTTGACACCTACTTCCGAAATTAAAGTTATTTTTAAATTTTTAGTGTAATTTCTTTTTTGGAAGTCGGTTGTTTTTTTTTGAAAAAATGTTTTTTATTTTTCACTTTTTAGTTGTTATACCCGACCTAAAACCCCCAATAACATGAAACGTGGAATTTAAACATACTCGTAATTGGAGAAAACAGAATTTCATCTAGGTATACGTATTTTTCGTTTTTGTTCAGTTTCTCAAAAAGCGCTGAAGCAATTTCGATAAAATTTATATGGGACCTCCTCGGGAGTATTAAAAATGATGTTTATTTTTAAAGAAATCTCTTCCTACATACTTGCGAAAGGAGAGATGGAAAAAAGAAAAGTAGACACAATTAAATTAAAGACAATTGCAACAATTCGGCCTACATTTTAGATCCAAAATTACCAGCTTTTAATAACGTTCCCCAGAAAGGTTTATGTTCACATGTAGAATCCAAATTAAGCGATGGTGACATAAGGGGAGCTGCTAGGCTACTTTTCAGCAGTGATGTGGTGGCGCCTTACTCTCCAGAAACAATTTCAGCCCTGGAGAGTAAACACCCAGCGCCTGCGGATGACCTCACTTTCCCTGACCCTCCCGACTCCTCTAATCCTGATTCCTCATTTTTCCAAATTACAGCCCCCCAGTTGCTAGCAGCCGTGAGCTCCTTCAGAAACGGTTCCGCCGGCGGCCTCGACGGCCTGACTCCTCAGCACTTGAAGGATCTTTTAAGCTCAGGCGCCGGGGAAGCTGGTGAGTCGCTTTTGAAGGAGCTCTTGGCTTTAGTTACCTTAATGCTCTCCGGCGGCGTGAACGATGCCGTCGTCGATGTCTTGTACGGGGCCAACCTATGTGCCCTGCACAAGAAGGACGGCGGCATTCGTCCCATTGCCGTCGGGTGCACCTACCGGCGTATGGCAGCCAAAATTTGTTGCAAAATATACAGCAAATCACTGACCAACAAATTCCAGCCCCTACAACTTGGTTTTGGTTCCAGAGGGGGCTGTGAGGCTGCCGTACACGCCCTTTCCACCTTTCTGAATTCTGGTAAAGGTGAGGTCATCCTCAAGGTTGACGTTAAAAACGCCTTTAATTCAGTTAACAGGGACACTTTGTTGGCTGAAGGAAAAAAAGAGTTACCAGAAATTTTCGGCTTTTTGTGGCAATGCTATAGGCATCCATCAAAATTATTATATAAAGACAACGTTTTGGAATCTGCAGTTGGATGCCAACAAGGTGACCCTCTCGGGCCAGTCATTTTCAGCTTGGCTATTCACCCAATAATTCAACAACTAAATTCAAAATTTAACCTGTGGTATTTAGATGATGGAACA
Organism: Polia nebulosa; assembly: GCA_951329385.1. Lineage (NCBI taxonomy): Eukaryota > Metazoa > Arthropoda > Insecta > Lepidoptera > Noctuidae > Polia > Polia nebulosa. Next base: position 27,181,695 of record OX589591.1, on the reverse strand, counting down.
CTAGGAGGTGACGTAGACACCGTTTTAGAAGATTTAAAATTCCTAAAGAACCAGTTTCAGTCCATTGGCCTTGACCTTAACTACTCCAAATGTGAAATATTTCTTTGTGACAATACCGACAGACAATCGACCATACAGAAATTTAGTGCAAAAGCTCCAGAAATCAAAATTTTAGAGAAAAGTTCATTACACCTCCTAGGTTCTCCAATATTGGAAGACAGTTTTTCTTCATTCATCGACGACAAAATTAAACGTTTTAACGATATTTCAGATAGACTTTCCAAAATTAATTTACATTCGGCGGTCACCCTCATCAGGTATTGCTGTTTCGGACCAAATTTCATATATTTTCTTCGCTCTTCCCTTTTATGGAAGCAGCCACATCTCTTGGACAAAATCGATCAAATTATTCGTTCCACTCTTACGTCCATCTTAAATGTGGCCCTGGATGACCGAGCATGGCTGCAAGCCACGCTACCCATTCGCTTTGGTGGGCTCGGCATCCGCAAAATTTCTAGTGTAAGCCTACCGGCGTTCCTGTCTTCGGTCCACAGCACTCGACAGTTAACCACACGAATTTTAACCCCATCGCTGGTTAACTGTGAGGTGCCGAGCTTGACCGATGCTGTGAACGCCTGGAAAGCGGCTTGCCCGAACACGGCGTTGCCCGAGAACCCATCTTCCCAGAGACAGTGGGATGAGCCGCTCTGCAGGTTGGTACGGAATAATCTCATTAATACGTCCACCAATACTGCTGAGCGTGCCCGCCTACTGGCTGTGGGTGAGTGGGAGTCGGGCCTTTGGCTACAGGCACTACCGTCACCCAACATTGGTACCATGCTGAGTGACGCTACTTTCCGGATCGCTACATGTTTGCGTCTGGGTGCTCCGAGTGGAGCTCCACATCGTTGTCAATGCGGTGAAGCAGTCGACCGCCTCGGACACCACGGCCTATCCTGCGGTAGGAGTGCTGGTCGGATAGCACGGCACGCCAGCATTAATGACATCATCCGTCGGGCTCTTGTCACCGCCGGGGTGCCAGCTGTTTTAGAACCCAATGGCTTAGCACGTGACGATGGGAAGAGGCCAGACGGAATGACCATAATGCCTTGGAAGTTGGGTAGGCCTTTGGTGTGGGATGCAACATGTGTCGACACCCTTGCGCCATCCCATCTTCTTAGCACGGCAGGCTGTGCTGGGGCGGCTGCTGCAGGTGCAGAAAACCTCAAACGGCGCAAATATAACAACCTTATAGGGAGTTACATGTTTGAGCCATTTGGGGTTGAAACACTAGGGCCATGGGGTCCGAGTGCTCATCGAGTTTTCCGGCATATCAGCAAGCTGTTAGTCGACTCTTCACGTGACCAGAGGGCTGGGCTTTTCTTTGGCCAACGAATCAGCATTGCTATTCAACGTGGCAATGCTGCTAGCGTTTTGGGCACTTTTTCCATTGACAGCGATGTGGATGAATTTTTTGATGCCCAGTGAGTTCTTTTTTCATACGCATTTGTACATGTTAGGTATTATTGTTAGTTTGTATATATATCTTCTAGTAGACACAGTGTATAAAAATATAAGGAAACATACAATATAAAGATAAACTAGTTATTTCGCTGAATGAATTTGCCTAGCCTTTTCCCTACTATCTTGGGGTTGGCTTCCAGCCTAACCGGATGCAGCTGAAAACTAGTATTTTACATGGAGCGACTGCCTTTCTGACCTCCACAACCCAGTTACTCGTTAATACGATACCCCTTAGTGAGACTGAATCTCAGACTTTCGGTCTTCTGACGACCCGTAACGACTGTCAAAGATCCACGATTGACAGCCGGGACCAACGGCTTAACATGCTTTCCGAGGCACGGAGGAGTCTCGATATGTGAAGATGGTCACCCATCCATGAACCAACCCCGGCAAGCGTAGTTTAACCTAATGGATCGACCCGTGTAGCTGTTATTACTTTAGCCACAAACGCTAGTTATTTCGTTATATTGATTTTTAAATTAGAATAGTCCATTCGTTTTCCCAACACTGGCTCCGCGAAAAGTCGATAACTTTGGTCTAGTTTCACATTCAAGGTCAGGTCGCTACGTAACTTCGTGTAATAATTATTTGTAAGTGCTGTAAAAACTATGGGGTGGAAGTTTGGAAGTCTTGTTAAAGTCGTATTATCGTGACTCGTAATCATGTGAGGTGTGGATGTGTAAGTTTATATCTTTTGCTATAATCAGCACTAAGCTGGATTGTTTTACTGCTGAAGTTACCTGATTTAGCATATACGATATCACTGCTACTTTATGCATGTGCATTTAAAACTACTGCTAAGAGTAGTTTTTTTTTTTAACACAAAAAGATAACATTTTACACTCAGCAGCAATAAATGTGGCTCAAAAATACATAGAATAACTTTAGTTTGATGAAGGGCTTGGGCCACATTTATTGTCGCTGATTGTATTTTGCAAAAAATTAAAGCTTTGTTGATTTGGGATATTGGGATGTTGAAATTACAAATGGATGGCTGTCGAGCCAGGAGCCGCAGCGTTGGAAGGTCTCCCACGAGGTGAACCGATCACCTGGTGAGGGTCGCGGGTAGCCGATGGATGCGAGACGCATAAGACCGGTCGTTGTGGCGACACTTGAGGGAGGCCTATGTCCAGCAGTGGACGTCTTTCGGCTGAAATGATGATGATGTCTAGCCAGAGACTTCTGTAAAGTCCAAACCTTTGAGGTGTCATTAAACATTAACAAAACACAAGACTTTTGTTGTGGACTTCTTTGAGAATACTATGGTCTTATGAGATACCTAATTGTGTAGTTTTCCGATCAAACTTAAATACAAATAATACACCCAAATCTTCCTCGTTTATCACTTTTTAGGGTTCCGTACCCAAATGGTCCAAACGGAGCTCTATTGCTGTCACTCACGTGTCCGTCTCTCTGTCCGTCGTCTGTCGCACAGGTTTAGGTTTAGGTTTAGGTTTAGTGTACCTAAGTCGGTATTTTCTTTTTTGGAAGTCGGTTGTTTTTTTTGTAATTTATTTTTTATTTTTAACCGACTTCCAAAAGGAGGAGGTTATCAATTCGGATGTTTGTATTTTTTTTATGTATGTTCGGGCATAACTCCGTCAGATATTGACAAATTCGCAAAATTCTTTTTTTGTTCGTAAAGGGTTTGTTCCGAAATGGTCGCATTAAAATTTCATGTAGATCTGATGATCGGTTTCGGAGACCGACAACGGAACTCTTCAAAAATTGACAGCAAATCTGCCGTGATTGCTGCCATCGTATGTCTATGAATTGTTAACACAGTTTAATGGAGAACCACAACTAAAAAGTTAAAAATAAAAAACTTTTTTACAAAAAAATGGAACTAAAAACCCCAGTAACATGGAACGTGGATTTTTAACATACTCATAATTGGAGAAAACCAATTCGTCATCTATCTATACGTATTTTTCGTTTTTGTTCAGTTTTTCAAAAAGCACTGAAGCAATTTCGATAAATTTTTTAAGGGATCTCAGGAGTAAATTCTTTGGGATAAAAAAAGAATTTTGTAAATTGGTCCACAACTGACAGAAAAATCGGTGGATATAAAAAAAACAAAAAACATACATTAAGTCGAACATAGAACCTCCTTTTTCGAAGTCGGTTAAAAATACATTTGGTACGGAACTCTGAAAGTGCGAAGTCCGACACGCACTTGGCCAGTTTTTCTATTAGCGAAAACCGCATTAAAATTAATTGCGTGGTTTAGGAAGATTTAGGGGGGAAACAGACGATTAAAACCTGACAAAGAGAGCTCACTCACAATGGGCCGCATCAGAAGGCTAAAAGTCACCCAAAGGGCAATGGAGAAGGCTATGCTCGGAGTTTCCTTGCGTGATCGAATCAGGAATGATGATATCCGCAAGAGAACCAAGGTTACCGACATAGCCCGAAGAATCGCTAAACTGAAGTGGCAGTGGGCAGGGCACATTGCTCGCAGAACAGACGGTCGATCGGACCGAAAAGTTCTAGAGTGGCGACCGCGTACCGGAAGACGTACCGTTGGAAGGCCTCCAACAAGGTGGACCGATGACCTGGTGAGGGTCGCGGGTAGCCGATGGATGCGAGACGCACAGGACCGATCATTGTGGCGACACTTGGGGGAGGCCTATGTCCAGCAGTGGACGTCTTTCGGCTGATATGATGATGATGATGATGAAAGAGAGCACACGACACTTGTGACTACTTTACTGCATTTCTGTTAGCTAAAATCTGCTTTCCCATCAATCAATTTCACTTTGAACATAAAATTCCCCTACCTAACACACAAACAACTAGGTAAGGCTGATACACGATAGTAGATACGTACATATCGCGAAGTCACACGAGTCTGACAAACAGAGTAAATGTTCGCCGCACGCGAGCATTCCGCTGATGTGTTTACCCTTTACACTGTAGGTACTTGCAATACACGCCTATGTGCCAGGAATATCCATAGAGCACGGAAGTGACTAGAGAAGCCATAATTATTTTTTTTGCTGTCGCTGACGTGTTGACGTTGCTGTCTGTCTGTCTGTTCGTCGTCTGTCACAAAATTTTGTTCAGAAGAGTTTTTTAACTTCCCATTGGCCTATGAACTTTTAATTTGGTGATAATGATTATTATTGCACACATTTTACTAATAAATACCAATCTATTGATAAATAAAAATTTTTATTTGATTATTTCCTCATTTAGTACGGAACCCTAAATACGACACGCACTTGGCCGGTTTTTTTAACGTATATAGGCTCTCGCTTGATCGCTATCTCACTAGATGGTAAGCGATTGCCTAGAAAAACCTAATAATATTTGTATGTTACCTATATGTATAGGGTGACTGGTAATTAGTGACCGATACTTAAACCAGTGATTGTACTCATGATAACAAACAACTTTCCCAAAGAAAGAACGGCGGCACGCGGCTAACAGCTGATAGGTCACAGGCGCGCGCCCGCAAATTTCATACGGCTGTTGTGACAGTGCGATAAAATTGAATGAGTAAAAAGAAAATCTTTCTTTGGGAAAGTTGTTTGTGATCATGAATGCAATCACGTGTTTAAGTATCGGTCACTAATTACCAGTCACCCTATATGTACCTTATAATGGTAGTTAGTTACAGTATAGAGCCGGTTGGGTCGAACCACTTCGGTCAAGGGGTCCGATTGTACGTCATCTTTTCAAAGATATTTCATGCCGACTGATTGATGTGTGACCAGAGGGGTGGATCGTTTTTCATCCAAAGAATTAGCATTGCCATTCAACGTAGTAATGCTGCCAATCTTCTGGGCACGTTTCCGGCTTGTCCACACACATGACAAGATGGTTTTACATATCTATAATATATATCATCATCCTCCTAACACACAACACACACACCCATACAACACAACTAACATTACACTCACAAACACGAAGACACACACCACTCTCCCATTCACACCCGCATCTAGCTCAAATAAATCTAAAATTCTTTACTCAGCTAACTCACATTTTAGTTTTAGTTTTATGGTAGAATAACAGACGAAATCTAAGGTCTAACACTAGGTAATTTACAGCTCAGTTCGGTCAAATCACTTTCTCCTAAGATACAGGCCATGCCTAGTTTAGGAGACAGGATTTAATTTTTTGTTAATATAGACTATAATTTTTCTCCCTTAGTGCCCATTGTTAGTTGATTATGTCTTAGCATGTAACTAGTATATAACCTGTGTCTATGTTTATCTTTGGATCAATAAACTTATTTATTATTATTATTATTATTATATCATCATCATCAGCCTTTTTAACCGACTTCGAAAAAGAAGGAGGTTCTATGTTCGACTGTAGGTACTCGTATATTTTTTTTTTATGTATGTCCACCAATTTCTCTGTCAGTTGTAGACCGATTTTCAAAATACTTTTTTTATCCGAAAGAACATACTCCCGAAGTGGTCCCATAAAATTTTTATCGAAATTGCTTCAGCGTATTTTGAAAAAACTGAACAAAAACGAAAAATACGTATAATTACGAGTATATTTAAATTCCACGTTACATGTTATTAGGGTTTTTAGTTCTGGGGTATAACAACTAAATAGTAAAAAATAAAAAAAGCTTTTCTAAAAAAAAAAACAACCGACTTCAAAAAAAGAAAATACACTAAAAATGAAAAAATAACTTTAATTTCGGAAGTCGGTGTCAAATAACGAAGAAATAAAATATTCAAGTATAATGTTCTTTTTTGGAAGTCAGTTGTTTTTTTTGTAAAATAGTTTTTAATGTCCCCACTGCTGCAGCACAGGCCCTGTAGACAAAGTAACATCGCTTCATAGCGAAACGATATCTAAATTCGTCATCGTCTCTGAGATATCGATAAACATTTCCTAGCGTTACCGTTCCTTCGTTATCTTTTTTGGCGATCACGATCGAGGTGAAGGCGAACTCTGAAAGCGCTGCTTGTCTACGCATTTGTATGGGATAAACACGATAGCAATTCGTTTCTTTATGGTTTCGTTACGAATTATAACATTGTCTACCAACTTGCGATAACGATGTCGACTGACCACGTGACTTAGCGCGGTTTATGTCAATCTCATACATTTTAGTCTTTTCTAATTTCGTTGTCGTTTTTAAATTGTTACTTTGTCTAAGCCCCCAGGCCTCCTCCCTGTGAGAGGGTGTGAGCCGTTATCCACCACGCGGGCCCAATGCGGATTGGTGGATGTCACATGTCTTCGAATTTTTGGTTCTAGGACATGCTGGTTTATAATATATAGGTACGTAGTTAAGTTATAAATAGATTGATAATATTTAAATCATCTAAGTACATTTAATTTATATTTCGTAGTTAAGAAAATTTATAGTAAATATTAGTGCCCACGCAATTGCGCAGATTGCTCGTGCCTTATTAGAGGCTTTAAACTAAATGCGCCCTCAATTTACCTTTGGGCTTTTTATCAAATTAGGTTTAGTATTGATGATCCTACCAGGGTCATGGGTGTGTTTCATAGAGACTTCGCGGCCCCTAGTACAGGTAAATGAGGAACGCGGGTGGGTTTTAGTCAGTAAGAGTCTGACTGGCCACCCAGAGCGGGAGAAGTTATTTGGTGATTGTTTAAAGAAAAATATCGCAATATTTGGAAACAATCAAACACTCATACATTTAAACAAAATAGAAGAGATTGTGGCTATATAATAACAGCCGCATGAGTCGAGGTTAAGCTACTCTTGCCGAGGTCGTTTCGTGGACGGGTGATCAATTATATGCCAAGTTTCCTCCGTACCTCGGCGAGCACGTTAAGCCGTTGGTCCCGGTTGATACTTGAACATCTTTGACGGTCGTTACGGGTAGTCAGAAGCCAGAAAAACTGACAGCAGTCTTGCCGATGGGTATCTTATTATTCTCAGTTACTGGGTTTTGGAGGTCAGATAGGTAGTCGATCCACGTAAATTACTTATATTTAGTTGCATCCGACTAGACAGACCGATCTTGGGGTTGGCTTCCTATCTGCATAGATAGGAAAAATATGGGCTTTTTATTGTGATGAGCAAATCATTCGGCCGTCATTTACATTATGTAGACAAAATAGGGTACGATTATATGACTAAAAAAATATATATTTGGTAGATACTCGTACGTCAGTTTGATTATTAAAAACCATTAGGCATGTATTTTTTCTTTCTTTTATTCCATAAACAATAAATGAGGACGATAGTGTGTTAATGTATGTGTCATTCGTGACGGCACTCCTACTTAAAAATGTACCACTTTTTACCTACAAGTGACGTAACAAGGCCCACTTCTGAACTTTGATGCGTTTTATCTTTGTAATTTTTTTATGATTTGTTAAAGTAAAACATGTCCAATATTTTTTGATAATCAAAACGGATTAGATAGAATTTTTTTGTACCTCGCAGTCATCCCTATTGTCACAGATAAAAATATATTATTCTGCACAAACAAAACGCTCAATCTAAAGTAAATTAGACAATAGTGACTTCAAAAGCCCAGTAGGCATCCTATGTGTAAACGGTGATGCTCGGTAACACGCTTGGTTTGTATTGGTTTGACAATGGTGTCAAGCCCAGTAGGCATCCTATGTCTAAACGGTGACACTCAGTGACGCGCTTGGTTTGTATGTGACATTTTGACAAAGATATCAAGCCCAGTACGCATCCTACGTGTAAACGGTGATGCTCAGTGACACGCTTGGTTTGTATGTGACATTTTGACATGATATCGAGCCCAGTAGGCATCCTATGCGTAAACGGTGACCCTCAATGACACGCTTGGTTTGTATGTGACATTTTGACAATGGTGTCAAGCCCAATAGGCATCCTATATGTAAACAGTGACACTCAGTGAGACGCTTGGTTAGTATGTGACATTTTGACATGATATCGAGCCCAGTAGGCATCCTATGCGTAAACGGTGACGCTCAATGACACGCTTGGTTTGTATGTGACATTTTGACAATGGTGTCAAGCCCAATAGGCATCCTATATGTAAACAGTGACACTCAGTGAGACGCTTGGTTTGTATGTGACATTTTGACATGATATCGAGCCCAGTAGGCATCCTATGCGTAAACGGTGACGCTCAATGACACGCTTGGTTTGTATGTGACATTTTGACAATGGTGTCAAGCCCAATAGGCATCCTATATGTAAACAGTGACACTCAGTGAGACGCTTGGTTTGTATGTGACATTTTGACGTGATATCGAGCCCAGTAGGGATCCTATGTGTAAACGGTGAAGCTCAATGACATGCTTGGTTTGTATGTGACATTTTGACAATGGTGTCAAGCCCAATTGGCATCCTATGTGTTAACGATGTCACTCAGTGACACGCTTGGTTTGTATGTGACATTTTGACAGTGGCGTCTCCAGCAGTGGCCGGCGAGGCGGCTCAGTGCTCTGTGCATATGTAAGAGTACTTTGCCTAATTATTAGTGATATTGCTTGATTTATTTGTAAAACGTATTTTTGTGAAGTGCCTGTAGCGACATCTATGACGCCGCACACGAACTAAAAATAGCAAGAATTCTACATCGCGCAAGCAGAGTTCTCCGCGCGATTTGAACATATACAACAGTCCGAAATCAACCATCGGGCAGTTGCCCGGACCAGACACAACACCCGTCTGGTCGGAGGATCCTCCCTTTTCAATGGAGGTTGTGGAACTTTACACCCTGTTCCGCATACCTCCACACTGGTGACCCCGACGCACTAATTCAAAACTACCCTACTGCTTAAAACTACTAAATACTATAGATACTCAATGTCACGAAGCCAGGATGTTATTGACACTTTTTATTCTGAAAAAGAAGTGCCTACACGTGAATCTACATACACATCCACAACCAGAAGATGTATTCACTAACTCAGTTGACATCAAATTGATAGGCACTTTGCAGTACATTGCTGCTTTGCTCGATGGACATCGATTATAATAGGCACCATGTAGTACATTTCTACAGACTTGCTTTATAATGAATTTCCTGTTCTACGAGTGCGTCAATTATTTATTCTAAGCGCCGTACTACATACTCACAAAACTTTAAAAAATAGACCGGATTATGAAAAACTTATTTCCAAACGCGTTTTACAAATCCCTCTTCCTAATTTTAAGAGCAGTTTGGCTAGACGTTGCCCTTCTTACTCTCACACTTATGTTTACAATATCATTAATAAATCCTGTAAAACCAAAGGCTCGAACAATCGCAAATGTAAAAAAGATGTCCAAAAATTACTTGTCACCTTCTCATACGACGAAACCGAGAATGTAATCAATTAAAAATTTCAAGATTGTAGGTACTAATCACACACACGTACTGACATAAAAACATAAGCACATTTTAACCTCTGACTCCAATACACCGCTTACAAATCTATACCACACACACTCACACCATCACACACAACCACACACATTACAGAATTGATTTTTACTTCTATTTTATTTTATTTTACACTAATTCTATCATAAGCTTAATTTTAAAAGGTAACCTATTTACCAAAATATTATGTATCTGAAAATACTTCATCCTAGTTATTGACTCTTTTATTTACAACATGTCTTTTTATAATGCCATCGCAACTCCGGCCTCCAAGAAACAGGGGCTGCTTAGTTTAGGGACCAATGTATCTCTTATTTTGTAATCTCACCTTCGTAAGATAGAACCACTGAAATAGGTATTGTATCTCGATTTATGATGAAAGAAATTGACATTTATATACCTATACACAATGTGTCTTGTCGTTTGTAAGTCTGTATGCCAGGTTTTTGATGATATTCTGACGGATCTCAAATGCTTACAAAATCCAATTTATTACTTAGATACGAGCTTAATACAAGTACTTAGTATAGAACAGGACAGAACTTACAGGACGGACGAAACTTCTATTTTACACAATACAATCAACTTACCAGTTTCCCGAGTATTCTTAACAAAATGGAGAGTAGTCAGAAACTACTAGTTTATTGTAAACTCTGTTGTACTCCTTTCCGGACAAAACTTACGACATTAACCTATCTTCCTGGTATAGAAATTCTTGAGGTTTTGCATGCTATCGGTACTGTTTATTCGGTACTAACTTGTTACGGGCTGTTTGGGCGTTGCATGGGTACTGGCAGTAAACCGACACTTTTCTCTTTATTTTAGAGACAATGATAAAGACTTCGCTTTTTTTGTGAAAGGCCAATGATTTAGGACAAGGAAATGTAATTTGTGAGCTAAGTAGGGTTGATATACCATTGCAACTGATCGGCTTTGTTGCGATAGTCAGAGCCGATATTTCAATATAAATGCTTAAACACAAAAAGACAGACATGACATAAATGACGTGCCAGGAGTTTAAGATAATTATTTTCTATACTCGTTACGTGCGTATACCTACGTAGACGTAAATAATTATTTATGAACTACTAGTTCTTATTCATTTAATAATTTCTATGTACTATTTACATACATATAAAATAGTACCTAACTAAATATAGTTAAAAAAAACTCTTAGCTAAATAAATCTTAAAATATGGCGACAAAAAATTTGTACTCATCGCTATCTATGATTATGGACTTAATTATTATAAACTAAAATATTGCTCGCGCAAGTTTTAGTAATATGAATTTGATATCATATTTCCGAATGCATCCCATTTCTTACTGACCACAGTTTTGAGATAACCATGCATCCCTTCCCTCCTATCTCATTCCTATACAGCAGAGGGAGACAAAAATGCCAACTGCCCGCTCCGACCATAGGCGCACCTTGCGGGTTGGCAACACTGTTTGCCGCCTTTTGCAATCTTTTCTGTCATAACTTCACCGCTAAAATATATTTCTAACTCTCTAAAAACTTTCTATTATCCGTGTTGGTGGACACAAGTATGATATACAAAGACCCAAGTGAAGTGCAATACTGTGGAAGAAGAAAAATCATCAAACACGTGCGACCGCTTGTCAGGCTGTCCTTTTATCAGCATGATCCATCTAGAAGATTCCCAAGCAAGTCCATCATTTCCTACCCTGGTCAGCTCATTTACTGTGTGTCGCCAATACCTATTCTCTGCATAAAGGTACATGCCCGAAATGGTCCTTCGAAAGCCGTTTGTCCATAGACAACCAATTATAATAACACTAGCGACCTCAGACCCAGCGTAGCTTCGTACAGGCACAAATTATACACACAAATTTACCTCGTTTATTAGTGAAAATCGCATTAAAAATTAAATTCTGTTGCGTGGTTTAGGAGGATTTAGCGGAAAAACAGACAGGCGCGGCAAGCGACTCTGATTTATGCTACGAGTATGTAGAGATAGAGACAAGATACCAATTAAAGCGCTATTAACTGCCAATGACCTTGAGTGGTTAGCTTGCGTGTTCTGTGCTGAGCTCACGTAACGCGTCGTACGTCCACCCAGTAATAGGACTCGCTCATCAAGGAGCACTGTCCCAAATAAGACGCATTATTAATTTATTACACATAAAACAACAAGTATTAAACTAAAACACTTAGACTAAATTATAAATAATTAAATGATCTTTAAAATGGTGAAGGTTTCATAAAAATACGCTTTATAGTTTCTGCGTGATTTGCAATTGTTAATCCGCGTTAGACATTAGTTTACAAATTAATTACACTATGTTATAAAAATATAATTTCAAATATTCTCAGATGAAATTATGACGAAAATTGTTTAGAGTAACATTTTTTTTTTCAAAGAAATAAGACTAGTCGTTTAGACGTGATGTTCAATCAAAGACCATTAAAAGTCGTATAACTGCTCCTTAAATTAAAAAAAATATAAACCCTCAACGCTTAAAAGAAAAGCGAACATTCAAAAAACTGGCCAAGTGCGTGTCAGATTTCGCGCATTAGGGTCCGTACCAAATATTGGTATTTGTTAGTAAAGTATTTGTAATAATAAACACTATCACCAAATTTGAAGTTCATAGGTCAATGGGTAGTTAAAAAAATCTTCGGAACAAAATTTAGTGACAGACGACGGACGGACAGACAGACAGACGGACGGACGGACACGTGAGTGACCACAATAGGGATCCTTTTGGACCCTTCGGGTATGGAACCCTATAAACACAAAAGAGCTGTTGACCTTGATACGGCTGAACTGATTTTGATAAAACATATCTAAGAACCATCGCTAGAAAACCTGCTTTCAAATAAAAAAACACATTCAAATCGGTACACCCGTTTAAGAGCTACGATGCCACAGACAGACAGACACACACACATAGCAGTTAAACTTATAACACCCCTTGCTCGCGCAAGTTTTAGTCATTTAGATTTTTACTATCATATTTCCGAACGCACCCCATTTTCTTATTTTTGAGACCACAGTTTTGAGCGAACCATGTAACCCTTGGCTCAACTTTACAATAAGGACAGTTGAGTAGACTCATCAATTTTTTTTTTGTGCAAAGTACTTGTTATCTTGAGCAATTTCACGAAGTTTCAAGTTTGGAAATAAATCCTTTCGGAGATAAAAAATATCAAACTTTGATAAAATAACCTCTACTTTCGCACTATTTAATAACCTTTTACGTCATTTTGACAGCTGGTGTTGCTATTTTAGGGTGTTTTAATGATGCGCTTTGATTATGCAAATAATAAGTCGACGCGCAATTTTTAATGTTTTTTCAAAATTCGTATTTTAATTAGTTATTGGCTGGTTGGTTGGCTGGTTGGTTGACTGATTGGGGTGGTTAGTTGGGGTTGGGTTGGGGTTGGCTTGGAGGTTGTTGGTGGGATTTCACTTCTTTTTGTTAGTTGCTTATGACTCTGTTTTTTTATTTTCTTTTGTTTTTCTTTCTTTTTTTTGGGTGATTTACTTAAAAATCCTGAAATATGTATTTTATTATTTATAACTATAACAAGGAGTCAATATATCAATTTTCAGACGTCTAGCATCAAAATTTGCGGAAGTCTCATACAAACTTCCATCCCCTAGTTTAAGGGGTTGGGGGGCAAAAGTTAGAAGTTTTACAATTTGTTTGTTGTTTTTATACTAATACTAGCTTACATACAGCTTTATAGGACTTCAGAAAGTACTTAAAAAATTTGATGATCGTCAGTGAGTGAGTCAGTGACGAAAACGGGGTTTTTTAGATATCAATAAAATGTAAAGTATAAGAGCTATGCCATTAAAACTTTATAATTATGTTTAATAAGTCCACTATTGACATTATATCCTGAAAAATTTGTTTATCTGGTATAATCCAAACCCAAGTTATGAGGGTTCAAAAAAGCGACGAAGCGCTTCGAGAAAAGGTAGGTAGTGCCCTTGCGCTTCGCTTGGCCCGTCTTGGCGGGGGCACTACCATGCCTCCAGATCAACATCTTTCAATATGATTCCAGTTATGGTGAAAATAGTAATTAACTGCTAAGAACTATTAGCCTAAGCACATCATAGCATAATCAGCCTATTATGTTCCCAGTGCTGCGACACAGGCCCCTTTGTGTGAGAGGGTTTGGGCCGTAATCCACCAAGCGGGCCCAATGCTGGTTGGTGGATGTCACATGTCTTCGAAGTTTTGGTTCTAGGACATGCCGGTTTCTTCACGATGTTTTCCTTCACCGTGTTTAAAGGAGTCGTAGTATAAAAAATTCTGTACGCAAAATACGCGCCTTCGGCGTGGAGTTGCGGAAACCAGCCCGACATATATACATACATACAATAGAAAAATTTACACAAAATAAATTAAATTAAATTAAATTAAATTATCATTTATTTCAGGAAATTCCCATATTAATAAATAATATAAAATAAATATAATAATAAAGCGCCTGCCTAGATTCGAACCCACAACCTTTTTGAAGTTTTTTGACGTTTCGTAGGAGCTAGCCTTAGTATGGGGTGTCAAAAGATGCGTCTCCGTGCGGGCTAATGTACTGTACTAAAATAAAAATTTCAGCGGAACAAAAGTTTTGCACAGTGGGCCAAAACAAGATTTTTAAGAAAAAAAATTGAAATCTCCAAAATCTACGTACCAAAACCAAAAGAATCTATCGAGTAGAATTCTGAATAAAAAACATTGAAATTTTAAAGTTTATTTGAAACTTTGTAAAAATTACTATTTGTGAGGTATTCGAACTTGTAAGTCGCGCCCGTTACCACTGGGCCACTGCTCATATTAATATTTTATTATAATTATTTTATTACTTTAATTCTTATTCGAACAATAATAATTCACATAAAATATGCTTGTTTTCAAACGGACATTCTTTTAATTAAAATGCAGCATAAAATAAATTAAAAACTGCTTCTGATGTGTCCGTGACACAGTTCTGCATTCAGTAAATTTTCCGATGTTTTGTTTGACATTGACGACCGTATTTTAATTTGGGTCATACTTAAAAAAAGCATGTCATTGTGGGTTATTATAATTCCAACAGCATTTTTAGAGTCCCAAAAATCCGAATGAAAAAACGGAACTCTTATAGGATCACTCGTGTGTCCGTCTGTCTGTTCGTCCGTCTGTCATAGTCAATTTGGTCCGAATCTACTGGAATGACCGGACCGGACAAGGAACCCTTATAGTTTTGGTATATCCATCTGTCCAGTTATAGCTTAGAGACTTAAGTACTAGAAAGCTGTAATTTTGCATGGGTATAATTATTATATTATTCCCGCAAAGAAAACGAAACAATAAAATGTTGAAAAAAAATAAATTGTGGTAGCTCCCGTTCAATATTGTAAAGTGGTACTTGTAATGTTTTTTCCCGCTTATTCTATAGTGTGTGGTATCATTGGATAGGTCTTTCAAAATCATTGCGGAGTTTAAAAGACTATTTTTTGATTCAGTCATTCGTTTGCAAAATATTAGACTTTAAAGTGATAATTTTTGTTGGAGTAGAGCGTCCCGTCCCCGTCCCCGTGATAGTAGTATACATACCTATATAACGAACTTAAGAGATGAAAGGAACACTATCACGGTTAAGTTAGCTCGATAAGTTTAATTCGCGTACCCCTATGGGTGGCGCGAGGAGGCGAAACGCCGGGGCGTAACTCCGCTGCCACAACACCTCGCGGCTCGGCGGACAGAGCTCCGGCGGGATCTCATGGCAACATGGAGAGCGGCAGATGCGACTGTTGCAACCCAGTGCTGGGCACGCCACAATTGCGGTGGTAAGGCCCCTCTTTGAGGAGTGGCTGGAGAGGCGCTACGGCGTCCTCACTTCCGCCTGACGCAGGTCCTCACCGGACACGGAAGTTTCGAGAGGATCCTGTGTAGGATAAGGCGGAGGGAAACGCCCGGGTGTTACCACTGTGAGGACCGCCTAGAGGACACGGTGGAGATCTGCCCCGCTTGGGCGGAGCTACGCCGTGTCCTCGTGGAGGCGATCGGCGGCAGCGAACTCTCGCGCCCGCTCCTGGTCCAGGCCGTGGTATGGAGCGAGAGGGAATGGGAAGCAGTCGCCTCCTTCTGCGAAGCAGTAATGCTCGCGAAGGAGGAGGCAGAACGGGTGACGGAGGCTCAACAGAGTCGCCCTCACGCCCCCAGCAGCAGCCGCAGCAGGAGACGCCCTGGGCGTCGGACGACATGAGACGATGTCCGGCCACCGTAGACGCGGACCTGCAGATGGCCAGTAGTGGGTAGCTCGTCGTCCGATCAGGATCAGGCCCGAGAGTCGACGGGGCGTAGTTTTCCACGCGCGCCTCAAAAAGTTGTCAGCAATGCATGACGGGGCCCGTCATGGTCGATGCCTGCCCAGGGGTCGTGGATAAATTCGAAACAGAGTTACCGCGCCCCTGGGCACTCAGGGCAGGGAAGGAACAGGGGTGGGTTTTAGTCAGTAAGAGTCTGACACGCTCTCCCACTCCACCCAGAGCGGAAGAGCGATAGTCATGGGATGATTTACCACCCCGGTCAGATCACATTCTAATATTATATTTTTAATCATTTTTAACACGCTTTTATTAGCTTGGTATGTTTCTATGTAACGGAAACATTGAACGTGATTTTCACCCACTTTAAAACATCAGATTGAATTGAAACTTTACACACTTATCAAGAACCGATGACAATGCATGGTTAGCTAAGTGACGTCATTTTTAATCCAATATGGCGGACTCCCAAATATGGCGGATTAGTTATTTATTATGCATTTTCATGATATGGGTATAAAATGAAAGCGTTTGGTGTGAAGAGAACGAAAAATAAAGCGTGTTTTTACTTTTTTCTTTTAAACTATAGAACATTATTAAGATGGAGGACCTGATGAACGCTACAGACGCTGCAATTAATGTGGCCAGCTTCTGGACCCAAAATATTCAAAAAGTTAGTAATCCATCGATTCGGAAGAAGAAAAGATTTGCCAAGGATAATAATTCAGTCATTTGCAAATGTCTGTGTTTTTACCTGACTGCCTCAGAAGGATGGTTATATTTTTCGAGGCTATGTAGGTATGTTTATATAATATGTTTGTATGTCTATTTCTTTGGCACGCCCTGTAACCTTAACCACGGAATGGATTTAAACAAATGAAGTAACATAGATTGATCAGGTAAATGTAGTTGTATTTTTTTTGTGACATGGTCATGTGGGTTATCAAAATAAAGGGCTCTAAGAAATAATTCTAAAACTATAACCCACTAAAATGTCAGAAAAAAAAACATTAAAAAAAACAATATACATTGACAATCGGTTCGCGAACGGCTCGATAGGACATGGCTGGAAGTGGATGACTGTGTTGCCAATTTGTCACAGGTCATGGCAACTTTAAGCGTAAATTATTTTCCTTCAAGCTTGTTGCCTCACCTTTATGTCAATGTTCTACATCTGATTGCGAATACGAACAATCCGCACATCATATCCTATGGGAGTGTACTCTTTGGCAAACTGAACGCAATATTATGTTGGATAATAATCAGCCTACGTCTGGAGTTGTCTATTACACGGACCTTGTGGAAATTAGAACGAATTTCCGTGCGTTCAAGCGTTTTTGCTATACCTTTTGGAACCAACCATTGGAACCAAGTGTAACAGCTCACAATTTTAGGACCCATTAATAATAGTGTTTTTAACCAGTGGTGCTTGGCAATGGGGCTTACCCCAGTTGTAAATACCCCCTTTTGTGCCTAATGGCCTAGCTTTGTTCTGTCTACCGCTTGATTAGGAGGGAAGTGGAAATTACGTTTTTCTTACTCCTCCGCTGTCTTATCTGATTAATTTCGTTGCGGGACCCAAGACAGTTTAATCGTTTCTCTGGGACTCGTTGAGCTTCATTGCCTCGGCGTTTTTTCTGGTGGTCGCCACTGTTGATTCTGGCTTACAGAAGTTACAGTGGTTTGGGAATAGTGTGGCAGGCTTTTCCCAAAAAAAATTACATTGACAATAACAACTAAAAAGTTCCAATTTTTTTTTAGCATCTGCTATCAGACTAGGCATAGCCTATAAATTCAGGTTTTAGTGCCAATCGTTACTTCTCCAATTGTTCGTAACTGAAACATAAAACTAAGATATTAGTAACATGACACTACGCGTGGGACCGTGGGTACTAATGAATTAGTTGAAACCGGAGCCGGACCATCTGCACGTAATTATTTTAAAAGGTCCCCCTTATACATCGGGGTTTTTGGCGGGTCCGATAGAGCTGGCAATGTTATCAACTAGATTGTTGCATTGTTATTGTACACCTTTTTGTTTTTTTCCACAGATTAAGTTGACTGGTAGAGAATGCCTTGTTGCATTAAATCCGTCTATGTACCACTTTTGTACTGTACATGAAGATAAATAAATAGTTTTCGAAGTCGAGTTGCTATAGCAAAAAGAGACAAGTGATGCCTTTTTTGTAAATTTGTTAAACGGTCGGTCGATGGTGCCGTAAAGTTCTGGAGTGGCGATCGCGTACCGGAAGACGCAGCGTTGGAAGGGCTCCCACAAGGTAGACTGATGACTTGGTGACATTTGTGAGTAGCCGATGGATGCGAGAAGCACAGGACCGGTCGTTGTGGCGACACTTGGGGGAGGCCTATGTCCAGCAATGGACGTCTTTCGGCTGAATTGATGATGATAACCCTGTTTTTAGTTGTTTCTGTGGTGCTTGGCAGCGTTTTTTTAAGTATAATTGATTTTCAGGTCCAACCAATTCAGGGTGGGGATGTGGAAAACTTTAGGTCCGAAAAAATTATAAACATTCGTTTAGTAAATATCTCGAAAGAAAACATATTTTGTCGGATCATCAATTTGGCTTTCGTCGTGGTAAATCCACTGATGTTGCAGTTGGTAATTTAACAAATTTTATATTTTCAAACCTAGATAAAGGTAATAAATGTATTACAATATTTCTGGATCTAGCGAAGGCCTTCGACAGGGTGCATAAATTGGAAAAGATTGGCATTCGGGGTGAAACAGCTTATCCTATTGACCGATTATCTAACAGACAGGACCCAATGTGTTAAGGTGGGTCCGTACATTAGTTCTGATCTTCCAGTGACTTACGGAGTGCGGCAGGGTAGCATTCTTGGACTGACTCTTTTTCTCGTGTATATGAACGATCTCCTTTGTTTAAATTCATTTCATGGTAAAATAATCTCATACGCAGATGATACTGCCCTCATTTTCGTTGCAAAAACATGGAATTAAACTTACCAGCTAGCTCAAAAGGTTTTTGATTTAGTGAAGAAGCGGCTTGGCGACAACATTACTTACCCTAAATGTAAAAAACTAAGTACCTGACTTTCTCGATTCGTGGTTTATCACATGCGAACCTAAACTTTATCGCACATAACTGCTCAACTCACGCTTCGTTGGATTTTAAAAGCTCATGTAATTCGCTGGAGCGTACCAAAACAATTAAGTACCTAGGCGTATTAATTGACGAAAATCTTAGCTTTAAATCTCACATTCAAGTGCTGAGTAAGAGAATTCGCAAACTTACCTTCGTTTTCAGGACATTGAGGCATGTAATCACCCCGATAATACTGAAGCAAATATATTATGCACTTTGTCAGTCACTCATTACATACTGCATCTTATCCTGGGGTGGTGCACCGAAGACTACAATGAAACAACTTGAGGTTTCCCAAAAACCCTACTGAAACTCAGTATATTTAAACCTTTTCGTTACCCTACTACGCTCCTTTATGAATACTGCGAGGTCCTGACTGTTCTCTGTAAATCTCTAGCATTATTCTAAAACAAAATGCCACCACAGTCCGAGTCAGGTAACAAGGCGGAGAGGTTTACCTGTTTGTAACAGGGCACACTCAAGAACTGCCTTTATTAGTAGATTTTTTTCCCTTTTTGGGTCCGTTTTTATATGACAAAATTAATAAAATTCATCAAATCTAGCCTAAAAATAAACAAAATCTAAAAAAATCTTTATTCCAATGGCTTTGGAAATTAACATACGATCGAACTGAGGATTTGCTGACCATCTTAAAGTAGTAATTACGATATGTGGTACCTGTCAATAAAATTATAAAAACTAAAAATTGATAGTATTTTATTTTACTATAACACATCCTCTCACAGACATACACTCACCATTTCACCTTATTACACCCAGAGGACAATTACTTTTCACAATTTTGATTTTATTGTTTAAAATCCTACAACTTATGATATGATAAACAATTTTCCATTTTATTCATGAGACTTACAGAAGCCTACCAGATCCAGGGCTTGAGGCGCTGCGTGCCGAAATACAGGTCCTGAACCTAGTTCGGCAGCAGAGGCTTATATGAAGACACAACTGTAATTGTTTCTAGTTTATAAGAAAACCTGTGTTAACTTATATTTATTTTTGATGTAATAAACATATTATTATTATTTATTTGGCAGTAAAATTTTTATTTTGAAAGTGCATGCTACCATAAAGTTTACCGAAGATAACCTTGAGTTGCCTCGTAAAGAGACTCAAATGAACCTGTCTGACACGGGCTTCATTTACCTTGAAAACACACAACTGTTGTCTAAACATATTAAAGAAAACTCGATATCGAATGCCTAATCGTTTTCGATAAAATTCCAATTGGTTTAAGGTCAAAATTCACTTTGAATGTATCATCACAAAGTAAAAGTCCAAAATCTTCTAAAATTTGCTCTCAGTGAACATAAGTACATATTAGGTACCATACGAACAAGTATACCTATATCAACAGCTTTTTTTTTAAATAAGCTTAAACCCTCGTTATCATGTGTAATGGAAAGTACTAAACTGGGTTGAAACAGAACTAAAATACAACAAATGATTAACACGGCGAAAACGGAACAAAACGCGGGGCCAAAACGGAAAATCAACAAAACTTGCTAGCCCAAATTCAACTATCCTACCATTTGTCAACAGGGAGTTCCAGCTCCTACATCTCGATCCCACCATAACATCTGCTCGATGGTATCATAACATTGCATTGTCACTGGAATTGAATTAGTAGGTATACCAAATTCCAGCACTATCAGAAACCAACAAGTGGTAAAGAAATGTTTTGCAAATTTTGAAGCTGACAACGTATATACGAACATTTCAAGTTAAATAAAATAAGAGAACACTCAGCTGTAGCCAAGGAAACTCCTAATTTTCATAAACACTATTCTTTTGTTAAACACATGTCCGTTTGTTCACAACAACGTCCTTGCATTACCTAGGATAGCTATTAATATCCACGGCACTGCGCGGTCGATACTCAGCCGGCTGGCAGGGTGGCACATCGCGTCGTGACTGAGGGCTCTTGTGCCACGTTTGTGCACTGTTGTGCCAACGTTGTGCCCTTACAGCCCTCTGTGGTGGATTAAGGGCTATTGATTGTTGGTGCAGTGGGTTGTGGAGTATTGTGATTGTGTTGGAAATTGATGATAATTGTATTGTTTGTGTTTATGGATATGTTGCAATTAAAATGTAGATAATTATTAGGTACTTATAAGAATGCAACGATTGTTTTGTTAGGTTTTCAGGCTTGATCGACCAAGTTGATTTTGATAGGGTTTGTCAGAAGGTTGTTAATTTTTTCCCAAAAATTAAGATATGTAACAGACCACCAGTAAAAAAAATGTTGTGAAATGACTCAGTTTTTAAAAAAAACGATTTAAAGGTATATTATAATTTATTATTAATATTTATTTAATATATAAATATAATGCCATGCCGATTTTAGCTACGGTGACTTGTTTCTGTGTGACTAAGGGTTGCGATCATGTGCTCGAATACGGCTAATAGGTATAGCCTAGTCTGGCTGTGAAGGTGCGTGCTTAAAGGGGACACGTAAAACACCAGTGTCGTAATTTTATTGGAGGGCGGCGGCTTATTTTTGACGATTTCTCGCCTGGTTTCGAGATCTGTCTTCCGCTGGTCTGCAAAGGTAGACGTTTCGTTTTTTCAAACGTCTTCAACTAGATCTATCGATAGATTAGAGGAGTTGAAAGATCCTTAGTCAAATCCTCCAAGCGAGAGATGATATAATATACACGATATTGCATCTCTTCACATGTCTTTGTCTCTCTACACAAAAGGATAACGCAATGTCCATCAAATATACTAAATGGTCACTACAGGAGTAGGAAATTTAGAAATACAAACTACCTACATTACCATTACCATCTCAAGTAGGTACGAACGACTGGAAAGCAAGAGACAATTTCATTTCAGTGGTCTCCCGACCCTCGACATCGGCTATCAGTTGTTCTCGACAAAGACTGAATTATGGGAAGCAAATAGTGTACGATTTGTATTGAGAAATTCTTTGTTTCCTTACACAACAATAGGAAATGTTCCGAGGCTTTGTTATAGGATCTAAGTCCCTTTTCGTGCTTTCTGTTTATACGGACAAGCCATTTATATAATGGCTGTTTGTGGCTCTTGATGGAGGGAAAGTTGATGATAATGTCCATTGTTTGGGATATCGATCGACAAAATTGGTACAGTCATTTCATATATACAGGATGTAACAGAAAGGTGTGGTCATATTTTAAGAACTGTATCTGCCCATCGATATGAACAACTTTCTTCAAGAAAATCCGAGGAAATTAAAAAAAAAAATTACCTTCCATACAAATATTGATCAGCTGATGATAACTTTGTATGGAAAGTCCAATTTTTTTTTTGGGAATTTTCTATTTTTTCTTAGAGAAACTTGTTCATTTCCATGGGCAGCACCGGTTCTTAAAATATGACCACACCTTTCCGTTACACACTGTATAGGGTGTAAGGAAAACTCTTCCGAAAACGGAGACAGGTGATAAGACTAGTGATTCTCGGTACGATACCATCAAAAAATCTGGATTTTTAAAAAAAAAATCACCGAATTTATTTAGCATTTTGCGTACACTATGCTGTGAGAACACACTTTATTTGCAGTTAAAGACACTCTTTTTCTTTACAATATTGTATGCAATGTAATATTCGTAAAATATCAGCTGACGCTCGCGCATTCCTCGAGTTAAAAATGCGTGCGCGCTCGCTGACAGTCGCGCGGCCAACGACCTCACGTTTACACGACACCTAAGTAAAGCGAAAGATTACTGGTATCCGTTTGCATTTAGGTTGTATATAATCTACGTTCTGGCTTCAGAAGTGTTCCCCTTACACCCTGTATATTTAGTTTAGTTTGTTTACAGTCCTCAAACTTGCTATATGATATGCAAGGGTCGCGTGTGTGTTTGAAAAAGTCCCGCGGCCCTGGAACAGGCAACTGAAGGACCACAGGTGGGTTTTAGTCAGTAAGAGTCTAACACGTTTACCCAGAGCGGTAGATGTCATTTGATGATTTCCCACGTTGGAAACAAAAGTCCTCGGACTTTATACACCCGTACGATAACCCCTGACCTCACCGTGTCCGGCCAAAAAGTTTAATAAACTCCAAATAACAAAGCCGCGTGTTGTTATTGGTCAAATTGCGAATAAGGACATTTTAATGGAATCCTTCCTAAAAATAGCAAGCGGGAAACGTTGGTTTTAACACCCGGCACCGCCTCCGCAGTGCGTTACGAAAGCGAGAATTTACCGAAAGTAATTTCGTCTCTTATTTACAGAGCCCGAGGCCCGCTATAAAAACGGCCCTCTATTAAAACGCTTTTAATAATCGTCTTCGATTTTGGAGCGAGGGTAGAATGGGCTGTTAGGAGCCCCGAGCCACCATAACTCAATTATTTCTCGCTCGCCATAACTAACTTAACAGCCCACAGCCGCTTTCATTTGTGTGCAAATTGGGAATACACGAATTGTTTATCAGGACTAAAGTTTCCGATGAATTTCAGCTTTCGTTACCTCCGAAAGTTTCGGGTATCCTCAAAGTTTTCGTCGGTTTCGCAGAAAAACGAGCACGACAGATATTACTTGGTAACTTTACTGACAGCGAGATATAGGATTCTTTTGACTTCGTTCACAATATTTTTGGCAAGTACATTACATATTACAAGGATATGAGTAACGAAGAAGTTAGCGTAATAATTTATTCAGGACATGGACACAAAAAAATTGAAACAATTTGTAACAAGATGTCTCGTTAGCCGGGTTATTAATATCAACGATCTCGTATTTATGCCTCGAAATAATAAAACACAAACTAACTAGCTTCATAATTAATTACAGTCAAACTATGATCTCATTAACAACGCGGAACATTCTTAATTTGCGAGAGAGGTCAAGCACCGCAACAACGGGTGAGGGTCGTTGGAAATGAAAGGATTTCCAAAGGGCTATGGGGCCCCGAGTGCTCTCCACATCGCTCGCTCACTTTCCGCATTCATGTCATTTCTAACTGCGAACGAATTCACATTCAGGTGGCGTTTCGATTTCGCAGCATGCAGGTTACCTGAAATAATGCGACCTCGCCAAATTGAAACGACAGATGACGACAGCTTGGGAACGTTAAAGTTTCAAAGTCCATTTAAAATACGGAAAGATTTTTATGATACATCTGCTTTTTTCTTGGGGTTCTTTCAAATGAAACTTTTAGATTGTAGATTAGGAGACCTACACATTATTGTAGGATCACAAAAAGATGGTTATAAACCTGCGAGAATCCTAATAATATTATAAATGCGAATGTTTGGATGGATGGATGTTGGTTACTCAGTGACGCCAGAACGACAGATCGGATCTGGATGAAATTGCACAGCGATAGATTATAGTCTGACATAACACATATAGGCTATGATTTATAACGGGGGAAGTAAAAATTTCATGCGGTTAAAGCCGCTGGCAGAAGCGAGTAGAGTAGTAGACAATAAAAGTGGGAATTGAAAAAACAAGTGGAAGTGCCCACGCAGCTATCTGGCGTGTGTCACAAGTATGCGGAAAAATGTGTAAAATAATAACAACCTTCGTCAGTTGTAATAAGTCTTCATTTTGTATGAGCAATAAATTCAATTTTGACGAAAAGCTTATTTGTCGTTGTTATTATTTTACATTTTTTCCGCATAATTGTGACATGCACCGGATAGCTGCGTGGGCACTTCCACTTATTTTTCTATTCCATGGTTAGTCACTTAATAATTTGGAAAGAAAAATTATCTACACGTTGGTAGGTATCCTATGAAATATAACCACAGAAATAAACTCAACTAAATTATTACAGTTCTTTACGAAGATTACTTTTACCTAACCCGTCGACAGCTCGGCTCTGTTAGAACTTTGAGACTCAAGTCCGCTGGGAACACGTTAGAAATGTTTTTCGTTGCGATCCTCAAAGTTTTTCGCTAAGAAACAAGTAAAGTTATATGTGCAAAAAGGGGAAAATAATATACGGATAATATGTAAGTTAGAATATAAACAAACATAATATAATAACTGTATTTCCCGAAGGATACGGATGTGTGTTAATTACCTTATTCTACGTATCTTGTAAGTGTTCTTCTCCATAGAAATCTACGCTTTGGAACGTGCAAATACCTTCATCTTTTGTTATGACTGACCGACTTTGATAACAATTCAGAAGTGCCTCTAGAAGGCTTAATTTAAAAAAATGCTTTGAGTTTGAGTTCAAGACAAAATGACAGCCTTTATATGATGAGTGCATCGACAATTAAAAAAAACCGGCGAAGTGCGAGTCGGACTCGCACATGAAAGGTTCCGTACCGTAAACTGAAAAAAAACCGTGTTTTTTTGGGTTTTGATTTGGGCTGTATCTCATGATCGTATAAAAAATATCTGTAATAATTTAAAAATTAAAAGGGGCTGCCCCATTTAAGGGGGAAAGCCCCCTTTAATTTTAATTTATTACAATTTTTATTATTTGTTGTTATAGCAGCAACAGAAATACACATTCTGTGCCAATTTCAAGAGATACAACCCGCTGACAGATAGACGTACACCGTAGTCTTAGTAATAGGGTCCCGTTGGTTACCCTTTGGGTACGGAACCCTAAAATCCGACCCAGTGCGAGTCGGGCCACGCGCCAGTTGGGGTTCCGTAGCCCGTATTTCACCTAAGTATTTTTTTTTTGTATTTTGTACGAAATTTAACAAGTAGAAACCTTTTATAAGATGGGCGACTATTACTACTTGCTCGCGTTCGTGACTGTACCAACACTATACTGGGTGTTTTTACTGATAGGTGGGAGTCCCTCATGCTGCAAAGGTGGGTGCGGCTTCATGCCGTAAAATAATTTTATTGGCAATACTATCATTAGCTCTTAAGTACATTGTTACTAACAAAATATGGACTTGGTCTGAAATAAATGTTTATTATTATTATTATTACTCTAAAACAAACAGAGCTAATTTAGCCGTGATAGATTTCCTTTTAATTTCGTTATATTCACTACTGCCGTGATTTTTTTCACATATCAAAAAGCAACCATTTTGCTAGAGTGTAATGAGCAATTTAAAATTTAATTTTACGCAAACGAATCACTGAATAAAAAAATGGTTTTCACAGACCCGAATATTTTTGAATGGCCTACTCAACGATACCCCACACCATGGAATAGACGAGCAAAAAAATAATCCTCATTTTACTTGTACAGGAGGTAAGTACACTAAACATTTTTATTTCATTGTTTTGTTTTATCACAGTGTCGGCGTAATTAATATGTATATCCATGCAAAATTATATATCCATGCTTTTTAGTACTGAGAGGTTCTGACCTAAGCTGCGGACGGACGGACGGACAGGCGGACATGGCGAAAGTATAAGGGTTTTTTTTTTGTGGGGTGGGAAATCATTCAATGACTTCTCCCGCTCTGGGTGGAGCGGGAGGGTGTGTCAGACTCTTACTGACTAAAACCCACCCCTATTCCTTCCCTGCCCGAGTGCCCAGGGGTGCGGTAACTCATTTTCAGAATTTATCCGCTACCCCTAGGCATGCAGGCACCGGCCACGATGGGCCCCGTCAGTAGAGGCTGACACTAATCTCGTTGAGGCGCGCGTGGAACACTACGCACCGTCGACTCACGTGCCTGGTGCTGATCGTACGGCGAGCTACCCTGCTCGGCGTCCGCAGTCTCCGCAGGCCCGGGTAAAGTATAAGGGTTCCTTGTTTACTACGGAACCCTAAAAATTATATGTAATTTTGACAATCGCTAGCTACGGTAAAATGTCACTTTGTCTAGAGCCTCTCATGTATAGATATTATGTATTATGTATATAGCTAGGAGCTCTCTATGTCATAGAAAACAGCTGCTTACGCACACAGAAACAAGCGCACATGAATCAGACACACATTCAAGACAACCCGACTTGGTGACCAAAACTATAGTTGTAACTAATATTTACTCAAGTAAGTTTTCCAAATAGCCTAGGGAATAAACGTCGTCTAAAATAAAACGGTTTTGTGTGCAGAAAGCCAAATTGAACGGACAGGAATGTTGACAGCTTGACTCCATTACCAACAAGTTTCAGTCTCGAAGGGTAGCTAAGCTAGAAACTTAGAAGTGTTTTCGGTTTTCTAGAAAGTACTTTCAAAAGTTTCAACGATAAAGGTTATTTGTGTGGGATTGTAAAAAGATGGCACAAATGGAGGGACCCTTTTTTCGTTCGATAGGCCCGCGTATGACCATTATTTCATTTTGAAACTGTATTAAAGATTTTCGTTGGTGAATTACATAATGGTTCCCACCTATGAAATTGGCGTTTTTTTTCTCATAAATAGAGAACCTCGTCACTTCTATGAATTAAAATATTCATCAATTGCTATCAAGCAATTAATCAAAATACAAAAAAAAAAAACAAAATTAATGCAATTATTTTTTTTATCATTTTTTTTTTTGGAGAATATCAATTCTATCGAATAATGACCATCATAGACAACTGCCAATAGTAAAAAAAACATTATTACTTATAGTTTTATACAAAAAGAAAACCTTAAAAATTACTCCTTTTTTTGTTAGCAGAAATGAAACCACTATTTGTTTTAACTTAGCCAAAACTTATTTTTGTTGCTTAATCTAAGTAGCATACGTTATCTTAGTTTTTAAACATTATTGCATAAATTTTTTAAAACATTAGTGTTAAATAAATTAAGAAAATGTTAGTACGAAAAATGTAACTTCTTTAAAATTCTCCTTACAAAACGCTGATTTCATAGCTAGACACACACCTAGGCTGTGACATAGTCGCTTCATAGAATTCAGGTATGTTTTCTTTTAAATTATTATTGGTAATATCATTGACAAGACCATTAATGATGCGATGCTTAGGAGAGGCCTATATCCAGCAGTGGACGTATTTCGCCTGATGAAAATTAAGGACAGTAGATTTATTGTAATACAAGGGGTGAAAAGTTTCAGGGGGGCAGTAAGGGGAACCTTAACCATTGCAGCTACATGAAAAGGGTCTTGAAAGATTATCCATATTTTTTCGTGAAATTTTGATCCCAATTCAGAGATTTTCAAAAAAATGTATAGTTAGTAAGAAAATGGCTATTTTACACAAAACCTTTTTATGGTGACAAAAACTTCTATGGGACTAACCCAGGTTTTGCAACTTCTGACGTTTGTAGTACAAACGTCAGAAGTTGCAAAACAACTAGTCAGAAATCGCTAAAAAAATTCCCTTACATCTTTTAAGAAGTGAAGAGTATTAGAAACAGGATCGATTGTCATCAAAAAATGTTTTGTGTTAAATCAAATCAAAATTTCACGAAAAATTATGGATAGTCTACTAAGACCCTTTTCATGTAAAGTCTCCATCCTGTATAATATATTAAGCTGCCATTGTTTATACAGGGTGTAAAAAGACACATCACATAGCCGTTAACTACGCATACTGTACGTCTAACAAAGTAGCTTTCCGCAAAAATTGTTGCTGGGCAACGACTTTTATTTTTAGGTATGAAAAAAAAACAATTTTTTATTGCGCACAATGTAACGAGAACCCAGGCAAATGGAATTAAACCACGCCTCTTCGCTCTAAGCCACGTAGGTACTTGTCGGATACGTTTGATATTCATTGCGTTTTTGTAACTGCAAATGCGTAATTTCGAAAAAAAATCGAAAATTCAGGTAATGTTTGGTTGGAAAAAGTTTAGTAATAACACTTGGAATTCATTTTCGTAAAAATGTAAAAAAAAATTGCGACTTTGACCTTCAATATCTCAGGTATAGAGTAGTGGAAAAAAATTAACCAAATAATGGGTAGAATATGTGGCTTTCGGCTTCGGAAACTGTCTTTTTAAACCCGATACAAGTCTCCCATGTATGAGCGTATGAGTCCTATAATAGTGTTAATATTCTACACTATTCATAAATCTAATATGCAGTGAAATATCTTTTGAATATGAAATTCTGCTGAACTAACTAGTTGCTATTCAAACCAAAAACAAAACTATTCAGCTAATTAAATGCCACGCAAACTGAATACTTAACTACGTGTTGATTAAGTTCAAAATACCTCTTTGTGCTTATATTTGTATCTTTATTGGATGTATAATTACAATTTTGCGGTATGTTTGTTCTGGCCCGACCCAACCCAATATTAGCAGATACTTTTGGGGTTTCCGTGCAACTTCCAAGGCTTTGTCCCAGTTTCCTCCAAGTGTTTTTCAGTGGTGTCGGCACCCAACTTTGTGAATATTGGTATAATTTTGGTACGGCAAAACAGTGATTGTTGGAATTTGCACAATTCACGTGGCAGGTGATTTATCTGAATTTGCCTGTCCTACTAATATTATAAATGGATGTTTGTCACTCAATCACGCCAGAACGGCTGGACGGATCTGGATGAAATTTGGCACAGATATAGATTATAGTCTGGAACTAGCTTCTGCCGGCGGAACTAGTAATTGCGCCGTTATAAACTTTCAATCCCTTTATCAACCCATTTTTTTTTTGTGGTGGGTTTGGGTAATCGTCCAATGACTTCTCCCTGCTCTGGGTGGAGCGGGAGGGCGTGTCAGACTCTTACTGACTAAAACCCATCCCTGTTCCTTCCCTGCCCTGAGTGCCCAGGGGCGAGGCAACTCTTTCGAATTTATCCTCAACCCCCGGGCAGTTTATCAACCCCTTAAGGGTTTAATTTTGAAAAAATCCTTTCTTAGTGGACCTACCTACTCTTCACAAATAACACATCCTCCAAATTTCATGTCTGTAGGACCATCGTAGGACCAGCGGTTTAAGCTGTGCGTTGATATATCAGTCAGTCAGTCAGTTAAGACTTTGAATTTTATAATACAGACTAGCTTCTGCCAGCGGCTTCGCCCGCGTGGAATTACTTTCAACCCTCACTTTAACCCCTTAGGGAATGAACATTAGAAAAAAAGCCCTTCCGCTCCACCTAGAGCGCGCGAAGTCATAGGATGATTTCCACACCCAGAAAAAAAAGGGGGTTAATTCTCAAAAACCCTTTCTTAGTGCTGTTTCTTACCTGCCATGAAATTCAAAATTTCACGTTCCTAGTCCCAGTAGTTTCGGCTGTGCGTTGATATGTGAGTCAGTCATTCATTCAGTTTCTCCTTTTATATATACAGAGTGTAACGGAAAGGTGTGGTCATATTTTAAGAACCGGTTCTGCCCATGGAAATGAACAACATTCTCTAAGAAAAAATAAAAAATCCAAAAACAAGAAAATATATCTTTTCATACAAAGTTATCATCTGCTGATCAATATTTGTATGGGAGGTAATTTTTTTTTTTAATTTCCTCAGGTTTTCTCGAAAAAAGTTGTTCATATCGATGAGCAGATGCAGTTCTTAAATTAGGACCACACCTTTCCGTTACACCCTGTATAGATAGATTAATAACACATAGGATTTTTTTATCTCACGAGCATGTTCCCTTGTGATAATATTCGATTTTCATGCGGGCGAAGCTAGTAAGTAGTTAACGTCCATCTTGTTTATACGTACTCGTATAAACAAGATGGACGTTATAAACAAGATGGACGTTAACTTACTTTATTTTGCTACTATTGCTTATGATATTAATCTCCGTAAGTTGCTTTTCGGTAAACGTCAATGAATGAAAAATTATTTCGTTATTTTCTTCCATTTCTTCCACTGGTTAAAAAGTAGGTATACATGACAGTTATTAATAAATTATTTTCCTGTAAGGTTTCGATACCACGTAATTTACTAATAAATAGAAAGAAGAAGTTTTCAGGAAAATTATAGCTTATATGTATGTAAAGAAGTATTTTATCGCAATAAAATTAAAAAAAAAATAAGTAGTCTCTCTTTTTCCATAAAAGCCAGCAAAACCAAATTAAATTCCCTTTGTGTGGCTATTTAAAGTATGTACTCGACAACTTTTTTGATTGGGTTTGCTAGAGAAACGAAACAAATATTTAAAAAATTCAGTATACATGTGGGCCTATCTAAATTAAATAAAGCCTCGTATGGCACTCAAAGGACCCAATCATCACGGTTGATAAATACATGACGCTTTTTCATATTTTACTCCCAATATTTACAAAGCCAGCCAATCAAAAGGCGACTTTCAAAAGGCTCAAATAACGCCATTAAAAACGTCCAATTAATTCAATATCGGGCCAAAAACACATATGGCTCACAAAAAATGCAGTGAAACGGATGTTGCACAGGGTTTTTTGCAGTTTAAAATGATAAAAGGCGGCGCGGTGTTTCCCCCTCTCTAATTGGCCGACGTCGCCCCCACTAATTCTGTTACGTCTAATGGCTGCCTCTCGGTCTGTGTACTAACAATTACGCTGAATTACAGTCTCTAATGTCATATCTGCGTATTGTCTTGGGAAGTTTATTGTGCCCTTTGTTGCGGGTTCAAAGGTTTGTATGGAGATTGGTATACGATTTTGTGATAAAAGTGTTTCGAGGTAATTACTGGTGGTGATAATGTAAGGTGTGGGTTTCAACGTTTTGGGAACACATTCATTGTGCGTACAGCTTGAGGAGTCGAATTCCCTGCCAGAGTCTGTGTTTTCTGATAGCTACAAACTGGAAGTCTTTAAGTCAAGAGTGAATAGGTTACTTCTAGGCAAGTGTGCTCCATTTTCGACCACATCATCGCTTACCATCTGGTGAGATAGTGGTCAAACGCGAACCAATTAATGATAAAAACTCCTTTGATAATTAATGTAGGGTTTGACAAGTTCTTAGCTCAATATATCTAAGACAAAATTTAAAAAGCAAGAATGCATTTATCTAGACTTCCATTGTAAATTTTCTGTCTCCACCTACGTCAAACAACATTATTTAGTTTTGTTTGCTGTCTCTTGGGAAATTATTCGTGTATTGTATTGGGTTCTCACCTATGAAATTGGCGTTTTTTTTTCTAACAAATAGAGAACCTCGTCACTTCTATGAATTAAAATATTCATCAATTGCTTGATATTTTATCGAATAATGACCGTCAACTGCCAATAGTAAAAAAAAACCTTATTACATATAGCTTTACACAAAAATAAATCCTTAAAAATTACTCCTCTTTTGTTAGCAGAAATGAAACCACTATTTGTTTTAACTTAGCCAAAACTTATTTTTGATGCTTAATCTAAGTGGCATACGTTATCTTAGTTTTTAAACATTATTGCATAAAAGTTTTAAAACATTAGTGTTCATAGTTTTTAAATAAATTAAGAAAATGTTAGTATGAAAAATGTAACTTTTTTTAAATTCTCCATACAAAACGCTGATTTCATAGGTGGGGGGGAGCTAATTTAGTAAATTTCAAAATATTTGGACTAAAGACACTTATTTGTCCTAATATTATTATATTCGTTTATTCATCTTCCTTACTTATTTAATACATTTTAAATTTAACTGGAAAAGTATTTAAAACAAGCATTTAAAAATGTAAATTAATTATTATTATTAAAGCCATTTATTTGTCTTTAATATTTATTTTATTGTCCTGATATATCGCTCCGTAATTAACCCTAAATTTGACCATTAATCATTTCTTTACTAACGATGTCTCAATAAGTCCACCTCAATTACTTTCGTGTCGAACCATCGTCCATTGCCTTCACAGCCATTAAAAATACCGGTTGGATTAAATCTTAACCGTCGTACAGCTACTGGAAAACTTTCTTTGAAGACTATCTTAACGTTTTGAGAACCTGATAGAAAACTAAATATTCAGATTTTGAAAAAAAAAAAACAGTATGCAAAATGGAGAATCTACACGAAAATGCTTTTTATTTACATCGATATTCGATATCGATATGTTATCCGTGGAAGTGGATTGTACTGTAACCGTCATTATACTTAATTTAATGTTATACAGGCTGTAAAAGACACATCACAGAGCTGTTAACTACGCATACTGTACGTCTAACAAAGTAGTTTTACGCAAAACTTATTGCTGGGAAAAGACTTTCATTTTTAGGTATGAAAAATAAAACTATTTTTTATTCCGCGCAATGTAACGCAAACACAGGCAAGTGGAGTTAAACCCCGCCCCTTCGCTCTAAGCCACATAGGTACTTGGTCGGATACGTTTGGTATTCATTGCGTTTTCGTAACTGCAAATTCGTAATTTCGAACAAAAAAACCGAAAATTCAGGTAATGTTTGTTTAGAAAAAAGTTTAGTAATAACACTTAGAATTCATTTTCGTAAAAAAGTAAAAAAAAAAATTGTGACTTTGACCTTCAATATCTTCGGAACCAGTGGTTTCCCAGGTCTATACCTGGGAAACCACTCTCTCTAGTGGAAAAAAATGATCCAAATAATAGGTAGAATATGTGGATTCGGCTTCAGAAACTGTCTTTTTACACCCGATATTTATCACTGAACAATTGTTTGTCTTACCAAATAAATAAAATAAAATAAAAAAGACATGCTCGCGCTTGACCACTATCTCACCTGATGGTATGCGATGATGTGGTCAACAATGGACCACGCTTGCCTAGAAGCAACCTATTCACTCTTGCCTTAAATACCCCCAGGTGATTGCTATCGCAATTCGCAAAATCCGTTCCCATACATTTCGTGCACTACTCCGTCTCAAAAACCCATCCTGTATTATCAGGGTTCCTAATAGCACACAATAAATGCTCACCCCTATGTATAAATAATAAATGTTTACTTGAATGAGTCATTAGCGTGTAGCCATCGAATAACTAACAAGACGAGTACTCACTGCTTTTCGAATTATCTTCCTTGAATATTTTATTAGCCACCACATTCATACACTACTTAACGCATGACAAAAATATCCTGACACACGGGAAAACATGGAACTTAACTTGGATGTATGAGGTTTTGAAGTATCTTTTCTTGGTACTAGCGCCGCCACGAGATCCATTTTACACTGGTCGGTCCTAGTAAGTTGTACAGCTGTTAAAAGCGTTTCCTTGTTATATTTTCAGTGGAATACATCAGAATTGCGATGTTAAATACTGAAATATGTACTTTAAGTTGTGCATAATTCAGTTTACTCCCCAGAACTCATCTATTTTTGTGATTTTAGTTCCTTTGTGGTTATAAATGGTTCCGTCTATTTAATTTTTCTTTGAAACTTCAGCAGAGTTTTTTTTTAAAACCTTGATAGGGTCGTGCTTGACCACTATCTCACCTGATGGTTGCCTAGAAGTGGCCAGGCAGTGCAGGTAGTGGCAGCTAGGGAGTGGAATTCCCTGCCGGAGTCTGTTTCCTGATAGCTACAACCTGGGAGTCTTTAAGTCAAGACTGAATAGGTAACTTCTAGGCAAGCGTGCTCCATCTTCGACCACATCATCGCTTACCATCAGGTGAGATAGTGGTCAAACGCGTGCCTATCAACGATAAAAAAAAAACCTATTCATCATGGCTTCCATGTTTTAATGTCATTTGAAGTTTTAGATGAAAATGTTTTGTGAAATTGCAAAATTGAAGCATGAATTAGAATTTAAAACAGTTACTTAGTCTGAATAAAAAATAACAGTCGTTACGGATGTCAAAATCGGCAAGTCAAAAGTTTATTATCCAGTCTCAGCAAGGAGTATCATGTTAACCAGTAACTGGCTTGTGGAGAGGTCAGACAGGCAGCCTTAAAACATCTTGAGAAAGCCGGCAAGACCGGGGCTCGTCTGGGCCGATGCCTGCCTGGGGTCGCGGATAAATTTGAAATAGAGTTACCGACGCCCTTGGTACAGGCAACTGAAGGAACACTGGTGCGTTTTAGTCAGTAAAAGCCTGTCACGCCCTCTCGCTCCACCCAGAGCGATGAAGTCATTGGATGATTTCTAACCCTCCAAAAAAAACCGGTTAATTGCGAATTTAACTCGCACACGAAGAGTTCCGTACAAACTTTATTATTTGTTGTTATAGCGGCAACAGAAATACATATTCTGTGAAAATTTCAACTGTCTACCTATCACGGATCAAGAGATACAGCCCGCTGACAGACAGACCGACAGCGGAGTCTCAGTAATAGGGTCCCGTTGGTTACCCTTTGGGTACGCAACCCTAAAAAGACCTAGAACCATTTGTTGATATTTGTAACATTCACCAATCCGCACTGGGCTTGTGTGTTAATTATAGCCTACTGTCTCTCACATAGAGGTGGGATGTGTCCCAGCAGTAGGACCACCATAGGCTGATTATGAGTATGCTTTTGCAGATAGGTAGTCGCTCCATGTAAAATACGAGATAATAGCAGTGATGGCCCAGTGGTAGCGGCTACGACTTCAAAGTTTTTAGTCGTGGGGTCGAACCCAGACAAGCGCTATACTTTCTGTAAATTATTTCATAACCACTGCTCTCAAAACGGTGAAGGAAAACATCGTGAGGAAACCGGCATGTCCTAGAACCAAAATTCGAAGACATGTGACATCCATCAACTCGCATTGGGGCCGCGTAGTGGACTACGGCCCACACTACTCTTAGAGTGGAGGCTTGTTATGTTGTGGGAACATCATAGGCTGTTTATGTTATTATGCTATGCCATGTAAAATATTGGTATTCACCTGTATTCGGTCAGACTGAAAACTGATCCCAACAAGATTGAAAAAAGGCTGGACAGATGAATACTGAGTATATTTTTGAAGCACGAAATAGAAAAAACAAGTGGAAGTGCCAATGCAGCTATCCGGCATGTATCACAATTATGCGGAAAAAATTGAATTTATTGTTCATACAAAACTAAGACTTATTACAACTGACGTAGAAAGTTATTATTTTACATATTGCCTCATAATTGTAACACACGCCGGATAGCTGCGTGGGCACTTCCACTTGTTTTTTCTATTCCGTCGTCTGGAGAGTGATCTAGCTTAACAGACCCGACTTCTTAATATTAATTTAAATCATCGATCTGAATTTTGATTAAGAAGGTACTTATCAAAGATTTCTTATCAAAAGAATTATAAGGAGATGCTAAGTACAGTAAATTGAAGGACGCCTCTTGATGAAGCCCTCGTTTTTAATATAATTAAATTAAAATCTGTAAGCAATGTAATTTAATGAAGCTACTGAGTTGTTTAGAGCAGAGAGTTATGAAGTTGCGAAATATAACTGAAGTGGCGTTAAGAAAACAGATAATTAAAATTGCCGAAAATCACGATGGAAATAAGTTAATAGCAAAAAACATTTTCAACCGACATCAAAAAGGAGGTTCTCAATTCGTCTATATGTTTTTTTTTTGTACGTTTGTTACGCGTTATCTCCGCCATTTGTGAATAAATTTTGATGATTCTTTTTTTGTCTGGTAGGGCATACTTCAGAGGTGACCATATAAATTTTACCGAAAATAATTCAGCACTTTTTGAAAAAATCAACATAAAATATATGTATACACAGACGACGTTTTGGTTGTCTCCAAATGTTCAAATGCCGTGATAGTGGTGTTATCCATTCGGGCACTTTAATATTTAGTTTTGCTTCTGGTGTACAACAACAATAAAAAAGTAAATAAAAAAAAACTGAGGAGTGAAAAATAAAAAACTCTTTTCAAAAAATACAACCGACTTCTAAAAATTGCAAAATAACTTTAATTTCGGAAGTCGGCGTCAAATAACGAAGAAACGAAAAATATATAAACACCGACTTCCGAAATTAAAGTTATTTTGCAATTTTTAGAAGTCGGTTGTATTTTTTGAAAAAAGTTTTTTTTTAAACAAGCATTTAAATTCGTACACAAAGTTTCGTGTCTATGCTGTTGACTGTTTAAAAGTTCCTATATCTGGAGCTAATCTTGGATGTCTATTCAGGAAATGCTTACCATAAATATTGTCTAGGTGTAAAGTGCTCCTCAAGACAAATCAATTGAGCCCAGACTCGATGGGTTTATCTTGTTTCGTTCAGAAGTTCCTATGGCCACCTGCCGTCTCCATGATCAGACCAGCTCCATGGTACCATATCATTGTAGTGTCACCGAAGATACATAAGTATATCAAATTTGAGTCCAATCGGACTTCGGGAAGTGGGTCTAATTTGAGTTGCCAGATTCCACCCGAACGTACATTGCAAGTTAATTAAATGCATTGTTATCGTCCTTAACTAACTTGTAAAAATTCAACTCCGTAGGATAAGAGTAAGTGGTTCTAATTCAGCTTGTAAGATTTGACCCGAACAAACATTACAGGTTAAATAAATGCTTGGAATAAATAAGTTTACGGTTTTTTTTTTAATACTTTTATACCGGCTATCACACCCACAACTTTGTGTCCGTGCTGTTCAGCATTGAAGAGTTATTTTATCTGGTACTAATCCTTTTTTTTGGGGTGGTAAATCATCCTATGACTTCTCCTGCTCTGGGTGGAGCGGAAGGGCGTGTCTGACTTTTACTGACTAAACCCCACCCCTGTTCCTTCCTTGCCTGAGTGCCCAACGGCGCGGTAACTCTGTCACTAATTTATCCGCGACCCCTTTGCATGCATGCATCGGCCATGACGGGCCCTGTCATTGGTGGCTGACATGTATTTGAGGCGCGCGTGGAACACTACGCGACGTCGACTCTCGGGCCTGGTGCTGATCGGATGGTGAGCCACCCATTACTCGCCATCCGCAGGCCCGCGTCTACGGTAGCCGGAGATTGTCTCGCAACCCCCGACGGCCAGGACGTCTCTTGCGGCGGCTGCGGCTGTGGGCATGAGGGCGACTCCTTCGCGTGCATTATTGTTTCGCAGAAGGAGGAGACTTCTTCCCATTCCCTCTCGCTCCGTACCATGACCGGAACCAGGGCTGGGCGTGACAGGTCAATCGCCTCCACGAGGACACGGCGGGCACGGGACAAGCAGGGCAGATCTCCACCGTATACTCCACGGTGTCCTCTGGGCGATCCGCACAATGGTGACACCCGGGCGTTATTTGGAGCTAATCCTGGATGTCGATTTAGGTCATGCTTACCAGAAATGCATTGTCATCGTACTGAACTAATATGTAAAAATTCAACACCGTAGGATAAGAGAAAGTGGTTCTATAAATTCAGCTTTCAAGATTTAACCCGAACAAGCAAACATTACAAGTTAAATAAAAGTTTTTACAAAGCAACATAGGAACAAACTCGAGTACTGCCAAAGATCCACGGAACGAAGCATGATAGGTACTAGTAAGGTAGACCGAATTAGAAACGAGGATTTGAGAGCCAGAACAAAAGTGACCGATATCCTGTCCAAAATTGACCGGCAAAAGTGGAGATGGACTGGCCATATGATGAGAGAACACCGAGAGAAATGGTGTAAAATCGTAACTGATTGGTACCCTTGGACTTACAAACGGAGCAGAGGAAAACAGAAAAGGAGATGGGAGGACGAGCTAAAGCTTACAGCGGGTCCTAACTTGAGGAGAGTGGCTCGTGATAGATCACAGTGAAAATTGCTAGAGGAGGCCTTTGCCAAGAGGCATGCTGAATTGAGAGACTTACTTTAAATAAAAAACTGTAAAAACCCAAAATAATTCAGAATAAAGGGGCATATTATTGTTATTATAAAAGCTTTTAAAATTAAAATGTAGTTTTAGTTTGTTTGTCAAAACGCTTATCGCTAAATATTGTGAAAATAATAAACCCGTTTTGTTTAAAAAATCCATCGCTTGTGAATTGAAGGCGCATTCATTTTAAAGCCCCAAATAAGGCACGAGCCATAGCTCCTAAACTTTATTAATTAAATATTCCGTAACAAAACGCGAGAATTTGGGCCATAACCCTCCAGTACTGTGTCTCAAAATGGAATGGAACAAACAACCCTTAGCGCTGGTCATTAAACGGGTACATTGGTACCAGTGGAAATACACTCGACGTTTTACGGGTTTACATTACAGCAAATAAAAACTCGCTGTACGAGACCACTGGGAGCCAAAAAATAAATTCCTAGCTACAAAAAGAAAATTAAACTTTGCACTATTAGAATTTATGAAAAATATTACCCCATCTAAGTTAGAGCAGCGCTTAAAGTTACTTGAAGCTAAATATAGTACAGTTGGAATAAAAAGTACATGCGAGGAATACTTCCTATTCGATTTTTGTAAAACCTATACAAGTTTTCTTATAATTCTATTTTAAAAAAAGTACAAAAATACCAGTTGCTCGCTTTACGCCGCAAATTAC
Source organism: Polia nebulosa (assembly GCA_951329385.1). NCBI lineage: Eukaryota > Metazoa > Arthropoda > Insecta > Lepidoptera > Noctuidae > Polia > Polia nebulosa. Next base: position 27,142,349 of record OX589591.1, on the reverse strand, counting down.
AACAACAAAAGAGGTTTATGTATAACTAGAGACTGTAAATATGTAGGTTTATTGGTATATTCTCCCACTACACTGATAATAATTACTACTAACCTTGCAAGTAATAATAAATATCATGGTTATAAAAATCTGTTTGCGGTTAGCAATAACTGCTACGATAAATTGCTACGGCGTAGACCTCGTAGCTCTTTGCTACGAGGACGCCACGGATTATCGTTTGCAGCAGAATTGGAAATAAAAACAAGAGTTAGTTTTCATTTTAATAAATAATAATAAAATCAAAGAGATTTGTTTTTATTTCTTTTTGTTAAGAGCGGTGAGGTATTATCAAGGACAGTGAAAGCGTAGTACGTTGACCCTGCGTTTTCCTGGTGTATAGAGAGTTAGATGTAGATAAAATATCATATTTGGCGTATTTTGTTAATAAACATAATTTAATTTAAGGCAAATGAAGATTTTCTCGAAACAGAATATTTAAAAACTTAATTTATTCAAATAATTATGATAACAAATACTGACAGTATTTTTAAACGTAATTATTTAACATTTTAAAACCAGCATAAATGTGTAAGCCGTTAATATGGTATAAATTCATTATTCTTTCCACAAAACTGTTCAACTATTTATTTCGAAATATCAACATTAAAAAAAACAATAGTAATCTGTAACAGATGTACTGAAAATTATACAACCGAAAAATAAATTGGTGACGAAGCCACCATCCATTAACCGTTTCCATTACGATAAATAATATTAGACAACATTTTACTGAAACCGAAGCAAAAACACGTGCCAATCCTCCCTGAAACATAAAATATCTTATCGCTTACCTTGAATTATCGCCTTCTTCTTAAACCCACATGTCTTATAAAAACACTGGTCGAATAGAAGAAAAAAATTAAACGTCAAGCATTGACAAATGTCAATAGGGTTCTTAAAATTTCAAAAATGGAATGACTAGTGATGTGACGTCGTGAGTCGGAGACGCGTATCGTTCGGTACGCGGCGCGCGGGGCACTGACCAACACTGGCTGCGCCGCGTCGCCCGCTGCGAACAACGCGCGAAAACCTTAAAGATGGCGGAGGGGAGACGGGTGAGTAGGCAGAATAGGGGATGTCTTTGCTTTGTTGTTTTGTTTACTGGGTTAGTAGAAACAGTGGGGTTGAGAAATGTGGTGCGATATGTTGCGCATTTTGGTGTTAAAATCTGTACAAATACATATTTTAAGGGAGGGTTTTTAAATAATCATTCAATATTACTTCAGGACGAACTTGACCGTATATTTTGCCATGTCATTGCCATGACCATGCTTCCAGTGATCTAAATTGATTAAAGTAAATTAAAGAGAGGAATTTTGGATGTGGGCAGTAATCTCTGGAATTGCTGAAGTGTGTTAGAAAATTCAATTCACTGATAGAAAGTTACACTCTTGCACGGCTCCTGTGGCTCGTGTGCGTTGCTGCGGAAGCAAAGTCGCGGTAAAGTTAATATTACTATGAATTGGCAAGCTTATAAAGTCTACTCTTAGAATTACGGAAACAATAAAATTGGGTGCAAAAACAAGTAACATAAATTGTCGAAAAAAAACGGTCCAATCTATACTAATACTATCAGGAAGTAACATAGGCTTCTTTTTATTCCGGGAAAAATAACAGGTCCCGCGGGATAGGTCACGGGAGCGAAGCCCTGATCAAAGTTCTAGTGTCAAATATATTTGTCAGACACAAAGGTTTAACAAGATAGATTGATTTTTATAGAGCAGCCACAAATCAGCATGTCCCATTTTTTACTTCTTTCTCACTCGTTTTCGTCCCCTCTGTCCATCTACATAATCTGTGTCCCCCGCCCATCCGGGCGCGCGGGTGTACTCGATACGTCCCTACGTCCCAGCACCCGGAAGCTTGCGCGCCCTTTACGGACCTTTGTTTCAGCCAACAGCCTCTGCCAATTATAATGTCTCATCGTTCAACTGTTCAACGTAAAACCCTACGCACAGTTCATTTTTTAATTTCCTTTCAGCAATGAGGATTTATTTCAAATGTACGAGTATTTAAGGGTAAATGATGTTAGTCATTTTTAACCGACTTCGAAAAAGGAGGAGGTTCTATGTTCGACTGTGTGTATGTTTTTTTTATGTATGTCCACCCATTTCTCTGTCAGTTGTGAACCAATTTTCAAAATTATTTTTTATCCAAAAGAATATACTCCCGAGGTGGTCCATATCAATTTTATTGAAATTGCTTCAGCGCTTTTTAAAAAACCGAACAAAAACGAAAAATATGTATACGTAGATGACGTTTTGGTTTCCTCCAATTACTAGTGAATGTTTAAATTCCACGTTCCATGTTATTGGGGTTTTTAGTTCTAGTTTTTACAACAAAAAAGTTAAAAATAAAAATGACAAAAAAAAACAACAGACTTCCAAAAAAGAAAATAGACTAAAAATTTAAAAATAACTTTAATTTCGGAATTCGGTGGCAATTAACGAAGAAATAAAATACAAACACCAACTTCCGAAATTTACTTATTTTTAAATTTTTAGTGTATTTTCTTTTTTGGAAGTCGGTTGTTTTTACAAGCTTTATTTAACTTGCAAATTTATTTCGGGTCAAATCTTGGAAGCTGAATTGGTAGCACTTGCTCTTATCCAACGGAGTTGAATTTTTACTTGTTTTTTCAGTTCCGATGAATTTATAAGATTGTTTAAAAAAAATACTATTTTTAGATTTTGAATATTCGAAATTCGAGAAAGCCAAAAGAAATGAGATGCTCCTTTGTTCTGGCTTAGTCAAATTTAAGAAAGAACCTTTCCCAAATTCGTTAACCAAACATTTATGGTAGCCAAATAACTTACCATTTCTGAAGAGTTTTATTATTTGGTTACCTAATAAACTAACAGATCCTGGCGGAACTAGTAAACTTGTGATAATTTATTTCCAAAAGAATTCTACTTACAATAAGAATTCGTAGAGAACCTATTTTAGCACAATTAAAAGTAGGTAAATAAAGGCTTTTAAATCTCTTCATAACACCGTTTTCTCGAAGTTAAAGAAAACATTTTTCCAATTTTTCTGTTTCAGAAACAACGTAAACCCATTAAAAGTTTCAGAATGTCAATCACAAGATAATTCGAATATAACAGGAAAAACGGCAGAAAATATTACCGTTTTTGTTTACAAAATTTTTTCCTCTGAAACCAATCAGTAACCCGTCAAAGACAATAAAATATCGCGGAATACTTTTCCGATCACTCTATTATCGTTTATCATCGACCATAGACTGCCAGACTCTATAAATTCGATGTTCGAACGACTTTATGATAACAAAAGACTTGACCAATCAAACTTACTGCTTCCCGTAATCTTTTCCACCTGTACTATTTCCATCTCTTTCTTACATAACGTGTTGAAGGGAGATAGAAATAGTTCTGTTGAATGTAAGGTTTATACCGATTGAGATGGGAATAGAAAGGCTTTTGCTCGGAATCAAAGCCTCGCCGGACTGAAAGTTTCTACAATAACTGTCAAGGCATAATAACGAAGCCATTGGGGGAAGTTTGTTCGTTAATGTTGCCAACGATGAAAATGTTTAATTTATGTAGGTCCCTAATAAATCTCTGGAGTCATTAATATCGATGTACATGTGGGTTTGAATGGAGGGATCCTATTGATGGATGTGGAGCACTGGATCTGTTCGGTGATAAATGTCACTCGTTGTAAATTATGACGGCAAACGAATATGGGAGTGTACTTTTTTACCGTTTCTTTTCTCGAACAGAAAAATATGTGTCTATTTTACGGTTTATTGGTTCATCCTTCCGCAGGATGTGAGATCTAATTTCGTCAGATTATTATTAATGTACAGGATGTCAGTCAACCACTCAACGCCCATCGGTGGATTGGCAGTATCCCAAAATCATTATTAAAGGTCGATGTTTGTTTATTTCGAAATAAAGATATTTATCTTATAGCCCTGATTTATATGTTTATTTATAGCGACACTTGGGGGAGGCCTGTGCTGTGTGAAGCTGATATCATAGTGATGATTATATTATAGATCTATTTCATGGCATATCCTGTGACATTTAGAGACTGTGCTGTGATAAAAGCTGTGCAATGCGTCATGGATTAATATTAAATTTTAAATTGTATTGTTCTTTCAGCTACTAAATTATAGATCTATAATAAAGTGCGAAGTTCGACGGCTCACTTTTACCGCGCTGCCATTAGCACTTCGCACTTATGGGGTGCAAATCGGAAAATAAAAAGATAAAGTTTTTCAAACTGTATCGTGTGACATTTCAAATAAAAATGCATATTGTGAGGGTCTCCAATGTATTTTTTTCATAATTTTAAAATAAATACTTTTAAAGTTATTTGTGAAAATAGATAAAAATTGACTATTATCTCCAAAACGACTGAGTATAAAATTTAAAAAAAAAATACAGAATATAGGTCTTTACTTAAACATTACAGGAAAACATAGAAGTCTATGGCTTAAAGAAAAATATTTAATTTCTATGATTAATTATAAGGTATTTATTTATTAGTAAAAACTCAGGCAGTACTTTAAGTTAAGCTTAAACTTGTGAGAGATTCCCGAATTTCCGCAACATCAAAACTTTACAGAAAGCGACGTGCTTCTCTCTTGAAACTAGGTATTAAAAGTAGTTGTATAAGCCTCCGATTCCGAAAGTTTTGGAGCGACGGATAAACTCGAGCTATCAATCAAGATTTGAGCACCCATCAAAGTTGTTGCCTGTGGCAATATAACCTATTACAGAGGGTATTGCGAAGCGGCGATGGGAGCCCTACTATCGGGATACACTTTATTTTTAAACTATGAAGAGAAAAAAAAAAACGAACCTTATTAATAAACAACTAATTTTACAATAGTTTGTGTCTTAAAATAATTGTTGTGAGAGAACAATTATTTAAATTTTTTAATCTTTTTTTTAGTATGTTTTATACTTGATTTTTACTTTTGATATAATTTAATTGCACTTTGTTTGGAATTTAATGCAATTATATTTTATTTGAATTTAATTTAATTTTTGGTTTATTTTAATTCAACTTATACTATAGTAGTCGTAACCAGAGAATGATGTGCATGCCTGGAACTGAATTATTTTTACAAGGCCATCTTAAATAAATTGTTAATAAGTTGTTGGTGTTCTTTATTTAAATAAATAAACTAGGTTCTACGCTGCTTCACCCGCGTGAAAGTGCATATATCCCAAAGGATCGTACTCCCGGGATTAAGAGTGTTCTATGTCCTTCTTATGTTCCTTGTGAGCAGTGCTGGCCCAGTGGAAACGGCCGCGACTTACGAGTTTGTAGGTCGTGAGTTCGAAGCCAGGCAGGCGATTTATTTTGTGTAAATTATTTCATCACCCCTGCTCTCAAAACGGTGAAGGAAAACATCGTGAGGAAACCGGCATGTCCTAGTACCAAAAATTCGAAGACATGTGACATTCATTAACCCGCATTGGGCCCGCGTGGTGGATTACGGCTCACACCCTCTCACAGAGAGGAGGCCTGCGCCGCAGCAGTAAGGCTGATGATGATGATGATGTCCTTCTCCAAGGTCAAAACTATCCCAATGCCTCAATAGCATGTTCATGGTAAAAATATTAGATCTCTATCAGTTCAATATCATCATTCTCCTGCCCTTATCCCAATTTGTTTGGGGTCGGCGCAACATGTCTTTTTCGTCCATACTCCTCTATTAGTCTTCACCTCTGTAGTCACCCCCTTTTTACCCATATCCTCTTTCACACAGACCAACCATCATTTCTTTGGCTTTTGATGAAAAACCCGGCCAAGTTCGAATCGGATTTGCACAGGGAGGATTCCGTACCATAAACTGGAAAAAAAGCACGTTTCTAGAAACGTTTTTAACGTAGTTTGTCTGTCAGCGGGCTGTATCTCATGATCCGTAATAGGATACACAGAAGGTGTATTTCTGTTGGCACTATAATAACAAATAATAAAAGTAAATTAAAAATTAATAAAAAACTTTTTTACATAAAAAAAAACCGTTAATTATCATCAGGTGAGCTAGTGCTCAAACGCGTGCTTATCAATTATATTTAAAAAAACTTTTTTACAAAAAAGACAACCGGATTCCAAAAAAAAAATACCTACACTAAAAATTAAAAAATAACTTTAATTTCGGAAGTCGGTGTCAAATAACGAAGAAATAAAATACAAACACCGAATTCCGGAATTAAAGTTATTTTTTAATTTTTAGTGTATTTTCTTTTTTGGAAGATTTTCTTTCTTTGTTGACACCGACTTCCGAAATAAAAGTTATTTTTTAATTTTTAGAGTATTTTTTTTTTGAAAGTCGGTTGTTTTTTTTGTAAAAAAGTTTTTTATTTTTCACTTTTTAGTTGTTATACCCCACAACTAAAACCCCAATAACATGGAACGTGGAATTTAAACATTTGGAGTACACCAAAACGTCATCGAGGTAAACGTATTTTTCGTTTTTGTTCAGTTTCTCAAAAAGCGCTTAAGCAATTTCGATAAAATTTATATGGGACCACCTCGGGAGTATACTCTTTCGGATAAAAAAAGAATTTTGAAAATCGGTCTACAACTGACGGAGAAATCGGCGGACATACATAAAACATACATACAGTCGAACATAGAACCTCCTCCTTTTTCGAAAGTCGGTTAAAAAGGGCACCCCCAACTAAAAACGTGTTTATTTTTTGGCTTTTATGCTCTATCATAATAGTGGCAACAAGTAGACGCGTATAATCTTGTACGATGGTACGGAACCCTTCACGCGCGAGTCCGACTCGCACTTGGCCAGTTTTTATAATATTTCTTAAAAAAATACCATCTAAGAAATTACATTCTTTTCTATATCCAAACAACACGTATGTATGAATGTATGTAACACAGGAAAATACATTTCATGCTCCACGTGATCTTCAAGCTCACTGAACCGATTTTAAACATTCCTCCTCTGAAATAAGATGACATTTCGGATGGACATGGGTTACATTTTAACCACACCAGCGAATCTCAAGAGACGTCTGAAAGGAAAACGATGTTAGTTATTCTTGTAACGTAAGAAAAGAGTCAAAATTGTTCTTAACACAGTATTTATATAGATAGCCAGCATAGAATTTTTCCTCAATAGAATTATGGGCCTCATTTATTAATAAAAATTAACCATGTGATAACTTAAGGTGGACGCCAGGGTAGCCCGCGAAATTCAAATATTCTTACGTTTTTTGCAATGTGCAGGTCAGTGTCAGGTTGTATCTTGGTCAAAATATGATTCGCGGCCGTAGCGAGTATGTCATCAAGACAACTCTTTCAGTTAGAATTGATGTCAAATTTGTGTGCTAACTGAGTGATTTGTATTGATGATTTTAATTATTACAGTTCTGTAAAAACGTACTTGCCATGGCCGCGAATCATATTTTGACCAACATACAACCTGATACTGACCTGCAAATTGTAAACAACGTAAGGAAATTTTAATTTCGCGGGTTACCCGGCGCTTTCACCTTACCCGGGCCTGCGGACGGCGGTTAATGGGTAGCTCGCCGTCCGATCAGCACCAGGCTCGAGAGTCGACGGCGCGTAGTGTTCTACGCGCGCCTCAAAGAGTTGTCAGCATACATGACGGGGCCCGTCATGGCCGATGCCTGCTTAGGGGTTGAGGATAAATTCGAAAGAGTTACCTCGCCTCTGGGCATTCAGGGCAGGGAGGAACAGGGGTGGGTTTTAGTCAGTAAGTGTCTGACACGCCCTTCCGCTCCACCCTAGAGCGGGAGAAGTCATTGGATGATTTCCCACCCCTCAAAAAAAAAAAAGAAAAAAAGGCGCTTTCACCTTAAAAACTGATTGGCAGGTTCTTAATTCAAAAAGGAGAATTTGAATTTAGAATCCGCCAGTCAGTATTAAACTAAGCGTATGGTTAGCGAGTTCTAAAAATAAGGATGTATACCTACAGAAGTATTGCATTGTGCATAGCAACATAGACCCAATCCCATGGAATATTTGTTAAAACTCTCGCGAAAACAAAACAGAAAACAGTTGCAGATCTGTATGCTTTAAATCTCCATTTATCAACTCATTCTGCGTGACTGGATGTATGTTACTGACTGGTTGAATAATATTTACTCTTTCACACTTGCATAACCAACAGTAACTCATGGTGAAAATCATACCATCCAAAAGAGAAAAAACGGTCAGGTGCGTGTTGAGCCACGCGCAGTGTATGGTTCCGTAATTGCCCGTTATAATCTACGGACTTATTCAGATGGGGGCGTTATTATTATTAATGTGAAAATATTTATTGAGTTCACGGTTTAGCGGCTAATAACGTGTAGAAACTGGCCCACATTGGACGATGCTAACTGAAGAAGGAGTTATAAAATCCGACTTCGTTGTATTGAAGTTTTCAATGTTTGGAACACCCAAGCGCTAATGTTTGGGGAGCGTCTGAGCAGCCCGTTCGGGATAAAGGTCGTGACGTTATGTATGTAATATGTGTGTTTATTTTTACATAATTTGACACGTTCACAACCCGTTTAAAATAAGTAGCAACTTCATCTAAGTAATTTTGTCGTGAAAATAAAAAAAAATCCGAGGATGTACTCCTCTACTACTCTTAAAGTAACAAAGCAAACTTAGCCATGATAGTTTTTCTTAAAAATTTGTTACATAAAATGTAATATCATCACGAATTCTTCCAGATTTTGAAATTGACGCTTGTCTCGAACAAAAAAAGTCACTTCAAAGTTTAATATTTCGCAAACGAATCACTAAATAGAAAAATAGTCTCCACAACCTCTCAATGACTTTAAAAGTCTATCCAACGATACCCCATACACACAATAGGATAGGCGAGAAAAAAAAATATACTCACTTTACTGAAGGTTTTCCTGTATTACCATAAATAAAAAATCTTTTTCAAGATTTTATTGTTTCATTTTTTTGGCGTTATTAATACATAAATACCCATGCAAAATTACAGCTTTCTAGTACTAACAATCTTAAAGCCATGCCGAAGAACAGACGGACAGAGCGAAACTATAAGGGTTCCTTGTCCTTGTTTGGACTACAAAACCCTAAAAAAAAAATTAATATTTTCAAAAAAAACCCGACTGTAATAAAAACAACTAAAAAGTTCCAAACAAGTCACTTTTCAAGCAGTCTGATGCAGTTGGTGGCAGTTATTTTAGTTCAATTATTGATTTTATGCACGGGTTTTTTGAAAATATTCAATTTTTTTATTTTCTACATTTTAGTGAGTTATATTTATGGAATCGCCTCCTCGAACCCTGTATTTTAATACCCCACTTATTATAGTTCGTCGACTTTAATTTTTTTCTTTTTCACAATATAGCGTCTGGTGGTCGCCATATTGTATTTTGATTACTGTCATGTCTTTAGTAGCACTCGCAAGATTAAGACGAACCAATTGAAGTAAAAATGATCAAAATCGGCCCACGCGTTTGGTCTCTATAGTGCCACAAAGGAACAAACATACATACTTAGATACATACATAAGCTGATAAACACATTACCCTTCCTTGCATCGCGCAGTCGGGTAAAAAACAACACAATAGTTAGCCGTAACCATCCTTTTCCGTACAAGTCCTATAGGCGAGCCCCGCGTGAACGTTGGCCTTTTAAACTGGCCTTGCAATCTACGCCGATAATATCTGAAAAGAAAGGTACAGGGTACAGGAAAAACAGATCACCTGAACCTTACATTTACAAAACCGTTACATATTGACGACATCATATACCAAAACAATAGTTTTTCAGACCGAAAACCACTGGTAGGAGTTTTAAGTTAAATTGGATGCACGGAGCAGCGGCCAAGTTACGCGTACGAGGTACCCTCTGATGAAGCCTTTCAGAGATTTCATACGTTTACCCCTGTGAGGCAGATAGCCTTGTTTTTGTTTATTGTAATCTGGCTTATCCGGCTGCCTGGTTTTAGATAGAATGGTTTAGGAACGAGGATTTTACGAGATCTATTTGTGCATATTTTTGGAAGTTGATTGGTTTTTGTTGGTTTTGAAAAATTAATAGATTTTTCGTTCATTAAAAAGTTCCATATGTTTGGTGTAGTATGCGTCTTTGTCAGTGTCAGTGCTTAATTATTTTATTCTTTATTGCTAACTGTAATTTTAAGGACATTCGATTATTCTACTCATATTGTGAATGTGATGCATCGAAGTTTGGTAATTTTGGTAAACTAACCAAAATAGTAACACAATGCTTACAATTTATTGCAAAATATTAATCATTTTACCGATTTACTCAAAACTGAGTAGAGCTTTTAAAAATCTGAAACAATAAAGTTTAAGCATTACGATTCGATTCATTATTTGTTATGAAACTTACCGAAAAAAAATCAAGGTTAAAGTTAGAGGTAAGTTTGACGATTATTTTTAACGAGGATTTTATTTTTACACGTGTTTCAGAAACAACAGAGTTCAAAGAAGCATAGTTAAAATTAACATACCTACTTATATTTTTTCTGCAGCGACAACCTAAATAGATTTTGCAAAAAAAAATGCAGTGGCGCTCTGGGAGCGCCAACTGAAGTGAAAACTTGTACAAAAAAAACTTTTTTACAAAAAAATAGAACCGACTTCCAAAAAAAGTGCAAAATAACTTTAATTTCGGAAGTCGGTGTTCCTGTTTTGTGTCTTTGTTTTTTGACACCGACTTCCGAAATTAAAGTTATTTTGCACTTTTTAGGAAGTCGGTTCTATTTTTTTGTAAAAAAGTTTTTTATTTTTCACTTTTTAGTTGTGGCTCCCCATTAAACTATGTTAACAATTCATAGACATACGATAGCAGCAATCGCGGTTGATTTGCTGTCAATTTTTGAAGAGTTCCGTTGTCTGTCTCCGAAACCCATCATCAGATCTTTTTGAAATTTAAATGGGACCATTTCGGAATAAACCCCTTTCGAATAAAAAAAGAATTTTGCTAATCCGTCAATATATGACGGAGTTATGCCCGAACATACATAAAAAAAAAAAAAAAATACAAACATCCGAATTGATAACCTCCTCCTTTTTCGAAGTCGGTTAAAAATGCCCAACGCGCCTCGTCGTAGCGGTGTCGGTGACGGTGACGCGCGAGTTCAATTGTTTTTTCCCATTTCAAAACTAAAAAAAAAAAAAAAAAAAAACCCAACGCACCTAAAGAAGTTTTCACTTCAAAAATTACAAAACCAGCAATTTTTGCGAATGGCATCGTCTTAAGTCAAATTGAAAAGAAACTTGTTCGCTGCCCGCCTGTTTATCTATCTACAAAGCGTTCCTTTTATCCCGTATTACTGGTCTGATAAACACTGTCCAAGTTTATAATGAGCTGATTTGGTTTTTAGAAAAGTTTATAGTTACTGCCATTGAATACTCTTGGAGTGCTCTCATTGGACGTTCGGAAGTCTGCAAAGTTTATAAAGGACTTCGGTCTTGTTAACGGGTTTACTGTTACGTCTGTGTCTTTGGTGTCTGTAACAGACTCATCTAATTGTTGCAAAGTTTTGCTACAGATACTCGTTGCAGATATGCATTATGTGCAATCCAGCTGAATGTATTAAAGATGGATTACTAGCTGCATGCTTACTGCCAAAATCTTGTTATTATTATATTAACGGATAAAATTAGTATCTACTTAACCCGATGAATTGATAATTGATTTATTGTTTGTTTTTTTTTTTATTATTTGATTGTTTGTTGTTGATTGTTGTGTGTTGTTTGTTGTGTGAATATTCTTCAAGGAAAATAACAATTAGCGCAATTAGCATGACTTTTATTCGAACCGTCCATTTTTGCTTCTCCAAATCTCTGGATACTATAAAAAAGTCGATGTCTGCTTCTGTCTGTTTCTCCGCTTGCTTCTTCAGAACCTCGCAATGGATTTTCATACAGTTTTCAAAAATAGAAAGAGCAATGAACGAGGAAGGTTATACATATAATTTGCACTCGAGTAGAGCCGCGGTAGGTCGCTAGTTTGGAGTAATAGTTTTCTGTAGTTTGAAAAAAAAACGGCCAAGTGCGAGTTGTACTCGCACATGAAGGGTTCCGTATCATAAACTGAAAAAACCAACAAAACACGTTTCTAGAAACGTGTTTTTTTTTGGGTAATTTTTTGGGCTGTATCTCACAATCCGTAATACTACTACTACTACTACGTAATACTACACAGTTGAAATTTTCACAGAATGTGTATTTCTGTTGCCTCTAGAATAATTGATATATTATAAATTAAAGGAAGAAATTTCAACTGTGTAGCTATTACGGATGTCATCAGGAAAAAGACGAAGTTCATAGACATAACATCCAAAATCAGAAGACTCAAATGGCAATGGGCAGGGCACATGATAAGAGGCCAAGAGAAATGGAGCAAAATTGTAACGCGATGGTACCCTAGAGAAGGGAAAAGGAAAAGAGGCAGACCACAGAAAAGGTGGGACGATGATATACGGCAAGTAGCAGGAGTAACGTGGAATAGAGTGGCCCAAGATAGACAGGAATGGAAAAGGTTGGAGGAGGCCTTCGCCGACTGGCAAACAGACCTGCAGAAAATAATCAAATATTAGAATAGAATAGATTAAGATTAGTTAAGCTACAAAAAAAAAAAAAAAAGAAATATTGGTATATCCATACTCATAGTTTTTAATACTCTGTAAATAGATGCTAAGTTGGTCTGATTAAAGTGCTTTATTATTATTATTATTATAGCTATTACGGATCGTGAGATACAGGCCGCTGACAGACAGACGGACAGCCGAGTCTTAGTAATAGGGTCCCGTTGGTTACCCTCTGGGTACGGAATCCTAGAAACCCACTACCAGCAAACCCTTTCATTTGATTACCCATATTATGGGAATGCATACAAAATAACTCGTCGGCCATCTTTGGGAGTCCGCCATATTGGATTTAGAATGACGTCACTAAGCTAGCCATGCATTGTCATCCAAACTAAATATAATAATAGTAATAATAGTAATATAATAATAATAATAGTAATTTATTGGCATAAACAAGAACACACATTACATTGGTCGTGAAACACTGGTGCCTGTGGTAGGTAATTAAAAACCTGTATTACAGGTCACCAGAATTTCACCTCTCAGAAATTGTTTCACATAGAATCATTGAATGATACCAATAATTAAAAAAATACAGTAGGCAAGCAAATTAAAATAATTGTGAAATACTGTGTGTAGGTGATTGTTGTGTGATGGTGTGTGTCGTGTGATGGTGTATGTGTGTGTAAAATGTGACTGTGGGATTAGGTTAACTATGTTAGTACCTGCAGCAGGCCTTCTGTTGCAGTATATGTACACAAAATTTCAGCTTAATCAAAAACCGGGAACTGTGTCAAATTTAACTTATAAGATTTGTTTACATACTCGTACTTAGTTACAAGTGAAGCTAATATAAGTGTTTTAAATAAAAAACTTTTTTACAAAAAAATCGAACCGACTTCCAAAAAAAGTGCAAAATAACTTTAATTTCGGCAGTCGGTGTTTCTGGTTTTTTTCTTCGTTTTTTGACACCGACTTCCGAAATTAAAGTTATTTTGCACTTTTTTTGGAAGTCGGTTTTATTTTTTTGTAAAGAAGTTTTTTATTTTCAACCGACTTTCGAAAAAGGAGGAGGTTCTATGTTCGACTGTATGTATGCATTTTTTTTATGTATGTCCGCCGATTACTCCGTCAGTTGTGGACCGATTTTCGAAATTCTTTTTTTATCTGAAAGAATATACTCTCTAGGTGGTCCCATATAAATTTTATTGAAATTGCTTCAGCGCTTTTTGAGAAACTGAACAAAAACGAAAAATACGTGTACCTCGATGACGTTTTGGTGTTCTCCAAATGTTTAAATTCCACGTTCCACGTTATTTAGAGTAAGATCCCAGAGCAATCAGACATAACTTATTTTCACACGGATGAAACCTGAAGTTTTCTGTACCTGGGCAGGTACCAGGTGAGAAAGGTTACTAAAAATAAGAATTGTTTAACTTAAATTCAAATGGCTGATTTTTATATATGTCATGTAGAATATTATTTTAAAGTAATATCATAAGTGTCAGACACTTTTGATGGACAAGAGCTTTTTTCAGACGCTTTTAAGCTTCCCAAAAAATAAATGAACTTTACTTATTTTTACATGTCTGATTTTTTAATATGTTATTGAAGTATTTATTTAAAAGTTATATTCATTAAGTCAGACAAATTAGAGTGACCAAACATCCCCTAAGACAAAAATTATTCAGCCAGAAGTATGAGGGCGAGAGCACTATGTATGCGCTTCAGAGTAAGTGAGACGTCCATAATAACTCGGTTCCCCTTCTTAAACTCACCATCTGTTTCAATCTACTGTGTATGTGCTGTTTGTGTGTAATATAACTTATAGTATACAGTATAGTTCGAGCCTGCGAGAGCACATGTTTTTGTTGTTTACATCAGGTTATTTGCGAGTGTTTTATTAAGTTGTTTGTAATAGTGATAATCATGGAAGAAGAGAAATTGAAATGTACATTTTGTAAAAAATCTCATGATAAACTTATATTATTCTCCGAAGAAATATTGAAAAAGTGCAAAAACATTTTAAAACAGCGAATAATCCATAACTCAACTGATTCTAAGTCAACACTTGACTTCACATTTGGTTTTTTTGTTATTTTGGCTTATTTGCTTTTTGCTTATTTGCTTTTTTGCTTTTTGGCTTATTTGCTTTTTGGCTTTTTGGCTTTTTTGCTTTTTTGGCTTTTTTGCTTTTTGCTTTTTGCTTTTTGCTTTTTGCTTTTTGCTTTTTGCTTTTTGCTTTTTGCTTTTTGCTTTTTGCTTTTTGCTTTTTGCTTTTTGCTTTTTGCTTTTTGCTTTTTGCTTTTTGCTTTTTGCTTTTTGCTTTTTGCTTTTTGCTTTTTGCTTTTTGCTTTTTGCTTTTTGCTTTTTGCTTTTTGCTTTTTGCTTTTTGCTTTTTGCTTTTTGCTTTTTGCTTTTTGCTTTTTGCTTTTTGCTTTTTGCTTTTTGCTTTTTGCTTTTTGCTTTTTGCTTTTTGCTTTTTGCTTTTTGCTTTTTGCTTTTCCCTCTTCAGAACGACGCAAGAACCACCAAAAAAAACCATCCCAACAAAAAACAATAGAACCATGAAGACTAGTTCCACAAACAAAAGCAAAAAAAGCAAAAATCAAAAAGCGAAAAGCAAAAATCAAAAAGCAAAAAGCAAAAGCAGTGTTCAGAAGAACAACTACTCTGTGGTCTATGGTATGGTAACTCTATGGTCTCGGTCTTTTATAAATACACTAATCAACTTATAGAGTAAGATCCCAGAGCAATCAGACATAACTTATTTTCACACGGATGAAACCTGAAGTTTTCAGTAGCGTCTCGTGTGCCTTGAATACCTACGCGCTTTGTGGAACTTGCCGAGTGACACCTGGGCAGGTACCAGGTGAGAAAGGTAACTAAAAATAATAATTATTTAACTTAAATTCACTTGGCTGATTTTTATATATGTCATGTAGAATATTATTTTAAAGTAATATCATAAGTGTCAGACACTTTTGATGGACAAGAGCTTTTTTCAGACTCTTTTAAGCTTCCCAAAAAATAAAAAAAGTGCAAAAACATTTTAAAACAGCGTGTAAAGAAAATATTTCTTCCACCGGCTAGCGTCAGAGATACTTTTGGCCTGAGACCCTGTTACCTATCTACGGGTTTTGTGCATGAGGTATGTATGTAGTAAATAAGAGTCCTTAGATTTGGTCTTCACATATATCACGTTTATTTTTAACACTGCATCACACAAGAGAGCACTCCGTTCACAGAAAATTGTATGTTTAACCTACAATTCATGTTGAAACACTTTTACCCATCTTTTGAAGATTATAGGTCCAGTTCAGAGATCCTCAAACGGCATCTACGCCATGGTCATCTAATCGTGGGCATCTCTCGACACGTGGGTGCTTGTGTACGGAACCATCCTATGATCCGACCATTTATATTGTTTTTGCCTAGTAATTAATTAAATCTAACGTAGGAACTCTGCCAACAAATAGAAAGATTTGATCAGACTCCTGAATGCCACGCGCTTAAGACTTAGCATCAGCACAGAAAAAAAAACCCAAAAAGACTACTTACATCGTCCTACATCCGAATGCTTAATGCATTTCAACTTAACTCTGGTTCCAGCTACCTTTCGAGACATCATAGGTGCTTTTAAGAACTTATCCAATAAATAAAGTTTAAAGTGGCAGACTCGCTCCAGATCAACTTGGAAAAAGCTACGTCAAACGACAATCTGTCATCTGTCAACTCGCAAAACAACGCTTCATTCCACGAAACTAAATTTATTCTATTTTTAGGTGTTACAAGCGAATAATCCATAACCTCAAATTCAAAGATGTAGTTTTACCGGATGACTTGTATGACAGTGGTTACCATCGAGAATGTTATAAAAATTTTACTGCTCTGCCAAAAAAATATTTTTCCGCCATACCAGAAAAACCAAAAAATGCTGAAAAAAAATCATCGAGTATTGTTAAAAATTCATTAGTTGCATCGACATCAAGCCAACCTTGTAATCTGAGTACTAACGATGATCTATGTACAGCGTCTACCTCAAGTCAACAAAATAATTCAACAGTTCCAGATTTAGATGTAGTGTCAAACTCAAGTCCAGCTAATTCAATGCCTGAACCAAGTGTTGAGCCAAATGTGAAGTCAAGTGTTGACTTAGAATCAGTTGAGTTATGGATTATTCGCTGTTTTAAAATGTTTTTGCACTTTTTCAATATTTCTTCGGAGAGTAATATAAGTTTATCATGAGATTTTTTACAAAATGTACATTTCAATTTCTCTTCTTCCATGATTATCACTATTACAAACAACTTAATAAAACACTCATAAATAACCTGATGTAAACAACAAAAACATGTGCTCTCGCAGGCTCGGACTATACTGTATACTATAAGTTATATTACACACAAACAGCACATACACAGTAGATTGAAACAGATGGTGAGTTAAAGAAGGGAAACCGAGTTATTATGGACGTCTCACTCACTCTGAAGCGCATGCATAGTGCTCTCGCCCTCATACTTCTGGCTGAATAATTTTTGTCTTAGGGGATGTTTGGTCACTCTAATTTGTCTGACTGATTGAATAGAACTTTTAAATAAATACTTCAATAACATATTAAAAAATCAGACATGTAAAAATAAGTAAACTTCACTTATTTTTTGGGTAGCTTAAAAGCGTCTGACAAAAGCTCTGGTCCATCAAAAGTGTCTGACACTTATGATATTACTTTAAAATAATATTCTACATGACATATATAAAAATCAGCCATGTGAATGTAAGTTAAATAATTCTTATTTTTAGTTACCTTTCTCACCTGGTACCTGCCCAGGTGTCACTCGGCAAGTTCCACAAAGCGCGTAGGTATTCAAGGCACACGAGACGCTACTGAAAACTTCAGGTTTCATTCGTGTGAAAATAAGTTATGTCTGATTGCTCTGGGATCTTGGACTAATTGGGGTTTTTAGTTTTGGGGTATAACAACTAAAAAGTGAAAAATAAAAAACTTTTTTACAAAAAAAAAAACAACCGACATCCAAAAAAAAAATACACTAAAAATTAAAAAATAACTTTAATTTCGGAAGTCGGTGTCAAATAACGAAGAAGTAAAATACAAACACCGATTTCCGAAATTAAAGTTATTTTTTAATTTTTAGTGTATTTTTTTTTGAAAGTCGGTTGTTTTTTTTTGTAAAAAAGTTTTTTATTCTCTTTTTGGTTGTGGTTGTCCATTAAATTGTGTTAATAATTCATAGACATTCGATCGCAGCAATCTAGGTTGATTTGCTGTCAATTTTTGAAGAGTTCCGTTGTCTGTCTCCGAAACTAATAAATGGGACCATTTCGAAATAAACCCCTTTCGAACAAAAAAAGATTTTTGCAAATCTGTCAATATATGACGGAGTTATGCCCGAACATACAAAAAAAAATATACATATACAAACATTCGAATTGATAACCTCCTTCTTTTTGAAGTCGGTTATAAAAAACAAAAGGATAAATGATTTTATTATTGTAAATAGGTTTTAATAACACTTTTAATTATTTTTTTGTTCAGTTTTAGCTAGATGAGGCCGGTGTTTCCTTTTTTTTTGGGGGGTGGGAAACCATCCAATGACTTCTCCCGCTCTGGGTGGAGCGGGCGGCCATGTATGTGTATGTATGTGTCTCTTACTGACTAAAACCCACCCCTGTTCCTCCCTGCCCTGAATGCCCAGAGGCGAAGTAACTCTTTCGAATTTATCCTCCACCCCCGGGCAGGCACCTATCCAGACAGGGCAAGCATTTGTCAGTTATCGTGAAGCTCAACTCAGAACTTTGAGGAGCTCAACGAACCGACGCATAATACCAAAGTAAGAACATTTGGGTAGGCCACAAAAACACTCATACTGTAAGACAATCATAAAATCTACGTGAATATAACGACATACATAGTTCTCGCATTTACATTATGCTATATGAGAACCATGCAGCTTGGTGTCTGTAATGGTCTTTTGAAGAAAAAACAACACATATTTGAGTGGACCTGTCCAGTGCAAGCATTTGTCAATAGTCGAATAGCTCAACTTAAAACCACTAAGGAGCTCAATGACTTGACGAACAATACCAAAGAAAGGACATTGGGGTAGGCCGCACTACTACTCAAACTATCAGACAACGTTAATAATAACCCACATAGTCCCCACATTCGTTATCGAATCAGTACTTCCAGGAATTACCTTTACCAAACATATCTATAAACAATTTGAGCTCTTCGAAATATAAGTTTGAAGGTCGTACAAGCTGTAGAACATCTTATAACACTCTCAACAAAATCTACACAATTTCTCATCCAGTTCTGTTCTAAGAAATGGTTGGGCCATTTCTCCCATCCCAAACAGAACCTAAACGAATACAAAACTCAAATCAGTAACAATTAAAACTGGTAACAAAAAGACGTGCTCATCCGCCGTGCATAGAGGTACGAGGTGCCTAGTGAAGGGCGCTCGATTTTAACGATGCGCCGTCGAGGGTGCTCGGCACAGCTAGGCGACACCGCACTAAGTACGAGAAATAGTTTTAAAAAAACCCTGTGTTTACTGCAACATGTTGATGGAAAATGGGGTTTTCATCAGTTGGGATTTATAGCCTGTGGCGTTAGGTGCATCAGAGTACATAAACATATAGCTCGTGACTAAAGTAACAACAGCCGCACGGGTCGATTCATCAGGTTAAGCTACGCTTGCCGGGGTAGGTCCATGGGTGACCATCTTTACATACCGAGACTCCTCCGTGCCTCGGAAAGCACGTTTAGCCGTCCCGGCAGTCAATCGTGAATCTTTGACAGTCGTTACGGGTCGTCAGAAGCCCGAAAGTCTGACAACCAGTCTGACCAAGGAGTATCGTATCTCCCAGTAACGGAGTTGTGGAGGTCAGATAGGCAGTCGTAGTACTCGCCGTCCGCAGGCCCGGGTCTACGGTGGCAGGAGAACCACAAATTCGAAGACGGGTGACATCTACCAACCCGCACTGGGTTTCGCGTGGAGGATTTCGGCCCATTCTCTCTCTCTTAGAGAGGAGGTCTGAGTTCTACTCAGACCTCCTCTCTAAGAGACTCACCCAGGGTGGAGGTCTGATTCCCAGCATCGGGAACATTATAGGTTGATTATGCTATTATGCATTTTGAATCAGCTTTATAATGTTCCCACTGCTGGGATTCAGATCTCCACCCTGGGAGAGGTAATGCATAATAGCATATGATCAATCAATCTGCCCGCGCCATTTCCCAACTATATTGGGGTCAGCTTTCAGTCTAACCGAATAATATATAATATAAATAATATATTCCACAACTATCACACAACGCCATCTAGTCCCAAGCTAAGCAGAGCTTGTGTTATGGGTACTAGACAACTGATAAACATACTTATATATTTCTAAATACATACATATTATAGATAAATTACACCCAGACACAGAAAAAATGATCGTGCTCATTACACAAACATTTGTCCTGGGTGGGAATCGAACCCACGACCTCCGGCATAGCAGTCAGGGTCACTAACCACTAGACCAACAGGCCAGTCAATGCAGCATGCAATGCAGAATGCAGAATGCAGCTGAATACCAGTATTTTACATGGAGCGACTGCCTATCTGACCTCCATAACCTAGTTACTGGGTAATACGTTGCCCCTTGGGCATCCTTACTTTCGGGCTTCTTACGACCCGTAACGACTGTCAAAGATTCACGATTGACAGCCGGGACCAACGGCTTAACGTGCTTTTCGAGGCACGGAGGAGTCTCGAGCAAAAAAATAAAAAAAAAAGCCACGAGCACCTCCAAGTTTATTATTTTGTTATTATAAAGCTAATTATGATTGACTTATTCCTAGTAGCAGGTAGGTACACTTAAAATAAAGTCCAAAATAAACAGGTTTCTTCTATCCAGCTCAGTACATATCCATGACAATACCTATAGCATATCGCATCGTGCACAAACCAGGTTTATTGGGAACAGCCCGGCTTCTATTCTATAGCCTTCCGCTCACAGTCAGTCGGTGAAATTGGATGCACGTACGTTGATTCACGTGTCTAGGCCTTACTAGGGGAAATCACTTTGTTCAACGATTTTATTACGTTTGCTTAAAGACACATTTTTTAAGTGTACGTAATATGAATATCTAGGTAAGTACGAGATGGTAAGCGATTATAATAAAATCCCATAGTTCAAGTAATAGACGCCAAGCCCGTTCCACCATCGGACCACTAGACGTACGGCGATGCTCCACCGGTACACGGTGGAAATTTCATCCACACGCACAAAATTAGGAACATTGTGCGTACACAATAATTAATTTATTTGTATAAGGAGTGAAACTCCATGCCGGTGTCTAAGTTTCCTGAAAGCTGCAACCTGGGGGGCACGCGGTAACTCTATTCCGAATTTATCCGCGACCACCATCTGCCTGCCTGGAGACTGTCACGCCCTCCCGCTCCACCCAGAGCAAGAAAAAGTCATTGGATGACTTCCCACCCCAAAAAAAAAAAGGTGAGATTGCTACCAAACGCGAGCCTATCAATAAATAAAAATGATAAAGATGCAAAAAATAGCTAGCCTGTAACCTATAACTTTGTGATTAGACACTAACACTACACAAAATAAAATTAAACGCGGGCGAAGTCGGAAGCTAGTAGTGTCTAAGTCTGAGAACAACAATCCGCAAAGCAAAAGCATGATCATCAATGAATCTCCTGTATGAGAAAAGGTCATTGCCCTGCAGTGGGTCAGTAATAAGCTGGTATTATGTGTTACTTAGACCCCTGCCCAGCCCCCCGAAGTATGACGCGTACATTTTTTATGTCAGATTAATTAGGGTCGAGCCATCGCGAAACCTCGCAAGCTCCAACTAATATCATCTTTCTATACTTATAGGGCTTTGTTAAATGAATCGTGTAGGGTGTAGGCGTTTATGGACAAACTATCTTAATTAAACATTTTAGTTTCAAAATTAATCAAATATTCGATGGAAAGTTGGATAAGGTTAGGTAGGTAGGTACTACAGATTTAATAAGTATTTATTGGTATTTCTAGTGAAGTATTTTAAATATTGATTAGCGGATTTATTAATACCTGAAATTTTGAATGGTGAACCTATTAATCTTTTTTTTAATCGACTTCCAAAAAGGAAAAGGTTCTATGTTCGACTGTATGTACGTTTTTTTTTATGTATGTCCACCAATTTCTCTGTCAATTGAGAACCGATTTCCAATTTTTTTTTATCCTATAGTATATATTCCCGAGGTAGTCCCATATAAATCTTATCGAAATCGCTTTAGCGCTTTTTGAAAAACTGAACAAAAACGAAAAATACGTTTAACTAGATGACGTTTTGGTGCTCTCCAATTACTATGTTTAAATTCCACGTTCCATGTTATTGGGGTTTTTAGTTAAGGGGTATAACAACTAAAAAGTGAAAAATAAAAAACTCTTTTTTACAAAAAAAAAACAACAACTTCCAAAAAAAAAATACACTAAAAATTAAAAAATAACTTTAATTTCGGAATTCGGTGTCAAATAACGAAGAAAAAAAAATATAAATACCGACTTCCGAAATCAAAGTTATTTTTTCATTTTTACTGTATTCTCTTTTTTGGAAATCGGTTGTTTTTTTTGTAAAAACGTTTTTTTGTCATACAAGGCTCGCTATTGAGCACTATCTCACCTGATGGTAAGCCATGATGTGGTCGAAGAGTTCGAAGACAGACCACGCTTGCCTAGAAGTAACCTATTCACCACCTACCATTCTTGACTGAAAGACTCCCAGGTCGTAGCTATCAGGAAACACAGACTCTGGCAGGGAATTCCGCTCCTTAGCTGTACGCACAATGAATGTGTTCCCAAAACGTTTTGTGCGTGTGGGTGTTAGTATTTATTTATTAAAACTTCATGCAACACAAATGTACAAAGGCAGACTTAATGCCTTCTTTTTTTTTTTGTTTTGCGGGGGGTGGAAAATCATCCAATGACTTCTCCCGCTCTGGGTGGAGCTGAGGGCGTGTCAGACTCTTACTGACTAAAACCCACCCCTGTTCCTTACCTGCCTGAGTGCCCAAAAAAAAAGGGATGCGGTATCTCATGTTGAGAATTTATCCGCTACCCCTAGGCATGGACTTAATGCCTTAGGCATAAAGGATTAGCAGGGAGTGGCAGGGTTTTTTTGGCATGTGATTAGTATTTAAACTAATCACATCATTTAGAATAATGTGAATGCGAGAACTATGTATGTCGTTATATTCATGTAGATTTTATGATTGTCTGGCAGTTTGAGTATTTTTGCGGCCTACTCAAATGTTCTTACTTTGATATTGTTCGTCGGTTCGTTGAGCTCCTCAAAGTTCTGAGTTGAGCTTCGCGATGACTGACAAATGCTTGCACTGTCTGGACAGGGCCACTCGAATTTGTGTATTGCTTTCTTCAAAAAGCTCATCCCAGACATAAACGTACATGGTTCTCATATGATTTAACCAGTAGACTTTGTATGGATTTGAACACTTTAAAAGAGACTTTGACCTCTGAGTTTGTTTCGGTGTTTCTTCTCAGGGTAGTCAGCTAGAAAACACCGGCCTCATCTAGCTTAAACTGACAAAAAACATTGAGGTGTAAAAGAGTTCCTTGTAACCTATTTACTGAATAAACATCATTTATCACATGAATTTTTTATAATAAGGCCCCTAAGTCCCTAGTGTTGGATTTGTTGGATACAATCTTTTGCCAGTGAGATCAAGTGCGTTAAAGTCGATAATTATCCTTCACCAACGAACTACGTAGATAAAATATATCTCTAGGGCATAAACATACGTACTTTTACATCTACATTATTCACAAGATTAGTAGGAACTAGAAAGTTTAAAACTTTAGCCAATGGTTAGAAAGTTTTTATAAATAAATCTGCAAGCTTTTCATCAATACTTACTCTAAAAACAAACAGTCAAAGCAATTTTATTCCTAGATTATTCATTGTACCAATGTAAACAGAATACTCACAAAAGGGATTTCGAGAACCAAAAGTTGTGTGGAAGCACCGGGAAACGATCCCGATTGCCTTTAAAAACATTTCGCTGCGAATATCTTCTTTGATGGAACGCGAACTTCCACGGAACTGTTAGATTAAAAATAATGAAAAAAAAACATGTTTGTTTTGTCCTCCGTCCGTAGTATCTGCACTTTAGATAAAATGGAAAACTATGGGAATATTGATTAGAACGGAGCGTGAAACAGACAGATAAAACCTTTAGAAGTTTACTCAGTGAATATTTAAAAAAAAAGAAACTACGAAAAACCGGCCAAGTGTGAGTCGTACTCGCGCATGAAGGGTTCCGTACCATCGCACAAGATTATATGCGTCTACTTGTTGCCATTATTAAGATCGAGCAAAAAAAAGCCATTTTTTTTTAAATTTATTATTATTTTTAATATTGGTTGTTATAGCGGCAACAAAAAATCCACATTCTGTGAAAAATTCAACTGTCTACCTATTACGGATCATGAGATACAGCCAACTGACAGACAGGCGGACGGACGGATGGACGGACGGACGTATAGCGGAGGCTTAGTAATAGGGTCCCGTTGCTCACCCTTCTAGTTCAGAACCCTAAAAACCACTAAAAAGTTTCAAATAAGCCACTTTTCAAGCAGTGCAGCAGTGGCAGTTATGTTAGCTCAATCATAGATTTCATTCCACTAACTGCATCACATTGCTTGAAAGGTGTCTTGTCATACGTAAAAACTCTCGAAAAACATAATCACTTTTCAAGCAGTCTGATGCAGTTGGTGGCAGTTATGTTAGCTAAATCATGGATTTCATTACACTAACTGCAACACATTGCTTGAAAAGTGTCTTGTCGTACGTACAAACTCTCGAAAAACATAACCCTCTTTCTGGGGTAATAGGGTTTTTTTTTTTTTTTTTTTTTTTTTTTTTTTTTTTTTTTTTTTTTTTTTTTTGTGGGTGGGAAATCATCTAATGACTCTTTCCGCTCTGGGGTGGAGCGGAAGGGCGTGTCAGACTCTTACTGACTAAAACCCACCCCTGTTCCTCCCTGCCCTACGCGCCCGGGGGCGAGGTAACTCTTTCGAATTTATCCTCCACCCCCGGGCAGGGTAATAGGGTAAAAATTACTTTAATGAAGATTACCAGGACTGGTCTTGTGGTTCTGTAAGAACAGCGGTTGAAACGTGTATTGTCTATGTGACCAACTGGCACCCATTTTTTTTTTGGGGTTCTTACTGACTAAACCCCACCCCTGTTCCTTCCCTGCCCTGAGTGCCCAGGGGCGCGGTAACTCTGTTTCGAATACCTTTTAGATTAAAACACATTATCAAAGAGTAATATAATATACAGGGAACACATGACGTTCTTTCATAAATATTTCTAACTAGCTTCTGCCAGCGGCTTTGCCCGTATGGTAAATAATAGCCTATGTTTTAATCCAGGTTATAATCTATCTGTGTGCAAAATTTCATTAAAATCATCCATCATTTAGCCGTTTTGGCGTGATTGAAACACAAATTATATACTTACATACAAACTTACGCATTTTTAATATTAGTAGGATTACACTGTGCGGATTGCCCAGAGGACACGGTGGACCATACGGTGGAGTTCTGTCACGAACACAGCATCACCTAGTTCGCAATAAACGTTTTGACTTTGACTTTAATTTTGGGCGGAGGCCTCCTGTCCTCGTGGAGGTGATCGACGGCAGCGACCACACGCGCCCGGCCCTGATCCAGGCCATGGTACGGAGCGAGAGGGAAAGGGAAGCAGTCTCCTCCTTCTGCGAAGCAGTAATGCTCGTGAAGGAGGAGGTGGAACGGGTGAGGGAGACTCAACACAGTCGCCCTCACGCCCCCAGCAACAGGAGACGCCCTGGGCATCGGGGTCGCGAGACGATCTCCGGCCACCGCAGGCGCGACCCTACGGACGGCGAGTAATGGGTAGCTCGCCGTCCGATCAGCACCAGGCCCGAGAATCGACGGCGCGTAGTGTGCCACGCGTGCCTCAAAGAGTTTCAGCAATACCTGACGGGGCCCGTCATGGCTGATGCCTGCCCAGGGGTTGTGGATAAATTCGAAACAGAGTTACCGGGCCCCTGGGCACTCTGGCAATTGAAGGAACAGGGGTGGGTTTTAGTCAGTAAAAGTCTGACACGCCCTCCCGCTCTGGGTGGAGCGGGAGGGCGTGTCAGACTTTTGTCAGACAGAAGTCATTGGACGTTTTGCCAACTCCACAAAAAAAAAAAAAATTACCTACATATTGTGTGACGTGCCCACAGAGCTCAACGATTAGCTTAGCGATCAATTCCTTTAAAATGAATGACTGAAAAGAATTCTCCTCATTATATGTGCAGAAACATTGATATAGTGTTTTAGCTACCACAAAATCATTCTGAATGAACCACAAATTTACCAAAAAAACAGCAATTACATCAGCACAAACCCCGTAATTTCTTCACAAAACCTTCCTTATTTTCAGAAAACATTCTCGGTTGCTGTCGGCGCATGATCCGAGAGGTTCAGACAACAATGCAAACCTCCGTCGTGAGCCGAGCTTGCGGTAATATTAAAAAGCGGGGGTGAACGCGAATTGATTAGCTGTCAGCAAGGCAGCCGGCCACTGTCGGCCCATGAAACCCGCGGAGTATCTATCTACCCAGTTTTTTTCCAAATATATATAGGAAAGAAATGGTACGTTTCGATGCAAGTGTGCAAAGTTTATCATTGCATCCGAGGCGGAATACTGTGAAGCCTCCAGGCTTCAGGGGTTCTGCAGCTGGGGAGCTGTGTTACTCGCTGGCAGTGAGGGGTACGTGTGGCAAGTTATATACTCTTTACTTGAGAAGTGTAAGAAAGGAAAGTGGGAAACCGCACTGTAAAACTGTTATATTTTTAACCGACTTTCAAAAGGAGGAGGTTCTCAATTCATATGTTCTTTTTTATTGAATCAGCACTTTTTGAAAAAATCAACATAAACAAAAAAAATGTATACAGATGACGTTTTGGTTGTCTCCAAATGTTCAAATTCCATGATAATGGGGTTATCCATTCGGGCATAACTTTGATATTTAGTTTTACTTCTGGGGTACAACAAATTAAACTTCCGAAATTAAAGTTATTTTGCAATTTTAGAAGTCTGTTCTATTTTTTAACCGACTTCAAAAAAGAGGAGGTTCTCAATTCGTCTGTATGTTTTTTTTTTATTTTTTTTTGTATTTTTGGTATGCGATATTTCCGCCATTTTTGAATAGATTTAGATGATTCTTTTTTTGTATGGTAGGTCATACTTCAGAAATGGTTCCATATAAATTTTATCGAAATTAATTTAGTACTTTTTGAAAAAATCAACATAAATTAAAAAATTGTATACACAGATGACGTTTTGGTTGTCTCCAAATGTTCAAATTCCATGTTATTGGTGTTATCTATTTGGGTATAACTTTGATATTTAGTTTTACTTCTGGTGTACAAAAGCAATTAAAAAATAAAATAAAATAAAACTGAAAAGTGAAATAACGAAGAAAAATAAAAAATATATACACCGACTTCCGAAATTAAAGTTATTTTGCAATTTTTAGAAGTAGGTTGTATTTTTTGAAGAAAAAAAAATTATTGTAAAAAAGTTTTTTATTAGCTAATACAAACATAGTGTCCTCTTCGAGGCGCTACTCTGGACTACTACTTCAAACAATCGAATATGTTATAATTTCCTATTCTACTTCATCATTCGAACTCTTCAAATATCGAACACTGCAACCAGCCAGCAGCGCCGGGTTCACATGTGCCGCAATACACACTCGAGTCGAGAATCTACAATGACATTTACCCACGTGTATCAAACAGAATAGGAGAGGGGCCTACAACTGTGAGCGAGTAACCAAGCTAAATCGATAGCGCACATAATCCTGTAGCGTAGCTACTCATTTATTATATTACTTAAATCCTGCTTCAATCCTGCCTCAAAAAGATTAAGCGCTATTTTTGTATATTTATGTAATAATTTTATGAATGCATTTGGAAATAAATATTTTGAAATTTATTTATTTTTTATTTTTAAACGATGTATTTTTAGGGTTCCGTACCCTAAGGGTCCAAACGGAGCCCTATTGTTGTCACTCAAGTGTCCATCTGTCTGTCTGTCCCTCCGTCGTATGTCAAAAAATTTTTGTTATGAAGAATTTTTTAACTTCCCATTGACTTATGATCTTGAAATTTGGTGATAATGTTTATTATAATGTTTACTTTCTAACAAATACCAATATCTTAATGTGCAAAATCTCACACGCACTTGGCCAGTTTTGTCTTAAAATAATAAGTAATACTTCATAAACATAATAGGTATTTATTTTGTAATAAATTATTGTGAACAATGGCTCGCAGTTTTTTTTTCATGCGCCTTGATGGAGGCTGCTCGGTGACCAGTGGGTGCTGTCGCGCGACCAGCCTAATACAATAAATATAGGTATAATAAATTGTAGTGGAACTGGCCGCCATAACTTTCCCCACTCCCATAAGGTGGGCCGATAATCTGGTGAAGGTCGCGGGAATCAGATGGATGCGAGACGCACAGGACCGGTCGTTGTGAGGACACTTGGGGGAGGCATAGGCGTAGATCCAGCCGTAGGAGGCATAGATCCAGCATCGGACGTCTTTCAGCTGAAATGATGATGATGATGACTGCCAACTTGACCCCAGAAACTTTGTAATACGATATTGTAAGACTCACCCTCTCCTATAGAGGAGGCTCGTGCGCCAGCAAAAAAAAAACCAATCTGCCTTGCCTTTTCACAACTATTTTGGGGTCGGCTTCCAGTGTAACTGGATGCAGCTGAATACTAATATTTTTACATGGAGCGCCTGCCTAGCTGACCTCCATAACCCAGTTACTGGATAATACGATACCCTTTGGTAAGACTGATTGTCAGACTTTCCCGACCCGTAACGACTGTCAAAGATCCAAGATTGATAGCCGGGACCAACAGCTTAACGTGCTTTCCGAGGCACGAAAGAGTCTCGGTAGGTACGTAAAGATGTTCACCCATCCACGGACCAACCCCGACAAGCGTAGCTTAACCTGATGGATCGACCCGTGCGGCTCTTATTACTTTAGCCACGAAGCTCCTTGAGCCTCTGCACTTAAAAGGCTGATGATGATTTCAAGACTGGTGAAAATTCTTTCTGACTTAGACTGAGTATCCACAATTTAGGACCCATTAATATAAGTGTAGTGTCTTAATCCGTGGTGCTTGGTAACTGGGCTTACCCCAGTTGTAAATATCCTTATGTGCCTAGTGGCCTAGCTTTGTTTTCTGTCTCCTGCTTGATTTGGAGAGAAGTAGAAATTATGTTTTTCCTACTTCTCCGCTGTTCTTTTCTGATTAATTTCGTTGCAGGACCCAAGACAGTTTAATCGTTTCTCTGGGACTCGTCGAGCTTCATTGCCTCGGCGTTTTTTCTGGTCGTCGTTAGTGTTGATTCTGGCTGGGAACTCCTGTAAATACAGTGGTTTGAGAGTAAAGTGGCGGGCTTGACTACCCGCAACGACTATCAATAATCTACAAATGACAGCTGGAACCGGCTAAACGTGGTTTTCGAGGCATGAAGGAGTCTCGGTATATAATGGACCCATCCGCAGACAAACTCCAGTCACCGTTGCTTAACCTCGACCTGTGCGGCTTTATTTTTAGTGAAGACCTCCTAAAACTCGCGGAATATGTGAAGTTTAAAACACTGGAAATGCGGGCCAGCCTTAATGGCCGGGCAACACGTTTATGGGTCGGAATGTAACAGATGGCCCATTATATGAATGGCCTGGATTGTCTGTCCTTTTATTATATTCTCTGGATATAATAATGCTATTGTTGCTTTTATGAGTGTCCAAGAAGCCACACACTTGACCTTCGTAATATACCGCTATAATATTGTGATTATTCCTTACTTTATTACGCTTTTCCTAGTACCTATCTCTTCTAAAACTGGAACAAGAAACTATAAGAATGGTTTAATTAAATTACTCACACAAAATTTTGAGGGTTACGACGGATCAGAGCTTTTTTATATTAAATTCAATTCAAATCCTTATTGCGTATCTCATGTGTGTACAAGATCTTAATATAATCTACAAAGTTCACATGGTCGGGCACAACAATTTAACACATTATGAAAAGTGGCATACCTTTAAAATCATTAATTAAATAGAAATTAATTGTACGTACCTACGTCATAATTAAAAAATAGGATATAGTTCGGTTATCATTTCAAGACTAATCAATTTAAATAAATGATATCACGTTTTAGTTATATACTCGTCGTCATTACAAATTATACATTTAACATATTTATTCACAGACACAGGTTTATTAAAAAAGAATGACTTGTTTTGAACTTAATTGAGTTGTTTTCACCCGACTTACAACCCCAGAAGGAGTGTAACATTTTTCGAGAGTATACAATGTAAGTGACGTCGTATTTTTTGTGACATTGTCATGTATCAAAATAGAAGGCTTGAGGAGACGATTCCAAAAATGTCTACTATAAAACTAACATAACTCATAAAAATTTAGGAAATAAAAAAATTTACTTGTTTCTAAAAACCCGATCGCTAAACCAACTTATTTTCAGGAAACAAAGCAAAAATAAACACATTGAGAAAAACCGGCCAGTGCGTGTCGAACTTAGCACATATGAGGTTCCGTACCAAATGTATTTTTAACTATTTGTATGGCTTTGGGTTAACAAGATGCTTATACCGAAAATTTGAAGACTGTAGCTCCAACCATTTGGCTGTAACAACTGTGTGACAGACGACGGACAGACGGACAGACAGACAGACGGACAGACGGACACGTGAGTGACAGCAATAGGGCTCCGTTTGGAACCATCGGGTACGGAACCCTTTTTTTTGCGGTGTGAAATCATCCAATGACTTCTCCCGCTCTGGGTGGAGCGGCAGGGCGTGTCAGACTTTTACTGACTAAAACCCACCCCTGTTCCTTCCTTGCCTGGGTGCCCAGTGGAGCTTAGATTTATCCGCTACCCCTTGGCATGTAGGCATCTTCCATGTTGGGCCCCGTCAGTGGTGGCTGACATATTCTCTTTCAGGCGCGCGTGGAACACTACGCGCCGTCGACTCTCGGGTCTGGTGCTGATCGGACGACTAGCTACCCATTACTCGCTATCTGCTGGCCCGCGTCTACGGTGGCCGGAGATCGTCCTGCGACCTCGGACGCCCAGGGCGTCTACTGCGGTGGCTGCGGCTGGGGGCGCGAGGGCCACTCCGTTGGGCCTCCCTCACCCGTTCCGCCTCCGCCTTCACGAGCATTACTGCTTCGCAGAAAGAGGAGACTGCTTCCCATTCCCTCTCGCTCCGTACCATGGCTTGGACCAGAACAGGAACCTCCCAAAACAACCGTGTCCGGTGAGAACCTGAGTTAGGCGGCAGGCGAGGACGCCGTGGCGCTTCTCCAGCCACTCCTTAAAGAGTGGCGTGCCCAGCGCTGGGTTGCAACAGTCGCTCTCTCCATGTCGCCATGAGATCCTGCCGGAGCTCCGTCCGGCGAGCCGCGAGGTGTCGTGGCAGCGGAGTTTCGCTCCGGCGTTTCACCTCCTCGCACCACTCCCAGAGTAGCGTGAGGACCTTGGCCTCCAGATCCCATGGTGACAGTCCGGCAAGGAGGCTTGGTGCGTCACTGGAGACCGTGCGGTAACCCCGGACCGGCTGGATGGCCATGACACTTTGGCACGCGCTCTACCGGTGAGCTGGTCGCCGCCTCAAGGAGTGCGCCCACACTGGTGCCCCTTAAAGGGCCATGGACCGCATGACCCTCGCGTAGAGCCTACGGCAGGAGGCGTTTGGACCCCCCAGATTGGGCAGGAGCAGCTTCAAAGCAACCCCGGCCCGCTCCAGTCTGGGAGCCAAACGTCGAAAATGCTCCAAGAAGTTCCACCGGCTGTCGAGGACGAGTCCCAGGTACTTAATCGTCCCCTCCTACCGTTATCTGGGAAACCGACGGTGGCGAGTTCAGAGAACCATGAAAACACATGGCCTCGGACTTGTGCAATGCCACATCGAGTCCCAGTTGCCGAATCCTCTTCACGACGGATTCGGAACCCTAAAATGTGGTTTGTGATGGAGTGCTACGCGCCTTCTACGCTCGTAGACCCTGTCGTAGACGCTCTACGCGCGTAGCACCTCGCATTTCTTGGCTCCATAAGATTTTGTTGTGAGGACACTTTAACTAACGAGCTCTGACGCCGTCAATCCGGCTCGACTTTATATTTGTTTGAACAAGGACTTACTTACTACAGTTTTCTTGGGAAGTGCAAATTACGATGGTGTTAGAGTAGCTTTAAAGTTAAGAAATTGGTACTGTATATTTTGTGTTAAATGACAAAGATAAGAAGGAAGAAGTCTATATTTTAGTATTTGATTATACCATTTTTAGATGTTTTCTACTTCAATGGTAATTTATAAACTAGCAAGTATCGCAATGTTAACAATTGCCGACCAATCATACTGTCAACGAAAAGAAAATTTCCAAAATTCGGTGACCAACAAGCATAGCTTATTCTAGCGTACATAACATAAAGTAAAATTTTCAAGGACACGACAACATGTTTAAAAAAAAAAAAGGCCAGAAAACAACGGATTAAGCTGGGATTCTTCTTAAAAGACTGCCCAAAAATAGAAGACCAGGAAAAGTGGTAGGCCTTTGCCTTGCAGTGGGACAACACAGATTCATACTCTTTACTATTATAAATGTGAAAGTTTGTGAAGATGTGTGTTTGTTACTCTTTCACGCTAAAACTACTGAACGCATTTGAATGAAACTTTACAATAATATAGCTTATACAATAGATTAAAATATAGGGTATAATTTATAATGGGGTGAAGTACTAATCCCACGCGGGCGAAGCCGCTGGCTGAAGTTAGTTTAATATTATAGATGCAAATGCAGATCTGGATAAAATTTTTCACACAGATAAATAAGATTGTTCAATATTATCTCAAATGAGGTGGATATATTTCACGGCAGCCTGATGAAATTCACAGGAGTAGCACAGAAGTGCGTTGAAAATGTTGAGAAGCGATTTTAAGTGTATTTGAATTTTATTTTGAATCGCATTTTTAATTATTATATTTTGAATTGTATTTTTGATTGTATTTTCGATTGGTATTTTAATTGTAATTTAAAAATTTAATTTAATTTAATTTTAATTTAATTTTCTCTCCTCATGTGAAGAGGAGGGATGAAACACATGTAACTAAAAGAGTTATGAATATAAATGTGGATGGATGGAGAGGGAGAGAGAGGCCAAAGAAAGTATGGATGTATTGTGTGAGGAGTGATATGAAAGAAAAGGAGTTAGTGATAGTGTAAGGGCTGACAGGACAGAATGGAAGAAAAACGTTTTGCGCCGACCCCAAGTAACATGGGATAAGGGCAGGAAGATGATGATGAATTTAATTTAATTATTTTTTCATTGATATTTTAAATAACATTGCTTTGGCGTATAATATTCCAGAATAGCATATAGGCTATAATTGATAATGTGGAAAGTATTTATTCAACATGGGCGAAGCCGCTGGCAGTTGCTGGTAATATGTGTAAATATTAGACAGATTCGTAAGTACCTGTCTATACAAGAGAATACCTATTAACAGCCTGTGTTTGTTTATCGTTTGAATCTAGGTTTTGTAAATTACAACAGTGTTAAACTGAGACCTAAATTGACCTATGGCTGTAGCCTTCGACCTTGGGCTAAACCTTTTTCCACTTCGCCTGTTCTCACACACGATGCCTCCAGTAACATAATAATCAAAATATATAGAGTATGTAGGTTTTACTCCTGAATCGGTAATGTATTAGTGGATCGCGATAACCTTGTAGACTCACTGGCTTACCTAGAATATTGGTAGTGTCAGCAACAAAAGTAGGTCAAGCTTTTCTAAAGATTCAGACAAGATTTTTGACTGAGATTTGGTCATATTTTCTAGAATGTGTAGTGTGTGTAGGACATCCTTCTTACCTTGCTTTGACTGACACATTTTTCAAAAAGAGTCGTCCGTTAAATAGTCCCTAACTCGAAGTAATATTTATTTAGCACACATTGGTGACGATTCTCTTCTTCAATAACTAAACTAAAGTTAGAGAATCGCTACCTTTTACAGGCAGTGCGAGAAAAGGACGGCTATAGCTACGAAATAAGTTAGAGATGTAAACTAGTTACATCCTTGCACTTTACCGTGTTTATTATCGACATGTTTTTCCGTGTACCCTTAATTTGTATGGAAATATTACTTCAACTAAATTTGACAGCTCTAATTCACGTCCGTCTCTTTCTTGTTTTATTAGAGAGAAAAAGATAGCAATAGCCTAAATTACGTTCAGTTTGTGCACAACAGAATTAGCACCTTTGTCACTGCTATTGTTTTATAATTCAAAATCAATCGCGGTAGGTGGTCGCAGTCGATCCAGCGCCAGTTACAGGCAGAAACGCTATGTACTGCTGTTCAGTGTTCGGAGGACCAATAAAATAAGTGTCTTGCTTGAAGCACCAACGTTTAATTACACCAACCTGCCTAGCCTTTTTCCAACTATATTGGGGTCGGCTTCCATTCTAAGCAGATGCAGCTGAATACCAATATTTTACATGGAGCAACTGCCATCTGACCTCCACAACCAAGTTACTGGGTAATACGATACCCCTTGGTAAGACTGGTTGTCAGACTTTCGGGCTTTTAACGACCCGTAACGACTGTCAAAGATCCACGATCGATAGCCGTGGACCAATGGCTTAACGTGGTTTCCGAGGCATGGAGGCATCTTGGTATGTAAAGATAGTCCTACGCTTGCCGGGGTTGGTCCATCCATGGACCAACCCCGGCAAGCGTAGCTTAACCTGATGGATCGACCCGTGCGGCTGTTGTTACTTTAGCCACGAGCTCCTCAACGTTTAACTACATACTAAAGTATATTTGTAGGAGGATGTCTTACACACAGTACTTATTATTTACATAACATAGTCAGCCTTATAATGTTCCCACTGGTGGGAAGCAGGCCCCCTCTCTGTGAGAGGGAATGGGCCGTAATCCCCCACGCGGGTCCATGTTAGATTATAATAAATTTTAAGGTGATCTATATGTGCACTACACTATCACATGTGTAGACAGTGTGTTTTAGGCTTTGTTTTTATGGTTGCCTTTTAAGGAGCTATTGTATGTTGTCTATGCAATCTTTCTCTTTGGTCGCTTCCATTGTTGGTGTAAGTTGTTAAAAATTACCGTGCTAATTAATTAAAAGTTAGTTAAGAAATCTTACTCAGTTTCATTTAAATAAATCCCTAACCTAACAGGTTATGGGCCCAGGCAACGCAAGTAATTATAATTTTGAGTCAATTAACGAGTAAAGAGCAGTTATCAAACTAAGTTTAGAACGCGTATGCACAAGTTTTTTTTTTGACAATAATGGAGGTCGCAAACTCAATGAAAATCGGTAAGTTTGATGGAAGAAATTTCAAACAGTGGAAATTTCAAGTGAAATGCGCGCTAAGAGCAAGAGGATTAAACATTGACGCGATTAAGCCCCAAGAAACCAGTTCGCAAGTGCAATGGAACAAGGATGATGGCATGGCCATGTTTATTTTAACCTCATCCATGGATTTAAATCAAGTATCCCTTATAGAAAACTGCGAGACTGCGAAAGAAGTAATGAATAAGTTAGAGGCAATTTACGATCAAAAATCCGAATACAATAAAATGATGATACATGAAAAGTTCTATCAATATACATATTTTTCCAGTGACACGATGGCACAGCATGTGTCTAAAGTAGAAGGTTTGGCAAAACAATTAAGGGAGTCAGGCGAAAAACTCAGCGATACTGCAGTGATGACAAAAATATTAAGCACACTACCGCCCACATACCGGTCACTTAGACAAGCATGGCTATCACTGGATCCTCGCAGCCAAACGATCCAAAACTTGACTTCACGCCTAATTGACGAAGAGGCAAGCCTTAATAAAGATGCTGATAATACGTCTGCATTGGTAACTTCCAAAGTAAGTAAGAATGAAAACGGAACAAAACCACAAAGAGAAACAAGTCATAGGTTTGTGTGTTATAACTGCAATAAAAGAGGTCACTTTGCAAGAGACTGCAGGAAGCCTAAGAGAAAAATTAACAAAAATGAAAAGAAAAATGATATGTTAGCGTTCAGTGCTGAAAGTTGTTTGTCAGTACATGAAGAAGATGTTTGGATATTGGACAGTGGAGCGTCCATGCATATGACATTCAAACGTGAGTACTTCTTTATATTAAATGAGGTTCAAGACAAAGATGAAAATAAATCTGTTAAATTAGGAAATTAACAAAACATTGAAGTTCGTGGTGAAGGCACAATTTTGATAAATAAATTAGTTAAAGGAAAATGGGAACAATGTATACTTGAAAATGTGCTTTATGTGCCTGATTTGCGAAGAAATCTGTTCTCCGAAGGAGCTGCCACTAGAAAAGGTTATGTTATTGTAAAAAATAAACAAAAAGCACTAGTTATGAAGAATAATGTAGTAGTTATGTGTGCACAATTGAAGGAAAATAATTTATATGAGTTAGAAATAAAAACAACTAAACAAGAAAGTTGCAACACTGTGCAAACAGATATTAAAATATGGCATGAGAGGTTAGGCCATTTAAATGTCAATGAAATTAAAAACATGAGTAAGAATGGTGCAATTCCAATAAAACTGACTGGAAATGAGAAATTTATATGTGAAGCGTGTCAATATGGCAAACAAGCAAGATTGCCATTTTTGAAATCCAGAAGAGGCCCATCACAACCTGGTGACATTGTTTATAGTGATGTGTGTGGCCCGATTGAGGTACCTTCCATATCAGAAAGTAAAGGAATAAATCATGAATGCACAGCCCCATATACTCCTCAACAAAATGGCAGAGCAGAAAGAGAGTTGCGTACTATAATGGAAAGTGCAAGATCAATGCTATATGCAAAAGACATACCATTACATTTATGGGCAGAAGCTGTAAACTGTGCAGTATATTTGTTAAATAGAAACTCTTCAAGTCAAACTCTTAATGTGTCACCTTATGAACTCTGGTATGGAGACAAACCAAATCTTGAAAATATAAGAATATTTGGATCTACAGGATATGTACATGTTCCCAAGGAGAGAAGAAAGAAACTTGATAAGAAAAGTACTAAAATGTTTTTAGTTGGATATGAGCATGAAAATTATAGAATGTATGACCAAGATACCAGAAAAATAACAGTGTCAAGAGATGTGAAATTTGAAGAGCATAGTATAACAGAAAAAAGACAGAACTTCACGGAAATGAAAATTGATGAAAAGGAAGAACAGACGATTTTGACATTCCCGCAATGTGAAGCTCGGGATCAAGAATTATCTTCAGATGATAGTGAGTGTAGCATGAAGAGTATAGAAGACAATGATGAATCATATCATCCTCCGATGAGTTATAAAAAGGATGAAGAACAGAGAAACATCACAATACGTCCACGACGAAACAATAATTTGGAAGTCAATTTTACTTCATTGGACATACCCAATAGTTATGAAGAGGCAATAAATAGTGTGAATTGTTATGAATGGAAGAAAGCTATTGCTGAAGAGCTTCAATCACA
Organism: Polia nebulosa; assembly: GCA_951329385.1. NCBI lineage: Eukaryota > Metazoa > Arthropoda > Insecta > Lepidoptera > Noctuidae > Polia > Polia nebulosa. The sequence goes on along the minus strand of OX589591.1, from coordinate 27,105,058 downwards.
TGAAAATAATAAAACTTGGGTAGTAACTGATAAAACTGAGAAGAAACCTATTACATGCAAATGGGTATTTTGTATAAAGAAGAATGAAAAAGGAGAAATTGAAAGATACAAAGCACGGCTATGTGCTCGTGGTTTTACACAGGTAAAGGGATTAGATTACCAAGAAACTTTTTCCCCCACTTCCAGGTATGACTCCATAAGATTAATCTTAAGTATAGCTGCAAAAGATGACCTTGAGATAGAGCAATTTGATGTCAAAACAGCTTTCCTGTATGGTGAGCTATCTGAGGACTTATATATGGAGGTGCCAGAGGGTGTGGAAGCGAAGCCGTACAAAGTATGTAAGTTGATAAAATCTATTTATGGTCTTAAACAATCCTCTAGGTGTTGGAATAAGAAATTTTGTTCATTTTTAAATACATATGGATTTAAGTCATGCCAATCTGATAATTGTGTGTTTGTTGGATATTTTAATAATATTAAGGTATTTTTGGTTTTATATGTTGATGATGGATTGTTGTTGTCTAAAAGTAAACATACTCTAACTGCAATATTGAATGATTTAAAGAAAAACTTTAACATAAAGATTCTAAAGTTTAATTCATTTGTTGGCATGGAAATAAATAGAACAAAAGAATGTATAAGAATATGTCAAAAACAATACATAGAAACATTAATAAATAGATTTCATTTGTCAGATGCTAAAGGTAGTAGTACACCTGCTGATGTAAATGTACATTTATCTAAGAATATAAGTAATTTTCCCAGTAATTTCCCATATAGAGAAGCAGTGGGAGCTTTGTTATTTTTGACATTGGTTTCTAGACCTGATATAGCATATGCTGTCAATGTTGTAAGCAGATATGTCAATAACCCAGGTCCTTCACATACTCGTATTACTGCTTTGAAGAGAATAATACGTTATTTGAGTAACACAAAACAAATGTCAATTGTTTATAATTGTAATCGAGAATTGATTGGCTATTGTGATTCTGATTTTGCTGGTGATTTAGATACTAGAAAATCTAATACTGGGTATATATTTTTAATGAATGGGGGTCCTGTAACTTGGTCAAGTCGTAAGCAGAACACTGTCGCTTTATCGACCACTGAGTCTGAGTACATGGCTGCTAGTGAAGCTGCTAAAGAAATCTTGTGGCTTAGACAATTTTTGGATGATATTGGGGAACCACAACATTCTGTAACTTTGAACATAGATAATCAGAGCGCAATCAAATTAATTAAAAATCCAGTTTATCATAAGAGAAGCAAACACATTGATATAAAGTATAACTTTATAAGAGAGAATGTTGAGAAGAAAATAATAGATGTTAAATATGTAGAAAGCTCTTGTCAACTGGCAGACTTTCTAACTAAAGCTTTGCCTGTTAACCAGTTTAATTTAGTTAGAGATAAAATTATAAAGTAAGTGCTTAAGTTTTACATTTGGTAGATATTTAAGAAATTACACAACCTTAAGATTTTAAGTTTAAATAATGTAAGCTGCTATGATAGAGTGAATTGTTTTTGTTGTTCACCATTATGGTCATATGGTTATTTTTAGTGACAAGTATCACTTTATAAATTTAAGTGGGAGTGTTAGATTATAATAAATTTTAAGGTGATCTATATGTGCACTACACTATCACATGTGTAGACAGTGTGTTTTAGGCTTTGTTTTTATGGTTGCCTTTTAAGGAGCTATTGTATGTTGTCTATGCAATCTTTCTCTTTGGTCGCTTCCATTGTTGGTGTAAGTTGTTAAAAATTACCGTGCTAATTAATTAAAAGTTAGTTAAGAAATCTTACTCAGTTTCATTTAAATAAATCCCTAACCTAACAGTCCAGTGCGGGTTGGTGGATGTCACATGTCTCAGAATTTTTTATTCCAAGACATGACTGTTTCCTCACGATGTTTTCCTTCACCGTATTGAGAGCAGTGGTGATGAAATAAATTACACAACGACCTAAAACTTTATAAGTCGGAACCGTTACTAGTGGGTCACCATTGCCGTGAGGACTATTTAGGAATTAGGATTATTAATAAATCAAGATTCCATAATGAGCTTATCTGATTCTTCCATACATAACATAATCACGACCTAATTCCACGAAAGGGCGGACGATATGTACTTTACACATCTACATTTTACCAATCAATCTCCCAGCTAAGTTGCGGTCGACTCCCAAAAAAAAAAAAGCCTAACCAAATGCAGCTGAATACGAGTGAATATCTGATAAATGGATCTTTGACAGTCGTTACAGGTCGTCAGAAGCCCGAAAGTCTGACAACCAGTCTTACCAAGGGGCATCGTATTACGCAGTAACTGGGTTGTGGAGGTCAGATAGGCAGTCGCTCCATGTAAAACACTGGTATTCAGCTGCATCTGGTTAGACTGGAAGCCGACCCCAAGTAAGTTGGGAAAAGGCGCGGGCAGAAGAAGATCTGATAAATGATAAATGGTGTTTATTCAGTAAATGGGTTACAAGGAACACTTACACGTAAATGTATGTGTAATTCAAATTACGAAGATTGGCACTGAAAAATACAATAAGCTTTTGACCGACGTTAACGAAATAGGAACCCATTTGAATCGAAATTGAAATTCCGAAACGATCATCGACTGTTCTCTCTATCCGTACTCCGGTCCTCTGTAGGTACCTACGACTACATTGCTGAAGCAAAAGCTCTTTGTCGAAACACAATAGCGTTGAGTCACAGTATTACGAAGTTAGTTCTCGGAAACAGCCGTATCATTGAGTAATTCGTTTGAAAACCTCCATTGAATTACCGTGACTCAGAACTATAATATAGTTGACTTTATTTTGCTTTAGTTGCGCACGTGAGCTAGTTATTTCATATTGAAAATTTCAGCTGAAGTCATTACTTATGGATCGTAATTGGATTGTGAAATGTCTGACGAATCGGTTGGTGATGTGGCTGAGCGCCTGCCTCAATTAAGACTCGAATAGAATTTTATTTCAGACGTTTGCCGGTTTAGCTACCCGGCAAAAGTTATTCTGCGATAAAAAAGGGGGGGGAGGGTTGGAGAGTGTAAAATACTTTACGACTTATACCTACCAAATATTTAAAAAAAACATTGAAATCGGTCAAGCCGTTTCGGAGGAGTGCAACCACAAACACCGTGACACGAGACAAAATATATTAGATTTATGTCATCTTTACACTACTTCCTCACAAGGAGGGTAATGTTTTTCGAGAGTATGTTTGTATGTATGCATGTCTGTACCTATGCCTATTTCAATTTTTGAACTTTTATTTGAAGTCAGTACTTATGATTGTAAGTATTTGGGTTGTGGGAAGTCTGATGAATCGTTTCGACGATGTGGCTTAAGTGGGTGACTCATTCGAATGACCTTGAATTTAAAATATTCGTATGATCTATCGATAAAATAACTGTACCGGTACAACTCTTTTTTATTGTTGGTGGTAAAAAAAAGTGTTTATTGTGTCTCAAACGGTTACCTACATTTATAAATGTGATTAAAACAGCGCCAGTAAGTAATTAATACTTGTGTTGGGTTGTCTCGCTCCCTCCCTTAATTTACGTTAACAATACTGAGACTTTAAAAATTCAATTTAAGAAGCTCTACATTTTTAAGAACAAAGAAACAATGACTTTAAAGTAAGTAGCAGATCTGTGTAGTGTATAATTGTTTACTTGCTTCGGCAGTACAAATACTAAACTTAGAACGATACAGAGAAGTTTAGCATGGCCCCTGCGCAAGGATGACACGCAAAATCGTGAAGCGTTTTTATGCCCAGGGGTAGCGGATAAATTCGTTACAGAGTTACCACTCCCCTGGGCAGCCTCAGGCAAGGAAGAAACAGGGGTGGGTTTTAGTCAGTAAGAGTCTGACACGCCCTCCCGCTCCACCCAGAGCGGGAGATGTCATTGGATGATATTCCACCCCCAAAATAAAAATTAAAAATAAAAGTGCATAATTGTGAGTATTTTTTTTTTGGGACAAGCCCGCCACACTATTCCCAAACCACTGTAACTTCTGTAAGCCAGAATCAACAGTGGCGACCACCAGAAAAAACGCCGAGGCAATGAAGCTCGACGAGTCCCAGAGAAACGATTAAACTGTCTTGGGTCCCGCAACGAAATTAATCAGAAAAGACAGCGGAGTAGTAAGAAAAACATAATTTCCACTTCCCTCCTAATCAAGCGGGAGACAGAACAAAACTAGGCCATTAGGCACAAAAGGGGATTTTTACAACTGGGGTAAGCCCAGTTGCCAAGCACCACTGGTTAAAAACACTAATATTAATGGGTCCTAAAATTGTGAGCTGTTACACTTGATTCCAATAATAGGTATGGCAAAAACGCTTGAACGCACGGAAATTCGTTCTAGTTTCCACAAGGTCCGTGTAATAGACAACTCCAGACGTAGGCTGAATATTATCCAACATAATATTGCGCTCAGCCTGCCAAAGAGTAGGTACACTCCCACAGGATATGATGTGCGGATTGTTCGTATTCGCAATCAGGAGTAGAACATTGACATAAAGGTGAGGCAACAAGCTTGAAGGAAAATAATTTACTCTTAAAGTTGCCATGACCTGTGAGAAATTGGGCAACACAGTGATCCACCTCCAGCCATGTCCTGTCCAGCCGTTCGCGAACCGATGGGAAGAACTGGTGGAGGTGTCTGCCTTTGATGGAACTTTCCGACCTACATTGCCATTCGGATAAAAGGTCCTCCCAAACTTCAGTTTGAGGTTTAAGTAATCTAGAAATCTTGGCCCGATCACGTTGAGGTAAAAAGTCTGGGTCCGTAGTCTTTCGTGCAGAATGTGTGTGTGCCTATAGTAGTGTGTGATGGTGGTTTTGTGTGTGTGTGTGTGTGTGTCATCAGATAACTTCTCTTTCGTGTCAGACTATTACTGAAAAAAAACTCACCCGTGATTCTTCAGTTGCCCTGGTATTTAAGGGCCTCAGTGACTCTTTCAAACACCCGCGACCCACTGCTTGATACACCTGCTACTGTTTCTTTAATCGCAATCACCATATAAGAAAACCAAGTTTATCGCGTCGTTATCATCATCATCATCATTATCAGCCTTTTAATGACCCTTGGAGCTGGGGCAAAGGCCTTCTCTCTGTGAGAGGATGTGGGCCGTAATCCACCACGCAGGCCTAATCCGGGTTGATGGATGCCACATGTCTTCGAATTTTTGGTTCAAGAACGAACGTTTCTCACGATGTTTTCCTTCACCGTTTAAGAACAATGGTGATGAAATAATTTACACAAAGTAAAGCGCCTGCCTGGATTGGAAGTGGAACTCACGACCTACAATTTGTAAGTCGCGGCCGTTATCACTGGGCCACCACTGCTCTTACTGAGCCACAGTTGTTTGCGTAGTTTTTACAAAAGTGGGGCTTAGGATTAATCTTAAAATATTAATAATTACCGACCCACCCCGGTTTCGCACACATAGCGCCATCTAGCGTCCGAAAGCAATTATAACCGTCGAAAGTTATTGTTCTTTCCTTATGAAACAGTACTTTTTTTCTGGATGAAAAGTACCCTATGTTATTTTCTGTACCCCTGACAATCCCCCATTATAATTTACTGTCTATATGTTATTCTGATGTATGAGTTATATTTCTGTAAGGTTTTATCAACATTCGTTCAGTCGTGTTTGCGTGAAAGAGTAACAAACATACTCACAAACTTTGACATTTATAATAGGTACTAGCTTCTGCCAAAGGTTTCGCCCGCCTGGAACTAGTATTTCCCGCATTATAAATTATAGCCTATATGTTATTAGTAGTTCCCGCATTATAAATTATAGCCTATATGTTATTAGTACTTCCCATATTATCAATTATAGCCTATATGTTATTAGTAGTTCCCGCATTATAAATTATAGCCTATATGTTATTAGTACTGCCCATATTATCAATTATAGCTTATATGTTATTAGTACTTCCCGCATTATAAACTATAGCCTATATGTTATTATTACCTCCCGCATTATAAATTATAGCCTATATTTTATTAATACTTCCCGCATTATAAATTATAGCCTATATGTTATTAATACTTCTCGCACTATAAATTATAGCCCATATGTTATTAGTACTTCCCGCATTATAAATTATAGCCCATATGTTATTAGTACTTCCCGCATTATAAATTATAGCCCATATGTTATTAGTACTTCCCGCATTATCAATTATAGCCTATATGTTTTTCTGTTATATAAGCCATTGTAAAGTTTCATCAAACCCTGTTCAGTAGTCATTCTCACAAACTTTCACATTTATATAATATTAGTAGGATTAGTAAGTAGTTATGAAGTAAGGATTAGAATATCCTAAGCAGTTCGTTTGTGGGATTATATTTTATAAAAATAACTTAAATAAGTAAATAGAAAAAAAAAAATTTTTTTTTAAACAAGCTTTTAAAACGGTCGTCATAATTAAATTCGTACACAAAAATTTCGTGTCCGTGCTGTTGAGCATTGAAGATCTCTTCATCTTCCTTTATCTGGAGCTAATCCTGGATTCGATTCAGGTCATGCTTACCATAACAATGCATTGTCATCGGAACCGAACCCACAAGCTAAATTTCAACTCAATCGTATACCAAAAAATGGTCGAAAAATGGTTTGCAAATTTTGACGGACCACTTACAAAAATACGAACAAAAATATACCCGTATTATCGTTTTTATGACACCTTTTCCTAGCTAGGAACATGTCGAATGCTAAGTTTATATATAATTTTAGAAACAACAAGCCTAATGAGTAAATTAAACTCTGTGGAATAAAACATGACTTTTCCAAGCACGTACAAGGTTTCTTCATCTCCTTTCCCACTCGTTTTCTCAGCGACCGCACTACCCGCCGTCCGCTGAGCTTAATTAATTCCTCGCTTCATCCAACATGGACGAGTATTTTTAACTGACTTCAAAAAAGGAGGAGCTTCTCATTTCGTCAAATCTTTTTTTATCTTTTATATACGTTCCCCGATTACTTGAAGACGCCTAAACTATTTTTTTGTTTGAAAAGGTATACTTCCAAGATATACTTCCCATTTGAATTTGATCTGATGAAGAATTTCGGAGATAGAAAATGGAACTCTTCACTAAATGATAGCAAACCTTCTGGGATTGCTGCAATCGCATGTCTGTTTATTGTTTACACCACTTCATAACATTACATCACGCTGATACGCTCTGAAGGGGTACGCAGATTTGTACCTACAGTTTATCCTCATACACCCTTATTTCACCAATTATGCTCAAATTTCATGTTTTTGGGGCTATCAGTTCGGGCATAACTTTACTATTTAGGTTTAGTTATGGGGTATAACAACTAAAAAATAAAACTTTTTTACAATGAAATACTAGAAACACCGACTTCCGAAATTTAAGTTATTTTGCAATATTTATTGTAATTTTTTTTTGGGAAGTCGGTTCTATATTGTAAAAAAGTTTTTTTTTCTATAAAGCTTTAAGAACTTTCCTCTAATTTCTATAAATCTTGTGATCATCCATTCCTTACTTTTTTTATAGTTAACCTGAAGTGTCACGCTCATGGACAAAGGCCTGAGCTATTCCTTCCACTTATTTTTAAATGTAAATAAGAAACTTTTTTCAAAAAATACAACCGACTTCTAAAAATTGCAAAACAACTTTAATTTCGGAAGTCAGTGTATGTAATTTTTTTGTTTCTTCGTTATTTGACACCGATTTCCGAAATTAAAGTTATTCTGAAATTTTGATGTGAAACATCTATAGCCGCACGTAAAACCGATTTCTGGCGTGGCGACGCATGCCGTGGCGACGCGTCGCCACGCTATACGACGTTTTTTTGTTTTTAACCGACTTCGCAAAAGGAGGAGGTTATCAATTCGGATGTTTGTATTTTTTTTTTTTTTTTTTTTTTATGTATGTTCGGGCATAACTTCGTCATATATTGACGGATTTGCAAAATTCTTTTTTTGTTTGAAAGAAATTTATTCCGAAATGGTCCCATTTAAATTTCAAAAAGATCTGATGATGGGTTTCGGAGACAGACAACGGAACTCTTCAAAAATTGACAGCAAATCGACCGCGATTGCTGCTATCGTATGTCTATGAATTGTTAACACAGTTTAATGGGGAGCCACAACTAAAAAAGTAAAAATAAAAAACTTTTTTACAAAAAAATAGAACCGACTTCCAAAAAAAGTGCAAAATAACTTTAATTTCGGAAGTCGGTGTCAAAAAACGAAGACACAAAACAGGAACACCGACTTCCCAAATTAAAGTTATTTTGCACTTTTTTTGGAAGTCGGTTCTATTTTTTTGTAAAAAAGTTTTTTTTATCATTATGACATATTTAGTTCCTATCACAATATGTTCTTTTCTGCATATTATTTTTACAAAATAATGTCGATGTTTCACATCTGCCAGGCGTCCCGTGACGGCTCACATTTTTTTTAGAAGTCGGTTGTATTTTTTGAAAAAAGTTTTTTAGTTTTCACTTTTTAGTTTTTTTTTTATTGTTTTTCGACACCAGAAGTAAAACTAAATAAGTATTAAAGTTATGCCCGAATAGATAACACCAATAACATGGAATTTGAACATTTGGAGACAACCAAAACGTAATCTGTGTGTCATATTTTTTGTTTATGTTGATTTTTTCAAAAAGTGCGGAATCAATTTCGATAAAATTTATATGGGACCACCTCTGAAGTATGACCTATCATACAAAAAAGAATCATTAAAATTTATTCATAAATGGCGGAGATATCGCGTAACAAACAAAAAAGAAAAACATACAGACGAATTGAGAACCTCCTCTAGTTTGAAGTCGGTTAAAAATTGTCAAGATCTGTAAAATTATTACAGACACAAAAATGACTTAACTTCACCTACCTGCTGGTCAGACGAGCAGCTATATTCGGTAACTCAGTTGACATCAATTTGATAGGCACTATGCAGTACATTGCTTGGAGGACATCGATTATAATGGGCACTACGTAGTACATTTTTGTCTTCCTATACGTCAAAGCAGCAATGTACTGCATTGTGCCTATCAAATTGATTTCAACTGAGTTAGCGAATAGGCCTGCTGATCAAGGAATTAACAGGAGGAATTCACTGTGACCACTACCACGAGAAGAGCCGAAGACAGAACGGCCTGGAATCATCAGTCTGTGAGTCCGTTAAAGATTTCTAGCAGGCGTATTCGCTAACTCAGTTGACATCAATTTGATAGGCACTTTGCCGTACATTGCTGCTTTGACGTATAGGAAAACCGTAGTGCCTATTATAAGCGATATCCACCGAGCAATGTAAAGCATTGTACATCAAATTGATGTCAACTGAGTTAGCGAATACACCTGCAGGACGGGTACGACCTTCAGCAGTGAAGAACACGAATGAGGAGAAGGGAATGACGTCTTCGCCGTGACACTCTTGACACAGCGGTCGTGGTCGTCGCGAATCGACTTTTGAAGGGGGTGATTCACACCACAATCCTTCGCCATTTCTCCCTGCTCGCAGACATTCTGATGCACTTGTGCAAAGGACCGCCCACGGTACACCACTTAAAATGAGCAACATACTGAAAAGCATCAACTCTACATAGAATGTCACAAAGTCGCTTTCCGTGTCTGTCTATTTCTCCGCTGACTCCTCCTAAACCACGAAACGGATTTAGATGCGGTTTTCACTAATATAAAGAGCAATAAACGAGGAAGGTTTTCGTAAACGTATTTTCTTTCTTTCTTTGTATATAATTAGCACTCGTGCGAAGCCAGGGCAGGCCGCTGTTCTAAGTATATAATTGGCTACTTTTTATGCCGGTCTACGCGGAAGAAACCGCGAGGCGCAGCTAGTGGATTATAAAACCTAGGGTTAGCCAGGGCCAGTAGCCAGGGCGGCCAACTAACAGGCAACCCAGCTGATGTGAATGGTCATCACCACCACCTATGGACATCTGTAATAGTTTGTGTATGTGCCTGTAACCACAGCGGTACCTAAGCCCTCTGATCCCGAACGCAGCAACGTTACTTGGCTGAACAATACGGTGATTGTATTTGCCGGATACAATGTCTGGTTCACATTATTCCAGTAATATTTCAGTCCAGTGATCCAATTCAGCGCTGGAATGCCACTGGAATAATGGAAACCAGCACTGGAATGTGCCCATTCCAGTGAGCAATCCAGTCCTGTGACTGGATTAATGGTCTACTTTTTCATTCATTCATCATTCCAGTACTGGAATGTCACTAAAATAATTGTCAAAAAAACTGAAAACTGAAACGACTGACTGAATGTAAACGATATAATCCAGTCCAGCACTAGACTGGATTGATTCGCTGGATTACTGGACTGGAATAATGTGAACTGCGCCTAGAAGACTTAGGGACTTAGGGACTGAAGTATTAAGTAGCCAATAGACTTTCCTATCCCTTACCGTTAGCTGAAATACAAACAACTTGAGTTAGTTTATTTACGATTCGTTCGATCAAATAAAAACGTTCGTATCGTAAACATAGCGTGCGTGTAATAGTTACATTTACTTAGTACTTAAGTAAGCTTAGCTCGAAGAAAAACATTAACTGGAGCATGCTAGTGAAGGCAATGTATCTATATTTATTTGTGCCTGAATTGTTTAAAACATTAAAACGTTTATGTTATGTACCTAAGTAATAGACTTTATAAGACATAAAAAGAAATGACTACACATATCTTTTATTTTATAAGAATAGAATAGAATAAAATGTATTCAGCAACAGTACATGAAACACGCACGGTACACAGAAATAACAGTGAAGAAAAAAAAATACATTATAACAAATAAAGTGTGTGCCTCACGACTGCGCTAAAAAGGTCCATTTCAGCGATAATGTCAAACGGGCTGGAGCCGCCTGACGCTGGTTTTTAAATGAACCTTTCAAAGGTCTGTGACGGATCATTTGAAGGTAACAGCTATGAACTAAGTGAAACAAGTTCTAGTAAAAAAAGTATATACTTGTTTAGATAAACAGTAAATAGATATTATGTAGAAGGTGCATAAAAATACTAACTAATTAATAAACAGAGGATACAAATAAGAAGTACTAAATACCTACATGCTAAAACAGTCAAATATGAAGATGTCAAATAAAAAAATTGAAATTAAAATTAAACGAGATGAGTAGGTACCCACTAAAACTTAAATATGAAGAGTTCATTGAGTATTGTTTTGGAGAAAAGTGGAAGGAGAGGAGTGAAAGTGAGTGAGTGAGTGGTTTTAGGGTGTGGAAAATCATCAAATGAATTCTCCCGTTCTGGGTGGAGCGGAAGGCCGTGTCAGACTCTTGCTGACTAAAACCCACCCTTGTTCCTTCTGTTCCCTGTGCCAAAGGCCGTGATAACTCTCTTGGAGAACGGGCGGGTGTGGCCCAAGTGGCGTCGGAGCATGACGCTAATTTTGTTTGAAAGTTCATTTACTAAGCTTACTTTTTTTGTACTAGTGCAAAAAAATCTATCCTGGGAGAAAAAAGTTACAGTGTATATTAAAATACTCATATATCGAGCTATTTTCAACTATTTCAATATGCCTAGCCTTTTCCCAACTACCTTGGGGTCGGCTTCCAGTCTAACCGGATGCAGCGAGATCTCTAGAACTCAGTTACTGGGTAATTCGATACCCCTTTTTTTTTTTGGTAAGACTGGTTGTCAGACTTTCGGGCTTCTGACGACCCGACACGATTGTCAAAAATCAACGATTGACAGCCCCGGCAAGCGTAGCTTAACGTGATGGATCGACCCGTGCGGCTGTTATTACTTTAGCCATGAGCCCCTCTTATAATGTATATTCTAAACTCATATATTTTCAACTATTTATTAATTAAATCCATTTATTTTAATCCTTTTAAGTTTGATGTTGCCGAACATCTATGAAGACCTAGATGCGTGGTATTAGAAAGCGAGAAAAGATGCAACGCGGGCGCAGCTCAGTAATCCGTTCCCCTTCCTTCTGCTCAATAAATCGACTCAATCAGGAGCCACTAGATATGAGTCGTACTTGCAAAATCGAGTACCCATGTACGTCCAACTTTAAACACCAGCGCCAAAAACCAGCGTTCGAGATACTTTGAAGTATTTTCTTTCTGCATCGAAAATTGATCCTTAAAGTCATGACGATAAGGAGTACAATCGCGTATGCAGGATACTTCTAACTTCTAAGTCTTGTTGGAAGAAAAATACTTGCATAGAACATTGATCCGTAAATATAAATAAAGCGCACAATTGTGTTTACAAAGAAATACTTCCAAACCTAAAAAGTAAAAATACCAACGTACTTTGAAGTACATAGGTATTTTTACTCTAGCCTTTAAGCCTTGTTGGAAGAAAGAACACTTGCTTAAAACATTGATCGTTAAATCGTCGAGGAAGTCGGCTAAAGAAATACTTCTAACCAAACCTTTTAAGAAAAATACTTAAATGGGTACTTGCGTAGAACATTGCAATATCTGTAACTTATGGGTGATACACCAATCGATCTATCGACGTTGATCGATTGATGTAATACCTTTGGCTGATCGACGGATCGACGTTGATCGATTAATGTAATAGCTTTGGCTGATCGACGGATCGACGTTGATCGATTAATGTAATAGCTTTGGCTGATTGACGGATCGACGTTGATCGATTAATGTAATAGCTTTGGCTGATCGACGGATCGACGTCGATCGATTGATGTAATAGCTTTGGTTGATCGACGGATCGACGTTGATCGATTGATGTAATGCTTTGGCTGATCGACGGATCGACGTTGATAGATTGATGTAATACCTTTGGCTGATCGACGGATCGACGTTGATCGATTAATGTAATAGCTTTGGCTGATCGACGGATCGACGTTGATCGATTAATGTAATAGCTTTGGCTGATTGACGGATCGACGTTGATCAATTAATGTAATAGCTTTGGCTGATCGACGGATCGACGTCGATCGATTGATGTAATAGCTTTGGTTGATCGACGGATCGACGTTGATCGATTAATGTAATAGCTTTGGCTGATTGACGGATCGACGTTGATCGATTAATGTAATAGCTTTGGCTGATCGACGGATCGACGTCGATCGATTGATGTAATAGCTTTGGTTGATCGACGGATCGACGTTGATCGATTGATGTAATGCTTTGGCTGATCGACGGATCGACGTTGATAGATTGATGTAATAGCTTTGGCTGATAGACGGATACCGGTCGATAAAATATCGATCGGTCGACGTCGACTTATCCGTTCTACCATCGATCGACGCTCGATCGATTGGTGTACATAGTAGAAGTATTGATCGACGTCGACTAATCCACTCTACCATCGATCGACGATCGATCTGTTGGTGTAATAGTAACCATCGATCGACGTCGACTAATCCATTTTACCATCGATCGACGATTGGTCGATTGGTGTAATAGTAACTATCAATCGACGTCGACTAATCCATTCCACCATCGATCGTCGATTGATCGATTGGTGTAAAAGTAACTATCGATCGACGACGACTAATCCATTGTACTCGTACCATCGATCGATGGCATCGATCGACTATTGATCGATTGGTGTAATAGTTACTATCGATCGAGGAGGACAAATCCATTCTACCATAGAACGCTGGCATAGATCGACAATTGATCGATTGGTGTAATAACACCCTAATATAAATAAACGGAGCAAGCAGTTTAAAATAATAATTCTTGCATAGAACATTGATCCGTAACTAAATATAATAAAGAGCAGAATTGCGGCGAGAGTCGACGGAGCGAGTAGAAGAGTAAAATACTTTGTAGGTATTGCGAGTATTTCTGTTCGGCACTTGCTCAGCGTACTTGCAAGTAAAAACCTAATGTAAAGACCTAGTCGCGTAAGTATACGCACCTAGAGTTTTTGGCGAGATTTTTTCGAGTGCAATTCTGTGGCTGTTCTAATTATTCGCAAATCGACGTTTTTTTATCTATTAATTATTCGTCCACTGTCAAAATCGGACAGTTCAGGTAAACACGCCAAAGTCGCCAGAAAGAAATCAAACACATTAATTAAAAACAGCCGGTAAACAGTGGACAAAAAAACGTCGATTTGCGAATAATTAGAACAGCCACAGAATTTCACTCGAAAAAATCCCGCCAAAACGCGATTTTTTGGATTTTTTGATTTGGATTTTTTTGATTTGAGACCTACTAGGTCTTTACACCAGGTATTTACTTGCAAGTACGCCGAGCAAGTGCCTTATTTGTACACGCGATTCTCCTCCTTATTTTTGTTAAGTTATGGATCAATAGACTATGCAAGTATTTTCCTTTCAACAAGACTTGATAATTCAAAGTATTTTACTCGGCAGGCTGCTTGCTCCGTTTATTTATATTAGGGTGTTATTACACCAATCGATCAATTGTTGATCTATGCCAGCGTTCGATGGTAGAATGGATTAGTCCTCCTCGATCGATAGTAACTATTACACCAATCAATCAATAGTCGATCGATGGTGGAATGGACTAGTCGACGTCGATTGATAGTTACTATTACACCAATCGACCAATCTTCGATCGATGTCTTCGATCGATGGTGGAATGGATTAGTCGACGTCGATTGATAGTTACTATTACACCAATCGACCAATCGTCGATCGATGTCTTCGATCGATGGTAGAATGGATTAGTCGACGTCGATCGATGGTTACTATTACACCAACAGATCGATCGTCGATCGATGGTAGAACGGATAAGTCGACGTCGACTGATCGATATTTTAACGACCGGTATCCGTCTATCAGCCAAAGCTATTACATCAATCGATCAACGTCGATCCGTCGATCAGCCAAAGCTATTACATCAATCGATCAACGTCGATCCGTCGATCAACCAAAGCTATTACATCAATCGATCGACGTCGATCCGTCGATCAGCCAAAGCTATTACATTAATCGATCAACGTCGATCCGTCAATCAGCCAAAGCTATTACATTAATCGATCAACGTCGATCCGTCGATCAGCCAAAGGTATTACATCAATCGATCAACGTCGATAGATCGATTGGTGTATCACCCATAAGTTACAGATATTGCAATGTTCTACGCAAGTACCCATTTAAGTATTTTTCTTAAAAGGTTTGGTTAGAAGTATTTCTTTAGCCGACTTCCTCGACGATTTAACGATCAATGTTTTAAGCAAGTGTTCTTTCTTCCAACAAGGCTTAAAGGCTAGATTAAAAATACCTATGTACTTCAAAGTACGTTGGTATTTTTACTTTTTAGGTTTGGAAGTATTTCTTTGTAAACACAATTGTGCGCTTTATTTATATTTACGGATCAATGTTCTATGCAAGTATTTTTCTTCCAACAAGACTTAGAAGTTATAAGTATCCTGCATACGCGATTGTACTCCTTATCGTCATGACTTTAAGGATCAATTTTCGATGCAGAAAGAAAATACTTCAAAGTATCTCGAACGCTGGTTTTTGGCGCTGGTGTCTAAAGTTGGACGTACATGGGTACTCGATTTTGCAAGTACAACTCATATCTAGTGGCTCCTGATTGAGTCGATTTATTGAGCAGAAGGAAGGGGAACGGACTACTGAGCTGCGCCCGCGTTGCATCTTTTCTCGCTTTCTAATACCACGCATCTAGGTCTTCATAGATGTTCGGCAACATCAAACTTAAAAGGATTAAAATAAATGGATTTAATTAATAAATAGTTGAAAATATATGAGTTTAGAATATACTCTTAAGGACCAGAAGCGGTTATTATTTAAATGTAAATAAATGACTCATCAACCAAGATAGTTTTATTGCTTAAAAACGTTTTACAATAACAAGTACGTTCCTACTTCTACAACATTATAAACACGACCTTTGAATAACATTATAACGACTCTAAAATACGTCAGTCGCGTCCGGAGCCAAACGAAGAAGAGCCCGTTGACAGCGCGCCATGCATTTTTATACACTTCCACTCGTTGCGGGTAGGTTGGAAGGGGAATATAACAATACATTATAAGAGGAGCTCATGGCTAAAGTAATAACAGCCGCACGGGTCGATGCATCACTTTAAGCTACGCTTGCCGGGGCTGTCAATCGTTGATTTTTGACAATCGTGTCGGGTCGTTAGAAGCCCGAAAGTCTGACAACCAGTCTTACCAAAAAAAAAAGGGGGTATCGAATTACCCAGTAACTGAGTTCTAGAGATCTCGCTGCATCCGGTTAGACTGGAAGCCGACCCCAAGGTAGTTGGGAAAAGGCTAGGCATATTGAAATAGTTGAAAATAGCTCGATATATGAGTATTTTAATATACACTGTAACTTTTTTCTCCCAGGATAGATTTTTTTGCACCCGTACACAAAAAGTAAGCTTAGTAAATGAACTTTCAAACAAAATCAGCGTCATGCTCCGACGCCACTTGGGCCAGAGCCCATACAAAAATGTCCGATCTCCTTTATCCGCGACCCCAGGTAGGTACCGACCCTAGCGAACTCCGTCAGTTGCTGCCTGACATCTTTTGAGGCGCGCGTGGAA
This sequence comes from Polia nebulosa, assembly GCA_951329385.1. Classification (NCBI taxonomy): domain Eukaryota; kingdom Metazoa; phylum Arthropoda; class Insecta; order Lepidoptera; family Noctuidae; genus Polia; species Polia nebulosa. Next base: position 27,088,525 of record OX589591.1, on the reverse strand, counting down.
CACTGTCGTCACGTCTTTATCGGACGGCGAGCTACCCACTACTCGCCGTCCGCAGGCCTGCGCCTACGGACGCCGGGAATCGGTTTGCGACTCCCGACGCCCAGGGCGTCTCCTGCTGCGACTGCTAGGGGCGTGAGAGCGTCTCCGTCTCACTACTACGTCTACTTCGCGAGCATTACTGCTTCGGAGGGGGTGAAAGCTTCTCATTCCCTCTCGCTCCGTATCATGGCCAGGAACAGGGCCAGACGCGAGAGGTCGCTACCGCCGATCATGGCTATATATCTACACCTTCTTTTTCTGTTTTCCTTTTCTGGGGGAAACCTTCAATAGGCGCCTGAACTTTTGGGGAAAAGACCAGGGAGTATGGGATTTTTACCTCACTAAAACTCACCTTTCTTTTTTTTGTGAGGTGGGTAATCATCCAATAACTTCTCCCGCTCTGGGTAGAGCGGGAGGGCGTGTCAGACTCTTACTGACTAAAACCCAGCCCTGTTCCTTCCTTGCCTGTGTGCCCAGGGATGCGGTAACTCACGTTGAAAATTTATCCGCTACCCCTTGCAAACCCACCCTGGTGATCAGTATCCGCAAATGGAAGGGGCTCCGAACCCGGAACCCGGGGTTAGTTTCCTTTACATTAATCAGCAGCAACTCATTGGAATGATTTTCAACGTCCTCCACCTTTAAGTTTACAAGTTCACATCCGCGGCAAGCACCATTGAGTCCAAAAATTAAGGCCACCTGTAACAAAGATAAAAAACGGGTAAATATATAGAATAATTACCATTACTAAGATACGAAATATTCATAGTTAAATCACGTAGGTATACTTACTTTTGCGGCCAGAAAAATTTCGTCAGGAGCTTCATTAATTAATTTTTCCACTTTTTGAGTCGTAAAAATTTTAGACTTCTTTGCGCAATGCCCTTCTGATTTTCTTTTTTAAAAAGCCAGTAATTTCGTGAATCTATTTATTTCAATGCTGTGTTTGATGCTTATTGTAGCTTTCAGTTTTGAGTATATGCACCAAAGTGTATTCGGATTCTTTGTCTTGGATAAATAATTAAAATAGACAAGAAGTACTGATTCTGAAATTGATAGGCCTTTCGCACTTCTCCACGTTGAAAATTCTTCATAAGTTTTTAAATAATTTTCCTTGGATTTTGTTGGAAGCAAATTATTTATAATTGCGGCAGCATTTGCACTGATGGAATCCGACAATTCACTGTCACTGTCTTTGATTTAACATCGTAACGTATTTTTAGAACATTAACTTAATTATAAAAATAAATTAAAATAATCCTAACGTTTATGTATTTGAAGAAAACAAAAACGCGGCTAATTCCTAGACTAATATTTTTTTGTCGGAAAAGCAAAGGCATCAAGCTCATACGGCCTCGTCGGTTTTCGTAATTTTATTTAATAATCATAACTGCATAATAAATGCGTATTCCTTTTTCAAAAAGATGTATAATGCTTTATATACAAACTCAATGGTGTAAACACAGATGTAGTTCAGTATACATTTCGGTAAGTATTCCAAATTTAAATCACATTCTCCCCCTAAAGGATGAATGAAATTCAGTACAATTTTCTTTCCCTGTTTTTAACAGATTAAAAATGACTATTGTTATGTTCGCTTTTTGTGGCATAGAATGTCACTTTTTTGAGCAAGTGGTACGAAAAGTCATTTATTTAGTGAACTTGTTGATATTAATTGAGAGCATTAATTAATAATCAATTCATCATCTTCCTGCCCTTATCCCAAGTTACTTGGGGTCGGCGCAACATGTTTTTTCTTCCATTCTGTCCTGTCAGCCGTCACGCTATCACTAACTGCCTTTTCTTTCATATCACTAATCACACAATCCGTCCATACTTTCTTTGGCCTCCCTCTCCCTCTCCATCTATCCACATTTATATTCATAACTCTTTTAGTTACATGTGTTTCATCCCTCCTCTTAACATGACCATACCAAGATAAGCGGTTCCCTTTCAACTTTTCGGTGACTGGCGCCACTTTTAAACTACCTCTAATGTACTCATTTCTCACTTTATCCATTCTCATCACTCCACACATCTATCTCAACATTCTCATCTTCGCCACATGCATTTTTCATCCGTCTTTTTCACAGCCCAACATTCTAACCCATACAGTACGACAGGTCTAATCATGGACTTAGATTTTCCCCTTTAACTTAAGGGGCATCCGTCGGTCGCAAGTTGTTCCAGTGACCTGTCGCCATTTCATCCATCCTGAGTTGATCCTGTGCGTTACGTCTCGGTCTATATCGCCATCCCTATAATTAATAATCAATTAAAATCCCGAAATGCAATTTTTCACCTAACTTTATAAAACTGCGTATATCTCGGAAACTAAATGCTGAGAACTGGACCCTTTTTGCTCGGACGCCCACAAATGGTCATTACTTTACTATGAAATGAACTAACTTTTTGCCCGCGACTCGTGACTTGTCTTGCAAGAACCATGCATTTTTTTGGATCAAATTGCATACTGCGGGATCGTGGTATGCTTTCTATCAGTGAAAGCATTTCCATAACCGCTTCAATAAAAGTTCGACGAAAGTTCTTAGGTCATCGGATAACTTGAGACTTAAAATGCCAATGCATTCCACTACTTTCCAAGATAAATCCTTTACAGTCGAAGCCGCTCGTCTGTGGAATGCATTGCCAGTTGCAGTAAAACGCGCGCAATCGCTACCAATATTTAAAAGACTAGTAAGGGAGCATTACTTGTCACTGTGACAATTTTTTTTATTTTTTTTTATTAAATTGTTGTCACTTAGTTTCTTGCCTATATTTTTAGTATGTATGTATTTATGTATCTATAATTGTATTGTATTCTTTATATTTGCACCAAGTGCAGCCCCATTTTGTGTCCAGGCAATCTCTGTCCATTCCAGGTTGCCTGGAAGAGATCGCGGAATGCGATAAGGCCGCCAATTGTATGTTTTTTAGTATAAGTTTTCCTTAATGTGTGTATTTTTTTGTTGGTGTACAATAAAGTATATAATAAATAAATAAATAAAAATTTCTGAGATATACTTTTTACAAACATTTATTTATTTATTTATAACAGCTTAAACTATCATTACAGAGTTTACCCTAATGCAACAGTTAAGAACTTAAACTAATAACCTATATACTTACAAAAACCAAATTAGAAATATTAAAACTAACACCATTATTAAATTATTACACCTTATCCGTCTGGCCCCGCGCGTCTCCGATCGCAGACGCTACAATAGGTTTTTAATTGTGTCTGCTATTCCGGGGCCAGGGCATATAAACAAACAACAATTTTCTTCTTCATTATATTAGATACTTAAATGAAAAGACTTTTCAAAATAAAAACTCTTTGACCGTTTGATGACCGGTCCCTCCTCCTCCTCGCGTCGTTGTCCTCATTGCTGAGGGTCGTGCCGGTAGCGTAGACATATTCTTGAGTGGAGGCCGCGAATGGGTGAACATAGGAGAGGGCCCTTAGGCTAGGTGGAGGGGACCTTCCCAGGGTGGCTGATACCAGCTGGTTGAGATTAGCCGAGGATCGAATTAAATAGTGTACTTTACTGTTGTATTTATTTGCCTAAGAAGCACGTTAAGCCGTTGGTCCCGGCTGTCAATCGGGGATCTTTGACAGTCGTTACGGGTCGTCAGAAGCTCGAAAGTCTGACAACCAGTCTTACCAAGGGGTATCGTATTACCCATTAACTGGGTTGTGTAGGTCAGATAGGCAGTCATCATCAGCCTTTTTATTGTCCCCACTGCTGGGGCACAGGCCTCCTCTCTGAGAGAGGGTGTGGGCCGTAATCCACCACGCGGGCCCAGTGCGGGTTGGCGGATGTCACATGTCTTCGAATACTACGATAGGCAAGCTCCTTGTAAAATATTGGTATTCATCTGCATCCGGTTAGACTGGAAGCTGACCCCAAGATAGTTGGGAAAAGACTAGGCAGATGATGACTATTGTATTTATTTATCGCAATATAGATTCAAACGGTTGTCTAGATATTTCCTATTCCTACTAATGTCGTAAAAGTGGAGGTCTGTATGCTCATTACTGCAGCGGCTGATGGGATTTGATGAAATATGGAACTTATGTAGACATGTCCGAGATACTTTTTATTTCGTAGGTACTAGCTTCAGCCAGCGGCTTGACCCGCGTGGTAATAAGTAGCCTATGTGTTAATCCAGGTTAATAATATTCTTAAGGACCAGAAGCGGTTATTATTTAAATGAAAATAAATGACTCATCAACCAAGAAAGTTTTATTGCTTAAAAACGTTTTACAATAACAAGTACGTTCCTACTTCTACAACATTATAAACACGACCTTTGAATAACATTATAACGACTCTAAAATACGTCAGTCGCGTCCGGAGCCAAACGAAGAAGAGCGCGTTGACAGCGCGCTATGCCTTTTTATACACTTCCACTCATTGCGGGTAGGTTGAAAAGGGGAATATCTAACACGGCCGTTCCTGATAGCGTGACGTCCTCGACCGCAACTTCATTCCCATCAGATCCATCTGTCACAACCTGGCCATCATCATTATTTTAGCCGTCATCATTATCTGAAAATACAGAGTACATGAGTAATTAAATAACATGAGCACTATGGTTTGAAGCTTATTCAACCTGAAGTAGTTTCATAAGTAAGGATTCACGAATTTGTCCAGTGTTCCAGGCGCAAGCGTGCACTCAAGCGCCAGCAACAAGGACCATCAATAGTGATTTTTAAAGTTGAAACAGCTTCAAACCCAAGACATTCAGAGCATTGCTAATGATAGAATCCGGATTTCCATCACTCGCAATACATTGTTATCGACAGAGGCCCAAACGTTCGCTTGTCGTTTTCACGAATAGATAGTAGAGGCCCAAAGGTTATGCTTACTATGAATTTGTGACACATTGCGTCATTGAGACAGAGGCCCAAAAGTTCTGCATGTCTCCACCATGACCGCAAAACAGAGCAGAGGCCCAAACGTTAGCATGCTCATCAACGTAACCACGACAGAGGCCCCACGAAGGCTCGTCGTCACTTACCAACCACGTCATAAAGACAGAGGCATAGAGTCCGCATGTCTCTCATATGCCCGCGGTACTGAGCAATGCGTCATGAAGACACAGGCATCAAGTCGGCATCTCTCCACGGAGCGCAAACCATGCGCACCACGCAGCGCACGCCATGAAGCGCACACCCAGCGCATCATGCAGCGCAGCACAGCACACCATATAGTGCATTCCATGCGCACCATGAAGCGCCTCACTGCGCACCACGGAGCGCAAACCATGCGCACCACGTGGCGCACGCCATGCGCATCACACAGCGCACACCATAGCGCTTCACGCAGCGCACACCATAGCGCTTCACGCAGCGCACACCATAGCGATTCATGCAGCGCACACCATACGCATCACGCAGGGCGCCACCGCTCACTACGACGCGGGCCACTGCGCTTGACACAGCGGATGCAGGCAAGCACCAGCACCTCACACGCAGCGACTGCACATCTAGTCTGCAGACTATCCTGAAACAGGTCCAATTCGAGGCACGGAGAAGTCTCGGTATGTAATAATTCAGTCACCCATCCACGAACCAACCCCTTCAAGGGTTGCTCAACCTTGAAAGTTGACCAGTGGACACTGTGTGTGTGTTCCATGGGACACTGGTAACAAATATTGCTAAAACCGGTTCGTTAGTCAAGCAGTTTATGTATGTGGGTAGTCGCGAGCATACTGCTCAGCGGCACGCAAAATAGGTTTACCCTTCCTCAGCAGGCTTGATATGCTTGCTGTCTTAAGAGGCATGGCCTGCAATTTAACAGCGAAAATAGCTTGCAAGCCCCAGAAACTACAGGACCGGTAACGTTAGTAGGTTCCGATGATCGAAAGAGAGTATTCACTTTCCCTGGGCTCGGCCGTACCTGACCATGTACAATCAGTCGCCCCTGGTAAATACTGACTTACCTGCCCGAAAAAGGAATTTCAAACCCGCCAGAGTTAAAACTTCTACAGGTAGGTAGTTTTCAACTTAAAAAGTGTAGCCGCTTAAAATTTGAACATTGTTTGCAATCAGGGGTTCGATCAACCGTATTTAATAAAAAATAACTGGCTTTCGGTATTTGAATGCAACGGACGTTCACTAATTGATACTCGGTAACTTACGCTCAACAACTTCTAACCTCATAAGAATTCGACAGAGAGCACCGTCACACAAGTCGTCAAGTTTTGCAATATCTACTTTTCAATACTTTTGAACATGCGACCAATTATTAAGTAAAAATAATTGTGGCTACCCCCTAGGGCCGTAACAATGCGGTGAGCGAGCGGGCGTAATGCACTCTTGTGGTGTATTTTTTAAACCTAAACATCTAAGTCGAATATTATGTTTCAGATCACACTATTTGCGTGACAAAAATAGAACAAAGATTTAAAAATATTGAAAAATGAACAGGCATGGGCCTTCTTTTAGTGCAAGACTAGCAATCCTCGCTTTATATTTTTACTTGGCTTGCGACCGTGAGGTCAAGCAAAACTTTGGAACCCCCTGGGGTCGCGAGTCGCGACCTACAGTTTGAAAAACACTGATCTACAAGAACGAGAACTGCCACGAGTTCTACGCAAAACACTGATGCTTATAAAATCTGTCGCTATGGTCTATCAATCTATTTTGAGGGTAGTGCGTGATAAAAGTGGCGTTTAAAACTATCGCGGTGCGATTCGTAAGAACTAAGACTAGCAAATTGTCGCTCCAACGAGTTCTTACGTCCTCTGAACCGAAACACGCTCTCGACACTTTATAAGGAAACAAAACTTACTTACGGTTGACAAGTCTGCACTTTACGATTAAAAGTACAACACTTCACTTTAACGTTCTCTTTGACAGGATAAAATAACCAAGCACTTAGGTATTTAGATGGCAAAAACGGCTTGGAACGCGTGGCTATCCCACTTCTGATCTTAAGGACCAGAAGCGGTTATTATTTAAATGAAAATAAATGACTCATCAACCAAGAAAGTTTTATTGCTTAAAAACGTTTTACAATAACAAGTACGTTCCTACTTCTACAACATTATAAACACGACCTTTGAATAACATTATAACGACTCTAAAATACGTCAGTCGCGTCCGGAGCCAAACGAAGAAGAGCGCGTTGACAGCGCGCTATGCCTTTTTATACACTTCCACTCATTGCGGGTAGGTTGGAAAGGGGAATATCTAACAATATAATAATAATAATATTGGATAGATTACAAGAAGGCCTATGACTCGGTGCCACATACATGGCTCATGAGGGTGCTAGAGTTGTACAAAGTTAATGCAAATCTGCGCACCTTCCTGATGTCGTGTATGGGGCAGTGGAGTACAGTCCTTCACTATCCAGGATGTCGGCAGATACAGGAGAACAGCGAACCGATAAGGATCGAGCGTGGCATATTCCAGGGCGACAGTCTGAGTCCACTGTGGTTTTGTCTGGCCCTCAACCCTCTCAGTACATTACTGGAGGGTTCGGGACAAGGCTATCGGTTGAGAAGAGGTGGTCAGGTCACATCACACCTCCTTTACATGGATGATCTGAAACTCTTTGCCCCCAACAACTTGCAACTGATGAAGCTACTGAAGGTAACAGAAACCTTCAGTAGCGCCATCAGGATGGAATTTGGTGTGGACAAATGTGCAGTCATGCATGTAAAGCGAGGGGAGATTATGGAATCCGTGGGAACTCAACTCTCGGATTCCATACACCTTAGATCCCTCTGCTCAACCGAAACCTACAAGTATTTGGGTATGTCGGAAGCGTTAGGCATCAATACTACTGACGTGAAACAGTCGCTGAAGGAGCGCTTCTTTGGCCGCCTGAATAAAGTACTAAATAGTCTTTTATCAGGCGGGAACAAGGTGCGCGCCTTCAACGGTTGGGTCATGCCGGTGTTGATGTACTCTTTCGGCATACTCAAATGGACTCAGACGGAACTTGACGCCCTGGATAGGAGGGTCCGCACACTGCTGACCGCAAATCGGATGCATCACCCACGATCATCGGTGATGAGGCTGTATATCCCGCGGAAATGTGGGGGTCGTGGCTTCTTAAATGCTAAGACCCTACACAACCGCGAGGTATGCAGCCTTAGGGAATATTTCCTAGAAACCGACGTGGGTATGCATCGAGATGTGGTCGCTGTGGACAAGGGCCTCACCCCGCTCTCCTTGGCAAACGAGAACTGGCGCAAACTTAAAGTACTGGATACTAATGACCGCAGGGAAGTATGGCAGAGCAAGGAGCTTCACGGACGCTTTTACCGGGTCCTACATGGACCTGATGTAGACCTCTTAGCGTCCGTATCCTGGCTGCGCTTTGGTGACCTATTCGGGGAAACCGAAGGTTTTGTCTGTGCGATTATGGACGAAGTTATGATGACGAATAACTACCGGAAATATATTGTGAAGGACGGTACGGTTGACATCTGTCGGGCATGCCACCGACCCGGGGAATCAATCCGACACATTATTTCTGGTTGTTCTCGTCTAGCTAACGGAGACTATTTGCATAGACACAACCTTGTAGCCAGGATTATCCATCAGCAACTTGCTCTTAAATACAATCTTGTGGAATCTGAAGTACCGTACTATAGGTATGAGCCCGACCCAGTTCTCGAAAATGGCAATATCACGTTGTATTGGGATCGATCTATCATCACTGATAGGACTATTGTTGCCAATAAGCCTGACATAGTGGTGATAGATCGACAAGAGCGTCGCACAATGATTGTTGATATAGCTGTCCCTCATGACGAGAACCTCGTGAAGGCTGAGAAAGATAAAAAAACAAAGTATCTTGATCTGGCTCGCGAGGTTGTTGACATGTGGGAGGTGGATACAGCAGTCATTGTGCCGATAGTCGTGACGGCCAATGGCTTAATAGCCAAGAGCCTCGATGAACACCTAAGGAGGCTCTCGTTGGGCAGCTGGATCAAGGGCTTGATCCAGAAGGCAGTACTCCTGGACACGGCGCGCATAGTTAGGAGGTTCCTCTCCCAGGAGCCCTGACCACCGGTAGCTTGGACCCTATCCCGATACCGGTGGGATACTATTTTTTATATTTTTAAATGTTTTTATATTTTGATATTTTAATATTTAAAAATGTAAATTGTATGTTTAAACTATAAAATAAATGGAATAATAATTTATTTGCATGGAAAGTTTATATTTTACATTAAACATAATGGTTATATTCTATCTTTGTGCAAAATTGCATTCACATCCCTTCAGCCGTTTTTGCGTGATTGAAATACAAACATACAAACTTTCGCATTTATAATATTAGTAGGATTGTAAGTAGGTATACTGTTTGTTCTCTATCAAAATTTTAACTGCCCCCTTTTTTTTAGGGGGTGGGAAATCATCGAATGACAACTCTCGTTCTGGGTGGAGCGGGGAGGGCGTGTCAGACTCTTACTGACTAAAACCAATCCCTGTTCCTTCCTTGCCTAAGTGCCCAGGGGAGCGGCAACTCTGTTAAGAATTTATCCAAAGGACGAAAATTAAGCATTAAGTCCGCCTTTGTACATTTGTGTTGCATGAAGTTTTAATAAATAAATAAAATGAATTTTAAAAAAAAGTCAAAAGGCGTATACCATTAGGTAAGTGTGGTCATTTTTATTTTTATTTAGTCGGGTATCAAAATAAAGGGTTTGAGGAGGCGATAATATGACTCACTAAAATAAAGGAAGAAAAACTTGATCAAAAATGCCCAACGCGCCTCGAGATCCACTACAAGTGCTACGTAGCACTCTCGTAGCGAATCCCGTAGCGGTGTCGGTGGCGGTGGCGCGCGAGTGCAATTGTTTTTTCCCATCTCAAAATGGCCCAACGCGCCTAAAGAAGTTTTCACTTAAAAAAAAACTTAAAAAACCCGACTGCAAAAAACAACTAAAAAGTTCCACCAAGTTACTTTTCAAGCAGATTGATCCAGTTGGTGGCAATAAACCTGCGATTGTACTAAAAACCTAAGTACTTACTTTTATTTTTTTTTCTACGATTTTTTTTTTATTTGCAACAAAATGTAACTACAATAATTACATATAAATATCTAAACAATATATACATAATTTGGTTATTTCAGACAATATACAAATACATATCTAAACTAAAAGAAAATAAATAAAATATGCACTGTCGGCTTAAAAAAGGGAGGCATTTTTTTATTATTAATTAATAATTATTTAAATGAGCACTTAAACATCTACATGCATACAACATAACACCTCGTTTTACATTTTCATATCGATAATAATACAATATATTGTGTGAAAATATTGTAATGCTATTCGATTTAAATTTCAATCCTTCGTTGATGAATTATGCAAACTTTATTCATTCTCTTTGATGATCAAACGTTTCTAGCTGTATTTTAATTGAGAAACAAAACCAATATAGATATTTATTTCAGAAATTGGCTGATCTGTCAGACAACAGACACAAAAGAAAATCTATTGTTCGTGGTCACCGGTGACCTGCGTGACAGATGAGGTAATTTACGATATTTTATACATAATCCTTGTTAGGATAAAACATTAAAATGCAATTTATAGACTGAAGTATTTACTAATACCTACGATCATAAATATTTTGGCTTTACCTTGGTAATATAGAGTTTTTGGCACTTCGTTCAAAAAACCGGCCAAGTGCGTGTCGGACATCGCACATTTAGGGTTCCGTATCAAATATTGGTATTTCTTAGTAAAGTATACGTGATAATAAACATTATCACCAAATTACAAGTTGTCAATGGGAAGTTAAAATATATTCTTTCAGATGAAAAAAGAATTTTGAAAATTGGTTCACAACTGACGAAGAAATCGGGTAACATAAAAAAAAAACATACAGACGAATTGAGAACCTCCTCTTTTTGGAAGTCGGTTAAAAATTCTTCGGAAAAAAATTGTGACAGACGACGCACAGATAGACAGACGGCCACGTGAATGACAGCAATAGGCCTCCATTTGGACCCTTCGAGTACGGAACCCTAAAAACACTCACCTAAGACCAATATAAATTTATGTAGGTAGCTCTCTTTTGTTTCATTGTTAGGTACATTTTCCACGAAAAACTCTGCAAAGACATTGTTTAGTTTATAAGACTTCTATTTTTACACAAAGAAACAATTTAATCAAGGAGCAGCAGCCTGAGAAAATAAGTTAAAAGGTTATATTACCTTTAGGAGAAAAGCAGCTGTAAACCTAACAATAATAATTCATTTTGAATGAGTCCAACTTACTCGTAAAATGAGGTTGCAACTTTTGAATATAATAACAAGGTTCACTGACTTCATGCCCTTGCCAAAAGTTACCCATTGGCGCGAAAAATCAATACTGTGTCTATGGTTCAGTTTACAAATGTGTCAAGTAAAGAAAGGTATGTTCACGTAACGATTCGGAACACAGCAGGGGGTTTGGTGGGATTGTTAAATTCGCACAATTTAGGAGATATTTGGCACAAATCAAATTGATAGTAGAGAGTAAAATATCTGGTTAATATAACGAGCTTTTTTACGCTGATGATCAGTGAGTTAGCGTACCACAGACCAGTTTCCTTCCTCGTCAATTTCACTAATTCACCAGTTTACTTATTAGACGGTTTCTGAATTTCCTTATTTGCCAGTTTCACTAAGTTGTCAATTTCCCTATTAAGTTGGTTCCCTAGTTCGCAAGTTTCCTTGTTCGTCAGTTAGTATTAGATTGTCAGTTTTGCTATTTCGTCATATTTCTAACCCGTTACTTTTCTTGTCCGCAAGTTTCCTTGTTCGTTTGTTTAGATTGTATTTTACTACTCCGTCGTGTTATGTCATATATGAATGTAAATTATACCAATGACATTCCTTAGGTTATTACCCGATTACATATGTAGAGAAAACTAATTTCACTAATTTCAGTGTTTGTTTTTATCACTCAAAGGCGTTAAACAAGGAGGTTGAATGCTTATAAATGGAGCAAGTATTTTTTCTGGTGACTTGAAACTTCGTACAAAACACTTTGTTAGTTTCTTTGCGTTTTAGTTTCGTTTGACGGAAAAATATTTATATTACAAGAACCTATACATACTCGTATACATAATTAACGGAGTTACTAAGACATATTAAAGTCATTTGCATAATAATACAACCCAATACGTATTCATTTAAGTACGTGTACATAATACATAAAGGCTAAGATATTTAGCAGACTGATGATCAATGGTTTCCGTCTGAATACCGTTTAATTAGAGCATAATTTAACCGGCTCGAGACAGATTAAGATGAGTTATTGTGGTTGTATTAAACCTACTAGGTAGTTACTTAAGATTTACGCGGATACAAAGACGGAGAGAAGAAAATTTATTTAAAAAAAAGTGTGTGTACTGATGTACAGTCAGGCCGCAAAAGTCCATAAGAACGCTAAAGATTACATTGCTACGAACCGAGCGAGCACGATACTTCCGTGCGTATGTGTGCGCGTGTATATGTACCACATTCCACAGATAACACACACTAAGGAACTGTCGTCGCACTGAGCTTAAAAACATCATTATTATTTTTCTGTGCCATTGAATACGCATCACACAGTCACAGAGGCGACTTGTTCTTACCATTGCATTGATAAAATTCGCGCAAATATGTCATGTGCTGGTAGCCGTATGAACTAAGTGTCGGATTCGCAAATAACGTAGCCCGAGTTCAAATCAAGTTTGGTCCGTTGCGGTTATTTCTTACTTTGAAAATTCCCAATCTGTATTAATATAGTTGTTTTTTTATATTTCTATGAAAAATACTATTGCACTTTTTGCACTAAATAGTTGCAAATTACGAATTTGATCTTTTAGCCACAAGAAGAATCACATTCGTAATTTGCAATTATTTAGTTGTTACATCTTTTCGATGTTGTAAGGTGGAAATAAAAAGACGTGTTTAATAAAAATGTTTATTCTTTATATGTACAAATTAAACATTTATGAGAATTGTGACGTCGAATTGTTACCTAGACAAACAAGTTATCTTGTAACCGTTATCTATGTTACGTGTAAGATTGTTCGTTGGAAGTATACCCACTTAGACCATTCATAATATGAATAACGTAACAATGCAAGGATATTAAAATTTTAATAAAATAAAATATAATTGTTTATATCCAGTTATTTATTGAAAAGTGATATATGATTTAGACTTTGTAAACATTTTATTTTTATGTAACGTCACAGTGAATGTATTGAGGTCATAGCTTAATTGTTCATTTTCTTGACGAAAAGAAGATTGAAACTAAACCTCAATTTCTGTTAAAAGAACTTTAGTTCTCACAAGATAATCGTCAATTAGATGAGAAAAATAAATTGAACTATTATGTTAGAACAGTGCGGGTAGAACAATAAAAAACAAAATAGAATCATGATTATTGTAAACAAAATTGATAGCGAGTTTACTGCATTCTTAAGATAAGGCGATGGCACAAGTTAAAAGATATAGCTGTTTTAAACGAAAGTAAACACAATATAATACAGTATTTGTTAACGAATAATCACGGATATATTAAAATAAAATGGCCTACTAAACATTTAGTTATTACAAAAAGTCAACAATTGCGTGGGATTTGAACTTGCGGCACACTGATTTTCGCTTCAATCTGTGTGCTCTATACCACTGCGCCATCTTGACTTATGCCGGGTTGATGAAATTGTGAATTTCAATCATTTGTTGGCGAAAACTTGAAACTAGAAGGTCGTAAGTCAAACTAAACGTCAAACTAATTCGTTGTGATAATTCTTATCGACTTTTGCTGGCGTCTGTACTTACGCACGTAAGAAGTTATACTTCTTTGGCGTAACAAGATAAAAAAACGAAACTATCACAAAGTTGACGAAAGGTAAACAATCATTCTTCGTGAACCACAGACTATAGCTAACTTCAGGTTGTCGGTTCTAGCTAACTTCAGGGTGTCGGTTTTTCGTGACGGTGTGCGCGCGCATCGTAAAAATTTACTCTCATCATTTTTCCCTAATGCGCCAAAAGAAGTATAACTTCAAAAATGTTAAAAAATAAAATTGCTTTTCGTTAATATCTGTGGGCATCTGCGTAGTTCTTTTAAAACACGCAACGGATTGACATGCGGTTTTTCTTAGTTAGGCGTCCATTACACGGTAAGTTTTTCTGTCAGTTTAACCACAGAGAATGTTGTGACTAACGGATAACTTATCGTCTAAAGGATAATTCACACATACATTACACTCATCAACTCACACAACTTCACACATAGACAAACAAACAAAAAAAAAAAAACAAATAACTCATAAGCATAGTTACCTTCTTTTTGTAATTTTAAAATTCCTATAAATGTGCATTTTACATTCTTTTGTTACGAATAAGCATTTTTTAACTGAATGTATTACCAAATGGCAATAATCTTGGCTGTCAACTTTGTAGTGACACTCCTCCAAAATGAAGATTGAAATTTGAACTCATGGCTGAACGCTAACCCCTAAAATACAGGTCGAGGCCTAGTTTGGGGGATAGGATCAGATTTGTGGCAATACATTCGTGTGATATTTTATTATGACTGGCTTGTGAAATGTATTTTTAAGTGTCAAATAAATATTTTTATTTTTTTTTATTTATTATTTATTCACGTTTCACCGTGTCGCGAACGGGCCGGGCCCCGGCTGGGACACGTCCACCGTGCGCCGGCCGGGCCAGTTATTCATGCTACACCGGGCTTTATGGTGGCCAGTTCAAAACCTCTTTACAACGCCATATCGGCATTTCAACGCCCTGCCCCGGCCGTGTCGGGGCCGGGCCGAGCCGGAGCCGGGAAACAATACCCACCGACATTTCGATGCCGGCCGGGGCACGGCGGTACACGGCGGGACACGGCCGGGCCACGGTCAAGCATGAATCACTTCGTACAAAAAATATACTATAGATGTTTGACCATGTCACAGCCTTCACTCAGGATCATCCTTTACTTACAGTGACTAATGGTTGCATGATGAAATCTCGATACTTCAACTTTTGTATCTTGTAAACATCAGTCATGACTTTTGGATTTGAGTGTCGCTTATATTTTATTCTAAAGGATAGATTCATATTAATTTTACATACCTAACATAAAGAAATCTCGGTTTGTCAAGTTTTCAATATCAACTGAAGGTCGTAATATGGAAAACTCCGCAATCTACTTACTTCTCTTTTAATTACTTCTCCTAAATCTGCAGATCAAAATCTCAATCACAGATTGAATGATGGCAATAACGTCCGATTGCAATTCATTACAAAGCCAGACGCAGGTTGGTGTGGCGAGTTGCCGACACTCTGCAAGTTGGATGGGGTGTGGTATCACGACGTGTGTGTCTTGCTTTGGCATGTGAGGCAAGTGTGTAGCCGGCTTTACGGGAACCATAGGCAATCTAAAATGCAGCAATCGACGTCACTTCAGTGCGCCTTTCGCCGCGAGGCAGAACGCATTCTCCGCAGACTAAATTAATGTCTTATTAACATCGTCCCCGCAAATACACTAAAATCCCGAGTAATATCCCGTAAACGTTGGGGATTCTCCGGGAATAATAAATAACCCATATTTACCGCGTCCGTGTAACTAGTGAACAAGAATAACCAGGTGTGTTGGTGTGAAGAGAATCGAGTGGCCACTCGTCAAGCCGTCGGAGAAAGAAAGTCAGGTACCACTTGTTTTTACAAACTTAGAGTAAGGCCACATGCGCCGTCTACTGCCAACCACTCCTAACTTGAAGTTATACAGACAAATATAGGCAATTTTGGGCCAGCATTCAATCCAAGTGTAAGGCCGTAACACTGTCCTCCATCCTGCAGAGAACCACAGCTATTTACACGCTTGGGCAACTCCATTAGATGGTCCTTTCGAGCCTGGATAGGCATCAGTAAAATTCAGTACAAATTAAGTACAAGTCATTACAGTAGGCACATAACTTTATTAGTGCCCCAAAATGGCGTCCCGCAAGCAAGAAGCTAAATTTGCTCAGCTTACCGCTAAAAAACAAATGATTTTCGAGCGAGTTAATCGCATATAAAATGATTCCAGAAACATCTCGAACTTTGATTCACGTCCAAATGAGACATTCTTAGCGCAGTCAGAAACAATTACTGAGCAATACAACAAATTTGAGGAAATAGTAGAACAAATGAATGAATTGCAATTCGAGATTGACCAAACCGCACCAGATTATTCGAGTCTATATTCTATTCAAGACTTATATTCTAATATTAAATATAAACGTAATCTCATACTTTCGAAAAACGAAACATCGGAACACAAAGGGGGTACTCGGATAAAATTACCGCCCATAGATTTGCCATCGTTTGACGGTAAAGCGGAAAACTGGCCCATATTTTACGAAATGTTTCGCAGCAATGTTCATTTAAATACCGATCTGGTTGACTCGCAGCGTGTCCAGTACTTGATCAGTAAATTGACTCATGATGCCTTAAAACTAACCGCAGGCATTGTTCCTACAGGTGATACATACAACGTTATGTGGAACAGTCTCGTTAAAAGGTATCAAGATAAGCGTAGTTTAGGGATTCATTATCTTAATAATATACTGGACATTAAACAATGCGCCGGAAATGCCGCGAGCCTCAATACTTTTGTGGAACGATATTCAGCGTCCGTCGCAGCCTTGAAGCAGTTAGACATTCCAGACTTACTGGATTTTGTTTTGTTGCACTGTGGTTTAAGAGGGGTTGACGCGCAAACTGTCTTGCAGTTTGAGTCCCGTGTGAGTGAGAAAGAATTACCTTCCTATGCGGAGTTTATAGCATTCATGCAAGGATATGTTAAAGTACTACAACGCTCATACGGTAATAATTTACAGACGGAACCGCGCGCTAAGTCTAGTTCAGCTACTCATCAAACAGAGAATGGCACCGCTAAGTCGTTCGTGTCGCGTGGTGAACCGGTTTCAAATAGCAAATGTGCGCTGTGCGATAAGGGTGACGTACGACATCAGCTGTTCTATTGCCCGCAGTTTAGGAATATTAGAACGCCGCTTGCACGTTTTGAATTTATTAAAGCTAAACGTGGCTGTATGGGCTGTTTGGGTCTGTCCCATTCTTTGGTTAAATGTAAGTCGCGTAACGTTTGTAAAATTTGTGAAGAGACCCATCATTCTCTCCTACATTTCCGAGAAAGGGATGAGTTATTATCGCCCGAGCCACAAGTGCCTACTGGGGATACATCTGTTTCGCTCACTACAGCTGTTAAAACTGGGTCAACTATTTTGCTAGCGACCGCGCAGTTATTTGCATACTATAGCGACATCAGAGATGGGGAGGTGGTTCGGTGCCTACTAGATAACGGATCGCAAAATAATTTAATTACTGTGGACTGTTGTAAACGTTTGAATTTACCCATAATTAAATTACGCAATTCATCTTTACAAGGTGTTGGAATGACATCGAAACCAGTACACGGTTTTATTCATCTCAACATAGAATCTCGGTTTGATCCTCATACGAAGTTTTCGATACAAGCGTTAGTTGTTGATTGTATTACAGATAGACTTCCCGCGAAATTAATTAGATTACATAACAATGATAACATGTCATACTTAAATAGCTTGCCGCTCGCCGATCCGCTCTGGAATGTTCCGAGCGGAGTGGACGTCGTGCCTGGAGCACAATTGTTCCCCTTTATTTACCTGGGAGACAGGGTCGACTCAGGCACCCACGCCCCCCCTGCTATACTGACTAGCTTCGGTTATGTACTTATGGGTGATATTGATTGTTGTAGTAGTGATGTGACACACATTGCATCTTCGTTTACCGCGCAGGCCGACATTGAAGTCGAGTCAAATTTACATAAGTTTTTTGAGCTAGAGGAAATTCCATCTCAACGTTTTATTAGTCCGGACGAATTAGAGTGTGAAAATAATTTTAATTCTTCAGTCTTATTTGAAGACGGCAGATATTTTGTCGATCTACCTATTGCGCGCTCACCCAGCGAGCTAGGTAGCTCGCGCGGTTACGCCCATCGGCGCTTACTTGCGCTCGAGCGTAAATTTACGTTAATGCCGACCCTACGCGAGAATTATAATAAAACTATCGCGGATTATATAACTCAGGGGTATTTAGCGGAAGTGCCCGACTCTGAATTGACAGAGAAGGGTTATTATATACCGCATCATGCCGTCATTAGACCGGACAAGGACAGCATTCGAGTGGTTTTGGACGCTAGCGCCAAAAATCACTCGGGGTTGTCGCTCAATGACATTTTGCATGTCGGACCTAATTTGCAAGCAGACTTGTTTTTGTTATTACTTGATTTTCGTACATTCCCTGTCGCGATGACAGCGGATATAAAACAAATGTTCTTACGTATCGGTGTAAAAGAGCACCACCGCAAATACTTACGAATCTTGTATCGTTTTAGCAAAGGTGAGCCTATTCGCACCTTTCATTTTAACCGCGTTCCCTTCGGACTAAAGCCTAGTCCTTATTTAGCGATGCGCACACTGCGTAACTTGGCGTGTGAGCAAAGCGACCGCTTTCCTGAGGCTTCTAAATTGGTAGAAACTCAGTTTTACATGGACGACTACGTCTACTCTGTTTCGGACGAACAGACAGCTATGCGTCTATCCCGCGATTTAATTGATTTAATGAAGGTAGGTTCCTTTGACTTAGTCAAATGGGCTACCAATTCACCCGCTTTATTAGAGATTCTCCCAGATTCTCACCGCTTACCAGTTAATTTTTCTGGCATGGATAATGATGTCCATAATTTCAAAATCCTTGGATTAACCTGGGAACCCGCTGATGATTATTTTTCTTTGACAACAATCGCCGTGGATGATAAATGCACGAAGCGCGCAATTCTATCGCTAGTTGCCCGCTTGTTCGACGTACTTGGCCTTGTGGGACCCGTTGTGCTGTACGCGAAGGTATTAATTGGGGAACTTTGGTTGGCTAAAGTAGGATGGGATGGGGTTCCTCCGGAATCCATCACAAATCGGTTTGCCGCTTTTACGCGCGATTTTCCTTCACTCTCTTCTCTAAAGGTTCCTCGCCACATTGGCGTCTTTAGAGAAGCTGTAGTGAGCATCGTAGCCTTTTGCGACGCCAGCTTTACTGGTTATGGCTGTTGTATTTATTTACACATTGCCAGCCCTACAGGTGATATCACTGTCCGACTCTTGTGTGCAAGGTCCAAAGTCTCCCCCGCAAAAATAACAACGCTAGCTCGATTAGAACTTGTCGCCGCTTTACTTCTGTCTAAACTTGTTCGCGTAGTCAAGGAAAAACTTTCCGCTCGTGTACCTATTGCAGGTGTCCACGCTTTCTCGGACTCCACCATAGCTCTCTCGTGGATCCACTCATCTCCCCATAGATGGTCTATTTTTGTCAGCAACCGCATTGCTCAAATACAGGAAAACTTACCTGCCGCTTGTTTCCGTCACGTGTCCGGGAAAGAGAATCCTAGCGATTGTCTGTCTCGCGGCATGCTGCCGTCGGATTTAATAAGACACTCGTTGTGGTGGAACGGCCCCACATGGCTCCATCAGCCCATGAGCGAGTGGCCTTTAAAGTTCTCTCCTGCTCAATGTGAAACATTGCCGGAGTTTAAATCAAAGGTTTTTCTTGTAGAAACTTCGAATACTGAACCGCGTATTTTAGATACTATAGCTGACCGTGTTTGCTCACGGAATAAACTGTTACGTGTATTTATGTACATTCTTAAATTTACAAACAGACTACATAGTCATAGTTCTGTTAAAAACATTCAAACCGCCGAAAATTTCATTGTTCGAATAGTTCAAAGTTTACATTTTGCGAGCGATTTAAATTTAATTAAAGCAGGTGAACTTCCAGCTAAGAAGGTGCGCTGTTTATCTGTCTTCATTGATAGCTTCGGAATCTTACGTATTGGGGGCAGATTGTCTAAATCTGACTTACCGTATGAAGCCAAGCATCCCGCGCTTTTACCTAAACGCGACCGCGTAGTCGATCTAATTATCGATCACTATCACAATACGTACTGCCATACGGGCCCAGGGTTACTGATGTCCATTATAAGGCAGCGGTTTTGGATATTGGGTGGCCGAACGGTTATACGTTCTCGTTGTCGGAAATGTAATACTTGTTTCCGTCTAAATCCTAAGCATCCAGTACCCAAAATGGCTGAACTTCCTGGATACCGCGTCCGTGATGCTAAAGCCTTTGTACACACCGGTGTAATTTCGCCGGGCCGCTTGCTTACATACCTATTCGACGTAGAGGTCAACGTTCGCAGAAACTTTACATATGTTTGTTCGTATGCATGGTGACTAAAGCCATACATATTATAGGGACCTGGAGCAGCTTCTCTTAGTGCTGGTCCCTGGAGATTCCTTTTACGTTCCTGGGGGTTTGTATTACTCGCTGGCGGTGCGAGAGTGTGGTGTATAAGAGTGACTGCTTATGTGTCTTGTGTTATAAAAGAAAGAGAACTGGCACACTAATACGTTATATTGAATAATCAAATTAATACCAGTGCCCTCTTCGAGCGGGCTAGGAGAAGTCACATTCAAACAAAAGTCTTCCTTCTTCTTAATTTTCAATCGGCGTTCCAAACTTCCAACGTGCCAGTCTCCACCATAAGGTCGCCAACATAAGGTCGTCACATGAGCTACGCCCCTACGAATAGAAGCGCAGACGCTAGTAAGTCTTCTATTCAACTAAATATTTGAAAAGCCGATTGAGGCCTACCTAAACCTACTGCGAAGGCCCTACCTATGAGAGGTACATGTCGCAGCAGAGTCCACCTATGGATAGCCAAAAATGAACCCCGAGTATAGTGGTCTTCTTTCTTATTATTAATTAAGCCATTCGGCGCACCACATATCCCGGCAATGCACATGGCTTCAGTGAGGTAAAAACCTCTCTAAAAAGCCACACTGCTCTGCTAAATTTTCTGACCTAAGATGCTCTAGTTAGCATCTACCCAGAAGGGGTTTACAAAAATAAAATTCAAAACTGTAATAATTTTAACTCCATTGGACGTTTATGAAGACCAGGAGAAAAACGACCACTGTTCTGAACACCTACTCACTGTTCCTGAACTTCCCCCAGAGTGCTCCATAAATATAACTTGTAGTATACTCTCTAAATGAATAATACATAAAAATTGTCATGGGCTCGGTCACACCATACAGAATCAACTCGATCCCACTTTGCGAAGGCATTATACCCCATAAACAAAGCTGGTATAAACCGACAAAAAACCCGGACACATTTTTCCCTAGGAGAGAGGACCGCAATTCCCTCTACCTCCTAACCGTAGTAACATCTTTATTAAAATCGCACTCTGGAGAAACTCATACCTAGTTCTCACTAATAATCGCCTAACAATTTTTTTTTTCTCATTATTTGTGGTCACATCTCCCATCAGTCTTCAGTCACGTCCGTGCAGCTCATCATATCCATTACATGAAACACACAAAAACACAACGATTAATATCACATAAAAAACAAAACAAATGAGAACCTCCTACTTTTGAAGTCGGTTAAAATTTAAACTTTTTCTATATTGTCAACCGTAGTATCGTTGACGTACCAGATATCTGACAATTATTTGTCATATCAAATGACATCTGACACCACTGTCTATTCTCTAAAAATATTTTTAAAAATAAAATAATTTTCAACAAACAATTTATAAATTTTTTCTTAAATTTCCAAAACTTATATTTACTTACAGAATATTGCTTTAATAAATAGTTTACAAGCAATTCTTGACCCCTTTCGCATATTTTTATTTTTATCGAAGAATTTGGGTCATCGTAATTACTACGTCCATACCTTATATTTATGGTCGAAAACTTGTTTGTCACGTTGCTATGACAATACACGTCAGCTAGAATAAATAACATTGATACAAAAATAATTTTATGTTTAGCAAAGAAATGGAAATTATCCTTCTTCGTACAATATGGGAGGGCCCATATCTCCTCCTCCAGCCTATTCTGTGAAAAATGCTGTTCCGCTTGTTGTGAAATGTTGTGATGTTGTGAAGTGATATTTATGATGCAGTTTTCATCCCGATAGATATCCGCTGGACCATCACCTATTGGAACAATAATAGCAGGATTTTGCATGACTTCCACTGGCACGCACAGCTCTTTGGACTCCACCGCCATTTCGAAGCTCTCCTGCTCACAAACATCAGCAGAAACATACTCAACTTGAACAAAATCATCGTCACAAGAACCATGTGTCTCCGACGGAACTTCCACCTCACAGCTTTCCATGTCGACGACATCAGCCGAAACAACTCCCAAACAAATAAAATTTTCATTCGACTCGTGCTCGCCAAATGTTTCTTTTACTACAATTATCTCTTGTTTCTCTGAAATATTATTACTAGGAATAATTGTAAATAACCGACCCGATTCTGTATCTTCATTATCATAGCTTCGGTCATCATCGTCCAGACCGCAGTCTTCACATTCCTGGACATCATTGACTAGGCCGGCATCAGCGCAGCTCTGGTCATCATCGTCCTCCTCCTTTGCTTTAATTGTTGAGCTAGAAAATAATATTACTTGATTATCTTCGCTTACATTATCCTCGGACTGTTCATCCGCCTCGGACACAACGTCCGGCCTCTCAAGATTATAAAAACATTGATTGATTCTCTGCTTGCAAGATATACACTTGCATGGGAATTCTCTCCTAAGCTCCGCGCACAGCGTGTCAAATTCCATCTCATACTGGAATGTATATTTAAAAAAATAATGCGCAGCTCCTTCTAACCAAATACCAAGAATTAACGAATAATCGCTTTTTCGCCACCCCTTGGCAATGGCCATCGACACAAACTCGTCGATAAATTCTTCGAGGCACACCTCATACGTGTGTCCCGAGAAGTATCGCATTTTCCTCTTTTAATATTATTTAACACTTAAATAAAAACGGAACCACTCAGCTTGGACTATACTCCTCTTATCCTGGTGGCTGTCACTGCATCAGTCCTCAGTTTGTCCACCGCACACCGTTACCGTTGCCGTCACTCTTACATACGGCGTTCGTTCCCGGCGCTCGCCGCCACTTATAGGGACCTGGAGCAGCTTCTCTTAGTGCTGGTCCCTGGAGATTCCTTTTACGTTCCTGGGGGTTTGTATTACTCGCTGGCGGTGTGAGAGTGTGGTGTATAAGAGTGACTGCTTATGTGTCTTGTGTTATAAAAGAAAGAGAACTGGCACACTAATACGTTATATTGAATAATCAAATTAATACCAGTGCCCTCTTCGAGCGGGCTAGGAGAAGTCACATTCAAACAAAAGTCTTCCTTCTTCTTAATTTTCAATCGGCGTTCCAAACTTCCAACGTGCCAGTCTCCACCATAAGGTCGCCAACATAAGGTCGTCACAATATCGAGCTTGTATCGGATCTCACATCTGAGGCTTTCCTATCCGCATTTAAGAGATTCATTTCCCGCCGCGGTCCAGTGTCTGTTATGTATTCAGACAATGGTACCAATTTTGTTGGCGCTAAGGCGCAATTGGATGATATTTATTCTTTTTTATTAAATTCAACTGTTCAAACGGATATTAAAAATGAGCTTCTTAAATCACGCATCGAGTGGACAAGAATACCGCCG
Organism: Polia nebulosa; assembly: GCA_951329385.1. Taxonomy (NCBI): domain Eukaryota; kingdom Metazoa; phylum Arthropoda; class Insecta; order Lepidoptera; family Noctuidae; genus Polia; species Polia nebulosa. The sequence goes on along the minus strand of OX589591.1, from coordinate 27,064,870 downwards.
CGAGCTCCACACTTCGGAGGTATTTGGGAGTCGAATATTAAGAGTGTTAAAACTCACTTGTTTAGAGTCGTAGGTAAACAACTTCTCACTTACGAGGAACTCTCGACCGTATTGGTGCAAATTGAGTGCCTTTTGAACTCTCGACCACTTAGTGTCATTTCGTCAGACCCACATCCAGAGGTACTCACGCCCGCGCATTTTTTAATGTCCAGTCCACTCACGTATTTGCCTTCTTCTGAATTGACAGAAGAAAACATAAACCTAAACAACCGCAAAAGGCTCTTGGATCAACTTGTGTTATCCTACTGGAATAAATGGCGAATTGAGTACTTGCACACGCTGCAAGTTCGCCAGAAGTGGTGCACTCCCGATCGCCCTATAGAGATAGGTACTGTCGTTCTCTTGGGTCAAGATAACGTACCTCCATTGACTTGGCCATTGGGTATCATAAAGGAAGTTTTTCCGGGATCGGATGGTGTAATTCGAGTCGCTTCAATAAAAACCGCGTCAGGCACGTATAAACGTCCTGTCACTAAGTTGTATCCTTTGCCAACTCAATAGATTTTTATTACTACGTAATTTAGTTTAATTTAGTTTAGGGTTCATAGTATACGTTCCAATGGTACGCCATCACATAGTTGTAATTTAGTTTATTCGACTTGCCATAGTCAAGTCGAACCGCAATTCATTCTCAGGACACTGATAATTATTTTTCCCGAGCATTATATCAATGCGATGGTGTTTCGGACTGCTGCTTGGATTTCCCTCAAAGCTCTTCAACAAGTAAATGCTTACATATCATCACCGCTTCTTGAACCTCACTCGCGCCGCATAGATTAGCAGCTTTTGAAAGCTCCTGGACCTTTCAAGGCGGGGAGCATGGTGTGGCGAGTTGCCGACACTCTGCAAGTTGGATGGGGTGTGGTATCACGACGTGTGTGTCTTGCTTTGGCATGTGAGGCAAGTGTGTAGCCGGCTTTACGGGAACCATAGGCAATCTAAAATGCAGCAATCGACGTCACTTCAGTGCGCCTTTCGCCGCGAGGCAGAACGCATTCTCCGCAGACTAAATTAATGTCTTATTAACATCGTCCCCGCAAATACACTAAAATCCCGAGTAATATCCCGTAAACGTTGGGGATTCTCCGGGAATAATAAATAACCCATATTTACCGCGTCCGTGTAACTAGTGAACAAGAATAACCAGGTGTGTTGGTGTGAAGAGAATCGAGTGGCCACTCGTCAAGCCGACGGAGAAAGAAAGTCAGGTACCACTTGTTTTTACAAACTTAGAGTAAGGCCACATGCGCCGTCTACTGCCAACCACTCCTAACTTGAAGTTATACAGACAAATATAGGCAATTTTGGGCCAGCATTCAATCCAAGTGTAAGGCCGTAACACTCTCCTCCATCCTGCAGAGAACCACAGCTATTTACACGCTTGGGCAACTCCACAGGTAAAGATGTACTGCCAGAGTTGTGGGAGTGATCCAAAGAGTCACTTACACTTACTTATTAAGGGCCTACCTCCACATAAGTGGCGCCCTCATTGAATAATATATCGTATCTTAGCATAGAAAATAAAGATTAAAGAATCCTATGTTGCGTTTGTTACAAAGAGGATAAGGTATTTTGACGTTGTTAAAACAGGTTTCAAAATGTTTCGTATGGAAAGTAGTAAGCAAAAGTACCAAAAACGGCCGTTTTTGACACTTTTGCTTACTGTTACTACGTAAAAATACCTTATCCTATTTGTAACAAACGCAACCTATGATTCTTTAATCTTTATTTTTAACCGACGAAAAAAAGGAGGAGGTTCTCAATTCGACCGTATATATGTTTTTTTTTTTTTTTTTTGTGTATGTTCAGCCCTCACTCCGTCATTTATGAACCGATCTTAATGATTATTTTTTTATTAGATAGGGTATACCTCAAGGGTGGTCCCATGTCAAGGAAATCAGGATCTGATAATGGAATCCTGATAAAATTGAGAGAAAACCTCGAAAATTGTTGGCACGTTTAGCGTTTCTGTACTTATGTTCGGCCTTCACTCCGTTGTTTATGAACCGATTTCGATGATTCTTTTTTATATAGATAGGGTATACGTTAAGGGTGCTCCCATGTTAAGGACATTAGGATCTGATCATGGAATCCTGATAAACTTGAGAGAAAACCTCGAAATTTGTGGGCACGTTTAGCGTTTCTGTACGTATGTTCGGCCCTCGCTCCGTTGTTTATGAACCGATTTTGACGATTCTTTTTTCCAAAGATAGGGTATACCTCAAGGATGGTCCCATGTCAAGGACATTAGGATTTGATCATGGAATCCTGATAAAATTGAGAGAAAACCTCGAAAGTTGGGCACGAATAAATTGTTTCTGTTTACTTTTCATAACTTTATCAGGTATTTGCATTTAGGAATCGTCACATCATGAAACTGAGCTGATGATGGAAACCACACCTTTCCTTAACAATAGAAGTTAGTTATAAAAAAACTTGTTTTAGTGACAGATACCACTTAATATACTTTGAAGAAAAGACGTCTTTGGAATATTGGAGGTAACCTCAACTGGTCAATATCCTGGCAACCTTATGAAAGGATGGTTACATCATCAGCTCAGTGCCAAGAGGAATTATGAAGGATTAGAAATTAGCTTCAGAGTATTTAAAGATGATGCGAGTCACAAAAAATCATAAAATAAAAAACTTTTTAACAAAAAATTTAACCGACGAAAAAGAACTAAAAAGCAAAAAATAAATTAAACTTTTAAGTCTTGAGTATTGAGCTTATTTACCTACATAAAATATCAAATTTTATATAAACTAATTTTGAGTCGGCGCCAAATAATAAAACGATTAATTACCTACATCTAGCCTTCTTCATTTCTACGTACATATAAAATTTAGATATTTAATAATCAGATTGTTGTTTGGCGCCGACTCAAAATTAGTTTATATAAAATTTGATATTTTATGTAGGTAAATAAGCTCAATACTCAAGACTTAAAAGGTTAATTTATTTTTTGCTTTTTAGTTCTTTTTCGTCGGTTAAATTTTTTGTTAAAAAGTTTTTTTGTATGCTAAGATACGATTTTTTATTCAATGAGGGCGCCACTTGGCCGCTACATACGCCTTAGAACCCACCCTTGTTCCTTCAGTTGCCTGTGCCAGGGCAGCGGTAACTCTATTTCAAAATTACCCGCGACCCCAGGCAGGCATCGACCCTAGCGGACCCCGTCCCGTCCCCGAAGCCCGCGCCTACGGTGGCCGGGAGTCGCGAGTGTGCTAGCTAACAAGTGGCGGATTATTTAATTATATGATTATATTTTAGACGACATATATTTATTTTTCTGTTTGTTTATTGTTGCGTATAATTATATAGATTCAAGTTCTTCAAACTTAACAGACAGATGTGTTGCTGGGGAGTTTGTTGGCCACTTCTTCTTCACAGCCAAAACACTAGGAAATGGTGACGGGCGGGCGTTTTTGGGGGACTGTCTTTACTTTGACGTTCAAAAAGTGCTGGTTCTCAGCCTAGTTTGAATAAATGACTTTTGATTTTGATTTTTTTGATTTCGCCTTGCGTCTCCCGACGCCCGGAGCGTCTCCTGTGGCGCCTTCTAAGGACGTGAGGGAGATTCCGTTGAGTCTCCCTCACGCCTCCTCCTTCGCGAGCATTACTGTTTCGCAGGAGAAGAATCAGTAAGATTCTAACACGCCCTCCCGCTCCTCTCAGAGCGGGAGAAGTTATTTGACGATATCCCACCCAAAAAAAAATGGTAAAGATGTACCTGTAGATAGGTAGGTATAGGTACCAGTCTGCCCTATGGAAACAAAGAAGTCCACAAAGCAAAAGTGCCAGTAACCGAGCTTCGGAACTGCACATAAAAAAGTTAAGCAGAATACAATATCAATAAATAAAGATAGGTAAGTTTTGGGAAAATGACTCATATTTTTTGCATAATTTCTTGCAGGACACTTATATCGGCTTCTGTAAAGTGCTGGCCAGCGGCCAAACCTTCGAGTTCATAACTCAACTTCGTATTACATTGCGCGATTAATATTAAAAATGAACTTAAATTTCAAAATGAAAACTTGGATAGTTTTTTCGAAGAAGATGTTATGAATGGTTTTAAATAATTGTTCGTAAAGATAGGTAAGTGTTTTGAACTTCTTTCCTTGTAAATGAATTTGTTATAGACTTGACTTGTTTGTTTAATTAGTTAGTTACGCACAAAAATTTAAATAGAAGTGGGCAGGACAATATGTCCTGCCCACGCGCGGCTAGCTGATCTTAGATGGACTAACAAAGTAACATTCTAGAAAGGCCCACTAGTCAAAAGAACAAGAGGGAGACCTATTACAAGATGGGAAGACAATATTAAAACAATAGGTGGTACAAACAGGAGACAAGTAGCACAAGACAGATTCAAATGGGCATCACTGGAGGAGGCCTTTACCCATTATGAGGTTGCGGTAGATTAAATAAATAATTAGATAAAACAAATAAGTATATAACAAAAATTGTTATTGATAGATAAATATAAGTAAGATTATTTTACTTAGTAAGAACTAAAATAAGGAAAAATTGTTTATACAGGGTGTAACGGAAAGGTGTGGTCATATTTTAAGAACCGGTTCTGCCCATGGAAATGAATAACTTTCTCTAAGAAAAAATAGAAAATTCCCAAAAAAAAATTTTGACTTTCCATACAGTTATCATCAGCTGATCAATATTTGTATGGGAGGTAAAAATTTTTTTTGCGAATTTCCACAGATTTTCTTGAAGAAAGTTGTTTATATCGATGGGCATATGCAGTCCTTAAAATATGACCACAACTTTCCGTTACACCCTGTATGTAATACTTATGTATAAATATATACATATAAATTTATATTAAATAAATAAATAAAATATAATAATAACATAGAATAAACAAGAACAAATGCATGCATAGATTGTAAGAAATGTAAATTTACAAGAAATAAAAGTCTTTTTTTATTTTATTTTTTATTTTAAATAGATAAGGCTTTAGATAAGTTATAATATTATGGCCGTGACTTCGTAAAGGTAACCTTTCTCTTCTTTTTTTTTACAAGCTCTTATTTCATTTGCTTTGTGTTTTTTTGTTCGTGGCTAAAGTAATAACAGCCGCACGGGTCGATCCATCAGGTTAAGCTACGCTTGCCGGGGTTGGTCCATGGATGGGTGACCATCTTTACATACCGAGACTCCTCCGTGCCTCGGAAAGCACGTTAAGCCGTTGGTCCCGGCGGTGAATCGTGGATCTTTGACAGTCGTTACGAGTCGTCAGAAGCCCGAAAGTCTGACAACCAGTCTTACCAAGGGGTATCGTATTACCCAGTTACTGGGTTGTGGAGGTCAGGTAGGCAGTCGCTCCATGTAAAATGCTGCTATTCAGCTGCATCCGGTTAAACTGAAAGCCGACCCCAAGATAGTTGGGAAAAGGCTAGGCAGATTGATTGATTGTGTTTGTTTGTTCGAGTCAAATCTTGCAAAATGAATTAGAACCTCTTCCTCTTATCCTTCAGAGATGAATTTTTACGTGTTGGTTCAGTTCCGATGACAATGCATTTTACTTGCTAATCCTAAATCGACATTCAGAATTAGCTCAAGATAGAGGAACTCTTCGACAACGGTCAACAGCACGGACACGAAATTTTGTATATGAATTTAGAAGCTAGTTTAAAAAAAATTTTGGAACTAAAATTCTTCAAAGTATTTTATTTTTTTTGGGTTTTGGGAAATCGTCCAATGACATCTCCCGCTCGGGGTGAAGCGGGGCGGCGTGTCAGACTCTTACTGACTAAAACCCACTCCTGTTCCTTCCTTGCCTGAGTGCCCAGGGGAGCGGTAACTCTGTTACGAATTCATCCGCTACTTAACAAAATCATTTTAGTCCTTATTTCATCGCAAGTTGGCGAAAAGAACATCTAAAGCTAAGGTTTACGTTTGTTTCAATGTGTAGTCTTCCAAAAACTAATCATGTAGTCTGCCTATTTAGAAACAACAAGATAAACTCCGGACTCAATAATATGACTGTCCTCGCTTCTACCAAGTGTACGAGTACCAAAAAGCTTAACTTCAACCACATTTTCTGAAAGCCTCAGGGCGCAATCCTGACTTAACCATGTCACGCCCTAAAACCTAGCAATATTTAAAATATCAATGTGTGTATGTCTGATCGTCTGTCACATTTTATGGCCTGGACGGATGTGGATGAAAAGTGTCACACAGACAGGACGTTTTTTATTAGCTTTGTAGATCAAAGTGTCAGAGATTGCATGTGCGGAGATGAGAATATTGAGATGGATGTGTGGAGTAACGAGAATGGATAAAGTGAGAAATGAGTACATTAGAGGTAGTTTAAAAGTGGCGCCAGTCACAGAAAAGTTGAAAGGGGACCGCTTACCTTGGTATGGTCATGTGAAGAGGAGGGATGAAACACATGTAACTAAAAGAGTTATGAATATAAATGTGGATGGATGGAGAGGGAGAGGGAGGCCAAAGAAAAGATAGATGGATTGTGTGAGGAGTGATATGAAAGAAAAGGGAGTTAGTGATAGCGTGACGGCTGAGAGGACTGAATGGAAGAAAAAAACTAGTTGCACCGACCCAAAGTAACACATGGGATAAGGGCAGGAAGATGATGGAGATCAAAGTGTCAGACTCTTTCTGACTTAAACCCACCTGTGTGACTGGGCCGCGGTGACTCTTTCAAACACTCTCCTACATCCCTGGCAGACTCTCCCGCGACCCTGGCAATAATAGGCTTTTTTTAGGGGTGGAAAATCATCCAATGACTTCTCCCGCTGTGGGTAGAGCGGGAGGGCGTGTCAGACTCTTACATACTAAAACCCACCCCTGTTCCTTCCCTGCTCTTTGTGCCCAGGGGCGTGGTAACTGTTTCGAATTTATCCACGACCCCTGGGCAGGGCAATAATAGGCTATGACCTGAATTTAAATATGGAATACCTTTTATATGGAAAAATGTAGAAATAGAAAAGTGTAGAAGTTTTCCTAGGATGCGAGCCAAACCGCGGACAACGGCTAGCGTACTAGCTAGCTAGAACGCAAACAAATGCTCGACCGTACCCCAACTTGTTCCAATTGTTCTAACTAACTTAGAACGACATAAAACCACATGCCTAGACTCCTAGTGGTCGTAAATCTAGTCGAGAATTCTAGAATACTAGACAGCGGACAATAAAGACAGGAAGATGTCCGTTTTGTACTAAAACTTGGTTTATAGTTTATAGCAGGTAGCGCAGTGGAGCAACGCTTTCAAATGAATTCTGATTAAACCTGAGTTGAGATGGTTATCTCGGGATTAATTTTGCAAAATTTCGTGAATGTATTATTATTATCAGGACGTCACACTAATAAGCGAGAACATCTAAATGATACTTAGTTCAAAAAACTAACCAAGTTCGAGTTTTAATTTTCCGACTTGCACTCCAAAAGTGACCTCCATAATTCCAAATTCATTTATTTACGTTACACGTCTGCATTTGGGTCAGAGGTATTTATTTATGTGTGTACCAAATATCAAACCAATTGCTAATTAGCTATGACAGACGAACAGACAAACACACGAGTGAGCATATCAGGATTCCGTTTTTTCATTCGGACTTTCGGAACCCGAAAAAAAACTTAGTTCAAATAATCAAGTTTTATGTTCAAATTACTCATCTTCTTCATATGACTAGTATCTGGCTGGTAACTGGTATTTATAATAAATTGGTTATATTTACGAGTTAAGGCACACTTTTTAGAATTTACCCGGTTTTAACCGACTTTCAAAAAAGAAGGAGGTTCTATGTTCGACTGTATGTGTTTTTTTTTTATGTATGTCCGCCGATTCTCCGTCAGTTGTGGACCGATTTTCAAATTTTTTCATCTGAAAGAATATACTCCCGAGGTAGTCCCATATAATTTTATCGAAATGGCTTCAGCGCTTTTTGAAAAACTGAACAAAAACGGAAAATACGTATACCTAGATGACGTTTTGGTGTTCTCGGTGTTCTCCAATTACGACAATGTTAAAATTCCACGTTCCATGTTATTGGGGTTTTTAGTTCTGGGGTACAACAACTAAAAAGTGAAAAATAATAAAAACTTTTTTACAAAAATCCGACTTCAAAAAAAAAGTACCTACACTAAAAATTAAAAAAAAAACTTTAATTTCGGAAGTCGGTGTCAAATAACGAAGAAATAAAAAACAAACACCGACTTCCGAATTAAAAATGTATTTTTTTTTGGAAGTCGGTTGTTTTTTATTTGTTAAAAGTTTTTTAATATTTTTATTTGTTGGGTTTGTTTCGCTATTAATGTGTCGCATTTAAGTCTGCGCTTTCTTTTAACCGACTGTAAAAAACGAGGTTCTGTATTTAAATCAAATCCTTAGAATTATGTACTTAAATGACTTGAATGCTTGAATGAACTTGTAGGTAGCTATCTTCAAAAGGATCGGTCGGTGCATTTCACAGTTCGTGGCTTTGAAACGTCAGAGTCAGGATTTCAGGAGTGCAATATCATTTTATGCTTGGCTTGCTCTGCAGTTTCTAATCCACCTCGCTTGGAGCGATAAGCTGCGAAAGGGTAATGACCCTACTTTAGATCTAACTGTGTTGAAAAAAATAGAACCGACTTCCAAAAAAAGTGCAAAATAACTTTAATTTCGGAAGTCGGTGTTCCTGTTTTGTGTCTTCGTTTTTGACACCGACTTCCGAAACTAAAGTTATTTTGCACTTTTTTTAGAAGTTGGTTCTATTTTTTTGTAAAAAAGTTTTTTATTTTTCACTTTTTAGCTGTGGCTCCCCATTAAACTGTGTTAACAATTCATAGACATACGATAGCAGCAATCGCGGTTGATTTGCTGTCAATTTTTGAAGAGTTCCGTTGTCTGTCTCCGAAACCCGTCAAAAGATCTTTTTGAAATTCAAATGGGACCATTTCGGAATAAATCCCTTTCGAACAAAAAAATAATTTTGCAAATCCGTCAATATATGACGGAGTTATGCCCGAACATACATAAAAAAAAAAAATACAAACATCCGAATTGATAACCTCCTCCTTTTTCGAAGTCGGTTAAAAACGAAGAAACAAAACCAGAAACACCAACTTTACTTTTCTCTTTTTAGTTTTAGTTCCCTATGAAATGGTGTTATCAATACATAAACATACGATCGCAGCAATTGCGAGTCATTTGCTGTTAGCTATTGAAGAGTTCCATTATCTATATCCGAAGGTCTTCATCAGATCCCAATGTATTTATACTAAACCCCTCCTTAAAAAATATGCATTTAAATCACGAAAACCCCATCCAAATCGGATCAGTAGTTTTTGAAAAAATCCCAAACATGCATACATACATACATACAGGTCGAATACAGAACCTTCTTTTTTGAAGTCGGTTATAGAATCCTGTCCCAAGAACTTCCTTTCTGTACCGATCTTGCGTTGTCTGTCGCAACGCAAGACCGGAAATCGTTGAGGAAGTTGTAGCGACATCTATGACGCTACATACGAACTAGAACAGCAAAATTCCTACATCGCGCAAGCAGAGTTCTCCGCGCGATTTGAACATATACAACAGCCCGAAATCAACAGATTACTATCGGGCAGTTGCCCGGACCAGACACAACACCCGTCTGGTCGGAGGATCCTCCCTTTTCAATGGAGGTTTGCGGGACTTTACACCCTGTTCCGCATACCTCCTCAAAGTTCTCACTCCCATCTTAAATTTTCAAATCGGTCCGTGGTCGTCATTTCACTAGTCACGCCAAATCATCTTTCTCACATTCCACCCATCGTTTCTTCCATAAGTTTCCATCACTAACACGAATAACCTTCTCCATTGTAACACAAAGTAACTAAAAATAACCTTTCCCATTCGAAGAACGGAAGCTAAGCTGACCCAGCAGTCCTCACCTTAAAACTTGCACATGCCGCCAATCGTGTCGTTAAGGGAAGTGCTCCCATAGAGCTAGGAACGCCGTGTAGACAGCGACTGTGAGACGCCACAAATAAAAATATACTTGGTCACGCTTTTGTGTTGAGCACAAGTTTCGGCTGTCAAAGCTTCCAGCTTTTTGACTATAGTCATAATGGACTTTTTGACAATTTTCTAATCATATTCACTTGACAGGACAGACTTGGCTGTACCAAGTCTGTTCTGTATGTCTATGGTTTTGGAAGTGTAGTCTGGGGCCATGGACGACCACTAGTGACCTGGATGCAAACTGTTAAAGAAGACCAGCTGGTGTATTCGCTAATTCAGTTGACATCAATTTGATAGGCACTATGCTGTACATTGCTCGGTGGACATCTATTATAATTTATATATAGGTTCTACGGTTTTCCTATATGTCAAAGCAGCAATGTACAGCAAAGTGCCTATCAAATTGATATCAACTGAGTTAGGAATACGCCTGCTGAGCTCTACAAACGTAAAAGAAGAGACCACCCACGACCGTAAGATGTGACGCAAAATTACTAGGAGGGCTGACCCCAAATAAATTGGGACAATAGTCAGGAGGAAGGAGAAGGGTTGCGGGAGTGTTCGAAAACTTAAAGAAAGAAAAAAACTTGAGAGGTGTTAAGGGACACCCGGATGGAACGAAGTTCCTTTCGATTATTAAGTGAAGGAATTGTAATATAATTTTATTTTTTTTTAATTTATAATATTTTTTTTATTATTAACTATGCACACACGCACGCACGTAAGAAGTTATACTTCATCATCTCATCTCATCTCAACTCAGCTCAGCTCAGCTCAGCTCAGCTCAGCTCAGCTCAGCTCGCTCAGCTCAGCTCAGCTCAGCTCAGCTCAGCTCAGCTCAGCTCAGCTCAGCTCAGCTCAGCTCAGCACAGCTCAGCTCAGCTCAGCTCAGCTCAGCTCGGCTCAGCTCAGCTCAGCTCAGCTCAGCTCAGCTCAGCTCAGCTCAGCTCAGCTCAGCACAGCTCAGCTCAGCTCAGCTCAGCTCAGCTCAGCTCAGCTCTTTAGCAATAGCAACAACTATAACAAAAGTAATTGTAATAAAATTTTATTTTTTTTGCTATAGCAAAAAGTGTCGTGACAACTTTTCGTAAGAATTTTTTCCGTCTAGCCCCCTTTCACAACGCGCGATAAGGAACTTCGTTCCAAAAGAATCACTGCGGCCCTGGAACGCAAAGGGCAATTGAAGGAATACAGGTGGATTTTAGTCAGTCAGCGGTAGAAGTCACCTGATGATTTCCAACCCTTAAAAAACAATAAAAAAACTTTTTTACTTACAAAAAACACAACCGACTTCTAAAAATTGCAAATTAACTTTAATTTCGGTAGTCGGTGTTTGTATTTTGTTTGTTTTCGTTATTTGACACCGATTACCGAAATTAAAGTTAATTTGCAATTTTTAGAAGTCGGTTGTATTTTTTTGTAAAAAAGTTTCTTATTTTTCTCTTTTTAGTACCCCAGAACTAAAACTAAATAGTAAAGTTATGCCCGAATGGATAACCCCATTAACATGGTGTATACATATTTTTTGTTTATCTTGATTTTTTCAAAAACTCCTGAATCAATTTCGATTTTTTATGAGACTACCTCTGAAGTATAACCTACCGAAAAAAAAAATCGTCAAAATCTGTTCACAAATGGCAGAGAAATCGCGTAACATACAAACAAAAACAAAAAGAAACTGACGAATTGAGAACCTCCTCCGGAAGTCGGTTAAAAATTAAAGAAAATGATCGAGTCTATAGAAATAGCCGCCGTGGTGTTACCATAGTCTATGGTGCTCCCGAATCATTCGCCCGAGCGCACACCGTCCGCTAGTTTCTCATTCACTCACATAATAGTCAAATTGTCGTCTGCACAGGAACACTTGTGCCTAATGGATTGATGACGGCTGCTTCGGGACGTCTTCAGACAATTATGGAGTTTTGTAACTGTCGTTCGCTCTTGATGGTTGGTAAGGAGTTCTGTTTTTAAGTGGAGCTGTTAAGGTTTTAAAGTGGTTTGGAAGAATTTTGTGATTGCTGAATCGAACTTAGTATAAGTAGGGAAAGGAGGGGGGAATCCGGATAGGGGGTGAAACCGGATAGTTGCTATTTCAATACTCCGCGTATAGCTGTCGCGTTCTAGCTAGTGTAGAAATGCGCGCAAACGCTTACTCAGTGCTGTTACAAAAGGCGGCAACGGTAACTTCAGCGTATGCGTCAATAAACGAAAATTGGAAAAAACCCTAATAGCATTTATTGTGGGCATTCAGTTGGGCCACCTGCACTTCGTTGGTTGGCCAACTGTTAGATTTGGCCATCTAATAGAGGTAAGGCCTACAACAAAGGGCCCACAACAAAGGACCCACAACAAAGGGCCCACAACAAATGGCCAAAAAAGACCAACGACTGAGGGCCATTGTAGAATTTTCTTCTGAGGGCCATTGTAGACTTTCCCACTGCAGGCCCTGGTTGTTTTGCATTGCGCGGCCTTCTTACACAATATTGACAGTTATCCTACAGTTGACAAATGGTTAGGGTTTGGTTAGGCTGGTTTCACAGCTGGCCGAGAGACCCGTACGGGCCGCCCGTACTGGCACCCGGAACGGAGACATACGTGAGGCCCTAGAACATTGTTTCACAGCGACGCCGAGCGGGTCGCATACGGACCAATTCGCGTCGCTGTGAAACGATGTTCTAGCGCCTACGTAAGTCTCCGTTCTGGGATCCCTTACAGGCGGCCCGTACGTGTCTCCCGGATAGCAGTGAAGCCAGCCTTAAGTGTAGTATTTCAGAATTCCAGCTGTGGGACAAATATAATTAGAATTAAAAATCATCATCATCATCAGCCTTTTAATGTCCCCACTACTGGGGCATAGGCCTCCTCTCTGTGAGAGGGTGTGGACCGTAATCCACCACGCGGGCTCAATGCAGATTGATGGATGTTACATGTCTTCAAATTTTTGGTTCTAGGACTTGCCAGTTTCCTCACGATGTTATCTTTCACCGTTTTGAGAGCAGTAGTGATGAAATCCTACTAATATTATAAATGCGAAAGTTTGTATGTTTGTTTGTTTGTATGTTTGTATGTTTGTATGTTTGTATGTTTGTATGTTTGGCTGAAGGTATCGCAAAAACGGCTGAAGGGATTTGAATGAAATTTCGCACACAGGTAGGTCATAGCCTGGATTAACACATAGGCTACTTTTTATCCCGGTAAATGACAAGACTTAGCGAAGGCTGAGGTGGAAGTAGAAATCCAAAGTGAGGCTGAACGAGTGGTTTACTCTCACAAAGTACCAGGAGACCAGAAACATGAAAAGTATTTCCGGGGTTGGAATCATGAGCGGTAAAGTCTCGCAAAGTACCAGGGGACCAGAATCATGAAGAGGTATTTTCGGGGCTACAACTCAGCGGTATAGCTTCGCAAACCACCAGGACACCAGAATCAAGAAGAAGTATTGCCGGGGCTTGAATCCTGAGCGGTATAGATTCACAAGCTACCAGGAAATCAGAATCACAAAGTATATTCCGAGGCAGGTATTATGAGATGTAGAGATTCACAAATTACCAGGAGACCAGAAACATGAAAAGTATTTCAAGGACTGAAATTATGAGCGATAAAGACTCACAAAACTACGAAAAGATCAGGATTCACGAAAAAGTAGTTCCGGAACTGGAATCATGATAGGTGTAGATTCTAAAACTACCAGGAGACCATAGTCATGAACCAGTATTTTTGGGGCTTAAATCCTAAGCGGTATAGATTCCTACGACCTACTAGGAGATCAGAATCACAAAATATATTCTGTGGCTGGTATTATGAGAGGTACAGATTCACAAATTACCAGGAGAACAGAATCATGAATAAGTTTTCCGAGCAGTACAGATTCACGAACAACCAAGACATAAAAGAATTACAAAATATGTTACCAAAAGGCTGGGATTATGAGCGGTAGAGATTTACAAATTACCAGGAGACCAGAAAAATGAGAAGTATTTCCAGTGCTGAAATCATGACCGGTTAAAGACTCACAAAGTACCAGGAGACCAGAATCATGAATACGTATTTTCAGGGCTACAATCCTAAGCTGTATTTCTTCACACACCCCACCAGGAGCCCAGAATCAAGAGGAAGTGTTTCCGGGCCTTGAATCCTGAGCGGTATAGATTCACAACCTACTTAGAGATCAGAATCACAAAATATATTCTGAGGCTTAAAGAAGAATTTTTTTTTTTTAAATCAAAGTAACAGTTCACAACCTACTAGGAGATCAGAATCACAAAACAAATTCCGAGATTGGTATTAGGAGAGGTAGAGACTTACAAATTACCAGGAGACCAGAAACATGAAGTATTTCGAGGACTGAAATCATGAGCGATAAAGACTCACAAACTACCAGGAGACCAGAAACACAAAAAGTATTCCGGGGCAGAAAACGTAAGAGGTAGAGAAAGATTCACAAATTACCAGGCGAACAGATTCACAATAAGTATTCCGAGGCTGAGTACATGAGTGGTAACATCTTGAATAAGTATTTTCCGGGCTGGAATCCTGAGCGGTATAGATTCTTAAACTACCAGGAAAACAGAATCATGAAGAAGAGAAATTTCAGACCTGCACGCGGATGAATTTCTACAGAGTTTATTTAACGTGCTATTCTCTGGAAATACCACTCAAACTTATAATTACACTTTTTACGCGGGCAAAGCCGCGGGCGGAAGCTAGTAATTTACATAAAGTAAAGCGCCTGCCTGGGTTTGAACTCACAACCTACTACTTGTAAGTCGCGGCAGTCACCACTGTTCCAAAAAATATGTTAGGGTAATGCCATATGTGACTAACTCTACACTTGACACGATTTGAGTTTTATTTTGCGTTGTTTTACGAATTCCACTATTTTTATAGTACTGTTACGAGCTGGGTATGGGATAAATTATTTTACACCAATTAATTAACCAAATATTCTTTATTACCTCAACAACTTATATAAACAAACACTAAATCGCTAATAATCACTATTCTCTTCGTAATCGCTTGTATTCGCATCCGTTCGCATCCGTAGTCGAAATCAGACTGTCCCACTCGCCCGCCGTCCGGCCTATTTATACGGTCATGGAAGTTTCCAGAACATTGTCGAACTATCTTATAGTGGAATATTCTAGAAACATCTATGAACTTCTACACAGTACCACAATGGAATGTTCTCGAACCTAGTGGAAACTTCTGGAAACTTCGACTACATTCTCGAACGTTCCAGTGTAATACGGTCGACGTAACACTGCCCCCTCCTTAGACATGCTCGTCCCGAGCATCATTAGTCCCGTAGTATCGCGCCAATCGGTCTACATGGACTATCTTAGGGGCACCTCGTGGACCCTTCTGTATTCGGTAGGTAACATCGTTGATCCTGGTCACGATTCGGTATGGTCCATCCCATTTTGCTTGCAATTTGGGAGACTTCCCTTTGCTGCGCACTGGGTTATGCAACCACACCAGTGAACCCTCGTCAAAACCTCTATGGTTTGCCCTCCGGTCGTATCGGGTCTTTATCTTATCAGACATTTGTTGGCCGGATTGTCTGATATGCTCATATACATCATTCAACTTGTTACGCAAGTCATTCGCATAATCGGTTACACTGCGTGGGGCATCAGGGGGGGTTCCGGTGATTAAATCTGCAGGCAACCGTAATTCCCTTCCAAAGTTCGCGAAGGCTGGTGTCACAGTCGTACTTTCGTGAACTGCACTACGGTAGGACAGAAGAAATGGCTGTATGTGCTTGTCCCAATCCCTTTGCCTGCTTTCCACAACTTTTGCCAGATATCTCTCCAACGTTTGGTTGAAACGTTCTACCATTCCATCAGATTGCGGATGGTAAGAAGTGGTTCTGGTCTTGTGAGTACCCATCAGTCGACAAGTCTCCTGGAAAACTTGTGATTCAAAATTCCTCCCTTGGTCGCTGTGATTTTCCAAGGGTACTCCAAAACGACAGAAGACTTCCTGAACCAATTTATCTGCGACTGTTGTTGCTTCTTGGTTGGGAATGGCGAAGACTTCTGGCCACTTTGTGAAGTAATCCATGACAACCATGAAGTACTTGTTTCCGTTTTCACTTTCCGGAAATGGTCCTGCAACGTCTAGTGCTATCCGTTCCCAGGGGGCTCCCACGTTGTATAATTGTAAAGCACCTCTGCTGCGTGTCTGGGGTCCTTTCACAGCCGCACAACTGGTACATTTGCGGCACCAGTCCTCAACATCCTCTCGACAGTGAATCCAGTAAAACCGCTCTCGTATCTTCAGTAGAGTTCTTTTTACCCCCATATGTCCTCCTGAACATCCATCATGGTATAGCCGTAAAACATCAGGTACTTTGGCTTTGGGGACAACAATTTGTAGATGACAGTTGTCTCCTCGAGCGTTTTCCCATTTACGGCACAAGACTTCATCCTGGATAACCAAGCTGTTCCATTGTGCCCAATAACTCTTTGTGATGGAACTTAACGCCGTAACATCACTCCACTTAGGCTTCGGAGCACCAGCTTTAATCCACTCAAAGATCGGTTTGAGGTCCGTGTCATTTTGCTGAGCAAGCTGTAGGGTTTCCTTCCATTCATTGCTGAGATCCATTCTTAGCATCCTCACGGGCACTGCCTCCTTAGTCTCTTGCTTGGTACAGTGCTTACAATCTTCTGGGCAAGGTCTTCTAGACAGTGCATCTGCGTTACCATGAGTTCTCCCACTACGATGTTCAGTAACGAAGTCAAACTCTTGTAGTAGTTCGATCCATCTTGCCACTTGTCCTTCTGGAGTCTTGAATTGCAATAACCACTTTAATGCAGCATGGTCAGTTCGCAATTGGAATTTCCGTCCAAGCAAATATTTACTGAAGTGCTGCAATGTCCTTACTACGGCGAGTAGCTCCCGTCTCGTAACGCAGTAATTTCTTTCCGGTTTGGATAAAGATTTGCTGTAGTAAGCTATAACAACTTCTTGGTTTCCTTTCCGTTGAGACAACACGCCTCCAATTCCAGTATTACTTGCGTCTGTGTCAACTATGAAATCATTTTCAGTGTCAGGATATCCCAGAATAGGTGTATTGCACAAACGTTTCTTTAATTGCTGAAATGCGATGTTACAGTTCTCGTCCCAACAGAATTGCTGTTTTTCCTCAGTGAGTTTGTGTAGAGGTTTTGCAATGTCGGCAAAATTTTTGACAAACCGTCGATAGTAGGAGCACAAACCCAGAAATGCTCTGACCTGCGTCTTGTCTTTCGGAACTGGCCAATCCTTGACGGCGACGATTTTCTCCGGATCTGTCTGGACACCTTCCTCCGAAACTATGTGTCCTAAAAAGTTTACTTGTCGTCTGAAAAATGAGCACTTTTTCGGACTTAACTTAAGATTTGCCGTCCGGATTTTTGACAACACTCGATTGAGGTTTTGAAGATGATCTTCAAATGTACGGCCCACGATAATGATGTCATCTAAATAGACAAGACATGCGTCTCCGATCAATCCAGCAAGTACTTGCTCCATTAGCCTTTCAAATGTCGCAGGAGCAATGCACAATCCGAATGGCATAACTTTAAACTGCCATAGCCCCTTTCCTGTTGAGAATGCAGTTTTCTCCTTATCCTTAGGGTCTATTTCCACTTGCCAGTAGCCACTTTTCAGGTCTAGCGTGGTGAACCACCTCATTCCACTCAGTGTATCCAATGTGTCGTCGATCCTAGGCAGTGGGTAACTGTCCTTTTTCGTGACGTCGTTCAATCGTCGATAGTCCACACAAAAGCGTGTGTTGCCGTCCTTTTTCTTCACCAGGACCACAGGAGAACACCATGGACTCGATGAAGGCTCTATAACACCATCCTTTACCATGCCCTCAATCATCATTTCCACTTCCTTTTCACGTGCAACCGGCAGTCTTCTTGGTCGTTGACGGATTGGTAACTCGTTGCCAGTATTAATTTTGTGCTGAACCAGTCCTGTTCTTCCTATGTCAGCATCATTTGTAGAGAAAGAGTCGGCATACTGAAGTAACATCTTCTTAGCTTTATCCATTTCTACTTCCGTTAAATCGCAGTTTTCTAAAAGTGTTGACACGTCAAATTTTAGGCGGAAAACTTTTCGTGATGGTACACCTTCCATGAAGATTTCCTCTGTACCACACTTCAATACTCCTTGATCAACGTCGATCTCACAACGATGTTTCCGCATGAAGTCTAATCCCAGGATGCAATCGTCCACTATGTCGGCCACGATGACATTATGCCGATAGAATTTGTTACCTAATTTTAACTCCACCTCCTTTCTGCCTCGGACGATTATGTGCTGACCGGTAGCTGTCAGTAATTGTATACGGTCGTGGTTATTGAAGAAGTCCCCAAGGAACCGACTTGCTAGATGAGAATTGACGACCGTGTGAGAAGCTCCAGTATCCAACGTCAATTTGCATGGTTTTCCGTTGACTTCGCCTTTGATGATCAGGCTGTTTCCGTCATGGGCCTGTGAGATCGAGATCCTCGGGGCTCTTTCAATACCAGCCAGCACCCGCCCCTCAGTCCTGGCGTTTACTCGTTTCCCTGCTGTTGCTGGGCAGTCGTATCAGTCGCCCTATCTTGCTGGGATTGATTTTCTCTCAGTGTGCTTCGCTTTGGACAGCTTGACCGAAGATGACCCCTTTCTCCACAAGTGTAACACCTAGGGCTATACCCTTGCGGACGATCGCGTACAGGTGATGCCACAACCTCCCTGATACGGTGTGTTCGATGGTCTTGCCTCACTGCCTCTACTTCCAAGGCATGGGCCAAGGCGTCCTTCAGTGTCTCATGATGCCCAAGTCTTACAGCGGCTCTAACTTCCAAGTCACGTATTCCGTCGATGAACGCCTGTACCAGATTGCCATTGATGAGTGCAGGGGCAGACTGGTATGCCTTCCGAACCAACTTTTCAACTTCCAAGGCCCACTGCTGTAGGTTCTCGGCACTACGTTGCACACGATCTCTTAACTTAGCGCGAAATACGTGCTCCAAGTGCGCGTCACCATATCTGGACTCTAAGGCTTCCAGCAGCTGCTCATAGGTCACATCCTTGCCAAGAGCCTCAAGTATGGTTAGGGCCTGGTCTCGGAGGCCTAAGGTTAGTGCGGTCATAGCTTGCTCTTTGGTCGTATTCGCCTTCATAACGGCTTCAAATTGAATTTTGTAGGCCGACCATGAAGATGTTCCGTCGAATGGCGGCACCTTAAATCCACGTGCCGAAGGTGCAGCAACCACTGAAGGCACAACCCCGTCTCCAGCCCTAAGTTCACCTAAAGCCTTCTTCACCCCAGCAATCTGAACTTCAGCTTCTGAGATACGATTCTCATGCTGGTGAACCTGCTCCATCATCACCTGGAGCTCCTTGCCAAGTGTTGAATGAAGGTCTTTTATGAGGAGCATCTGCTCTTCTTGGCGGCGAGCCTGCTCCTCTTTATCTTGTTGAAGCTTCTCTTCCATCCGACGGGCCTGTTCTTCTTGGCGGCGGGCCTGTTCATCTTGGCGGCGGGCCTGCTCTTCTTGGCGGCGAGCCTGCTCTTCTTGGCGGCGGGCCTGCTCCTCTTTATCTTGTTGAAGCTTCTCTTCCAACCGTCGGGCCTGCTCTTCTTGGCGGCGGGCCTGCTCCTCTTGACGACGAGCCTGTTCCTGCAACAGCACCATTAGCGCAGACAAGTCTGGCACCGCTGGTGCCGAAGAAACTCCACATGGGCCAGCGACTGGCTCTGTCGCAGGCTGAGCACCACCCGGCGTCTGTATCGGGGAATCTCCAAACCGCCTCTGATCCATGTCTTGCTGCCGTTGACTCCTTGTACGAATACCCTCCGTGTCGTCCTTTGGTAAAATTGGCATAATTTATCCCTCACTTCTGACACCAATTTGTTACGAGCTGGGTATGGGATAAATTATTTTACACCAATTAATTAACCAAATATTCTTTATTACCTCAACAACTTATATAAACAAACACTAAATCGCTAATAATCACTATTCTCTTCGTAATCGCTTGTATTCGCATCCGTTCGCATCCGTAGTCGAAATCAGACTGTCCCACTCGCCCGCCGTCCGGCCTATTTATACGGTCATGGAAGTTTCCAGAACATTGTCGAACTATCTTATAGTGGAATATTCTAGAAACATCTATGAACTTCTACACAGTACCACAATGGAATGTTCTCGAACCTAGTGGAAACTTCTGGAAACTTCGACTACATTCTCGAACGTTCCAGTGTAATACGGTCGACGTAACAGTACTAATTTCAGTAATTTTGTATCAATATCCTTCAACTAAACCTCCGTGGTCCGTCAAATGACATGGCCGGATCCAGCCCTCGGAATCTACATTAATGTAAAGTAATTATTAAATAAACTAAAATTAATCGCAACAAATACATTTCTCTAGAACAGGCGAGAAAAAATGCAAAAAGAATATGTGTGGTGTGGCGAGTTGCCGCCACTCTGCAAGTTGGGTGGGGTTGGTATCACGTCGCGTGTGTGTCTCGCTTTAATTTGTCAGACAGACGTGAGTGGCCGGCTTTACGCGAGCTATAGACAATTTAAAATGCAACAATCGACGTCACGTCAGTTTGACGTCAGTGTGTGTGTCTAACGCCGCGAGGCACAGCGCGCATCTCACCGCAGACTAAATTAATGTCTTAAATTAATATCGTCCCCGCAAATACGCTAAAATCCCGAGTAAATCCCGTAAACGTTGGGGATCCTCCGGGAATAATAAATAACCCATATTTACCGCGTCCGTTAACTACTGAACAAGAATAATCAGGAGTGTTGGTGTGAAGAGAACGAGTGGCCACTCGACAAGTCGACGTGCAACCATCGAGAACAGCCCGGAAAGTAAGGTACCACTTGTTTTGCAAATTGTGAGTAGGGCCACATTCGCCGACTGCTGCCGACCACTCCTAACTTGAAGTTATACAGACAAATATAGGCAATTTTGGGCCAGCATTCCCTCCAAGTGCTTGGTCGTACTTACTGTTCTACATCCGCAGAGTCCCACGGCTATTTACACGCTTGGGCAACTCCAATGTGCATTGTTTTTGTGTGGTTTTTAATTGTGACATAATTCTATGCAATGCAATACAATCACATTTGCGTTTGGATGCACGCCTATGACAAATACTGTATCCGAAGCTCGCCCGAAGGTCAGATTAAAATTATAAAAGATCCACGACTGCCAGAATCGTATTGCTAACCTCTAAAAGTTAGGTTAACTTTCGTCGTCGTATCGTATATCGTTGTTTGAGTTGTTATTATGTGCCATTGCGGTACCATTGCGGAGCCATTGCGGTGCCATTGCGGTGCCATTGCGGTGCCATTGCGGAGCCATTGCGGTGCCATTGCGGTGCCATTGCATTTCATTTCATTTCATTTATTTATTCATTAACAATGTACATCGTGTCTGAATGTTTTACAACTATACCTACGCAAATAATAAGAATAATAACAAGTTAATAAACACATAAATTAAATTACACAATCTCACTACCTACATACATTAATATTGTTTACATGCATAGAAGTTCAAAATTTAAAACAATGTCAAAGAGAAAAGGAAAGTTAGTCCATGTCACTAATACCTACATACCTAATAATTTAATTTAATGTCCAATAATAATAATAATAATTATAAAATTAATTTACAATGTCCAATAACTAGACATAAATTTAAATAAGAAAATAAATAATCTGTTTTACTCCTTAACATTCCCATCAATAATAAAAATATTTTATCTACAATTCAAGATTAATCTAAACGTGTCACATTAAACTTCACACATGCCTTTATTATCACACAATTATAATAATGGTCTAGCTAAAACACGTCAATGAAAAACTCATCAACAGAATAATAGCATTTTTCTACCAGAAAAGATTTAACTTGCTGCTTAAACTGGTTTATGTTATATAAGGACTTTAATTCCATAGAAAGTTTATTATACAACTTGACCGATTGAAAACTTGCCACATGACTAACTACTTTCATAAGTGGCTGTATGTCATACCGCAAGTCCTTACGCCTTGTAGCTTCTCGTTTTTTTCTTTCTTCTGCTGTTTCGAACTTATTCAGTTTTTTTATAAGATCAGTGAGTACTACTAGAATATACAAGCAGGGCACAGTCAATATCTGTAGATCTTTAAAATACTCCTTACACGATACCCAGTGTGGAATTCTCACAATAGTTCTCAAGGCTCTCTTTTGAACGACAAAAGCTGTTTTCACATTGTACGCGTAACTACCTCCCCATAGAGAAATACTGTACCTGAGCCTAGACTCCACAAGCGAATAGTACACTACTTTTAATTGATCGATAGTGATCTCCTCTCGAAGACTTCTTAGAGCATAGCAAGCCGAACTAATTGAATTTTTGATTGCTGACAATTCCTTTTTCCAATTTAACCTATCGTCAATGTAAATACCTAAGAATTTAACGTTATCTACCAAGATTATATTTTCATTATTCAAAATCATTTCAATTGTATCCTTATTTCTTGACGTAGTTCTAAACAACATAGCATTTGTTCTACTGGTATTGCGGAGCCATTGCGGTGCCATTGCGGTGCCATTGCGGTGTCATTGCGGTGCCACTGCGTTGCCATTGCGGAGCCATTGTGGTGTCATTGCGGTGCCATTGTGGAGCCATTGCGGTGCCATTGCGGTACCATTGCGGTGCCATTGCGGAGCCATTGCAGTGCAATTGCGGAGCCATTGTGGTGCCATTGCCAGTACCCAGTGCCACAGATGTTTGAGACATATATTTATAATGTTTACAGAAGCCACACCTAGAGCTTTCGAGGATGGAAAGGTATAATTATAAAACTGGTCACGATGATGGAACTGAACTGGACTGAATTATAAAACTGCAAATCACTGTTCTAGAAACTCTTAAAAACTGGTACTTAACTATAAATAGCTGAAGAGTATTGGAAAATTCCAATAATATAGTTTCCAGTGCGGCAGCTGAATCCGGACGGAGGATAGTTTTTAACCGACGAAAAAAAGGAGGAGGTTCTCAATTCGACCGTATATATGTTTTTTTTTTTTTTTGTGTATGTTCAGCCCTCACTCCGTCATTTATGAACCGATTTTGATTATTCTTTTTTTGTTAGATAGGGTACACCTCAAGGGTGGCCCCATGTCAAGGAAATCAGGATCTGACAATGGAATCCTGACAAAATTGAGAGAAAACCTCGAAAATTGTGGGCACGTTTAGCGTTTCTGTATGTGTGTTCAGCCCTCACTCCGTTATTTATGAACCGATTTTGATTATTCTTTTTTTGTTAGATAGGGTATACCTCAAAGATTGTCCCATGTCAAGGAAACCAGGATCTGATAATGGAATCCTGACCAAATTGAGAGAAAACCTCGAAAATTGTGGGCACGTTTAGCGTTTCTGTATGTATGTTCGGCTCTCACTCCGTCATTTATGAACCGATTTTGATTATTCTTTTTTTGTTAGATATGGTACACCTCAAGGGTGGTCCCATGTCAAGGAAATCAGGATCTGACAATGGAATCCTGACAAAATTGAGAGAAAACCTCGAAAATTGTGGGCACGTTTAGCGTTTCTGTATGTATGTTCGGCCCTCACTCCGTTATTTATGAACCGATTTTGATGATTCTTTTTTTCTTAGATAGGGTATACCTCAAGGATTGTCCCATGTCAAGGATATCAGGATTTGCTCATGGGATCCTGAAAAAATTGAGAGAGAACCTCGAAAATTGGGCACGAATATTGTTTCTGTTTACTTTTCATAACTGAATCAGGTATTTGCATTTAGGAACCATCACATCATGAAACTGAGCTGATGATGGAAACCATACCTTTCCTAAACAATAGAAGTCAGATATAAAAACTGGTTTTAGTGACAAATACCACTTAATATGCTTTGACGAAAAGACGTCTTTACAATATTGGAGGTAACCTCAACTGGTCAATATCCTGGGAACTTCATGGAAGGATTGTTATATCATCAGCTCAGTGGCAAGAGGAATGATGAAGAATTAGAAATTAGCCTCAGAGTGTTAAAAGATGATGCGAGCCACAAAAAATCATGAAATAAAAAACTTTTTAACAAAAAAAATTAACCGACGAAAAAGAACTAAAAAGCAAAAAAATAAATAAACCTTTTAAGTCTTGAGTAATGAGCTTATTTACCTACATAAATTATCAAATTTTATATAAACTAATTTTGAGTCGGCGCCAATTAATAAAATGATTAATTACCTACTTACAGCCCTCTTCATTTGTAAGTACTTATAAAATTTAGATATTTAATAATCAGATTGTTGTTTGGCGCCGACTCAAAATTAGTTTATATAAAATTTGATAATTTATGTAGGTAAATAAGCTCATTACTCAAGACTTAAAAGGTTTATTTATTTTTTTGCTTTTTAGTTCTTTTTAATGAAAAACAAGAGGCTACACAGAAAAGGCAAAGGAATATTTGAATTTTGGAATTGCAAACTAGGTAGGTAAAGCTTTAAGGCTTTTCTGGTAAGGCTTTTTTTCTTATTTTTAACCGACGAAAAAAAAAGGAGGAGGTTCTCAATTCGACCATATGTATATTTTTTATTTGTGTTTAGTCTTATTTTATTTAATCTCCGTTATATATTAGTTTTCACCTCGTCCCGTAAATGTATCAGTGGCATCACAGGACCCTAACAGAATACCAGCGCTGCGTTATTTAATTTTTAAATCTCGTAGCATAATATGCTGAGTTAGGCGTCTTTTTGGCCTCTCACAGTCTATTCCTATTTTTTTATTGTTACTATTAAGTATTTGTGTGAGAGGTACAAATAAATGTTTTTCTTTCTTTCTTTGTAAAAACGTAACTTAGAATGGAGGTTCAAAAACAAACAAGGCTGTAACACCGTCTTGTTACACGCTTATTATAAGATAGCTTCATCATAACAGAAATCATCATCATTGCCAATCATGCTCTTTCTGCTGGGACACAGGCCTCTCTGTGTAAATCATAATTCACCACTCATGCCCAGTGCTTACAGGTGGAAGACACATCTTCAAATTTTTATTCCAGGACATTCCGTTTTCCTCCTGTACCTTTTTTTGAGAGTAGGAAAACATCAGATAACTTCTCCTGCTCTGGATGGAGCGGGAGGGCGTGTCAGACTCTTACCGACTAAAACCCGCCCGTGTTTATTCAGTTGAACTTGCGTTCCAGTCTTCTAGAGCCGCGGTGCCTCTGCCAAATACTCCCGTGACCTTCAACCTGTATATAACCTACGAATATTAAGAAGAATATTTCACACACACCATATTTAGACACTATTATTTTATACTTTCGTAACCATTTTCTTCTTAGTAATATTTTGTCAGTTCATGCATTTCGGCTCAAGTGAAGCCTGATTGGATGATTGGTAAAGGAGACCGACTTCTGAAGGGGTCCATGTTGTGTCGAGAGTCGTCATTCGGCATTGTTTAAAAATAAAACTGATTTTAAATGCAAACTATTTTATTAAGAATTAAATAATGATTATAAAGTAATATTAAAAACAATAATAATAAAACTATACTACTAAATGTCGACCTCTTCCACAACTTGCCTGATTCACTGAGTGGTACGATGATGTCACAGAGCGTTCTGTTCGTTTTGTGTTGTAATAATTTGCTCACGCCGACATGCACCTGCCATGTTATGTCTCCACCACCCTTGGTTGACAGGTAGAGAATGCCTAAGGCAATAAGTCCGCCTTTGTACATATGTGTTGCATGAAGTTTTAATTAATAAATATTTCTTGCAGTATTAATGTGCTATCGGAATTTAGCCGTCATCCCTGCATATTTCACACAGATACTATGCATCTATCTACTATTAGATACGTTAATATCTCCTATCACTTTCGCTATGAAATGCCAGAACTATGTCCATACGTCGGATGCCGAACATTCCTTAATTATACCTGTACAGCCACATCAGTATCGGTGTCTGCTATCGAGTGGCGGCAACAGAATACATAGCTACATTGGCTAGGTACTGTGACGACCTTATGTTGGCGACCTTATGGTGGAGACTGGCACGTTGGAAGTTTGGAACGCCGATTGATTAAGAAGAAGAAGGAAGACTTTTGTTTTGGGGTTGAGTTCTCCTAGCCCGCTCGAAGAGGGCACTTGTATTATTTTTATTATTCAATATAACGTATAAGTGCGTGATCCCTCTTTTCTTTATAACACTACACACATAAGCAGTCACTCTCGCACACCACACTCTCGCGCTGCCAGCGAGTACGACAGCCCCCAGACGCGTAAAAGGAATCTCCAGGGACTCTGCACTAAGAGGAGGTGCTCCAGGTTCCTATAGTACTGTAGATACTCTTTCAGAACATTATGAATAAAATAAATCTAAATAATCTAATACCTTTAAACGAGCAATTCTTGTAAATATGTACCTATATATAATCTGAATCTCGGAAACGTCTCCAACGATTTTTATGAAATTTATTATGCAGGGGGTTTCGGGGGCGATAAATCGATCTAGCTAGGTTTCATTTTTAGAAAACGTCGTTTTATCCGTGTAAAAACTGAGCAAATCTCGGTCATCCAGGTACTAAAAACTAATTCGAGTTAAAATTGTCAAAGAGAGAGGACGGCTACTGACTAAAACCCACCCCTGTTCCTTCCCTGCCCTGGATGTCCAGGGGTGCAGTAACTCATGTTGAGAATTTCTCACAAACTTTCACATTTATAATATTAGTAGGTTTGTTTAGGACGGCTGTCAGGCCGTTAGAATTTTATAAGAATGTAAAAGTAATTTTGATAGGAATAAAACAATTTTTTTTTTGGGGGGTGGAAAATCATCCTATGACTTCTTTCGCTCTAGGGTGGAGCGGATGGGCGTGTCAGACTCTTATTGACTAAAACCCACCCCTGTTCCTCCCTGCCCTACGTGCCCGGGGGCGAGGTAACTCTTTCGAATTTATCCTCAACCCCCGGGCAGAGGAATAAAACATAGATACCCAAAACTTTTTTTTTTTGGAGCGTGATGACGACATACCATATGACTTCTCCCGCTCTGGGTGTCCTTATGTACATTTTGTCAAGGGCCGCCGTAACTCTCTTTCAAATTTATCCGCGACCCCAGGCAGAGATCCTCTAACCTGGATGTCCGTCATTGACAACGGCCTGAAGGCGGGGAATTCGGTCGTTTCGACAACCGTGGATGTATGGATGTTTATTACTTTTTCACGCAAAAACTACTGATCGGATTATGATGACACTTTACAGTAAGCATATTATGCATCGGAATAGCATACATGCTTTAATATATAATGAGGGGAGATATTAATTCTACGCGGGCAAAGCCACTGGCAGAAGCTATATTTAATATTTTCACAATATTTTTTTTTTATTTTGGCTACGCACGGTTTGTGCATTTAGCCAGTGTCAAGTTAAAGAAAGTATTTAGTTTTATATACAGAATACTGTCACTTTTTTCCATTAGAATGCAGATGTAACACATTCTAATGTTTTTGCTGTATTTGGCAGCAAATGAGTCGAGTCAGCCTTCTCGGCAAGCTTCGCTGAGGTAGTCAGTACTACGACAAAATACTCAGCATTATTTTACCGAGATCGCGCCTTTCAATGAGACACAAAACTACACCAATTTAACATCACAATATCCACTAGGAATCAATTTGCTAATAATTGAAAACAGCCACTGAACTTCACTCGAAAGAATCCCGCCAAAAACTCCTAATTTCACAATATTTTCTACAAGACTCGCATTAATAATGGTTATTACATTTTTTATAATGTGCCATTACTTCTTAAACCATAGAGGTCTTGATGAAAGAGTTTCTACAATATTCAAATACATTCGTTACAGATTACAGCGGCCATTTTTTTTACGTTAATATTAGGAGGTAGGTATCTATCTAGAAACAAGTACCGAAATAGACAGAGAATATAAAAAACCTTGACAAAAGCCATATATATATACAAAATGGCTCCTAACAAAAGCATAGTTAAAAACGGTAGCGTATCAAAAGTCCGGTCTCAAAGACCCGGGGCGAATGCTTAAAGTTCTGGGGGTTAACACCCCATACACCCCCAAAAGTTACGGGTTCCGGGTCGAGGTGAACACAGGACCGCTTTATTTCATACCTCGAGAACTTTGCAATCATTATTTTACGTTTGGCAACTAATTCGTATGCTATCGGGGTTACCAGCCATGGGCACTTAATTCACGTGTATTTTACTACCTGTGGAAGCGTGGATGTGGAAGCTTTCGTATGTTTTTGAATTTATTAATGGGGACACATGCTGTGTTTTTATGTATCTAAGAAATAGGAACAGTGTGTAAGAAGGCAGTGTTAACCTGTGAAGCCCCGCGGCCAAATCCGGGTTGTCAAATTGAACCCCGACGACAACCCGGGTAGACAGCCGATTTTTTTATTTTTTTATTCTCTTTAATTTTTTTTTTTTTTTTGTCCGACTCACCAGTGAGTTGCGGGGCTTCACAGGAAGCCTTGTTTATTTATTTGACCTCTATTCCAAAACTACGTTCTTTCCTACCATTTTAATTTAAAATTCAAAAATTACTTGTTTTCTCTGTCATGTCTCTGTTTTATATGAAAAATCAGTTCTAATTCTGCAGCCGAGCTAGTAGAAGCTCCTCATTATCATTTTCCTACTCTTTAACTGACAGTTACCAGTTTGTAAGAGTTAAAGTTCAGCTTTTATAATCAGGCAGTTCCTAGCAATAATACAATTTAATTACGTACCTAGTCACAGTGTGTGTTCGTAGATACTATTAATGAGTGCTTCATATATTCAAGCCTACTGTATATAATAAAATATACGTCTGAACTCATCGTGTTTATCTTCAGCTAATTCCTAATCTACGGTCCTCCTACTCTACGTCCTCCTCTACGTGTCACCTTTTTTTTTTTTTTTTTTTTGGGGGGTGGGAAATCATCCTATGACTTCTTCCGCTCTAGGGTGGAGCGGAAGGGTGTGTCAGACTCTTACTGACTAAAACCCACCCCTGTTCCTCCCTGCCTCGAGTGCCCGGGGGCGAGGTAACTCTTTCGAATTTATCCTCCACCCCCGGGCAGGTTTATCCTCCACCCCCGGGCAGGGTGTCACCTTTACCTCCGGCACCGGCACCGTGACTCCACCTCCGTACCGTGACAAGGTGTGTCGTAAGAGATAAGACATTTCCCATGCTGATGCTGCCGTTTGATGTCATTTTTCGAGAGTATGTATAATTTCAACAAATGAATTTTCAAAAAAAAAACAAGTAAAATCTAATGATCTCTATCATTAGATTAGTCTTGATCGCCGAAGTGACATTAAGCAGAGAGAGTGTGAGTGGAATTCCCTGCCAGAGTCTGTGTTTTCTGATAGCTACAACCCGGAAGTCTGTAAGTCGAGAGTGAATAGGTTACTTCTAGGCAAGCGTGCTCCATCGTCAACCACATCATCGCTTACCATCAGGTGAGATAGTGGTCAAACGCGAGCCTATTAATGATAAATCACTGGTCAAGTGCGTGTCGGACTTCGCACATTTAGGGTTCTGTAGGTACCAAATGAGGGAATTTTCAAAGAAAATATCTGATTTATCAATATGTATTTGTTAGTAAAATATACGTAATAGTAAACGTTATTACCAAATTTCAAGTTCGTAGGTCAATGGGAAGTTAAATAAAAAACTTTTTTACAACAAAAAAAACCGACTTCCAAAAAAAAAATACTCTAAAAATTTAAAAATAACTTTAATTTCGGCAGTCAGTGTTTGTATTTTACTTCTTCGTTGTTTGACACCGACTTCCGAAATTAAAGTTATTTTTAAATTTTTAGTGTATTATTTTAATAAAATACGACTTCCGTAAGTTATTTTATTTTTAAATTTTTAGGGTTTTTTCTTTTTTGGAAGTCGGTTGTATTTTTTTTGTAAAAAAGTTTTTTTTTTGTGACATAGTCGTGTTACTAATTTAACGTAGGGCCTAATTAAATTAGTTAGGTATGTAATAATTACACATAAAACAAAGAAGGAGGAAAGAACTATGGAGAAGTTTTTTTATAAATGAACTTGAAGATAAGTGGCCAGACTTGCCAGAATAGTTAAATACCAAGGTAGTAGGTAGGTACTGTAGAACCCCAGGGCTCCAGTAAGACCTGCAGAGCTTTAGGGGTGCTCTATAGCTTGGGGAGATGTCTCACTCGCTGGCTACCCGAGA
Source organism: Polia nebulosa (assembly GCA_951329385.1). Taxonomy (NCBI): domain Eukaryota; kingdom Metazoa; phylum Arthropoda; class Insecta; order Lepidoptera; family Noctuidae; genus Polia; species Polia nebulosa. Next base: position 27,034,607 of record OX589591.1, on the reverse strand, counting down.
GTGTGGTGTGTAAGAGTGACTGGCTTAAGATGGAAGCTCCATGGTAGCCCGCGAAATGCAAATTTTCTCAGTTAGAATTGATGCCAAATGTAAGTATTTCATGACATCATGACATTTGGCATCAATTCTAACTGAAAGAGATGTATTGATGATTTTAATGATTATAATTCTATAAATACATACTTTCTACGGCCGCGAATCAAATTTTGACCAAGATACAACCTGACACTGACCTGCAAATTGCAAAAAACGTAAGAAATTTGAATTTCGCGGGCTACCCTGGAGCATTCACCTTAAGTGTGGAGTGTGAGGAAAGAAAGAGGATAAGGCACTCAGAACTTTTGTATTGAATAACGTTATACATGTGCCCTCGTCCAACATGCGAGCAGAACTCATCATAAAACAAACGTGATGCCTACTCCTTCTATATTCGAACGACTCCTCAATATTCTCAACTGCCAGCTGAAGGCCGGTACCCACACGCGGACCTAGGCAGTGTAAACAATCGCCACAGTACCTATCAGAATTGCAGTCTTAAATCAAATATAAAATAGAACAACACGTTATACTTTTTATACCTGTGTTCAACTACAAAGCGTAGATATATCAAAGCTGTTGCAGGCGTTGTTGCGTCTGCCACAGTGGCAACCTAAGGGATATGCAAATATTATTTATTTCGTTCCTACACTCCATATTGTACATTTGAATATCTATATTTTATACTAGGTTTTGCCCACAGGAGCCATGCATTTTCCTAAATAATAGGGCTTAAGTCTAGCTGTCTATCAGTGATAGAAGTTTTGGAATCAGGACCGATACTTTCAGTGATTATCTCCTGCAAACAATCAAATATCACTTTACAACCCTTTTTTTCGCATAATGTTTTTTTTCCTAACATACTTTGGCATAACTGTTTTGGTATATATTTTTTTTGGTGTAATAATACTTAGCCATAATCGTTTTTGGCCATACATAATTATCTTATAAGTTAGTTGGTTTTGGCATAATTTTAATTCGCATAATGTTACTAGGCATAATGACTAGTAGCATAATAGTATTAAGGCATAAAAATTAAGACTTATTTTAAAATGCACCTCAAAAAACTCATCACTCGTCAATTTATTTACATCGCACATGTAACTAACGACGTACGTGAACTTAAGGCACGGGTTGACACGGACAGGTTAGGTTTGAAGGGGACGACGGGGGCTACAGTGAGCGAGCAAAGCGTCCGTGAGTGTCATAGGCTATAAATTTATGAAATCTACGCGGATAAAGTCGCGGACGAAGTGCTTGTTCTTTATAATGTGATTAAATAAGTTTGTTTACAAAATGTAGAAAACTGTATTCAATATTTACAACATCCTAGTACTTAGACAAGCACAGATTTTTACAATTTAACACACTTTACGGAAACTAAGTATGTAAACACAATTTGTGTAAAAAAAATACATGTAATTAGTTTAAACACTGATTAGCAGCTTCTTAATTCAACATTTTCTATCCAAAAGAAGAATAGATGTGGGTAGTAAAGTCATCATCACTAATCATTTGTTGGAGATTTTGTCCTATATACCGAGCTGAGTGTGATGGCTGAGACGTATGCTTTTTTTTAATTTGGGACAAGCCCGCCACACTATTCCCAAACCACTGTAACTTCTGTAAGCCAGAATCAACAGTGACGACCACCAGAAAAAACGCTGAGGCAATGAAGCTCGACGTGTCCCAGAGAAACGATTAAACTGTCTTGGGTCCCGCAACGAAATTAATCAGAAAAGACAGCGGAGGAGTAAGAAAAACATAATTTCCACTTCGCTCCTAATCAAGCGGGAGACAGAACAAAACTAGGCCATTAGGCACAAAGGGGGTTTTTACAACTGGGGTAAACCCAGTTGCCAAGCACCACTGGTTAAAAACACTAATATTAATGGGTCCTAAAATTGTGAGCTGTTACACTTGATTCCAATAATAGGTATGGCAAAAACGCTTGAACGCACGGAAATTCGTTCTAGTTTCCACAAGGTCCGTGTAATAGACAACTCCAGACGCAGGCTGAATACTATCCAACATAATATTGCGCTCAGTTTGCCAAAGAGTACACTCCCACAGGATATGATGTGCGAATTGTTCGTATTTGCAATCAGGAGTAGAACATTGACATAAAGGTGAGGCAACAAGCTTGAAGAAAAATAATTTACTCTTAAAGTTGCCATGACCTGTGAGAAATTGGGCAACACAGTGATCCACCTCCAGCCATGTCCTATCCAGCCGTTCGTGAACCGATGGGAAGAACTGGTGGAGGTGTCTGTCTTTGATGGAACTTTCCCACCTACATTGCCATTCGGATAAAAGGTCCTCCCAAACTTCAGTTTGAGGTTTAAGTAATCTAGAAACCTTGGCACGATCACGTTGAGGTAAAAAGTCTGGGTTCGTAGTCTTTCGTGCAGAATAGTACATTGCAGCACGTCGCTAAAACGCGAAAACTGGGCCAAGCAAGGGATTTAATAAAAAATACAATATTTATGCCATCGACATGCGAAGAAGAAGTACCTAACTAAGCATATGGTTATCGAGTTTTATAAATAACGCTGTGTGTATTATATAATAACATAGCCTCAATAAACATAGATTTGCCACCCATCATCGACAAAAATCAGTCCAAAAGCATTTTACCCCAAATGATTTTGAACAACCAAATATCAATTCTTTTCCGTACCTCACACAACCACCGTTTATAGGACCCTTAATCTTTGCTGTAACATCTCAAACGTCCTCGAGAACGTTCCAACGTTCGTATAGTACCCATACTATTCGCACTTTACTGCGAGCGACTCCAACGGCCATAACTAGTCTCCCAACCATAAAGTCGACGTGATAACTTTTAACGATCCCGGCACACATGTGGTATCGGAAATTCCTTGAAAAGTAAATAAGTGCCTAGATCTGTATTTTGTAGACTTCCCTGGTGATGTAGTCAGGTAAGGGTCTCGTTAAAAGTGCATTTGTAAAAGGGACATGTCAGCTACTGGTGTACCTACTGGTAGGAACATCATACGCTTTTTTGCGAGTAGATCAAGGATTTATTCCTATGAAAATTAGTTTTACATTATTATAAAATTCCCCTGGCACCTATCGGCCTGACAGCCGCCCTGAATCTATCTCAAAGACTACAATAATATCTAGGGATCTAGCTGACAAATTATTTACAAACTGGAGAAAGTGTTTATTTTTTTTAATTATGATGTGCAATTACTTTTTAAACCCTCTAGAGAGGTTCTGATGAAAGAGTATTCACAGTATCTACCTTTGTAGAAGTTTGCACTAATATAAGTAGTTCATAGTTTCCACCTCTCCCATCACATTTACAAGGCAGACGTCTTTTTTTTCTTCTTTTGTTTTTGCCTCGACAATAATATTTTGATGCCCACACTTGAAAACAGTGTCTATCTGGTAACGTTTCCTGGATCTGAAAATAAAAATACTGAAACGACTATTATGCTGATCGTTTCAGGATCTGTTAAAAGCTAATGTACCTAACTGATAAAAGTATATATCGTAGTTGAAAAACCCAACTGCAATTAAAAACAATTGCAGTCGGGTTTTTTTGCATTTTTTTTATTATTTTCTTTGTTCTATTGCGTTATATTTTCAAAACGCCTCCTCAAGCCCTTTATTAAAAAAAAAAATATCCCACCCATATGTCACAAAAAAGCGACCACATTCTAAAGTTTTTGTTTTTTTTTTCAAATTCATACAGCCTATGTTACTTCGGCTGTCAAAACCAACCTAATGATACCTCATTTGTTAAAATCCATCCAGCCTTTTAAACTACAGTGCGTGCCAAATAAATAGACATACAAACATACATAGCTTCGACATAGGGTTCGATTCCCACCCAGGACAAATGTTTGTGTGATGAGCACGATCATTTGTTCTGTGTCTGGGTGTAATTTATCTATAATATGTATGTATTTAGAAATATATAAGTATGTTTATCAGTTGTCTAGTACCCATAACACAAGCTCTGCTTAGCTTGGGACTAGATGACGTTGTGTGATAGTTGTGGAATATTATTATTATTATTATAGCCTCGAAAAACATTACACTCCTTTTGGGGCAGTCGGCCAAAAAGGAACAAACCAAACACTACCTTCCATCTTAAATGATGATGCTCAATATTCGGTTAATAATTAAATTAATTATTAGTAGCTTGGCCAAATAAGATTTCCGCTCAGCAAATTATTCATAACATTTACAAGATCACAAGCCTGCAAAATTAAATTCCGACAAGACAGCATCGGTGTCTTCGAAGAGGCTGAATAAAAAAATGCCTTTGCCCAATCCAGTAAAATTAAATCAACATTTGACTTTGTCGACTTTCCGGTTAGTTACCTTCCCAAGTTTATTATTATTATTATTACTTTTTTAAATAATCACACTCCTGCTTTGCCAATTTACTTTTGACATTGGCAGAATAGTCAACATCGGCTCTGCTTGCCATTAATAAAAAACTTTTTTACAAAAAAACAACCTACTTCCAAAAAAGAAAATACGTAGACTAAAAATTAAAAAATAACTTTAAATTCGGAAGTCAGTGTTTGTATTTTATTTCTTCGTTTTTTGACACTGACTTCCGAAATTAAAGTTATTTTTAAAGGACATTGGGAACCTTACCATAGAAAATTTACCCACGGCGGACAAAGATGACTCAAACATTATTTAAAAGGTATATCTAGTTATGTTAGCACGAAGCGCATTGTAGTGCCTCATGGGAGTATCAAGTTATAATAAGTTTAAATTGAGTACATTTTGGTTTATAAACGAGACTTAATTCTTTCTTTTGTTTTGTTCTGTGTATGATTTATGTAGCTTATCATTAATGTATTCATGCAACTATTGGACATTCATATTATAAAAAAAAACATATTCAATAAAAAGAGAGTCCCGTAAGTATATTCTTAAGGGGTCTTTATACTTATCATTATGAACATTTTATTACGGGGCCAAACATGAAATCGCGAAAAAAAATCAACTGTCCCCTACATTTAGCGACCTAAAAAAAACATGACTTGAAAATATAATCAACATCTTAGTCTTATCTCTCTACACGGTGACATTTTAATCTCAGTTTTGCTAGAACTAAACGTTGTTCAGACCACGACCATAGTCCACCAATAAAAAACATCAAATAACGAAAAATACGTCATTGGTTTTTGAAAAAAGATGATGATGTGTTACTACGAACTATTAGAAATGCCGTGCGCGCGAAGGGCGCGTGTTTCGCGAGCGCGCATATCGCGAAATTCACGTAACAGGCGCGCGACGACGCGTGAACTTGAAATGCACGCGCGCAGCTCGCGAGCGGGGCGCATTCGCCAGACTTGGATACACCCTTACTGATTTTTCTATGAAACCGACAAGCTAATACAATGCGTGACTATACCTCAAGTGGTGTTATTTCTTGTAAAATAAATTCCACGTGACTTTTCGATGTTTGAAGGAATGCTTGAGAAAGTGACTATATGTTTCATCCGCTGCAACACAGATCGATCACAGACCACACAACGAAAAAATGTGCATGAATAGCGAAAAGCCCATCCAAATCGGATCATAGCTTTCGAGAGAGATCATGATCATAGTTTTCGAGAAAATCGCGAACAAACAAACATTCAAACATACATACATACATACGGGTCCAATACAGAACCTCCTTTTTTTAAGTCAGTTAATAATCCTTGCAATAATTAATTTTTTGAACGTAACTTATAACATTTTGTGAAGTGTAACGAAAATAAACCAAAATACAATGACCTCATTTTCTCAGCATTCCCATAAATGAGAGAAAAAAAAACTACAGAGTGTAGCAGGTATAATATGTAAACAACTGATATACATTTCATTACTGTCCGCGACTTTTCGAAAAGCGGGTCAGATAGTTCCAATGTCCTTTTCAGTGTATTTTCTTTTTTGGAAGTCGATTGTTTTTTTTTTTTTTTGTAAAAAGGTTTTTTATTTTTCACTTTTTTGTTGTTATACCCCAGAACTAAAAACCCCAATAACATGGAACGTGGAATTTAAACATACTCGTAATTGGAGAAAACCAAAACGTCATCTATGTATACGTATTTTTCGTTTTTGTTCAGATTTTCAAAAAGCGCTGAAGCAATTTTGATAAAGGAGAATGCCTATCTGCCATACAAAAAAATGTCTGGAATGGACACTACTAATAGTCATTAATTCTATTTAGAATAAAGTTTGTATAGTGAAATTATTCTTGAGTTTGTTTAACTAGCTAGGGTAAAAATATAACGATCACTAAATATATTTAAATTGATATCCGCTTATATTTTTACGGAGGTCGTGTTTATTTGACATGAGTAAGTGACATTCAGCCAAAGAGGAATCATCAAATAATCCATATGGAACTATTTTATACATTTAGTGCACAGTTATCATTAATTTTAAACCCAAAATGAAGCTCTAATCTCGATTAAACGTATAAACTGAGTTTAGTTTAACTAATCGCGATTAGTTTCATTGGTGAAATCGGCCCTAAGAAAGAAGAAGGATTTTATCAAAAAGTGCAGTAAAGTCGGTGAAAACGTATTCCATACAGCTTAACCCAATTTGATATACCTACATTATATTACAAAGTTCAGATAGCGTTGAAAAAGAAATGAGGTTAGCAGTGGGTGGTCGCGGAAGAGCATTTGCAATGCTTTTACTTAATTTACTTTTAAATTAAGTACAACAATTTATTTAACTCACTCTGTGCCAAACGAAGCTCGGCTGAGTGCTTTGGCACTGATTGCATGCCTGCTTTAATTTGTTGGTAGTCATAAACGACCTCCAGCATTAGTCGGTAAGATACCCTTGAAATCATACCTTCTTAAATTAGGATTAACTAAACGTAAAAATGTCTATGTTGAAAGATACACACAGATCTATAGACATATACAGATACATACATCACAAAAACTAATCTATATACTCATTGATTCATAGGGCCTTATTTTATAAAAAAAAACAACCGACTTCCAAAAAAATATACACTAAAAATTAATAAATAACTTTAATTTCGGATGTCGGTGTTTGTATTTTACTTCTTCGTTATTTGACACCGACTTCCCAAATTAAAGTTATTTATTAATTTTTAGTGTATTTTTTTTTTGGAAGTCGGTTGTTTTTTTTTTGTAAAAAAGTTTTTTATTTTTGACTTTTTAGTTGTTATACCCCAGAACTAAAAACCCCAATAACATGGAACGTGGAATTTAAACATTTGGAGAACACCAAAACGTCATCGAGGTACACGTATTTTCCGTTTTTGTTCAGTTTCTCAAAAAGTGCTGAAGCAATTTCGATAAAATTTATATGGGACCACCTCGGGATTATATTCTTTCAGATAAAAAAAGAATTTTGAAAATTGGTTCACAACTGACGGAGAAATCGCGTAACATACATACAAAAAAAACGTACCGACGAATTGAGAGCCTCCTCCTTTTGGAAGTCGGTTAAAAAAATAGGCAGTCATGGGGACTGCTGACAGAAGTGAATACTGTGTGCTACGCGTCGTAGCACTCGTAACGGTGTCGCGCGAATTTTTCACTTCAAAAATAAACAGGAGGTAAGGGGGTATTACACTACACTGAATCAGGGCCCTGAGTTAAGGGTGGGCGTGGTCTCTTACGTAGACCTATACTGCCTTACTCTTATTACACCTCTCTTATTAAGGGTTTAGGGACCCTGATTCAGTGTAGTTTAATATCAATTTTTTCTTATGATAATTTGAATATAGAATCCACTAAACGGTATTTAAAGTAAGCATATAGTTAGCTAGTTTTATAAATAAGGCTTGACTTCTTCGAAATTCCAAAATCGAAATAAGAACCACCGATCAAATTACTTGAGCTCGCAGAAACCGGCAGTTATTGATCATTCAGAGTAAATCTTCCTAAAAGCTAATATTTTCAGGCCAGTACCTACTTAGTCAACAGAGTAGGTACTGTAAGACCCCAAGGCTCCGGTAAGGCCTGCAGGGCTCCAGGGGTGCTCTGTAGCCTGGGAGATTGTCTCACTCGCTGGCTACGCGAGAGTGTGGTGTGAGAATGACTGGCTTATATGTGGAGTGTAAGGAAGGAAAGAGGGATAGACTGAGGATTATTATAATTGATTGAGAAATACAGGGTGTAAAAAGACACATCACAGAGCCATTAACTACGCATACTGTACGTCTAACAAAGTAGTTTTGCGCAAGAATTATTGCTGGGAAACGACTTTTATTTTTAGAGATGAAAAAAAAACTATTTTTTATTGCGCGCAATGTAACGCAAACCCAGGCAAGTGGACTTAAACCCTGCCCCGTCACTCTAAGCCACGTAGGTACTTGTCAGATACGTTTGATATTCATTGTGTTTTTGTAACTGCAAATGCGTAATTTCTAAAAAAAAATCGAAAATTCAGGTAATGTTTGTTAGGAAAAAAACTTGAGAGGTGTCAAGGGACACCCGGATGGAACGAAGTTCCTTTCGATTAATTAGTGAAGGAATTGTAATATAATTTTATTTTTTTTAATTTATGATATTTTTTTTATTATTAACTACGCACACACGCACGCACGTAAGAAGTTATACTTCATCATCTCATCTCATCTCATCTCATCTCAGCTCAGCTCAGCTCAGCTAAGCTCAGCTAAGCTCAGCTCAGCTCAGCTCAGCTCAGCTCAGCTCAGCTCAGCTCAGCTCAGCTCAGCTCAGCTCAGCTCAGCTCAGCTCAGCTCAGCTCAGCACAGCTCAGCTCAGCTCTTTAGCAATAACAACAACTATAACAAAAGTAATTGTAATAAAATTTTATTTTTTTTAATAATGCTTGATCTGCTTGCAAACTTTGTACCTACCCACCAAAAATACAAGAAGTTTTTATTAGATTGTTTTTCCAACACAATCTTTTTGGATGGACAGCCTCATTAGTGTCGTGACAACTTTTCGTAAGAATTTTTTCCGTCTAGCCCCCTTTCACAACGCGCGATAAGGAACTTCGTTCCAAAAGTTTAGTAATAACACTTGGAATACATTTTCGTAAAAAAGTTTTAAAAAAAATTCGCGACTTTTGCCTTCAATATCTCTAGAACCAGTGGATTCCCAGGTATGGTCTAGTGGAAAAAAAACTATCCAAATAATGGGTAGAATATGTGGCTTTCGGCTTCGGAAACTGTCTTTTTAAACCCGTTAGATACATGTTACCTCTTCCATCAGGTGAACTCAAGTTTGTCATAAAACAAAAGTCATGCCTACACCTACTACATTCAAACGGCTCTTCAATAATCTCAACAGCCAGCTGAAGGCCGGTACAGACCCGCTGAGTTTAGGCTGTGTCTACAATCGCCACAGTACCATTTTCCAAAAAGCAACTACATACCCACTACTCAATTTCGAAACCAACTAAATTTTCCATCTAATAAACGATGCCACCGCAACTTTATTACCGAGGCCCGCATTCAACAGACGTTCGGTAGCCAATTCACTCAATATACATCTATGTATAGCCTGCCATAGCAGATGAAACCTCCCTTCACTCGCTCTTCCCAGTCCTACAAAGCCTTATTAGGTTGTGTTGTGCACGGTGCAAGATGCGCCCGGCGCCAATCGATGTGGTAACCATGGCGACAGTCGCAGGCCACAACCAGACAAGACCTTTATGCTGTACGATTTGGAGACGATTGGGGATACGATTTTAGCGCGTATTTTGTTTTTGTTAGTGAAAGTTGAGGTACAGTCAATTGGAAAAGGAAATGTTTTGTGACATCATGGAAGATAGGATAGATCTTTGTAATCCTGATTTAAATGCAAGTTTGTTTGTGTGAAAGTAAGTTTGTTTCTTTGTTACCTTTTCTCGACTAAATCACTAAACCAATCATCATCAAATTTTGCGTCACGTTTTCAGGGCTACAGAAATAGAAATAGGGTACTTACTTTTCATCGAGAAAAAAGTACTCTTCTCGAGGGAAAGACTTTAATTTTAACTTTCGACGGTCAAAATTGCTTTAGACGCTAGATGGCGATACGTGTGAAGCATTTTGCTCCCGTGCGGGTAAGGTCATAAAATATTGACCGGCCCAAAACGAATGTGACCGAACATAAATTTTGTTGATCCCTCATCACTGTTCCGTCTAGCTAGCCGTTGACATGCAGTAATGAAACAAATATCGATTTCAACCGAGTTATAAATATGATCCTAGACAAAGTGATATTCTGTCAGCGATAAAGACTGTTGAAAAATCAAAATGTAAAATAAATAAATAAATAATCGTGAACACTGATAGAATGTTTCATTACGCACGCTGTTGAATGACTGAGGCATTAAGTCTGCCTCTATATTTATGTGTGCATAAGTAATTAAATAAATAAATGTTGCTTATACAGGGTGTAACGGAAAGGTGTGGTCATATTTTAAGAACTGCATCTGCCCATCAATATGAACAACTTTCTTCAAGAAAATCCGAGGAAATTCTAAAAAATTTTTTTTACCTCCCATACAAATATTGATCAGCTGATGATGACTTTGTATGGAAAGTCCAATTTTTTTTTTGGGAATTTTCTATTTTTCCTTAGAGAAAGTTGTTCATTTTCATGGGCAGAATCGGCTCTTAAAATATGACCACACCTTTCCGTTACACCCTGTATAGAGCCTCATGCTATGGTATGTAGCCCTAGTAGAGCCTAGACTATCTTCCATACTTACAAACTAGTGATGCAACGGAAGCAGAAACGGAAACACGGAAGTGTAAATATTGCGAAAAAAAAATACTTTTGCAAGTACAATTTTTAATCAAACTATTATTCAAAATGTAGCGGCAAATTATATTTGGACCGATTTTTTGGGCCGATAACCTAGTGAGGGGTACCCGATGGTAGCCGATGGGTGCGAGATGCACAGGACCGTTTGTTGTGGCGATACTGCTGACCTATGCCCAGCAGTGGACGTCTTTCGGCTGAAATGATGATGATGATGATGAAGTTCTAATTTTAACCGACTTCGAAAAAGGATGAGGTTCTATGTTTGACTGTATGTATGTATTTTTTTTTAATGTATTTCCACCGATTTCTCTGTTAGTTGTAGACTGATTTTCAAAATCCTTTTTTTTTCCGAAAGAATATACTCCTTTAGGTGGTTCCATATAAATTTTATCGAAATTGCTTCAGTGCTTTTTGAAAAACTGAACAAAAACGAAAAATACGTATAAATAGATGACGTTTTGGTTTTCTCCAATTACGAGTACGTTTAAATTCCACGTTCCATTTTATTGGGGTTTTTAGTTCTGGCGTATAATAACTAAAAAGTGAAAAATAATAAACATTTTTACAAAAAAAAAAAACAATGGCTTCCAAAAAAGAAAATACACTAAAAACATCCGAATTGATAACCTCCTTCTTTTTAAGGACGGTTAAAAATTAAAAAAATAACTTTAATTTCGGAAGTCGGTGTCAAAAAACGAAGAAATAAAATACAGGCAGCTTTTACACCTCTGGCACACCTCTCCCGCACGCCACTTTGGCGCCCGCATGCCTCCCCCTTACCAGTTGTAAAGTTCCGTTCCGGATTCCGTTATATAAGTTGCGGAAATAGAAGCAGAAACGGATGACATAAAGTGTGCGGATTTTCCGCAGTTGCAGAAACTGAGTTCTGTTGCATCACTACCTACAAACTGATTCGATGAAAATCTCAAGTACAACACAGACAAAGACTAAGAACAGGGGAGATAATTACTATAACACCAAAACAGGCCAAAGGTTTATGTCAAAAATAAGGATATCCTGCAATTCCTGCAGCACTTGATCCCCATCCACTACCTAATCCCCATCCCACCTGGTGATGATGATCCCGGACCCGAATTGGATGTGGAAAAATTATCAATGTTTTAAGTAATCTCTTCATTTTATTCAGCCATCTTCTTTGTGGCTTGAACGGTAGGCCCTATACCTATTTACAGCACAAATAAAAGGCAGATAACCCCCAGTAGGTCGTAACAATGACTTTAAAGCCTGTGATTTAATTCTCTTTTGGTTTCAAAGACCCGGATACTGTTTTACTATCCAGTGGACTCGACTGGGAAACGGCTAGGGAGGCCGCCGAAAGATCCTTAAGACGGGTATGTTCTGACTGGGTAGTAACAGTGTAACTCTAAATGTCGTCAAAATTAATTTCATCACCTTTGGTTCCAAACCATCTGCCCTTCCATCACACCTTTCATTACAAATGAAAGCCCACGTTTGTGACGAGAATGTCCAAAACAACCTCTGCTCATGTCAGACAGTGAAGAGAGTCCTCTCTGTTAAGTATCTCGGCCTATACCTTGATTCTTATCTCAGATCGAATCTCTGTCTGCCCGCACAAGAAAACTCATTTACGTTTTCAAAAAGTTAAGAACCTGCACACAAAGACATCCTGAAAATGGTATACACTGCCCTATGTGAATCAATACTAAGCTATTGTGTCGTTGCGTGGGGCGGTGCAGCCAAAACAATTCTAATACAAGCGGAAAGAGCCCAGCGAGCGGTTATAAAGGTTCTCCTCAGTAAACCGTTTAGGTATCCTACTCGACAATTATATGCTGAATTTAATGTGCTAATGATCCGGCAAATATATATGCTTCGAATAATCTTAAGAACACATAGAATAACTTCTGCCAATAAAGATAAAAGCCCTACGATCAGAATACGACCCAAACCAGTATGTTCTAGAATTTGTACTGATACGACCTTCGCACGTCGGCATAACCGCTACAATTTATAATAAACTCCACAAAAAACTGATAATACACAATTTAAACAAGTTCCAATGCAAATCCAAGGTAAAAGAATTTCTCCTTACCCTACAACCTAACTACGACAATACGGAAGAAATTCTTAAACCATAACGCACACGCAACTTAAGGCACACTCACATTCATACATACACACAACACACTCGACACAAAAAAAAAAGACGTGTGGCACTCGGAGACTGCCGCAGTAAAGCTATTGCATAGCATTTTTTATCAACTTATGCAATTATAATTATTTATTTATTTTATTTATGCAGTATTTTTTTTCCTTTGTTTTTTTTCTTTGATATTAATTCAAGTTACACTTTTTACACGCACGTAAGAAGTTACACTTCTTTGGCGTAACAAGATAAATATCGTCATCATCGTCATCGTCATCGTCATCGTCATCGTCATCGTCATCGTCATCGTCATCATCATCATCATCATCACTATTCATCGATAGATGGCAAAACTAAAAAGTATCACCGCTGTGCTGGTCGGAGTGAGGGGTGTTTTTTTTTTTTTGGGGGTGGGAAATCATCCTATGACTTCTTCCGCTCTAGGGTGGAGCGGAAGGGTGTGTCAGACTCTTACTGACTAAAACCCACCCCTGTTCCTCCCTGCCTCGAGTGCCCGGGGGCGAGGTAACTCTTTCGAATTTATCCTCCACCCCCGGGCAGGCATCGGCCGTGGCAGGCCCCTTCCCTTGGCTGACAACTCTTTGAGGCGCGCGTGGAACACTACGCGCCGTCGACTCTCGGGCCTGGTGCTGATCGGACGGCGAGTTACCCACTACTCGCCGTCCGCAGGCCCGGGTCTATGGTGGCCGGAGATCGTCTCGCGGCGTCCGAACCCCCTGGCGTCTCAGGCGGCGGTTGCGGCTGGGAGCGCTAGGGCGACTCGGCTGTGTTCGAGTCTCCCTAGGGTATGCCGCCTCCCTCTTCGCGAGCATTACTGCTTCGCAGAAGGAGGAGACGGCCTCCCATTCCCTCTCGCTCCGTACCATGGCCTGAACCAGGGCACGTCGCGAGAGGTCGCTGCCGCCTATCGCATCCACGAGGACACGGCGGTGCTCTGCCCAAGCGGGGCAAACCTCCACCGTATGCTCCACCGTGTCCACTGGGCGATCCTCGCGAGTGAGGGGTGTTAGGTGTTATTTTCGTTACGGAATTTCTGGATTCGGTCTCCACGCTCAAGGCCAGCGATAGAAGCTATGCAATAGCTTAAAAAAAAATATTCCCTTGCTCCTTAATTCCGATTTGGTTTGATTTCCCCCTCCCAATCCCCAAATTGTACTAGTCTAGTTTATTTTTACTTGTTTCCTAAAATCCACATTACTTATTAATTTATTAAATTTTGTCAGTCAAATAATGGACGGATGGATGACCCCGGTAACACAGGTTCTCCTAGCATGGGGATCATTGATCCTAAATTCTGTACCCTTGTCTACTGTACCCTAAATTAAGTGTCTCCTGTAATTTGTACTTTTGCAAATAAATATTATTATTATAAGAACACCAATGGCTCTTACGCTTTTGCAGAACCAAGATTGCTACATAATCGTCACACGATCGTCGATCGTAAAAATCGTATCGTGCCCACGCAAAATTGGTAAACTATACACAGATGAATGGGATCCTCGCTTGGAAAGTTTTGCCCTGGCGGTGACGTCATTGTTTATTTGAGGCCTCTGTATGGTTCTGACCGCAAAATATGCAGTCGATCATAACTGGAGAGCGATATGCAGCTTAGGTTTATTCGATTCAGCATTTTTTCGAATAGCGAATGTTTTAGAAATGGGAGCTAGTGTGTCTTTTTAAGGTTCCGTACCTGAAGGGTAACCAACGGGACCCTATAACTAAAACTTCGCTGTCCTTCCGTCCGCCAGGTTATCTGTCAGCGGACTGTATCTCATGCTCCGTAATAGGTTGAAACAGTTGAAATTTTCACAGAATGTGTATTTCTCTAGAAACGTGTTATTTTTTTGCTTTTTTTTCTCGTTCTTAATAATGGCAACAAGTAGACGCGTATAATCTTTACGGAACCCTTAATGCGCAAGCCTTCCGTCCGCCCGGTTATCTGTCAGCGGACCGTATCTCATGATCCGTAATAGGTTGAAACAGTTGAAATTTTCACAGAATGTGTATTTCTCTAGAAACGTGTTTTTTTGCTTTGTTTTCTCGTTCTTAATAATGGCAACAAGTAGACGCGTATAATCTTTACGGAACCCTTAATGCGCAAGTCCGACTCGCACTTGGCCGGTTTTTTTATTAATTACATTTTTCTGTGTTATAAATCATCTCCAGTAAATTAACAAGAATTTTTTCACTCAGTTGACTTGGCAATCGACAGAACATCGCTGATCACAGGAGTACCTAGTAGATCATTATTATAATTTATAGCCATAATTAAATTCTAATCCTACTTCCTACTAATATTAAAATGCGAAAGTTTGCATGGATAAATGTTTGTTACCTACTCAATCACGCCAGAATGGCTGAACGGATCTGGGTGAAATTTGGCACAGAGATAAATTATAGTCTGGAATAGCACATCCTACTAATATTATAAATGTAAAAAGTTTGGTTCGATTGATAGATGTATGGATGGATGTATTTTTCTCAATCACACAAAACGGCTGAATGGACACAGTTGGCTAGCTGGCTGGCTGGTCCTATGTAGTACATAGGATTTAATTTATAGTGGGAAAAGTACTAATAGAGAATATGCATGAAAAAAATATTTCTTATCTAACCGGTTTATCGAAGGGTCATGGCCATTCGCATGATCCGAGGATACCGCACGATCTCCTGTGAGGCGGCGAGCCTCCTTGCCGGACTGTCGCCATGGGATCGGGAGGCAAAGATCCTCGGGCACCTCTATGAGTGGCGCGAGGAGGCGAAACGCCGGGGCAAAACTCCGCTGCCGCGACACCTCGCGGCTCGGCGGACAAAGCTCCGCTTGGGTTTTATTCAGTAAGAGTCTGACACGCCCTCCGCTCTACCCAGAGCGGGAGATGTCATTGAATGATTTCACAACACACAAAAAAAACCGGTTTTTCGATCAATATACTAAAATAAAGTACAAACAGTGAAAGCAGAATCAAAATTGATCGAAAATTAAACGAGATATAACAATTTTAAACAGATATATCTGTCCCTCTCCCGAAAATGCTGTTTTCTATGGCAGTTAAATCGTATGGGCGTCATGTCCTTTGACGTCAAAAAACACGTCGGACTTCTCTTTCTAATTATCAACAAAAGCTTTATAACTTCGTCGCAGATGATGATATTTTGAAAATTGCTTCATATTTGTTCACTATAGTTTATAAGTCTTCAATAGAACAAATAAAAAAATATCATGCATCATTCCCTATTCCACGCGGGTGAAGCTGCTGGTACAAGCTAGTTACCTATAATCTTGATCACACTACGTAACATGTGGTAAAGCAATAGGTAAACGATAAACATAATATTCTAATTACCTATGCAGCCATGCGTCCAAGATCCTTTCATGAGAAAAAGCTAACGCACCGCACAAAATGGCCGAGCGCGTAGACAATCAGGCGACGAGTCATTAATAGCCACTTTACAAAGAATAATGATATGTAATTATAAGCTATACATGATATTCGAGACACTAGACATGAGACAGTATTGGAGGATTATCTGAAGAGGCAATCTCTAGATTAGTTAGCTGATAATATCAAGCCAATTACTCGCCCGGGGGCGAGGTAACTCTGTTACGAATTTATCCTCAACCCCCGGGCAGGCATCGGCCATGACGGGCCCCGTCTTTATTGCTGACAACACTTTGAGGCGCGCGTGGAACATTACGCGCCGTCGACTCTCGGGCCTGGTGCTGATCGGACGGCGAGCTAACCATTACTCGCCGTCCGCAGGCCCGGGTCTACGGTGGCCGGAGATCGTCTCGCGGCGCCGGAAGTCCCAGGCATCTCCTGAGGCGACTGCTGCTGAGGGCGTGAGGGCGACTCCGTTGTTGAGTCTCCCTCACGCGTCCCACCTCCGCCTTCGCGAGCATTACTGCTTCCCAGAAGGAGGAGACGGCTTCCCATTCCCTCTCGCTCCGTACCATGACCTGAACCAGGGCAGAGCGCGAGAGGTCGCTGCCGCCTATCGCATCCACGAGGACACGGCGGGGCTCCGCCCAAGCGGGGCAGACCTTCACCGTATACTCCACCGTGTCCTCGGGACGATCCGCGCAGTGGAAACACCCGGGCCTTTCCTCCCGTCCTATCCGACACAGGAACCTCCCGAAACAACCGCGTCCGGTGAGGACCTGCGACAATGTAGCTCTGAGGCATCAATATCTGATGGGGCAGAGCGCACACCTGCACCTGAAGTCACTACATATAACAAAACAAAGTCGCCCGCCGCCTTCCAATTTCATTTTAATTTGATTTATTTTATTTTATTTTATTCTGTGACATTATAAGGTAATAATCTAATATTAATCTTCTGTAATTATATGGTAATAATCCTACTAATATTATAAATGCGAAAGTTTGTATGTTTGTTTGTTTGTATGTTTGTTTGTTTGTATGTTTGTATGTTTGTATGTTTGGCTGAAGGTAACGCAAAAACGGCTGAAGGGATTACAATGAAATTTTGCACACACGTAGGTCATAACCTGGATTAACACATAGGCTACTTTTTATCCCGGTAAATGACAAGACTTAGCGAAGGCTGAGGTGGAAGTAGAAATCCAAAGTCAGGCTTGAACGAGCGCACACGCTCAAAAAGTACTAGGACACCAGAAACATGAGAAGTATTTCCAGGGCTGAAATCATGAGAGTTAAAGACTCACAAAGTACCAGGAGACCAGAATCATGAATAGGTGTTTTCGGGGCTACAATCCTAAGCTGTATAGCTTCACAAACCACCAGGATACCAGAATCAAGAAGAAGTGTTTCCGGGGCTATAATCCTGAGCTGTGTAGATTCACAACCTACCAGGATATCAGAATTACAAATCATATTTCGAGGCTGGTTATAAAGAGAGGTAGAGATTTACAAATTTCCGGGAGACCAGAAACACAAGAGTCGCAAACTACCAGGAGATCAGAATCACAAAACATATTCCGAGGCTGGTATTAGGAGAGGTAGAGATTTACAAATTACCAGGAGACCAGAAAAATGAGAAGTATTTCCAGTGCTGAAATCATGACCGGTAAAGACTCACAAAGTACCAGGAGACCAGAATCATGAATACGTATTTTCGGGGCTACAATCCTAAGCTGTATAGCTTCACACACCCCACCAGGAGCCCAGAATCAAGAAGAAGTTTTTCCGGGGCTTGAATCCTGAGCGGTATAGATTCACAACCTACCAGGAGATCAGAATCACAAAATATATTCTGAGGCTTAAAGACTTTTTTTTTTTTAATTATCCTACTAATATTATAAATGCGAAAGTTTGTATGTTTGTTTGTTTGTATGTTTGTTTGTTTGTTTGTTTGTATGTTTGTATGTTTGGCTGAAGGTATCGCAAAAACGGCTGAAGGGATTTGAATGAAATTTCGCACACACGTAGGTCATAGCCTGGATTAACACATAGGCTACTTTTTATCCCGGTAAATGACAAGACTTAGCGAAGGCTGAGGTGAAAGTAGAAATCCAAAGTCAGGCTGAACGAGCGGTTTACGCTCACAAAGTACCAGGAGACCAGAAACATGAAAAGTATTTCCGGGGTTGGAATCATGAGCGGTAAAGTCTCGCAAAGTACCAGGGGACCAGAATCATGAAGAGGTATTTTCGGGGCTACAACCCTAGCGGTATAGCTTCGCAAACCACCAGGAGACCAGAATCAAGAAGAAGTATTGCCGGGGCTTGAATCCTGAGCGAGGTATAGATTCACAAGCTACCAGGAAATCAGAATCACAAAGTATATTCCGAGGCAGGTATTATGAGATGTAGAGATTCACAAATTACCAGGAGACCAGAAACATGAAAAGTATTTCAAGGACTGAAATTATGAGCGATAAAGACTCAAAACTACGAAAAGATCAGGATTCACGAAAAAGTAGTTCCGGAACTGGAATCATGATAGGTGTAGATTCCAAAACTACCAGGAGACCATAGTCATGAACCAGTATTTTTGGGGCTTAAATCCTAAGCGGTATAGATTCCTACGACCTACTAGGAGATCAGAATCACAAAATATATTCTGTGGCTGGTATTATGAGAGGTACAGATTCACAAATTACCAGGAGAACAGAATCATGAATAAGTTTTCCGAGCAGTACAGATTCACGAACAACCAAGACATAGAAGAATTACAAATGTTACCAAAAGGCTGGGATTATGAGCGGTAGAGATTCATAAATTACCAGGAGACCAGAATTATGAAGAAGTGATTTTGGGGTTGGAGTCATGAGAGGTATAGATTCTAAAATTACCAGGAGACCAGAGTCGTGAATCAGTATTTTTGGGGCTCAGATTCACAAAATACTAGGATACCAGAAACACAAAGAGTGTTCCGGGGCTGAAATCCTGAGTGGAATAGATTCTCAAACTACCAGGGAGGGGGCTGGAATCCTGAGCGGTATAGATTTATAACCAACCAGGAGATCAGAAGTACAAAACATATTCCGAAGCTGGTATTGGGAGAGGTAGAGATTTACAAATTACCAGGAGACCAGAAATGTGAAGAAGTAAAATTTCCGAGCGGTATAGATTCACTCACTACCAGGAGATCAGAATCACAAAAAAAAAACCAAAAAAAATGGGTGGGAATCAAAAGAGGTAAAAAAAAAAGCATCTTGAATAAGTATTTTCGGGACTGGAATCCTGAGCGGTATAGATCCTTAAACTACCAGGAAAACAGAATCATGAAGAAGAGAAATTTCAGACCTGCACGCGGATGAAGCCAAAGGTAAATTGGAAGTAAAAGGTGGTGAAAAAGTTAATCCTACTAATATTATAAATGCGAAAGTTTGTATGTTTGTTTGTTTGTATGTTTGTATGTTTGTTTGTTTGTATGTTTGTATGTTTGGCTGAAGGTATCGCAAAAACGGCTGAAGGGATTTGAATGAAATTTCGCACACAGGTAGGTCATAGCCTGGATTAACACATAGGCTACTTTTTATCCCGGTAAATGACAAGACTTAGCGAAGGCTGAGATGGAAGTAGAAATCCAAAGTCAGGCTGAACGAGCGGTTTACGCTCACAAAGTACCAGGAGACCAGAAACATGAAAAGTATTTCCGGGGTTGGAATCATGAGCGGTATAGCTTCGCAAACCACCAGGAGACCAGAATCAAGAAGAAGTATTGCCTGGGCTTGAATCCTGAGCGGTATAGATTCACAAGCTACCAGGAAATCAGAATCACAAAGTATATTCCGAGGCAGGTATTATGAGATGTAGAGATTCACAAATTACCAGGAGACCAGAAACATGAAAAGTATTTCAAGGACTGAAATTATGAGCGATAAAGACTCACAAAACTACGAAAAGATCAGGATTCACGAAAAAGTAGTTCCGGAACTGGAATCATGATAGGTGTAGATTCCAAAACTACCAGGAGACCATAGTCATGAACCAGTATTTTTGGGGCTTAAATCCTAAGCGGTATTGATTCCTACGACCTACTAGGAGATCAGAATCACAAAATATATTCTGTGGCTGGTATTATGAGAGGTACAGATTCACAAATTACCAGGAGAACAGAATCATGAATAAGTTTTCCGAGCAGTACAGATTTACGAACAACCAAGACATAGAAGAATTACAAATGTTACCAAAAGGCTGGGATTATGAGCGGTAGAGATTCATAAATTACCAGGAGACCAGAATTATGAAGAAGTGATTTTGGGGTTGGAATCATGAGAGGTATAGATTCTAAAATTACCAGGAGACTAGAGTCATGAATCAGTATTTTTGGGGCTAGAATCTTAAGCGGTATAGATTCACAAAATACTAGGATACCAGAAACACAAAGTGTGTTCCGGGGCTGAAATCCTGAGTGGAATAGATTCTCAAACTACCAGGGAGAGGGGGCTGGAATCCTGAGCGGTATAGATTCATAACCTACCAGGAGATCAGAAGTACAAAACATATTCCGAAGCTGGTATTGGGAGAGGTAGAGATTTACAAATTACCAGGAGACCAGAAATGTGAAGAAGTAAAATTTCCGAGCGGTATAGATTCACTCACTACCAGGAGATCAGAATCACAAAAAAAAACCCAAAAAAAAGGGTGGGATCAAAAGAGGTAAAAAAAAAATTATCTTGGATAAGTATTTTCGGGACTGGAATCCTGAGCGGTATAGATTCTTAAACTACCAGGAAAACAGAATCATGAAGAAGAGAAATTTCAGACCTGCACGCGGATGAAGCCAAAGGTAAATTGGAAGTAAAAGGTGGTGAAAAAGTTAATTTCATATAAATGTCTACGCGGACGGAGCCACGGACAAGAAGCTAAGCACCAATTTAGGATATGTTCGGGACCCAATAAATGAAACAGTTTCGATATGGTAAACTATTATATTTAACACGTAAGAGTAACAAGATAGGTACCCCGACACACTGAGCGAGTGTGTGGCCCCTACAGTCTTTATGTAGAACTTTGACATTCAAAAAAATCTGGCTTTCAGCCTAATTTAAATAACTTTTGATTTTGATTTCTACAGGATTTATTTAACGTGCTCTTTTCTGAAAATACCGCTCAGACTTATTACAATTACACTTTTTACGCGGGCGAAGCCGCGGGCGGAAGCTAGTTTGGTTATAAATAGAAGGTAGAGATTCATAAATTACCAGAAGACCAGAGTCATGAAAAAGTGTTTCCGGGGCTGGAATCATAAGAGATATAGATTCTCAAACTACCAGGAGACCAGAGTCGTGAATAAGTATTTTTGGGGCTGGAATCCTAAGCGGTATAGATTCACAAAATACCAGGAGACCAGAAATACAAAGAGTGTTCCAGGGCTGAAATCATAAACGGTATAGACTCTCAAACTACCAGTTCACAACCTACTAGGATATCAGAATCACAAAACATATTCTGAGGTTCGTATTAGGAGAGGTAACATCTTGAATAAGTATTTTCGGGGCTGGAATCCTGAGCGGTATACATTCCCAGG
Source organism: Polia nebulosa (assembly GCA_951329385.1). Lineage (NCBI taxonomy): Eukaryota > Metazoa > Arthropoda > Insecta > Lepidoptera > Noctuidae > Polia > Polia nebulosa. Next base: position 27,012,705 of record OX589591.1, on the reverse strand, counting down.
CGTATAGACTACCAGGAAACAGAATCATGAAGAAGAGAAATTTTAGACCTGCACGCGGATGCAACCACAGATAAACTCTACCAGGGTGCCAAAATCGTGAAAAAGTTAATCCTACTAATATTATAAATGCGAAAGTTTGTATGTTTGTTTGTTTGTATGTTTGTATGTTTGTATGTTTGGCTGAAGGTATCGCAAAAACGGCTGAAGGGATTACAATGAAATTTTGCACACACGTAGGTCATAACCTGGATTAACACATAGGCTACTTTTTATCCCGGTAAATGACAAGACTTAGCGAAGGCTGAGGTGAAAGTAGAAATCCAAAGTCAGGCTGAACGAGCGCACACGCTCAAAAAGTACTAGGACACCAGAAACATGAGAATTATTTCCAGGGCTGAAATCATGAGAGATAAAGACTCACAAAGTACCAGGAGACCAGAATCATGAATAGGTGTTTTCGGGGATACAGTCCTAAACGGTGTAGATTCACAAACTACCAGGAGATCAGAATCACAAAACATATTCCGAAGCTGGTATTATGTGAGGTAGAGATTCACAAATTACTAGGACACCATAGTCATGAATCAGTATTTTTAGGGCTTAAATCCTAAGCGGTATAGATTCACAACCTACCAGGAGATCAGAATCACAAAATATATTCTGAGGCTGGTATTATGAGAGGTACAGATTCACAAATTACCAGGAGACCAGAATCATGAATAAGTTTTCCGAGCAGTACAGATTCACAAACAACCAGGACATCAGAATTACAAATGTATACCAAGGCTGGGATTATGAGAGGTAGAGGATTCATAAATTACCAGGAGACCAGAATGATGAAAAAGTGATTTCGGGGCTGGAATCATGAGAGGTATCCTACTAATATTATAAATGCGAAAGTTTTGTATGTTTGTTTGTTTTTATGTTTCCTACTAATATTATAAATGCGAAAGTTTGTATGTTTGTTTGTTTGTTTGTATGTTAGTATGTTTGTATGTTTGGCTGAAGGTAACGCAAAAATGGCTGAAGGGATTAAAATGAAATTTTGCACACAGGTAGGTCATAGCCTGGATTAACACATAGGCTACTTTTTATCCCGGTAAATGACAAGACTTAGCGAAGGCTGGGGAGGAAGTAGAAATCCAAAGTCAGGCTGAACGAGCGGACACGCTCAAAAAGTACTAGGAGACAAGAAACATGAGAAGTGTTTCCAGGGCTGAAATCATGAGAGATAAAGACTCAAAAAGTACCAGGAGACCAGAATCATGAATAGGTGTTTTCGGGGCTACAATCCAAAGCTGTATAGCTTCACAAACCACCAGGATACCAGAATCAAGAAGAAGTGTTTCCGGGGCTATAATCCTGAGCGGTGTTGATTCACAAACTACCAGGAGATCAGAATCAGAACATTATAAATGCGAAAGTTTGTATGTTTGTATGTTTGGCTGAAGGTATCGCAAAAACGGCTGAAGGGATGACAATGAAATTTTGCACACACGTAGGTCATAACCTGGATTAACACATAGGCTACTTTTTATCCCGGTAAATGACAAGACTTAGCGAAGGCTGAGGTGGAAGTAGAAATCCAAAGTGAGGCTGAACGAGCGCACACGCTCAAAAAGTACTAGGACACCAGAAACATGAGAATTATTTCCAGGGCTGAAATCATGAGAGATAAAGACTCACAAAGTACCAGGAGACCAGAATCATGAATAGGTGTTTTCGGGGCTACAATCCAAAGCTGTATAGCTTCACAAACCACCAGGATACCAGAATCAAGAAGAAGTGTTTCCGGGGCTATAATCCTGAGCGGTGTAGATTCACAAACTACCAGGAGATCAGAATCACAAAACATATTCCGAAGCTGGTATTAGGAGAGGTAGAGATTTACAAATTACCAGGAGACCAGAAAAATGACAAGTATTTCCAGTGCTGAAATCATGACTGGTAAAGACTCACAAAGTACCAGGAGACCAGAATCATGAATACGTATTTTCGGGGCTACAATCCTAAGCTGTATAGCTTCACACACCCCACCAGGAGCCCAGAATCAAGAAGAAGAAGTGTTTTCTTGAATCCTGAGCGGTATAGATTCACAACCTACCAGGAGATCAGAATCACAAAATATATTCTGAGGCTTAAAGAATTTTTTTTTTTATTATTTGGATCTACATAGAAGGTAGAGATTCATAAATTACCAGGAGACCAGAGTTAATCCTACTAATATTATAAATGCGAAAGTTTGTATGTTTGTTTGCTTGTATGTTTGTATGTTTGTATGTTTGTATGTTTGGCTGAAGGTATCGCAAAAACGGCTGAAGGGATTACAATGAAATTTTGCACACACGTAGGTCATAACCTGGATTAACACATAGGCTACTTTTTATCCCGGTAAATGACAAGACTTAGCGAAGGCTGAGGTGGAAGTAGAAATCCAAAGTCAGGCTGAACGAGCGCACACGCTCAAAAAGTACTAGGACACCAGAAACATGAGAATTATTGCCAGGGCTGAAATCATGAGAGATAAAGACTCACAAAGTACCAGGAGACCAGAATCATGAATAGGTGTTTTCGGGGATACAATCCTAAACGGTGTAGATTCACAAACTACCAGGAGATCAGAATCACAAAACATATTCCGAAGCTGGTATTATGTGAGGTAGAGATTCACAAATTACTAGGACACCATAGTCATGAATCAGTATTTTTGGGGCTTAAATCCTAAGCGGTATAGATTCACAACCTACCAGGAGATCAGAGTCACAAAATATATTCTGAAGCTGGTATTATGAGAGGTACAGATTCACAAAGTACCAGGAGATCAGAATCATGAATAGGTGTTTTCGGGGATACAATCCTAAGCTGTATAGCTTCACAAACCACCAGGATACCAGAATCAAGAAAAAGTGTTTCCGGGGCTACTACAATCCTAAATGGTGTAGATTCACAAACTACCAGGAGATCAGAATCACAAAACATATTCCGAAGCTGGTATTAGGAGAGGTAGAGATTTACAAATTACCAGGAGACCAGAAAAATGAGAAGTATTTCCAGTGCTGAAATCATGACCGGTAAAGACTCAAAAAGTACCAGGAGACCAGAATCATGAATACGTATTTTCGGGGCTACAATCCTAAGCTGTATAGCTTGCTTCACACACCCCACCAGGAGCCCTAACCTAACTAACCTAACCTAACCTAACCAAACCATCGATATTTCTGCCTCCAGGAGAGCTTTTTTTACCTAGTTTTTTGCATATTAATTATAATACAGGCTAGCTCCTGCTATCCCGACTATAAAAATTGACATCGCAGCTTTATATTAAAAAACTGGTTTTTGGCCCACTGTGCAAAATTTTTGTTCCGTTGAAATTTTTATTCCAGTTCATTTAGTTAACCCGCGCGGAGACGCATCTTTTGACACCCCACACGTGAGCCTAGCTCTCACGAAACGTCAAAAAATTGCTTTTTTTTTACGTTTCGTAAGAGCTTGCTAATCTAACCAAACCTAACTAACCTAACCTAACCTAACCAAACCATCGATATTTCTGCCTCCAGGAGAGCTTTTTTTACCTAGTTTTATGCATATTAATTATAATACTGGCTAGCTCCTGCTATCCCGACTATAAAAATTGACATCGCAGCTTTATATTAAAAAACTGGTTTTTGGCCCACTGTGCAAAATTTTTGTTCCGTTGAAATTTTTATTCCAGTTCATTTAGTTAACCCGCGCGGAGACGCATCTTTTGACACCCCACACGTGAGCCTAGCTCTCACGAAACGTCAAAAAATTGCTTTTTTTTTACGTTTCGTAAGAGCTTGCTAATCTAACCTAACCTAACTAACCTAACCTAACCTAACCAAACCATCGATATTTCTGCCTCCAGGAGAGCTTTTTTTACCTAGTTTTTTGCATATTAATTATAATACAGGCTAGCTCCTGCTATCCCGACTATAAAAATTGACATCGCAGCTTTATATTAACCTGTAAAGCCCGGAAACTCACTGGTGAGTTTCATTAATCGAAACCACGTTGAGCACTGAAACTCACCGTTGAGTTTTGCGATTCACTCGTTTATTACCTCTATTATTACCAAAACGCAATGTATTTTATGCTGTGGCAACATTTACACGCTTGGCCATAGACATTATTGGTCGTCTCAGGTGCCCTCCGACAAAAAATATATGCTGTCATAACTGAGAAAAAATGTCAAACTGACATTTGAATCCGGTTTGTCGTATGCGGGCGGGGCTTGAAGGATGGTACGTTTGACGAATGGCGGCTTTCAGAGGTTAAAAAACTGGTTTTTGGCCCACTGTGCAAAATTTTTGTTTCGTTGAAATTTTTATTCCAGTTCATTTAGTTAACCCGCGCGGAGACGCATCTTTTGACACCCCACACGTGAGCCTAGCTCTCACGAAACGTCAAAAAATTGCTTTTTTTTTAAGTTTCGTAAGAGCTTGCTAATCTAACCTAACCTAACTAACCTAACCTAACCTAACCAAACCATCGATATTTCTGCCTCCAGGAGAGCTTTTTTTACCTAGTTTTTTGCATATTAATTATAATACAGGCTAGCTCCTGCTATCCCGACTATAAAAATTGACATCGCAGCTTTATATTAAAAAACTGGTTTTTGGCCCACTGTGCAAAATTTTTGTTCCGTTGAAATTTTTATTCCAGTTCATTTAGTTAACCCGCGCGGAGACGCATCTTTTGACACCCCACACGTGAGCCTAGCTCTCACGAAACGTCAAAAAATTGCTTTTTTTTTACGTTTCGTAAGAGCTTGCTAATCTAACCAAACCTAACTAACCTTTTTTTTTTTTTTTTTTGTTGCCGGGGTGGAAAATCCTCATGGATGTCCTTCGCCCGAGGCGGGCGAAGGGGTCTGTCAGACTCTTACTGACTAAAAACCACCCCGGTGTTCCGTCCCACACTTGGACCGGGGATCGTGAGAGCTAGTACGACTTCCATGATCCCCGGCTAGTGCCGGCCCGCCTATGCGGGCCACCTCTGGCTCGCGGGGAGAGTGAGGTGTCCTCTCCCCGCGACGTCTAATAGGGGCGCGCGTGGAACACTACGCGCCGCCGCCTCGGGTCCTGCTGGATGGGGGGCGGCGGACGACCCCGAGTCTGCCGGCCCTCTGGACCTATTTAGGGGGGCTGGAAGAGGGCGTTGTCCGCCCTCCGCCGACGCCCGGTACGTCTGCTGCGGATCGGGAGAGTGGCTACGGCCTCCCTTTCCCTTTCCGCAGCCTCCTTCTGCGAAATTACGGCTTCACAGAAGGAGATCACCGCATCCCACGACTCGGCGCTCCCGACCATCGAACGTGCGACAGCCGGCAGCGACAGGTCGGGGCCCACTTCGGATACGAGGGCACGGCGCTGCTCCTCCCATGCGGCACACTCTGCCAGTGTGTGCTGCGCCGTGTCCTCCCGACAGTCGGTGCAGTGATGGCACCGAGCGTCCGGCTCCCTGTTTATGCGACACAGGTACTTCCCGAAGCAGCCATGCCCCGAGAGCACCTGCGTCGCCCGAAACGACAGGGAGCCGTGCTTCCTCCCGAGCCATTCGTCGAGCACTGGTCGGATCGCGTCGACGGTAGCAAGGTAGGGCGCAAAAGCCTATCCCGCCATTCCGCCACCATGACCTCGCGGCCACAACAACCGGAGCCTTGTGGGTTGAGTGCGGACGCGGGGCATGGACGCGTCGCAAATTTGCGTCATCGCCCCGCGGAACCACTGCGCCTCCTCTTCGACGTCGACGGGTTCGTTCGTCATTGACTCCCGGACCCAGGCCTGGATGATTGCGGCTTCCTCGAGAAGTTCCCTGTCGATCTGTTTAATGGACCAGCGAGGACCGTCCGTTTGCGGGGCCGATGGACGGCCGCCGCCCGCGGTCTGGGTAGAGACGTTGAAACGAATGTACCGATGATCTGACAACGTCTCCACCTCCACGGCGACTCGCCAGTCGTGGACACGGCCTGCAACAGCAGAGCTAGCGAATGAGACGTCCACTACAGACCCGCCCCGCTGCCGCACGCACGTGTACTCCGAGCCCCGATTCAAGACGGTCAGGCCAGTCGCAATCGCCCACTCCTCCAACACCTCGCCCCTAAGATCGGTGACCGGGGATCCCCACGCCGAAACCTAACTAACCTAACCTAACCTAACCAAACCATCGATATTTCTGCCTCCAGGAGAGCTTTTTTTTTACCTAGTTTTATGCATATTAATTATAATACAGGCTAGCTCCTGCTATCCCGACTATAAAAATTGACATCGCAGCTTTATATTAAAAAACTGGTTTTTGGCCCACTGTGCAAAATTTTTGTTCCGTTGAAATTTTTATTCCAGTTCATTTAGTTAACCCGCGCGGAGACGCATCTTTTGACACCCCACACGTGAGCCTAGCTCTCACGAAACGTCAAAAAATTGCTTTTTTTTTACGTTTCGTAAGAGCTTGCTAATCTAACCTAACCTAACTAACCTAACCTAACCTAACCAAACCATCGATATTTCTGCCTCCAGGAGAGCGTTTTTTACCTAGTTTTTTGCATATTAATTATAATACAGGCTAGCTCCTGCTATCCCGACTATAAAAATTGACATCGCAGCTTTATATTAAAAATCTGGTTTTTGGCCCACTGTGCAAAATTTTTGTTCCGTTGAAATTTTTATTCCAGTTCATTTAGTTAACCCGCGCGGAGACGCATCTTTTGACACCCCACACGTGAGCCTAGCTGTCACGAAACGTCAAAAAATTGCTTTTTTTTACGTTTCGTAAGAGCTTGCTAATCTAACCTAACCTAACTAACCTAACCTAACCTAACCAAACCATCGATATTTCTGCCTCCAGGAGAGCTTTTTTTACCTAGTTTTTTGCATATTAATTATAATACAGGCTAGCTCCTGCTATCCCGACTATAAAAATTGACATCGCAGCTTTATATTAAAAATCTGGTTTTTGGCCCACTGTGCAAAATTTTTGTTTCGTTGAAATTTTTATTCCAGTTCATTTAGTTAACCCGCGCGGAGACGCAACTTTTGACACCCCACACGTGAGCCTAGCTCTCACGAAACGTCAAAAAATTGCTTTTTTTTTTAAGTTTCGTAAGAGCTTGCTAATCTAACCTAACCTAACTAACCTAACCTAACCTAACCAAACCATCGATATTTCTGCCTCCAGGAGAGCTTTTTTTACCTAGTTTTTTGCATATTAATTATAATACAGGCTAGCTCCTGCTATCCCGACTATAAAAATTGACATCGCAGCTTTATATTAAAAAACTGGTTTTTGGCCCACTGTGCAAAATTTTTGTTCCGTTGAAATTTTTATTCCAGTTCATTTAGTTAACCCGCGCGGAGACGCATCTTTTGACACCCCACACGTGAGCCTAGCTCTCACGAAACGTCAAAAAATTGCTTTTTTTTTACGTTTCGTAAGAGCTTGCTAATCTAACCAAACCTAACTAACCTAACCTAACCTAACCAAACCAACGATATTTCTGCCTCCAGGAGAGCTTTTTTTACCTAGTTTTATGCATATTAATTATAATACTGGCTAGCTCCTGCTATCCCGACTATAAAAATTGACATCGCAGCTTTATATTAAAAAACTGGTTTTTGGCCCACTGTGCAAAATTTTTGTTCCATTGAAATTTTTATTCCAGTTCATTTAGTTAACCCGCGCGGAGACGCATCTTTTGACACCCCACACGTGAGCCTAGCTCTCACGAAACGTCAAAAAATTGCTTTTTTTTACGTTTCGTAAGAGCTTGCTAATCTAACCTAACCTAACTAACCTAACCTAACCTAACCAAACCATCGATATTTCTGCCTCCAGGAGAGCTTTTTTTACCTAGTTTTTTGCATATTAATTATAATACAGGCTAGCTCCTGCTATCCCGACTATAAAAATTGACATCGCAACTTTATATTAAAAAACTGGTTTTTGGCCCACTGTGCAAAATTTTTGTTCCGTTGAAATTTTTATTCCAGTTCCTTTAGTTAACCCGCGCGGAGACGCATCTTTTGACACCCCACACGTGAGCCTAGCTCTCACGAAACGTCAAAAAATTGCTTTTTTTTTACGTTTCGTAAGAGCTTGCTAATCTAACCTAACCTAACTAACCTAACCTAACCTAACCAAACCATCGATATTTCTGCCTCCAGGAGAGCTTTTTTTACCTAGTTTTTTGCATATTAATTATAATACAGGCTAGCTCCTGCTATCCCGACTATAAAAATTGACATCGCAACTTTATATTAAAAAACTGGTTTTTGGCCCACTGTGCAAAATTTTTGTTCGGTTGAAATTTTTATTCCAGTTCCTTTAGTTAACCCGCGCGGAGACGCATCTTTTGACACCCCACACGTGAGCCTAGCTCTCACGAAACGTCAAAAAATTGCTTTTTTTTTACGTTACGTAAGAGCTTGCTAATCTAACCTAACCTAACTAACCTAACCTAACCTAACCAAACCATCGATATTTCTGCCTCCAGGAGAGCTTTTTTTACCTAGTTTTTTGCATATTAATTACTAGCTTCCGCCCGCGGCTTCGCCCGCGTAAAAAGTGGAATAATAAGTCTAAGTGGTATTTCCAGAGAGTAGCACTTTAAACAAATCCTGTAGAAATCAAAATCAAAAGTAATTTAAATTAGGCTGAAAGCCAGATTTTTTTGAACGTCAAAGTTCTACATAAAGATAGTAGGGGTACACACACGGTTTACCATATCGAAACTGTTTCATTTATTGGGTCCCGAACATATCCTAAATTGGTGCTTAGCTTCTTGCCCGTGGCTCCGTCCGCGTAGACATTTACCGTGTTAAATATAATAGTTTACCATATCCAAACTGTTTCATTTATTGAGTCCCGAACATATCCTAAATTGGTGCTTAGCTTCTTGCTCGTGGCTCCGTCCGCTTAGACATTTATATTAAATTAACTTTTTCACGATTTTGGCACCCTGGTAGAGTTTACCTGTGGTTGCATCCGCGTGCAGGTCTGAAATTTCTCTTCTTCTGTTTATTGGTTGTCTATACGCCTGGGAATGTATACCGCTCAGTATTCCAGCCCCGAAAATACTTATTCAAGATGTTACCTCTCCTAATACCAACCTCAGAATATGTTTTGTGATTCTGATATCCTAGTAGGTTGTGAACTGGTAGTTTGAGAATCTATACCGCTCAGGATTCAAGCCCCGGAAACACTTCTTCTTCTTGATTCTGGGCTCCTGGTGGGGTGTGTGAAGCTATACAGCTTAGGATTGTAGCCCCGAAAATACGTATTCATGATTCTGGTCTCCTGGTACTTTGTGAGTCTTTAACGGTCATGATTTCAACACTGGAAATACTTCTCATGTTTCTGGTGTCCTAGTACTTTTTGAGCGTGTGCGCTCGTTCAGCCTGACTTTGGATTTCTACTTCCACCTCAGCCTCCGCTAAGTCTTGTCATTTACCGGGATAAAAAGTAGCCTATGTGTTAATCCAGGTTATGACCTACGTGTGTGCAAAATTTTATTGTAATCCCTTCAGCCGTTTTTGCGATACCTTCAGCCAAACATACAAACATACAAACAAACAAACATACAAACTTTCGCATTTATAATATTAGTAGGATTAACTTTTTCACCACCTTTTACTTCCAATTTACCTTTGGCTTCATCCGCGTGCAGGTCTGAAATTTCTCTTCTTCATGATTCTGTTTTCCTGGTAGTTTAAGGATCTATACCGCTCAGGATTCCAGTCCCGAAAATACTTATTCAAGATGCTTTTTTTTTTACCTCTTTTGATCCCACCCTTTTTTTTTTGTTTTTTTTTTTTGTGATTCTGATTTCCTGGTACGAGTAGTGAGTGAATCTATACCGCTCGGAAATTTTACTTCTTCACATTTCTGGTCTCCTGGTAATTTGTAAATCTCTATCTCTCCCAATACCAGCTTCGGAATATGTTTTGTACTTCTGATCTCCTGGTAGGTTATGAATCTATACCGCTCAGGATTCCAGCCCCCTCCCTGGTAGTTTGAGAATCTATTCCACTCAGGATTTCAGCCCCGGAACACTCTTTGTGTTTCTGGTATCCTAGTATTTTGTGAATCTATACCGCTTAAGATTCTAGCCCCAAAAATACTGATTCACGACTCTGGTCTCCTGGTAATTTTAGAATCTATACCTCTCATGATTCCAACCCCAAAATCACTTCTTCATAATTATGGTCTCCTGGTAATTTATAAATCTCTACCGCTCATAATCCCAGCCTTTTGGTAACATTTGTAATTCTTCTATGTCTTGGTTGTTCGTGAATCTGTACTGCTCGGAAAACTTATTCATGATTCTGTTCTCCTGGTAATTTGTGAATCTGTACCTCTCATAATACCAGCCACAGAATATATTTTGTGATTCTGATCTCCTAGTAGGTCGTAGGAATCTATACCGCTTAGGATTTAAGCCCCAAAAATACTGGTTCATGACTATGGTCTCCTGGTAGTTTTGGAATCTACACCTATCATGATTCCAGTTCCGGAACTACTTTTTCGTGAATCTTTTCGTAGTTTTGTGAGTCTTTATCGCTCATAATTTCAGTCCTTGAAATACTTTTCATGTTTCTGGTCTCCTGGTAATTTGTGAATCTCTACATCTCATAATACCTGCCTCGGAATATACTTTGTGATTCTGATTTCCTGGTAGCTTGTGAATCTATACCGCTCAGGATTCAAGCCCCGGCAATACTTCTTCTTGATTCTGGTCTCTTGGTGGTTTGCGAAGCTATACCGCTAGAGTTGGAGCCCCGAAAATACCTCTTCATGATTCTGGTCCCCTGGTACTTTGCGAGATTTTACCGCTCATGATTCCAACCCCGGAAATACTTTTCATGTTTCTGGTCTCCTGGTACTTTGTGAGCGTAAACCGCTCGTTCAGCCTGACTTTGGATTTCTACTTCCACCTCAGCCTTCGCTAAGTCTTGTCATTTACCGGGATAAAAAGTAGCCTATGTGTTAATCCAGGCTATGACCTACGTGTGTGCGAAATTTCATTCAAATCCCTTCAGCCGTTTTTGCGATACCTTCAGCCAAACATACAAACATACAAACAAACAAACATACAAACATACAAACAAACAAACATACTAACTTTCGCATTTATAATATTAGTAGGATATATTTCCACGGCCTTGCACCACTAGTTCCTTCTTATTTCCCAATTTCACAGTTGTGTCACCACTATTCTGGCCATAATCTAGTAACTCACAGAAATAATCACGCCTGTGTGACATGTGTGCAGATGCACCACTGTCAAGAATCCATGTATCTATATCAGCTTCAGATTGTAAACATTGCTCGGCACTGAATGCAAGCATCTTTTGCTCTTGAGGTTTCCTCTCAGACTTCTTTGGGGCTAGACAATCTCTTGCAAAATGCCCTCTCTTGTTACAGTTATAACATATAAATCGATGCTGATTATTTTGGCCAGATGTTGAACTTTGGTGCATATTGTGATTCTGAAATTTTCTTTGTGGTTTAGAATGTTTCATGGCTACTAAAGCACTCTCAGTTTCTTCTTCATTTGTGAAGCTCGCTTCCTCATCTAATAATCTTGCTGTTAAGTTCTGAATAGTTTGTGAATGTGGATCTAATGACAGCCATGCCTGACGCAGAGAGCGATACTTAGAAGGTAGCGTACTTAATATTTTTGTCATAATTGCTGTATTACTTATTTCCTCGCCAGTCTCTTTCAATTGTTTAGCTAAGTTCTCGACTTTGGCAATATGCTTTGCAATACTATCGGTTGATGACATCTTATATTGATAGAATCTCTCGTGCACCATCATTTTGTTCAGCTCCGATTTTTGTTCGTAAATTGATTCCAACTTTGTCATCACTTCCTTTGCTGTTTCACAATTTTCAATTAATGAGATTTGGTTTAGTTCCATAGACGAAGTTAATAGAAACATGGCCATACCATCATTTTTGTCCCACTGCGTCGTATCACCCACCCTGGGTTTTTCTTCATGGATATTTAAACCTTTCGCTTTTAAGGCACAATTGACTTGAAATTTCCATTGTCGAAAATCCTTGCCATTAAACTTCTCAATTCTAGTTGAATTTGTGACCTCCATTTTGTTTTTTAGGTTCTTCACTTTCGAACACGTACGTTTTTCACTTTTTATTTCTGCTCTTTACTCAATTTATTACGAAGCGTACCTGGGCCCATAACCTATTATTATGGTTCAAAAATAAGAATATTGAGTAAGATTTCTAGTTAAACTTTCTTTATTAATATTAACCTAAAACGCTACGACATAACAATTTTTCAGGAGACAACAGACAGAACAGCGCACCAAGCGGCAAAGAGTAAAAACGATTCTTATTTTAAATAGCAAGCATAGATAACATGACTTATGTTCTATACAGTATGCATTATAAAATTTATCATTTAACATATACAAACTAACAATCCTACTAATATTATAAATGCGAAAGTTTGTATGTTTGTTTGTTTGTATGTTTGTTTGTTTGTATGTTTGTGTTGAGTGTGTTAAGGTTGAAATTTCTTTGACCTTTTTGGAGAGAAATGAAATACGTGTTGCTTGTACGATGTTCTATTTGACACTAAAAAAATCAATGAACAACTAATACACTGCACATACCGCCCACCAAAAGGGCCATAGGCGCCTTTTCACAAAAAATAAATAAAAACAAAATGTTGTGTAGGTAATTACATACTTCACAAGATAAGTACACTAACAATTCCTTTAGCAGAGTACCTACTTAACTCAGAAGGTTCAAGTTATATAAATGAAAGAAACAAACTAATATAAAGGTAAACAAATTAGGCGACACTATGATTCATAAGTATCTATATAGCTACATAATAATTTTGTTATGCAGGCATTTAACGATTTAGCAAACTAGACAAATATACTTAGACAAAATTAAAAGTAATAAAAGTAAATGATTTTAAATTCTAATCTCCAGTGTAAACAGGTAACGCACACAGGGCCGATATTGATCTCTTCATAGTCTTGTTATTACATCGAACCGTGTATACTCGCGTTACGTTGTCTTGGCCGGGGTGTATAGCAAGTATGCGTGCGAGTGGCCACTTACTGGGTGGCATATTTTCACCTCGTACCAGTACTATATCGCCGACCTTGTATTCTGTTGTCCTCGTTAGCCATTTAGGTCGTTGATTGAGTTGAGTCAAGTATTCAGTCTGCCAATGCTTCCAGAATCCTTGAACCAATCTTTGGATGTGTTGCCATCGATTTAATAGGTTGACATTTGCTGACTCATAACTTCTCTCTGGGATGTTGATCAATGCTTCTCCAATGAGGAAATGTCCGGGCGTGATCACTTGTATGTCGTCTATTGTGTCAACATCTGTAGGTATCGGTGTCAGTGGGCGAGAATTCAAACAGGCTTCGATCTGCGTAAGGACGGTTGTAAATTCTTCAAATGTTAAATTACAAATAAGTATTTTTCTTAGATGTTGTTTTACGGATTTCACTCCGGCCTCCCAAAGTCCTCCAAAGTTTGGGCTGTGTGGCGGAATGAAATGCCATTGTGTGCCGTCTGAAGCAAGCTGATTCGATATATGATCAGGCATTTCAAATTGCGCTTCTTTCCACATAGCAAACAACTCCTTGTTAGCTGCTACAAAATTTGTACCATTGTCGCTCCAAACTTCATTGCATCTTCCTCTTCTAGCGACAAAACGTCTGAATGCAGCAATAAAAGCGGCAGATGTCAGATCGCTGACCAGCTCTAAATGGATGGCCTTGACCGCCATGCATATGAATATGCAAATATATGCTTTACTTGTTTTAGATCCTCTTCCTCTAGATTTCAAGACGTACACTGGGCCGGCAAAGTCAATTCCACAACGAGAAAATGGTCGCGCTGGGGTTACTCGAGGTTGAGGTAAGTCACCCATAATTTGTTGTTTGATAGCTGCTCGCTGTCGTGCACAGGTAAGGCATTTGTGTGTGTATTGCTTTACCATACTCTTGCAGCCGACGATCCAGAATCTACTCATCAGGTAAGTTGTCATTATTTTTATTCCGCCGTGTATTGTTTTCAGGTGTGCATCGGCCAGCAGCAAAGGTACCAGACCATTCCGTTTGCCTAATATTATTGGATGTTTCAGATTTTCATCAACGTCGGCGTGCCGTAGCCTACCGCCCACCCTCAGGATATTGTTCTCATCGATGAACGGGTTCAGCGACTTCAAGATGCTGGTTTTCTTCACAGTCTGTTTTTCTATTAGTCTTCTTATGTCTTCTAAAAATTCCTCTTCTTGTACTTGTCTTATACAAATATTTAAGGCGTTCTGCATTTCATCTGTTGTAATACCATATTCTAGTCCCTTTGGATCTTTCTTCATGTTTAGAAACTTCTTGCAATAAATTATTATTTTCAATAATTCGGTAAGCGAATCGTAATCTTCGAAGTTGATACCTTTCTTCTCACTCTCCGTCACCTGAACGTGGGAAAGTATAGTCTTCTTCCTTTCTATATCTGTGTTTAGTGTTGTAGGTCGAACAAATTCAATAGGTTCATCATGAAGCCAGTCGGGTCCGGTCCACCACAGTGTTTTGTAGCGTAGTTCTGACACAGGTAAACCTCTCGATGCTATGTCAGCTGGGTTATGACATGACTGTACGTGAAACCATCGACTGCTGGTTGTCTGTTCCAGTATCTCCACCACTCTATTTGCAACAAATGGCTTCCATCTATTTGGTTCTCCTAGAAGCCATGCTAATACGATTGTTGAGTCAGTCCAAGCATATGTATTTTCAGTTGGTATTCTCATGGCTTGGCTTGCTTGATGGAGTAGTTTTGATAATAATACTGCTCCACTAAGTTCTAGCCTGGGCAATGAAATTGTTTTTACAGGAGCGACCTTCGTTCTTGCGGCCACTAGGTGAGTCATTATTTCTCCATCATTTCTTTTTACACGACAGTATACGACAGCTCCATAAGCCTTTTCTGATGCGTCGCAGAATCCATGTAGTGTGATTTGTTGCTTTTCAGTGCTCAAAGTGTTTAGCCAGCGTTTGATTTTTATTTTGTTGACGTTTTCCAAATCTTTTCTGATGAATTTCCATTCTTCTTCCATTTCATTTCCTACTTCTTGATCCCAACCAATGCCTTCTAGCCATAATTTTTGTACAAAGATTTTAGCGGTGACTATAGCGGGTGCTATCCATCCTAGTGGATCGAATAATTTCTGTAAATCTGATAAGATTGTTCTTTTTGTAATGGTGGTTGCAGGCTTTAAGTGTATTTGATAGTGAAATTCGTCTTCTCCAAGGTTCCATGACAGTCCCAGTGCCTTTATAACGCCATCTAATTTAATGTTTAGACTGGCTTTGTTGGTGATTTTACTTGCGTCTATTGATTTAAGGAACTCTGTATCATTGGAAACCCATTTTTGTAGTTCGAAGCCTCCTTTTTTCAGGATTGTAATGATTTGTTGGCTGATTTCAATTGCCTTTTCAGTTGTGTCACAGCCTGATGTTAAATCATCTACGTAGAAATCTTCTTGTATTATTCTAGCGGCTTCCGGATAAGGTTTACCTTCATCTTCTGCGAGCTTCATCAAAGTTTTTACGGCGAGGTATGGGGCAGATGCTGTTCCAAAGGTGACTGTCCGCAATCTGTAATCTTTTACTTCTTCGTTCTTACTTACAGTCTTTTCTGACTCTAAGTGCAGACGACGCCAGAGTATTCTGTGATAATCGGTGTCACGTTCATCCAGTAGAATCATTCGATACATTTTTATGATGTCACTTGCGAAGCATACTTTGTGCATGCGCCATCTCATCAATATACTTCTCATATCTTCTTGTAGTACAGGTCCAGTCAGAAGCTCGTCATTTAAAGACCTCCCATTGTTGTATTTACAGGACGCGTCGAATACGACTCTGGTTTTTGTTGTTTCCTTATCTGCTCTTATGACGGCGTGATGTGGTAAATAAACAGAAGGTTTGTTTATTTCATTTCCGGGTACCTGTACCATATGTCCCATGGTCAGATATTCTTCTAAAACTTTGTCATATTCTTTTCTCAGATCCGGTGTTTGGTGTAATCTTCTTTCTTGTTGTATCAGTCTCTTCGTTGCTATCTCTCTACTATTTGTACTCGGTGTTACAGGTGTGTTATTACGGAACGGAAGTTTGACTATGTATCTCCCGCTACTGTCTCTTTTGTAGTTTTCTTCATAATGATTCTCGCATTGTTGTTCTTCTTTGGTTTGTTTTCTTATTGTCCCTTGTTCGACTTCCCAAAGTGTTTTCAAGAAATCTTCTACCATCACTTGGTGATGCAAGACGAGAACTGAATCAGGTTGTTGTGTTATATCTTCGACTTTGCCAAATAAAATCCAGCCAAGTGTGGTTTTGTGTGCACACGGAGAACCTGGCGGACCTTTGAGTAGTTCGTTCTGTATTATTTGGGCATAGACGTCGACTCCTAGTAGCAAATCAATCGACCCAGGCCTGAAGTAGTTAGGGTCAGCCAATGTTAGTCCTTTCAGGTGAGGCCAGCCGCTTGTTTTGATGGTTTGAGATGGTATCTTGGTAGTCAGTTGTTTTGACATGATGTATGTTCTAATCTCTAGACTGAAAGTTCCACACGTCGATTCAAGGTTGAGCTGAACTGCTTGTTTGATGTCTTCTCTAGTTGACCCCACACCAACCACGGTGCCCTTGATTGGGTACCGCTTGGCCTTGAGCAGTTGGGCGGCTCGTTCACTAATAAAGCTCGCTTGTGAGCCTTGGTCGACCAAAGCGCGTAGGGTGATGCTGTAATTGTCCTCGCTTCTAACTTGAACGACTGCTGTAGCTAGCAACGCTGTACTTTGTTTGGTCGAAATGTGTGACGCCACCATTGTTATGTCTTCTTCTTCTTCCACCTTTTCCATGTTTGTATGTAGTGCCACTCCGGGTTGTTCGTTGGTTGTATTCTTTGTGTTGTCCGAAGTAGTTGTGTTTTCGTCTATTGTTTCATGAAGGAGGGTGTGATGACGTCTTCGACACAATCTGCAGCTTGTTGGTATGCGACAATACCTTACAGAGTGTCCTGAGGCAAGGCAGTTGAAGCATAAGTTGTTAGTTTTGATAAAATCACTTCGTTCTGATGGTGTGTATTTTCCAAATGTTTTACAATGACTTAGTGAATGATTTTCGTTACACATTTTGCATATTGTCTTGTTAATTTCGTTTGCTGTGATGTGAAATGTTTTTTCACGAACGGTAGCTGAAGTTGACTTCGATTTGACTGGTTCTGTGAGCTCTAATGTACGAAAACGATTTTCTAGAAATTTCCGAAATGATTCAAGCGACGGTAAAGTATCAGGATCTTCTATATTACTTACATGATTTTCCCAATCTTTATGCGTGTCACAGTCCAATTTTTGCACCATCACGAATATTATTATTGTATCCCAATTTTCGGTCTTCACGTCCATGTTTTTGAGATGATGCAAACATTCAAAGCTTGTGTCCAATAGACTTTTTATGTTGCTTGAAGTATTTAAGGTTATCTTCTTTTGCGAAAAAAATCTCTTCATAATAGCGTTGATATTAATGCGTTTGTTTCCGTACCTTAATTTCAATATATTCCAAGCTTCTTCATAGTTGGAATCCGTTACTTTAATATGTTTCAGCTTAGCTTCGGCTTCTCCCGTAATGCTAGTTTTCAAGTAATGTAATTTCTGTGCATTAGTAAGACATTCGTTTGTATGTACCAGTGCAGTGAAGAGGTCACGGAAGGACATCCAGTCTTCATACTGTCCACTAAACGTTGGTATTTGTATTTTTGGTAACATTACTCGAGTTTCTTTATTAGCACTAGATGTTGGCGACGTGGTACTAGATTGTTCAGATCCCAGCAACTCCATAAGATCCGATTTTAAAGTAATATATAATTCTTCGTGTTCGTAAAATTCATTATTTTCAATGTAGGGTATTCCGGCTTCTTTTCCCTTCGGCGTAGTGCGTATTATTGATTCGTAGGCCCGTTGATATCTTTCCCAATGATCTTCTACACATTTAAGACGGTTTTCGACATAGTTTCTTGTTAATCTGGCTTTTGGGCACTTCTTAAAATTCACTTGGGTAATCTTCAGTGCCTTTGCAATGTGTTCCACCAGGTTCAACGATTCTAACACTTCCTCAGCCATGGTAATCTCGAAATTTACAAATCGGTATCAAAGTTATAAAACGTATTTATTTCACTTTGTTTAAACTTGCAATAAATAGTCACTCATTCACTCATTAAGCTCGGATGGCCGGCCGCCTTATCGCTTTCTATTGTTCTGGGCCGGCGATCGCTTCGACAGGGTTCTTCATAATATGCGGCTCGAATCTGGACCATATGTTGAGTGTGTTAAGGTTGAAATTTCTTTGACCTTTTTGGAGAGAAATGAAATACGTGTTGCTTGTACGATGTTCTATTTGACACTAAAAAAATCAATGAACAACTAATACACTGCACAGTTTGTATGTTTGTATGTTTGTATGTTTGTATGTTTGGCTGAAGGTATCGCAAAAACGGCTGAAGGGATTACAATGAAATTTTGCACACACGTAGGTCATAACCTGGATTAACACATAGGCTACTTTTTATCCCGGTAAATGACAAGACTTAGCGAAGGCTGAGGTGGAAGTAGAAATCCAAAGTCAGGCTTGAACGAGCGCACACGCTCAAAAAGTACTAGGACACCAGAAACATGAGAAGTATTTCCAGGGCTGAAATCATGAGAGTTAAAGACTCACAAAGTACCAGGAGACCAGAATCATGAATAGGTGTTTTCGGGGCTACAATCCTAAGCTGTATAGCTTCACAAACCACCAGGATACCAGAATCAAGAAGAAGTGTTTCCGGGGCTATAATCCTAAACGGTGTAGATTCACAAACTACCAGGATATCAGAATTACAAATTATATTTCGAGGCTGGTTATAAAGAGAGGTAGAGATTTACAAATTTCCGGGAGACCAGAAACACAAGAGTCGCAAACTACCAGGAGATCAGAATCACAAAACATATTCCGAGGCTGGTATTAGGAGAGGTAGAGATTTACAAATTACCAGGAGACCAGAAAAATGAGAAGTATTTCCAGTGCTGAAATCATGACCGGTAAAGACTCACAAAGTACCAGGAGACCAGAATCATGAATACGTATTTTCGGGGCTACAATCCTAAGCTGTATAGCTTCACACACCCCACCAGGAGCCCAGAATCAAGAAGAAGTTTTTCCGGGGCTTGAATCCTGAGCGGTATAGATTCACAACCTACCAGGAGATCAGAATCACAAAATATATTCTGAGGCTTAAAGACTTTTTTTTTTTTAATTATCCTACTAATATTATAAATGCGAAAGTTTGTATGTTTGTTTGTTTGTATGTTTGTTTGTTTGTTTGTTTGTATGTTTGTATGTTTGTATGTTTGGCTGAAGGTATCGCAAAAACGGCTGAAGGGATTTGAATGAAATTTCGCACACACGTAGGTCATAGCCTGGATTAACACATAGGCTACTTTTTATCCCGGTAAATGACAAGACTTAGCGAAGGCTGAGGTGAAAGTAGAAATCCAAAGTCAGGCTGAACGAGCGGTTTACGCTCACAAAGTACCAGGAGACCAGAAACATGAAAAGTATTTTCGGGGTTGGAATCATGAGCGGTAAAGTCTCGCAAAGTACCAGGGGACCAGAATCATGAAGAGGTATTTTCGGGGCTACAACCCTAACGGTATAGCTTCGCAAACCACCAGGAGACCAGAATCAAGAAGAAGTATTGCCGGGGCTTGAATCCTGAGCGAGGTATAGATTCACAAGCTACCAGGAAATCAGAATCACAAAGTATATTCCGAGGCAGGTATTATGAGATGTAGAGATTCACAAATTACCAGGAGACCAGAAACATGAAAAGTATTTCAAGGACTGAAATTATGAGCGATAAAGACTCAAAACTACGAAAAGATCAGGATTCACGAAAAAGTAGTTCCGGAACTGGAATCATGATAGGTGTAGATTCCAAAACTACCAGGAGACCATAGTCATGAACCAGTATTTTTGGGGCTTAAATCCTAAGCGGTATAGATTCCTACGACCTACTAGGAGATCAGAATCACAAAATATATTCTGTGGCTGGTATTATGAGAGGTACAGATTCACAAATTACCAGGAGAACAGAATCATGAATAAGTTTTCCGAGCAGTACAGATTCACGAACAACCAAGACATAGAAGAATTACAAATGTTACCAAAAGGCTGGGATTATGAGCGGTAGAGATTCATAAATTACCAGGAGACCAGAATTATGAAGAAGTGATTTTGGGGTTGGAGTCGTGAGAGGTATAGATTCTAAAATTACCAGGAGACCAGAGTCGTGAATCAGTATTTTTGGGGCTCAGATTCACAAAATACTAGGATACCAGAAACACAAAGAGTGTTCCGGGGCTGAAATCCTGAGTGGAATAGATTCTCAAACTACCAGGGAGGGGGCTGGAATCCTGAGCGGTATAGATTTATAACCAACCAGGAGATCAGAAGTACAAAACATATTCCGAAGCTGGTATTGGGAGAGGTAGAGATTTACAAATTACCAGGAGACCAGAAATGTGAAGAAGTAAAATTTCCGAGCGGTATAGATTCACTCACTACCAGGAGATCAGAATCACAAAAAAAAAAACCAAAAAAAATGGGTGGGAATCAAAAGAGGTAAAAAAAAAAGCATCTTGAATAAGTATTTTCGGGACTGGAATCCTGAGCGGTATAGATCCTTAAACTACCAGGAAAACAGAATCATGAAGAAGAGAAATTTCAGACCTGCACGCGGATGAAGCCAAAGGTAAATTGGAAGTAAAAGGTGGTGAAAAAGTTAATCCTACTATAACATTATAAATGCGAAAGTTTGTATGTTTGTTTGTTTGTATGTTTGTATGTTTGTATGTTTGTTTGTTTGTATGTTTGTATGTTTGGCTGAAGGTATCGCAAAAACGGCTGAAGGGATTTGAATGAAATTTCGCACACAGGTAGGTCATAGCCTGGATTAACACATAGGCTACTTTTTATCCCGGTAAATGACAAGACTTAGCGAAGGCTGAGATGGAAGTAGAAATCCAAAGTCAGGCTGAACGAGCGGTTTACGCTCACAAAGTACCAGGAGACCAGAAACATGAAAAGTATTTCCGGGGTTGGAATCATGAGCGGTATAGCTTCGCAAACCACCAGGAGACCAGAATCAAGAAGAAGTATTGCCTGGGCTTGAATCCTGAGCGGTATAGATTCACAAGCTACCAGGAAATCAGAATCACAAAGTATATTCCGAGGCAGGTATTATGAGATGTAGAGATTCACAAATTACCAGGAGACCAGAAACATGAAAAGTATTTCAAGGACTGAAATTATGAGCGATAAAGACTCACAAAACTACGAAAAGATCAGGATTCACGAAAAAGTAGTTCCGGAACTGGAATCATGATAGGTGTAGATTCCAAAACTACCAGGAGACCATAGTCATGAACCAGTATTTTTGGGGCTTAAATCCTAAGCGGTATTGATTCCTACGACCTACTAGGAGATCAGAATCACAAAATATATTCTGTGGCTGGTATTATGAGAGGTACAGATTCACAAATTACCAGGAGAACAGAATCATGAATAAGTTTTCCGAGCAGTACAGATTCACGAACAACCAAGACATAGAAGAATTACAAATGTTACCAAAAGGCTGGGATTATGAGCGGTAGAGATTTATAAATTACCAGGAGACCAGAAATATGAAGAAGTGATTTTGGGGTTGGAATCATGAGAGGTATAGATTCTAAAATTACCAGGAGACTAGAGTCATGAATCAGTATTTTTGGGGCTAGAATCTTAAGCGGTATAGATTCACAAAATACTAGGATACCAGAAACACAAAGTGTGTTCCGGGGCTGAAATCCTGAGTGGAATAGATTCTCAAACTACCAGGGAGAGGGGGCTGGAATCCTGAGCGGTATAGATTCATAACCTACCAGGAGATCAGAAGTACAAAACATATTCCGAAGCTGGTATTGGGAGAGGTAGAGATTTACAAATTACCAGGAGACCAGAAATGTGAAGAAGTAAAATTTCCGAGCGGTATAGATTCACTCACTACCAGGAGATCAGAATCACAAAAAAAAACCCAAAAAAAAGGGTGGGATCAAAAGAGGTAAAAAAAAAATTATCTTGGATAAGTATTTTCGGGACTGGAATCCTGAGCGGTATAGATCCTTAAACTACCAGGAAAACAGAATCATGAAGAAGAGAAATTTCAGACCTGCACGCGGATGAAGCCAAAGGTAAATTGGAAGTAAAAGGTGGTGAAAAAGTTAATTTCATATAAATGTCTACGCGGACGGAGCCACGGACAAGAAGCTAAGCACCAATTTAGGATATGTTCGGGACCCAATAAATGAAACAGTTTCGATATGGTAAACTATTATATTTAACACGTAAGAGTAACAAGATAGGTACCCCGACACACTGAGCGAGTGTGTGGCCCCTACAGTCTTTATGTAGAACTTTGACATTCAAAAAAATCTGGCTTTCAGCCTAATTTAAATAACTTTTGATTTTGATTTCTACAGGATTTATTTAACGTGCTCTTTTCTGAAAATACCGCTCAGACTTATTACAATTACACTTTTTACGCGGGCGAAGCCGCGGGCGGAAGCTAGTAATACCTAACATGTACAAATGCGTATGAAAAAACAACTCACTGGGCATCAAAAAATTCATCCACATCGCTGTCAATGGAAAAAGTGCCTAGAACGCTAGCAGCATTGCCACGTTGAATAGCAATGCTGATTCGTTGGCCAAAGAAAAGCCCAGCCCTCTGGTCACGTGAAGAGTCGACTAACTTGCTGATATGCCGGAAAACTCGATGAGCACTCGGACCCCATGGCCCTAGTGTTTCAACCCCAAACGGCTCAAACATGTAACTCCCAATAAGGTTGTTATATTTGCGCCGTTTGAGGTTTTCTGCACCTGCAGCAGCCGCCCCAGCACAGCCTGCCGTGCTAAGAAGATGGGATGGTGCAAGGGTGTCGACACATGTTGCATCCCACACCAAAGGCCTACCCAACTTCCAAGGCATTATGGTCATTCCGTCTGGCCTCTTCCCATCGTCACGTGCCAAGCCATTGGGTTCTAAAACAGCTGGCACCCGCCGCGGTGACAAGAGCGCGACGGAGCACCCAGACGCAAACATGTAGCGATCCGGAAAGTGGCGTCACTCAGCATGGTACCAATGTTGGGTGACGGTAGTGCCTGTAGCCAAAGGCCCGACTCCCACTCACCCACAGCCAGTAGGCGGGCACGCTCAGCAGTATTGGTGGACGTATTAATGAGATTATTCCGTACCAACCTGCAGAGCGGCTCATCCCACTGTCTCTGGGAAGATGGGTTCTCGGGCAACGCCGTGTTCGGGCAATGCGAATGCGGATGCGAATGCGGATGCGGATGCGGATGCGGATGCGGATGCGGATGCGAATGCGGATGCGGATGCGATGCGGATGCGGATGGGGATGCGATGCGGATGCGCTGCGGATGCGGATGCGGATGCGGATGCGGATGCGGATGCGATGCGGATGTGGATGCGGATGCGATGCAGATGCGGATGCAGATGCGGATGCAGATGCAGATGCGGATGCGGATGCGGATACGATGCGGATGCGATGCGGATGCGATGCGAATGCGGATGCGGATGCGGATGCGGATGCGGATGCGGATGCGGATGCAGATGCGGATGCGGATGCGGATGCGATGCGGATGCGGATGCGGATGCGGATGCGGATGCGGATGCGGATGCGGATGCGGATGCGGATGCGGATGCGGATGCGGATGCGGATGCGGATGCGGATGCGGATGCGGATGCGGATGCGGATGCGGATGCGGATGCGGATGCGGATGCGGATGCGGATGCGGATGCGGATGCGGATGCGGATGCGGATGCGGATGCGGATGCGAATGCGGATGCGGATGCGGATGCGATGCGTATGCGGATGCGGATGCGATGCGGATGCGGATGCGGATGCGATGCAGATGCGGATGCAGATGCGGATGCGGATGCGGATGCAGATGCGGATGCGGATGCGGATGCGGATGCGATGCGGATGCGGATGCGGATGCGGATGCGGATGCCGATGCCGATGCCGATGCCGATGCCGATGACGATGCGGATGCCGATGCCGATGCGGATGCGGATGCGGATGCCGATGCGGATGCGGATGCGGATGCGATGCGGATGCGATGCGGATGCGGATGCGGATGCGGATGCGGATGCGGATGCGGATGCGGAAGCGGAAGCGGATGCGGAAGCGGTAGCGGAAGCGGAAGCGGAAGCGGAAATTGAGTAAGAAATTGAAATAAAAATAAATAAACAGAAGTTTTATTTATAGAAATAACTTAAAATATATATATACAAACTAACAATAATACCTAACATGTACAAATGCGTATGAAAAAACAACTCACTGGGCATCAAAAAATTCATCCACATCGCTGTCAATGGAAAAAGTGCCCAGAACGCTAGCAGCATTGCCACGTTGAATAGCAATGCTGATTCGTTGGCCAAAGAAAAGCCCAGCCCTCTGGTCACGTGAAGAGTCGACTAACAGCTTGCTGATATGCCGGAAAACTCGATGAGCACTCGGACCCCATGGCCCTAGTGTTTCAACCCCAAACGGCTCAAACATGTAACTCCCAATAAGGTTGTTATATTTGCGCCGTTTGAGGTTTTCTGCACCTGCAGCAGCCGCCCCAGCACAGCCTGCCGTGCTAAGAAGATGGGATGGTGCAAGGGTGTCGACACATGTTGCATCCCACACCAAAGGCCTACCCAACTTCCAAGGCATTATGGTCATTCCGTCTGGCCTCTTCCCATCGTCACGTGCCAAGCCATTGGGTTCTAAAACAGCTGGCACCCGCCGCGGTGACAAGAGCGCGACGGATGATGTCATTAATGCTGGCGTGCCGTGCTATCCGACCAGCACTCCTACCGCAGGATAGGCCATGGTGTCCGAGGCGGTCGACTGCTTCACCGCATTGACAACGATGTGGAGCTCCACTCGGAGCACCCAGACGCAAACATGTAGCGATCCGGAAAGTGGCGTCACTCAGCATGGTACCAATGTTGGGTGACGGTAGTGCCTGTAGCCAAAGGCCCGACTCCCACTCACCCACAGCCAGTAGGCGGGCACGCTCAGCAGTATTGGTGGACGTATTAATGAGATTATTCCGTACCAACCTGCAGAGCGGCTCATCCCACTGTCTCTGGGAAGATGGGTTCTCGGGCAACGCCGTGTTCGGGCAAGCCGCTTTCCAGGCGTTAACAGCATCGGTCAAGCTCGGCACCTCACAGTTGCGATAGCGATGGGGTTAAAATTCGTGTGGTTTAACTGTCGAGTGCTGTGGACCGAAGACAGGAACGCCGGTAGGCTTACACTAGAAATTTTGCGGATGCCGAGCCCACCAAAGCGAATGGGTAGCGTGGCTTGCAGCCATGCTCGATCATCCAGGGCCACATGGACGTAAGATGGACGTAAGAGTGGAACGAATAATTTGATCGATTTTGTCCAAGAGATGTGGCTGCTTCCATAAAAGGGAAGAGCGAAGAAAATAATATATGAAATTTGGTCCGAAACAGCAATACCTGATGAGGGTGACCGCCGAATGTAAATTAATTTTGGAAAGTCTATCTGAAATATCGTTAAAACGTTTAATTTTGTCGTCGATGAATGAAGAAAAACTGTCTTCTAATATTGGAGAACCTAGGAGGTGTAATGAATTTTTCTCTAAAATTTTGATCTCTGGAGCTATTGCACTGAATTTCTGTATAGCCGACTGTCTGTCGGTATTGTCACAAAGAAATATTTCACACTAGCTTCCGCCCGCGGCTTCGCCCGCGTGAAAAGTATGATAAATTTGAGTGGTATTTCTAGAGAGTAGCAAGTTAAAAAAACACTGTAAGAATCAAATCCAAAGTCAGTCATTCAAATTAGGCTGCGAGCCAGAACTTTTTGAACGTCTAAGTTCTACTTAAAGACAGTCCCAAAATTCCTGCCCTTCACTTTACCTTTTTAGTATCTTCCCCGTGACTCAGTCTGCGTAGACATCTGGATTGGGTCCAAACATTTGTGAAAGATTAAATGTTAGTACGGGTTAGGATCATGATAAATTAGAATTTCATACATTCGCAAGACTTACCAAAGTTGAACAGCGATTTTTTGCGTTAGGCCGAACATATCTCTCTCTCATCTCTTTTCTATGGACTGCCTGCGTTTGTATCTACGTTTGACGACGAAGTTTTGTTGTTTATGTTAAATTAACTTTTTCATGATTTTGGCACCCTGATAGTTTCCCTGCGGCTTCATCCGCGTGCAGGTCTGAAATTTCTCTTCTTCATGATTCTGTTTTCCTGGTAGTTTAAGAATCTATACCGCTCAGGATTCCAGTCCCGAAAAAACTTATTCAAGATGTTACCTCTTATGATCCCAGCCTCGGAATACTTTATGTGATTCTGATCTCCTGGTAGTGCGAGAATTTATACCGCTCGAATTTTCACTTCTTCACGATTCTGATCTCCTGGTAATTTGTAAATCTTTATCTACCTCTTACGATTCCTGCCCCGGAATACTTTTTGTGTTTCTGGTCTCCTGGTAGTTTGTGAGTAGTCTTTATCGCTCATGATTTCAGTCCTCGAAATTTTGCTCCTCATGTTTCTGGTCTCCTGGTAATTTTTAAATCTCTACCTCTCCTAATACCAGACCCTGAATAGTTTTTGTGATTCTAATCTTCTGGAAGTTTGTTAATCTATACCGCTCAGGATTCCACCAAACTCTGATTCACGACTCTGGTCTCCTGGTAGTTTGAGGATCTATACCTCTCGTTATTCCAGCCCCGGAAACACTTCTTCATGATTCTGGTCTCCTGGTACTTTGTGAGTCTTTACCGCTCATGATTCCTGCCCTGGAAATACTTCTCATGTTTCTGGTCTCCTGGTACTTTGTGAGCGTATACCGCTCGTTCAGCCTGACTTTGGATTTCTACTTCCACCTCAGCCATCGCTAAGTCTTGTCATTTACCGGGATAAAAAGTAGCCTATGTGTTAATCCAGGCTATGTATGACCTACCTGTTTGCAAAATTTCATTGAAATCCCTTTAGCCGTTTTTGCGATACCTTCAGCCAAACATACAAACAAACAAACATATAAACTTTCGCATTTATAATATTAGTAGGATTAGTAAGATTAACTTTTTCACCACCTTTTTTTTACTTCCAATTTACCTTTGTCTTCATCCGCGTGCAGGTCTGAAATTTCTCTTCTTCATGATTCTGTTTTCCTGGTAGTTTAAGGATCTATACCGCTCAGGATTCCAGTCCCGAAAATACTTATTCAAGATGCTTTTTTTTTACCTCTTTTGATCCCACCCTTTTTTTTTGGTTTTTTTTTTGTAATTCTGATCTCCTGGTAGTGAGTGAATCTATACCGCTCGGAAATTTTACTTCTTCACATTTCTGGTCTCCTGGTAATTTGTAAATCTCTATCTCTCCCAATACCAGCTGCGGAATATGTTTTGTACCTCTGATCTCCTGGTAGGTTATGAATCTATACCGCTCAGGATTCCAGCCCCCTCCCTGGTAGTTTGAGAATCTGTTCCATTCAGGATTTCAGCCCCGGAACACTCTTTGTGTTTCTGGTATCCTAGTATTTTGTGAATCTATACCGCTTAAGATTCTAGCCCCAAAAATACTGATTCACGACTCTAGTCTCCTGGTAATTTTAGAATCTATACCTCTCATGATTCCAACCCCAAAATCACTTCTTCATAATTCTGGTCTCCTGGTAATTTATGAATCTCTACCGCTCATAATCCCAGCCTTTTGGTAACATTTGTAATTCTTCTGTCTTGGTTGTTCGTGAATCTGTACTGCTCGGAAAACTTATTCATGATTCTGTTCTCCTGGTAATTTGTGAATCTGTACCTCTCATAATACCATCCACAGAATATATTTTGTGATTCTGATCTCCTAGTAGGTCGTAGGAATCTATACCGCTTAGGATTTAAGCCCCAAAAATATTGGTTCATGACTATGGCCTCCTGGTAGTTTTGGAATCTACACCTATCATGATTCCAGTTCCGGAACTACTTTTTCGTGACTCCTGATCTTTTCGTAGTTTTGTGAGACTTTATCGCACATAATTTCAGTCCTTGAAATACTTTTCATGTTTCTGGTCTCCTGGTAATTTGTGAATCTCTACATCTCATAATACCTGCCTCGGAACATACTTTGTGATTCTGATTTCCTGGTAGCTTGTGAATCTATACCGCTCAGGATTCAAGCCCCGGCAATACTTCTTCTTGATTCTGGTCTCCTGGTGGTTTGCGAAGCTATACCGCTAGAGTTGTAGCCCCGAAAATACCTCTTCATGATTCTGGTCCCCTGGTACTTTGCGAGACTTTACCCGCTCATGATTCCAACCCCGGAAATACTTTTCATGTTTCTGGTCTCCTGGTACTTTGTGAGCGAAAACCGCTCGTTCAGCCTGACTTTGGATTTCTACTTCCACCTCAGCCTTCGCTAAGTCTTGTCATTTACCGGGATAAAAAGTAGCCTATGTGTTAATCCAGGCTATGACCTACCTGTGTGCGAAATTTCATTCAAATCCCTGCATCCGTTTTTGCGATACTTTCAGCCAAACATACAAACATACAAACATACAAACAAACAAACATACAAACAAACAAACATACAAACTTTCGCATTTATAATATTAGTAGGATTACTTTTTTCACGATTTTGGCACCCTGGTAGAGTTTACCTGTGGTTGCATCCGCGTGCAGGTCTGAAATTTTTCTTCTTCATGATTCTGTTTATTGGTTGTCTATACGCCTGGGAATGTATACCGCTCAGGATTCCAGCCCCGAAAATACTTATTCAAGATGTTACCTCTCCTAATACCAACCTCAGAATATGTTTTGTGATTCTGATATCCTAGTAGGTTGTGAACTGGTAGTTTGAGAATCTATACCGCTCAGGATTCAAGCCTCGGAAACACTTCTTCTTCTTGATTCTGGGCTCCTGGTGGGTGTGTGAAGCTATACAGCTTAGGATTGTAGCCCCGAAAAAACGTATTCATGATTCTGGTCTCCTGGTACTTTGTGAGTCTTTACCGGTCATGATTTCAGCACTGGAAATACTTTTCATTTTTCTGGTCTCCTGGTAATTTGTAAATCTCTACCTCTCCTAATACCAGCCTCGGAATATGTTTTGTGATTCTGATCTCCTGGTAGTTTGTGATTCTACACCGTTTAGGATTATAGCCCCGGAAACACTTTTTCTTGATTCTAGTATCCTGGTGGTTTGTGAAGCTATACAGCTTAGGATTGTATCCCCGAAAACACCTATTCATGATTCTGGTTTCCTAGTACTTTGTGAGTCTTTATCTCTCATGATTTCAGCCCTGGAAATAATTCTCATGTTTCTGGTGTCCTAGTACTTTTTGAGCGTGTGCGCTCGTTCAGCCTGACTTTGGATTTCTACTTCCACCTCAGCCTTCGCTAAGTCTTGTCATTTACCGGGATAAAAAGTAGCCTATGTGTTAATCCAGGTTATGACCTACGTGTGTGCAAAATTTCAATGTAATCCCTTCAGCCGTTTTTGCGTTACCTTCAGCCAAACATACAAACATACAAACATACAAACAAACAAACATACAAACAAACAAACATACAAACTTTCGCATTTATAATATTAGTAGGATAACATGATTATTGTTTACTAGCTTCCGCCCGCGGCTTCGCCCGCGTAAAAAGTGTAATAATAAGTTTGAGTGGTATTTCCAGAGAGTAGCACGATAAATAAACCCTGTAGAAATCAAAATTAAAAGTAATTTAAATTAGGCTGAAATCCAGATTTTTTTGAACGACAAAGTTCTACATAAAGACTGTAGGGGCGCATGCACACTCGCTCAGTGTATCTGAGTACCTATCTTGTTATTCTTACCGTGTTAAATATAATACTCGTAGTTTACCGAGACTGTTTCATTTATTGGGTCTCCCGAACATATCCTAAATTAGTGCTTAGCTTCTTGGCCGTGGCTCCGTTCGCGTAGACATTTATATTAAACTAGCTTCCGCCCGCGGCTTCGCCCGCGTAAATGGTGTAATTGTAATAAGTCTGAGTGGTATTTTCAGAGAGGAGCACGTTAAATAAATCCTGTAGAAATCAAAATCAAAAGTTATTTAAATTAGGCTGAAAGCCAGATTTTTTTGATTGTCAAAGTTCTACATAAGGACTGTAGGGGCCACACACTCGCTCAGTGTGTCGGGCTATCTTGTTACTCTTACGTGTTAAATATAATAGTTTACCATATCGAAACTGTTTCATTTATTGGGTTCCGAACATATCCTAAATTGGTGCTTACTCGTAGCTTCTTGTCCGTGGCTCCGTCCGCGTAGGACATTTATATGAAATTAACTTTTTCACCTCCTTTTACTTCCAATTTACCTTTGGCTTCATCCGCGTGCAGGTCTGAAATTTCTCTTCTTCATGATTCTGTTTTCCTGGTAGTTTAAGGATCTATACTGCTCAGGATTCCAGTCCCGAAAATACTTATTCAAGATGCTTTTTTTTTACCTCTTTTGATCCCACCCTTTTTTTTTTGGGTTTTTTTTTGTGATTCTGATCTCCTGATAGTGAGTGAATCTATACCGCTCGGAAATATTACTTCTTCACATTTCTGGTCTCCTGGTAATTTGTAAATCGCTACCTCTCCCAATACCAGCTTCGGAATATGTTTTGTACTTCTGATCTCCTGGTAGGTTATGAATCTATACCGCTCAGGATTCCAGCCCCCTCCCTGGTAGTTTGAGAATCTATTCCACTAAGGATTTCAGCCCCGGAACACTCTTTGTGTTTCTGGTATCCTAGTATTTTGTGAATCTATACCGCTTAAGATTCTAGCCCCAAAAATACTGATTCACGACTCTGGTCTCCTGGTAATTTTAGAATCTATACCTCTCATGATTCCAACCCCAAAATCACTTCTTCATATTTCTGGTCTCCTGGTAATTTATGAATCTCTACCGCTCATAATCCCAGCCTTTTGGTAACATTTGTAATTCTTCTATGTCTTGGTTGTTCGTGAATCTGTACTGCTCGGAAAACTTATTCATGATTCTGTTCTCCTGGTAATTTGTGAATCTGTACCTCTCATAATACCAGCCACAGAATATATTTTGTGATTCTGATCTCCTAGTAGGTCGTAGGAATCTATACCGCTTAGGATTTAAACCCCAAAAATACTGGTTCATGACTATGGTCTCCTGGTAGTTTTGGAATCTACACCTAACATGATTCCAGTTCCGGAACTTTTTTTTCGTGAATCCTGATCTTTTCGTAGTTTTGTGAGTCTTTCGCTCATAACTTCAAATGATAAATGATGTTTATTCAGTAAATAGGTTACAAGGAACACTTTTACACGTCAATGTTTTTTGTCAGTTTAAGCTAGATGAGGCCGGTGTTTCCTAGCTGACTACCCTGAGAAGAAACACCGAAACAAACTCAGAGGTCAAAGTCTCTTTTAGTGTTCAAATCCATACAATGTGGACTGGTTAGATCATATGAGAACCATGTACGTTTATGTCTGGGATGAGCTTTATGAAGAAAGCAACACACGAATTCGAGTGGACCTGTCCAGACAGTGCAAGCATTTGTCAGTCATCGCGAAGCTCAACTCAGAACTCTGAGGTGCTCAACGAACCGACGAACAATACCAAAGTAAGGACATTTGAGTAGGCCGCAAAAAATACTCAAACTGCCAGACAATCATAAAATCTACATGAATATAACGACATACATAGTCTTTCTCTAACTTCAGTCCTTGAAATACTTTTCATGTTTCTGGTCTCCTGGTAATTTGTGAATCTCTACATCTCATAATACCTGCCTCGGAATATACTTTGTGATTCTGATTTCCTGGTAGCTTGTGAATGTATACCGCTCAGGATTCAAGCCCCGGCAATACTTCTTCTTGATTCTGGTCTCCTGGTGGTTTGCGAAGCTATACCGCTAGGGTTGTAGCCCCGAAAATACCTCTTCATGATTCTGGTCCCCTGGTACTTTGCGAGACTTTACCGCTCATGATTCAAACCCCGGAAATACATTTCATGTTTCTGGTCTCCTGGTACTTTGTGAGCGTAAACCGCTCGTTCAGCCTGACTTTGGATTTCTACTTCCACCTCAGCCTTCGCTAAGTCTTGTCATTTACCGGGATAAAAAGTAGCCTATGTGTTAATCCAGGCTATGACCTACCTGTGTGCGAAATTTCATTCAAATCCCTTCAGCCGTTTTTGCGATACCTTCAGCCAAACATACAAACATACAAACAAACAAACATACAAACATACAAACATACAAACAAACAAACATACAAACTTTCACATTTATAATATTAGTAGGACAAGCTTCCGCCCGCGGCTTCGCCCGCCTGAAAAGTATGATTATAAAGAGTGGTATTTCCAGAGAACATCTGAAATCCAGATTATTTTGAACGACAAAGTTCTACATAAAGACTGTAGGGGCATACACGCTCGCTCAGTGTGTCGGGGTACCTATCTTGTTATTCTTACCGTGTTAAATATAATAGTTTACCGAGACTGTTTCATTTATTGGGTCTCCCGCACATATCCTAAATTAGTGCTTAGCTTCTTGGCCGTGTCTCCGTTCGCGTAGACATTTATATTAAACTAGCGACCCGCCCCGGCTTCGCACGGGTGCAATGCTGATACTAAATTAAAAAAAAATTATATAACCGCGGCCTCCGACGCGCTATTTATAGGCATGCCTCCCCGCACTGCCCCGTCCGACCGGTACCGCCCGCCGCAAACGCAAATTTTAAATTTGTAATATCTCCGAAAATATTTGTTTAATTTACATGCTGTAAGGAACTATATTGATCTATATTAATTGCACACTGTATTTAAGGTACTTAATTCGATAAGGATTAATGCCGTATTGCTTAAAATAGCTTCGTAAATAAGCCATTTTTTCACGTAAAAAGTAAACAATAAAAATGGTTAATGTGGGTTATCCCTAAAATATAAACATATACCATCGCGGACTTTTTTGTAGACCTTTTTATGGTGTACAATACTGTAGTACATTAATTTGATCTAACTCGTAGAGTTTAGGCAGCGTTTTTGCTAAATTGCTAAATAAGCCCAAAAAAATAGGTTAATTTACGACATCACGTTAGAAACCTCTAAAATTAGCAATGTTGCCTTAGTATATGATGCATGTATTATACATATAAACCTTCCTCTTGAATCACTCTATCTATTGAAAAAAACCGCATCAAAATCCGTTGCGTAGTTTTAAAGATTTAAGCGCACATAGGGATATAGGGACAGAAAAGGCGACTTTGTTTTATACTATGTAGTGATAGTGATTAACTTTTTCATGATTTTGGCACTCTGGTAGTTTACCTGTGGCTTCATCCACATGCAGGTCTGAAATTTCTCTTCTTCATAATCCGCTCGGAAATTTTACTTCGATTCTGTTCTCCTGGTAATTTGCGAATCTTTCTGTACCTCCTACGATTCCTGCACCGGAATAGCATCGGAATACTTTGTTTCTGAACTCCTGGTAGTTTGTGAGTCTTTATCGCTCATGATTTACTTATTTCACTTCTCCTCATGTTTCTGGTCTCCTGGTAATTTGTAAACCTCTCCTAATACCAGCCCCAGAACACTCTCTGTGTTTCTGGTCTCCTGGTATTTTGTAAATCTATAACGCTTAGGATTCTAGCCCCAAAAATACGGATTCACGACTCTGGTCTCCTGGTAGTTTTAGAATCTATACCTCTCATGATTCCAGCCCCGAAATCACTTCTTCACCATTCTGGTCTCCTGGTACTTTATGAATCTCTACCTCTCATAATCCAAAAAAAAAAATTGTAATTCTGACGTCCTGGTTGTTAATGAATCTGTACTGCTCGGAAAACTTCTTCATGATTATGTTCTCCTGGTAATTTGTTAACCTGTACCTCTCATGATACCAGATACTCAGAATATATTGTGTGTTTCTTATCTCCTGGTAGGTTGTGAGATTTTTGGGCTTAAATTCAAAGCGGTATAGATAGAATTTAAGCCCAAAATACTGGTTCATGAATATGGTCTCCTGGTAGTTTTGGAATCTATACCTCACATAATACCTGCCTCGGAATATATTTTGTGATTCTGATATCCTGGTGGTTTGTGAAGCTATACCGCTTAGGATTGTAGCTCCGCAAATATGTCTTCATGTTTCTGGTCTCCTGGTACTTTGCGAGTCTTTACCGGTCATGATTCCAGCTCTGGAAATACTTCTCATGTTACTGGTCTCCTGGTACTTTGTGAGTGTAAACCGTTCGTTCAGCCTAATTTTGGATTTCTACTTCCACCTTAGCCTTCGCTAAGTCTTGTCATTTACCGGGATAAAAAGTAGCCTATGTGTTAATCCAGGCTATGACCTACCTGTGTGCAAAATTTCATTGAAATCTCTTCAGCCGTTTTTGCGTTACCTTCCGCCAAACATACAATCAAACAAACATACAAACTTTCGCATTTATAATATTAGTAGGATTATATTAAACTAGCTTCCGCCCGCGGCTTCGCCCGCGTGAAAAGTGTAATTAAGGCCGAAAGTTAGAATTTTTTTGAACGCCACAGATCTACATAAAGACTGTTGGGACGCACACACACTCGCTCAGTGTGTCGGGGTACCTATCTTGTTACTCTTACCGTGTTCAATTTAATAGTTAGGGCTAGAATCATGAAAATCAGAATTTTCTACATTCGTAGGGCTTAGCAAAGTTCGACGGCGAAATAGTAAATTTTGCGGATTTCACCTAAGCAATAATGTTTGCCACGCCAAACATCTCTTTTCAATGGACTACCTTTTCATTGATTTTTGTGGATTGATCATCCAATGACTTCTCCCGTTCTGGGTGGAGTGGGAGGGCTTGTCAGACTAAAACCCACCCTTGTCCCTGCAGTTGCCTGAGTGCCAAGAGCCGCGGTTTTATCCGCGACCCCAGGCAGGCATCGGCCCTGCCAGCCCTGTCAGGTATTACTGGTATCTCCTTGA
Source organism: Polia nebulosa (assembly GCA_951329385.1). Classification (NCBI taxonomy): domain Eukaryota; kingdom Metazoa; phylum Arthropoda; class Insecta; order Lepidoptera; family Noctuidae; genus Polia; species Polia nebulosa. Next base: position 26,977,539 of record OX589591.1, on the reverse strand, counting down.
GGCGAGCGGGGAACATTACGTGTCGTCGATTCTCGGGCCTGGTCCTTATCGGACGGCGAGCTATTCTTTTTTTTTGTGGGGTGGAAAATCATCCAATGACATCTCCCGCTCTGAGTGGAGCGAGAGGGCGTGTAAGACTCTTACTGACTAAAACCCACCCCTGTTCCTTCCTTGCCTGAGGGCCCAGGGAAGCAGTAACTCTGTTACGAATTTATCCGCTACCCCTGGGCATGCAGGCACCGGCCATGATGGGCCCCGTCAGTAGTGGCTGACAATAATCTCTTCGAGGCGCGAGTGGAACACTACAACACGCGTCGTCGACTCACGGGCCTGGTGCTGATCGGACGGCGAGCTACCCACTTCTTGCAGTCCGCAGGCCTGGGTTACCTGCGTTTGTATCTGCAATTGACGCCTTAGGTTTTGTTGTTTATATTAAAACTCTGGTCTCCTGGTAGTTTGAGAATCTATATCTCTTATGATTCCAGCCCCTACCTTCTATTTATAACCAAATAATTAAAAAAAAAAAAAAACTTTAATCCTCAGAATATATTTTGTGATTCTGATCTCCTGGTAGGTTGTGAATCTATACCGCTCAGGATTATAGCCCCGGAAACACTTCTTCTTGATTCTGGTATCCTGGTGGTATGTGAAGCTATACAGCTTAGGATTGTAGCCCCGAAAGCACCTATTCATGATTCTGGTCTCCTGGTACTTTGTGAGTCTTTATCTCTCATGATTTCAGCCCTGGAAATACTTCTCATGTTTCTGGTGTCCTAGTACTTTTTGAGCGTGTGCGCTCGTTCAGCTTGACTTTGGATTTCTACTTCCACCTCAGCCTTCGCCTATGTATTGTCATTTACCGGGATAAAAAGTAGCCTATGTGTTAATCCAGGTTATGACTACGTGCGTGCACAATTTCATTGTAATCCCTTCAGCCGTTTTTGCGTTACCTTCAGCCAAACATACAAACAAACAAACATACAAACTTTCGCATTTATAATATTAGTGGGATTAACTTTTTCACGATTTTGGCACCCTGGTAGAGTTTACCTGTGGATGCATCCGCGTGCAGGTCTGAAATTTCTCTTCTTCATGATTCTGTTTATTGGTTGTCTATACGCCTGAGAATGTATACCGCTCAGGATTCCAACCCCGAAAATACTTATTCAAGATGTTACCTCTCCTAATACCAACCTCAGAATATGTTTTGTGGTTCTGATATCCTAGTAGGTTGTGAACTGGTAGTTTGAGAATCTAAACCGTTTATGATTTCAGCCCTGGAACACTCTTTGTATTTCTGGTCTCCTGGTATTTTGTGAATCTATACCGCTTAGGATTCCAGCCCCAAAAATACTTATTAATGACTCTGGTCTCCTGGTAATTTATGAATCTCTACCTTCTATTTACAACCAAATAATTAAAAAAAAAAAATCTTTAAGCCTCAGAATATATTTTGTGATTCTGATCTCCTGGTAGGTTGTGAATCTATACCGCTCAGGATTCAAACCCCGGAAACACTTCTTCTTCTTGATTCTGGGCTCCTGGTGGGGTGTGTGAAGCTATACAGCTTAGGATTGTAACCCCGAAAATACGTATTCATGATTCTGGTCTCCTGGTACTTTGTGAGTCTTTACCGGTCATGATTTCAGCACTGGAAATACTTCTCATTTTTCTGGTCTCCTGGTAATTTGTAAATCTCTACCTCTCCTAATACCAGCTTCGGAATATGTTTTGTGATTCTGATCTCCTGGTAGTTTGTGAATCTACACCGTTTAGGATTATAGCCCTGGAAACACTTCTTCTTGATTTTGGTATCCTGGTGGTTTGTGAAGCAATACAGCTTAGTATTGTATCCCCGAAAACACCTATTCATGATTCTGGTCTCCTGGTACTTTGTGAGTCTTTATCTCTCATGATTTCAGCCCTGGAAATAATTCTCATGTTTCTGGTGTCCTAGTACTTTTCGAGCGTGTGCGCTCGTTCAGCCTGACTTTGGATTTCTACTTCCACCTCAGCCTTCGCTAAGTCTTGTCATTTACCGGGATAAAAAGTAGCCTATGTGTTAATCCAGGTTATGACCTACGTGTGTGCAAAATTTCATTGTAATCCCTTCAGCCGTTTTTGCGATACCTTCAGCCAAACATACAAACATACAAACATACAAACAAACAAACATACAAACTTTCGCATTTATAATATTAGTAGGATTAACTTTTTCACGATTTTGGCACCCTGGTAGAGTTTACCTGTGGTTGCATCCGCGTGCAGGTCTGAAATTTCTCTTCTTCATGATTCTGTTTCCTGGTAGTCATACGCCTGGGAATGTATACCGCTCAGGATTCCAGCCCCGAAAATACTTATTCAAGATGTTACCTCTCCTAATACCAACCTCAGAATATGTTTTGTGATTCTGATCTCCTGGTAGTTTGCGACTCTTGTGTTTCTGGTCTCCCGGAAATTTGTAAATCTCTACCTCTCTTTATACCAGCCTCGAAATATGATTTGTGATTCTGATCTCCTGGTAGTTTGTGAATCTACACCGTTTAGGATTATAGCCCCGGAAACACTTCTTCTTGATTCTGGTATCCTAGTGGTTTGTGAAGCTATACAGCTTAGGATTGTATCCCCGAAAACACCTATTCATGATTGTGGTCTCCTGGTACTTTGTGAGTCTTTATCTCTCATGATTTCAGCCCTGGAAATACTTCTCATGTTTCTGGTGTCCTAGTACTTTTTGAGCGTGTGCGCTCGTTCAGCCTGACTTTGGATTTCTACTTCCACCTCAGCCTTCGCTAAGTCTTGTCATTTACCCGGATAAAAAGTAGCCTATGTGTTTGTTAATCCAGGTTATGATCTACGCGTGTGCAAAATTTCATTGTAATCCCTTCAGCCGTTTTTGCGTTACCTTCAGCCAAACATACAAACATTATAATATTAGTAGGGTTAACTTTTTCATGATTTTGACACCATGGTAGTTTACCTGTGGTTTCATCCGCGTGCAGGTCTGAAATTTCTCTTCTTCGTGATTCTGTTTTCCTGGTAGTTTAAGAAACTATACCGCTTAGGATTCCAGCCCCGAAAATACTTATTCATGATGTTACCTCTCCACTTTGATTCTGGTCTCCTGGAACTTTGTGAGTAGCGTACCGCTCATGATTTCAGTCCTTTTTTTTTTTTTTTTGGAAATACTTCTCATGTTTCTGGTCTCCTGGTGATTTGTAAATCTCTGCCTCTCCTAATACCAGCCTCGGATTATGTTTTGTGATTCTGATCTCCTGGTAGGTTGTGACTCTATGTGTTTCTGGTCTCCTGGTATTTTGTGAATCTGTACCGCTTAGGATTCTAGCCCCAAAAATACTGATTCACGACTCTGGTCTCCTGGTAGTTTGAAAATCTCCTCACCTTTCATGATTCCAGCCCCAGAAACAATTTTTCATGATTCTGTTCTCCTGGTAATTTGTGAATCTGTACCTCTCACAATACCGGCCTCATACCAGCCTCGGAATATGTTTTGTGATTCTGATCTCCTGGTAGTTTGTGAATCTACACCGTTTAGGATTATAGCCCCGGAAACACTTCTTCTTGATTCTGGTATCCTGGTGGTTTGTGAAGCTATACAGCTTAGGATTGTAGCCCCGAAAACACCTTTTCATGATTCTGGTCTCCTGGTACTTTGTGAGTCTTTATCTCTCATGATTTCAGCCCTGGAAATAATTCTCATGTTTCTGGTGTCCTAGTACTTTTTGAGCGTGTGCGCTCGTTCAGCCTGACTTTGGATTTCTACTTCCACCTCAAAAAAAAAAAAAAACCTTCGCTAAGTCTTGTCATTTACCGGGATAAAAAGTAGCCTATGTGTTAATCCAGGCTATGACCTACCTGTGAGCATTATTTCATTCAAATCCCTTCAGCCGTTTTTGCGATACCTTCAGCCAAACATACAAACAAACAAACATACAAACTTTCGCATTTATAATATTAGTAGGATAAATCATTTACAGGCACTTTTGAATTGTCAATAAGTCGGTCAGTCAGAAAGATGAAGCTAATTGTACATTCCAAGGCGTAGATCTCAACTTAGATTCAAATTCGATTCAACTTCGATCCAAAAAGTGTCCCGTTACGCTCATTGTACGCATGCGCCGCATCTATATTTCATCAATGTTTTGTTATGACGTTGTCATTGAAATTCGATTGAAATTCGATTGAAATTTTTTGATGCCCAGTGAGTTGTTTTTTCATACGCATTTGTACATGTTAGGTATTATTGTTAGTTTGTATATATTTCTTTTAAGTTATATTATACTAACATTCTGAATATTATTAAAATCTCAAAATGCAAAAAAAAAAATTGAAATTCGATTCAAATTCAATTGAAATTCGTTTGAAATTCGATTGAAATTCGATTGAAATTCGATTGAAATTCGATTGAAATTCGATTGAAATTCGATTGAAATTCGATTGAAATTCGATTCAAGTTCGATTCAAATTCGATTCAAGTTCAATTCAATTTCGATTCAACTTCGATTCAAATTCGATTCAAATTCGATTCAAGTTCAATTCAATTTCGATTCAACTTCGATTCAAATTCGATTCAAATTCGATTCATGTTCGATTGAAATTCGATTCAAGTTCAATTCAATTTCAATTCATGTTCGATTCAACTTCGATTCAAATTCAACTGAAATTCGATTGAAATTCGATTCAAATTCGATTCAAATTCGATTCAAATTCGATTCAAATTCGATTCAAATTCGATTCAAATTCGATTCAAATTCGATTCAAATTCGATTCAAATACGATTCTATTTCGATTCAAATTCAACTGAAATTCGATTCAAATTCGATTCTATTTCGATTCTATTTCGATTGAAATTCGATTGAAATTTGATTCAATTTCGATTCAATTTCGATTCATCTTCGATTGAAATTCGATTGAAATTCGATTCAAGTTCAATTCAATTTCGATTCATGTTCGTTTCAACTTCGATTCAAATTCGATTCAAATTAAACTGAAATTCAATTGAAATCCGATTCAAATTCGATTCAAATTCGATTCTATTTCGATTCAAATTCAACTGAAATTCGATTGAAATTCGATTCAAATTCGATTCTATTTCGATTCTATTTCGATTCTATTTCGATTGAAATTCGATTGAAATTCGATTGAAATTCGATTCAATTTCGATTCAATTTCGATTCAATTTCGATTCATCTTCGATTGAAATTCGATTGAAATTCGATTCAAGTTCAATTCAATTTCGATTCAATTTCGATTCATCTTCGATTGAAATTCGATTGAAATTCGATTCAAGTTCAATTCAATTTCGATTCATGTTCGATTCAACATCGATTCAAATTCGATTCAAATTCAACTGAAATTCGATTCAAATTCGATTCTATTTCGATTCAAATTCAACTGAAATTCGATTCAAATTCGATTCAAATTCGATTCAAATTCGATTCAAATTCGATTCTATTTCGATTGAAATTCGATTGAAATTCGATTGAAATTCGATTGAAATTCGATTCAATTTCGATTCAATTTCGATTCAATTTCGATTCATCTTTGATTGAAATTCGATTGAAATTCGATTCAAGTTCAATTCAATTTCGATTCAATTTCGATTCATCTTCGATTGAAATTCGATTGAAATTCGATTGAAATTCGATTCAAGTTCAATTCAATTTCGATTCATGTTCGATTCAACATCGATTCAAATTCGATTCAAATTCAACTGAAATTCGATTGAAATTCGATTCAAATTCGATTCAAATTCGATTCTATTTCGATTCAAATTCAACTGAAATTCGATTCAAATTCGATTCAAATTCGATTCAAATTCGATTCAAATTCGATTCAAATTCGATTCAAATTCGATTCAAATTCGATTCAAATTCGATTCTATTTCGATTGAAATTCGATTGAAATTCGATTCAATTTCAATTTAATTTCGATTCAATTTCGATTCAACTTCGATTGAAATTCAACTGAAATTCGATTGAAATTCGATTCAAAATCGATTTAAATTCGATTCAAATTCGATTCAAATTCGATTCAAATTCGATTCAAATTCGATTCAAATTCGATTCAAATTAGATTCAAATTCGATTCTAATTCGATTCAAATTCGATTCAAATTCGATTCAAATTCGATTCAAATTCGATTCAAATTCGATTCAAATTCGATTCAAATTCAATTGAAATTCGATTAAAATTCGATTCAAGTTCAATTCAACTTCGATTCATGTTCGATTCAACTTCGATTCAAAGTTCAATTCAAATTCGATTCAAATTCAACTGAAATTCGATTGAAATTCGATTGAAATTCGATTCAAATTCGATTCAAGTTCAATTCAATTTCGATTCAACTTCGATTCAAATTCGATTCAAATTCGATTCAAATTCGATTCAAATTCGATTCAAATTCGATTCAAATTCGATTCTAATTCGATTCAACTTCGATTGAAATTCGATTGAAATTCAATTCAAATTATATTCAAGTTCAATTCAAATTCAATTCAAATCAATTCAAATCAATTCAAATCAATTCAAATCAATTCAAATCAATTCAAATCAATTCAAATCAATTCAAATCAATTCAAATCAATTCAAATCAATTCAAATCAATTCAAATCAATTCAAATCAATTCAAATTCAATTCAAATTCAGTTCAATTCAAATTCAATTCAAGTTTAATTCAATTCAAGTTCAATTCAAATCATTTATTTCAAATAAATCATTTACAGGCACTTTTGAATTGTCAATAAGTCGGTCAGTCAGAAAGATGAAGATTGTACATTCCAAGGCGTAGATCTCTATGGAGAAGAACGTGCAAGAAACTCCATGGACACTTAAAGAGCAGAAACCATGTTATGTATAAAAATCCTGGTTACATATGTCTTGTTGTTTCTAATATTTGATAACAGTGTTAAATAAACAATTCATAAAGAAAGACATTAAAAAAGATTTAAATAAGCCAGTGGCAGTTGAGAGATGACCAGTCTCAACTGACGGCGCCCGAACACGAACATGACGCATGGGTCAGCACCACTCAGCTAATGTGTGCGCTCGTTGAACCTGACTTTGGATTTCTACTTCCACCTCAGCCTTCGCTAAGTCTTGTCATTTACCGGGATAAAAGTAGCCTATGTGTTAATCCAGGTTATGCCTACCTGGCTATACCTACGTGTGTGCAAAATTTCATTGTAATCCCTTCAGCCGTTTTTGCGTTACCTTCAGCCAAACATACAAACATACAAACTTTCGCATTTATAATATTAGTAGGATTTTCAAAATTCGTAATGTATTGTATTAATTAATTAAACTTATTCTGTGAATTTTGTGCACGCCTATGATTGACTTATTTACACAGGATCCCTCTTAATTGTTGTTAAATATTGTTGATATTATTTTTAAATAAATCGTTGGTGTGCATAAATAAATAAATAATTTATGTACCTAGTAATTATTTTCGAGTAATTGTTGAAAAAAGTCGTTTGGTACACGTGTAATTACCATCACCAGTGTGATTTTTTTTTTATTGAAGTCTTTTTCAAATAGAATAACACTTAAAGTAGAAATTTATGAATAAATACTATTAAAGGCCCACAGTTTCGTTCAAACCTTACAATTGTCAAGGGACACCCGTTTGAACCCTGTAATTATAAATACCCGAAACTCATCCGACCTTCATAGTCAAATCCTCGCTTCCCGTTTCCGCCCCAGTGCTCTCAAATCCCAAGACGAGACTGTTTTCAATAGAACGAGCTGGAATATCTAAAACAATGTCCCCCACGATCGTGATCATATCTGAACAATCTAATTTGCAGTAAGAATTTTAGTATCTTCGGGAACTCTGCACGAAAGTGTACTTGGGTTTAAAATATGGGTATTGAAATGGATAGAATGTTGATTTTCTTTTATAACATGGACATTGAAAGTATAGAACTACAGGGGTAGGTATGCAGACCATTATTTTCCTTAAGCTTGTTACCTCACCTTTCAGTCAATGTTCTACACCTGATTGCGAATACGAACCATCCGCAAATCATATCCTATGGGAGTGTACTCTATGGCAAACTGAACGCAATATTATATTAGATAGTATTCAGCCTACGTCTGGAGCTGTCTATTACACGAACCTTGTTGAAACTAAAACGAATTTCCGTGCGTTCAAGCGTTTTTGCCATACCTAATTATTGGAATCAAGTGTAACAGCTCACTTTTTTAGGACCCATTAGTATTAACAGTGTTTTTAACCAGTGGTGCTTGGCAACTGGGCTTACCCTTTGTGCCTAGTGGCCTAGCTTTGTTCTGTCTCCCGCTTGATAGGAGGGAAGTGGAAATTATGATTTTCAAACTCCCACGCTGTCTTTTCTGAATAATTTCGTTGCGGGACCCAAGACAGTTTAATCGTTTCTCTGGGACTCGTCGAGCTTCATTGCCTCGGTGTTTTTTTCTGGTGGTCGCCACTGTTGATTTTGGCTTACGGAAGTTACAGTGGTTTGGGAATAATGTGGCGGACTTGTCAAAAAAATAAATAATAAATGTAGACCAGGGTGGAAAGTCCCGCAAACCTCCGTTGAAAAGGAAGGATCCGCCGACCAGACGGGTGTTGTCTGGTCCGGGCAACTGCCCAATGGTTAATTTCGAACTGTACCTTGAGTGTGAGTTTTTTAACGTACAGAGGCGTCAATTTGTACTAAAACTGTATAATGGAGGTTCTGTATTCGACCCGTATGTATGTTGTGATTAATTCGTATGAGACATATTAGCTAAATAGGTGTTTTTTTAAACATAGGTAATCTTATTCTACTTGTTGTTTGAATAAAACAGGCCAAGGGCGTGCCGGACTTCGCACATTTAGGGTTCCGTACCAAATGTATTTTTGACTATTTGTATGACTTTGGGTCAACAAGATGTTTCGATATACTGTGATCATTATAAAACTGTAGCTCCGGCCGTTTAACCTGTGTGTCAGACAACGGACCAACAGATAGACGGACACGTGAGTGACAGCAATAGGGCTCTGTTTGGACCCTTCGGGTACGGAACCCTAAAAAGGTCTACATATCAGTCTTTACAATATTATTTATTTATTAAAATTTCATGCAACAGAGTACACAGGTGAACCTAATACCTTAATTAGTTAATGCTTTAGTTTTTATAAGTTTTCTTTCAGTTAGCAAACAAAACTTTTTCCGTTTGCTGTCATTTTCATAATGAAGACGACATCGGTTTTCTCCCTCGGAATATTTCCAGAGGGATGTGGTTGCCTTCAAACATAAATAATTAGAAGACACTGGGGAGGTGGTGACAGATACATTAGGTATTTGTTCCTTCTGAAAATTACTAGTGAAAAATTATTTAAGTAGTAATTAGCTCTTTGGTATGGGTTCATCAATATTTTTGCTACATTGGCTTTTCTATTTATGAAAAGTCTGGGTACATAAGTACCTACTAACTTTTTAGCATCTTAACATCTTAGGCAATGAGACAAACCCGGGTTGTCACATTGAAGCCCGACGACAACCCGGGTTGACAGCCGATTTTTTTTTTTTATCACTTAAATATTTTTTTATTTTTATCAAACTCACCGCTGAGTTTCAGTGCCTAAGAGGTGTAGTCAGATTTAGGTTGTACAAATATGTGGTATAAATACCTAAGACAGTAAATTGGTACCTATTTACATTTTTCTTTGTAAGTAATTAATAAATTAAACGTTCACTTTGTTTCATTTATTTCACATCACAGATTAATGAACACAGCGAGAGAATATGTAGCTAATTAATACAATACCTGCGGTATCACCACACGAACCTCTCCTTTGCTGAAACACTACTATAAAGTTACATTTTCAGAAGTACTATACTCCATTTATTTAGATATTTATCTCGTTATACAGCATGTCACAAAAACCCTGTCCGGTCCTAAAGGGAATTATTTAGTATCGTACTGCGTACACATATACGTAACCATTTCATGGATAAGAGATTATTATTTTTCCCCAATAAAAATAATTAATTTAAAAAAAAGAAAACTTATCAAAGACAACACTGATCACTCGTCAAAGTTCACGTTTAGTGTGATAAAAGCCGCTTCCGATCTTTTGTTATGCCCTTTGTCGCGTGCCGCCAAAGCGAGAAGTACCTACAGCCCGGCTAGTACAGGGCGTTACGCTTTAGGAAATAAAAATACGTAAAAATAAAATGATTTCGCCGGCCGGTGGAGTGTTGTCAACTTATGAATTTAGTGTTAAATTTTGCATTTTTTATAAAAATAAAAAATTAATAATTTTTGATTTATAGGAGTTACATTTTTTTTACTATTTTTTCTAGTACGTATGTTAAACCAGGAATACGCCTTTATTGGATCGGACAGGGTTTTTGTTACATGCTGTATATTCGCACACACACACACACACATGCATGCATGCACACACACACACTAGCGCACGCTCGAGTGCTTGCACACATACACTTAAATTAATTCGTTTAATTAATTTAAGCAAATAGATATAATTATGATAATAAGATACATATAATATAATCAAGGAGTGTGGTCTCTCCTGGCACTGGTGTTTTCACACTTAAAAGGAGAAGTCAACCTCAATTATGTTAAACCAATTTTGGTTATCGAATAAACATTTTTCATTATCTAAAGGTAAACAAAAAAAAAACGGCCCAAGTGCGTGTACGGCGAGCAGTGGGTAGCTCGCCGTCCAATCAGCACCAGGCCCGTGAGTCGACGGCGCGTAGTGTTCCACGCGCGCCTCAAAGAGATGAGTGTCAGCCACCACTGAAGGGGCCCATCGTGGCCGGTGCCTGCATGCCTAGGGGTAGCGGATAAATTCTGAAAATGAGTTACCGCATCTCTGGGACTCAGGCAGGGAACAGGGTTGGGTTTTAGTCAGTAAGAGTCTGACACGCCCTCCCGCTCCACCCAGAGCGGGAGAAGTCATTGGATGATTTCCAACCGCCCAAAAAAAAAAGTGCGTGTCAGGCCACGCGTATTGTAGGGTTCCGTAGTCGCCCGTTATAACATGCGGACTAGGGCAATAAGTTTATTACTATGAACATATTAATTGAGTTGAACAGTCAGTGTCTCGTCCAGTAGGAACAAAGAACGGCCCCCACCCAAAATCAGATGGCGTATGATAGAAAATGAGGAGTGTGCAAGTATGTTTAAGAGTCAAGTGGTAGATAAAATGATAGAAATTAAAGATATGGAAGGAAAATCTGTAAATGAATGTTGGAAAGAGATAGCGGATTGTATAAGGCGAGTAGCAAAAGATGTTTTGGCGAATCGCAAGGGAAAGGCATAATAGAAAAGGATACATGGTGGTGGAATGAAGATGTGCAAAAGATGCTGAAAGAAAAGAAAATTGCGTTTAAAGTATGGCAGAATGTAGAAACCGGAAATGATAATTTGAAAGAAGATAAGAAGAAAATTTATAAAGAATGGAAGAGAAAGGCAAAAAAGGCGGTTGCAGTTTCCAGGGCTAAGGCGCAGGAAAAGTTATATGATTTACTGGACAGCCCTAGAGGCCAGAAGGAGCTCTACCGAATTAAAAGTAAGTAATCAAAAGTAAGAGAAAGGAGAACGAGGGATATAATCCATATAAGTTTTATATAAGATGAAATCGGTAAAGTCTTGTCGAAAGATGACGAAATAAAAGAGCGAAGGAAGATTTATTTTAAAAAGTTGATGAACAAAAAAAAATACAAAAAATACAAAAATGTTTATTTAAAACTCAAACATTCTGTCATACATAAACGTAAAAATAAGTTACAAAGTACTTGTGTCGGAGCTGTCTCACTCTTCCCTTATGTGGTATCTTAGCAATGAATACTGAAACCAATTAAAAGAAAAAGAAAAGAAATTTGAAGATCAAACGAACTTACCAAGTGAAGTTCGATCCCAATTATGCGAGCAGCTTCATTCGACGCGTAATTTTAAGCAGCTCTCGATGTGTGAGGAGTGCACGTATTTATATGTGCGTGGGTGTGTGTTTTGTTTTGTGCGTGCGTGTTTGTTTATGTGTGCTTGTGTGTATGTTTGTGCGTGCGTGTGATGGTGTGTGTGTGTGTAAGTGTGTGTATATCTATGTGTAGGTATCCAGCATGTTAGCTTACTCTGATCAGAATGTTTTCTGTTTCTTCATATGTTAGGGATTTTAACCAATCACCTATTGTTTTTTTACAATCGTATAGCAGCATGGGATATATGTCACACTTAAGATTCAGTTTATTATAGATGTAGGTGGACTGTGTAACATATTGACGTCTGGCAAAAGCCGATTTAACCCCTGGAGAGTAGGCCACAATATCTCTGCGTCTTCTGCTCTGAGTAGTTGGGTCAAAAGGAAGACGTTTATGCAGGGTTAAGGTCACATTTAGAACATAAAGTTTTCTAATTGAAAGCAAGTTGCTGACTTTATAGAGGTCTGTTGTGGGGAACCTAAATAGTTTAAAATACATCACCTTGATGAGTGATCGCTGAGCTCTTTCCAGATCAAGAAATTTCATTTTGGAAGCTCCACCCCATATCGAAATGCAATATGTTATTATGGACTGTGCCAGAGCTATATAGATCTTGTTTATAAGTTGGGCGGACATAACATGACGTAAAGTTTTGAAGGCCCAAATTAGCTTCCTGATCCTTTATATGAGGATCTCAACGTGAGGGTGCCACGACAGTCTTTGGTCAACAATTATGCCTAAATATTTTGTGGTTCTGACTTGTTGTATGTTCTGGCAGTCACAATTACTTGTATAGTTATAGGGGGCATAATTTGGACAAACATGAATAGTAATGCCAAAATCAGTTCCAGGTTGTGATCTTTGGTTTGGGGAAAAACAAATAAAATTAGTTTTATTGGTATTAAGGGTTAAAAGGTTTGCTTTAAGCCAGGCAGCCATCCTAATCAGACCCTGTTCCGCGACAGTTTTCACAAGGTTCCATGAATTTCCCGAAAAATCAACCGCAGTGTCGTCTGCGTATGAGAAGATTTTTCCTCCATTGATCTGCATATTACAAAGGCTGTTAATATAAATTAAAAACATTGTCGGACCCAAAACGCTACCCTGTGGAACTCCGTAATAGACGTCCCCCTCGTCACTACACAAGTTATTAATCTTTACCATTTGCTGTCTACCTTTGAGATAGCTCTCAAACAGGGAGAGAGCCGTGCCTCTTATACCTATGTTTTCTAACCTGCGCAGAAGGATCGGGACGGAAACGGTGTCAAAAGCTTTTTTCAGATCTAGGAAGACTGTTAAGCATTTATGACCCGTATCCACTCTCTCAACAATTTCAGATGTCAAAGCTGAAATGGCGTCTTGAGTTGAACGTCCACGTCTAAACCCATATTGTGCGTTTGATAGAATATTGTATTTATGTAAATAGTTGACTAGTCTCTTGTTATTTAATTTTTCTATAATTTTTGAAATTGCTGGTAGAACAGATACGGGACGATAGTTGTTGACATCGTTCACGTTCCCGCCCTTGTGCACAGGAATGACCACTGATCGCTGTAAGTCTTTCGGGAAAACCCCAGTTTTGAAACATAAGTTAGCTAGCTGGCTTATAAGTGGAACCACAAAATCCCTGGATTGTTTTAAATATTTTGTAGGAATACCGTCCCAGCCTGGCGCACTCTCAGAATCAAGACTCATTAGAATACAGTTCGAACATGAACGAAGAGAATGAATGGAAGGGTGTGCTCAAAAGGCCCTTCAGAAACTGTTCTATTTCGTCATACTCGAGGGAAAAACGCCACAGTACTTTTCTTTAAGAAGGGCGACAATACCCTGCTTAAGAATTACAGGCCTATCTCACTTCTGAGCCATGTCTACAAGCTGTTTTCCAGAGTCAGCACGAAATATCTCGCGCGCAGGTTTGACGACTTCCAGCCTCCCGAGAAAGCCGGATTCCGATATGGCTTCAGCATCGTAGACCACATACATACGCTGCGGCAGGTTATACAGAAGACCGAAGAGTATAATCAGCCTCTTTGCTTAGCGTTTGTGGACTACGAGAAAGCCTTTGATTCGATCGAGACTTGGGCTGTGCTGCAGTCTCTCCAACGGTGACAAATCAACTATCGGTACATCGAAGTGCTGAAGTGTTTGTACGAAAATGCCACCATGTCAGTCCGACTTCAGGACCAGACCTCGAAACCGGCAGGGAGACGTCATTTCTCCGAAACTGTTCACAGCTCCAATGTCTTCAAGGTTCTGGACTGGAGAGGGCTGGGCATTAACATCAATGGCGAATACATCACTCACCTTCGATTTGACGACGATATAGTCATGTCAGTCAATGGGTCTTAAAATGAACATGGGCAAAACCAAGATCATGGCAAATACCGATGTAGCACCCACTCCTATCAAAATCGGAGACTCTACACTCGAAGTTGTAGACAAGTACGTCTACCTGGAACAGACGGTCCACTTATGTAGGGCTAACTTCGAGAAAGAGGTAAATCCGCGTCGAATCCGACTCGACTGGGCGGCATTCGGGAGGCTGCGCGGTATCTTCTCGTCCCACATACCACAGTGTCTCAAGACGAAAGTCTATGACCAGTGCGTGTTGCCAGTGATGACATATGGAACAGAAACGTGGTCACTCACAATGGGCCTCATCAGAAGGCTTAAAGACACCCAAAGGGCAATGGAGAGGGCTATGCTCGGAGTTTCCTTGCGTGACAGAATCAGGAATTAATAAATCCGCAAACTAAAGTGGCAGTGGGTAGGGCACATTGCTCGCAGAACAGACGGTCGTTGGGGTCGAAAAGTTCTAGAATGAAAGTTCGACCGCGTACCGGCAGATGCAGGCCTCCAACAAGGTGGACCAATGATCTGGTGAGAGTCGCGGGTAGCCGATGGATGCGAGACGCACAGGACCGATCATTGTGGCGACACTTGGGGGAGGCCTATGTCCAGCAGTGAACGTCTTTCGGCTGAAATGATGATGATGATGATGATGAAGGATGTCCCTGCTAGGGTCGCGGGAGTAATCGAAGAAGTAACCGCAGTTCTGACACAGGCAACTTAAGGAACATAGGTGGGTTGTAGTCAGATTCAGACACGCCTTCCTACAAGTTATTTGATGATTACCCAATAAAAAAAGAGATGTGCCCATGATGAGAGCAAATAAATAAATAGTGGTGGTAAACTGATGAGTATGAGGTCCTGCATGTGACTGCGGACCCCGCGTCGGACACAATGTAGCAGCCCGGTGCGATTGTGGCCGAGTGAAGGCAATATATCACTACATATTATATAGTATCTGTCTGTCTGTATGTTCGCGATAAACTAAAAAACGACTGAACGGATTTTCAAGCGGTTATCATCAATAGACAGAGTGATTCATGAGGAAGGTTAGGTATATAATTTGTACCCGTGCGAAGCTGGTGCGGATCGCTAGTAATAATAATATATCTTCTTTTACTTACAGGGTGTAACGGAAAGAGTTGGTCATATTTTAAGATTTGCATCTACCCATCGATATGAACAACTTTTTTCAAAAAGGCCGAGGAAATTCTATAAAAAAATTTACCTCCCATACAAGTATTGATCAGCTGATGATAACTTTGGAAAGTCCAATCATTTTTTTTGAGAATTTTCTAATTTTTCTTAGATAAAGTTGTTCATTTTCATAGGCAGAACCGGTTCTTAAAATATGACCACACCTTTCCGTTACAGCCTGTATACATATATATATAAAATATAGGTATCTTTATAAATAAAATAAATCCCCGAAATGTGTACGCGCATAACTACCGAACGGCTGCATCTTATTATTTTTTGTTGTGTTCGTAATTGTCAGGACAAAGTTTGTATGAAAGAAAATTTGGAGATATAGAACAAAAAAATTTCAGGGGCAAAACCGGTTCCTAAAATATGACCACACCTTTCCGTTACATCCTGTATATTACAAAACAAAGTCCCCCGCCGCATCTGTACGCTATAAACTCAAAAAGTACTAAACGGATTTTCAAGCGGTTTTTACCAATAGACAGATTGATTCATGAGGAAGGTTTGGGTGTATAATTTTTAGCCATGCGAAGCTCTAAAACCCACCCCTGTTCCTTCCCTGCTCTTTTATTAACTCTGTTTCGAATTTATCCACAAGCTCGGGCGGGTGCTAGTTCACTATAATCTATTGATGGCAAATGTCGCAATTAGTGCAAACCACACCGCACCATTTTCCCTTTTCCCCTTCCCAAATTTTTAGGCTGACTAGACATTTTTATTGTCTTCGTCCTATACAGATTTATTTTACTGTAATATACCTGTTCTTTGGCTAGATTAACGTCCTTCATAAATAATTAATTATGATCAAGAACGAACCAACTTGAAATGTGGACGCAGATATTCAAATGCAAGGACAAAGCCGTAGCGATGCCGACTTAATTTTAAACCAAGTATTATGTAAATATTTGTTTGTTATGATTCGTTGGATAAGTAGGTATTTTGTTACGAATGGCATATTAAATGGGGTACCTAATAGGGTGTAGAGTAAGAAGCAGCCATAAGGGTGGAGAGGGAGATACGATACGACATCCGGGAAGCTCAGGGGGCTTAGACAAAGTAACAACTTAAAAACGATAACGAAGTTAGAAAAGACTAAAATGTATGAGATTGACATAAACCGCGCTAAGTCACGTGGTCAGTCGACATCGTTATCGCAAGTTGGTAGACAATGTTATAATTCGTAACGAAACCATAAAGAAACGAATTGCTATCGTATTTATCCCATACAAATACGTAGACAAGCAGCGCTTTCAGAGTTCGCCTTCGTCTCGATCGTGATCGCCAAAAAAGATAACGAAGGAACGCTAACGCTAGGAAATGTTTATCGATATCTCAGAGACGATGATGAATTTAGATATCGTTTCGCTACGAAGCGATGTTACTTTGTCTACAGGGCCTGAGCAGTCAGCACAACTTTTAAATCTTGCCAACTTAAATATTTCTACCCTGCAAGGTCTGTTCGGTGTCGATAAGATTTGAGAGTTGGTGGAAAATGAGATGATGAATTGAATAAGTAGCTATCAATTATGAGGGGGCCCCCGAGCTACATGGGCACCAATGTGCGTGCCAGGCAAAAATTTTGATGGGCGGCCTGTGAAATATTTATGACGATAACATGAAAATTAATTTAATTCGTTAGGATAATTTATTTCTTTACCTATCCGGGTTATAAAACTACAATTTTCTCGTAGTGAATAACAGTGAAAACTTAATTGATCCCCGTCGTAGTCGTAAAAAACTCAAATTTTCTAGCTTGCTGTGCTCTCTGTTCAAGAAGAGGAAGATCTCAGTTGTCATTACAATTTTCTAGATCGCTTCATTCGATTTTCAAATATATTTTAACTTAGCAGAGTCATGTTCCGGCTCACTTCGTTCACTTTTGCATACTCCTAATAAAATCAAAATTAATATTCTTTCCAAGTCAAGAATAAAACAGGCAAGCCCGGCCCGGGTTGAGGCCTGCCCGGGGGTTGAGGATAAATTCGAAACAGAGTTACCTCGCCCCCGGGCACTAAGGGCAGGAAGAAAAAGGGGTGGGTTTTAGTCAGTAAGAGTCTGACACGCCCTCCCGCTCCACCCAGAGCGGGAGAAGTCATTGGATGATTTCCCACCCCACAAAAAAAAGAAGGGTATTGTTTTCGTTTTTCAATATTATTGGGGTTCAGCGCAAAGGGCCCCCTAAATATTGTTACAGTGCCCATTTTGCACTAGCTAAGAAACCTACTTAAGTACATAATACCTTGCTTGACACGACTTTTACGCGCACATGTAGTATATGTAGATACATTTATGTATTTATAGTTGTTCTATCTCACGAAGGCAGGTTTGTGTGTATAGATTTACGTGCTCATTGTTTCTGTGTGCGTAAGCTGTTTCCTATGACACCGAGCGCCCTGAGATTACGCACACAGAACAACTATACCTAAAATGTAGCGGGAGTAAGCGGTGAACAGCTTGCTATGTTTCATTATCACCACCACGTTCAACTGTAAGAAGGAACCTAGCGACCCAATCTTGGGTGAAAGCTTTGTTAGGTACCCTTGTCTTGGCTGAGAAATATTCGATGGACGGTCACGAGTACTGATGAGCTGTTCTACGTCGGTGTTAGCCTTGTCTTGGCTGAGAAATATTCGACAGATGGTCACGAGTACTGATGAGCTGTTCTACGTCGGTGTTAGCCTTGTCTTGGCTGAGAAATATTCGATATACGGTCACGAGGACTGATGAGCTGTTCTATGTCGGTGTTACCCTTGTCTTGGCTGAGAAATATTCGATGGACGGTCACGAGTACTGATGAGCTGTTCTACGTCGGTGTTACCCTTGTCTCGGCTGAGAAATATTCGATAGACGGTCACGAGTAATGATCATCTGTTCTACATTGGTGTTACCCTTGTCTCGGCTGAGTTATATTCGATAGACGGTCACGATTACTGATGAGCTGTTCTACGTCGGTATTACCCTTGTCTTGGCTGAGAAATATTCGATGGACGATCACGAGTACTGATGAGCTGTTCTACGTCGGTGTTACCCTTGACTTGGCTGAGAAATATTCGATTTACGGTCACGAGGACTGATGAGCTGTTCTATGTCGGTGTTACCCTTGTCTTGGCTGAGAAATATTCGATAGACGGTCACGAGTACTGATGAGCTGTTCTAGGTCGGTGTAACCCTTGTCTTGGCTGAGAAATATTCGATGGACGATCACGAGTACTGATGAGCTGTTCTACGTCGGTGTTACCCTTGACTTGGCTGAGAAATATTCGATATACGGTCACGAGGACTGATAAGCTGTTCTATGTCGGTGTTACCCTTGTCTTGGCTGAGAAATATTCAATAGACGGTCACGAACGGCTACTGATGAGCTGTTCTATGTCGGTGTTACCCTTGTATTGGCTGAGAAATATTCAATAGACGGTCACGAACGGCTACTGATGATCTGTTCTACGTCAGTGTTACCCTTGTCTTGGCTGAGAAATATTCGATGGACGCTCACGAGTACTGATGAGCTGTTCTTCGTCGGTGTTAGCCTTGTCTTGGCTGAGAAATATTCGATGGATGGTCACGAGGACTGATGAGCTGTTCTACGTCGGCGTTACCCTTGTCTTGGCTGAGAAATATTCGATGGACGGTCACGAGTACTGATGAGCTGTTCTACATCGGTGTTACCCTTGTCTTGGCTGAGAAATATTCGATGGACGGTCACGAGTACTGATGAGCTGTTCTATATCGGTGTTACCCTTGTCTTGGCTGAGAATATTCGATGGACGCTCACGAGTACTGATGAGCTGTTCTTCGTCGGTGTTAGCCTTGTCTTGGCTGAGAAATATTCGACGGACGCTCACAAGTACTGATGAGCTGTTCTTCGTCAGTGTTAGCCTTGTCTTGGCTGAGAAATATGCGATGGACCGTCACGAGTACTGAAGAGCTGTTCTACGTCGGCGTTACTCTTGTCTTGGCTGAGAAATATTCGATGGACGGTCACGAGTACCAATGAGCTGTTCTACGTCGGTGTTACCCTTGTCTTGGCTGTGAAATATTCGATATACGGTCACGAGGACTGATGAGCTGGTCTTTGTCGGTGTTACCCTTGTCTTTGCTGAGAAATATTCCATAGACGGCCATGAACGGCTGCTGATAAGCTGTTCTACGTCGGTGTTACCCTTGTCTTGGCACACGAACGGCTACTGATGAGCTGTTCTACATCGCAAAGACAAGGCAAATATTTGGAGTTGATGGCCGACCTTTATACCTAACTAACTAGCCTATTTTGTCCCACTGCTGGGGAAACTTGTCCCTCTCCCTCTTCCACACAACTCTGTCCTCTGCTAGCTGACCTTCATAACTTGTTGACAATTTAATCGTCTCCGAGCTGCAGCACCTACGATTGCTTATAATGATAAATCAACAGGTAACTTATTACGAAAAATACGTAAATATTTTAAAATAACCTAGTACAACTGACTTTACAAAATGCGACGTTTATCAAATCAGTTTATTTTATAATATTACTATCTACCCGCTCCGGTACCCCACGGGTAAAAATTATACACCTAAATCTTCCTCATGAATCACTATTGGTGAAAACCGCATCAAAATCCGTTCAGTAATTTTCGAGTTTATCGCGAACAAACAGACAGACGCGGCGGGGGACTTTGTTGTGGTGATATACCATCCTTCGATAAACACACCTTTTTTTGGCGCTTTATTCATAACTAATCAAATCAAAAGTCATTTATTCCAGCTATCTATTCATAGGTTCACATTAATTTAAACCTATCTATAGCTTCGAAAGCTCTCAAAAGCCAACAATACGTTGCCGATATTAGGAAAAAAAAGAAAAAACCCACCCCTCGCTATTTGCTGAGGGTGGTAACCACAGACTAAATAGGGAGGATTACGCCGGCTGCCATCGATTGCTAGTACCTACTGAGTACATGTGACGAGACACACCTCCCTGATTCTTTTTTATTACAAATATAAAATGAGTGTAACATCTTTGGAAGAACAGCCCTCGGTGCGTTTGAGAAAACAAGTGTTATTTTCATGCTTTTTGCAACAATGTTTGGTTATAAAATGCTGTGATGTTCGCACACCGTGAGAATTGCAATTCGTGCAAGTGTGAGTGGAATAAAAATGGAAATTGATCACGTAACCACAGTCCCAGTACTGTGAAAGATACGCATTGATATTATTTTGTGTGAAAGCGCCTGGTAAAAAATTAAAAGCAATGTGTCACTTTTCATTAAATTGATGTTTTTCATCACACCGCTTCAGCGCTTTGTTTTATTTGTCGCATACCATTTCACACTTACTCCTAGGTAAACGCTTAATTATTCGCTAATCATCGAAGTGTATAATTAAATTATACAAAAAGGAAAATGTATACTCCTTTTTCCTTTTTTTATAATTGGCAATACAAATATTACATAATCTGTGGCAGAACCGTTCATAAACTCATTCATAACATACTACAGTTCATAAACGCATTCATAAGAACAGTCATTTGAAGAAAAAAAATAAACGCAGCTATTGTTAATAAAAAATAGTTAATAAACCTTTTAAAACGCCAATTTCTAAAAAATAAAAGTTTCACAACGTATTTCACAAGCCTCCCTTTGCAGAAATACATTTTTAATCAATAAATATACCTTTACCCAGGTTTTTGAACGCACTGCAAGTCAATGTTGCAACTGTACAAAACCAAAGAAAAATGTTGCACTTTTATTTCAGTGTAATTTCAAAAAATACTTGTGTCTACGCTTCGATTGGTTCACGACTTTCCTTGAATTTATCTAATGAAGGACTAATTTGTAACAGTATTCTATCAACTATTATTAAATTGCGGTACAGAGTACCCAAAAGTAAAATGAAAATCGAGTCTGCAAGCATTGAATTAGATTATTATAAATATAACACTTAATCAATAATACAACTTTGATTCTGTATGCAAACTTGATAAAAAAAGCCCATAATTCAATTAGTATGCCATGGGGGAATTTTATGCACTTTGTGGCAACACATAAAACCAGTCACGTCACTTCACGACGTTAGTGTGGGTGCGTTGTGCGTGCGTGCGTTTATGAATTTGTGAGTGCTTTTTCATGTTTGTGTGTATTTCTGACGCCGTTTGTGACTTGCCTGTCATCTCTCTAATTTTGGATTTTATCACTAAAACCCTTCAAACTGTCTTTGGGTATGTAAACTTTATTTATCATCAGATGCTCATTCATGGATTACCCAAAACATTGTATTATTGTTATACGTGTAACCTGTCGGACAGGCGTTGTCTGCGGTCAGTGGCCATAATTCGAAATTATGCTAAGAGACTCTTTAAATTTGGTGTTTTTCGTAATATTGGACTATCGATCGTGTTATCTTGGAGCCGGTTATCTTACGATTCCAAGTGAAGCCTGTGTTATTATCTCGGTGCGGGGGCTAGGCGATAGTATCGCGGGTATGACTAGCAGGCTATAAAACTCAGTCGGCTTTTCGATGCCGGTCGGTGTACTAGTGTTCGGTAGTTCGCGCGTCTAAGCATGAAAATATAATGGTGGGGGTAGTGTGTTGTCTGTCTATTTGTTTGTTGTGTCGTGTGTGGAGAGTGCTAAGTGGTTGTTCTGTTGCAGGCCGGCAGAATGCTAAAGTTCATACGCGGCAAGGGGCAGCAGCCCTCTGCTGAGAGGCAGAAACTTCAAAATGAACTGTTTGCCTTCCGCAAGGTATGTACCTAGCATGTAGTAATTTGTTTATGCTTATAAGTCTGCGCTTTAGAAAGTACAATTCAAAAGTTGGTACAACTGTACTGAACTTTCTATCTGTGGGCCGATATAACAGACTAATTGTTTTGAGAACAACACTTGTGCTGAAGGTCTATTATAATGATCACTTGTACCCTCAGTAATGCATTGTCTCATTAGACTGATAACATTGCATTTCTACGTTTATCAGTTCAGGAATGTGCTTAAAAAAATACTCTTAAGTTCTTTAGAACAATTGTGTTTGCCGGTGTTATCTATATATATCCTTGTTTTCAGGTAAAAAACTTTGAATTGTGAATGAAAACTTATTTACACTATTTTGAAATAATGTAAAAAAACTAAAATATCAACTAAAGTAATCTAATTTCGATTTTAAATATTATTTATTTATTATTGTTCACTTACCGCAGTGTAGTCTTTTTTAACCCAAAAGTTGAATGGAGAAACTGCCTTTTTGCATGAAGTTTAAGTAACTAAATAGTAAATTAAAGGCATTTTTTACCCAACTGCCCCAGAAGGAGGGTAATGTTTTTTAATACTCAATGTTTACATTTCAACAAAAAATGGGTATGGCATGGCATCTAAAACAAAGTAATTTATTAAACAAAATGTTGTTGACATTTGATGACTAAGCCTAAATAATGCCATTACATCGTTCCCGTATTAGACACAAAAATACATTGAAAACCACAAGTAAATTGTTTAAACTATTAGCCATCTCGCATTCAAAAAGAAAATAATGTAATTTAATGTTAAAACTCGCGTTTATTTTATTCGCAACTAGCTTCTGCCAGCGGCTCTGCCTGTGTCGAATAAGTACTTCCCCCACAATAACTTATAGCCTATGTACTATTACAGACTATAATCTATCTCGGTGCCCAATTTCATCCAGATCCACTCAACCGTTCGTGATTGAGTAACAAACAAACATCCATTCATCCTTCCATTCAAACTAACGCATTTCGTCGCTACGCCTGACAAGTTCCATGTGTGATGTGATGTTTTTAAATTAAGAACATTACAAAAATCACATATGGAACTTGACAGGTGCAGATTTATAATATTAGTAGGATTACCGCAACCAGTGACAAAAACTAGTCTTTACTCTATGACATAATTATTACTGTGAGAATCCTCTGCAGTACTACAATGACTAATTATGACGCATTTCTTTATAAAACAAATATTTCTCTGTCCCTATTATTACCTACTAGTTTATGACTTGCCTATTTCTCTCATGAATTCTTTCGATGATTAATGTTTCATGCATTACTAATTGTTGTGGCCAATCAAATGTAAGCATGGCTGATGTGTATGTGGTTTGGGTTGCCAATAAATTAATCAGCAAGGTCAGATCAGAGTTCTTATGAAGTTACAACCTTCATAGTCCACAACCTGTCTTCATTGTAGTCAATTTTGTTGATAGATTTGCATGCATTGAATTTGATGTTATGAAATGATAGAGAAGCGCTTAAATTCCTTTGACACACTATAAAAATTAAAAAGTTAAAGACAGGGATTAAGGCACATTTATTTTGTGACTTACCACCCCAGGCAACACTTCTTTTTCTGTCTATTGGTCAGACTAGTACGTGGACACACTGTATAGCTTTACCCATTTGGCATGCATCCTAATACATCAAGCAATAGTATTGGGAACCGTCTTTCTCTACCAAGTGATATAAAAAGTACTATGCATTACAAACATTTAATCAAACATAAAACTCTTTAAAAAATACTAGGCCCCATATTACACAAAGATAACTCTACCTAGATTACGAAACTGTTTGCTATAGATATCGCCCTTCATTATTTGTTTTCAGATTAGATGTGGCACTTAATTTTTACAATACTTACTTACCTGAATTTTTGGTATACAAAATAGGCCATGGTCATAGTTGCGACATGGACTGATTATGATAGATCTTGATTCATTAGGTTTGCAGAATCATGTTGGTATCTATGTGGTAATTTAAACCTTGATTCTTGGCAGTACTCTATTCAGGATCTAAAATCTGCCTAGCCTTTTCCCAACGATCTTGGGGTCAGCTTCCAATCTAAGTGGATGCAGCTGAATACCAGTATTTTACATGGAGCGACTACCTATCTAACCTCCATAACAATCCAGTAAGTAACTGGGTAATACGATGCCTCTTGGTAAGAGTGGTTGTCAGACTTTCGAGCTTCTGACGACACGTAAGGACTGTCAAAGATCCACGATTGACAGCCGGGACCAACGGCTTGACGTGCTCTCCGAGGCACGGAGGAATGTCGGTATGTAAAGATAAAAACACTCAAGATCACAAGAAGAGGATCTTCGCCAATATATTAAGGGTCTACTACAGGCCAAGTGGCGCCCTCATTGAATAAAAAGTTGTAGCATAGCATAGAAAAATAAATATTAAAGAATCCTACGTCGCGTTTGTTACAAAGAGGATAAAGTATTTTTACGTTGTTAGAGCCTTAACCGCAAGTTTACGTCCACAGTCCCCTATAGGCGTTCTAAAATGCAAGGAAACACTGGTAATACTCTCAAGAAGCTTCAATTCCAAAGGTCAAATGTACAGGACCAATCACATTCCCGTTCATATAGAACTGTTCACTACAATGAATAGCAATTTATAAAAATCATCAGCATTAATATACTCTATTGAAGCTCATTCGGAAGTAAGCCTCTTTCTTATTGGAATCTATTAACAATGACGGTCCCAATTGCGCGATGACTCCATGTAGATTGGTATCAAGGTCGCCATATTGTTTCAAATCAACATACAACTGTTACGACGATCGACCGCATCTTGGCGTCTATCAGCTAAACGGGTTTCAAGTCAAGTTATTGAACTCTGAAATTGTTCGTTCCAGTTATAATGGTCGAAAGTTTTGAATCTTATGCTAAACTGCTAGATACACTTTACCTATCTGGTTTGTTTCGGATTTCTTTTTTTTGTGGGGGTGGGAAATCATCCTATGACTTCTCCCGCTCTGGGTGGAGCGGAGACTTTTACTAACTAAAACCCACCCCTGTTCCTTCCCTGCCTGAGTGCCCAGTGGCGCGGTAACTCTGTTTCGAATTTATCCACGGCCCCTGGGCAGGCATTGGCTATGACGGCCCCCGTCATTTTATTGCTGACATCTCTTAGAGGCGCGCGTGGAACACTAAACGCCGTCGACTCTCGGGCCTGGTGCGCCGTCCGCAGGCCCGCGCCGGAGATCATCTCACGTTGTTTCGGATGTCTAGACCTACCTACTATAAATAAGAAGAATTTCCTTAATGACTTTATTTGTCGGATTAATAAAAGGTCATTAATCCAAGAGCTCGAATTGAACAACTGACAGAGACGCTGAAATCCACTAAATGTTTTGTTTGAAAAGTTAATTGAAAGTTATTTCTATCTACTGTTGAAATTCAGTTGTTGACACCCCCATTTGTAAGACACTACGCTTGATTTCATACTAATCTCTTGAGTAGTTACGAGGAACAATTGATTAAATCATCATTGCTTGAAACACGATGTCATCAACCTCCGACAAGGCTGTCGAAGTGTCGAAGTATGTTGGTGTCAGCTTGCTAACTTACTCAATACCAGTAGGTACAGTACCTTGCTAACTTACTGAATACCAGTAGGTACAGTACTTTAACGTAAATATGATGCCTTAGAGTCTATTGATAAACGTCCTAAGAGGATCATCGGACATGATAGGCTCGCTCGTCGAGTTGAAGCTCCAAAGTCTTGAGCATCGACGCCGAGCTGTTAGCCTGTCGGTTTTCTATCGGTTGCTTTTTGGGGAGTGTGCGACGGAATTGCATAATTTAATTCCGCCAAGCCCGTTGCATTATCGCACTACAAGATGTACGGCGATGCGCCACCGGTACATGATGGACATCCCACCCTCACGCACAAAACGTTTACGCTATGGTTATCGCCCTTCAGCTAGGTGGTGGAATTCGCTGCCTGATAGCTACAACCAGAGCATAAGTTACTTCTAGGCAAGCGTGCTCCATCTTCGACCACATCATCGCCTACTATCAGGTGAGATAGTGGTCAAACGCGTGCCTATAAAAAGTAAAAGAAAAAGATACCAGCTTTTACCAGCGGGTTCACTCTTGCCCCACAGGAATAGCGCATTTTTTCGGGATATAATACCTATGACACTCTGGAATAGAGTCGCTTTCTTTTGTCCTAGTCAGAGAATCTTTAAAATCAGGTTAGTAATACCCTTAACAAGCATAATACAATCTAAAGTTTAAATATGACCGAATACCGAAATCAGTCAATAGTTCAATAACGATTCCAAAAGCATCACCAGGATTCTGAATACCTAAAACGGATGCATCAAAATATTATCCATCAAATGAAATTTGAAGTTTTTACTTTATAACCACATAGTACCTAACCAAACAGTGTCGTAGGTATGGGTGCGCTATCGTACTTGATCCGATAGCGGGCAGATAATACCATACAATCGATATCAGTTGTTGTCAATACTATAGGGCTGAGGCTCAGCACTTGTTGGTACTTTTTTGTCTGGAAATAACACGTCTTAAGGCCCATATAGCCGCCAAGTGGCGCCCTCATTGAATAAAAAATCGTAGCAAAGCGTAGAAAATAAAGATTAAAGAATCCAATGTTGCGTTTGTTACTAAGAGGATAAGGTATTTTTACGTCGTTAAAACAGGACTCAAAATGTTTCGTATCCAAAATAGTAAGCAAAAGTGTCAATAACGGCAGTTTTTGGTACGAGGGCGCCACTAAAGCGGAGGTAGGCCCTTAATGATGAAGAACATTGTTGTATTCGTCATTAGTCCCTCTTGACCGTGTTTACCACATCAATCGCTCGATTTTAGCTCGATGACATTGATCGACGTCGATTGGTGGTGTTGGTAGCTTCGTCTTTGATTTGGTGAAGTAAAAACTGTCGACTGATATCTGGAATTGGTTTCCGTACTTAGTCTATGGTAGACCATTGTACCTGGGCCGCAGCGGCCTTGATTCCAACCAGCCCACCTCTCCACAGAAGCATTTTAGGCCTCTCAGTTTATTTAGGGTGTCTATGAGGAGGGGATTTGGTGATCCTAAGGTTCGTATTATATATCGGCGACGCCCATTCTACCACCGGTCGATCGAATAGTGTGGTAACGCCGTCAGCGTCCTTTTCTGTCCCCATCCCCCCCCCCTCCCCCCAATCTTCTGCTCTATCAAACATGCCTATTGTTTTTGTCAATTTATAGTGACATCTTGTGTTCTATGACATAAGCCCATCAATTCCAAAATTCGGTTTAAAGCCTTCAAAAAAAAAGGGGTCAACTGAGTTGTGGCAATGATTTTCCAAGTTTGATTCAACGCTGTATCGTTTTGTTTTTTATCAGAGTCCACCTAAATAAAAGAAATCGACCAAGCGGAAAATTTCCTACACCTGTGTCTGTTAACAAAGGAATGAAAATCTGTCACTGTCTAAACATCTTTTATGTACAAACATACACTCGTTGTTCTTTGCCAAGAATCATGCCTGTGTTCCATATAGGGGCCTCCGGAGCCGACTTATCTACCTAACGAGTTTAGTTAACTAATTGTTGTAAAAAATTAATTGCCCTTTAATTTTAGCTAGCTTTTGATAAGTTGTCCGAATACCTGGCCAGTTTGGACCAGTGATTAACAGTTGCGCCAAATAAGTCAAAATTGTAGTTTAGTCTGTTTTAATAAGTTTCATTGTTTTGGCCGTTGAATTTTGATTAGATAGGGCGATAATGAACCATTTTCAACTTGCGCATATGAAATTACTGTTGCATTTCTAACCGTATCTCAAGATGCTCCAGGGTAGCGGGATAGTTTGAAAGAGTCACCGCGGGCCGGGAACGCAAGGGCAACTGCAGGAACACGGGTGGATTTTAGTCAGTAAGAGTCTGACACTCCCTCCCGCTCCACCCAGAGCGGGAGATGTCATTTGATGACTTCCCATGCTCAAAAATAAGGCTTAAAAAAACTTTTTTTCCAAAAAAAACAACCGACTTCTAAAAAAGAATTATACACATTAAAAAACAAAAAACAAAAAAAAAACAAAAAAACAAACAAAAAAATAGAACCGACTTCCAAAAAAAGTGCAAAATAACTTTAATTTCGGAAGTCGGTGTTTCTAGTTTTTTTCTTCATTTTTTGACACCGACTTCCGAAATTAAAGTTATTTTGCACTTTTTTTGGAAGTCGGTTCTATTTTTTTGTAAAAAAGTTTTTTATTTTTCACTTTTTAGTTGTGGTTCCCCATTAAACTGTGTTAACAATTCATAGACATACGATAGCAGCAATCGCGGTTGATTTGCTGTCAATTTTTGAAGAGTTCCGTTGTCTGTCTCCGAAACTCATCATCAGAACTTTTTGAAATTTAAATGGGACCATTTCGGAATAAACCCCTTTCGAACAAAAAAAGAATTTTGCAAATCCGTCAATATATGACGGAGTTATGCCCGAACATACATAAAAAAAAAAAAAAAAAAAAGAATACAAACATCCGAATTGATAACCTCCTCCTTTTTCGAAGTCGGTTAAAAATTAAAAATAACTTTAATTTCGGAAGTCCGTGTCAAATAACGAAGAAATAAAATAAACACCGAAAATACACACACTTGGAAGTCGGTTGTTTTTTTTTGTAAACAAGTTTTTTATTTTTCACTTTTTAGTTGTTATACACCAGCACTAAAAACCCCAATAACATGGAACGTGGAATTTA
This sequence comes from Polia nebulosa, assembly GCA_951329385.1. Lineage (NCBI taxonomy): Eukaryota > Metazoa > Arthropoda > Insecta > Lepidoptera > Noctuidae > Polia > Polia nebulosa. Next base: position 26,948,520 of record OX589591.1, on the reverse strand, counting down.
AACATACTCGTATTTAGAGAAAACAAAAACATCATCTAGGTACACGTATTTTTTTTTTTTGTTCAGTTTCTCGAAAAGCGCTCAAGCCATTTCGATAAAATTTATATGGGACCACCTCGGGAGTATATTCTTTCGGATAAAAAAAGAATTTTGAAAATCGGTCCACAACTGACGGAAAAATCGGCGGACATACTACAGTCGAACATAGAACCTCCTCCTTTTTCGAAAGTCGGTTAAAAAAAGCTAGCGCATTTAAAGCCTGGTTTAATGACTCTTTATTTCGCAAAATGCTGTAGGTCATCTTGGAATCTCAACACAGCGTTCTGATAAACGTCCAATTGAAAATCACTACAGTCTGATACTAAATCAATCTATTACGTTAACATAAAGCGAGGCCAAAACTGTTAAATTTATTGGATTATTAATACTACCTACATACAATTGAACTATAATAAGCGTTTAAAACCACTCAATGGTTTCCATATCTCCACTATTTGCCAAAGTCCTTACCGCAGTGGTGTGCTTAGCCACTATCTGGATCGAGGTGCAATAAACGCCGCACCCTGGTCCGCCTGACCGTTAATTTTTATCAATAACTGATAATAAATATTTATCACCTTTCTAAGTAAAATGAATGTTCGGGCAATGAGCTGCGTTATTTTTTGTTTGAAGTGTTCATCGCGTAGCGTGTTGTTGTGTGATCGTACCGATTCTTAGTAAATTCCTTCTGCAATCAAGCTTTAGCAATGCAGTTAGTGATAACGTGACTGCTGACAGGACAGAATGGAAGAAAAAAACGTGTTGCGCCGACCCCAAGTAACATGAGATAAAGGCAGGAAGATGATGAATCAAGCTTTAGCAATAAAATAAAATAGTATAAAATATAAATTCTAAGTCTTCATCAAAACGACGAAATCAGTAAAAATAATCTGACCATATTCAATTTCAATAGCCTTTCTATACTGAAACTAAACTTGTGATAGTGGCTTTCTGGTGACTATGGTTTCCTTTTTTGTTGGTTTTTATTAGCTGTAAGTCCTCCATGTGCTAAAATAAATAAATAAAATGAATGTTACTATAGCTATAAATATATCTAGTAGTCCTATGTATGCCTCTTGGCAAAGTCCTCATCCAACGATGTCCATTGCTTCCCGTCCCTCTTCTCCAGCTGTGAGATGTAAGTTCGTCCTCCCATCTTTTGCGCCTCTATTTCTTTTGCCACTTCTACGGTACCATCTAATGAACGCCTGGTGTCGTCGTCGTCGTCGTCCCCCTCCCCCCCGCGTTGCAAAGGCAGTGGGTGCTTTGCAGAGGCTGCTGCCCAAATGATCCTTTATGGGGCACCTGTTTCACCTGTTGAAAACGTCATTCGAATCGCACAAGGATACCGAACGGTATCTTTTGAGGCGGCAACTCTCCTGCCGGATATGGACGCGAAAGTATATAAACGTATTCGTGCCATCCGCCAAAGTGGCGAAAGCTTGCCAGAAATCGCTATCGTAAGGCTGAGGCGGCAGGAACGGCGACACGTGCTCGAGTGGTGGCGCCAGCAGCCTCAATTTTCACGCAAGCGCGTTGTCGAAGCCGTCCTGCCGCACTTCGAAGTCTGGCTGAAAAGGCCACGGCAAATTGCCACCATTGTGGAGGCGACCTGGACTCTGCACAGCACACTTTCGAGGAGTGCCCTGCCTGGGCTGCCGAGCTGTTGATCCTGGTCGCCAGGGTCGGACGAAACCTGTCTCTGCCAGCAGTAGTGAGAGCTATTCTCGCGGAGACAAAAAATTGGAGGAATTCTATGAGACCGTGGACTTCAGAAGCAGGCCGCCGAGCGGGATCGTGAGAGGACCGATCCCACTCAGTGAAGAAAGCGTCGAGGAGGCAACCGCCTCGACACGCCGAAACCCCACCTGCATCACTTAATGCAAGCGGGACTTTGGAATCTCGGGCGCTCAGATTGGGGCTGTGATTGCCCATTGAAAGATTCCAGTGAATACGGCGGCACAGTGATCACGTGCTGCTGTGCACAGTGAGGATCAGGGGTGACCCCTTTTTCGGTTTCCTCAGGGATGTGCCCTAACAGGCGTTGCACAGAGGGTTCCTGGAGTGGTATTTTAAGAGGTGACGGGGCCCCATGTGCTGATGGTGATCACTGGGGTGGTTCTAGTGAGGTAAGAATCCTACACTCCCTGGTCTTTTCTCCAAAATAATATTCTGGGGGCTCCATAACATGTGACCCGCCGATCTCCATTTCATTTCAAACCAAATACTCTCCCGTTATTCCACCAACAGTATAATGAAAGTGCTATACATAACACAACGCTTGCAACGCCAAATAAAGTCACATGAAAACCCAGTCGCGTGAAAACATGCGCCCTCTTATCGGCAAAGTAACAAGACGCTGCAGAAGTTTCCTTGCAATCTCGGAAGGAGGAAATTCACTTAAAGAATTTCTTCGTCCCCGAAGTTCTGTACAACATCATGTCCAAGTTTGCTATCAGTTCCTACGCCAGTTTACTTAAACTTGAATGCTAACTGTTGTAGACTTGCATTCACTAAATATAATGCTGAAAAGTTTACGATAAGGGTTTCAACTTGTTCTGCAGCTAAGCAGTTCCTAGACCTCATTTGGTGTTGTCGCTTTGCTTTATTATCGTTTTCTTTTGTGCGCTAGATCTTGTTCTTTGGCAAAGTTTTCTTTTCGACATCGTTCATTTCTGTTTATTGTATGCTCTCTTTAGCCATTGCTTTTGTTTTCGTGTCATGTTTTATAACACTAATATGTACTCCAGTAGCTCTCTAATCTAACATATCTTCATCGCTTGTCCGCACTTAAACATTCTCGACATTCACTCTATTGGCTTTCATATCATTTGTAGCACAATCGTGTACACTCCATTCCGAAAATTGGCAGCTTAACATTGATGAGTCTGAATAAATGAGCTGCAAAATTGTGGTTTTAATTAATGGCTGAAATTCCGGTCGCCACGGATATTAATAAAGTGCAGCTGCCAAAAGCTAGTAGACAACCGCAAACGATTTGCGACCAGACGAAATTATTATTGACGGTACTGCCCGAATTCTGTCCTTTTTTATTTAGTTTGTTTATACCCTATATGCTATTCCAGACTCCATCTCTGTGCCATATTTCTTCCAGATTCGTTCAGCCACTCTGGCGTGATGGAGTAATAAACATCGATAAGTACATCCAAAATTTCACATTTATAATATTAACTAGGATATACATCTTCGCTTAAAGGATCTTCGGTGTTGTGTTGTCTATAATCAGGTTAATACCCTTGTAGTAACAGGGATTAGATCTATAATCTTATTGTTGACTAGACATCGTCGACTTCAATAAAGACGACAGTTATGGAGATAACGAACTCTTTACTCATTTATAAAATACTACATCATCATCATTTCAGCCGAAAGACGTCCACTGCTGGACATCGGCCTCCTCGCATTTCGCATTCGTCGGCTACCCGCGACCTTCACCAGGTCATCGGTCCACCTTGTCCAACACTGCGTTTGCGGTCGCCATCCAGGACTTTTCGGCCCCATCGACCATCTGTTCTGCGAGCAATGTGCCCTGCCCACTACCATATCAGTTTGGCGATTCAGAGCCAGTACACGATTGATTCATCCTTTCCTTGCCATGTTTCGCTATAATACATAAATAACTGAAGTTAATTTCAAGTTTGATATCAAGAAGTATTTGCGCGGTTTCGGCAGGAATTCGCAATATATATTTAATTGTAATTCAGGGATAGTAGACTTCAGTTATTAGTTTATTTAGGTTTATAATGAGAAATCTAGTCCATTCGATATTCGTGCTAAAATAAACAGCCTCATTTTAACACTTGCTCGGTCTAGTAGCAATAGCACGTTTTTTTTTTTTCGTTTCAAACGTACTTTTCTACTATACTGGTAGCAATTTAAATTTTTTGTCCATCATATGGATTGAAAGAGTTGATTTGTAGTGCTGATATTGACTCACTGTGGGAACTGGTTTGTCATGCCCTGTGGCTGTCTCAGCTTCGTAATACAAGATTATATAATCAACAGGTTATGTTATAGACTAGTACTTATATGGTTTTTCTATTGGTCCCATCCATACAACGCGTCTTCTTAGTAGAACACTTGATAGAGCAAAGATAAATAAAATCTGCCTAGCCTTTCCCAACTATCTTGGGGTCGGCTTCCAGTCTAACCGGATGCAGCTGAATACCATTATTTTACATGGAGCGACTGCCAATCTGATCTCCACAACCCAGTTACTGGGTAATACGATACCCCTTGGTAAGGCTGATTGTCAGACTTTCGGGCTTCTGATGACCCGTAACGACTGCAAAGATCCAGGATTGGCAGCCGGGACCAACAGCTTAACGTGCTTTCCGAGGCACGGATTTTGATAGAGCACAGATATTATTCGTTAAATAGAGTTGTTTCGATGTTTTACAAATCGTGACAATTCTCTTTTTAGCATTTTTTTCGTCTAATTTTTTAGCTCTTAGGTACCGGGGGTCTTTAAGTCAAGAGTGAATTAGGTTACTTCTAAGCAAGCGTGCTCCATCGTCGACCACATCATCGCTATTTTTCTTTCTTGCCATCAGGTGGGATAGTGGTCAAGCACGAGCCTATAAAAAATAAAATAAAAATTGTATCTACTGTCCCACTGCTGGGCAAAGGCCTTTCTCAATTCTTTCTATTGCTCCCTGTCCTGCGCCACTTCTTGCCAATTCCTAAGGAAGACATCCAAGTCGTCTATTGTATTTTTACAATAGCACTTTTTTTTTACCTATTTTTTCATGCCGTTCGATAGCGTCATCGAAAAAGGAATTTATAATATTGTCATTTGTCATAGGACTTCCCCTTACTTTGGAGCCTTTTGGTTTTCCTTGTGGTTTGAGTACCTATATTGTTAATATATCTTTTTGGATTACAGGCTATGTTTGTAGAGAGTATAATTATACTCGTATATAAAAATCTCACACATAAAGAGAGTACTAGACACTTTTTTCCAGTGTCACTTTTTTGTTTTTAACCGACTTCAAAAAGGAGGAGGTTCTCAATTCGTCGGAACCTTTTTTTTATGTGTTTCCCGATTACTCGAAGATGGCTGGACCCTGATAAACTAACGTCAATTAAATGTTTTTCCTTCTTTTTTAATAAGAACTATCTTCTGCCAGCGCGAGCGTCTTCACCCGCGTGTAAGTCAAAAATTATCCCAAAGGAACATACTGCCAGAATAAAACGTAGACATAATCTTCCTATATGGCAAGTTTCATCCTCCGGTCCTGCAGCACCAGGCCCGTGAGTCGACGGCGCGTAGTGTTCCACGCGCGACGAACAAGAGATGTTGTCAGCCACCACAGACGGGGCCCACCTTGGCCGGTGCCTGCATGCCTAGGGGTAGCGGATAAATTCTGAAAATGAGTCACCGCACCCCTGGGCACTCAGGCAGGGAAGGAACAGGGGTGGGTTTTAGTCAGTAAGAGTCTGACACGCCCTCCCGCTCCACCCAGAGCGGGAGAAGTCATTGGATGATTTCCCAACCCCCAAAAAAAAAAAGTGTCATCCTAATTCGTTAAGACGTGAAGAGGTAACAGACACACAGACAGAGTTACTTTCGCCTTTATAATATTAGTATGGATTTCGTTCACAGGAACTCCGAACATCGAATTACAGACCTTTGAAATCGTTTTCTTCTGTCTTTTTGCATATTAAGTCATAAACCCCGTTCAAAATTTAAACCTACGTCAGCTAGGCGGTATAATCATCACTTTGCATGCCAAAGAAACCGTTCCCATAAAGCTGGCGTCAGACTGCACACGCAGTAGACATACTACACGGTTAGTAACAGACCCGTCCTAAATGCCGCGCCTTTGCGATGGGAACAAGGGCGGTGTTACCCACTATGTTAATTTTATAACTAGCGACCTGTAGCAGACAAGATAAAACGCTCTGGTAATTTTTATGACTGGACTCTAACTAGAAAACTAGCGTATAAATAGGCACTGAAATTATCTAATAATAAGTTAATATGATGAATATTGATGAATGATGGTTACCCATCCACGGACTGAACTCGGTATACATCATCATCGTCAGCCGATTAATGTCCACACTGCTGCGGCACAGGCCTCCTCTCTGTGAGAGGGTGTGGGCCGGAATCCACCACACGGGTCCAATACGGGTTGGTAACTCGGCCATTCTGAAGACGAAATACTAGCAATTCTCATCATTATGATCAACTTTTATTATCGGACCAACCCTGAAATTGCGAAAAAAGAAAAATCAGCTGTTCAGTACATTTTGTGCGTTGCATTGAGTGCAACATAAAATGGGGCAGAAGATTTTATTTTGCGGTTTCAAGCTTGGTCCCATAATAAAATTTGTCCATAATTATGAGTATTGCTAGAGTATTAATTTATTGTCGTGTTGTCGTCTCTACAGTGTATAGAGCTGTTTGCTACTCATTTAGGTTAAGGTAAACATAGACATAAGTCATAGGTAAACCTTGCTTCATAAAATTATGAACCTATTTATCCAAATGGCGGGTTTTTTGCTTTTAATTTTCACAGACATCGCTAGCATACATAATGTATTATTGCATTTGGTCTTGCATATTTAACCGTGCAAAGTCGGTTCTTTCTTATTCTTGTAGTAGCGGGTTGGTATCGGCAAATCGTAGTCGCACAACACATCTTCAAATCATTTATGATTTCTTTTCACTAGACTTTGCCGGGGTTTCGCTCACTGAGCCTTTTTCACAGAAATCGTACATTTTTCTGAGGGGAGTGTTGGCCCAGTGATAACGGTCGCGACTCACAAGTTGTATGTCGTGGGTTAGAAGAATCCAGGCAAGTACTTTGTGTTAATTATATAACCATCACTGCTCTCAAAATGGTGAAAGAAAACAGTGAAGAAACCGGTATGTCTTGGAATCAAAAACTTCGAAGACATGTGACACGGCCCACACCCTCTCACAGAGATGAGGCCTGTGTCCCAGCAGTGGGGACATTAAAAGGCTGATTATGCTATGTGCATTTATATAGAAGAAAAGGAACCAATGGTACTCAGCGATAGTATAAAAAGCTTGGAAAGAAAGAAAGAAAGAAAGAAAGAAAGAAAAATTATTTATTGAAAGTAAAAGGATATACGTAATCGGAAAATTACTTCCCAAGATTACCTTTTACAAATATAAACTAAAAATTTTACCTCTTTCTTATATTAGTTTTGATTAAGGCGGCGATTCCCAAAAACGGTCAAAAAGGTGGTTTTTTAAAGCAGTATATCTCGTTAACTGTAAATAATATTGACAAATAAAAAATATGTGATATTTTCAAGTCCTACTTGCCTACAGTGATGGAACTCAAAACGTAATTTAACGTACTTTAATACATCAAAAAAATCTTTTAACATACCTCTTATTTATCTTTAAAAGCAGTTTTTTATCCCTTCATTAACTATTATAATCATTAATAATAAAAAATATACTTACCATAAAATTTCAAATGCTAGTTTAGCATTCAGTGATGGATTATTTTTTATAAATTTATTAGTAAATCCTAAGTAAATCGATAAAATACTTCATATTTTGCAATAAATTGCGAGCATTTGTCGTAGCGCATCTCTTTCTTTTCTATGCAGTCCGAGAGTGACCGCGCTTTAGTTGATGTCTTGGCCTTAATACCTCTCTCTAAGTACCTATATCCATCTGTCAACGTTTTTCTTTTCGAAAATGTCCGAATCCTAAGTTTCTCACAAACACTAACCTGCCGTTATTCTTCCCCAAATATTACTCCTTAAGTATTGTCTAAGGCACAAAAAGCTTTTGACTTAAACAAGCCGCTGTATTCAGGTCAGGCAGTGCTCACGCCCCCTTTCTTGGAAAACCCGAGGCACCTTCTACCTTAGGCGAAACCGAAATAACACAGGCTTCACAGGTAGACCCGTTTTGGTTAACTCCGCGATCAATATCGCTGTTCCTTTTATTTTACTCTGCTAATGCCTCCTCCTGGCTGAGGTTAATTTTAGTGTCTAATTTAAACCTTAATAGATCTTTCTTTTTAGGGTTCCGTACCAGAAGGGTCCAAACGGAGCCCTATTGCTGTCACTCACGTGTTCGTCTTTCTGTCCGTCGTCTGTCACACAGGTTTTACAGGCAAACGGTTGGAGCTAACCAGTCTTTAAATTTTCACAGTATAAGCATCTTGTTGACCCAAAGCCATACAAATAGTCAAATACATTTGATACGGAACCCTAAATGTGCTAAGTCGCACTTAGCCGGTTTTTTTTTTTGTTATCGGGAGGAAACCTTCAAAAGACGCCTGGACTACTGGAGGGTGTGGGATCTTTACCTCACTAATACCACCTCGATGATCACCATCAGCACAATGAAGGGGTCCCGTGACCTGTTTAATGACCACCCCAGAACCCCTCTGTACAACGCCTGATAGCATGCCTGGTTAGTCTTTAAGGAGTTTGTCCTAACCCTCGCTTGCATGGCACGGTCTTTCCTAGAGTCACTCGGTGGGTGGAGTCCCCTCTCTGAACGCCCACGACCCCGGAGTCCCACTGTCCTTATATGGTGCAGGCACGGTTACGGCGTCTTAGGTGGTGCGGCGGTGGGCCCGTCGCCTCCTTCTCCCGCTCGACTGCCTCCTTCTGGACCATCACGGTCTCACAGACCTTGCCTCTTCATCGAAGCTTGTAGATTTAGGCATTTTCTGCTCACTTCTATTATTTCGTCGATGTTTTCGTTCAAGTATTGGGAAAATCGCACGTTTATTTAGTCTTATATTGGTGCCGATTCTGTTGTGCACAAACTAAACTTAATTTAGGCTATTGCTATCTTTTTCTCTCTAATAAAACAAGAAAGAGACGGACGTAAATTAGAGCTGTCAAATTTAGTTGAACTAATATTTCCACACAAATTAAGGGTACACGTAAAAACATGTCGACTAAAAACACGGTAAAGCGCAGGACGTAATCTAGTTTGACATCTTTAGTTTAGTTCATAGCTATAGCCGTCCTTTTCTCGCACTGCATTTTAGTAAAAGATAGTGATTCTATAATTTTAGTTTAGTTATTGAACAAGAGAATCGCCACCATTTACTGTTTAACGGTCATTCAAATACCACTACACTGCAAAATACTGTTTTACTTCCAATGTATACATATTATGTCATTAATTCAATGTAGGTATGTGCATTCTTTTCTTAAGAAAATACCTTTCAAGATTGAAAACTTCATCAATAAGAAATGTTTTATCAATCTTTCATTCGAATCCTTAAGGCAACTCACAATTATTTTCATTCATTTTATCATTATCATCTTCTGTTAAATTCCTAACATATACAAATCTTCGTACCTTAGCCTGCTCCAGAAATCCTATTCTAATATGTTCAATTATGTTGAACTGACGAAACCACATTCCATGTGCCAGCACAGTTGTTAACCGATCGGCCACATCTTGCTTCTTTTGTATTGTCTGTATGTACTCTACTCACTACTCACTAAATACATGCGCATGAGTTGCCCAGCAAGATGGTTTGATAAAAAACTGTTCATTGAAAATACTGTTTAGTTTTGTAAGACGCAGCATTAACAAACAAGGACCTTGCCACAAATTGTATTGATTTTTTTTTTTTTTTTGTAAATACTACGATATATATATACACTACAGGATTCATGAACAGCCCTAAATAATTTGACATAAAACAGAGATGAAGTATGTTCACAATAAAGCATCGTTAGTTAAACAGCATTCAACAGAACGTCTGATGAAAATACTCTGTCAGCAACCGGCTGCCAAGCTGACTTCGGACGATGATCTGTTCACCTTTCGGAAAGCCACAAATAAATATTTAAAAATAATGCCACGTAAGCTATTGTGTACTTTCGTATCATTTTATAGCTATCTATAGACTCTTGATGCTGACCAGACGCCGAACACCATTTGATTATAGCTTTTGGTATTTTAATTTGATGATATAAAAAGTTTCGAGCGAGCCACATGCTCGGAGGATCGGCTCGGTTGAGTAACAGGCACACGTCATTATTACACATATTATTTTGTAAACTATCTCCGGCATGCGTCGTTTAATATCTTTATTAACTCTCATATCGTAAAGTACCAATTATGAAATCAAAAGTAAGACAGACTTTAGCCACAGACAACTCTAATAACTTTTTTTTTTGTTTAAGTACAGCTCGACCATAGAGATTATCAAATCATGGGTTTTAAAGTTTTAATAGACGTTGACAAAAATAAAATCGCAACATGATAGAGTTATTTTATAAAATAATATATTTTGATAAAGACTGAGAATCACGCAAAAACTATTGAGCGTATTTTTATGAAACCTTCACCATTTTAAAGATCATTTAATTATTTATACTTTAGTATAAAGAAATATATAAAACAAAAATATTTTTTCGGCAGTTCTAACGTCATATCCAAAATTAATGAATATTATGCGCAATAGTTTAAATGAAATGTAAATTGGCGGCACATCATCACATCACGAAGGAATGTTAGATTTTGGCGGCATATTTACGATATATTAAATTGTATTTTTGATGAGAAGATTAATTATTGTATAATACTGCACTTACTATGGTATTAAAACATTCGTGTTATAAACTTAGCCGGACACTCATGTTTTAATAACCTTTGTTACGTGACAATATCATAAACTACTATTATTCCATGTTTTATCTGCAAATGCTTTCACTTGCCCAGTACTACTTTATTGTGGATACTGTATCAAACAGTTTTCCATTTCATTTTTTACCGACTTCCTAAAGGAGGAGGTTATCAATTCGGAAGTTTGTTTTTTTTTTTTGTTCGTAAGGGCTTTTTTCGGAAATGGTCCCATTTAAATTTCATATAGATCTGATGATGAGTTTTAGAGACAGACAACGCAACTCTTCAAAAAATGACTAACTGCGATTGGTGCGATCGTATGTCTATGTAGTGTTAACACACTTTAATGGGAAACCACAACTAAAACATGAAAAAATAAAAACTTTTTTACAAAAAATAGAAAAACCGACTTCCAAAAAAAGTGCAAAATAAGACACAAAACCAGAAACACAGGCATTCCACTAAACATTCACGTGATCATAAAGCAACTCATCAAATTTGACTGTATGAATATGGTTGGTCCAACAATGCGCGATGCTCGTTACTTGGGGGCACACATCTTAACCTCCATTAAGCCGCGTCATTGCCTGAACTGCGCGCCTCCCACGGTTTCCTACTTGCTACAGACATCACCAATTCAGGCTAACTATTATAACGCACATTTGGAGATATATTCCTACGACCCATCCAATTCCCGAGGGTGGCATTTCCTATTTCGGACTGCCGCCGTCCTGTTTCTTGATTGGCTTCTCGCTTGTAAGATATTTCGCCAATTCAGTCTAGTGAGTAGTCATTTAAATGACTCTAATGTAGGTACGTATTCAACCTGGTTGTTTTTTTTTTTTGTAAAATGTTAATGCGTTTGGTCTGTTTGTTTTGCAAATGGATAAAAACTATGATGTAGATCGCATGCGATTTTGCACGGAATTGTTAACTATAGCTTTGGCTAATGCTGTTTCTACTCAGTTTAAGTATTCGTCAATTTTAGCGAGAATGTATCTCTATAAATAAAAGCCTTTCTTACTTTAAAAATAATAAGAACATTCACATAAACTGTTCAACACAAATCCCCAACGTGTAAATGTGTGTAGTCTAAGAGATTACACGTGACTGTATATTTGCATTGGGGAACGTTTCCGCGACACAGCCGCTGCACGATAAGCCAGGTTTTAGGTTCATTCACCGGCTCTAACCGACCGCCATCGACATCGTTCTATTTTAATCGCGATTTCTTATCATAACATATTTAAAAAGCAAATCTTCCATCTGATAAGTAATGTGCGAAATGAAGGCATTTGAAAATGATGCTATTTAAATAAAGTCATCGTGAGTTATCCATTCAAAAACTTGAAGACATCTCCCATTGATATGTTTTGCATTAAAGATACAATGTAAATTAGTAGAGACAACATCTTGTGCAAATACCAACGACGTCACTTTGCAATCCATTACTATGTAAATTGTACCGACCAAATCTTTTTCGGATTCAAAGGAGGATTGACGAATTTAAAGGAGCAAGTGCTAAAATATTCGCAAACTTAACGCTAAAATGAAAGAAAGAACTAATGCAAAGCTGTCAAATATGACAGTCTACTTTAACAGGCCCAATGGCACATTGTTTAGTGTTGTAGTATTCGGTAGCATTATTTGCAACGGTCTGCATTCTTTAAATTTTTGCTTTAATCGCGAGGTCCGAGGTTCTGCCTTGCGGAATGCCGATGCCGTACATGCGACCGTACCTTTTGAACTGGTCGGATACCTTAGTTGTTATCGGCTTTACAGAATTGTTTAAAGAAAGTAAGAGTAAAAAGGTTAGATTCCATACAATGTTAAGCAAGCTAGCTGAGAAGATAGAAAAATTGGTGTATAATGCCTAAACTTGGACAATCTTCGTACTTACATCCAAAATAACGTAGAAATAAGCATAATAGCTGTAATAAAAGGCACTCTTGAGCCTTATTCAGCGCGTTGCACGGAGCATTAAGTAAGCGATGACAATTACTGTGAGATGATCCCACAATGCCGAGGTTTTCGCATTGTGTTCTTGTATTAATGAGACGAGCGTTTCTCGTATTGCGTCTCTCCATTTTCTCTTGTTTTCATCTTTTTATAGCGAACGTACAAAATCAAATTGATCGTTTTTCAGATGAATGAATTTAACAGATTCGCTCCGAATATTAACTATGATAATTGTGTTGACTTAAAGGTTTCCCACCTTAGTCACAGCTGGTTTGTTTACAGTGAATTCCGTAAACGTTGCAAAAAAGTGAATAATCTTTTTTAAATTTCTGTTGCTTTGTATTATAGTTCAGTTTTCCGTCTGTGTTGTTACTTCATATGAATGGTATGGTCATTATAGTAACGCGACTGTTCAATATATAGACACGTTCCAGACATTTGACTATGCGTTTGAACTATTTTATCATTTGTCTAAGATTGACTAAACTATTCCTTCTAAAAAATATAAAGTAATTAAGAAATATGCGCGTTATGTCGTGATAGTAAGCAAAGCAGTAATGCTCGCGAAGAGGGAGGCGGCATACGTTAGCGAGACTCAACAACAGCCGAGTCGCCCTAGCGCCCTCAGCCGCAGCCGCCGCAGGAGAAGCCAGGGGCCGCGAGACGATCTCCCACCGTAGACCCGGGCCTGCGGACGGCGAGTAAAGGGTAACTCGCCGTCCGATCAGCACCAGGCCCGAGAGTCGACGGCGCGTAGTGTTCCACGCGCGCCTCAAAGAGTTGTCAGCAAAAGGACGGGGCCTGCCACGGCCGATGCCTGCCCGGGGGTGGAGGATAAATTCGAAAGAGTTACCTCGCCCCTGGGCACTCAAGGCAGGGAGGAACAGGGGTGGGTTTTAGTCAGTAAGAGTCTGACACGCCCTTCCGCTCCACCCTAGAGCGGAAGAAGTCATAGGATGATTTCCCAACCCCCAAAAAAAAAAATGCCGTGATAGTTAATGAATTTAAGTAATTGGTAATTAAACAAGAATGTGGGTGCGTTGTTACAAATGTTAGGAATACACAAATGTTTGTACACGCACATTTATTACTGTGCGTGTGGCCATTATTACATTCCATTTAAATTCAGCCTTCTATACGAAAGTACAAAATACGACACTAATGCCTACCATAGATTTTAATATTGTAACATGTATACCTTTACAATGAAAAAAAAAATGCCAATATCAAATTTAATATACTTTTCAATCACATAGTCATCATTCTTCCAAAAAAATCACCCGTTACCTTTCCATTAATATGTAGCAAAAACGTCTATATTGTGCTTTTTCTTTTGTATGGTTATCAAAAGATAGGTTAAAATGTACTAGCTAGCCTTTGTGACCGGACGATCACCTCAGCGAAGGTCGGGCTTTATTTATAGCTAACAATGACATGCTCATCCTTAAACCTGTACGAGTACGCACGAATTTCACTTGGATTTGTTACAACTTGTATAGTATCGGTATATGGTATTTAATAATTCTTCTGTACTTGATTGCTTCGATCACTTCAATTTATTCTTCTACATTGTTTCGAATTTTTAATCAATAGTAAAAGTAGAAGAAGTTTAAGAAGAATTTAACTCAGTCAGACACAAGTGTTACAATTTTATCATAGAAGTAGAAGTAATAGCAAAAACTGCTTCAATACAAATCACCTTCATTTATCTACGTAGTCAAAGCGAAGCACCAATTTAAAAAAAAGAATTTAACACCCAAAAAATCAATAAAAGTGGCCATAACAAATTGAATCGTGGAAAGATACTTGTTGTACCTTGCATAAATTGCACAATCGTCTGCAAGGAAGCCTTAACAGTTGACTGGATATCAGAACTCACCTGCAAGGGGCTTTGGAAGCCTTACGCTGGGTTCGACGCTCTCCGTATCGATCCTCTTGCTAATTAAACTTTGTATGACCCCACCTTACAGCAATTGCAAACTAGGGTAGAGCTGGCCACCCTAAATGACTTATGACTAAAATTAAAAAATAAAGCTGTTGGCGCGAAAGGATGTTTGAATTTCGAAGGAGTACCTAAAGGAAGTGTAATGTGTCTATTACTGGTTGGTTGATTTTGTTGGTGGCCTGCCTTTTATATTGCTCTTATTCATCGTAATTTGGTAGCAGTTTATACAGAGATAAATATTTTATGACATACTCACAGTGAATTCATGTATCTCCTGACTAGCAGTTCAATAGAAATGAAAACAATATAGCATCACGTTCAACTAGTAAATCGAGTTCAGGAAACGGGCCGTCCTATTGCAATTTGCTTGCAGACGGCCAGTCTAGTTTTTGCGCAGACAATACACTACTGGAGGACAGTAAAAGCTCACATAGATAGTGTCTGGAAAGCTAGACTATCAACTTAAGTAGGTACATCTTGCTGGGTTTAGTATGCACTATTGTCTGGAAGCGAGCATTTTATTTTACGCTTCACGTGAATAATCTTGTAGTGGATGTTTTGTCTAGCAAACAAAAGTAGATTTTGAAGGTAACTAAGCGTTTTGTATTCGAGAGAAGAGAAAATGTATGCTCATTTTTGAGTTTTGTAAGATTTTTCAGTGTCGTTTTTGAACTTGTGTCTTTTTGCCTTGTGGCTTTGTGCACCCTTTAGCAAAATTTTCCTTTCGCTTTTTGCGTCAAAAACTTTATGTCAAAGAACATGACAGTTTTTTCTAGTCGTGATGGTTTTTGTAGTCCTCGTAAACTCTTAAAGCAGACACGTTGTTTCTTAATGATTTCATAACTATTACGAATAATTAAGTTCGCGTGTAAACATTACTGCTAAGATTGCATATCTAATTTTATACGTGCCTTGCTGCCTAGCGGTTCTCTACCACCATCGGTTAGCGTGCATTTGTTTATGTGTAGAGATTAATAGTTTTATGGCATGCAGTTGAGAATAAGGAATGTGTTCAGTTTTTTGCAGCTGACGGTGTTACATATTAATTTTAATTACAGCTTCAAGTTCTATTTTAAAAGAAATATCTTATCTTGCTTGAAGTGTAAAAACTCTTGATGTGAAATGATCACAATTATTTAGCATGCTTAGTCGATGATTTAGAAAACCTTTATTCATCAACTTTTACACTGACGAGGCAACACAAAACGTTACAACTTCCGCGTAGTAAATCTGTGATTTTATTTCTTTCCCTGGTAATAAAAATACCCAAATAAATTGCACTTAACTGCATTTACACTCCCACAATATAAACAGACCACAAACACTGCCCATACATTTAGAACACTCTCTTTCAATCCTTCGGATTCTTCGTACGTTTGTACGATTAGGTCAAATTCCTTTCATTTACGATTGTTTTACGGTTCTGCTATTAGCTAATACGAGAATACACCTCCTTCGCCATTAAAGTTTTATTTGTGACGTAACATGGCATAATGAATGATGTTTCGTGCGTCTTTTTACTACGCCATTATTGTCTTCGTTCCTGTATCGATTCCTTATTGGAGGATCGCGTGTTACCCTTACTATGTTATTGTTTGTTTACAAAGCTTTATATCATTTAGGACTTGCGTTTGGTTGGTTAGTTTTTACTTTTTAGTGTTTTGTTGCTTTTGTGTTTGGGGTTCATTTTGGTACTTTCGACACCTGTCCTTCCTTAGCCTATCTGTTTAAGACACAAATTGTTAACCCGGTAAATCTTAAGCTTATTCAAATTGATTTCTATCCTATTATAAGAATTAGCATTGCCATTCAACGTGGCAATGCTGCCAGTCTTCTGGGCACGTTTCCAGATGACAGCGATGTGGAGGAGTACTTCGACGCTTGAACGTATTTTGTTTTTGTATATATGTACATAGTTAGGTAAAGGTTTTTTTGTTTGTTTTAGTGTAGACATTTAGTTAAGTATGTTATAAATATGTAAATCTAGTTTGCAATAGATAAATTAAAAATATTGTTATCACACATTACAACTTGTAGACTGTATTCAATTTCCCATACACTAAAGTCTATTAAAGGTAGTTAATATGCAATTTATTATTACATAAACTTGTAACTACGGAATCCTTGACGAAACATTATCGTTTACAACATCCATGACTCATTTAGCTAGAACAAGTGATACGGCTCATAGCAGTGCATATGTACCTACTTCTAAAATTATTGATTGCTTCGATGTACTCTTATCTTCGTTGATAACGTTATCGGCTATAGTATCATCGATTACGCGCCCTTCTTGAAGGAGACCGAGGTTGTCTGGATATTGGATACGGCTAGTTAATATTTTACTACTGGAATGTTCATCATTGTCATCAGTTCTCTTCTCTGTTATTTATTTATATATACTTAATTGTACACTCAGATAAAAAATATATATAAAGAAAACCTTTAACTAAAAATCATACATAGGATAGGGATAAGACTGGACATGAAATTGTGTTCCAAACATTAAGTTTCAAAATTATTTTACAGAAACATAGAAGTGCATGCCATGTAGTTATACCTTTTTCAACGACAATTGGCTTTCTTCCTTTTTAACCGACTTTCGAAAAAGGAGGAGGTTCTATGTTCGACTGTATGTATGTTTTTTTTTTATGTTTTTCCGCCGATTTCTCCGTCAGTTGTGGACCGATTTTCAAAATTCTTCTTTTATCCGAAAGAATATACTTCCGAGGTACGTGTACTTAGATGACGTTTTGGTTTGGAGTATGTTTAAATTCCACGTTCCATGTTATTGGGGTTCTTAGTGCTGGTGTATAACAACTAAAAAGTAAAAAATAAAAATCCTTTTTTCAAAAAAAAAACAACCGACTTCCAAAAAAGAAATACACTAAAAATTCAAAAATAACTTTAATTTCGGAAGTCGGTATCAAATAACGAAGAAATAAAATACAAACACCGACTAAATTAAAGTAATTATTTTAATTTTTAGTGTATTTTCTTTTTTGGAAGTCGGTTGTTTTTTTATTTTTAAAATGTTTTTTATTTTTCACTTTTTAGTTGTTATACGAAGAGAATGTTTGGCTGAAAAAAAGTTTTTTTTTCAGCCAAACATTCTTAGTTAAACAAACTTCTTAGAAACAGCAGCACTCTCATTGCTATGATGATTAAAATTCATAAAAACATTAACAAGTCCATAATAAATGTTAAATATTTATTATTTAAAGGATTGAAGAGATTACCAGCTCTTGCACGCGTAGAATTACCCTCAAGAGACACTCTGAAATCAGTATTAAAATGTTCCACATTTTCATTCTACCAAGAGAGGGAGAACGCTTCGAAAAACTTTTCTAGCTAGCTAAGAAAATGTAAGTAGCTGAAAGTATTCTTGGGAATTCTTTGTATATCTTCACAGTACACTCACAACATTTATCGTAATTCTCAATAAATTCTCACCCCTTGAAGACATTGCACCCTCGAGCAAGCAGTCTAATAAATCAAAGTTTGTCTAGCGTAAACTGTGTACGTGCAAACCGGTTTGCTCTACGTTTCCAATCTTGTACGCTGTATATCTAGAGATGGTTTTGACAGCACATTACACTGCGCGTACAAATAAATATTACTCTGTATCAATATTTGACTTGTTAACGAAATAGGTGTTGAACAGAAAATTGTTTGAGATACAGCGGTCAAAAATGGAACGATTGGACGATTGTTGTTCTTCGAATTTTTTGCTTCACACCTTCATGTATTTTGGGTGTCTCCTTTCTACCTTGTGACGTAACAGAGACTTGCAATGTACTGATGTTGTCGTTCACAAGTTCTTAAAACTTCATCTACCTTCGCAGACATCTTGTTGGCTTAGCGTGGCAAGAGTGTGTTTCCCTCCCTTGAAAACTTTAACTTGAACGACTTCTTCGTTTTTTACTTTATTTCTGTTCGCTAAATTGTTTTTTAGGGTCCGTACCTAAAGGGACCCTATTACAAAGACTCTGCTGTCCGTCTATCTGTCACCAGGCTGTATCTCTTGAACCGTGATAGATAGTTGAAATTTTCACAGATAATGTATTTCTGTTGCCTGTTGACAAATACTAAAAAATAGAATAAAATCATATTTAAGTGGGGCTCCCATACAACAGACATGATTTTTTTTTGCCGTTTTTATAGGTAATTGTACGGAACCCTTCGTGCGCGAGTCCGACTCGCACTTGGCCGGTTCTTTACTTTATTTCTGTTCGCTTTATTTTGCTTAAGATGTCTTATTACTTTGTAATTTAGGCCTCGAATGTAACTTCGTGCAACTGAAGTTTCAAGACCCTAAACGAGAAATCGATCTCAAATAAAGTTGGAACAGGCTCGCAGAACTCACTCTTGAGAATTTTCTTGTCTTTTATTGATTGAATCATTCGATTGTGCAATTTTGTCGAAGAACTTGATTACGTTTTGTTTTTGCTAATCGTTTATTTATTTAACACTTCATGCACAGAAGTACAGAGGCGGACTTAATGCCCCAGGCATTTTCTACCAGTCAACCTTTGGGTGGTGCAGAGATAACTATTGGTAGGTGCAATATAAAAAAAACATTGCGATGAATATTTATTGAAATACAAAGATAAATTATATATACTCACTTAGACTATGAAAGGTTATAGACAGTGTCAAAATTCAGCAATCTGAAGTACCAGATTGAGAAGCCGATACGTCATCGTTACGTTCGTCCAGGTCCCTCACACATTTTAACGATCCTGCTTCATTTAATGTCCAATGACGTTCCGTCTATAACCTTTCATAGTCTAAGTATACTCATATGAATAAACTCAATACACAAATATACATAAACAATAGGTACAAACAGATAATTGGAGAAAGCATTAGCTTTGTGATGATACTACTGCCAACTTCTTACTCGTACCAATGTGCTCACGAACTTTAAACTTCCTTCAAGTTTACCGGTTAAATAAGTTAACCGGTTGGTTGCCATCCTGATTTCCTGGGGTTGGGGGGCATTCCACAGAGAAATAGACTGAACGAAGAAAGAATAGTGAATGAAGTCGGTACGATGAGCAGGACATTGGAGAAGATGATTATACGATGGCCATAGATTTTTTCTGTTTCCTTTCTTATGCGACACTTTACAGATCTTAGAATCTTGCTTGTTGCAACTCAACGGACAAAGGATTAGGTATCGTAAGAGTGTTGTCTCCTACCTCATCGGTGTATGTCGAGTCGAGACACAATCATTCAACTCTCACTATCCATATTGAAATCCAATTAATTTCAGAGTGCCTTGACAGCTTATATTTACGTTTAGTCGTCTGCTCCTGACGAAGGTCGGCCCAGGTATGTTATCGTAACTCATAGCTCCTGACAACAACCCGTGCCGGTATCAGCATGAATATTTATGGACCGTTGCCATGCACCGTGTTTTGTTTGCGAAACGTGCGTGCTATGCTGTCCGCCGCCGGTTTACTCCCATCTCTTTCCCTATGATGTGTTTATTTTACCTACAAAAAATGCCCAGTTCTTCCCCCTGCCACAACACTCAAAAAATTTAAGTTTCTGTTTTTAAAATTAGTCTCAGTGATATTTGTTTGAGCCGCCTATTTAGAATATTAACTAATTTATATAATAACAAAAGATAGAGCGAGAGGGTAATATTTGCTATTACAAACGACCCTGGGCACTCAGGGCAGGGAAGGAACAGAGGTGGGTTTTAGTCAGTAAGAGTCTGACACGCCCTCCCGCTCCACCCTGAGCGGGCGATGTCATAGGATGATTTCCCACCCCAAAAAAAAGGTACATTAATGGAAGGCTTGATTTTGGCATTTTTGAAGTCCTTTCATTTCTTTGCATTGATAGCTAGCTGTCTGTAAACGGGTATGTCAGAAACGATAGAATTTTGGACAGTGTGAGCGATTTTCGATGAAAGGTGTCGCTTCACCAACTAATATTCTCAGAATTTAACTTAATATTCCTTAATATAGCCATATTGGCTCCAGTTTATAATATGTCCAATATTCTCATTGACAACCGCGCCTGCCGTTCCGCTAGGCGGTATCGAGATCACACGGCGTGCTCCATTTCCTACTCATTGCATAATTCAATCGCATTGCATACGAGAATCGATTTTCACTTTCGCGTGCATTCGATTCCATAGAAATGTTTATTTTAAATGCTTACCCAAGATCGAAACTGACAGTAGGTAACTGTTTTTACTTTGTTACGGTCAGTTGAGTACATGTGTTGTTTTATTTCTGTGAATGCGGTGTTTTGTTAGCCAGCTGATTTATAATAATTCACATCCTCACTATATTATTATAATTATGTATTTACTTCATGCTAAATATACATATACACTTAATAATAATAAATAGGAAAATTGTTTGTTTGTTGGAAGTAGGTAATCCCTGGAAGTAGGTACTGATCCGAATACATATACAAAAACTCGACACTCGCTTTGTGTCGAGTTTTTAATACTACTATTTTTTGGTAATACTATTGATTAAGAGTGCCATAGCCCATTTCGAAACAGAAAGCATACTGTATAACCCGCAAAAAAACATGATTCCTGTCTTAGTCTATGAAAGGTTATAGACGGAGTGTCAAAATCCAGCAATCTGAAGTACCAGAATGAGAAGCCAGGTTGTATCTGTACACGCGAAATAAGCTCACACAGACAAAATGAGAAGCCGATACGTCATCGTTACGTTTGTCAAGGTCACTCACACATTTTAACGATCCTGTTTCATTTAATGTCCAGTGACGTTCCGTCTATAACCTTGAAAGGTTAGGAATCTTAGGCTGTGAATAGTCTAAGATTGCTGTGGGATAGCCCAAGCGAGGGGCTTCCCTCGCTTGGGCTATAATACATAAAATGCTATAATACATAATATACCCGACCATTTAGACCTTCACGTTTTCCCGTCATTATGATCATTTCCCTCTACATCGAATAGGTTTCCCATTCGTTGACCCTTTGAGTAGGATGAGACGCAACATCTGTCATCTCAAGAATTAATTAAACATACAATACAGTACCGTTAGTGTTCATTAGCTTATTAAACCGTCAAGTCTTTATTTAGAGATACAAGTACCAACTTATATACAGCTGCCTTTAGCTAAGCCATTGGAATAACAGCCTTGAGGTCTGATGAATAAGGATTACGGTAACGGAATATAGGGTTGGTGAATGTTGGAAAAGAGGTTGTGATCGGATGTAGGTTCAAATGGTAAAAGCAACGGGACTCCGCCTACTTGGTGCACGAACTCACGAAGTTCCACCGTATTGAGATCGTTGCATTGTTGCTCGCCTTATACGGCTGTGTCACCTTTGATGTTTAAGTATAGGTTCGTTCAAGTTATTTATTGGAGAAACGCTATACCTCCTTTAGTCAATGACAAATACAAAGGTTAATGATAGATTTAAACGCTTAACTTTGTTTGCATAATACTGCGACGTCAGTTCAATCTTCAAAGCAGCAAAAATAATGCCTTATTCATACAGACGTAAATCCACTCAAAAACTTCAATCCGAAACATGTTTTTTTTTTTCCACCCGACGCAAGCAAAGGAAACAGCAGTGAGCTGTGCACTCGTTCAGAATGTCAATAGGTGTCTGACTCATGTATGCCACAATCACCTGCACGTTCCTCTATGATTGCAGCCATTATTTATGGCTGTTACACCACAAACAATTCATTGACGCTTTTGTTTTGACGGAAGAGTCAATCATTCGTATCTAACCGGAGATGTATTGAGAAGATTTTGATTCACTCATCATTTTTAGAATGTACGAGTATTGTTTGTTGTTTATTAGAAGTGTTGACGTTGATTCACTTTGTTATACATTGATAATGCTGGGCAGGTTATCTTATCCGGTATCTGATTCATATTTCCAAGCATAATCCGAATTGTATATATAGGATCCAGGAAATATAAGATTAGCTACAGTTTTCCGAGAAAATGATTAAAATGACTCTTTGCAGAATTTAGTTAGTACATATCTGCAAATGCCTATCCTTAGCTTAGAATGAATGCGCAAGCCTATCGATTTCTGTTGAATTACCAAGCCAATATCAATGACAATCGTATTCTTTCTAAGAAAATGAGAAATTCTATCCGTGAATGTGTGTTTAATATTAAAATTTTACCTACTTTGTTTTCTCTTACTCGATAACATTCCGTTAGTATTAAGTTTTGAGTAATTGAATGCAAAGTCAATATGATTATGTTTAAAATATTCATAAAAAAAATGTTAGGTACAGTATAAAATTGGCATCAACACCTAAGTAGGGAAAACTAAGTTCTGTTATTGTTATTTTTAATTTAATGTGTAGTTACAAACAGAACCTCTAATGCGTCACCGTCACATTTATCAATGAATACCATTTACCTCATAAACCATAAATCACACTCAATAGTTTTTACATACACAAACTTCCGTTTCATTAAAAACTAAACATCTCACACTCATCCATCACTCGTGTTTGTGTATGAAGTTGTGTAACTTTTTCTGGTGTACCTACAATATAGTTTATTCTATTGTATCACTCTTTTGCCCTTATCCCAATTTATTTGTTGCCAGCGCAACATGTCTTCTATTCCACGCTTCTCGTCTTCATCTCAGTAGTCACCATCTTTCATCCATTGCTTTTTTAGGGTTCCTTACCCGAAGGGTCTAAACGGAGCCCTATTGCTGTCACTCACGTATCCGTGTGTCTGTCACAAAATATTTTCCGAAGAATTTTTTAACTTCCCATTGACATAAAAACTTGAAATTTGGTGATAATGTTTATTATTACGTAAATTTTAACAACAAATACCAAAATATTGATTTTCCTCATAGGGTACGGAACCCTAAATGTGCTAAGTCCGACTCGTACTTGGCCGGTTTTTTATTCTTAACCACCTTTTTTCTTTCGGGGCATGTACCCGTCACACTATACCCAACCACTGCACTTCTAAATGCCAGAATCAACAGTGACCACCAGAAAAACGCTTAACGAATAAACTGTCTTGGGTCCCAAACGATATTAATCAGAAAATAACAGCGGAGGAGTAAGAAGCAGGTGACAGTTTAAAGCTAGGCTAATAGGTACTTACAAAGGGACATACAACTGGGTTAGGCTCAGTTGCCAAGGATACCACGGATTCTTCCTCTTCTTTGCCCTCGCCTCTTCCCATTACGCGGGGTCGGCTTTCTTAGCGCCGATTTCACCAATTCTAAACGCCCGCAGTTTTCGACGTTTAAGCTCGCTTAAACGCGTTTAGCCGCTGTCATAAAGCTGAAGAGTTTGTTTGTTTGTTTGGTTGAACGCGCTAATCTCAGGAACTACTGGATCGAATTGAAAAAATATTTTTGTATTGAATAATCCATTTATCGAGGAAGGCTATATATAGGCTATATAACATCACGCTGCGACAAACAGGAGCGAAGCATCAATGAAAAATGTGATAAAAACGGGAAAAAAAAAACCTTTTGAGAGCTTCAGTTGCGTACGCTGCGTAAACGGTTAAAGTTACGCAAAAATGATGTATGACGGAATTTTTCTTCTTTTAGAGTACTAAAAAAAGTCCGCGATAGCATATTTTAAGGTTAACTCAGTATAATCTTTTTTATGGTTTTTATTTTTTACGCTAAGCTTAGTTCAAAAAAACTTAGTTTATAGAGCGAATGGTGAAATGGGCTTAATCTTTCGGCGCTATTCACTTCGCTGGTAAGCACCGTCATCTGTAAAGCCAACTAAGACTATATATCTTATAATAATTTATCCATGAATGACATTGTCCGAAGCGCCGGCGCAAGCGCAACTGAATGGACCAATCACCGACTGCAGTTCTCCGAGTATAGTCACCGATAGGAAATACTTCTTCCATATAAGGCTCGTCGCCTATTACTCGTATAACTTAAGCTAATTGAACGTTTATTTATTCATTATACTTTCATGCTTGATCGCCTTTAATCGTTATTTATTGGTTGTAAATGGAATTAGAGGGTAAACCTTTTAAAACCTCAAAAGTCTGTTTTCTATTTTCTTGTCAATCTTCACTACTGAATAGGAATTCGAAATTCTATTCAATGTTTCTTTATATGGATTGAAAACTTTCCCACTGAAGGTTATCTTTGTCTGACATTATCCCATCATTTGATGAGCTCGGAGGAGATCGGCTCTCCTCGTCATTCTTTGCCAGACGTGTCTGTGCTGGGTTGTCGAGACATCTGCAGCTTTCAGGTCGTTGTTTACGATGGAAACCTGGGTGGTTTCCACTAAACGCCAATTTATCTTATCTTATATTTTATAATTTCGTTTAATCTCGTAAATGTTTATTAACATTAGCGATCGATGTTCAAGAAATACAAGTTTAAACACGTCTCCTTCAAAAAATCAATACTCAATAATTGGCAAGCGTAGACAAGTTGTAAAACCCGCCATAGCGTGCAGTTATCACGTACAATCGATTACTCACTGCGCCCGCGCCGATGGCAACAATAGCGACGCCTGCGCACAGTGGGTGCGGAAGTGGCGCAGGAAGCCGGCCAGTGACTGGTGACACCGAGACGTAACCTGTGTTACGTAGGGTGACGTCATACTCATTCATTGAGTGTTCACTGATTTCGGCAATGAGGCGATTGGGAAAACTGCATTCCAGCTCGTGTTTAAACGAAGAAGAGATATATAAATGAAATAATTATTCATCGCGAATATTATAGGTACAACAGCAAACAAATAGACAAACTTTTAACGAGTTTTTAAAAGCCATTATCTCTATATAATTTTTTAGATGGTCGTCTGGAATGCGTTGAAATTAGTAATTAGGCTTCGAATTCAGAATGCATTCTTCAAAACTTGCAATCTAATTAAAAACTTTCTAGTTAATCGACACATTCGATTCTGATTCATTGTCACTACAGAACTAATAGCAAGTTTGTTGAACTCACATTCACATTGATAGATATTATACACCATGGCAGCGAAGCGAAAAATTACATACCGACAATACGCAAAGCTTCCATGTACTGTCCTATTTATATGTACCTATTACAACATCGCCCACACGCCAGACAGTCCCTACAATATAACCCCAAGTTTATTTCTCAAGTGGTTTCTATATAAAAATCACATCTCTTGAACGTTTAACATACAGTCCGTTTTGTTTATTGGCACTCTGACAGACCGCTTTAATAATACCACGGACAGGAAAAGCTTATTAAAAAGTAATTTAATAGCTGAGCTAAGCACTTACACACGTGTGTTTATGGAGTTTGTTTGACAGGTATATTGGCACCTGTCTCTCAAAACGGTTCTTCGTTACCATCACCGTTATTAGAAATCAGCTTGTGCTAAGCATGGTTTGTCTAGACATCATTATAAATCTGTCGCAACTTTTTCTCCCCCATTTATCACTTACAGTTATTATGGATTGTACTTCTTCATTATCTTGTGTTCCTATCTAATCAATATCTACTTTGGATCTACCAAATCTATCAGACACTCCACGACCTCATCCCACCACGGTAACTTGCTGTGCATCTAGAAGGTAGAAGGGGCCGCCCTTCTACCTTCTAGATGCACAGCAAGTTACCGTCCCTATCTAGTTGCTATTCCACCTATTAGCACTAAGCGTTTCCAAACGTCTTTCATAATGCGCACAGCAATAGAGTGGAACTCTCTAGCTGCGTCTGTATTTCCGAACGCATATACAACCCTAATCTCTTCAAAGCTAGAGTGAACAGGCTTCTTCTGGGTAAGCTCGCTCCATCATCGACTCTGTCTCTGTCACCTCTGACCTAGACTAGAGTAAAGAGCAAACAAAAAAACAGTAAATAGTTACGATTTCATATCTATCAATACTGTTGATAGTTAAGAATTGGCCGTCTAGTTGACCTCTTAAATATTTTTGGCCTGTTTAAATCAATCACTCTTCCTTGATTGCTGTCATTACGTCTGCTATTAAGAGCACAGACTTTTGAAGTGGTTGTAAACTTGCGAAATGATTTCTGAGAAGTGCTTGTTAATAACAAGCAATTTTGGAGATTCCTCAGCCAAATTGTATCTAACTCTTCGATAGATGGCAGCCATCAATATCTTCCTTCCCTCCCATGTTACTTGGGGTCGGTGCAACACGTTTTCTTATCCCAGTCTCCCTTCCTCCCTCATTCACTCCCTTTTCTTTCATATCTCACTGATTTGACGAATGGCCTGACGGGGCCCATCATGACCGATGCCTGCATGCCAAGGGGTCACGGATAAACTCGTAACAGAGTTACCGCGCCCTTGGCACTCAGGCAAGGAAGGAACAGGGGTGGGTTTTAGTCAGTAAGAGTCTGACACGCCCTCCCGCTCCACCCAGAGCGGGAGAAGTCATAGGAAGATTCCCCAACCCCCCAAAAAAAAAAAGAGGATGTGCATACTGGGTCGCGGAAGAGTGTTTGAAGCAGTTACCGCGGCCCTGCAACGCAAGGACAACAGGAACGGGTGGGTTTTAGTCAGTAAATGTCCTACACGCCCTCCTGCTCCACCCAGAGCGGGAGAATTTATTTGATGAATTCTCACCATGTAAAAAGGGCAGTGCATACAGTCAAGATGTAGACCAATTAGGATATTTTCAATAGTTATTAGAAGTCGTTGACATTATAATGTACGCATGAATTCGCACTGCGTCGTCGACAAGGTTTCCGTTTCCTCCCGAAGCCATATAAGTACCGTGTGAAGTTTTACAATACTTTTTAATACTATTCTGAATGCAATGCTCGAATTTGTTAGAGCTCGCATTGAATTTTGAGGGCCGTTTAGGGATGTGAATTCTCCGAGCATCATATAGGCAACATGTTTTTTTTTTGCTAGAAGCGTCACAGTCACGGTTAATCAAGTTTCCTGTTGGGAACAACATCATATCTATTTCAAAATCCTTAGGTGGAAAACCCTTAATGTAAATATTGGCCACGTATCTAAACATCTAATCAGATAGTCTGTTTAGGATGCAGCATCTAAATAGTGCAGAAAATGAGATGTCTTACACAATAGTCATTAATCTACTTCCAATGCGTGTTTAATAGATGAGGCCCGTCCAAAAGCCGCGTGAGTTACAACACGCACACATATAGATAAATAAACGTTATCCGGAACAAAATGATTCATGCGACATTATAAATATTCTGGGTGCGTTAATTATATTTACACTGTCGCCACTCCCGCCGTAATGGTCAAGGGCATTACTAGGGTCATCACCTCTGACTACTACATAATTACATGGACAGGTTATCTCTGAAGTGATAATGTCAGTTAAAAATATGACTAAAACCTTTTCAGGATGTCTGATGTCTTCCAAGATGATATTTTTCCGGTTTCTTTTAGCTTCAATGCTTAGAGGCTTAAAGAAGCCAAAAAAGAACAGTCGAAATTTTCCTTTTACGCCTGTTCTTGTAAAACTAACGCGTAGGACCATAAACTTTAGTTTGCCTCTCTCTTGAAATGCTCGCTGGATGAGCAATTAGAAATATTCTCGGGACAATCGCGGCCCCTTATCCAGTCGTTTTAAGTACCTTCTCTCCTAATTACTTCTTCATTCTTTGTCTATTTTGTACGTCTCTGCTAACCAAGTACCAGCGGTCGGTACTCTCCACCAATTATCGTGGTTTAAGAACTCTGATACGGCGTACAAATAGACACTGTTTTCTTAAGCATAGTTGAAATAACGAAATGTTTGTGTCCGCACCCACGACACCTTGAAAAGTTTTTTCTGTACATGGTCCCAAGAACTGTATCACCAATTTCTGGTTTTATTAAGCAAAACGAATGCCAAGTCGCAAACCAGATTTTTGGGACATGACGTCATGGTTATTCAAGTTGACGTTTTTTTTCATCCACCTGCTATGACTTCTTAGTTCCTTAATCCAAGCACGACTCACCGATGGAAAAGAAAGGTCGACCACTTCCTACTTAGAAGCCGATCCCGGAAGGACCAAAAAGTAGAACGATGCATTCCATACAAACAAAAAACCGGCAAAGTGCGAGTCACACTCGCGCATGAAGGGTTCCGTACCATCGTACAAGATTATACGCGTCTACTGGTTGCCATTATTCAGATCGAGGAAAAAAAAAAACAAAAATAAAAACACATTTCTAGTAGGGGTTTCATTTTTAATTTATTTTAATTATTTGTTGTTATAGCGGCAACAAAAATGTCCACATTCTGTTAAAATTTCAACTGTCTACCTATACTGATCATGAGATACAGGCCGTTGAGAAACAGACGGACGGACGGACAGCGGAGGCTTAGTAATAGTCCCGTTGGTTACTCTTCGGGTACGGAACCCTAAAAATTAGAACCATGGATTCCATACAAACAAAAAACGATCGGCAAAAAGTTTTTAACACGAGTGGTAATTCGCCCTCATAAAGTGACGTCAGTTGGCACGACAGCCGCAGCTGTTAAATGGTACAGTGACATCATTGCAAGGTGCGTGGGCTATATCAGTGCAATTTGATGTGAACAATCGTATTACTTCCAGTTAACAACGGCTAATGTGATATGCAAGTTTACGAGCGAATTGTTCCTCGTAAACCGAGTACCTACTCGTACTTGATGATGTTTAGTGCGGTTCTACCTAGATCTAGGTCTTGACTAGGTTTTATTACTTATCTAACTAGACGATGTGTAAATGCATTTCTTTTTTTATAGTTCGCCGAACCTTTAAATGAGCTTTCAGAGCCCACTATCCCGCACTGCTTCTTAACCCACATTCTTATTCTCTTAACCGTTTTTGCAAAGGGTTTCTCATGTCTTCTACCGATCATCTTTATCAGCCCTAATCACAGCATTAAAAAAAAAGCTTTACCAAAATCAAAAGTCATTTATTCAAACTAAACTGAGAGCCAACACTTTTTGAACGTCAAAGTAAAGACAGTCCCCCAAAAACACTCGCCCGTCATCACTTCTAGTGTAGCACCATCCTTGACACTACCATCCATTGTCTGAATTCAGCTTGATATATTAATGTAGAAACTAAAGCCCATTACCAATGGCACACATTTGAAGCTCATCAAGCTAAGACAGATAACCTATTCCCCAAATTGCCCATGCCCTGGCACATAACGACCACAGATACACAAACAGCCACACTAATTGCCCAGGTGGTTAGCGCATTGATTAAATTCCTCCACCCAGCATGAATATGAATGAGCAATGTCATTTACGTTCAGCTATTATCCGTAATTGATGAACGAGTGACGTTCGTAATTAAGTTATTGGCACATCAGCTTCGATTATGACATAGTGGGCAGTTATTAATTGCCTGTTTAGTGAGTTTTCTTTATAAACGACTTTTAATAGGATATCTTACCGAAGGAATGAAGGTGCTTTCCAGTAAGTAATAGCAATAACATATTGCCTAGATATTGCTTAGTATGCTATAGAGCTCTTCGCCAACGGAAGTTAACTGAATGGGCCAATATAAAACTTTTTTAGTATCAGTTCCATTCCATCAATGGCTCGTAGTAAAGCGTTAAAGCCCACAACACATTCCATAACCTCTTTTAGTTTGCAGCTTTGTCATTTTATCTGAGAAAACAACACAGTTTTGCTCTAACGAAGATTATCAAAACTCCTCATAAGGCTTTATGAAACCTTAGCGAATCTCTGATCTCAGGCCATCTGAAACAGAATCACGTTCTTAGGGCGTTGCACCGCATCAAAAAAGCGAGATTTGAGCGATCATCTCGTTAGACACACTGTTTTCAACAGAATATGGTCTTTCGTACTTCGTAATAATAGCCATGTCTTGGCTTTGTATCCTATAAGTTGCTGTATGACAGGCTAGACCCCGTAACGGTTAGGGACAGGTTCTCAAACTTCTTTCTTGATACGCGAGGGAGATAAGAAAGTAGGTACCTATTTCCAATTTAAGCGAAAATCTCAGTTTTCACATGTTCCTTCTTATGATTTCTTGTTGCTGCAGTACTTGAACTATTACTTGCAGTATCTGCTCTAGTATAATTTATTACCTCCTTTATAAAAGGACACTGCTTGTCTTTTCAGTTAAGTGGTAATGTTGCTTTTTTGCCTTTCGCCTTTTAAGTCTAGTCAGTTTTGTATAGTTGTCTATCTCGGAGCATCTTTACAATCTCGTACGCATTTTCCTTAAACATTTTGATAATTTAGACTCCATTGGGAGCTGAAACTAGTTTGAGAACCACCGTTTTTCTAAACCGGTCCAGCCAAGCTATCTATCGAAGTTTGTAGGCGAGTGCACGTGTACCGACTACAAGCAGATTCTGTTGCACAATCGTGGCCCAAGTTGGACAATGGACGCTAGAGGTGGCTAGAGGTTGTTCCGACCAGCTCGTTTGTTGTTTGTTGACTGTTATTGTTATGGGTACTTGAGAGGTACTGTTATGATGGTGATGAAAGGCGGAGAGTGAAATACGATGGCTTGATGCCTCTAAAATTTATGAAGTTTGGCCATCAACAGCGAATATTTCTCCCTGTCTTATGCAGAGTGGAACAGCGTACTCAGAAGCTCTCTATACCTAGTTGTTTAGATTTAGATGTCGCGGTCGTCGCGACGCGTTGAGAAGCTTCGCCATTCCTCCCTTACTGTAGTTCTTCTCGTACATTCTGGGAGTGAACCGTTGAGTGCAGTTTGACTTGGTCGGTACAACGCATTAGTGACCCCATGCGCTCTTGTGCCTGTGCTTAATCAGGATTTTGAAAAGTTATCGTGAAATTGGGCAAAAGATGGACATATACCGTATTAAAGTGTATAAATAACAAAAAACACTTTTTTAACTCAAGTTTTTTTTTTTTCACTTTTTAGTTGTTGTACCCCATAACTAAAACTAAATAGTAAATGTCCGAATTGATAATCCCAAAAACATGTAATTTGACCGTAATTGATGAAATTAGGGTGTATCAGGGTAAACAATACAAATCTGTGTCCCTTCAGAGCGTATCAGCATGATTTTATGTTATAAAGTGGTGTGAATAATAAAGAGACATGCGATTGCAGCAATTCCGGAAGGTTTCCTGTCATTTATTGAAGAGTTCCATTGACTATCTCCGAAGTTCTTCATCAGATCTTCACCAATTTTAGATGGGACCACTTGAGAAGTATACCTTTTCAAACAAAAAGAATTTTTCAAATCGGTCCAGGCGTCTTCGAGTAATCGGGGAACATACATCATAAATAAAATATTCCGGCGAATTGTTACCCTCTTCCTTTTTGAAGTTCAGTTAAAAAACTATTCATTCCACCAACTAACGGGAAAATTCACACAGACACAAGGAAACTTCTCACATCAAACAACACCGTCTGTTCTATGAAATACCAGCTATTTTAACCGAAGATGACACAATACCTGTGTGATAATGATAAGCAACATAAGCATTTGAGGTCGACGGTCACGCTACTTGCGATCTGGTATGCGACAGCATTCCGAATCGGCACCCATCGAACTGTGAACTTTTGTCAGAGAGCATCCGCAATGCGAATATACACCTTAATTGCGAAGCTATAAAGTGCTATGTTATGTTGAGATATTCTCTGCTTTAAATAACATATAATTAGAACTGTACTACCGTAGAGTCTCAGTATTCCGGCACCCTCCGCCCGGGCCAACCCTACTGCTTCCTGCATGATCCCTTATTAAATTAGGACATACTAAAGTTTATTAACCGACTTCGAAAAAGGAGGAGGTTCTATGTTCGACTGTATGTATTCTTTTTTATTTTTATATATAAGTATGTCCACCGATTTCTCTGTCAGTTGTGGACCGATTTTCAAAATTCTTTTTTTTTATCCGAAAGAATGTACTCTCGAAGTGCTCCCATATAAATTTTATCGAAATTGTTTCAGCGCTTTTTGAAAAACTGAACAAAAACGAAAAATATGTATACATAGATGACGTTTTGGATTGCTCCAATTACGAGTATGTTTAAATTCCACGCTCCATGTTATTGGGGTTTTGAGTTCTGGGGTCTGACAACTAAAAAGTGAAAAATAAAAAACTTTTTTACAAAAAAATACAACCGACTTCCAAAAATTCACTAAAAATAACTTTATTTTCGGAAGTCGGTGTCAATTAACGAAGAAATAAAATACAAACACTGACTTCCAGAATGAAAGTTATTTTAGTTGAATTAAAGTGTATTTTCTTTTTTGTAATTCGGTTGTTTTTTTTTTTGTAAAAAAGGTTTTTTTAAATTATTTCAATGGTTATTTTTTATTAAATATTTTGATTTTTAGGGTTCCGTACACGAAGGGTCCCAACGGAGCCCTATTGCTGTCACTCACGTGTCTGTCTGTCTGTCCGTCGCCTGTCACAAAGGTTTTACAGCCAAACGGTTGGAGCCACAGTCTTCAAATTTTCACAGTATAAGCATCATAGACCTAAAGCCATACAAATGGTCAAAAATACATTTGGTACGGAACCCTAAATGTGCGGAGTCCGACACGCACTTGGCTGGTTTTTTTATTATACAGTCCAATAATCCGGACATTCCAATAATCTGGCACGTCCTGGTTTTTAATACTACCGGATTAGTGAGACTACTGCATTTATAAACGGCTGTCTATTAAAGAAACGTTTTGTTTACTTATGGTTTTTACTGATTCATACGATAACGTGAACTTCATAACAACCTTAATTGGTTTTACTAATGTTCTACGGCTTAGTCATCGCAATTAATATTTTTACGTCAAATATTTGACAGCGAAGCTAGAAGACCCAAGCGCCAACACCATTACTATATAAAAATACCTTCACTATTGTGTTCAATTGGGTTAGCTTTCTCGTGGCCCGAATCGTGTAATGATATGGCTACATGATGTATTATGACCGAATATCGGCCAACAAAAGCGGTAATTACAGTGCTATCTTTGCATTTGAATGCGAGAATGATAGATTCAGCGTAATGACCAGCACTCATAGAGGTAGCTCTACCTACTACGAGTACATACCTACCTGATACTTAAGCGCGATGATACGTACAAAAAATGCAATTCGAGCTCCCATTTTTTTTTGTTTTACTATTGATAGGCTTGCGAATGACCACCATCTCACCTGATGGTAAGCGATAATATGGTCGACGTTGGAGCACGCTTGCCTAGAGGTTACCTATTCACTTTTGACTTAACAGGTATAGCTATCAGGAAACACAGACTCCGGCAGGGAATTCCACTCCTTAGCTGTACACGCAATGAATCATCATCTTCCTGCCCTTATCCCATGTTACTTGGGGTCGGCGCCCCCTTAGCCAAAATACATTTCTATTAACGTTAACGCAAACGTTTCGTGCAAAATGTATGGCAACGACATTTTGCACGAAGCGTTAGACAGAGAACTGTTACGTGACTCACGCCCAGTAATGTCTTTGCCATACATTTTGCACGAAGCGTTAGCGTTAACGTCAACAGAAAAGTATTTTGTCTAAAGGCTCTGGCCTGGCAGCCGTCACGCTATCACTAACTCCCTCTTCTTTCATATCACTCCTCACACAATCCATCCATCTTTTCTTTGGCCCACCTCTCCCACTCCATCCATTTATATTCATTACTCTTTTTACATGTTTTCATCCCTCCTCTTCACATAACCATACCAAGATAAGCGGCTACTTTTCAACATTTCTGTCACTGTACGCACAATGAATGTGTTCCCAAAACAGTTTTGTGTGTGGGTGTGTGTCCACCATCTGAATAGGTGTACCAGAGACGTAGCATGGGAATCCTAGGTGTGTCACCGCATGTCATCGGCTCTTGTTGCAGAAGGAACAGTCGATCGACGTCGGCTGATCCATTCTCCTATCGATCGAATACTGACTACCCTTACTAACTAGCCTATTTTATCCCATTGGTGGGTAAAGGCTCTTTCACCCAACTTTATCCTTTAGTAGTACGAGCCAGTCCTTTCGGTAGGAGTCGATCGAATAGTTTGGTAAAACCCTTTCATCTTTCAAATTCAGAATACTTTTGGATCATTGATGGCTGTCAATGGTGTTCCATTAATCCAAGTTTAAATAGGATTTTATGGTTCAGATACTAGTAGATTACTCTACAACACACATCGACACGAGTAGTGATCGTAATTCGTATCAACACATCGTACGTGATTAATTTAAAATCGTTCACATTAGACACGTCCCGACACAACGCCTAGTAACTTAGTTAATCTCTAACAACAATGCATGGCACATTTTATTTTATTATATAATGATTGTAGAATTCTACAAAAAAAACTTCTTCATGAGAGTTCATACTGAAATAACGTTCTTTGGCCTTCAACAATCCAGTAATTTTCTCTACTCAAGAACGATTTTGCCAGCCATGTTTGGATGGCGTTGAATCTTATCGAGACGAAAACCTACTTTGAATACGAAGGTTAAACTTCTAATTCTAACAATCTAAAAACTAACCGAAGTAAAGGCCTCTCGAAATCATTTGAGTCGAGATATACAGGGTGTAACAGAATTACTGCTTCTGCCCATAGACAAGAATAACTTCTTCAAGAACGTCATAGTCAATTCCATAAAAAAATTGTATCTTCCATAAAATTTGAACAGCTGATGATAACTTTGTCAATACTCTTTTTTTATTGGGAATCTACTTTGATTTCCTTGAAGTAAGTAGTTTATTTCCATGGGCAGAGTATCTAAAATATGACAACACATTTCCGTTCAGGGTGTAACGGTATGTCCATATTAACATCAGTAGTTGGTTTCCATGGGCAGGAGTATCTCAAATATGACAACACATTTCCGTTCAGGGTGTAACGGTATGTCCATGTTAACATCAGTAGTTCGTTTCCATGGGCAAGAGTATCTAAAATATGACAAAACATTTCCGTTCAGGGTGTAACGGCATGTCCATGTTAACATCAGTAGTTGGTTTCCATGTGCAGGAGTATCAAAAATATGACAACACATTTCCGTTCAGGGTGTAACGGTATGTCCATGTTAACATCAGAATTGTCTTACGCTATGCGTGATATACGTTCGTAAGAACTATAAATACATAAGTATACTCATAACTTAATACCTAACTACTCAAGTATTCGCAGGAGTATCACATACCTATGCAATTTACCGACACAACACGTTTGTCTGTCCATGTGAGTTCCCACGTCCCTTTTCTAACGTCATTAATTTTTATAGTAATCGTTTGTTAATACTCAACTGGCAGATAATTATATCTTTGGACATAAAACTCTGAATGCAGCACGCGCACGCGATGCTATCCAAAAAAATCTAACAGCCTTCTCGTTAAAAGATTTAATTACTTACTGTCCTTTTTTTATCTGAAACAGATGTTTGGTTGACGTTTTTGAAGGTATGGTGTGGTCGTAAAAGCTTTTTGTTACTGCCACCGTATAATTCTAAACGTTAATTTATGAAAAAATCACGTAAAATTGTAAACTCTTTATTTTCAAAAGGACTCGGAGACAGTAGATTATCAAATTTGGATGACAATTATTGTATTTGAAAAGATGTGTGTAATGTGATATAGGAAAAGCCGCCGTTTTCAAAATCGATGTCCACAATTAGTTCCCAGTTGCTTGTACTAAGTACTACATAACAAGTATGTACTGGTATGAATCAGACATCTTTGCACGTTGCGTGACGTCACTCCATTGTATTCGAGGTGTCAAAACGACAACAAAAAGCCCATTCTATCACTTAATTACATGTTATTCGCATTTGTCGGATGTAATTTGTCCTATTAATATAGGTAATCCTTGTAATAACTATTAATGTCATTTACTAGGTATATCCTTTACCTTTTCTTTTTCTCTGGAAGGTTTTGTAGACCATAAAAGTTCTAACTACTGATACAATGATGAATAGCGTCTATTTTAAATTGAGGAAAGAAACTTGTAAATAAATTGGTTTTTTCCTGACAAAATCTTATCAGAAATGAGTCAGATGCAATTGTCTGCAAATATTGTGTTTTCATCTTACAACGGGATGTCCGTTGTAAGATGAAAACACAATATTTGCAATATTTACAAAAAAATGGAACCGACTTCCAAAAAAAGATGCAAATATCTTTAATTTCGTAAGTCGGTGTTTCTGGTTTTGTGTCTTCGTTTTTTGACACCGACTTCCGAAATTAAAGTTATTTGCACCTTTTTTTGGAAGTCGGTTCCATTTTTTTTGTAAAAAGTTTTTATTTTTCACTTTTTAGTTGTGGTCCTCCATTAAATTGTGTTAACAACTCATAGACATACGATCGCTGCAATCGCAGTTGATTTGCTGTCAATTTTTGAAGAGTTCCGTTGTTTGTCTCCGAAACCGATCTATATGAAATTTAAATGGGACCATTTCGGAGCAAACCCCTTTCGAACAAAAAAATAGTTTTGCAAATCCGTCAACATGACGGAGTTATGCCCGAAAATACACAAAAAAAATATAAACATCCGAATTGGAAGTCGGTTAAAAAGAACCTTACCTACGTCAGCATTATTTAAGCCCTGCGACTCACTGGTGAGTCGGACAAAAAAAAAATCGGCTGTCAACCCGGGTTGTCGTCGGGGTTCAATTTGACAACCCGGATTTGGCCGCGGGGGCAGAAGGGTAACTCGCTCACCTTATGCTTATTTTAATTACTGATTAATCGATTGTAAATTCAAGAAAATAAAATTCTAATCCATCAAATTCTACTATCTATAGGACAAACCCTCTTTTAAATAAGCAGGCAGTACTTTACCACGCACATTTATCCTTCTGCCGGTTAGATAATGTAATAATGATAAGAACCAGCTAATTAATAAAAATTCTAAAAAGTCCTCTCTCTTTGTCCACAGACAGTCCAGCACGGCTTTCCACACAGAGCTTCAGCGCTAGCATGGGATCCTCTCCTGCGAGTGGTGGCTCTCGGCACTGCTACCGGCGCCCTCAAGGTCTATGGCAGACCCGGCGTCGAACTATACGGCCAGCACACAAACTCGGATTCAGCCGTCACTCAGATACATTTTATACCTGGTGAGGAAAGAAGACAGTATATTTTTATACAGACTTCTGCAAATTACCCAACCTAATCAAATTGCGTCACTATTAAAAATAAAATAAAAACGAGAGACGTGGGACACTAGCTGGTGTATTCGCTAACTCAGTTGACATCAATTTGATAGGCACTTTGCAGTACATTGCTGCTTTGTTTGGTGGATATCGATTATAACAGGCACTACATGGTACATTTTGGTTTTCCTATACGTCCTGTCAAATTGATGTCAACTGTGTTAACGAATACACCTGCCGGTTGGAACAAGGCCCTTTCGCCGAATATTATGTATTAAGGGTCTACTACCGGCCAAGTGGCGCCCTCATTGAATAAAAAATCGTAGCATAGCGCAGAAAATAAATATTAAAGAATCCAACGTCACGTTTGTTACAGTAGGCAAAAGTACCAAAAACGGCGTTTCTGACACTTTGGCCTACTACTTTGGATACGAAACATTTTGAGACCAGTTTTAACAACTTAAAAATACTTTATCCTCTTTGTTTGTGCAAGATTGAAGACAATCTTGCACAGTAACATACTACTGATTAAATAATATGTTATGGTATGGTATGTAAACTATTTTAAGGCGAGCCACTACCTGGATTAGATAAGGTTCTAAGTTCCAAGTGATGGATGACTAACAATTATATTTTGATCATTTGGATTAGATTAGGATTTCGGTGATGCTGATGACTAATTGCACTTTGTTGTTATGCTTTAAAATATCTTACTAGGACATAATATACGCAATAAGTATTTACAGAGATAATATTCTGAAACAACAACTTATATTTCAGACAGTCAATTCAATTCCCTAAAAACATCACAACAGTAGTTTTCTCCGAAACCGTGAGCAGTACTATTAAATTACAGTTTATTCGTCTTAAAATATAAACAAATAGGAATAAAACACATGTTTCGTTAGGGATTCACTGCCGTGGAGCATGCGCCCACGCAGTCGGTTTATTATGAAACGTTTAGTCACGCTGTGACTTTGATAAGGTATTATTTTAGGACATTATTCATCTGTGTCACACTCGCGAGATACCTACTTAATTACGCCCTTTTTTTAGATAGCTACATATATGTATAGCGGTACCTACTACGGTTAGGTCGGTTTTTTTTTATTGGAGGGCTCTGGTTTGACCAATATCTCACCTGATAATAAGCGATGATGTGGTGGAAGATGGAGCACGCTTGCCTAGAAGTAGCCTATTCACTCTTGACTTACAGACTCAAGGTTGTAGCTATCAGGAAACATGCTCCGGCAGGGAATTACAATCCTTAGCTGTACGCGATGATGTGTTCTTAAAATGTTTGTGCTTATGGGTGGGATGTCCACCAGGTTGAGATGGTGCATCACCGTTAGGGCTTCCAAAATTACGAATTTTCTAATTACGTAACTAGTGACGCATTTTGGTGCACAAATTACGTAATTTGACACAAATATTTATATTTTTCAGTAGGTATATTATGATTTCGGATGGATTTTGAGTGAAAATTCAAAGAAAATCAAGTAATGCAAGAACTATTTAAAAAAAAGTAAACAAAAACCATATCAACATAAAAATCAATTCTATGGTTAAACATTTTAAGCTAAAGTTTATACTCGTATTTAAACCAAGTTATTGCAAATCAGGAAGTGAAATGTCTTGTTACTTGTACAAATACAGACAAACGGCAAAAATCAAGGATTATATAAATAACTTTATCTTTAATATATATTTTTTGCAAATTCTTCGGAAATTATTCGGGAGATGTTAAATAAGTCTCGGGGAATACCCGCTTGCACAGCATTTGTATTGCTACCTAAAGTTTAGTGTTGTAATATCGTGTAAGGCGAATGTAAAATTTATGGTAACGTTATTAATTTTCTCAAATTGAAATAATCTTATAAAATGACGTAATTACGGGTTTTAGATGTTGAGGTCTGTACTTGTGAGACTTCTAAAATCTGTCCGTAATTACGAAATTGCGTAGTTACGTAATGGAAGCCCTAATCGCACCGTGCGTCTAGTGATCCGATGATGGAACGGGCTTGGCGGAATTAAGGGTCTAATACCCGCCAAGTGGCGCCCTCATTGAATAAAAAATCATAGCATAGCATAGAAAATAAATATTAAAGAATCCTATTTCACGTTTGTTACAAAGAAGATAAAGTATTTTTACGTTGTTAAAACAGGACTCAAAATGTTTCGTATCCAAATGCAAATTAGTAAGCAAATGTACCAAAAACGGCCGTTTTTGACAACCAAACCCGAAATCTCCCGGGCCTGCGGACGACGAGTAATGGGTAGCTCGCCGTCCGATCAACACCAGGCCCGAGAGTCGACGGCGCATAGTGTTCCACGCGCGCCTCAAAGAGTTGTCAGCAAAAGAGACGGGGCTCGTCATGGCCGATCCCTGCCCGGGGGTTGAGGATAAATTCGAAACAGAGTTACCTCGCCCCTGGGCACTCAGGGCAGGCAGGAACAGGGGTGGGTTTTAGTCAGTAAGAGTCTGACACGCCCTCTCGCTCCACCCAGAGCGGGCGAAGTCATTGGATGATTTCCCACCCCACAAAAAAAAAAAACAAGAAATCTGTCTGTATAACATACGGTACTCAATATCAGATATCTATACATATAATAAATCTGTAGAAAAGTCATTTTTGTACATTGAAGAAATTGAAACAAAAAATAGCCAGCGTGTGAAAAGATAAGTAACAGAACCCATTTCCATCATTTTTGAAATTTTTGTCTGTTTGTCTGTTTGTTTGTGCGCACATCACGTAAAATCTACGAATTCAATGCTGACAATGTTTATATACAAAAATTATACGCAACTTGAGGATTAACTTAGTTTTTGTTTCATCGAAATCGGTTCACTCTATCAAAAGATATGATTAATTTAGTGAGTTCAAGAAGTAAAATATTACGTTACGCAATTAAGTATAGTACTTGCAACGACATCTTAAGACTAAAAATAGAACTAATGTTGATAGTTGAAATCTAAATCCGATAGATGGCGTTGTGCAAATGACGTCATTTTCTGAATCGCGGTGTTAAGATTTTCCGCGCGAGGATGACGTCCACCGTGTTTACTAGGCAAATTGGGTTTCGTTAGGTGTCTTAAAGGTTCTTGTAAAAGTTCTTTGGTTGCTTGGTTTATCGATTTTCTAAATTGGTCGAAAAAAAAGTATTTGCTTATCTTATTGGTTTCGTTTGGTCAACTTTGGTCATTGGTTTGAAGTACGAAGTAAAGATTGTATTTGATTTACTTCGTAGTTTGAATCCAATAGTGCCAATCGTTATACAGTAAGTTAGTGTTGCCAATTCGTTGAGTCACGACCACGAACAGACGATACGTTGTCACACTAGACTGTTCGACGCACCGATCTTTTAAGTTTGTAGGCTATTCAGTCATAAGTGTTGTTAGTTTTG
The DNA here is from genome assembly GCA_951329385.1 of Polia nebulosa. Taxonomy (NCBI): domain Eukaryota; kingdom Metazoa; phylum Arthropoda; class Insecta; order Lepidoptera; family Noctuidae; genus Polia; species Polia nebulosa. The sequence goes on along the minus strand of OX589591.1, from coordinate 26,907,550 downwards.
TTTATTGCTTTAATTTTCCTTGAAAATGCCTCAAAGAAAAAAAACTAACCTTTCGCTGCGTAGCCGAAATGCGAAAAGGATGAGACTTTGTAGGTCTCAGGAATCGGAAGAAGATCGTGAAGCACGGTTATCTGCTAACCGAGAGCACATCGCTCTTTCACGTGAATCGGAAACGTTCACCGAAAGGGAGTCACGTTTAAGTTCACAAAGAACACGGACCGCGACTTTGCGGTCTCAAGAGAGTATCCAGGAACGCGAAGACCGGCTGTCTGCTGATCGGGAGCGCCACTCTCTCTCACGTGAGTCAGAGACATTCACAGAAAGGGAGTCGCGCTTAAGTTCGCAAAGAACTCGGACCGCGACTTTGCGTTCTCAAGAGAATATCCAGGAACGCGAAGTTCGGCTGTCTGCTGATCGGGAGCGCCAGTCTCTCTCACGCGAGTCAGAGACTTTCACAGAAAGGGAGTCGCGCTTAAGTTCGCAAAGAACTCGGACCGCGACTTTGCGTTCTCAAGAGAATATCCAGGAACGCGAAGTTCGGCTGTCTGCTGATCGGGAGCGCCAGTCTCTCTCACGCGAGTCAGAGACTTTCACAGAAAGGGAGTCGCGCTTAAGTTCGCAAAGAACTCGGACCGCGACTTTGCGTTCTCAAGAGAGTATCGAGGAACGCCAAGCACGTCTGTCATCTGACCGAGAGCGACACGCTCTCTCGCGCGAGTCTGAATCTCTCTCCCAAAGAGAAGAACGATTACAAATAGCTAGACATAACTATGTAGGTGTACAAAGAAACAATGAAGGTTATCTTGCATCTGAAAGGGAAAGAATAGATGAACTAAGACGAGCAGAAACAGCAGAACAACGTCAATCTCGCCTAGAAATAGAACGAGCTCGATACCATATGAATAGAGAAACAAATAGCGGAGCTGATGAGTCCATGGAAAATGACGATGCAAATATTTTATTACCTTGGGACAATAGGGAAAAATCAGGGTTCACATATTCGTCTAGAATTAATTATGCTGGCTTTACTTTCGTGGGTGACATGAGAGAAATTTGTAATTTTTGTCATGCTTTGAAATGGAGGAAAGAGACAGATGGAATGTGCTGCTCAAATGGAAAAATTGTTCTTCCAAATTTCCAAGATCCACCACACTTACTTAAAAGTCTCCTGAATGGCGATCATCCCCAGTCGAACCGTTTTTTGGATAATATTCGTTTATATAACAGTGCTTTCCAAATGACTTCCTTTGGGGCAAAACAAATAACGGAAGGACCGTTCATGCCAACCTTCAAAGTACAAGGTCAAGTTTATCACCTTATTGGATCTTTGCTGCCAGAAAATGAACCCAAATTTCTCCAAATTTATTTTGTATCCGATTACACGCAACAGCTCAATGTTAGAAATCACAATTTTCCCCAGCTCAATGCTGAGCTTTTGGGTCAACTTCAAGAATTGCTGCATCACGTTAACCAGTACGTTCGTGAATTCAAAGCTGCATTGGAGTCAATTCCACAAGGCAGCAATGATTTCAAAATTGTTATGAGTGCCGATAGACGTCCTGTGGGTGAACACCGTGGAAGACACAATGCACCCGTCGCAGATGAAGTTGCAGTTGTTTTAGTCGACCAGGAGTGTGAGAGACGTGATATCGTGTTGCGTACACGCGACGATCGCCTTCAACGCATTTTGGAAACCCACCGAGCTTACGACGCCCTGCAATATCCACTAATTTATTGTCATGGTGAAGATGGGTACAATTTTGGGCTGTACCAAGTGAACCCTACTACGAGAGTCACTAATTATCAAAAAAAAATATCTGCTCAACAATACTATTCCTACCTTTTACAAATAAGGCAAAACAGTTTCGTATATTTGCAACGATTTCGTGGTTTGTTCAGCCAATTTATTGTGGACATGTACGCAAAAATAGAAACTGAACGTTTAGTGTATATTCGCACTAACCAGCGACGGTTACGCGCTGAAGAATACGTGCACTTGCGGGACGCCTTGCAATCAGATAATAACGTCGAAAACTTGGGTCGATTGGTTATTTTGCCATCCAGTTTCACAGGCGGTCCGCGGTATATGCACGAACGAACGCAAGATGCTTTTTGTTACGTCCGTAAATACGGCCGGCCGGACCTTTTTATAACATTTACAACAAATCCAAAGTGGACGGAGATTTGCCAGGCACTTCTCACAGGACAGGCGTCATACGACAGACATGACATTATTGCTAGGATTTTTCATTTAAAACTCAAAGTCTTGATTAATCTACTTACAAAGGAGAAAGTTTTCGGTTCAACTCTTTGTTTTATGTATAGCGTCGAGTGGCAAAAGCGTGGTTTACCCCACGCGCACATTCTTCTGTGGCTGGAAGAAAAAATTCGTCCCGATGCTATAGACAGTGTCATAAGTGCAGAATTTCCGGACTATAATGCAGATCCGATTTTGCATGACATAGTAAAAACACATATGGTTCACGGGCCATGTGGCCTCTTAAACAGGGAATCACCGTGCATGAAAGATGGTCAATGCTCAAAAAAATACCCCAGAGCACTGAAAGAACTAACTATGGCTGGGGAAAATGGGTATCCGCAATACCGGCGAAGATCACCGTCACAAGGTGGTTTCACAGCTACTGTCAGATTCCGTGGACAAGAAATAATTCTAAATAATAGTTGGGTGGTACCGTATTCTCCAGTTTTGTCAAACGCTTTTCAAGCACACATTAATGTTGAAATTTGTAATAGCGTCGAATCTATAAAATATATATGTAAATATGTTAATAAAGGTAGTGATCAAGCCATGATAGCACTAAGAAATAACAACCAATTTGATGAAGTGACAAGGTATCAATCTGGCCGATACATAAGCTCTTCGGAGGCAGTTTGGCGCATTTTGAGTTTCCCTATTCATGAAAGGTATCCGCCAGTCATCCATCTTGACGTGCACCTGGAAGGCGGGCAGCGAGTTTACTTTCAGCCAGAAAATGTGGCAGAAAGAATGAACAACCCAAGACAAACCACCTTGCTCGCATTCTTTCGCCTTTGCGAAAGAGACAATTTCGCTAAGTCTCTGTTGTACAATGAAGTGCCACATTATTATACTTATAACAAGCAGCAAGGTGTTTTTAATCGCAGGAGACGTGGAACTGCTGTAGAAGGCGAGTCCGGCATTTTTAAAGAACACGTGATTGGAAGAGTATACACGGTGCACCCAAATAATGCAGAGTGTTATTATTTACGCCTTCTTCTTCACACAGTGCGAGGACCTACTTCTTTTGCTGAGCTCCGCAAAGTGGACGATATAGAATATCCCACATTTCAAGCTGCTTGCCGCGCACGGCATTTATTAGATGGCGATCAGCATTGGGATGATGCTTTAGCCGAAGCATGCGTCAGTGATAGTCCACATCGTTTGCGCCATTTATTTGCCATTTTGTTGACATTTTGTGGCCTATCGGACGCTGGGCAGTTGTGGCAAAAATATAAAGACGCGTTTGCCGAAGATTTTTTGAGACAGCAAAATATAAATAGTGAAACTTCTGACCAAGTACGTGAAAGCTGCCATAATAGGGCTTTGCTGGCTATACAAGATATAGTTACAAGTATAGGAGGGAACCCCCTCAGTCAATACGGCTTGCCGACACCGACAGTTGGTGGGGAACGAATTAATAGGGAGTATACATCTGAAATAAATTACAACCCCGAAGAGTTAGCAGAAATATTGCGAAATGGCTGTTCAAATTTGACGACAGAACAACGTCAAATCTTTGATAGAGTATGCTGTAGTGTAGAACATTCATTAGGAGAAATGCTGTTTTTAGATGCACCTGGTGGAACAGGTAAAACTTTCCTCACTAAAGTTATCTTGGCTCAAATAAGGAGCCAAAACAAAATTGCCCTTGCCGTCGCTTCCTCAGGAATAGCTGCCACTTTATTACCAGGAGGAAAAACTGCACATACAACATTTAAAATACCAATCGACTTGGACCGCACAGAAAACCCTGTTTGCAACGTGTCTCGCAATAGTGATAAAGCAAGGGTTTTACGCGATTGCGCCCTTATCGTTTGGGACGAGTGTACGATGGCAAATCGTAAAGCTGTGGAAGCTGTAGATAGAACGTTGCGAGATATAAGACAAAATGACCGACCGATGGGAGGCTTAACGGTGCTATTCTGTGGAGACTTCAGGCAGACACTCCCTATAATACCCAGAGGAACGAGGGCCGATGAAATAGGTGCCTGTTTAAAGAGCTCTATTTTATGGCGTAGTGTCATATTAACTAATTTGAGCTTTAATATGCGAGCATATTTGGGAGGTGACGCAAACGCGCAGGTTTTCTCAAATTTACTACTTCAAATTGGTAACGGCACATACCCGACTCAAGAAGGAGGTAAAGTAACTTTAGTCGAAAGCCTGTGTTCTTCTGTTGCCTCACAGCAGGAACTCATTTCCTCTGTATACGGAGATCCATCAGAGATCTCGAACCATGACGCTGCTTGGCTATGCCAACGAGCTATTTTGGCACCTCGCAACGACCAAGCAGCAGCAATAAATTCTCAAATATTGGTACATGTTTCTGGAGAAAGTAGGGAATATTTATCTATTAACACGGTTTTAGAAGAAGGAGATGCCACCCACTATCCAGTAGAGTTTTTAGACTCTCTAAATACACCAGGTCTTCCAGCACACAAAATTTATTTAAAAGTCGGAGTACCAATCATTCTACTCAGAAATTTAAGCCCACCAAAACTATGCAATGGAACTCGGTTGAGAGTAACAAATCTCCAACGAAATGTCATCGAAGCCGAAATCTTAACAGGTTGCGGCTCCGGTGATGTTGTTTTCATTCCCAGGATACCCATTATCCCCAATAATTTTCCGTTTACTTTCAAACGTGTGCAATTTCCTGTAAGCCTCTGTTACGCTATGACTATTAATAAAGCCCAAGGCCAGACGTTATCCGTTGCGGGTGTAGACCTTACTTTTGATTGTTTTTCACACGGCCAACTCTATGTTTCTCTATCACGTGTTAGCAACCCAAACAACCTTTTTGTATATGCTCCGGGTAATTCCACCGCTAACATAGTATATAGAGAAGCATTAACGTAATCAACTATACCAAAGTCAGGACTCTTATCTAAATCATCAAAAAGGTGATATACTCTTATCTAAACGACGTTGTTTTGTTCTCGACAACCACGCGAACGAAGTCGCGGGCACAGCTAGTTAATACATATTTTCGGGCTTGAGTTGTTTACAGTATATAAACATTCTCTATCGAAATGTTCGATATTTAATTTGGAATCTTATCGAAGAGATAAAATTTTGCAGAAATGATAAAAATGCAATGAACTAACCGAAAACCTGGCCTGCTATACATGTAATAATATCCTAGAGGTTGAACTGACAGTTCATTCATCGGCTACTGCCAAAATGATAACGTCGTGGTTATCATGATTTATCATCAGCCATCATTGGCAACTCTTGTGCCGAATAGTAACCGTCAAAAAAAAATAGGTCATCCCCGAACTACCAACATACTGCGAATAATCTCTGCTTTAGCAATCATCCAGGATGTTGGATGACTGCATCAGTAGCAAGACAGGAAGACGACTATTTCTGTCGGGAATCACGTAATCAGCAAATTAAACTATCATGAGTAGTTGAGCACTATTTTAGGAGTTTATTTTTACTAGTTTCTTCCAGCGGCTTCGCCCGCATAAATTTAGTACTGTCACCGTTATAAATAATAGCCTATATGCTTTTCCAGACTATAATCTATCTCTGCGCCAAATTTCATCCAGATCCATTCAGCCGTTCTGGCGTGATTGAGTAACAAACATCCATCCATTCAAACTTTCGCATTTATAATATTAGTATCAATCTGCCCGCGCCTTTTCCCAACTATCTTGGGGTCAGCTTCCAGTCTAACCCGATGCAGCTGAATACCAGTATTTTACATGGAGCGACTGCCTATCTGACCTCCACAACCCAGTTACTGGATAATACGATACCCCTTGGTAAGACTGGTTGTCAGACTTTCGGGCTTCTGACGACCCGTAACGACTGTCAAAGATCCACGATTGACTGTCGGTACCAACGGCTTAAGGCGCTGTATTACCTCAATAAAAAATGGTTTCTTGAATAGTCGAGTATGACGTAAAACAATGAAAATATCCTTTGCAAAAATACAGTTGACAGAGAAGCGTTTAAAGCAAAATTTTAACCGAATAGAATAGTATAAAATAGTTTGATATTCCCAATACAAAATTTGGAAATTGCTCCACAAAAATAAACTTTGGCGTCGAATATCTCTGTATTTTCAGCGATAACAACTTTTTTTTAAAGAATTGAATAGAATTAGCATTTAATAAAACTTTGACCGGCCCATTATTTAATTTATTGTGTATATTATGGATAATCTAAAGAAAACCCCTAAAATAAATGCCTATTCGCATCGTCAACACAACTATTATGTTCAATTCTCAACCTATTAGCGAGATGTATTATTCCAACATAAAGTTAGAAAAGGTTAGAAGCGTTGTCCCTTTTCCAGCCTTTTAATCTGCCGCGCAATCTTAGAGGTGACAACTGATAAAAATGTTTAGCAGTAGAAAATATGCTATTAAAAGACAATGAGAAGAATATTTATGAAAAATGACTGTTGTCGCATCGTTGCCCCATTGTCGCGTTGGGCCTTTCTGTAGGAGCCTTTAGGATTACGTTAGAACAATGAGAGTGTATTATTGACATTTTAATTATCTTTCTAATCAACCATGTAATTCTCCTTTCCAGGCACAGGCCGGCTATTATCCCTCTCCGACGACAACAGCCTCCACCTATGGGAGATAAACGAGAAATCTCTGGTGGAACTAAAGACATACATGTTCGAGGGAAAAAACAAGAAAATCTCGTCGCTATGCGTCGAGTCGACGGGCAAGCACCTACTGATTGGCACTGAGAGCGGGAACATATACAATCTGGACCTTAACACGTTCGCCGTCACCGAAGATGTGATATATCAGGATGTTGTTATGCAGAAGTAAGTACATATTTCTTTTTAACACGTTTTTATTAGTTTCACTTGAGCTGAAATTTTGCATAGATGTTTAGTTTGGATGACAATGCATGGATAGCACAATTTTGAATTTAGAACCCGCTAATCAGTGTTCAAGCTAATCACATTTTTTTATCAATGTATTAGGCCCGACATGAAAGAAAGAAAAAGAATTTACAACACACACACACATGCAAAACGATTTCTTGAAGAGAATCACCTTTAAATAACATACAGTCAAATAGAAGCTAGCTAGGCAAGCTAAGCAACAAAATGTCTGAACTGAAATGTCCCACAATTATCTCGATAGTTTGTTTCTAGAAAAAATTACTATTAAAACATTCTTTAAAAAGTTCAGAGAAAAACAAACGCTGATTGATTTATATCTGATTCAGGTGTCGGTCTGTTGTGTTGTTACACATGAAAGATTTTATGAATGTAGTTTCCGGCGAGGTTTAAATGAATTCATTCATTCGTTTGGTTTACAAATACTGATATTATTGTAGTATTAATACAAACAAATGCGAGCCGCAATACATTTGTACTGGAAATGGGCTCCTATTTACCACTTAGTTAACACTTTTTAGAGTTACGTAGTTCTAACAAGGAACCCTCATAGTTTCGCCATGTCCGTCTGTGACTTAGCTTACATACTCTTAGTAATGTTACTCTTTCATGGGACTAAGACATAATTGTCGAAATATGGGTGTACTTTTAAGTATGTAATTCTTATGGCAAAACAAGCATAATGTAATTCCTAAAGAGGTTTTTCCATAAATTTTCCAACTCACCTCTTTTCTTTCGTATTCCAGTTGTCCAGAAGACTTCAAAGTGAACCCAGGTGCAGTGGAAGCCATCTGCGAGCACCCGAAGGTTCCCTCCCGCCTGCTGATCGGTTACAACAGAGGACTCGTCGTGTTATGGGACCGCGTCGCCGCTGCGCCCACGCATACCTTTGTGTCTAACCAACAGCTGGAGAGTTTGTGTTGGAATGATGATGGTGGGTTTTATTGAAGTGGAAACTTATTTAGCCGCGTTGAGCGATTTTTGGTAAGGGCAAAACTTATATGCTCGTGTCACCGACATGCTAGTAACGTGTTGCGCCAGAATGGCGACACGCAGCGGCCGTGTGTGTTGGACTATTTTTGAATGGGTAAAATCTTGTGAGTTCGCGTCACCGACATGCTGTAAGTAGCAGTAAGAGAAGTTTATTTTCAAGTTTTCACTTCCATTGGCAGACCCCATGACTGTCTATTTTTTTATTGCTGAAGAAAAATACTTACATTATTTATGAGAAACCCTGTCTAAATAATATAATATGAGAAGACTTCTGTATCACATATTGGCTCTGTTTGTTATGTGGTCGCATGCACCATTCTAACTCAGTTCGCGTCCAGTTTGACCCCCCAAAACTTCTTTTCCTTGTAACTACTTAGCTTGAAATGCCTTTTCGGCTTGTCCAAATTAAAAAGAAATATACAATTAGAAAATACAGCTGCAAAAAACTTATTTACTGTCAATGGGATTCGTGAAAGGTCTAAGCTATCGTCACGACCAAATCTCCCTGAGCCATATTTTTTTTAATTTATATATATTTCTAAAACACTGAGCCTATTACCATTTTGATTAAGCCACACAACGTAAACCTCTCAGGGTTTATCTGTGTGCTGGCGAGCCGTTCATTATTTTTTTTACAAAAATATTAAGAACTACAATGACACATTTATAATAAATACTTTTTAATGATGCTAACAATTTATAGTTACATTAATTAATACTATATTCTTCATGAAAATTATAACACATGCTTTAAAGGAATCTTTAGAATCAGCCCTTAAGAGGCCGTACACGAAATTTTCGCTGATTTCACTAATTTACGTGATTTTACAGTTAAAATAATGCATTTCTCTAAGTTTTAATGCACAACGTGAAAGATCATTTCAATTATGATCTAATGAATGAGCTAGATTCGAAGCTTGCGTTGCGTACTATAAGTCGAGATTTGGGTTGTTTTAAAAGATTTTTTATTGCCAAATTTTTGTAATTTTTAAAAAAAAATTGTCAAGAAATGGATAATTTTATGAACGAGAGTGCTAAATAGCCAAAATCAAAAGCAATTCTTTGCCCACTTTCTCAAAAAATTTACAAAGTTAAATATTTTTTTACTCAAAAGTTTTATATAAGAGTGGTAAAAAGTGATTCATACATTATATAGACGACTTTTGCAACCATAACGTCCTAATTTTTTCATACCGTTTAGACGTCAAAACGATTCGAAATTATGTGATATTCTAAACCCCTTACAGCAAAAAATCACAAAACCGTCGTCGGTTTGTGGTCGATTAATCGTAATTGTAATAAAAATAAAAATACCAGCTCATACATTAGATCATAATTGTTAAATTAAAATGATCTTTCATGTTGTGCATTGAAACTTTTAGAAATACATTATTTTAACTGTAAAACCACGTAAATCAGCGAAATTGGCAAAATTTCGTGTACAGCCTCTTAAAAATATCAATGTACCATTATCTTTTTAATCATGCTAGTTTTTCTCCAGGCGAACACTTCACGTCTTCCCACAACGACGGCTCGTACGTGACCTGGGAGGTGGCCGGCGCCGCCAGCGACAGGCCGCTCAAGGAGCCCATCACCCCGTACGGCCCCTACCCCTGCAAGGCCATCAGCAAGATACTGAACCGCACCAGCGTTGATGGCGATGAGATCGTTATTTATGCAGGTATGCTACACATTATAAGTGTCGCTCTACGCTTCTACTATACAGGGTGTAACGGTGCGTGGTAATTTTTAGGTACTTCTACCAATAGAAATGAACAATCAATCTACCTAGCCTTTTCCCAACTATCTAGGGGTCGGCTTCCAGTCTAACCGGATGCAGATGAATACCAGTATTTTATATGTAGCGACTGCCTATCTGACCTCCACAACCCAGTTATTACAAGAAGTTAAAATAAAACTTACAGATTGGTTGCAGAAGTTAACGTATAACGAAATCGAGAATCTTATTACCATTGTGTCTTAATAAATTTGATACTGTATTTAATTTAAGGCATGTTTGTTTAACTTATGTTTTGTAATTATAAGTACTTGCACGTCAACTAATAATTAGTGTATGCCATTATACCTGGAGGAACTTTGGCTCCTAAAACACAGGCTTTTGGCCTAGTTTAGGAGGCATCACTTCGCCCTTTAATGTGACTCTATTGTACAATATCTCCACAATCTTTGTGTACTTATGTATGTTTTTCTATGTGTACAAATAAACATTTTTTATTAGTATTTTATATTATAGTTACTGGGTAATACGATACCCCTTGGTAAGACTGGTTGTCAGACTTTCGGGCTTCTGACGACCCGTAACGACTGTCAAAGATCCACGATTGACAGCCGGGACCAACGGCTTAGCGTGCTTTCTGAGGCACGGTGGAGTCTCGGTATGTAAAGATGGTCACCCATCCAAGGACCAACCCCGGCAAGCGTAACTTAAGCCACGAGCTCCTCCATCTAATGGAAATGAACAACTTTCTTCAAGAAAATCAAAGTAAATTCCCAAAATAAAAGTTGTACTTTCCATCTAAAGTTATCATCCACTGATCAAGATTAGTGTGGGAGGTCCAATTTTTTTTTTCGAAATAACTATGACTTTCTTGAAGAATGTTTTTCATTTCTATGGGCAAAGGTAGAATTTAAATAAGACCACGCGTTTCCGGTACAACCTGTCTAAACACATTATGAACAACCAAATCCCGTACTGCAATAAGTCTCATACTGATTATAGTTTTATGTGATTGTGTAGCAGCAGAAATACTTTCAAGATTTTTGAAGTTTGAGTGAAATTTTAATATGCGCGCGCATCACTGTCACACAAAATTCACAGTTTGAAGTTAGCTAGAACCGACACCCTGAAGTTAGCTGTGGTCTGTGGTTCATGAAGAATGATTGTTTTCCTTTTGTAAACTTTGTGACAGTTTGGTTTTTTTATCTGGTTACGCCAAAGAAGTACTCGTATAAATAATAAATAAAATAAAAAAGATGCGGTGGTGAGTGATGCGTTACTAACATAGGTTTAAGCTTTATTTACTAACACTTTCTGTTAATAATGTGTACTTAGGTTAAATATTTATCTATGGGTCTAGGCAAACCGAAATAAATGAATTATTATTATTGAAGTTATACTTCTTTTGGCGTGTTAGGGAAAAATTATGAGTGTAAATATTTACGATGCGCGCGCACACGGTCACAAAAAACCGACACCCTGAAGTTAGCTAGAACCGACACCCTGAAGTTAGCTAGCTTGTGGTTTATGAAGAATGATTGTTTTCCTTTAGTAAACTTTGTGACAGTTTGGTTTTTTTATCTGGTTACGCCAAAGAAGTACTCGTATAACTTCTTACGTGCGTACATAAGTACACACACACTTTTTTTTGTTATTAAACAATAGTATTTTGATTGCAGGTGGTATGCCACGAGCTTCATACTCCGACAAATACACGGTCACAGTACAACAGGGAGATAAACACGTCGCCTTCGATTTTACAAGCCGAGTAAGTATTGAAGAAATACCACTTTTTTTTAGGGTGTGATATTATCATCTCTCTCTTACTGACTAAACCCCACCCGTGTTCCTTCAGTTGCCCTTTGCGTCCCAGGGTCGCGGTAACTCTTTCAAACAACCCTTCAACCCTTTTTGAAGTAAAACTTCTTTACGCACGCGTAACTTGGGTAGTAAGCTGGTGAATGCGTGACGAGAGCGTTACGAATAGTGTGATCGGGCGAGGCGAACGGAACAGATGGAGCTAAAGAAGTTTTACTTCAGTCGTGTGGTCTAAAGCACACTCGTTTTTTTTTTTTTAACATGTGGAAATCCTCATGGAGTTCCCCCACCCCAGGATGGACGCAGGGGTCTGTCAGACTCTTGCTAACTAAAACCACACGGTGTTCTGCAACTAACTTTGGCCGGGGCACTGGAATGCTTGCCCATTTCGTCACGCTCCCCCGGCCAGGTATTAGCCCCCATAAATTTATGCGGACCCAGGCAACAAGGAATACCACTGTATGTCAATAATGTCTGTAAGAGTTGAGAAAGATCAAAGAAACGATCAATGGATACTGTGAAAGACGATATAGTTAGAAAAGGTTTTAAATGACAACCGATAGAGATTTTTACAACAAGACATGCTGCGCCTATCATCCTCAATACTCAATACAAATAAATAAAATTGAAGTGTCTGTTTGTAATGTCAAAATATTTTTTTTAAGCTCATACAGTTTGCATACCTATGCCTAAAAATCAGTCAGTAAAATTTTTGTCTGTCTGTCTGTTTGTTCCGGCTAATCTTCGAAACGGCTGGACTGATTCTGATAAGATTTTACTGGCAGGTAGCTGACTATATAAGGAGTAACTTATGCTAAAAAACTCCACACGGGCGCAGCCGCTGGCAGAATCCTGAATAAATTACAATAAAGGAAGAGGGATTATGAGGCTTCAGTTTTTTAAAATTTAAAAACATAAGTTTACAGTGCGAGACCAAATCACTTATATTTTAGAAGCTAAAAACTATACATAGGAAAACATAGAAAAAAACTTATACTAACTTATGATACTAATTACTTAGAAAGAAATATAAAAACACACACACGGCCTATCATGGAAGATATCCAGATCTATGTGCTGAGTGAGCAAAGAGTTCAGCAGTATGGTTTTATTCAAGCAGAATAAACCCACTAACTGCCTCGTTAATCTCGTGGTCGCAAACGCAACGTGAGGACACTGAGCGTGAAGCCCTTTTTTTTTTTTTTTTTTGTTTTAGCGTGAAGCCCTGGCTCCGCTTCCCGAGTCGAACAAAAATTGCTATTAGTTTTCCATTAGTTGGTGGTGTGACACCCCGTGCCTTGGAGAGCACGTAGATCCGTTGGTCCTGAGCGTGATCTCTCCCCGGTAGTGTCGGATTGCCGTCTCATTGGACTATAAGAGTAAATAGACAGAGAGTGGTCCTGTGTTTGCGCATACGCTTGATCACTATAAGAGCTTCTGTGTACTTTGCTAATCTACGTTGAGACTGGAAATTTGGGTGAGAGGATTATAATCCCACTGCTGGACACTGCCCTCCTAGCTCTTCTCTGTACATTAGGCCTTCGCCGAACAATCGTGTCAATAAATAATATGCTTGTGTTCTGAAGGTAATCGACTTCTTCACAACGACACCGGTGCCGCCGGACGGCGTGCCGCTACAAGAGGATCGGCCTGACACTCCCGCGCAGATGCAGCTACAGACCGTCAACCAAGTCGCCGCGGCTTTGGTAAGTTACCTGTTTAACTCGCTTACCGTATATTTCAAAATTAACAAAAATTTGAAAAGGGAAAGAGTTTATTTTGTTAAATATTTACAAGGCTAGGTAATAATAATAAAAATAACGTAATACTAATATAAAAAAGGCTTGCGCGAGGCCAAAAAGGCTCCTATTTCACAAATTAAGGTTTCCTTTTTTTTATTAGACGCTCATGAACAACTTCAACGTACGTGTTTAAATAACTGTTACGAATCTCTTTTACGTAAATTTAAATGCTTACGAGAACCATAGCGTAATAATAGTTTGTACACCAATTAGTTTTCTTTTTGAGCATGATAGAAATGTATTGTACCGTATTGTATGTATGTACCGTATATTGGAGTACACACTGTTCCATGTGCAAAAAAAAATATTGTCTAATGGTTCCAGTGTGAAAATAAAGCTAAATAAAGGAGTAAAAGTGACCGAGCTCCGTCTCTTTTTCGCATAGAATCTGTCGACATTGACCTTTTCTACATGACCAAAATTTGACATCCTCTCCTTCTTCCCAGGTGGTACTAGCAGAAGAGGAGCTGGTCGTGATAGACCTGTGCGACGATCGCTGGCGGCCACTGCGCCTGCCCTACCTCGTCTCCATCCACGCCTCCGCCGTCACCACGGCGCAGCTGGTGGACAATGTCGCTTCCAATGTGCTAGACAATATTATTGCTGCTGGTGAGTTATTACTGGAAGATCTTTTTGTCCTATGCCGTCTGGGCTAAGACCTTCTAGAAACTTTTCCCGCGCCACCCTGAACCAGCCCTCGCAGTACACATGCTGATCATTTCGTCACCTGTACGTGTGGACGGTCGCCGCTTAATAGTGAATGTGGCTGACGTGACCCGCCCAACTCATTGAATTTTCTTGCCTGAGTCCATTATGTTCATTATAAGACGTGAGGTTCTGAATTCCGTCGTGTCTTTTACGATTAGAATACTGTGTTCTATCGCTATAGCAAACTCCAAAGCGGAACTTTAGCGACTTGGTGGGAGACCAGGGCCTGTACTATGATGTCATCATAATTCTGATGTAGTAAAGGGATACTTACTTAGTGCTATTCATGTTGTAGAGCGCCGTGTATATCTCGTGCTAGAACAGTGATGTGATGACTTTTACATGCCCCAGGTCTCAGATATATTTGTATCAAAAAGTAACTATATTCAAAATGGAAAGTATTTTTCAAATCCGTTTAAAATTAAGTAAGTTGAAACCTTTCAAATCTGGTGGAAGGGGAAACTGTCAAATAACAGAAAAAGGATGCACACGCTGACCTATGACGTCACCGCCGATTAGGTGACTCGCGTACAAAAGAGAAAAGCGAGAAGTCCCCCACCATATTGGTGTAAGGAAGAGTGGAGACTCCTTAAATTTGAAATGCTAATTGCTATTTCATACTGACCAAAAAAGAATGGGCAAAAATATATGAAACCGTTATGTTTGACTGTTAGACTGTTTTCAGAAAAAGATGTATTTTAGTATTATTTGTTAAAATAAATACAGCGATGAGTTCGCCAGTAATAATTAAATATTACCTAATACTTTGGCACAGGTCAACAGCAAAGCGAAAACATGTACTCGGAGAGCGCGTGGCCGATCTCCGGCGGCATCCCGGAGTCGCCCGAGCTCGCCGAGCGCCAGCTGCTGCTGACGGGACACGAGGACGGCTCCGTGCGCTTCTGGGACGTCACCGGGGTGGCTATGACGCCGCTCTACAAGTACACTACGTCGCAGCTGTTCAGGTGAGGATATGGGACACTGTTGGACGGCCTTTTGATAAGCTGTTACTTTATACATCGACAATTATAACGGTGATGTTAACAGTCATACTGAACTATTTTCATAATGAGACACAATGCAATATGTCGTCACATAAAATACACAAATCCTGTATCGCACAATCAAAGTTCGTCGCGCGATACATTTCAGTGTCTAGCGGCACACATGTGCGCCACCGAGGAAATTCTGTTTGCCTTGCCAAAAACTCGATTCACGCGTTTTAAACTTCTATTATTATTATTAGCCAAGGTCTTTAGACCTGTGGCAAGGTATCACCCGGAACATGACAAAGTCTGTAGTTACACGATGGCCGACTGTCAACGGGGCTTGACAGATGTTGACATTTGACGCGCGCAGGGCCTGAGGGGTTGAAGACACGGTGGAGATCTACCCCGCTTGGGCGGAGCCCCGCCGTGTCCTCGTGCAGGCGATCGGCGTCAGCGACCTCTCGCGCCCGGCCCTGGTCCAGGCCATGGTACGGAGCGACAGGGAATGGGCAGCAGTCTCCTCCTTCTGCGAAGCAGTAATGCTCGCGAAGGAGGAGGCGGCACGGGTGATTGAGAGGCAACAACAGCAGCCTCGCCCTCACGCCTTCAGCAGCAGCCGCCGCATGAGACGCCAGGGGCTTCCGGCGCCGCGAGACGATCTCCGGCCACCGTAGACCCGGGCCTGTGGAAGGCGAGTAATGGGTAGCTCGCCGTCCGTACATCACCAGGCCCGAGAGTCGACGGCGCATAGTGTTCCACGCGCGCCTTATAAAGTTGTCAGCATTCATGACGGGGCCCGTCATGGCCGATACCTGCCTAGATAAATTCGAAAGAGTTATAGCCATAGGGAGTTGCCCGGACCAGATACAACACCTGTCTGGCCGGAGGATCCCCTCTTTTCAATTGATGTTTGCGGGATTTGACACTCTTTTGCGCATAACTACCAATACTACCATTTGTATGGCATACTGGAAACTCATAAATTTTTCATAAATGAATCTAAATATTATAATAAAAATGAAAAAAAGTTCAGAACAGCGGGTGGAATCACCTTTTAACGATTGCACGGTGATGAGTCAACAGCCTGTATACTGTACGAGATAATTTTAGGTACAAATAAAGAAATGCAATATTTAACAAAACGTTTTAGAAATATTTTTTATCGATAGTTAATTAGATCCCTACTAATGATCCTAATTTTTAAGTGGATCAGTCACATGAAGTAAAGACGAAATAGTCTAAATTCTACATGTTTACTTACTTTTTGTTTAAAATACATACTTAGAATCTTTTAGCATAAATCTAGTTCCTTCTATCTGATGATTTACATAGCCTGCTAAAGTCACTCATAGCTTGCTATAGAGGCATCGATACGCAGCGGACATAGGGCACAACGATGTAGTGATGTTATTTATACCCTTATTATTCATGAATTCCTAATGATTTAGCGCCATTATCCATATACTTACGAAAATACAGGGTCACGGGTTCGATGCCCGCATGGAACAAATATTTCTATGGCCTACAGATAGTTGTTCCGGGTCTGGGTGTCTTGTGTACATACATGTTGTATGTACTAGAGTTTACATGTTTGTAAACGCACCGACGACACTGGAGTAATTCGTAGAGTGGAGCGTAGTTCTTTTAAATAAAATAATTACGTCATCAGATCAGTACTTCTAGAGACAAACAAACCATTGTACATCTGTAAAAAGTTATATAGTTTATTAAATCCAAAATAACGCCAAAAAGACATGATACATCACTCTAGTTGTTTGGCCCAAAAGTCCACTGTGTGTCGCCGCCTTTAACGTTAGCTAACGATATGTTCTTTTGCTTATTGCTTGCTCATAACGAAGTGGGCTCAAACGGTCGACCACAAGGTAACAGACAATGTTGTAAGCATGGATAATTATTGTATTGCCAGCTGCATGCTTCTTTATTTCTTTTTTTATTTAATCCTGACAACTTCATGCCGATTTTATAGACGAATAATGCACGCGATATTAAGGATGTTATTATTAGTCGAGTTTTCTGTGAATAGTATAGTTTTTTTTTCTATCACTTTATTTTCTTACCATTGTTGTTACCCTATTGTTTTTCTCATATCTCATATCGATGTCTGAATACAGGTAGCGAACGTATTCGTTATATACGACTTTGATAATACCATTGTTCATGACCATAACCTATACTTATCCAATGAAAGCTGAGTAGAAAAAAGAGCCTTCTTACCTAATATTTTTCCGCAATCTACCCTAGATTCAAGAAAGTTCAATTTGGTCCGTCAGATTACCAAAATACATATATTGGACACGTAATTTTATTTTCTTTTACGAGTAAAAAAAAACAACCAACTTCCAAAAAAGAAAATGCACTAAAAATTTAAAAATAACTTTAATTTCGGAAGTCGGTGTTTGTATTTTATTTCTTCGATTTTTGACACCGACTTCCGAAAATAAAGTTATTTTTTTTAATTTTTAGTGCATTTTCTTTTTTGGAAGTCGATTGTTTTTTTTTTAAAAAAAAGTGTTTTATTTTTCAGTTTTTAGTGGTTAAACCCCAATAAAATTGGACGTGGAATTTAAACATACTCGTAATTGGAGAAACCCAAAACGTCATCTAACTATACATATTTTTCGTTTTGGTTCAGTTTTTCAAAAAGCGCTAAAGCAATTTCGATAAAATTTATATGGGACCACCTCGGGAGTATATTCTTTCGAATACAAAAAGATTTTTGAAAATCGGTCCTCAACTGACAGAGAAATCGGTAACATACATACAGCCGAACATAGAACCTCCTCCTTTTTCGAAGTCGGTTAAAAATGAAGACCAGTGCGTTGAAATTTCGTGTCACGTCACGCCTTTGAACACTTTTACCTAGAAGTGATGTCACAAGCTATCACTCCCAATCCTAAACGACGCTTTTTATTTTTGTCAAATTTTATTGATTTGACGTAAATTTTTACGTGTGCAATAAGTTTTGAAAACCTAACTGACGGACCATTTAGAAAGAATTCTTAGATATTATTTTTTAACCAGAAAAATCTCTGTTTTTGTATTTAATTCACAACAGAAGTTATAGATTGATTTTTTCTCAGCTTTCGTTGTACGTTATGGTGCGTTCACACAGAAGTTTTTTTTTTTTTTGGAGCAACATTTTGTAGCAGGATTATGACAAAGGATTTTCATGTTGCAAAATGTTGCTCCACATCACTTAGGTGTGGACGGACCATTAGACGAACAAGTTGTAATTATTGTGAAACCCTTCATTTTCATGACCTTTGCCTGAAACTTGTGCCATGTGGTCCCCGAAAACCTCTTTTCAACTGAGTATCGCAAAAGGCAACTTGGATCAACAATTACAAATCATTTTAAAACTTACCACGCTGACAATTAAGTTGCGAATACTTTCGCGCAATATTACCTCATATGCGTTGGTTTGCTAACATCTTCAACCACGCTTTTGCCAGGGTCTACTATCCTCCTTCATTTCTATATGATCAATGTTTTATTTTATATGTAGTGGTGAAGAAATCGGTGAGAACAACGACAGTCAGAACGACGAAGAGGAATGGCCTCCGTTCAGACGGGTCGGCTCCTTCGATCCTTATAGCGATGATCCACGACTTGCTGTTAAAAGGGTAAGAACACATTAATAATTAAATGAAGAGAAACTAGTTAATTTTCATTGTTTAAATCGTTTTGGGAACACATTCATTGTACATAGAGCTTAAAAGTGGAATTCCTGATAGCTAGAACCTGGGGGTCTTCAAATCAAGAGTGAATAGATTAGTTCTAGGCAAGTGTGCTTGAGCACACTTGCCTAGAACTAATCTATTCACTTCACGTCGATCACATCATCGCTTACCATAGTGGTAAAATGCAAACCTATCAACAGTAAAAAAAAAATGTGATTTTTGAAGACATAATGGTGTCGATTCTCTTGTTTAATAAGTAAACTATAATTAGAGAATCGCTATCTTTTACTAAAAGGCAGTGCGAGAAAAGGACGGCTATAGTTATGAACTAAGTTAGAGATGTCAAACTAGTTTACGCCTTGCGCTTCACCGTGTTTTTAATCGACATGTTTTTACGTGTACCCTTAACTTGTATGGAACAACTAAATTTGACAGCTCTAATTTACGTCCGTCTCTTTCTTGTTTTATTAGAGAGAAAAAGATAGAAATAGCCTAAATTAAGTTTAGTTTGTAGAGAACAGATTCCGCACCAATGCCATACTTTATATTCTTTTTAGCATGCATCATCAATCTAGATCTATTTATATATTAAAAAAAAGCAGTTCCGGCGCTAATGCCACTGAGATTATGAAAATAAACTCACTTGCTTGATTCAATAGAGATGTTTCCTTGGTACAAAAATAGTACTTAATTATATTTAGTACATAAGTGAGATTATCAAAAAATATTGGATACGCGGTTTTTGCTTTTCCAAACTAATAAAAAATGACAAAGATAAAAAAACATCAAAATTCAGGGTTTCCTTCGTGGTAAAATTTGTACCATGGCGTTACGTCACGTTAAATTTCAACGCACTGTATCGTTTTTATTATTTGACAGCGCGACAAAAGAAAATTACTTGTCCAATATTTTTGATAATGTAACTGACGGACTAAATAGTTTTTTTTAGGAAACTACCTTAATGGAAATGAAAATTAAAATAACATTAACTAGGTAATCCTGTGCCCACTGTCGGGCATGCTCACAATCGGCGGCGCGGCGGGCCACATCGTGGTCGCGAGCCTGAAGACGTCATCCAACACTGCTGAAGTTAAGGTACGTAAACATAAAAACGAAAGGGGCGTCCATTAATTAGAGGGAGGAGGGGGTCGAGCCGAAACTCACCCATTATCGCGTGGTCCCAGAGGGGTGTCTCGGCAAGTCATTGGCCGGAGTCTGTGTTTCCTGATAGCTATAACCTGGGAGACTAAGTTAAGAGTGAATAGGTTGCTTCTAGGCAAGCGTGCTCCATCTTCGACCACATCATCGCTTACCATCAGGTGAGATAGTAGTCCAGCGTGTGTCTATCAACAATAAATAATAAATAAAGTATCACGTAATTTTCAAAAAAAATCGACAAAGTCACCCCACCTAATTAATATAATAATAATATAATAATATTCCACAACTATCACACAACGCCATCTAGTCCCAAGCTAAGCAGAGCTTGTGTTATGGGTACTAGACAACTGATAAACATACTTATATATTTCTAAATACATACATATTATAGATAAATTACACCCAGACACAGAACAAATGATCGTGCTCATTACACAAACATTTGTCCTGGGTGGGAATCGAACCCACGACCTCCGGCATAGCTGTCAGGGTCACTAACCACTAGACCAACAGGCCAGTCATTAAATGGACGTCCCATAATTGATCACACAAAACTATAAACGACATACAAAATGCTATTTCTTTTACTAATATATACAGGGTGTAACGAAAATGCGTGTTCATATGTTAGACATTCTTCAACGAGCAAACATGTTTTATTGAAGGCATAGAACCATTACCATAAAGCGAAAAAGAAACTTAACTTTAAAATTTAGTGGGAAAAAAACATCTTAAAATCAAATTCAACAAGCAACGGCCAACCTCAACAGAGACTAGTAAATCAGTGTGGGAGAAATTACAGTAAGAGTGAGTGAGAGATCTGGCGCAGAATCAACGTCTTAACGTGCCCGAGGCACTTACTTCCAAACTGACAAATAAGTAGGTAACATACACCCCTTCAAATACAACAAATTTTTGTCGTCTTGACTGTACAGGTCTCCCAAAGTGATAATGCGCATAGAAATCTTCGTCACTGTTCGGCAACGGTCGTATTCCCCGAGCGTCGGAAGACGATATGTATATAGAGTGGTTAAGTGCATTGTTTAGGGCTCTTACGATTCAATGATTCGGGTGTTTCCGGGAATACGACAATTAGCGAAGATCTGCATGCGCATTATTAATTTGGTAATACTGTACCTGCGCGGAGTTGCACTCGCACCTAACAACTTCACACACGCCATTAAATTTGACGACTACAGTACTGTACTATTAGTTTTCTATTTTTTACATTTACAGAGGCAGGGATTGACCTTCAGTGCTAACTTTAATTTGCTACTTGACTGTTGATAAGCTCTATGTAATATTCTTTTTTGTTTCCAGTCTGTGACAGTGAACATTGTGTCAGATCGTGACGGCTTCGTATGGAAGGGACATGATCAGCTGACGCTCAGATCAGGGTCTCTCACATTCCCGCAAGGATACCAGGTGAGTGAATAGCAAAATATTATGTTAGATCAGATATTCTCATACAAAAGCAACAATCATCATCATCATCTTCCTGCCCTTATCCCATGTTACTTGGGGTCGGCGCAACACGTTTTTTTCTTCCATCAGTCCTGTCAGCCGTCACGCTATCACTAACTCCCTTTTCTTTCATATCACTCCTCACACAATCCATCCATCTTTTCTTTGGCCTCCCTCTCCCTCTCCATCCATCCACATTTATATTCAGACCTCTTTTAGTTACATGTGTTTCATCCCTCCTCTTCACATGACCATACCAAGATAAGCGGTTCCCTTTCAACATTTCTGTGACTGGCGCCACTATTAAACTACCTCTAATGTACTCATTTCTCACTTTATCCATTCTCGTTACTCATTAACATCGTATTTTCAACAATCATTAGCATCTAACAGACTAGTCTCTTGAATAAATTAATTTTGCATGCGGGATCTTATTTAGAGACATATTCAATTTAGCAGATCAGCACAACAAAAACAATTACCTGCTTCTTTGTTCGCGTTTAATGTTACTTCTAGATTACATGAAAACCTATATGAAGTCTATGTTTTATACTCGTTCGGAACCATTTGCGCGCGAGTCCGACTTGCACTTGGCTTATTTTTTCGTTTGCGAGTCATCGTGTGTTCGAATTTCTCATGCTCACATACGTTTCATGCACTTTACACAAGTTAAAAGCGGGTCTGAATTTATCGACAGCGTATATTTTCTAAATAGGTTTTTTTGTCCCCAGGCAAGTTCAGTAGTACAGCTAGTCCCGCCCGCGGCAGTGACGGCCCTGGGCGCGCAGTGGGAGTGGGGGCTGGTGTGCGGCGGCACCGCGCACGGCCTGGCGCTGGTGGACGCCATCAACACCAAGGCGCTGCTGCACAAGTGCACGCTCAACCCGCACGGTGAGTGACGAGAAGAAAGCAGAAGATGAATGAAGATAATACAACAAAGATTTAAACAATCAACAGTATTCTGTCCTCTACTATACTTTCGGTCACTGGATGCTCAGTACCAAGCATCAATTAATATCCTGTCGTAGTTTACTGCTGCACATAGGCCTCTCCTAAGAGGCGTCGCAAAACCTTAATTAAAGAAGAAATGTGAGGGTTTCTCTCGCTTGCCACGAAACAGCCCGTTCAAACTTATGATACAGATCTACCTTAGTATTGTTGAGTGCCGTGGCAGAGCTGGGGGCGTGGGCACTGGGTTTGTGCTTCTTGTTGTGTTGTCTTAGGTTTCTGGAATGTACTTGACATTCGTAAAATGCAAAATCAAACTGTTCTCATCGACGATGCACAACTGACTGCCTTAAATCAAATAAGCACACATTCTTTTGCATCACTCTAGAACAGTGTATTTATCCCACCAGCCTGTCTGCTGACAAAGTTCGTTTTTCATGCGACCTCCTTAGATATGACGGTATTACCAAACAGTATGCCAAGCATTTCCTAAAGCGAAATTCTATATGTATACAACAAATTATTTTCCCCAGATCATTCCGGTGCTGGCGACACACCAATTTCAAGAAGAAAGTCGTTCAAGAAGTCGCTGCGGGAGTCGTTCAGAAGACTGCGGAAAGGAAGGTCGCAGCGGCGACAGACCACTACGTCGAGCCCCACTTCACCCACACAAGTGAGTTCAAGTTCACACATTTAAATTAGCCTTCGCAAGCGGCGAGACCACAATTATTACTTGGCACACGCTGGTCACGCAGTCAACTACGTAAATTATGCCTTAAATCATTGATTAGTTTAGAAGTCTCGTAATTTAAGCTTTAAGGCGCTATTAACTGCCAACGACCTTGAGTGGTTAGCTTGCGTGTTACCCAGTAATAGGACTCGTCCAACAAGGAGCGTTGTCCGAAATTAGGCACATTAACAATTTATTATACATAAAACAACAGGTTTGGCAACAGGCATTCTAAAACACGAATACTAAAATATAAATTTATTTATTTTATTTATTTATTTATTTTCGCCTTACATCTAAATAATTAAATGATCTTTAATAAAATAATACTCTTTAAAGTTTGTACGTGATTCTCAATTTTTTATCGGCGTTAGACATTTAGAGACATTTGACTTTACAAATTAATTACACTATGTTATAAAAATATAATCATCAAATATTCACATAGCAAATTAAATTAAATTGTCTAGAGTAACATATATATTTTTTTTTTAAAGAAATAAGACGTTAGACGTGATGTTCAATTAGAAATCATTGGAAGTCGTATAACTGCGCCTTAAATCATTGAGATTATGTTAGAAGTCTTACTGAAACCAAGCTCACAGATCTCTTCTACTTCTACTTTTTAAATACTTTGGGCCCAGAAGCTGAACACATTAAATGCAGCGTCTGTAGCGTTAATCAGGTCCTCTATATCGCAGGTGTATGAGCACTTGGGGCCATGTGTGTCATGTTCTGGACAGGGACACCACACTCACATTGAGTATCTGATGGGTCTATTAAACCCCATTTTGTCAGGTTATATTTACCGACGCGAATGACATTTACAACTGCGCAGTCATTCACCGTTTTCACAAACTTATTTGACGCGAAGGTTGCATTCAGCCTCAATTTCAGAAAATCAATGTAATCCTTCTAATCTTTACCGAAAATCTAAGTTTTGAGGCTGATGGTTGTATGATGCAAGAATTAAAGTATTCAGGTTATTGAAGTTAAAACTTCTTTAGGCGCCTTGGGCGGTTTTGTTTTTACTTCTGACGGTACTCCCGGAGTGCCAAGTTTTTTTATATTATTACATCAGTCATTGTATTAGGTCACAGATAATATAATACTAGCGTACAGATGCCTCATCCCATACAAAGAAACGGTACCGGCGTAACTACGGGCTTCCGACTTGCAATGGCAACTTTTGTTCTTCTTTCGGACCCGTCCTCTACACCTCGCTAGATGGTGTTAGCAGCGACGGCTTGCAAGTTGAATGAATTTACATAAAGTCTTACCAATATTTTCTCACACATTGAGGAATTACTTTATAGTATTTTTAGCACTTCATAACAGTTTTACTGTTTCAAAATGTTTCAATAAACAAATTTTAAAGAGGCACTTCAAATTTCAAACAGGCCTAAGGATTCGTTCCAATAAACATCTAAAGTTGAATTAGCCAATTATTCCACAATTTTATGCTTTGAGTTATTAAATAAGAAAATACAGTTTTTACAATTTTTTAGTTTTCAAAATATTAATGTTACATAAATTTCAACACGAAATCGATGCATATTACGCCATCTATTGTTTGTTTGTTTGAACTAAATTTTATTTGTTTGAGATGAGACCTCGTAATTAGGTTATACGTCAGTCATACCCTTGACTGTGGTTAAACTGACAGCCAAACCTACCGTGTAATGGACGCCTTAGCATATTGTTCCAAATTAAACATGCCTTTCTTCTTTGCAGCCTATCCCCAAGAAGCCAGCAGACAAAGCAGCTTCAGACACAGACGCAGAACTGAAGCCAGTCGAGCGCGCAATAGAAGCGCGGCCCGCAGACGACGGCTTCGGCTCCATGGTGCGCTGTCTGTACTTCGCCAGGACATTCCTTATCAACAGTACGTGCACTGCAATCTAAACTCTATCACAATAGCTATAAGAGTCTCTCGACAAGTGACATTCTATCAGGGAATGCTTCGCGATAGCGATTGTCAAATAGTTAATAATGAATGGGATTTGACAAGCGCTTTCGAAATCTTACATGATCAAACCCACAGAACAGAAAAAACAGTAGAAGTTGCAAGTAGGCTCGGCCCGCGTACCCCGAGTTTCGCGGAGTTCCGCATATGTCTGCTTCGCACACACGTCACGCGCATCCTCTTGTTACAACCGTCATGGTGACGAAAATTTGAAAAAAAAAATTAAAATGCCCTATTGTGCTGTTTTAGAATGTAAACACGATAGCAGAACCAAAAACATCAAATGGTGGCATATAATACCGTCGATTAGTCCTAATTTATTTTATTTCGATTAAAATTTGAAAAACAATATTTTATTAGACAAGACAAGTAAAAGTTGACTTTTTTACAAATTACTACTTTCTTTTAAACTCATACATATTATTCGCGAAGATTCCTACTATCCACATGTCAAAGTCAGCTATTCTACTACATGCCTAGGGGTAGCGGATAAATTCTGAAAATGAGTTACCGCACCTCTAATCACTCAGGCAGAGAAGGAACAGGGGTGGGCTTTTAGTCAGTAAGAGTCTGACACACCCTCCAGCTCCACCCAGAGCGGGAGAAGTCATTGGATGATTTCCCAATACACAAAAAAAAATCTACTCTACTACAGTGCTAATGACCTCGTTACGGAAATATCATTCTTATCGTTAACACAATACAACTTAAAATTGAATGTATTTATGTAGTGACATCTAGCGGCGGATAGCGTAACTTGCTCAGTAAACTATTTCGTGTGCTCATTAAACGGAAAAAATAATAAACACTTAAAAAGAGTAGACAATAAACGACTCTATGCTTATATAACTGGTTTATTTTCAAATAAGCGACGACTGACATATTTCCTACTTTCTTTCAATAATAAATTACCAATCACACCAAGGATTCCTTAGTGTTACGAAATACAATTAACCTGTATATGTGTGAGTTTGGGTGCGCTGGTTCCGGTACTAATGAAGCGCTATGCGATTTCTACTGTTTTTTTCTGTTCTGTGATCAAACCCAAAATGTAAGAATTTGGCATTTCCACATTCACTATTGCTGACTGAATGTCACCTTGTCTAAAGTCTAAGGACTAGAGCCAATAGAAGCCGCGGACGACGGGTTCGGCTCCATGGTGCACTGTCTGTACTTCCCAGGTCATTCCTTATCAACAGTACGTGCAGTTAACTAAAAAACTAACGATATTTATGCTCACAAAGTTAGGGGAAACACTTCCACAGCCAGCATATTAAGCGAATTATTTGATTTATTTAATAAATAATGGTACCGAAACAATGGTATTTCTATTATCTTTCTAAAAGTTTTTTTTTTACGGTGAACGTATGGTTAAAAAAATTACAGAATATTTTGCACATTAGAAATCTGTGTCTTTCTTAGTTTGAACCTTCTTACATACTTCTAACAGGCAGCTAATGTCAGTGTGGCTACCTTTTTTTTTATTGCGGGAAACCACCTAGGCACCAGGATTCTAGGAGAAAAAGACTAGGATCTGTGGGATTTTTGCCTCACTAAAACCCCTAAGGGGGCCCCCTTCCATGTGCTTGACTTCTTAAAAGACCACCACGGAACTCCTCTACAACGCGTTTTAGGGCATATCCCTGGGAACCTACCCAGGGATGTACCCTAAAACGCATTGTACAGGAGTAGTAGAGGGGTCTCCCTCTCGCCTCGCTGTGCACGGCAGCACATGATCAATGTACCACCGTCTTTCTTGGGATTACTCAGTGGACGGACAGAGTCCCCACTCTGAAAGCCTGCGACTCCGGAGTCCCGCCAGCCTCAGATAGTGCAGGCGGAGTTTCGGCGGTTTAGGCGACGAGGTGGTTGTTGCCCAGACGCTACATTATCCGAGCCAGTGTTGCTACCTAGCAACATTAACATTATAACTGTATATATATCGCTTTTAATAAACCACTCATATCTACCGCTATTAATTGCCCTACGTAATGTTTTCCTCGTATTTTTATTGTAATTTTATATGGTGTACATAATAAAGAGTATTCTATTCTAATATTTAACCTTTTTGTTCCACAGCACAAAACTCAACCCCAACCCTCTGGGCGGGCACAAACAACGGCACAGTGTACGCTTTTACGATAACCGTGCCCAACACCAACAAGAGGAAAGACGAGCCCGTGACGTGCCAGCTCGCCAAGGAGATCCAGCTCAAGCACCGCGCGCCCGTCATCGGCATCACCGTGCTGGATGGAGCCGCCGTGCCACTACCCGACCCACTTGAGGTATTTATTATTTACTTTTCACTTTGCCCGCGGTTTCGCTCTCGTGACCTTTCCCGCGGGAACGGTTATTTTTCCCGGGATAAAAAGTAGCCAATGTTACTCGCTGATAATTTAGCTTTCTATTAGTGAAAAAATGGTTCAAATCGGTCCAATAGTTTCGGAGCTTATTAGGTACAACAAACAAACAAAAACATCTTTCCTCTTTGTAATATTAGTATAGATAGTAGATTGTACACCAAGATACATTAAAAAGAAGATACCTTAAAACTAAAAAACCTACAATGGGTGGCCTTATCGCATTCCGCGATCTCTTCCAGGCAACCTGAAATGGACAGTAATTGCCTGGACATGAAACGGGGCTGTCATTAGTGTGATAAAACCAATTGGGGTTTTTTCGAGGGTTTTCTGCCATTTTTCGAGGGGTTTTCCGCCATTTTTCGAGGGTTTTTCCGCCATTTTTCTTCCCAGCTGAAACACTACGCAGAGATCCTATATCTCTGCATAGTGTTTCAGCTGGGAAGAAAAGAGAGATGTAGGATGTCTTATATAACTTTGGAACTTTTGATTGTGAAATAAGTAACATTCTTCCTGTTGTTCGCCGTATTTTAATTAGAATTAATTTTGTAATTATGATTACAAAATTAATTCTATTTTGACCAAAATTCAGCCACGTCGACAGAGTAAACATTTGCTTCGTAAAGGTCTATCAAAGTGCAAGTGTTGTTGCACAGAGAGCTTATCAAGAGGTGAGGCATTGTTTGGGACTTTTTTTTTGTGAGGTGGGTTATCATCCAATGACATCTCCCGCTCTGGGTGGAACGGGTGGGCGTGCAGACTCTTACTGACTAAAACCCACCCACAGGGGCGCGGTAACTCTGTTTCGAATTTATCTACAACCCCTGGGCAGGCATCGGCCATGACGGGCCCCGTCATGATTGCTGACAACTCTTTGAGGCGCGCGTGGAACACTACGCGCCGTCGACTCTCGGGCCTGGTGCTGATCAGACGGCGAGCTAACCATTACTCGCCGTCCGCAGGCCCGGGTATTGTTTGGGACGTAATGCCGCAATCGCATTGTAGCTCATTGGAGTACCCCCATCCCACAAGTTGTGCTTGCAGCGGCCTACCTGGCTTGGTAGTAGATTTAGAGATTTCCAGGTGGACTACGGTAGTTGGTGGCCCGCAGGGAGCTTTTCTGCAGGTTCAACAATAATCGGTACGAGGGGGATGTCTGAGGAGCTAATTTTTTTTATTTCTTTTGCTAGTCCTGTTGTCATTTATTAGTTTTGTCAACGTCAAAAAGCTGTTCCGACTATTCAATTGACATTAACATTCATAACTGTTTGTTCAGGTGGAGCGCGGAGTGTCTCCGCTGCCAGAGAGTGGCACGCACCGCGTGGTCATCACGTCGGAGGAGCAGTTCAAGATCTTCACGCTGCCCTCGCTCAAGCCGCACAACAAGTACAAGCTCACCGCGCACGAGGGCGCTAGGGTACGTGCTTGAAACTGGAAATAAGTTTATAAAGTGAATGAAATCTCAGGTCAAGCAAACCTTCCAACCAAATAAGTTTTGAGCTACTTGGTTATGTAGCGGAACATAATGCGTTCAAACAATAAGATCATTTTCATTTGGAAACTTGTCTTGGTTTTCACTAGAACTAAGCGAAGCGGCACATAATATCAATCCAAACAGGTTTCAATGAAGATATTTTTTTCGTTTAGCGTATTTTCATAGCATATTTTATGTTATCCACTTCCCCGCACTTCTTATCTCTCGTGGAAATATACGTACAGTTTTGTAGCTTAGATTAACTGCTTAGCTAACTCGCATACATCTTTTGTAAACACAGCCTTGTGTTCAGTTTCTGGAATGTAAATTGTAATGGAATAGTTTACGCGCAGGTGCAATTTGCCACATAAGGTGAGCAAAGAACGCGTAGCGAACTAAAAAAAACTTTTAGAAATGTTCCTGCTTCTATTCATTATTCTGTATGCAGGTCCGACGCACAGCATTTGCATGGTTCGAATGCGGTCAGGGCGTGTCAGCTGGTGTGGGAGGCTCGGGGGCCCGGCACCGCGAGTGGTGTCTGCTGTGCCTCACCAACCTGGGAGACTGTCTCGTGCTCAGCCCCGAACTGAGGAGGCAACTCAACGCAGCGGCAGTGCGCAAGGAGGATATCAAGTGAGTCACCGATATATTGTCCTGTATAGCTTAGAACTATTTCTTAGGAAAGGTCCTAAGAAATAGTTCTAGTCATAATGATATTCACTGGAAATCAAAGCTGCTTAACATTGTTTCCGGGAACATAATTTATTTTTTATACTCACAAGGTGCAGAAGCGGATTTAATGCCTCAGGACACAATGACCCGAAATTTTTACTTTTTTCCATTGAATACGCAGCGTATTCAGCGTGTCAGTATTTGACACTTAAAAATACATGTAACAAGCCAGTCATAATAAACTAGCACACAAATGTATTGCCACAAATCTGATCCTAACTCCCAAACTAGGCCTGTACCTGTATTTTAGGGGTCAGCGTTCAGCCATGAGTTCTATTTTCAATCTTCATTTTGGACGAGTGTCTCTACAAAGTTGACAGCCAAGGTTATTGCCATTTGGTAATGTCAAGGAAGTAATAATTTGCGAGAAATAAACAAACTACGAGTAATTGCAACACCAATCTAATTACATACGACGTGTTTATTTAGTCCAGACAAGCCTGATTTACCAATAACGCTGAACTCATTTTGTTTCAGTGGCATTTCAAGTTTATGCTTCTCGAAACGTGGCGAAGCTCTCTACTTGCACTCCTCGTCGGAATTACAACGGATCACCCTTTCTGCTACAAAGGTATGTAAATGTGCATATCATGAATCTAGTCTTTTACAAAACTAGTAAAAATCACATTGACAAAAGATTACGTATAGAGTATTGCGAACAAACTCAATAACATCATTACTTTACTTAAACATCAAATAAATCATAGGTTGCATTCAAAACAGTAGTGTGACAAGCATGGCATTAAAAAGTTACATCTGGGAACGTACTCTTAAAAGCGCCGACGGGAGTATCCATCCCCGCCTGCGATTCCACGACACCTTCTATATTCCCTCCAGTACGGGGTCTCATCTCGAACTAAGAAAATTTAGTTCAAATAAATCTCAATCGATGGCGTAATATGTATCGAGTTCTTATTGAATTTTAAGTAATATTAATATTTTAAAAATAAATATGGTTAAAACTGTATTTTCTTAAACTGCCCTTAGTATAAAATTGGCTTGTAATTCAAATTTAGACGATTATTGGAACGACTCCTTAGACATGTATATTTCTTGTACCAATAGATGGCGCTGTTTGAAGTTGTATAGTTTATCAATTTGCCTCTTTAAAATTTGAATTGTGACACATTTTGATTCAGTAAAACTGCTATGAAGTGCCAAAAATACTATAAAATAATTCCTCAATGTGTGTGAAAATATTGGTAAGACCTTATGTAAATTCATTCAACTTGCAAGCCGTCGCTGCTAACACCATCTAGCGAGGTGTAGAGGACGGGCAAGAACGAAGAACAAAAGTTACTTGTGCCAGACGAAAACCCGTAGTTACGGCGGTACCGTTTCTTTGTATGGGATGAGGCATCTGTACGCTAGTACACTTCTGGACACATCTATTGGCCCACCTTGTATTTTCAGCTTCGTTTGGTCCTAGCTAAAATTTTATATTAGGTCGAGCAAAAAGTTTTTATGCAGTTTTGAACCTGGCACATTCACAATTTCATTCAATAGTCTTTTTTTGAATTTCGAACACAGAATTTAAAGAAACAAAAGACAATTTGGAGCCTGTTTGTTGATATCAAACAATCGAATACTAAGAAAACTTGGTTTTATTGGTTTACTTGGATTTAATTCTTGAAAAAGTGATTGATATCTTTGGTTTTGCAACAAACATTACTTATTCTTAACATTAAGGTAAGGTTCTATCAATAATATATGGATACTTCACCTGAAGTCGCCGCCCAAACTGTGGCACTTATTCAGGCCGGACACAGCCAAAGAAACGTGAGTGCTCAACTTACTAAGTCGATCTGCGGTCCGAAATGTTTATCGGAGGTACCTAGAGACTGGCGGCTTTGTTCGTCGCCAAGGAAGGCCACGATCTCGGGTCACAACTGAAAGGCAGGATCGATTCATCGTGACGACCAGCTTGAGAAATCGTCACCTTACCTCCATTGAGATACAAAACCAACATCGCGACTTCCACGGAGTATCTGTGAGCGCTCGAACTGTTCGGAGAAGGTTAAAAGAACGCGATATGGTACCACACAAGCCAGCTAATGGGCCCAAACTAACGCGAGCCCACCGAACAGCGCGCCTTCATTTCGCACGCAGTCATTTAAATTGGACACAGCAAGATTGGAGCCGTGTACTCTTTTCTGATGAGTCTAAAATTGTGTTACACGGCAATGCTGGAAGGAAGAAGGTCTACCGACGTAAGGGAGAGCGTTTCGCACAATGCTGCTTTGAAGTGAGGGTTGCTTATGGCGGTGGCTCATGGACTGTCTGATGCGGTATATCCGCGAGCGGCAAAACTCAACTTGAGGTTGTTACAGGACCACGGCTGCCAACATTAAATGCTGAAAGGTACATTCGTGAGTGCTTAGAACCTCACGTGATACCATACGCGGACTATGTGGGCCCAAATTTCCTTTTTATGCATGGTAATGCAAGAGCCCATGCGGCCGGCATCGTCAGGGAATATCTTCGGGATGTGAACATCACAGTTATGGACTGGCCAGCCAGAAGCCCAGACATGAACCCCATTGAGCACATGTGGGACGAGCTAAAAAGACGTGTTAGGGCTCGTCAGCCAGTTGCCCAGACGATGCAGGAGTTGAAAACTGCCATAGAAGAGGAATGGGAGATGATCCCTCAAAATTTCATAGAGCG
This sequence comes from Polia nebulosa, assembly GCA_951329385.1. NCBI lineage: Eukaryota > Metazoa > Arthropoda > Insecta > Lepidoptera > Noctuidae > Polia > Polia nebulosa. Next base: position 26,875,166 of record OX589591.1, on the reverse strand, counting down.
GTTGATAAACTCTATGCCTAATCGTATGAGAGCTGTGGTAGATGCCCATGGAGGCAACACGCGTTATTAAATTAAACCTTTATTTGATAAAACATGTTTTTTATTCAAAAATCAATTGCCTTTAACAAGCCGCATATCCGACTTGTTAGGCGTAGCTCCATGTCGTATGGTATTCTGAATTCAAATTTAAAACAATACGATCGAAAAAGATGGTAAAATGTATCAGGTTTAAAACTGCATCAACAGTTTTTGTTCAATCTAGCAATCATATTTCGGTAGGGGCCATCAAAACCTAAACTCTAAGGTGGGCCAATAGATGTGTCCAGAAGTGTATTATATGTGACTCCAGTCAACAGTGGACGAAATACCGCGAACGCGTGAACCACGATCGCGATACGCTCTCAATAAATAGGGTAGTTTCCTGTGTTTATTTTTGTACAATATTTTATATGAAACAACAAATAAAACTAAACTTAAATCTTTTTCTGAAAACAGCATCAATATTGGCTATTAAATAAAGTAGCAATTTACATTTCAAATATTGGTATAAGAAAGAGTGAGGGCGTAGTGGGGACATCTCGCTGTCTCTTTAACCTAATGGCGGCGACGTCATACTTCGATATGTGCATCCTTTTGAAGTTATACTTTTGGCGCGTTAGGGAAAAATTATGAGAGTAAATTTTTACGACGCGCGGCGCACACCGTCACAAAAAATCGACACCCTGAAGTTAGCTATAGTCTGTGGTTCATAAAGAATGATTGTTTTCCTTTTGTAAACTTTGTGACAGTTTGGTTTTTTATCTTGTCACGCCAAAGAAGTATAACTTCTTACGTACATAAGTACACACACACTTTTTCTGTTAGTTGACAGTTTCCCCTTTCACCAGAAAGGTCTCAAACTTTTTGAATTTTGAACGGTTTTTTTTTTCTATTTTCGATTTTGGATAAAGTTTTGTGTGTGTTTTGTTTTGTTGTTTTTTGTGCCATCTATAAACTGTTTTCTTTTTACACTTAAACTTACACCTTATAACCAGAGGTCAGAATTAGGTAGAGTTATTTATGTACTTGCAAAGAAATGTTGATATTAATATGGATCTTACCGGGATTTCTAATGGACAATCCCGTCTGGCCAACAATATTACAAATAAATAATAATAAAAACCTCTATTGTTTTCTTTTGTTCTCACAAACTATGTTGTTTGAACTACAAATGTGGCAACATCGCGCGTGTGCGCATTGGAATTTTGCAACTTCGGACATCCGATGTCGTTGATGTAAATTTGGCAACGTCGCGCGTGCAGTGGTTTAAATTGTGTAAAAGTAAATAGCTTTTTTATTTAATAAATCAAGGTTTTTTTCTGCTCTTTAAAATTAATCTCGGGATTTGAGGCATATCCACTTTATTCTCTCGCTGTATGAAATCAGTTTAATATTTAAATAACTCTACCTAATGCTTATAACGTGCCGACCTCATTAAATAGTCCAATCAACATACCCTTGAAGAAGAAGAAGAAGAAACTTCCATACAGTAGTTTATAATTTAAAATGTGTTCCTAGGTGACGATTGCTCAGTGCCACATCATCCTGTCGCCGTGGGCGGCGGCGCTGCGTGGTGCCGTGGAGGAGCCCCCCCTAACTAATGGTGAACACAAGGTCAGTATTCAAACAACTCTTTAGCACACCACCAACACAATCGACGTCGATCAACGTCATCGATCTATGATCCATCGATGGGTGTGGTAAACACGCTCAAGGTGGACTTCATGACGAATACACCACCGGTACATGGTAGACAACCCATATGCACAAAATGTTTTGGGAACACATTAATTGTGCGCTTATCTAAGGAGTGGAATGACCTGCCAGAGTCTGTGTTTTCCGATAGCTACAACCTGGGGGTCTTTAAGTCAAGAGTAAATAGGTTACTTCTAGCCAAGCATGCCACATTGCCCACCACATCATCGTTAAGCGGCCCCAACACGATTTATTGACAATTGCAATTGAAGGTGCCATTGATGTATTGCAATTGTCAATTGTTTGCGTTAACTCTGGACGATCGTGATTTAAAGATATTAATAGTAAGATAAATTCCCGGTCCTCGATATTACGTAGGGTATCCGCCATGTTTGTTTCTACTGCTGTCAGCGCGCGAATGACGGAAACAATTGTCAATGACTCAGTTAAACGATCAATTGGCAGCTTCAATGGCTCTGTCAATGAGCACCAATCAAATTTTTCATCAATTGCTTTCAATCACGTAACTGCGATTGACAATCCTTCAATTGAAGGCACGGTTGGCGCAGTGGTGGACCGTTCGGCTCCTGCGCTGCGTATCGCGGGTTCGATTCTCGCACGTAACAAATATTTGTATGGCCTACAGATGGTTGTTCCGGGTCTGGGTGTCTTGTGTATGTGAATATACATGTTTGTGAATGCGCCCACGATACAGGAGTAATTCCTAGTGTGGGGCAACGTTACAAAAAAAAAAAAGAATTGTACTCGTAAACGATCAATGGCGTAAAATTGACAATCGCAATTGATCATTTCGGGGCCGCTTTAGATAGTGGTCAAACGCGAGCCTCTTAATAATAAAAAAGTTGTCTCATGGTTCGATTTGTGGTTACGATACAATTATGAACACTGAGAGAATAAGTAAGTTGTTTTGACAAAGTAAACTGGGTATCACGAAATCTAATAGGAATAAATATGCCGTCAAACCATCATGCCAAATACTCATAAATTAGCTAACATGCAGTCACCATCGTCAGTTTCAATCTCCTTTATTCACATTTGAAAATATTTTCAAGAATAGAAGTAGTTCCCCATGTCAAAGATATTTAAAAAAAACTGTCAGTCGTAGGACTGCATGTCAGAAGTGAAAATTCATACATACATAATTATATAAAAATGTGTGGTATACACACACATCTGTATACATAATTATATGTATCTGAGCGTGACGGTCACGCGAGTTAAGTGCTTTTTCCCCGTCCCAAAAGTGCCCAACGTGCCTAAAGAAGTTTTCACTTCAGAAAGTCCTTATTGCGGCGCAGCGCCTCACAGCTACCAAAGTAGCAACTTTATGCATATATTGCCTTACGTCCTATGATGATTTCACCAGGCGCTTGTTAGTTTAAGGACACTTAAATATTTAACGTCATACCATTCAACCGACCATCATCTTACTGTACGCACGATACTTTTATTAAACCTTTTTTTCATTTGAATTGGACTTTAATTAGCCCCAGTGTATATTCAAAATATACAGTCCTAAAAATAAACGATTCTGTATCTAATAAGCCTCGAAGTTTCCAAACCCTTGTCCTCAATGTTCATGACTTGTAGCAGGAGGAGACATTGGAAGCCCCGCACGACGTGACGGCCGTGTCGGCCGACATCACGGTGGACTCCGTGCGCGACCACACCGCCGCGCCCGAGCCGCACGTGGCGCCCGAGCTCAATATTAACTTACAGGTAAGCCACACGTTGCTGTAACGACTACATCGGGGATGTTTCCTGGGTCCGCCGCCCTTGGCACTCGGGCAAATGAAGGAACAGGGGTGGGTTTTAGTCAGTAATAGTCTGACACGCCCTCTCGCTCCACCCAGAGCGGGAGAAGTCTTTGGATGATTTCCCAAGCCAAAAAAAGGGATGTTTCCTGAGTACAAAAATAATTATTCTATTTAGTACGTAACTTAGACTTAGATTATCAAAAAATATTCGACACATAGTTTTTGCTTTACCAAATCAGTAGAAAATGACAAAGGTAAAACGCATCAAAGTTCAGGAGTGGGGGCTTGTTACGTCACTAAACGGTACAAAGTGTTGCACTGCGTGACGTCACGCGAAATTTCAACGCACTGTATCGTCCTCATTTTTGATTTACGTGGCAAGAGAAAAATACGTGCGCATATTTTTTTTGGTAATCTAACCGACGGATTAATTAGATTTTTTTAGGAAACTAGCCTTACTATCCACGTTTGATTGTGCACTTTGCCAGTTATTTTACACGAGTCATCTTATGGGGACGGGCTGAGTACCCACAGGATTTTCTAAAAGTCAGCGCCTCTGGGTTTAGACAAGCTTATAGCTCAATTATATACGAACGTCTTCTGTCTTGTCTTTTCCAATTTACCCTGCTACATTGAGCCGAAAAGCCCAATGTTACAGTTATAACTCACCTATCATTTACTGCCTAGGGGTAGCGGATAAATTCTCAACATGAGTTACCGCACCCCCGGGCACTCAGGTAGGGAAGGAACAGGGGTGGGGTTTAGTCAGTAAGAGTCTGACACGCCCTCCCGCTCCACCCAGAGCGGGAGATGTCATTGGATGATTTCCTACCCCGCCAAAAAAAAATAACCTATCATATACACGGTTTCTCATTACAACAAAAATCTCCACGTCCAGAACTCGCAAGTGAACACGTCTTCTATGGTAGTGAAGACAACGACGCGCACCATGGTCAACGACACCAACGGCGACGGCACCACCACCACCACCACGACCACCAGCAACTCGACCAGCGAGAACAGTGAGTATGACGTCACTAACTAGAGAAGAACACATTCAACTACTGGATATAATACAGACAAATTGACCGTGTCCTAAGTCACTATTGCCACTGTTTAAAGATAGTAGTAACTATTACTACACTAGCGACCGGCCCCGGCTTTGCTCGGGTGCAAATTATATACAAAAACCCTCCTCGTTTATCGCTCTTTATATTAGTCAAAACCGCATCAAAATCTAATTGCGCTGTTTAGAAGGAGTTAGCTGAGAAACAGACTGACGCGAAAAGCGGGTTTGTTTTATACTATGTAGACATGAAGCTGTTCACATAATACTAATGGCATTATTTATTATCAATGATCCGAGTAGATAGAGCTTTTTTTTGTACTTGCGATACGTTGTCTTTAGGTGAAAGCTTCAGGGTAGCCCGCGAAATTCAAATTTTCTTACGTTTTTTGCAATTTGCAGGTCAGTATCAGATTGTATGTTTGTCAAAATACGATCCGCGGCCGTAGCAAGTACGTATTTACAGAACTGTAATAATTAAAATCATCAATACAACTGTCTCACTTAGAATTGATATCAAATGTCATGATTTCATGAAATACTTACATTTGGCATCAATTCTAACTGAGAGAGTTGTATTGATGATTTTAATTACTATAATTCTATAAATACATACTTGCCACGGCCGCGAATCAAATTTAGACCAAGATACAACCTGACACTCACCTGCAAATTTCAGAAAACTTAAGAAAATTTGAATTTCGTGGGCTACCCTGGCGCATCCACCTTATTATGGACAAACCCCGGGGTTTGAAAAATATATATTATTAAATAAGTTAGAAATAACTTTGTAGAAAGCTATTCACGTCTTAAGGAATTATGTATTGTGTATTATTATCATACACAGTTTCAGGGGTGAAGACCACACGTTTTGGGTTAATGAAATTAAAAACTATTTTATTTTCTGTAACAATTTTTATAGACAAGTATCAATAGCCGTTACAAAGATAGAGGATAGCCGTTAGAATCCCGGGGCATGTCCATATTAACATCAACGTTTGCTGTCATTGAACCAAAATAGCCTACCTACTCCGATCAATGTTTATTATACTCCCCGATAGTTTTAAAGTACTTCTCAACTAGATTTCAATCAAGTTAAACTCATCATTCACCTGCCCCTATACCAATTTATTTGGGGTCGGCGCAGCATAATAATATATTCTTTAAATATTCTTCATCATCTCAATAGTCACATACAAATTTAATTTTCATATTATATCACACTAGCTTCTGCCAGCGGCTTCGCCCGCGTGGTATTAGTACTTCCCCTCATTATACATTATAGCCTATCTGTTATTCTGATGTATAAGCAATATTACTGTAAAGTTTCATCAAAATCCATTCAGTAGTTTTTGCGTGAAAGAGTAACAAACACATCCTCACAAACTTATACATTTATAATATTACTAGCTGCACCCCGCGGTTTTACCTGCGTAGACCGGGATAATAAATTGCCTATGTCCTCTCCCAAGGTCTAGTCTAACTCTGTACCAAATTTCATTAAAATCGGTTCAGTAGTTTAGGCGTGAAAGCGTAACAGACAGACAGAGTTACTTTCGCATTTATAATATTAGTAGGGATTCATCATCAGTCTTTTTAATGTCCCCACTGCTGGGGCACAGGCCTCCTCTCTGTGAGAGGGTGTCGGCCATAATCCACCAGGCGGGCCCAATGTGGGTTGGTGGATGTCACATTTCTTCGAATTTTTGGTTCTAGGACATGCCGGTTTCCTCACGATGTTTTCCTTCACCGTTGTAGGATTATATTATAGTCACATAAAATTCAAATAATTATACTCAGCCTTATTTATAAAACTTGCCAACTATATGCTTAGCTTAAATACTGATTAGCAGATTCTAAATTCAAGATAACAACGTCTTATCCATCACATTCAGCTATCTATAGGACAAAACCTTCAAATTATTAGTCAGTATGGTACTTTACCACATCTAACTGTCTTTCGATTATTTATATTTTTTAATCTTTAATATTTTAAAGAGTGTTTAATCTACACAGATTATGCCACCCTCATCGTGTTATAATTCAACTTTACAATTTTCATGCTTAAGGGTCTACTACCCGCCAAGTGGCGCCCTCATTGAATAAAAATCGTAGCATAGAATAGAAAATAAATATTAAAGAATACTACGTTGCGTTTGTTACAAAGAGGATAAAGTATTTTTACGTTGTTAAAACAGGACTCAAAATGTTTCGTATCCAAAGTAGTAAGCAAAACTACCAAAAACGGCCGTTTTTGACACTTGCTTACTACTTTGGATTTTTTATTCAATGAGGGCGCCACTTGGCGGGTAGTGGAGCCTTAACATAACAAAATACAAAAAAAAATACTTATTACGAACTTAAATTATTATCCCTGCGCTTAGTACTATAAAGACTGTACTGACTACATCCTTCTGGCTGCTTCCGATGACGGGGCACTTGAACGATGTTACATCCTCCAGTCATGAAAATAATATTAAATAACATTAGCAAATCTCGTCTCTCCGGCTCGTTCCGAACACGTTGAATTATGAACTTCCTAATCAGTGTTTAAACTAATCACGTAGTTATTTGTTCTTTATATAAGGTCCATTGTGCCTAGTTCTAGTTTATCTTTAGGACATGAACATCGTTTCTCCTAGTAAACCTGATCGTTATTTAATTTTGATGAGCCTACCTAAGGTTTATATACACCCTTCTGATTCATTGTTTTGTCGAACTTTGTTTAGTGACGAACTCTGCTCACTTACAATTATAGAGGAAAATAAATCATCAATAGTTTAATGAAAGTAATATTTTAAGAACTTTACGAATATGTAATCTACATTAGACTATCGAGTTAGTTAGTTCCTAAACTCCAAACTGGCATATTATATACAGTTTTTATTTCAGGATTTAAAACTCCCACACCAATAAAAATATGATTTGCATGGAAGCGAAATATACGCTATGAATTGGCTTACTTTGTATACAAATTATATTATGATGTTTATAAAGCAAAGCTTTGGCAATACGCGCAAAATAATATTTTTATTGTATAATAAATTGTGGTCACAGAAAATGAACAATTTCTGAACGCCTGCCCTAGTTTCTGATTAGTTAAACGGATGTCAAATAGATGTTATAATTAGTAATCGTAAATAACAGCAGCAATGCTTTTAAACCCCTTCATGGGTTGATTTTTGTATAATATAAAACCACGTAAATCTTATTTTTATCATGATTTCTTGTGCCGAATTCCAACTTCATCGGACCAAGCTCATTCAAATGACGTGTATTACTGAACATGCGTTCAGAAACTTGGTAGCCTGCTGAGTTTATTCATGTTTATTTAACATTTACTGTTCTTAATTATTCACTTAAATTCCAGAATGAATTGTTCATTTTCTACCATTCAGACAGCCTACTATAAAAATTTTGAAATAAAACCTTAAGATTTAATCGCTTCATACACCATTTTATATGTTTATGTTACATGTTTATCCGTTTGTATGTTTGACGGGCGCTTTGTGTTTTGTTTGTAGTCCTAGAGCACAGTCGCGAGGAAGGAGTCATCACGCGCATCGAGGTACCCCACACTTTGCTTTCATAGTACCTTACGTACAACTTCTACATGACCTTGCATGAACGCCCTTCTCTATACCAAGTATCTTAGTACTTTTCTATTAGCTTCATACGCCTCTGTTACTAACCTCTAAAATTATCTTATTTCCAGTTTCTTTCTCTACTTACTAAAAATAACTAAATTTAAATTGTGTATTAACCAACTAACTCAACGTATACGCAATGTTGTGGCGTCCGTTCGTGTGCTGTTCGTACAGGGATCACTCACCATCATGGCTCAATGGTAAAAAGAGAAAGAGTTATAAAAGAGATCGTTTTGGCAATAATCTGCAGTAGACCCTGGTAAACACGCGCGGACGTCACGAGTTGCCGAGAAGAACGTTCGGTGGTACTCATAAGGCGTGTTCACACAGACGGGCACCGTGACGGTCCCGGCCGGCACCGACCCGAAGCTGATCCTCGAGATGTTTGACCGACAACGCTCCCCGCTCGCCGTGCCCGTGCCGCCGCCGGCCGCCGCCGCAGAGACCAACTAGACCGCACCACCGACACGACCCGCACCACACGACACACGAAACTACTCGCTACGCTCCCGGTTCTAACACCGGTCCAATATTCCGCCACTTGTCTATATTCCAACTTGTACCTCTATATCGCTCGACCGGTACTCAGACCACCGATTCATGACGACGTGCCGGAACTTTTTATCATTTGACAGCAATTGTATTAAGAGTGACAACGTTTAGTTTTACAACTATGTAATATAATTTGGAAACGTATTTATAGCGTTAATATTTCTTCTATGCCTAGACAGCTAAAGGTACTGCCATGAATTTGGTTACTCTAAGTATACAAAAAATATCCAATTAGGAGCATTTTCTGTACATTTTTGTATTAATTAATTCCTTCTTGTTCTAAGGTATATTTGCATTTTATTATGTTAACTCTAATTTTATTTACTATTGATTTATGTGGCTTGCATGTTTATATAATGGCGACTATTTTGGATGTAATTTTCTTTGCAATGTTGTGTATTATTTAGTTAAAATAATTATAAATAGATGCTTAAATCTGTACTTAACAGTATCACGAGAATTTTCTATTAAATGAGATTATCTTTAACTTCATTATTAAATTTTCTTAGATCTATTTTTAAAATGGCTACCCGAGGGTGAAGCTTCCAAGCTTTTGTATTCACAAGATGGCTTACTTGCAACATGCTCGACACACCCAAACGACAAAGTATAATGATGAATGTTTATGTTAGTACAAAATCCGGAACGCCATAGCAACGTTTGTTGTATCCAGCAATACTACAATATAATTGTGGATTGTTTAAAGTAATTTATAGTTAAGAGAACAATGTGAAATTAATATTCTAATTTAGCTCGTTAAGTTAGTATTTCGAACATTCGGAGTGAATGTGATGTGCCTATTTATTTCTTTTTTAATATAATAAAGATTGTATCTAGGTGATAGCATTAGAAACGTTTTTGACAATTAGTAACGACTAGAATATATTTTATTATGAATAGCATTTAGATTTTCCACAGCAAGTTGGAGTAAACATTTTTATTGCCAATTTTATATTAATATTATAAAGAAAAATAATTGTTGTATTTCCTTGCAGTGTTCACTTAAATTGAATTGTATATTCAGTAAATATTAATTTTAATAAATTATAATGTTGTACGAATGAAAGTTTTATGCAATATTTTTTTAGCTTTTTAATACTTATTTTTTGTATTTTATATAACCAGTTTGCAATTTTATTTTGTAACTTAATTGGAATAATCTGTTATGTTTTAAACAAGCAATGGCAGCTAATAATATGCGAACGTATTGAGCACATCTTACTATACATCACAACTCGTGATCTAAGGGGATTGATTTATTGTTTTAGACATATATTTTATTCATAGATATAAGTTAATGTGCCTGTCTTTTCGTTGGTAAACTTTGGGCTCTTCCGGGCCATATCGACATACATAAAGTAAATTTTACTGTAGGAAGCGTCAAGGGTACTTGTATGGCGTCCAAAATGCTTCTATTTATAGTATATACAATTTTTCTCCTTATACTGTGGCATTTTATGAAACATTTGATACGGAATTAGCAATTTGTATCCAACATTCTTACAAGAAAATAAAAGCTAAGACTATACTATTGTTTTTTTTTTGTCTGTACCTACTTATGATTTTATTTTTTTTATTTTAGCCTATATACAGCATGTAACAAAAACCCTGTCCGATCCTGAAGGGTATTACTTGGTATCGTACTGCGTACACATATGTAATCATTTAATGGTTACGAGATAATTATATTTCTCCAATGAAAATAATGAATTTAAAAAAAAAAAAAACTTATTAAAAGCAACACTGAGCGCTCGACAAAGTTCACCTACTGTTTCGTTTGAAAGATGCCGCCTGAGCGAGACAGAGTGCCTACAGCGCGGCTAGTGCAGGGCGGTATCGTTTGAAATAAAAATAGGTAAAAACGAAAAGATTTCGCCGGCCGGTGGAGTGTTGTCAACTTATGAAAATTTGTCATATTTAGTGTTAAATTTCGCATATTTTATAAAAATAAAAAATCTACAACTTTTGATTTTTATGAGTTACATTTTTTTTTACAAGTTTTTCTAGTACGTATGTTAAACCAAGAATACGCCTTTATTGGATCGGACAGGGTTTTTGCTGTATAGCTTTAGTCCCTCCATATCCTTCCTGATACTCCTTTCTTGTGCCACCTCAAACCAATCTTAACGGTTTCTGGGCCGAGCTCGGCGATGCGCCTATCCTCTGGCACCCATTGCGTGGAGACTTTTACCCAGCGGTCATCATGCATGCGGCTGACATGACCCGTCCAATCCCATTTGAGCCTGGCAGCCTTTTTGCCCACGTCTATAATTCCGTTTTTGGAGCGCAGCGTGGTGTTCCGTAATCTGTCTAATCTTTTTAAACCCAGAATACCTGCTCTCATCTTTGGCACACCCCAAGGCGGAACTTTTGCGACTCGGTGAGCGACCAGGTCTGAGCACTGTAGGATGGGCAGGATCGATGAGTTTGCGCTTCAGGGTGATCACCACCCTTCATTCGCGTCTTCATGGATCAGTAGCTTTTCCGGGCGTTTGCATATGGTGATCGATTTCCCTTCCCTGTCTGTTTTTAAAAGAAGCTAACGGGCTCAAGGATATACTCATCGACGTAATGTATTTCCTGCCTATCGATTGCGAACCTTTTGAACGGGAGGGTGTGTCAGACTCTTACTGACTAAAACCCACCCCTGTTCCTTTCTTGCCTGAGTGCCCAGGGGCGCGGTAACTCTGTTACGAATTTATCCGCGCCCCTTGGCATGGGCCATGATGGGCCCCGTCAATCGATTGTGATCCTACGGTTACTGCTATTAGTCATCGTTTTAGACCCACCGCGTTTTCGCGAGTCTCGCCGTTTATGATTTAAAAAGCCTAAATATTTAGGAAAATCTAAATAGTAAAAATATTAACGATTGAATTAAAATTAAATATCGGGTATAAAAAGACAGTTTCCGAAGCCGAAAGCCACATATTCTACGCATTATTTGGATCATTTTTTTCCACTAGACCATACCTGGGAATCCACTGGTTGTGGAGAGGTCAAAGTCGCAATTTTTTGTTAAACGAGATAAGTTACACAGCTGCTTCTTGGCAACGCCCTGTCTCTTGACATGAACTTATTCCAAGTCAGGTAGGGTAAGTAAAATGTCACTCAGTGGACCAGGGAAATTTCGAAGGTTCATAATTGTCTTTGTTTTTCATTCGATGTATTTATTTTGCATTCATAGGTTCCTTTAGTTTCTCTTTTTGGTTTTAGGGTAAAAGCATATTTTTATGAAAAATGGGGTTTGGTTCAATGCGTATACCCAAGTTGTGCACCTTGATCCGGGGTATTTTCCACATTGAACAACCTTATTTAACACATTGTAGCCACCGCTGATCACAACACATTACCGGCTCCAGGGCTATGCCCTCTTTACGCGGTGTCTAAGGGCGCCCGCAACAACGGGAGCTTCATTTGGGTGCCTAACATGGGTTTGGTAAAGTTGGGTGACTGACTACAAGTACCTACCAGCAGGTTTATTCGCTTACTCAGTTGACATTAATTTGATAGGCACTATGCAGTACATTGCTGCCATGCTTTGAAAAACAAAAATGTGCTACATAGTGCCTATTATAATCGATGTCCACCGAGCAAAGTAGAAATGTACTTCAAAATTGATATCAACTGATTTAGCGAATACACCTGCTGGCTAGCGAATGGAAATAACGCCTGCCAAGATTTATTTATTATTTATTTATTAAAACTTTATGCAACACAAATGTACAAAGGCGGACTTAACGCCTTAGGCATTCTCTACCAGTCAACCAAGGGTGGTGGAGAGATAACATGGCAGTTGCATAAACCGAAAAAAACAATACTAAGACGAAAATAGTTCTCATAGCAATCACCCTGTGAATTGCTAAGTGTAATACCGCAGGCTCGGAGATATAATAGCGGCAGCTAGGCGGTCTGTTACCGCCAGGTGAGACCCTCAATTACCTGAGGGAGGCCCAGCGACTGAGCTGCCGTCTTATAACAAACCTGCGGTATTGGTGTGTGGCTCCAGTCCGCCCTGCTTCCAGAGCAAGCCGGTCACAGTCCGGACCGCAGAGCCGTCGGTGTATGTGTAGACGGTATTGGTATGAGTAACACCGCCCATGTATGATTGTTGCGTGAGTACTCATGCGTGTGGAGTCATGCGTGTCTGGCTTATATTACGCGACGTGCCTATACCTTAGCACACGCCGCGTCACAGTGTATATACTGTTGAGGAGTGTCTCTGTTTGAGTAGGCCGCGTGTAGGTGTAAGCGAACTACTCGGGCGTCAGCATTACAAGTAGCGCCTGTATGGCCTCCTTTAACCTGCGCGGCTATTCTCCCCGCCTTATGGCTCTTGCAGCCTCCATCAGCAGTTCAATGGCGCCCTTGGCGTGGACGTCCATCTCCACGCGCTACGTTGTCTGCAGCGGCTGGGGTGGTAATCTGTACCGCCCGCGCCTGAGTTGGCGCAGGGGCGGTCTGCGTGGCTTTTGGTGCCCGGGTGGTAGGTAGTTGTTTGGTTGATGAGGGAGGGGGCTTTTTCGCCTGCCTGCTTCCGCGCTTCCTACTTCTCTTGGAGGGGACGGATCTTCGGTCCGAGGGCCCATTGGCCACCGCCATCAGGGTGGCGCTTTGGGCCTCGTGGTCGTCCGTTGTAGTGGTGACGGTGGTGGTGGCCTGGGCCTTAATGTTGGCAGGCCGGGCTGATCTGCTTGACGTGAGGACGACTGTGCCTGCAAGTCTGTTGCACGCTTCCTTGCGGCATGCTGGGCACTCCCGATGAGACGCGAGATGTGGCCCGCCGCAGTTGGCGCACGTTACCGGCTCCGTGCGGCAGGTGCCGGTTCGCACGCGATCTGTTGGCAGCGGTGGCACTGTGCCGGTCCCCGCTTCCCCCTCCATGCCTCTATCCGGATTTCCTCCATCATCATAAAGATGTTGGTGTCGTAAATGCGCCAGATGTCGGACTAGAAGTTCTGGACCGCATGAAATATACAGCCCGGACGTCCCTGACTGACGACCCCTGATACTCCGCACGTACTCAGGGTCGTAGTCCAGCCTGCGGAGCTCGTCCTCTATGGCGGCTGGCTAATGATTGGGCAAAGGGTTAGGTATATCTCTATAGCAGCTCGGAGTCTGGATTGTTGCATGGCAATAGGCTCGCCCGCTTTTACATGGGAATAAACATACCGGTGAAATAAGAGTGTATTATAGCATGATGTTAAGTCTTCCAAAGTTTTACATCATCATCATCAGCCTTTTAAGTTTTAAATAGATTCGCATTTTTGCTGATCTAAGACTCCTTTTGGCATAATATCCACTGCTAACCATTTTTTGTCATGCGAATTTATTTTGTTTTACCAGTAATAGATTATTATAACATAAACTGTGGTTATAGACTTATAGTGACTGTCACTGTCAAGTGTCAACGTCAAGCCACTGCCAAGTTGTCAATGTTGTAAAAAAAGGGTTTTTGGGGTTTTACAGTTTAATTTAGTTGTAATTAATACATTATTATGGACCTGTGTCGAGTTTGTCTCACAGGCGGGTCAGAAAAGGACATATTTCAGTCACAAAGTGCTAATAATGTCGATGACAAAAGTTTCGCTGATGTTTTCATGTTTTGTTTGGACATACAGGTAAACAATGTCTTATTGGAGTATTAAATCGTATAATTTTGTCAAATTGGAGTCAAAATAGTAAAAAGTGCACTTTCTCTGTGTTCTCAGGTTGAGCAAGACTCGAAAATTAGTACAAAACTATGTTTAAAATGTTTTAAAAAAATACTATCATTCCATGAGTTCAAAAGTTTAGCTTTAAAAAACGATGTATATTTGAAGTCAGTGCAAGAAGAAAGTGGTGTTAAAAATGAGGTATTTTTAAGAGACGAAAATAAAAATGAGCAGATTATATCTTTGAGAATTGAATGTGATGATTCTTTAGATGTAATCACAGTAAAGGATGAACCAAAAGATGAGCTTGATTTGAAAGGCGAAGACTCAACACAAGATTATGAATCTGAGGATGAGTTCTTGAGTGTAATCAAAAATATTAAATATGAATTTGAGAGAGAAAATGAAAGTGAAGAGAAAGGTATGTATAAAGAGTACGGTATATTTTTTTTGATTATTATACTTAGTGTTGTGTTGTCATATTCTGGCGATATTTGATGAATTTTAGTTTGTACAGATTAATGTTTGAAATCATTCTTATTTGCACCTCTTTCTAGAACCTGTAAAAAAAAAACGAAAAAAGGGAACAAAAACAACTCCAAGAGTTAAACGAGAAAAAGACAAGAAGCCTACAAGACAAATGTGTGACGAATGCGGGAAAACTGTTAAAGATCTACGAACTCACTCATTCCAACACCAACCTGTGTCTTCAAGGAAACGCATCAAGTGCAAAGTGTGTGATAAATTGTTCTCCAGCCACAGCGCACGGTACAAACATAATAAAATAAAACATTTAGGCATAAAGCAGGAATGTGTGCTGTGTAATAAAAGTAAGTATTGGACATACTCTCACTTATCCTCTTGTATTCCAAAATCATAGACAAGAAAATTTCCATTATAGCTGATTCTGGCATCATATCATATTGGACAGTCTTTTTCTCAGTAATCGGTGGCAGTGACCTTGATGACAGATATAAAAACCTGGCCATACAACAATAATAAAGTAGCAAAGATAGCATAACTATGAATTGTTACAATCTATAAACCATGTGTCAACAAAATATTTAGTATCTTCCTCAACAATAGTTGCATTTGGAATAGATGTCCAAAACCAAAGCTTTTTGATTATTCTTACGAGCCCGTACTATCCCACTGTTGGGCAAAGGTCTCCCTCCATTCCTTCCAATGATCAAGGTTCTTTGCTTCTTCTTTTCAATCCTTTAGAAAGACGCCCAGGTTGTCCCGCCATCTCCTTCGTCGTCTGCCGCGGCCCCGTGTTGCCGTGTTTTACGGGCCCACAGCTCCTCAGGCTTGTGGCAGACATGACCTGCACACTCACATTTAAGTTAGGCAATAACTAAAGTAAAATAAATCTGATTCAAAATTAACCTAATACGGTTTCAGTGGTTACATCATTAAGGCAGCACCATCGTCT
This sequence comes from Polia nebulosa, assembly GCA_951329385.1. Taxonomy (NCBI): domain Eukaryota; kingdom Metazoa; phylum Arthropoda; class Insecta; order Lepidoptera; family Noctuidae; genus Polia; species Polia nebulosa. The sequence continues at coordinate 26,859,303 of OX589591.1, read as the reverse complement.
GATGCACAACCGAGCTGCCTTGCAATATGAATGTGTCTTGTGTGGACGAAGATTTATATCTAAATCAGTCCTGGACCTGCACATGACTACTCACACCAAGGACCGACCGTACCCTTGCCCGGAATGCGATAAAAAATTCTCCACTAAACAGAGAGTACAGATTCATAAGTAAGTTGGCATTAAGATTATGTAACTTAACTATAATATGTGGGCGTCCAAGCAAAAAGGGTCCAGTTCTCGGCATTTAGTTTCTGAGATATACGCAGTTTTATAAAGTTTGGTGAAAAATTGCATTTCGTGATTTTAATTGATTATTATTTATTAATGCTCTCAATTATCTACAATTTCATATACTTAGTAAATGACTTTATATGATGTTTCCGTGTACCAGAAATTTTTGCCCTGTCAAATCCCGCGTGCGCGAATCGGCCAAATCCGTCAACTCCTCATCTACCTACGGTCCTCCTACTCCTACGTCCTCCTCTGCGTGTCACTCCTACGTCTTCCTCTGCGTGTCACTCCTACGACCTCCTCTACGAGTCACCAATACTCCGGCTGCAACGAGACACCGCCTCCGTACCGTGACACGCGCGCTATTTCCCGGCATTGACATGTTTACGACTTAGCTCACAAAAAACGGTTCGCTTACGCTTCTATTGGTGCGAGGCACTTAAAGTATTTTTTTTTGGGTTGTTGAATAAACAGACCTTATAATAAAATGTAAACAATACTTGTGTTACGAGAGTTGAATTCTAATCAAATGCTGTTATCAACGATTTGGCGGGAATAGTATTTGTTCACGTATTAGGTTCATTTCTGATAAAACCACTGTATCAATTTACACGAAATTTTGCATGTTACACTATGAATATACAAGTAGTTTAATAACAGTGTTTTTTTTGTAGAGTCCGATATAATATTTTCCTATTATTCATTCTCAAACTTCATATCACGAAAACCAAACAAAGTAACGACTTTTTCAAATTGCGTTACTGCGTTTGCGTTTTGTGATGCTTTTTTTTCTAATAGTATGTAATAACTACCTGAGAATAAAGACATACCTTCAAACTGCGTATAACACACAAAAAATCACATCATTCACCCTCACAATAACAATGTGAACAAAACCGGTTGACCGTGACAAGAAATGTCATAACGTAATAATTCTTCAAAATATTTATCTAGAACGATGTTATAACGACGTAATAACAACATAGTAATGAATATATGAACTCAACATATCACATAAACAAACAATACTATTTAAAACACAATATTAACAAATTTTCGTCCGCCAGTGACAAACATAAACATGCAACTAAAAACATTTTTCAAAATTTTTCAAAACAGTATTTGTGTATGGAAATGTTTGTAAAAGTACGATACTATCACGCTCCGAGTGTGTAAAAAAATTTCGAAAACTATTTTATCCAAAAAAAAGACTGTATGGTTCCTGTGTGGGATATACCACGAAAGCGAAGCCGCAAAGAAAAGTTAGTTTGCTTTATGACGCGCATCTGTAGTTCTAATAATAACAAATCAGCCTGTTAATGTTCCCACTGCTGAGACACAGGCCTCCACTCAGTGAGAGGGTGTGGGCCATAACCCACCATGCGGACCCAATCCGGGTTGTTTTTTTTTTTTTTTTGGGGGGTGGGAAATCATCTTATGACTCCTTCCGCTGTAGGGTGGAGTGGAAGGGCGTGTCAGACTCTTACTGACTAAAACCCACCCCTGTTCCTCCCTGCCCTACGCGCCCGGGGGCGAGGTAACTCTTTCGAATTTATCCTCCACCCCCGGGCAGGCACTGGCCGTGGCAGGCCCCGTCCTTTGCTGACAACTCTTTGAGGCGCGCGTGGAACACTACGCGCCGTCGACTCTCGGGCCTGGTGCTGATCGGACGGCGAGTTACCCACTACTCGCCGTCCGCAGGCCCGGGTCTACGGTGGCCGGAGATCGTCTCGCAGCCCCTGGCGTCTCCTGCGACGGCTGCTACTGGGGGCGCTAGGGCGACTCGGTCTCTGTTGAGTCTCCCTAACGTGTGCCGCCTCCCTCTTCGCGAACATTACTGCTTCGCAGAAGGAGGAGACGGCCCCCCATTCCCTCTCACTCCGTACCATGGCCTGCACCAGGGCACGGCGCGAGAGGTCGCTGCCGCCTATCGCATCCACGAGGACACGGCGGTGTTCTGCCCAGGCGGGGCAAACCTCCATCGTATGCTCCACCGTGTCCACTGGGCGATCCTCGCAGTGGAAACACGCAGGGGTCACCTCCGCCTTGATCCGACACAGGTACCTCCCGAAACAGCCATGTCCGGTGAGGACCTGCGTCAGGCGGAAGGTAAGGGCGCCATGGCGCCTCTCCAGCCACTCCTCAAAGAGGGGCACTACCGCCTCGATGGTGGCGTGCCCAGCGCTGGGTTGCGACAGTCGCTCTCTCCATGTCACCATGAGATCCTGCCGGAGCTCTGTCCGCCGAGCCGCGAGTTGTCGCGGCAGCGGAGTTTCGCCCCGGCGTTTAGCCTCCTCGCGCCACTCGTACAGGTGCGCGAGGATTTTTGCCTCCAGATCCCACGGTGACAGTCCGGCAAGGAGGCTCAATCCGGGTTGGTGGATGTGACATGTCTTCGAAGTTTTGGTTCTAGGACATGGCCGGTCTCCTCACGATGTTTTCCTTCACTGTTTTGAGAGATGTGGTGATGAAATAAATTACACAAAATTAAAAGCCAGCCTGGTTTCGAACCCACGACCTTATACTTGTAAGTTGCAGTCGTTACCACTGGGTCACCACTGCTATGATCTTAATTGATGTGAAACATCTATAGCCGCACGTAAAACCGATTTCTGGCGTGGCGACGCATGCCGTGGCGACCGCGTCGCCACGCTATACGATGTTTTTTTTGTTTTGTTATTACACCATCAAATAGTAAAGTAATGTCGATGTTTCACATCTGCCAGGCGTCCCGTGACGGCTCACATTTTTTTATCTAAATAATAAAAATAATCTAAATGTAAAATTATTGTTTTTAGACGTGCAGTTCACGATAAAGAAAAGTCACATCTATGTCAGCTATGTTCAAAAAGCTTCTTTAAAAAATATCATCTGCAACTACATTTAAGGTAAGTTTCTTTTAAATGACGGCCCCACAGACAGGTGCAACACGGCTTTCCGACGACAATGTAATACGTGAAGCAAACATTTTTTACCCCTTTTTACGAAGCATGCATGCAAGCAAGCGTGGAAATACTTAAGGCAACTATGGAACTACGTAATACAAATTAGGCCGGTTATGATCACATAACAACACAAATTCTAAAAAAAAAACATATGTGCTATAGCTAAACCCTTTTTTTGTGGGGTGGGAAATCATCCAATGACTTCTCCCGCTCTGGGTGGAGCGGGAGGGCGTGTCAGACTCTTACTGACTAACCCACCCCTGTTCCTTCCTGCCCTTAGTGCCCGGGGGCGAGGTAACTCTGTTTCGAATTTATCCTCAACCCCCAGGCAGGCATCGGCCATGACGGGCCCCGTCCTTATTGCTGAAAACTCTGAAGCGCCCGTGGAACACTACGCGCCGTCGGCTCTCGGGCCTCGTGCTGATCGGACGGCGAGCTACCCATTATTCGCCGTCCGCAGGCCCGGTTCTACGGTGGCCGGAGATCGTCTCGCGGTGCCGGAAGTCTCAGGCGTCTCCTGAGGCGGCTGCTCCTGAGGGCGTAAGGGCGACTCCGTTGTTGAGTCTCCCTCACGCGTCTCACCTCCGCCTTCGCGAGCATTACTACTTCGCAGAAGGAGGAGACGGCTTCCCATTCCCTCTCGCCCCGTACCATGGCCTGAACCAGGGCAGGGCGCGAGAGGTCGCTGCCGCCTATCGCATCCACGAGGACACGGCGGGGCTCCGCCCAAGCGGGGCAGACCTCCACCGTGTCCTCGGGACGATCCGCGCAGTGGAAACACCCGGGCGTTTCCTCCCGTCCTATCCGACACAGGAACCTCCCGAAACAACCGTGTCCGGTGAGGACCTGCGTCAGGCTGAAGGTGAGGGCGCCGTGGGGCCTCTCCAGCCACTCCTCAAAGAGGGGCACTACCGCCGCAATGGTGGCGTGCCCCGCGATAGCTAAACCCTTAACCTACGTTATAAAACTATCTCTTGAAAACGGCATATTCCCTGACAGTCTAAAATTTTCCATAGTAAAGCCAATTTACAAAAACAAATCTAGACTCTAAGCTGGTAATTACAGGTCCAATAAATTAATTCCACAATTTCAAAAATATTCGAATAAATAATAAGCACTAGAGTAATGAATTCCCATAGGAAAAATGAAGTGATTAATGTTGAACAGAATGGATTTCTAAAAAATAAATGTACCTACTACACTAGCATGTTTTTAGTTAGTAAAAGAAATACTAAGCGCACTAGACCAAAAAAAATCCCAGTATTAGTATTTTTAGACATGAGCAAGGCGTTTGTCATGGTAGACCACGATTGCTTATAAAAAAAATTAGAACAATATATAATAAGAGGGCCTGCTTATAAATGGTTTGAAAGTTACTTGAGGGATCGACAACAGTGCACAGAGATAAAACAAAATTGCACAAACACAAATACCCAAACAACCTTTACGTCAACATACTAGGTAAACCATTATGGTGTAAGACAAGGTAGCGTACTTAGTCCGTTACTATTTATTTATTTACTATAATATACATAAACGAATTGTCAAAATCAACTGATCAATTAACTGTCCTTTTTGCTGATGACACCACTATTTTGACTAGAGAAATCAATAGATGATGCTATAAGGGTAACAAATAAAGCTCTAGTGGATTTTGTTTACTGGTTGGACTCGAAAAACCTGAAAATAAATCTGACCACTAAATATAGGTATGAGATACACTACACTTAATAAAAATAGGGAAAACTCTGACATAAATAATAAAATACCAAAATCATGACATTGAAGAAGCTAATGACATTAAATATTTAGGTGTAGTTATTGACATACTGTAATTAGAAACCACAAATAGATAGAGTATGTAAAAAATTAAACAAATTCGTATTTGCACTTAAGAAAATAAAAATTCTCACAAATATAGAAACTGATCTGATGGTTTACCACAGTCATGTTTGCTCTGTTCTAAGATTTATGGATTAATCATAAGGGGTAACTCTACGGACAAAAAAAATAACGTAAAAATACTTTATCCTCTTTGTAACAAACGTGACGTAGGATTTTTTAATATTTATTTTCTATGCTATGCTACGATTTTTTATTCAATGAGGGCGCCACTTGGCCGGTAGTTAGGTCCTTAATAACGTTTAAAAGTTAAAATTTAAATGAATTATGGGCGACCACCAATCTATAGAAATTGTCCAATCTGTGCTTGAGCAATTTGAATAATTTCTATGAAAACACGTCGTCGCATTGTCGTGTCTCACCTGTCTATGGGAACCTTTATTAGATTACATAAAATTACTTCATAATAACTGGCAGGTCATATCCAAAATAACTAGCTGGAAGGCAGATATTTCATTCGGATATATAAATTTTTTATCTGTAGAATAAAAAATGGAGACACAGGTTCATATAAAATTGTTTTATTAAACCGCAATATTTATTCTAAAGATAAAAGTTACGTAGCTGAAGACGAATAAATTGTTTTGTTTATTTTTGTTACTGAATTGGCTTTTTATGACCTCGATCTCAATCCAAAGCTTTAAAAAGAATTGCCTTCTCCTCCCAGGAGCCACTCAAAGGAGAAACCGTGCGAGTGTCCGGAGTGCGGCAAATTCTTCTCCACTACCTCCATCCTCAAGAGCCACCGTGAGATCCACAAAGAGGAGAAATCCTACGCCTGCACTCTCTGCGATATGACCTTCAAGAAGAAGAAGTTAGTATACATTCAATTTTTTTTCTTCATTTGCAACAAAACAACAGTGAACTATATTTATTTCCATTTGATGTTATTTTCGCATAATACAATTACAACTTTGTCAACATTTGAATAAAGTTGATTTCACAATGACTAGCCTTTAGAAAAGTGTTAAACTAAATTGAAATTAGTGTTACACTAACTGAACTATACAGTGTGTAACGGAAATGCGTGGTAATGTATTTAATACTGGTTCTAACCATAGAAATGAAAAGCTCTGAAAAAATATTTGAAGCTTCCGTATATTGATCAGCCGATGATATTTTTTAGGGTTCCGTACTAGAAGGGTCCAAACGGAGCCCTATTGCTGTCCTGTCTGTCACAAAATTTTGTTCCGAAGAATTTTTTAACTTCCCATGGACCTATGAACTTTAAATTTGGTGATAAATGTCCCTCATATGGTATGGAACTATGTACGGTATGGAGGTCAGTTTCAGGTTATATGTTGGTCCAAAATATGATTCGCGGCCGTAGCAAGTACTTACGTATATTTACAGAACTGTAATTAAAATGGTGAAAGCTCCAGGGTAGCCCGCGTTACGTTTTTTTTGCAATCATGAAATCATGACATTTGGCATCAATTCTAACTGAGAGAGTTACTCGTATATTGATGATTTTAATGATTGAAATTCCCTATATACATACGAGGGCGGGTCAATAAGTCCGTGACTTTTTGAATTTCTGACCTCTTTACTGAAAAAAGCAACACTACTCCTGTCAACAGGCATCTGTCAGTTGACTCCTGTCAAAATTTGAACTTGCTGTGTCCAGTTAGTTTGTGTTTGACAGCTATCTTTATCAGATTACCCAGTAATTTGAGGAAAAAATGGAAAAAAAGTGGAATTTCGTGTGCTTATTAAGCATTATTTTTTTGCGAAAAAAAACCATTACCGAGGACCAAGGCTAAGCTTGATAAATACTATGGGGGACTCTGCACCATCGATTTCAATGGTAAAAAAAGTGGTTTACTGAATTTCGTTGTGGCCGTACAAGCACTGAAGATGCCGAGCGTCCTGGACGCCCAGTTGAGGTCTCTTCACCCGAAACAATCGAAAAAAATTCACGATATGGTGTTGGCCGACCGAAGATTGAAAGTGCAAGAGATTGTGGAAGCCGTAGGGATCTCGCATGGCTCAGTGGTTTCAATTTTGAATGATCACTTGGGCA